>CM057340.1:221635389-222985389 GCA_030015575.1 Agapanthus africanus
CTTCATGTATTAGTAGTACCTGTTAGAGTATCTTTCATGACTGTTGCATTTACAACCTTTATTTATATGCATTGCTTCATGTATTAGTTGTACCTGCTAGTGTACCTTTCATGATTATTGCATTCATATGACTTTTTATTGCTATTAATTGCATATGTTAGATTCACGCTGTACGTGCATACTCGCGATTACCTGGATATGTTATTTACTATTCACGAGTTGGCAACTCACCCCCGTTGTGCCACAGTGTTTGCAGGTGTTCCTCAGGATAGTCAGAGGCAGGCTATTATCACATATCTTATCATCTTTTGCTAAGGATACCGTATCAGCTCACAGTGTGCAGTTTGCTTAGGTGGGTTTTGTGGTTATTCATTGTATTGTATATTCGTTGTATCCATGTACTCTCCATCTACTATTTTCATATTGACTTAGAGACTTGGTGAGGACGATGTTGTATATTATGTTGTGACTTGTTGTCTTTTATACAGTTTCCTTTCTATCGTCTTCTTTTTCTTCGCTACGGCGTCGTATATTGTTGTTGTTGTTTTTTCCTCCTTTGGACGTGGATTTGCTCCCGTTGGGGATGCTTTACTTTATATTTATGTTGTACCCATTTTTGGGGTTGGTTTTTATAAAGGAGGTGCTGCCGAAATTTTCAAGAAAGAAAATTGGACTTAAAGAATTTATACTTGAGATTTTTTTAAAGGTTTAAACAATGTTTCTTATCTTTTCTTGTCTTTTAATGGTTTAGATTTCTGGGTTTTGGCTTTCTTTTACTGTGTTACGCCTGTAGACGTTGCGTAGTATTAGGGCCGTCACGTGCCAATTTCGGGTCGTGACAAAGTTGGTATCAGAGCGCTAGGTTTTTACCTTACGGAGTGTAGGATGACCTTGATATGATGGAGTAGGTAGCTTAAGCAGAATAACGTAGTGTGTGTATGTCTGCAGCATACTCACGATGCAGTACTCCGCCTAAAGTGACCTAAGTACAATTACTTGAAATTCCTTCCTTGATGATTCATATCCTTGTGATTCTCTTTCCGTGTTCATATCGAATCCTATCCCTATTTATAGCCTTTGCCGCCGACGACTATGGGGACTCAGTGAGGTGCAGCAAGGGCCGAGGTCAGAGTTGACTCGGGTGGGTCAAGGACTGACCAGGATGGCATGCTCGTTGCACAGGTGTAGACGGATCCTCCTTCGATAGATAGTATCGCTAGGCTTGTGGCAGAGATGCAGGACATGCGCCAGACGATGAGTTCTTTGGTGGAGACCATTCGACCGCAGCGACAGGAGGTTGTCACCCCTGTTACCCAGTTGTTCCTTGCGATCAGCACACAGCTTCCGTCACTTACATAGCACCAGTAGATGCAGCTCTAGTTGACGAGACACGTATTCCAGAGACTTCGGGAGTTCCGGGACCGTGGAGGACTCGTACCGGGGTATCAGCTCAGAGACAGAGGCTTAGTCGTCGAGACAGCTTTCGTGACCGTTGCGGGAGTAGCAGAGGTTTGGGACGAGGGGATTCGTGTTAGCTAGATCAGCCGTTTGTTGTGTTAACTTCTGTCAGCGATTCTTTTGTTGCGCGACACGTATTTTAGTCGTATGCCAATCGGTTAGGAGATTCACCCATCACTTGATCCTTCTAGAGATATTGGATTTGACGTTCTCCAGGGCACGGACTGGTTAGTTACGTGCTAGGCGTCTGTGGACTACCGTGAGGAAACGGTCAGGTTTAATTTTCCACGACGAGTCAGTTCTTGTTGTGCAGGTGGATAGTTGTGCCGCCTCTCACAACTTGAATTCAGCCTTTTTGCTAGTCAGCTTTTGAGGAGAGGATGTCGTGGATTCTTGGCGTTCATTCATGATACCGTAGCCATAGAGGGTTGTTGGATCAGTTTTCTTTCCTGCAAGAGTTTTCCGACGATGTTCTAGAGGAGCTGGCGAAGCTTAGGGAGTTTAAGGATCAGCTGCAGAGTTGTTTGTTGGGGAGTTTTGTGCATCTGAGCGTTTCGCTTTTGTAAGCTCCTATTTCTATTCGTCGAGGAGAAAGACGACAGATTGCGGTTGTGGATTGATAGATCGTCAATTGAACCAGCTTACGGTGCGGATAGGAAACCTTTACCTCGCCTTGACGATTTCTTCGATCAGCTCCACATTGCGAGACATTTTCTAAGTTGTTTAGGATCCGGTCATCATTGTTACGGGTTCGGAGTGAGGACATTCCGAAGGCTGCCTTGTGCGTGATACGGGCTTTATGTGTTTTGGTATGTCATTGTACTCACCAATGCCCTAGCAGCATTAGTAGATGTAATGAACCGGATTTCTTCAGGCCGTTCCTCGACCAGTTATTGTTGTGTTATTCACGACATTCTGGTCTATTTTAATGTGTCTTGAGGGACAGGAGTAGCACTTGAGGATTTGTTATGCAGATGCTGGGAGAGTGCCAGCTGTTTGTTAGATTCTCGGAGTGTTCTGTCAGGCTTATTTGTGTTGACTCCTAGGTCTTGTAGTCATGGGAGACGGTTTTGTATGGTTCCGAGGGAGATCGTGGCCATACAGCTTAGGCCCAGACTTGTGTATAGAAAGGAGGTCCGCAGATTTTGGGCTTAGCAGGTTTCTACCGCCGTTTCGTGCAGGATTGTTAGTGTAGTGCTGCACCGTCAACTGAATTGACCGGAGTGGAGGTTTCTTTCTTTGGACTGAGGCATGTATGCGGAGTTTTCGGCAGTCGAAGATTCGGTTAACAATTGCATCGGTTCTTTCTTTGCTTTTGGTTCGGGTGACTTTGTTGTTTAACTGTGATGTTTCGCGAGTGGGGCTCGACTATGTACTGAGGTCGCTTTTTCTTCCCTACACTTAGAGGAAAAACTAGCATGATATCCCACACATGATCTGGAGATGGCCGCGGTGGTTTTGCATTGGAGATTTGGAGACACTACTTGTTCGAGAGTTGTGTTAGATTTTCACGGACCACCAGAGCTTAATATACATCTTCCTGCAGCGGGTGTAGATTGTTGAGACAGTCTTCTGCAGATTTACAGTTCTTGTGCGATCGTGGAGTACAGCTTAGGTTCGCCTCTTCTGAGGGGACAGCTTGCTCATGTCCGCGTCCGACCACTTTTCCTTAATCGCTTTCGCGAGGCACTGCCCGCCGATGCTCGTTCGTCAGACATACTTGAGCATACTCGGCTGGGTAATGATTCGGAGTCCCTGATTTGTGACCAAGATGTGCTATGTTTAGGGACGCGTTTGTGTGTATCTGTTGCTGATGGGCAGAGACGCGAAATCCTAGAACAGGCACATCAGTCAGCTTCGGTGTTCATTCAAGTTCCACCAACTTTTGGCGTGACTTGTGAGATAGTTACTGGTGGACCGGGATGAAGAGTGAAGTTTTGGATTTCGTTTCAAGTTGTCTGTCTTGTTGTGTGCTTTGGTTGAGCATCTGAGACCGGCTGGAGAGTTGCAACCTTTAACCGTTCCGAAGTGGGAATGGGAGCAGATCTCCACGAATTTTGTTATGGTGTCTATCCATGTTTAGTAAGGGTGTGACTTCATTCGGATGCTTCTTGTCCGGTTTTACTCGGTTTGCTCAGTTGTTCTTTGTTAAGTTGTGCGTTGCACGGAGTTCCTTCGAGGGTCGTATCCAATGAAGGCACCCTGTTCGCTTGCCGTCTTGGGCAGAAGCTTCAGGAAGCCTTGGGTACTGGTTAAGCTTTAGCTCCATCTTTCCATCTGCAGGATGATGGGATTGTGAGAGCGAGCTATACTGACTCTGGAGGATATGTTTGTGCGTTCGTGTTGTTGTTGTCGGCAGTTGGGGATTGTCACTCGCCATTGTTAGGATTCTCCTTCGATAGTTGTTATCAGGAGACGCTCCAATTGGCAACCTTTAGGTTTAGGGGTTAGGTTGTGTCGATCACCAATCTGTTTTTCTACCTCTTCGTTGTTGGATTTTTGGACCCCAGCTAGTCTAGAGACATCGGAGATGATCCAGTTTTTTAGGTCAGGATAAAGACAGTCCTGTGCGGACAAAGATCTTATACCGACCAGGGTGGTCGCAGGCCTGAGTTCGCTGTGGGAGATCATGTATTCCTATGGATTTTTCGATAAATGACTTGTGGAGTTTTGGGAATCTTATCCCAGGATTGTAGGTCCTTTTGAGATCCTTTAAGCGAGTTAGTTCGTTGCCTTTAAATTGACACTTTCGCCCAGATTATTGAGTTTTCACCCAGCATTCTTTGTGTTGATACTTTGCAATTACCTTCATGACTTTTTTCACATGATTCAGTATTAGACCATTTGCTTTGACGCGATCTTTTCGCTCCCCGGAATCCATTGCTGTTAATGGCCCGGCAGGTGGAGAAACATCGGTCAAGGGTCTTGCTATCCGTGGAGAGTTTTCTTGGACATAGCCGTATAGTGAGATGATCACTTGGGAGGCGGCGAGCGAGAATTGGGAGTTTTGTACTCTTCTCTTTGAAGGTACGCTTAGTGAAAATTTTAAATTCGGGGACGAATTTTTATAAGGGGGAGATTGTAACGTTTCAGAAATCGTTTTTCGAATTTTCCCGTTTTAGGGCAAAATTTTCAGTTTTTCCTGTTTTAGCCCGATTTCGATCAAACGTCCGTATAAGCTTGCTGGCACCTATTTTTGCTAAAATAAAGCTTGTGCGCGAACTTTAGGGGTTTTTGGGAGGTTTTGGTTCAGATAGAATTTTTCCCAAATAAAATATTATTTTAAGCGGTATTTGGTGCACGTAAATCGGGAAATTTTTTTCTTTTGTGAATAAATTATTTTTGTCACTAGATTATTTTGGAAACTTCTTTTTAAATATCTAGATATTTTTTGGAGTGCAAAAGGAATTATTTAAAATAGAAAAGAAAAGAGTGAAAGGTAGCAAATTGCATTTATTAGCATTTATTACTCATTTTCCAAGCATTTCTTCACCCAAAATTCACAAAAATACCCCCAACCTCTCCATGGCCGACCCTTATCTCAAATTTCTGTCCAAAATATTTTCCAAGCTCATTTCTTCATGATTTCTTCAAAATTCTTCAAGAAAAATTCCAAAATAAATCCACAAAAATCCTAAATAAAAATAAAACCGTCTTTTCCTTCACTATTCCTTCTTGGATCTTCAAGAAGCATGGGTTTTGATGCTAATATGATGGATTAAGCTTCATTTTGGTGTTCTTGGGGAGATATAATTCTTACCTTAATCCTTTTATACTTGCTTTAATCTTAAATCTAGCTAATTTAGTTAGCTAATTATGTGTTTAGTTTAGTTTTTAAATCATGATTAATTCATTTATGTTTGGTTTAAGAAATTCATGTTAGGGTTAAATTTTGTTTAAGTGTTTAGTGTTCAATTGAAGTGTTAATTTGTGTTTTGGAGAAGATTAACCTAGTTGAAAATGTTAATTTTTGCTAATGAACACTTTGTTTAATTATGCAATTAGCTTACTAGGTTTTTACTAAAACATAATCAGCGAGTGTTAAAAATATAGAATTGGTTTAGATAGCTTAGTTAAGCTATTATAAGGTGTTTGTAATCGCTAGATATGCGTTAGCTTGAAACTAGTGCGAAATATTGCGATAAGCTGCTTACTAGGTTTCGGGGTTTTTCCGACATGGGTTCGATTGGTCGTTGCGAGATTATATCTATTGTATTCCTCGTATTTCTTGTGTTGTGTTGCGCGATTGGGAAGATCGTGGTCCAGACTTGGTGTTTTGTAGTTTAGCGACCCCAATTAGGGTTTTTGGCCGGTATTGTGCAAGATAGATGCGCTAAGCGCGCAGTGTAATTTTCAGGGCGTTATTCTTGCATTTCGATGTCTTTTCGTCGATGTAGGATATTTTCTTATGTGATGTGTTTGTCAAATTTTAGGTTCGCAAGAGGGGACTTCGGATGCTACGACAAGGGAAAACAGTTGGTAGGCTTCACTTAGCCAGGGGCGTTGGTGAGTAGATTTAACATCTACAGGGGAATCGCCCGCATGGCGTTATGCGTCTGGGCTAGAGATGTTATTTCTGTCGCATATTCTTCGCCATATTTAGAATTGCGCATTTACCCTATTACTTAGATATTGTTGTGTTTGGACTAGTATCTTTAGGACACTGCACATATTATTGACGATTCATGTTGCACGAGCACTGATTGTATGCTGCACACACCGTCAATAATTGCCATGTCACGCACAACCCATAAATAGAAATGCTATTGTTGGTTAGGAACATTGAGACAATGATTCATATTTCTTATCGCATATGACATTTAGCATACCTGTATATCCACATGCTTACACATATGCCTTCAGATACTTACATGTTAGATACCTGTATACATATAGAGTATCGTACCATTTGTGATAGGTACATACACACTTTATATCATAGCTACAGGTATACCTTGCACACATTTTTCACTTATACACAGGGCGTATACTATATCATTACTCATAGGTAGATACCTATATCTTGCTATACCTTTATGTTTTCACATATATCTGGTTATAACTACATGTTTACCTTTACTTGATATTATTTAGAATTGGAGAAAATAGGAACCGCATGATATTTTCTATTAACTTGTTACAGTTAATTAGCGGCTTTCCCTTTATATGCTTTCATTACAGTTTTATGTTGCATATATTATATTCATGGATTTTCGCATTGAGATATGGATTTTTCATGATGTTTTCTGGATTTGGGAACCGTGGGAGTTCATGAAATTATGCATTATTTGAAAAACCCGGTTTCCCTTGATATGATATTTCAGCAGCCACCATGAGATTTATCGGTTCGGATATATATATACCTCACGTGAGGAATGGAGGGGTCCGTGTGCGGGTACATGGTGGGGCCCGGAGGTACCCCGGGGCAAGAATCTCAGTGAGGAGATGAGTTAGTGGGGGAACCATACTTTCCGGTGACATTACCAATGACTCGGCTGTTATCATGAGGATACCGACGGGAGTCATGTGCGTATGGATGCATCGAGAGGCGATGGTCAGAGCTAGGCACTCGAGCTTTCGGGATAGCGTATGATACGTACCTATCAGGGTGCCAGTCGTGGTGACTGCACCTGATAGACCTGCATTTCTGTGTCGATGCTTGACACATTGGTTTTATGAAATTTCTTTTTTTTTTTACTCCTTTGTATATATAACAGGGGTTTAGGCCGCTGTTATATATGCCCTTACACCAATATTAGTGGAATGAGACGCTAATATATGTGTATTGACATTAAATTATATACATCATCATATTTATTCATGCAAATATATTTAGGATGTTAGATTTTTACTTGATAATTTGATTTGGGATATAGGTGATTCATTTGATATTGGATACAGGATATTTATGAGATTGTTGATTTGTACATTCAGGATATATGAGATTTATTCGATATTGTACATTCAGGATTTGTGAGATTTATATGATATGAGAGCCAATTTGGGGTCTGATTTGAGGAATTGGGATTTGGATTTGTCTTGATGGATTGTGATCCTACCACGATGTCAGGATTCCGTGGAAATGACATATTTCATTCCATACTTCACATTTATTGTTTATGCACTGCTTCATGTATTAGTAGTACCTGTTAGAGTACATTTCATGACTGTTGCATTTACATACCTTTATTTATATGCAATGCTTCATGTATTAGTTGTACCTGCTAGTGTACCTTTCATGATTATTGCATTCATATGACTTTTTATTGCTATTAATTGCATATGTTAGATTCACGCTGTACATGCATACTCACGATTACCTGCATATGTTATTTACTATTCACGAATTGGCAACTCACCCCCGTTGTGCCACAGTGTTTGCAGGTGTTCCTCAGGATAGTCAGAGGCAGGCTATTACCACATATCTTATCATCTTTTTCTACGGATACCACATCAGCTCACAGTGTGCAGTTTGCTTAGGTGGGTTCTGTGGTTATTCGTTGTATTATATATTCATTATTGCTATTAATTGCATATGTTAGATTCACGCTGTACGTGCATACTCACGATTACCTGCATATGTTATTTACTATTCACGAGTTGGCAACTCACCCCCGTTGTGCCACAGTGTTTGCAGGTGTTCCTCAAGATAGTCAGAGGCAGGCTATTATCACATATCTTATCATCTTTTGCTACGGATACCGCATCAGCTCACAGTGTGCAGTTTGTGTAGGTGGGTTCTGTGGTTATTCGTTGTATTGTATATTCATTGTATCCATGTACTCTCCATCTACTATTTTCATATTGACTTAGAGACTTGGTGAGGACGATGTTGTATATTATGTTGTGACTTGTTGTCTTTTATACAGTTTCCTTTCTATCGTCTTCTTTTTCTTCGCTACGACGTCGTATATTGTTGTTGTGGTTTTTTCCGCCTTTGGGCGTGGATTTGCTCCCGTTGGGGATGCTTTACTTTATATTTATGTTGTACCCATTTTTGGGGTTGGTTTTTATAAAGGAGGTGCTGCCGAAATTTTCAAGAAAGAAAATTGGACTTAAAGAATTTATACTTGAGATTTTTTTAAAGGTTTAAACAATGTTTCTTATCTATTCATGTCTTTTAATGGTTTAGATTTCTGGGTTTTGGCTTTCTTTTACTGCGTTACGCCTGTAGACGTTGCGTAGTATTAGGGCCGTCACGTGCTAATTGTTAGTTATATGTATGCCCTAGAGGCCATTACTGTACAAACGATGTATCCTCTTTAAAAGGAAGAATCAAGGAGCACCTATATTGTAGTGGATGCTAGGACATATATAGGGAGGACTTTCTTGCTCGACATGATAGTATGCTATCTGGTTGTACTTTATCTTAACATATACTCTGATTGTCTCTATATTACATGTTGATAAAGCCCTTAGGATATGTACTCGACTACTGGGACTATGATGAGATCATACTAG
The DNA here is from genome assembly GCA_030015575.1 of Agapanthus africanus. Taxonomy (NCBI): domain Eukaryota; kingdom Viridiplantae; phylum Streptophyta; class Magnoliopsida; order Asparagales; family Amaryllidaceae; genus Agapanthus; species Agapanthus africanus. The sequence continues at coordinate 221,644,309 of CM057340.1, forward strand.
TGGGGCCACGGTAGTCGACTAGTACATCCTATAATTGTTCCTAGTCGTGGGTGTATCGAGACAGGGCATCGATGCACCAGAGTAGACTAGCGTATACGCATCTTGACCCATATGATGGGCGATGGATGATCCCATATCCATCGGTGTTTGACATCAAGGATGGTGTACGGGTGCTCAGTGGAGACTGGGTACACTGGACGGACTCGCCGAGAACTCCCAGATGGTATTATACCACACGTCAGATGGCAGTTCTCCGGTGACCCTGGTACAGAGTAGTCTGTTGACCCGAGATCGTCATAGAGTCTTGTGTGATTCCCACTGTGCTTTGATTTCCATCATACCACGTCCAAGAGGGCGTGCAAAAAGGTGGCTTTTGGGTACAGTCCCGAATCACATGGAGGCAATGAGCGATAGGAGGGGATTCGTCTCTCCCGGTATAGGGAGTTGATGTTGTGCTGTGTTCGATTGGCTATAACCAGAAATCCCTGGCCAGGGTTGCTGAGATTTACTGGTAAGTGTTATCAGTAGTTTCTCGAACTGTTATAGACCTCATATCGACACGACTTATCAAGCTACTGGGGTCTGACGTTTACCACCCCTAGGCGAGATATGCGACATATCAGACGACGAGACCGGACTGTACGGGAGTGTTACTGTTTGGATTCACAGGAGTATGTACAGTCTTGCTTGTTGATCTTCTGAGCGCTCAATACCTGGGTAGCTGTTACGTTTAGCTGACCGCTTGCAGCTTGTGGGTGTTTGATATGATCATCACCTACTGCCGGCATATTGACGATTCTTTAGAGTCCTACACAGAGCTTTCTTGGCTCAGGCAAAACGGAGTAGGAGCACATATGTAATATGTGCGGGACCGAGGATAATGCGATATGTGATACCGTATTATATTCTCGCGATATTTGATATCAGCCGGGTCATCGGATCAAGTGTTGATTCGATGAATCGGTACGGATAAATATTAGTCGGTTATATGCGATATAGCCGGATTGTCGGATCAAGTGTTGATTCGATAATTGAATGTATAATAATATATATGATATATTAAATTACATTATCTAATATTTTCTCACTAAAAGATTCTTTTTCTCACTCGGCTAATACATTGATATATATGCGATATATGTTAATTGTATTATTTTATTTGGTTACAATAAATATTATATATGTGATATATAATATTGTAACATGATATGATAACTAATGCAACATGTTTAGTGGAGTTTAAACATGATTAGGGTTTGGATTAGGGTTAAGCTTTCTAGATGATTCTAGAAGGTTTTGGTTTTGTTTTGTGAAAGATATTTTCAAGTGACTCATTCTTAACCTAACCCAAACCCTAGCCTTGGTTAATTCTCTACAAAGGTTTAGTCAACCATGGTTGCATTATTGATCATTATCTCCTTTGCATTATTCATCACAAAAGGAATTCTATCATATTGTTCATCTTCTTCCTTCTTCTTTGCTTACAAAGCTTTCTTGCTTTGATATTTGTGTTGAAAATATGTGAGAAAAAGGTAAATAAAGAGAGCAAAAATCCTACTTCATCATCCTCATCTTCCCTTGCCATTTAGATGAGGGTGTTCACATCATTTCATGAGTGTTAGCTTGTGTTAACGAAACTTCAAGGTAGATCATCTTTGTATCGAAGATCGGAAGCAAAGGTTGCATCTTTCTCTTCGTGGAACCTCTCGAGAGTCCGGAACCCGATGATCGCAGCGAAGAGACCACAACACGGAGCATATGAAGTGAAGGACTGGATCTACAAAGGTTGTAATCCCTCTCACATATTGTTAAAGTTGTTCACATGTTAGTTTTCGCCGAATCTCTAGTTTAAAGATCCGTATTCGGGTTGTTCGGCACGGCTAATTTTTTAATCGGGCATGGTTGATGCCTCGTAGACCCTTGTGCGCGTGCCTAGCAACCCTACAGTGGTATCAGAGCCAAGCTAGAGTTTTAGGCGAAGTCTAGACGAAATTTAAAGTCCGATCGAACCCGGAAAACCCGATAAAACCCATTCTCTGGAAATTTTTCTGAAATGTGATTTTTTCCATATTAAAAATACCTAAAAAATTCAGCAGGGAATTGTAAGAAATACTGTGAAGCATGTGCGCCTGATTCCACCAAAGCGCGGCCGAACCGCGGCACAAGCATGGCTTGTGCGGCGGTTCCGCGGCGAGTTAGTCACTTCAGCATTTGAAATTTGCACAGTAATTCTTGTCTTTTAGTGCTGTATTTTCTGGGAATTTTTAATATTTATTCAACTGTTGAATTTTCTGGGTTGTATTAGGGATTCGATGATTCGATCGGGAACTTTAATTGCGTCTTTGTGTTTTGTCCGGATAACTTTTAGAAACTGTTAAAAAGTTCGAACGGATATCAATAACTCACTTTTTCCCCTGTCGGAAATTTTTTCAAAAGTTGGATTTTTCCTCGTGTTTAAGAACGTTCTAAGTCGTGCAAGTAACGCGGTGGACCCTCTAGAAGACAACAAACCTTAACTCGATTATGTGACCGTCTTGAACTGCTTTATGAACCTTAGGGTTTGGGGCAGTACGGCATACCACATGTGAGGCGTTGGCTTGACCCTTCTACGGCTGGACCATTGGGACTGTGGCATGTGATGGATGTTTTTAAACTGATTTCAAGTGTTGAGATATATTGGGGAAATCTTGGGTGTTTGATTGTTCGATCGGAAAGTTTAACATTTTCTGTTTTATCTGGAATGTGATACAATATTTGGAATCCACAGGTAGTTATGAGATAACTAATTTGAATATTATAAACATAGCAGTTTAGTCTCAAATGATCGGTTGCCACGGAATTTTGATGTGATCAAAAGTTCGTCGCAATCACGTAGCGTACGCGGATATTCGCCGGATAAACTTAATAGACAGCTACACCTCTTAGCCCCGACCAAGTGACTGTAGGAGAACCCCGTCGCCGAAAGCATCCGTTCGGGTGCTCGCGGCAGTGGTGTTCCGCCTTAGTGCACTTCGTCGACGGCATCTGGGGGTGCGGCCGTCTACTAAAGTTTGCGACGAGCATTTGATCAGGACGTCGGGAATCTTGTTGAATTGCCCGACTTGATATTGAAAAGAGTTTTCGATAATGAGACTAAAATGCGGGGTTTATAATTGTTAGGCATGTGATGTCTAAGGAATTCATTTGGTTAGGCATGTGATGTCTAAGGAGGTTGCGGATTCCAACTGTTGTAGTTTTACACTTTTTTTTTTCTGTGACCATTAAGCGTAGTATGTGGTGTATCGCCGGCTTCGTTGCTATACATCAACGACAATCGGGATACGCATACTTGCTTACGTTGATGATATGAGATATTATGTGTTGCTGTGATATGTTGTATTGTATCGTCGCGTTTGAATAGCCGGGGGTTTTATGTGAGATGAGAGTTTTTTCTTTTTCATTCATGTAAAATTCATTTGTATGTAATATTCTTTTATTGGGGCACTTCCAGGTTGCGGAAGATGTCACCGTTGTATATTATTTACTTTTCCGCATTAGGTAGACCCAAGGAGGGGAGCACAAGTAATCGGGTTCTGGGGTCCAGTGGGAGACCATCTCGAGGAGTCGAGACCGGGTCTCCTAACCCCAGAATTGGCAGTGTTACTTGCCGCTCTCGTAGGGGTCTAGGGATGTGGGTTTGGCTATTCATCGCGACCGTGGAATCCGTGTTTATACAGGTTCGTATTGAAAACACGGACGTCCTAGTATATCCAATATTTCATATATGTTCTTCTGCTGCAATATTCTGTGATGAGATCATATTACTGCCTGAGACGAATGTTTATATTATATATATGAGATATATGTTATATTGCAGATTTCGTTTTCAAATGTGATGCTTGCGAAGCATAATAAAATGGGACTTCATTAATGAGATTTGTGAAACTAAAAGAAACCTAAGATGTTGTGGAATCAAATTTTCAAAAACAGGTAGCTACAGTTCTTGCTTTGCATCGCGGTGTTCCTTGTAGAACATCCTGCACCTTATTCGATAAGGAAAGGACCGAGATCCCTTCACCGGGAGTGACTCCTTTAGCAATAACTGGCAGATGCTACAAACTCGGTTTGTCTTTTGATTGCTTCTATAGTTCTTGCTTTGCACAGCGGTATATATGATATATCCTGCACCTTATTCAATGAGGAAAGGGCCGACGATCCCTTCACCGGGAGTGACCCCTTTAGCAAAACTAGAAAAGCCTCAAAAACACCCCATTTAAAATCACTCGATTCTACAACGATATCAAGTTCATTACGCAAAGGGTTTTCTTAAAAACCTGTCGTAACCCTCCGTCATTTCAGATAAGTACTGTTGGAGATAGTGCCCTCAGAGTCAATTATTGGATCACAGGCACGTGATTGCAATGATTGATGGAGGACCTATCCCGGTAGGACAGTCTTACTCAAGATGATAGTATGCTATCTGGTTTATCTTTATCATCGTGTACTACTTTAGGTGACCTGACAGGTCGCTATTACATGTTGATAGAGCCCCTACGATTCTTGCTTGACCACCAGCAGTATGAGGGCGATCATATACGTGAGAGCTGGCAGTCTATAAGCACATCCTTAAAAGGTCCATAGTCGTGGGAGTTTTGAGACAGGGCATCGATACTCCAGAGTAGACTAGTGTATACAGTCGAGACCCCGACGAGGGGCGGTGGCCGGTCTCACAAGCCATTGGTGTCAGTTGGATCACCTAAGATGTATACAGGTGCTCATTGGGTTATGAGTACACCGGACAGGACTCGCCGGGAACATGCTAGTTGGTCTTATACCAGACGTCAGATAGCAGTTCCCTGGTGACATGTGTACAGGTTAGTTCATCGACCTGGGGATCGTTATTTGTCTCGTGTGAGTTCCCACTGTACTTTGATTACTATCCTACCACGGCTCAAAGGAGTCGTGCAAACAGGTTTTAGTTGGGTACAGTCCCGAGCCACATGGAGGCAGTGAGAGTATCTTCAGGGGTTCGTCTCTCCCGGTATTGGGGGTGAGGTCGTGCTGTGTCTAGGAAAGCCGGAACATGAAAAGTCCTTGGCCAAGGCAGGAGATTTACTGGTAAGTATTCCAGTAGTATCTCAGGGTGTTCTGGGCTACACTCCGACACGACTTGTACCGCTTTTGGGGGTCTGACTTTTACCAACCCCCTAGGCCCGCCATACGATGCTCATAGACGAACGGACCGGACTGTACGGATATTGTCACTGACAGGCTCAGTGGGGTGTCAGGCTGAGTTCGCTCACAGACGTCCCTTTTGGTCAATACCTGGTAGCCCGTTACGTATTGGCTTATACCTCTGACGTGCTGGTGGTTAAATCCACAACCAAGGTGTTGACGAGTCTTTAGAGTCCCCCACATTCAGTTACTCAAGCTTTCGGGCGAAAAGCTGTAGAGGCCGTATGGAGATATGGCAAGGTCCGATCAGATACGTGCGGTATTGCACGGATCAGGATCGGACAGTTTGTACTATAGGCCGTATGGATATATGGCAGGGTTCGATCAGATATGTGCGGTATTGCACGAATCAGGATCGAACGGATATTACTAGCCGGCTTTGGTTTAAGCCGGATCCTAGTATAGTACAGTGTAGGTTTTGTCTCATTGCATTTGTATTTCGGTCGGAATACAGATGCGGGTGTGTATACACAGTTTCGGGGTTTTCCTGTAATTTATTACGGGACCAGTTTTCTGGAGTTGCCAGTTTGCTTTCCGTTTCGGCCATTTTCATTTGTATCTTTCAATGGCCGAAGATTGGTGGAGGAGGGCTTATTTGCATTTGTGCAAATAAGCAATTTGGAAGGGTGTTCTTTGCATTTTCTTGTATCATGATGGTCTCATGATGGAGGACCATTCCTTGACTTTCTAGAGTTCATGATTACTTGACTTTGTGAGCAATCATGGTTGTTGATGATGGTTGTATGAGTGTTGGTGTTTCTTTGTGATCATTACTTCATATGATGACCTTTTCTCTCTTGTATTATGAGTGTGGTTCCATCATCCATGCACCCTCTCTCTCATTCTCTCCTCTCCCACCTAAGGAGGCCGGCCACTCCCCTCATGGGCTGTCCCAATTTTGGTGGTGGGGTTCATCTCATTTGTCATGCAAAGTTTATCTCATTTGTCATGCAAAAATTCCCAAGTTCCTTCACAAAAGTATATACTTCATTTCCTCCACCAAAATGGCAACCTCCATGAACCCCAAAGTGAGACTTGAGCACTACACATTCTACAGCAAACCTTGGGCACGTCGACTAGCCAGCTTCGTGACCGAGTTGCCTCGGCATTGAGGTGGGAGCCCGTAAATGATGCAGATGATGTGGTGCCCTTCCGGCAAGGAGGCAACGACCGTAGTTTCCGCGAGAGATCGGGACGATGACGAGAAGACCGGAGGACTCGGATCAGTCGGTATATCTCTATTCCCTATCTTGTAATTAGCTAGGACTAGTTAATGGTTCGATCCGGGTATTAGTGCGCGGTGGTGTCATTTCATGAAAAATTTAAGTATATCACCGCTTCCGCATTTTGGCCTCGGGATAGAGGCCGGTGCGCCGCCGTGCACTTACAGTGGTATCAGAGCCTCGCCATTAACATAGTCTAGCTTTGTTTAATGTGTTTACATTTTCGATCGACCAAAATTCCGAAATACGCGTTTTTCACATGCATCAGTTTTCTGTTGAAATTTTCTGGAGTCGAAATTTTTTTCTGGTTTTAGAAAAGTGGTGTACTGGAAATTCGAAGAACACTGTAGAAATTCGATACAGTGACTCCACAATAGGAGCGCGGAACCGCGGCCAAACCCCCCTTTAGGCCGCGGTTCCGCCGCACTATAGTGTGATCACTGCATCAAATTTCTGCAGTTGCTTTCTGGGTTGATTGTAGGGTTTTTGGAATATTAATTTTGGGCCCAGAATTTCTTGATGTGCTACAGTAGTACTTGGGGCCCACTTGTTAAAATTTGATCCATTGGATATTTTAAACACATTAGTTCACAGTATTTACATTATATCTGCGACCATGAATGTCACTTGATCGGTAAATCCTATCTAACTGCTATAGCCCGGTTAGACGGATTTGCGAACGTGACTTTCACGTTGATGTTCTGTGTTTTTGCTGTGATGTTGCGGATTGGTCGTGGGGATAGCCTGGTTGCAGTGGTAGTACAGTTTTTGTTGTATTATGTACAGTTGATTTTGCGGGGCGAGCGTCCGACATGTGGACTGCCGTCACTGCCTGTTTGTATTATTATTTTGGGGCACGACCAGGTTGCGGTCGATGTACCCGTTGTATGTATATTTTACTTTCTGTACTAGGATTTCCCAAAGGTGGGGTGCACGGATAGCCGGGTTCTAGAGGGCAACAAGCCCGCATCTCATGGCATTGAGACAGAGGGGGCTTCACTCTATAATTGGCGGGCTATTCGCCGCACTCGTAGGGGGTACAGGTTGACCCAGGAGGGGTGCCCAAGTTACCGGATTCCGTGAAGTGTCGGGTGGTCCATTCACGTTGCTGAAGGGGCTGCCTCGCTTCAGGTTTTGGCGGGTAACTTGCCGCGCCCGTAGGGGTCTAGGATTTCATTACACAGGCTATCCACACGACCAGGGGAACGTCGGGTTTCAGTACTGGCTCTGTGAAACCCGGGGATCCCAGATATCTGTATTGTTCTGTAATGCTGTACATTTCTGTGATGTTGCATTTTTATCACGCCTTGAGCGAAATATAATATATTGGTATATATATTAGTAGATGTTGTATATGTTTTGCATCCGCGCTAGTCCAGTCCCCGCTCTGTCGTTAGTTAGCTAACCTAACGGGTAATGACGGGACCCAGTGGCGAATGCGGATGGCATATACGTACATCAGTATATTTTCGTTCTTTTTGCTATGATCAATTGATGGGACTGTGTTGATTCGGATCAATGCAAGTTAAAAACAAACCTAATCTGATGTTGTTGGAACACTTTTCAAAAAGCTGTTATTGCAAGGACGTTCACTTTTGTTTTGCATCGTGGTATTCAGTTGGAATATCCTGCTCCTCAGTCGACGAGGCAAGGGCCGAGATCCCTTCACCGGGAGTGACCCCTTGGACAAAAAGTTTGCGTCAGGGCAATGACTTCACTATAGCCGATTGCTTTTGCTTTGCACCGTGGTATTCAGTGTTAGTGTATATGCCCTAGAGGCCATTACTGTATCATACTAGTTTGTATATTACTTAATGGAAGCTTGGGATATTCACAGTTGTATATACAATCTTGCTCGAAATGGTAGTATGCTACTTGGTTTGTCTCTGCTTTAATATGTGCATGTGTTTCTTTTAGCATATTGCTGGTATACATATTAGTAGAGCCCTTAGGATCTTTGCTTGATTACCAGCGTTGTGATGGCGCTCACACTCGTGGGAGCTGGGTAATCTATAAGCACATCCTTATACAGGTCCCTGGTCGTTGGACTATCGAGACAGGGCATCGATACTCCGGAGTAGACTAGCGTATGCGCTTCTCATCCCAGTGTGGGAGACGGTCTGTCCCACAGCCGTTAGTACGTCGTACTTGGGATAGTATGCGGGTGCTCTGAATTGTTAGTGTATATGCCCTAGAGGCCATTACTGTATCAAACTAATTACTAATTAACAATAACACACACATAAATATTAGGGTTAATAAAATGACAATAGCCATTAACCCTAATCAAGGTCCTCTCCCTCAATCTCAAGCAACTGTGCATACGCACCCGCATTCGTGATCCGAGGAACACGAACACAAAGAGAAAAACCAATCTCAAAACATATACTAGGATCCGGCTTAAACCAAAGCCCGCTAGTATAAACTGTCCGGACAGCAAACGTGCACAAGTGCGCGAATGTGAACGAACCCTGTCGCAAAACCATGCGACCTCTACTCATTTTGCCTAAAGGCGAATAGCTCTCTGTGTGGGACTCTAAAGACTCGACACTACGCTGGTAGTGGGTTTAACCACAGACCGCAAGCGGCACTAGCTGTACGTAACGGTCCCCAGGTAGATGTCGATAAGAAGACTGACAAGGTGAACCCCATCTGCACTCCTACTGAGCCTGTATGTGACAATCTCCGTACAGTCCGGTCTGTTCGTCTGATACATCGCATGGCGGGCCTAGGGGGGCGGTGAACGTCAGTCCCCTAATAGCGGTACAAGTCGTGTCGGAGTGTAGCCCAGAACACCCTGAGATAACACTGGAAACCTACCAGTATATCTCGCTTGCCCTGGCCAGGGACTACTCGTGTAATGGCTCTCCTAGACACAGCGCGATGTCAACCCCCAATACCGGGAGAGACGAATCCTGTCTAACCGTCACTGCCTCCAAGTGCTTCGGGACTGCACCCAAAAACTACCTGTTTGCACAGCTCCTTTGAGCCGTGGTAGAGTAGTAATCAAAGTGTAGTGGGAACACACTCGAGGCGAAGTGACAGTGTCAAGTCAGCGGACTAAGCTGTACTCATGTCACCTGGGAACTGATAACTGACGATAGGTATATTACCAACCAACAGTTCCCGACGAGTCCTGTCTAATTATTCAATTAAATTAATTCACACATATTAGTAAGAAGAGCTCTATTATTTTCTCATTTTTCTCTCATATCATTTCTCTCTCTTGTTCATCCTCTCCCTCAAGCTCTCTCCCTCTCATGTGTTGAGAAACAAAAAGCTTGAGAAAAACCTTCACTTGATCCTCTCTACTCTCTTCTAGGGTTCAAGTCTTAGCATTTCTTGCACTCTAGTTACTCCTAGCTTGGAGTTGAAGCTAAAGGTGGTGGCTTTCAAGTGGATCTTTCTTTGACGGAAGAAGACAAGCAAGGTGAGGCCTTTCTACCATTCCGACGAGCAAGGAGAGAAGGACTAAAGACCAAAGGTATAACCTTTCTACAACTTAGTTAGTTGTTAGTTTACTTTAGCTAGTTTTCGTTTAGCAAAGATCCTCACAAGCAAAGTCCATGTTGCCTAAGTCATTAAAAATCCGTTTTTTATTATGTTTTCCGCCTCCCGTAAGCACCGGGATGGGCAACACGGACTTACATTCAGTTGGAATATCCTGCACCCCATTCTACGGGGAAAGAGCCGATATCCCTTCACCGGGAGTGACCTCTTTAGCAAAGGTTTTCGTCACTATATTTTTAAAAGCTATCCGTTCCTTCAACGATATCAAGTTCATTATGTTAAAGGTTTTCGCCAGAAACCATTCGTAGCCCTCCGTCATTTCAATTAAATATTCGGTAGTATTCAAGCTATGTATTTTGACCTCACGCCAAGGCATAGTGATTGGTAGCTGCCGGGTATTTATCTGTAGCATAGATAGATGCGTTGGTTTGGGACAGTCGTACTACTATTTTGGCCTACGTCAAGGGTATGTACGGGTGGGTTCAAATTAACCTGGATAATGACGGGTAGAACTTGACATGTGACTTATGATATTTTGACCTCACGCCAAGGTCATAAGAGCATGGGGCAGAAATCACATCGGGAGTTTCTAAGGAAACTGAAACTTGCCAGATATGCGCATACCTTCTGGAGTGTGATGACGTGAGCGGATTCCGTCACGTTATCATACGATGATAGTTGAATCCCGATTCCCACTGATGAGTTAGTTTACTCCTCGGGTGATCCCGACTAATTCTTCTTTCAGGTTTGGAGGAGAATTTGAGATTACAGTGGGAGGTTTCCTGATTAGATAAATTGGTAACCATTCTGATCTAGGTTAGAGTGCACGCTGAGTGTTTCTTTTCTCTCTGTCTTTGGCAGCGACCATTGACACGACCCTAAGACTATGACTCAGTGACCAAAATTGACCGAACCTTCTTTAACACTGGCTTTTGGATTGTCAGAGTTGCTAACCTCATTGCCACTCCTACTTTTACTCTTTTCTCCAGGACACCCCGTATTACTACGAACGTCCACTTCCATTGGACAAAACCATCGTATGGTTAGATACGAACTCGAAGGAATTTATTCGAGGATGGTTTCCGGTTCTGGAGAAAACGGATAGGATTATTCAGTTGTCTTTTCCTTTTACCTTCTCTCAAGTTGTGAGTACTCCTTGGTTTAGGAGATAGTACACCTATTACGCAAATTGGATAGTCTTCTTCCAAACCATAGGCAGGTGCAGATCGGTAGGGAATGAAGAAAACCAATTAGCCTAACGATGGTGTACAGAAGGTATTAAGTTAAGACAAAGCAAGGGATTAGTAAGAGGGCAAAGTAAATTGTGACTGCTATTCACGACCAAACTAAGTATTCCTACGCCAATCCTAAATCACCTTTGTATTTCTCCAGGACACGCCGTATCACTACGAAGATCCACAGTTTATTGGATACTCCATCGTATGGTTATATACGAACTCGAAAGGAACTTGTTCCAGTTCGGGGATGGATTCTGGTTCAGGAGAAATAGGAATAAGATTTATTCAGGTGTCTTTTATCTTCACCTTCTCTCGCATTGCGAGTGTTCCTAGGATTGGGAGAGTACACCCATTATGCTAATTGGATAGTCTTCTTCCAAACCATAGGCTGGTGCCGAACGGTAGGGAAGGAAGAAAACCATTTGGCCTAAAGGGGTGTGCAGAAGGTAATGACTAAAGACATATAAAGGGATTTGGAGAGGTGGCAAAGAATTATACGGTTATAGTCGGGAATCTGGAAAGAGGCATTACTAGAAATACCAGGATACCCTATCGAAACATTTCAATGTTTCAATTTCGCTGTGTACAGTTAAAGGAAAACTGATTTCCCGATTAGATACTTACTCCAGGGTATGTATTTACCAGGTATGATTCTCACATCTGTATGGTTTTACAGATGATGAGTGGGAGTAAGTTATTAAGAATTGGGTGATTATCCTCATTATATCAGGATTCGTTGTAATCGGTGATATTTGAGGAAGTCACCTGGGTTGTTTGCCGGACGGCAAATATTTGGTTTTGAATATCCGCTGTTATGCACCAATTTCAAATTGATATATCTGTACATCTATTTTCATAGAGTGACATATACCTTTTTGAAATTATGTCTGTGACATTTACCTATATCAGTGGATGGTTAGGTAAGGAGCATTAAACAGCGGTGTAATTCTTCTTAACCATAAGTACAGTTTTCAACCTACGACACACAGTGAATAATTTATCAGACTCAAGGGACGTATACAGAGTATTGTATGTTGTCCAGGGTCCATCAGGACAGAGGGGTTGGTCCTCGTACTATATTCGGTTTACTTATGACTGCTCTAGTTTTTAGACAGGTGTTTCGTGGAAACATAGGGTCCGAATTTTGAGAAGTTATAGGTATTTGAATAAAGTAGAGAACCAGGTATTGCAAGTATCGGGATTCTTCAAAGTGATCGAAGATGTAGATGCTTGAGTATGGTATTCAGTTGATAGTAATGATTAAGAGAACTTGCTTCTCTTTCAGATTACTCATAATTGGAAGTATTTCTAAGTTGAGTAACGCTGATCGCCCTCCTTCCATTTAGTTGACATGCACTGGAGATAGCTGTATGATTTGAATCTGGTTCAATTAAATCAGTGCCTCTGGTTCTATATTGGATATAGTACAGTTCATATCTTAACATTGTTAAGGTACGGGGAGTTGTCCGGCTTATGATTAAAACCAGACACTGGACAACTCAAGGCACGTTTCTGTAATGGCTATTTGTGGGTTGACCCAGGCTATGACGAGGGTTGATTTTCTACCATCTGGATGAACAATAGCGATATTGTTCTAGACTCGCCACAGTTTTATTAAAAATGGATTTTTTCAGAAAAACAGTAGTGGGAGTATGGTAGAACTGGAAGTGATTCCAGAACCACAAACGATTACTGAAGATTTGATAGGAACCTAAAGATTCAATCTGGTTTGACATTCCATTGGCCACTCCGCAGATACGGTGGGTAACTTCAGCCACCCGAGAGGTACTCCGGTAGCCTCAAGGACGGTGACAGGGAAGTTCTTGTTTACCCACAATTGCCATTGCTGTTGTTCCAGGTTACGAGACCCGGCGGGAGGATGAGTATAGCGTCGTTCTAAATTAGCTTTAGAAGTGTACGTATATATGACTCTGCCAGAGGGTTGTCGTAGTCAGTGGGAGCAGCGGAAGCATTGGTGGACAGGTAGCTTATGTCTATTTATAGACTGAAGCACCAGTAGCGGAGATAGATCATCTATTTCTGATGTGACAGTCATAGGTTTGACTTCATCAGAATAGGGGATGGATCTGTTGAGAAGGTAGTAGGGTGTGATGTCATGGTATTTGGATGACATACACATAGTAGGAAAAGAAACTCCTATACTACGATCGGTTATACTTTGGTCGTCACACAGTGATTTCTCTACAGGGGACTTGGACATTATATCAGACATACTGGTTACTGGATCTATGGTTTTAGATCTAGATTTGGGTGGTTTCCCAATCAGGGTACTTAGACAGGATTCTAAGAGTATTTAGAATGGATGACTCCTGGCATGGTGGTGTACCTGCAGGTAATGGAGTCACCCTCTCTAAAGGTGTCTTACAGACTAAAGGGGAGGGGGATGTGCATGGTTGGTAGATCACTTGCTCAGGCAATTGAGTCAATCATGAGATGTCAAGTACCACACCAGATGTTGTTCTTGCACTAGATGCAATAAGTTGACATTGATCCAATCCTGGAGAAACAGTCGGAAGCAGTTTTAGAACATAAGTGGATGTTCTAGGGATATGATAACGACAGCCTCATTCGGGAGACAGTTATCATTCCAGGCTTCCAAGGTGACATGGGCGACAAGGAGGTTGTCAGAGTTATAGTTTTTCCTTCTGTCGACGGGGCAGTATTTTGGACAGGTGGTCCAAGGCAATACTGAGGGTGGAATGGCGCAGGATACTGATTAAGTTCAGTAGAAGATACAGTCTAAGAAGTTTGGATTTGGAGTTCATTTATGAGTTAGGTCCCATCAGACATCCAGACACATTCTAAGACAGGTATTGCTCATTTCGGGAGATGGCTTTCTCCGCGAACTTGAGATATAGAGAGACATAGAAAGAAACAACAAAGCGGATCCACTCACTGAGGCTATTCCTCGAACGCAATAGTTTCGCAAACGGGTTTTGTGAGACTGACTAGTAGAGGAGTTGGGTGTTCGGTATCACACGGGCTGTGAGTATGCGACAGCGCAATAATTAGCCTTGAGTGCAAGTGGGAGATTGTTGGAGATAGTGCCCTTAGAGTCAATTATTGGATCACAGGCATGTGATTGCAATGATTGAGGGAGGACCTATCCCGGTAGGACAGTCTTACTCGAGATGATAGTATGCTATCTGGTTTACCTTTATCATCGTGTACTTCTTTAGGTGACCTGACAGGTCGCTATTGCACGTTGATAGAGCCCCTAGGATTCTTGCTTGACTGCCAGCAGTATGAGGGCGATCATATACGTGAGAGCTGGCAGTCTGTAAGCACATCCTTAAAAGGTCCCTAGTCGTGGGAGTTTCGAGACAGGGCATCGATACTCCAGAGTAGACTAGTGTATACAGTCGAGACCCCGACGAGGGGCGGTGGCCGGTCTCACAAGCCATTGGTGTCAGTTGGATCACCTAAGATGTATACAGGTGCTCATTGGGTTATGAGTACACCGGACAGGACTCGCCGGGAACATGCTAGTTGGTCTTATACCAGACGTCAGATAGCAGTTCCCTGGTGACATGTGTACAGGTTAGTTCATCGACCTGGGGATCGTCATTTGTCTCGTGTGAGTTCCCACTGTACTTTGATTACTACCCTACCAAGGCTCAAAGGAGTCGTGCAAACAGGTTTTAGTTGGGTACAGTCCCGATCCACATGGAGGCAGTGAGCGTATCTTCAGGGGTTCGTCTCTCCCGGTATTGGGGGTGAGGTCGTGCTGTGTCTAGGAGAGCCGGAACATGAAAATTCCTTGGCCAAGGCAGGAGATTTACTGGTAAGTATTCCAGTAGTATCTCAGGGTGTTCTGGGCTACACTCCGACACGACTTGTACCGCTTTTGGGGGTCTGACTTTTACCAACCCCCTAGGCCCGCCATGCGATGGTCATAGACGAACGGACCGGACTGTACGGATATTGTCACTGACAGGCTCAGTGGGGTGTCAGGCTGAGTTCGCTCACAGACGTCCCTTTTGGTCAATACCTGGTAGCCCGTTACGTATTGGCTTATACCTCTGACGTGCTGGTGGTTAAATCCACAACCAAGGTGTTGACGAGTCTTTAGAGTCCCCCACATTCAGTTACTCAAGCTTTCGGGCGAAAAGCTGTAGAGGCCGTATGGAGATATGGCAAGGTCCGATCAGATACGTGCGGTATTGCACGGATCAGGATCGGACAGTTTGTACTATAGGCCGTATGGATATATGGCAGGGTTCGATCAGATACGTGCGGTATTGCATGAATCAGGATCGAACGGATATTACTAGCCGGCTTTGGTTTAAGCCGGATCCTAGTATAGTACAGTGTAGGTTTTGTCTCATTGCATTTGTATTTCGGTCGGAATACAGATGCGGGTGTGTCTACACAGTTTCGGGGTTTTCCTGTAATTTATTACGGGACCAGTTTTCTGGAGTTGCCAGTTTGCTTTCCGTTTCGGCCATTTTCATTTGTATCTTTCAATGGCCGAAGATTGGTAGAGGATGGCTTATTTGCATTTGTGCAAATAAGCAATTTGGAAGGGTGTTCTTTGCATTTTCTTGTATCATGATGGTCTCATGATGGAGGACCATTCTTTGACTTTCTAGAGCTCATGATTACTTGACTTTGTGAGCAATCATGGTTGTTGATGATGGTTGTATGAGTGTTGGTGTTTCTTTGTGATCATTACTTCATATGATGACCTTTTCTCTCTTGTATTATGAGTGTGGTTCCATCATCCATGCACCCTCTCTCTCATTCTCTCCTCTCCCACCTAAGGAGGCCGGCCACTCCCCTCATGGGCTGTCCCAATTTTGGTGGTGGGGTTCATCTCATTTGTCATGCAAAGTTTATCTCATTTGTCATGCAAAAATTCCCAAGTTCCTTCACAAAAGTATATACTTCATTTCCTCCACCAAAATGGCAACCTTCATGAACCCCAAAGTGAGACTTGAGCACTACACATTCTACAGCAAACCTTGGGCACGTCAACTAGCCAGTTACGTGCCCGAGTTGCCTCGGCATTGAGGTGGGAGCCCATAAAAGATGCAGACGATGTGGTGCCCTTCCGGCAAGGAGGCGACGACCGGAGTTTCCGCGAGTGATCGGGACGATGACGAGAAGACCGGAGGACTCGGATCAGTCGGTATATCTCTATTCCCTATATTGTAGTTACCTAGGACTAGTTAATGGTTCGATCCGGGTATTAGTACGCGGTGGTGCCATTTCATGAAAAATTTAAGTATATCACCGCTTCCGCATTTTGGCCTCGGGATGGAGGCCGGGGCGCCGCCGTGCACTTACAAGTACTACTTAGTATTCGTGCTGCGGTAGTTTGGCATTCGTCAAGGCGTAGTGTACGGTAGCTAGCTAGTGCTTATCTGCTAGCATACGATGCGATTGGATTAGGGTATTCGTACGGCGTTGTTTGGCATTCGTCAAGGGTCGTGCGGGTGGGTTTAATTCAATCACGAAATGTACGGGTTGAACTTGGCTTGCGGACTATGGGTGGTTTGGCATTCGTCAAGGTCATAGGACGCTAGGGGCAAAATATAATTGGGAATTTCAAGTGTTGAAATTTGCAATGAGATTGCATACCTTCTATGAGATAGTTGGATCCCGATACCCGCTGCGAGTAAGAGTTACTCCTGGAAGAGTTTTACACATTACAATTAGCCGATCAAGTAGGTGTCTAGAAAGGTGTCAATGGGGTTACGCCTCTGGGAAAACGAGGTTTACTTTAATTAGGTTCGTGCGAAAGCACGGGGGGACCTCCCTCAATGTACCGACACTGGCCTGGCTGAAAGATTGGCGAACTTGTAGCGTGTAATTAATCCCGGCTAGTCTTTCCTTTTAGGGTTTGAAGGAAGATTTGATTAAAACAGTGGGAGACATCCTGATTAGATATATTAGATAACCAATCTAATCTTGCAAGAGCATACGCTGAGTGTTTTCTTCTCTCTCTCTCCAGGTAGCGACTATATCATGCCTTAATCAAGATAATAATACGGATATATTGACCGAACCCGCTTGTTATACTGAGCTGGGGAACGTTGGTCTCGCTCCAACTTATAGTTGTTAGAAGACAGAGCAGGAAATTGGGGAATACCAGATTTCCCGTGCCGCCCAAACGAAGAAAGTGCATATTGATGCATCATCTTCGGGTGTGTTCATTACAGAGAACTGTTTCTCAGTATCCTTTATGTCCTGGGTATGTGATACCGGATCAGGATCCCGCATATGTAATCTGTTACATGGACTACAGATAGGTAGAGAACTGAGAACGGGTGATAAGTTTCATGAGATAGAAAACGATGCAAGTGTTGCAGCCAAGTCTGTTGGTCACTGTCACCCTGTATTACCAGAATACATTGATTCTAAACAAATGTTATTAGATACCGAACCTGATATACAAAATCATATCAGTCTCTTTATTAGTAAAGAAAGGATATAATTTTGTATTGTTGGATAATGTTTTGAACATTTCCTATATCAAGAGTTGAACGGTTCAGGCACGTTATCTAAAAGCATTGTCGTTCTAAATCAAACTACAGTTCTTAGTATACGGAACACACAAAAGAGGAAGAGTTCAGAAATGAACGAATCCTTCTTGAGGTATTATAGACTAGGTCATATCAATGCGACCCGACTAGCTAAGTTACATATAGATGCATATTTAAATTAGTTTGAATTTACATCTTGTGAAACTTGCCGGTCATGTCACAAAGATAAGATGAAAACAGCTCTGTTTATTGGAAACAGAGAAAGAGTTAGTGAACTCTTGGGATTGATACATGTTGATGTATGTAAGGTCCCCTGTCTACACATACCAAGATCGGTTCTTTCTACTTCATTACATTCTCTGATAATCTCTCAAGAATCAGACATATGTTTCTGTTGAAACACAGGTCCGAAGCTTTTGAGATATTCACATAATATAAATTAGAAGTAGAGAACCAAAAATGGGTATAAGTATTATGTCCTTTGATGTGATCAAGGAGGAGAATACTTGAGTACGGAATTCCTGGACTATTCTAAAGGAGAATGAGATTCTCTCTCAGCATTACTCTTCCGTATACACCACAGCACGTCGGTGTATCGGGGCGGAGCAATAGCACCCTATTTGTTATGGTGTGCTCTATGATGAGTAATACTGAGTTTCCTATTTTCTTTTGGGAGTTATGCACTTAAGAAGCTACATACCTATTGAATAGGTTTCAAATCAAATCAGTTGCCTACTACTTCATATGTGATATGGAAAGGGAAGAGCCCATATCTTAAGTTGGTTAAGATTTGGGTTGTCCGGCCTATGTCTAAAAGCAAAATCCGGACAAGCTCGAGGCAAGTTCTGTTATGTACAACTGGAAAGGTTCCAGCTATACAAAATGCAGCTGATGATTTGGTAGAACCAAAGGATTCAATAGTTTCCAACGAACCTCAGCCTCTCCGCCGATCTAGTAGGGTTCCTCACCCACCTGAGAGATACTTCGGTTTCTCTATGACAGTGGGAGCGAGGATTGCATCATGAGATGATGACCCAACTATTTTCGAGCTGGCCATCTGGAGTGGGACTCTGTAAGAATGGCTGGGTGCTTATCGATCTGAGATGGAATCCTTATACACCAACAAAGTATGGACTTTGGTTGCTTTATCTGAAGGGTTAAATCCCCATCAAGAGCAAGTATATCTTGAGAAGATTACTTGGTGTACATGGAAAAGTTGAGACTTTCAAAGCTAGACTTGTTAAAGGTTTGCATCATAGACTAGGTATGGATTATGTTGAAACCTTTTCTAAGGATCTATGCTTAAGTCCATCCAGATCCTACTTGCCACGGCTACATACCATGACTACGATATCTGGTGGTTGGGTGTCATGAATGCTTTTCTAAGTGATGTTTTAGAAGAGAAAGTCAATAAGTACACAGCCAGAGGGCTTCGTAGACAGTGGGAGCAGCGGAAACGTGTGCAAGATGTTTTATATGATAAAACATGCATCGCGGAGTTGGAACATCTGTTTTGATGTGGTAGTCAAAGAGTTTGACTTCATCAAAATGGTAGATGAACTTTGTATATACGAAAAGGTAGTAGAGTGTATGGTGGTGATCCTCGTAGAGTACGTGGATGACATACTCTTGATAGGGAAGGAGTTTCCTATGCTACGCTCGGTCAATCTCCGCTTATCACAAGGATTCTCCATATAGGATCAAAGTGATACCTCCTAAATCCTGGGTTTTGGATCTATGAGATAGATCTAATTGGATGTTAGGACACTCACTAGTTGTAGTGAGATGGTATCAATCGATCCTGGGGAGAATCACTGGAAAGGTTCCAGGCTGATAAGGACGACTGAATGTCAGTCGCAGGCATTGTCTATACCCTCCGTGGAGGGACGGTATGTTGGAAGAGTTCCAAGCTAGATACCGTGACATACTAGACGATTAAACGCAAGATACATCGTTACCAAGGATGCTACCAAAGAGGCAGTCTGGATATATATAAGTTCATAAGATGAACTTCGTTCCTACCATTGTGTGACAATGGAGTTGTGGCTTTAGCCAAGGAACTACCGTCCTATCAGAAATCCAGATATAATTCTTAGGCAGTATCACCTAATCATGGAGATGGATGATCTCCAAGGTGATCGAGGTTAGGAGAGTAGATACAGAGGACAACAGCGCGGATCTACTCACAAAGGCCTTTTTCCCAGTAGAGACTTTTACGGGATGGTTGAGTATGAGATACTTCAACCGCAGCTAATTGTTGGGTATGCGATACCACAACAGATGGCCCTAGTGCAAGTTGGAGATTGTTAGTTATATGTATGGCCTAGAGGCCATTACTGTACATACGATGTATATTGTAGTGGATGCTAGGACATATATAGGGAGGACTTTCTTGCTCGACATGATAGTATGCTATCTGGTTGTACTTTATCTTAACATGTACTCTGATTGTCTCTATATTACATGTTGATAAAGCCCTTAGGATATGTACTCGACTACTGGGACTATGATGAGATCATACTAGTGGGGCCACGGTAGTCGACGAGTACATCCTATAATTGTTCCTAGTCGTGGGTGTATCGAGACAGGGCATCGATGCACCAGAGTAGACTAGCGTATACGCATCTTGACCCATATGATGGGCGATGGATGATCCTATATCCATCGGTGTTTGACATCAAGGATGGTGTACGGGTGCTCAGTGAAGACTGGGTACACTGGACGGACTCGCCGAGAACTCCCAGATGGTATTATACCACACGTCTGATGGCAGTTCTCCGGTGACACTGTTACAGAGTAGTCTGTTGACCCGAGATCGTCATAGAGTCTTGTGTGATTCCCACTGTGCTTTGATTTCCATCATACCACGTCCAAGAGGGCGTGCAAAAAGGTGGCTTTTGGGTACAGTCCCGAATCACATGGAGGCAATGAGCGATAGGAGGGGATTCGCCTCTCCCGGTATAGGGAGTTGATGTTGTGCTGTGTTCGATTGGCTATAACCGGAAATCCCTTGCCAGGGTTGCTGAGATTTACTGGTAAGTGTTATCGGTAGTTTCTCGAACTGTTATAGACCTCATATCGACACGACTTATCAAGCTACTGGGGTCTGACGTTTACCACCCCTAGGAGAGATATGCGACATATCAGACGACGAGACCGGACTGTACGGGAGTGTTTCTGTTTGGATTCACAGGAGAATGTACAGGCTTGCTTGTTGATCTTCTGAGCGCTCAATACCTGGGTAGCTGTTACGTTTAGCTGACCGCTTGCAGCTTGTGGGTGTTTGATATGATCATCACCTACTGCCGGCATATTGACGATTCTTTAGTGTCCTACACAGAGGTTTCTTGGCTCAGGCAAAACGGAGTAGGAGCACATATGTGATATGTGCGGGACCGAGGATAATGCGATATATGATACCGTATTATATTCTCGCGATATTTGATATCAGCCGGTTCATCGGATCAAGTGTTGATTCGATGAATCGGTACGGATAAATATTAGTCGGTTATATGCGATATAGCCGGATTGTCGGATCAAGTGTTGATTCGATAATTGAATGTATAATAATATATATGATATATTAAATTACATCATCTAATATTTGCTCACTAAAAGATTGTTGGAGATAGTGCCCTCAGAGTCAATTATTGGATCACAGGCACGTGATTGCAATGATTAAGGGAGGACCTATCCCGGTAGGACAGTCTTACTCGAGATGATAGTATGCTATCTGGTTTATCTTTATCATCGTGTACTGCTTTAGGTGACCTGATATGTCGCTATTACACGTTGATAGAGCCCCTAGGATTCTTGCTTGACGACCAGCAGTATGATGGCGATCATATACGTGGGAGCTGGTAGTCTATAAGCACATCCTTAAAAGGTCCCTAGTCGTAGGAGTTTCGAGACAGGGTATCGATACTCCATTAGTAGACTAGTGTATACAGTCGAGACCCCGACGAGGGGCGGTGGCCGGTCTCACAAGCCACTGGTGTCCGTTGGTTCACCTAAGATGTATACAGGTGCTCATTAGGTTATGAGTACACCGGACAGGACTCGCAGGGAACCTGCTAGTTGGTCTTATACCAGACGTCAGATAGCAGTTCCCAGGTGACATGTGTACAGGTTAGTTCATCGACCTGAGATCGTCATTTGTCTCGTGTGAGTTCCCACTGTGCTTTGATTACTACCCTACCACGGCTCAAAGGAGTCGTGCAAACAGGTTTTAGTTGGGTACAGTCCCGAGCCACATGGAGGCAGTGAGCGGATCTTCAGGGGTTCGTCTCTCCCGGTATTGGGAGTGAGGTCGCGCTGTGTCTAGGAGAGCCATTACGCAAAGCCCTCGGCCGAGGCAGGAGATTTACTGGTAGGTATTCCAGTAGTATCTCAGGGCGTTCTGGGCTACACTCCGACACGACTTGTACCGCTTTTGGGGGTCTGACTTTCACCAACCCCCTAGGCCCGCCATGCGATACTCATAGACGAACGGACCGGACTGTACGGATATTGTCACTGACAGGCTCAGTTGTGTGTCGGGGTGAGCTTCCTCATCGACGTCCATTTTGGTCAATAGCTGGTGGCCCGTCACGTATTGGCTTATACCTCTGACGTGCTAGTGGTTAAATCCACAACCATAGTATTGACGAGTCTTTAGAGTCCACCACACTTTCAGTGACTCAGCTTTCGGGCGAAACGCTGTAGAGGCCGTATGGAGATATGGCAGGGTCCGATCAGATACGTGCGGTATTGCACGGATCAGGATCGGACAGTTTTGTACTAGTGGCCGTATAGATATATGGCAGGGTTCGATCAGATACGTGCGGTATTGCACGGATCAGGATCGAACGGATTTTACTAGCCGGCTTTGGCTTAAGCCGGTCCTAGTCTAGTACAGTGTAGATTTTGTCTCATTGCATTTGTATCCGGTCGGAATACAGATGCGGGTGTGTATGCACAGTATCGGGGTTTTTCCTGTAATTTATTACGGGACCAGTTTTCTGGAGTTGCCAGTTTGCATTCCGTTCCGGCCGGTTTTCCTTTGTTCTTTCCCGGCCGGACTTTTCTGATGGAGGGGGTAATTTGCAGTTTTGCAAATTACACTTTGTGGAGGGGTTTCTTGCATAAAGTTAGATTATGATAGATTTCATTTCTTTCATCCATCACTTGATTTATATGAGAAGTGAAAGGTTATGGAGTGCATAGTGTTTTAAGCATGGTTGATGTTTTCTTTGACCTTGGATGTGGTCACCTCTTGAATGCTCCTACACTCACCTCCCTTTGCCTTATGTTTTCATTCCTCCACCATTCTCATTCTCACTTGAAAAAAGTCTTTCATGGTTATGAAAAAAAAGAGAGAGGAAGAAAAAGAGAGAGTAGAAGAAAAAGAAAGAGAGAAAGAAAAAGAATGAGAGAGTTCATTTCATCTTCTTCTTGCTAGAAAATTGAAAGCACCAATTTTCTTTTACCTCTTCCTCCATCCATCAATGGCAACTACATAAACTCCAAGAGACAAAGTTTCTACACTACTTCCTACAGCAAATCTTGAGCATGTCGAGTTGCCGGCTTCATGCTCGAGTTGCCTCGGTATTGAGGCGGGAGCCCGTAAAAGACGAAGGCGATGTGGTGCCCTTTCCGGCGAGGAGGCGACGATATGGAGACTACACTTTCCGCGGGAGATCGGGACGATGACGAGAAGACCGGAGGACTCGGATCACTCGGTATACTTCTCACCCCATCTCTAGTTAGCTAGCGTAGGTTAATGGTAAACGATCCGGGTTTTCTTTGTCCGCGGTAGCGCCGGTTTCCGAGCAAGGAAAAATTTTGATTCCGCTATTTGGCCTCGAGTAAGACGGCCGGGGCGCTGCCGTGGCGCAACATGGTATCAGAGCCACGCCATTAACCTTACCTAGCTTCGTTTGATGTGTTTGCGTTTCCGATCGACCGAAATTTCCAAAAACCGTATTTTAGTGTACATCAGTTTTCTGTCGATTTTTTCCGGGCTCGAAAAATTTTTCAGGTGATTGCAGAATGATGTACAGGGAATTATAAGACATCTGGGAAATTTTGGTCACGAGTTACTGTATATCCGCCGCGGAAGCGCGGCGCAACCCTCCTTCGCGCCGCTCTTCCGCGGCGGTTTAGTTTGGTCTCTGGACCAGAATTTTCCAGTGAGGTTTTTACATTAAAATAGGGTATTTGGAATATTAAAATTGGGCCCAAGTTTTCTGTGAGTGCTACAGTTTTGGTTGGGGGCCCACTTGTTAATTTTTGGTCAATCGGAAAATTTTAAACACATTTTTTTCACAGTATTTACATTATATCTGCGACCGTGAATGTCACTCGATCGGTAAATCCGGTCTAACTGCTATAGCCCGGTTAGACGGATTTGCGAACGTGACTTTCACGTTGATGTTCTATGTTTATGCTGTGATGTTGCGGATCGGTCGTGGGGATAGCCTGGATGCAATGCTAGTACAGTTTTGTTGTATTATGTACATTTGATATTGCGGGGCGAGCGTCCGACATGTGGACTGCCGTCACTGCCAGTTTGTATTATTCTTTTGGGGCACGACCTGGTTGCGGTCGATGTACCCGGTGTATGTATATTTTACTTTCTGTACTAGGATTGCCCCGCGGTGGGGTGCGCGGATAGCCGGGTTCTGGAGGGCAGCAAGCCCGCATCTCATGGCATTGGGACGGAGGGGGCTTCAGTCCAGGATTGGCGGGCTATTCGCCGCACTCGTAGGGGGTACAGGTTGACCCAGGAGGGGTGCCCAAGTTACCGGATTCCGTGAAGTGCTGGGTGGTCCATTCACGGTACTGAAGGGGGCTGCCTCGCTTCAGGTTTTGGCGGGTGACTTGCCGCGCCCGTAGGGGTCTAGGATTTCATTGCACAGGCTATCCACACGACCAGGGGAACGTCGGGTTTCAGCAGCGGCTCTGTGAAACCCGGGGCTTCCAGATATCTGTATTGTTCTGTGATGCTGTACATTTCTGTGATGTTGCATTTTATTCACGCCTTGAGCGAAATACTATATATTGGTATATATATTAGTAGATGTTGTATATGTTTTTCATCCGCGCTAGTCCAGTCCCCGCTCTGCCGTTAGTAAGCTAACCTAACGGGTGATGACGGGACCCAGTGGCGAATGCGGATGGCATATACGTACGTCAGTATATTTTCATTCTTTGTGGTGTGATCAATTGATGGGACTGCATTGATTCGGATCAATGCAAGTTTAAACAAACCTAATCTGATGTTGTTGGAACATTTTTCAAAAAGCTGTTATTGCAAGGACGTTCGCTTTTGTTTTGCATCGTGGTATTCATTTGGAATATCCTGCTCCTCAGTCGACGAGGCAAGGGCCGAGATCCCTTCACCGGGAGTGACCCCTTGGACAGAAGTTTGCGTCAAGGCATTAACTTCACTATAGCCGATTACTTTTGCTTTGCATCGTGGTATTCAGTTGGAATATCCTGCACCTCATTCTACGGGGAAAGAGCCGAGATCCCTTCACCGGGAGTGACCTCTTTAGTAAAGGTTTTCGTCACTATATTTTCTAAAAAGGCTATGCAGTTCCTTCAACGATATCAAGTTCATTACGTTAAAGGTTTTTCGCCAAAAACCATTCGTAGCCATCCGTCATTTCTTATGGGTATTATTTAGTATTCGTGCTGCGTTTGTTGACTCCGTCAAGGCGTAGTGTACGGTAGCTAAGTGGTGCTTGTTTGTTGCATAAGTGGGATTGGTTAGGACAGTCGTGCGGCCTTGTTGACTCCGTCAAGGGCACGTACGGGTGGGTTTAATGCAATCCAGATAATGACGGGTTGAACTTGACTAGGACTCTTTGATTTGTTGACTCCGTCAAGGTCACTTGAGTCCTAGGGGTAAAAATCACATCGGGAGTTTCAAAAGAACTGAAACCTGCCAGGTATGCGCATACCTTCTGGAGTGTGGTGACGTGAGTGGATTCCGTCACGTTATCATGCGATGATAGTTGGATCCCGATTCCCACTGATGAGTTGGTTTACTCCTCGGGTGATCCCGACTAATTCTTCTTTCAGGTTTGGAGGAGAATTTGAGGTACAGTGGGAGGTTTCCAGATTAGATAAAGTGGTAACCATTCTGATCTAGGATAGAGTGCACGCTGAGTGTTTCTTTTCTCTCTCTCTGGCAGCGACCATTGACCCGACCCTGGACTATGACTCAGTGACCAAGTTGACCGAACCTTCTTAACACTGGCTTTTGGATTGTCAGAGTTGCAGACCTCATTGCCACTCCTACTTTTACCCTTTTCTCCAGGACACCCCGTATTACTACGAACGTCCACTTCCATTGGACAAAACCATCGTATGGTTATATACGAACTCGAAGGACTTCGAGGATGGTTTCTGGTTCTGGAGAAAACGGATAGGATTATTCAGTTGTCTTTTCTTTTCACCTTCTCTCAGGATGTGAGTACTCCTTGGTTTAGGAGTAGTACACCTATTACGCAAATTGGATAGTCTTCTTCCAAACCATAGGCTGGTGCCGACCGGTAGGGAATGAAGAAAACCAGTTAGCCTAAAACGGTGTACAGAAGGTATTAAGTTCAGACAAAGCAAGGGATTAGTAAGAGGGCAAAGTAAATTGCGACTGATATTCACGACCAAACCAAGTATTTCTTCGCCAATCCTAAATCACCTTTGTATTTCTCCAGGACACTCCGTATCACTACGAAGATCCCATTTTATTGGATACTCCATCGTATGGTTATATACGAACTCGAAAGGAACTAGTTCCAGTTCGGGGATGGATTCTGGTTCAGGAGAAATAGGAATAAAGTACATTCAGGTGTCTTTTATCTTCACCTTCTCTCGCATTGCGAGTGTTACTAGGATTAGGACAGTACACCCTTTATGCTTTTTGGATAGTCTTCTTCCAAACCACAGGCTGGTGCCGAACGGTAGGGAAGGAAGAAAACCATTTGGCTTAAAGGGGTGTACAGAAGGTAATGACTAAAGACAAATAAAGGGATTTGGAGAGGTGGCAAAGAATTATACGGTTATAGTTGTGAATCTGGATAATGGTAGAGGCATTACTAGGAATACCAGGATACCCCATCGAAACATTACAATGTTTCAGTTTCAACTGTGTACTGTTAAAAGAAAACTGATTTCCCGATTAGACACTTACTCCAGGGTATGTATTTGCCAGGAATAATTCTCACATCTGTATGGTTTTACAGATGATGAGTGGGAGTAAGTTATTGGGAATTGGGTGATCATCCTCATTATATCGGGATTCGTTGTAATCGGTAATATTTGAGGAAGTCACCTGGGTTGTTTGCCGGTCGGCAAATATTTGGTTTTGAATATCCGCTGTTGTGCACCAATTTCAAATCGATATATCTGTACGTCTATTTTCATAGAGTGAGATATACCTTTTGATATTATGTCGATGACATTTACCTATATCAGTGGATGGTTAGGTAAGGAGCATTAAACAGCGGTGTAATTCTTCTTAACCATAAGTACAGTTTTCAACCTGCGACGCACAGTGAAAGAGTTGTTAGACTCAGCGGACTTATACAGAGTATTGTATGTTGTCCAGTGTCCATTAGGACAGAGGGGTTGGTCCTCATACTATATTCTGTTTACTTTTAACTTCTCAAGTTCTTAAACATGTGTTTCGTAGAAACACAGGGTCTAAGTTTTGAGGAGTTATAGGTATTTGAATAGAGTAGAGAACCAGGTGTAGCAAGTATCGGGATTCTTCAAAGTGATCGAAGATGTAGATACTTGTGTATGGTGTTCAGTTGATAGTAATGATGAAGACAGATTGCTTCTCTTTCAGGTTACTCATAATTGGAAGCATTCCTAAGTTGAGTAACGCTGATCGACCTCCTTCCATTTAGTTGACATGCACTGGAGATAGATGCATGATTTGAATCTGGTTAAATTAAATCAGTGCCTCTGGTTCTATATTGGATATAGAACAGTTCATATCTTAACGATGTTAAGGTACGGGGAGTTGTCCGGCTTATGCTTAAAACCAGACTCCGGATAACTCAAGGCACGTTTCTGTAATGGCTGTTTGTGGGTTGACCCAGGCTATGACGAGGGTTGACTTTCTACCATCTGGCAGATCAATAGAAATATTGTTCTAGACTCGCCACAGTTTTATTAAAAATGGATTTTTTCAAAAAACAGCAGTGGGAGTATGGTAGAACTGGAAGTGATTCCAGAACCGCAAACGATTACTGAAGATTTAATAAGGAACCTAAAGATTCAATCTGATTTGACATTCCATTGGCCACTCCGCAGATAAGGTGGGTAACTTCAGGCACCCGAGAGGTACTCCGGTAGCCTCAAGGACGGTGACAGGGAAGTTCTTGTTTACCCACACTTGCCATTGTTGTTGTTCCAGGCTGCGAGACCCGGCAGGAGGATGAGTATAGCGTCGTTCTAAACTAGCTTTAGAAGTGCACGTCTATATGACTCTGGCAGAGGGTTGTCGTAGTCAGTGGGAGCAGCGGAAGCATTGGTGGACTTCATGCTTATGTCTATTTATAGACTAAAGCAGATATAGCGGAGATAGATCATCTGTTTCTGATGTGACAGTCATGGGTTTGACGTCATCAGAATAGGGGATGGATCTGTTGAGAAGGTAGTAGGAAGTGATATTCCTATACTACGATCGGTTATACTTTGGTCGTCACACAGTGTTTTCTCCACAAGGGACTTGGACATTATATCAGACATACTGGTTACTAGATCTATGGTTTTAGATCTAGATTTGGGTGGTTTCCCAATCAGGGTACCTTGACAGCATTCTATGAGTGTTTAGAATGGACGACTCCTGGCTGGTAGTGTACCTGCAGGTAATGGAGTCACCCTCTCTAAAGGTGTCTTACAGACTAAAGGGGAGAGGGATACGCATGATTGACAGATCACTTGCTTAGGCAATTGAGTCAATCATGAGATGTCAAGTACCACACCAGATGTTGTTCTTGCACTAGATGCAATAAGTTGATATTAATCCAATCCTGGAAAAACAGTAGGAAGCAGTTTTAGAACATAAGTGAATGTTCTAGGGATATGATAACGGCTGTCTCCTTTAGGAGACGGTTATCACTCCAGGCTTCCAAGGTGACATGGACGACAAGGAGGTTGTCAAAGTTATAGTTCTCCCTCTGACGAGGGGCAGTATTTTGGACAGGTGGTCCAAGGCAATACTGAGGGAGGCATGGCGCAGGATACTGATTAAGTTCAGTTAACGATACAGTCTAAGAAGTTTGGATTTGGAGTTCATTTATGAACTAGGTCCCATCAGACATCCAGACGTTCCAAGACAGGTATTGCTCATTTCGGGAGATGGCTTTCTCCGCGAACTTGAGATATAGAGAGACATAGAAAGGAACATCCTGCGGATCCACTCACTGAGGCTATTCCTCGAACGCAATAGTTTCGCAAACAGGCTTTGTGCGACTGACTAGTAGAGGAGTTGGGTGTTCGGTATCATACGGGCTGTGAGTATGCGACATCGCAATAATTAGCCTTGAGTGCAAGTGGGAGATTGTTGGAGATAGTGCCCTCAGAGTCAATTATTGGATTACAGGCACGTGATTGCAATGATTAAGGGAGGACCTATCCCGGTAGGACAGTCTTACTCGAGATGATAATATGCTATCTGGTTTATCTTTATCATCGTGTACTGCTTTAGGTGACCTGATATGTCGCTATTACACGTTGATAGAGCCTCTAGGATTCTTGCTTGACGACCAGCAGTATGATGGCGATCATATACGTGGGAGCTGGTAGTCTATAAGCACATCCTTAAAAGGTCCCTAGTCGTAGGAGTTTCGAGACAGGGTATCGATACTCCATTAGTAGACTAGTGTATACAGTCGAGACCCCGACGAGGGGCGGTGGCCGGTCTCACAAGCCACTGGTGTCCGTTGGTTCACCTAAGATGTATACAGGTGCTCATTAGGTTATGAGTACACCGGACAGGACTCGCAGGGAACCTGCTAGTTGGTCTTATACCAGACGTCAGATAGCAGTTCCCAGGTGACATGTGTACAGGTTAGTTCATCGACCTGAGATCGTCATTTGTCTCGTGTGAGTTCCCACTGTGCTTTGATTACTACCCTACCACGGCTCAAAGGAGTCGTGCAAACAGGTTTTAGTTGGGTACAGTCCCGAGCCACATGGAGGCAGTGAGCGGATCTTCAGGGGTTCGTCTCTCCCGGTATTGGGAGTGAGGTCGCGCTGTGTCTAGGAGAGCCATTACGCAAAGCCCTCGGCCGAGGCAGGAGATTTACTGGTAGGTATTCCAGTAGTATCTCAGGGCGTTCTGGGCTACACTCCGACACGACTTGTACCGCTTTTGGGGGTCTGACTTTCACCAACCCCCTAGGCCTGCCATGCGATACTCATAGACGAACGGACCGGACTGTACGGATATTATCACTGACAGGCTCAGTTGTGTGTCGGGGTGAGCTTCCTCATCGACGTCCATTTTGGTCAATAGCTGGTGGCCCGTCACGTATTGGCTTATACCTCTGACGTGCTAGTGGTTAAATCCACAACCATAGTATTGACGAGTCTTTAGAGTCCACCACACTTTCAGTTACTCAGCTTTCGGGCGAAACGCTGTAGAGGCCGTATGGAGATATGGCAGGGTCCGATCAGATACGTGCGGTATTGCACGGATCAGAATCGGACAGTTTTGTACTAGTGGCCGTATAGATATATGGCAGGGTTCGATCAGATACGTGCGGTATTGCACGGATCAGGATCGAACGGATTTTACTAGCCGGCTTTGGCTTAAGCCGGTCCTAGTCTAGTACAATGTAGATTTTGTCTCATTGCATTTGTATCCGGTCGGAATACAGATGCGGGTGTGTATGCACAGTATCGGGGTTTTTCCTGTAATTTATTACGGGACCAGTTTTCTGGAGTTGCCAGTTTGCATTCCGTTCCGGCCGGTTTTCCTTTGTTCTTTCCCGGCCGGACTTTTCTGATGGAGGGGGTAATTTGCAGTTTTGCAAATTACACTTTGTGGGGGGGTTTCTTGCATAAAGTTAGATTATGATAGATTTCATTTCTTTCATCCATCACTTGATTTATATGAGAAGTGAAAGGTTATGGAGTGCATAGTGTTTTAAGCATGGTTGATGTTTTCTTTGACCTTGGATGTGGTCACCTCTTGAATGCTCCTACACTCACCTCCCTTTGCCTTATGTTTTCATTCCTCCACCATTCTCATTCTCACTTGAAAAAAGTCTTTCATGGTTATGAAAAAAAAGAGAGAGGAAGAAAAAGAGAGAGTAGAAGAAAAAGAAAGAGAGAAAGAAAAAGAATGAGAGAGTTCATTTCATCTTCTTCTTGCTAGAAAATTGAAAGCACCAATTTTCTTTTACCTCTTCCTCCATCCATCAATGGCAACTACATAAACTCCAAGAGACAAAGTTTCTACACTACTTCCTACAGCAAATCTTGAGCATGTCGAGTTGCCGGCTTCATGCTCGAGTTGCCTCGGTATTGAGGCGGGAGCCCGTAAAAGACGAAGGCGATGTGGTGCCCTTTCCGGCGAGGAGGCGACGATATGGAGACTACACTTTCCGCGGGAGATCGGGACGATGACGAGAAGACCGGAGGACTCGGATCACTCGGTATACTTCTCACCCCATCTCTAGTTAGCTAGCGTAGGTTAATGGTAAACGATCCGGGTTTTCTTTGTCCGCGGTAGCGCCGGTTTCCGAGCAAGGAAAAATTTTGATTCCGCTATTTGGCCTCGAGTAAGACGGCCGGGGCGCTGCCGTGGCGCAACAAAGATTCTTTTTCTCACTCGGGTAATACATTGATATATATGCGATATATGTTAATTATATTATTTTATTTGGTTACAATAAATATTATATATGTGATATATAATATTATAACATGATATGATAACTAATGCAACATGTTTAGTGGAGTTTAAACATGATTAGGGTTTGGATTAGGGTTAAGCTTTCTAGATGATTGTAGAAGGTTTTGGTTTTGTTTTGTGAAAGATATTTTCAAGTGACTCATTCTTAACCTAACCCAAACCCTAGCCTTGGTTAATTCTATACAAAGGTTTAGTCAACCATGGTTGCATTATTGATCATTATCTCTTTTGCATTATTCATCACAAAAGGAATTCTATCATATTGTTCATCTTCTTCCTTCTTCTTCTTTGCTTACAAAGCTTTCTTGCTTTGATATTTGTGATGAAAATATGTGAGAAAAAGATAAATAAAGAGAGCAAAAATCCTACTTCATCATCCTCATCTTCCCTTGCCATTTAGATGAGGGTGTTCACATCATTTCATGAGTGTTTGCTTGTGTTAACGAAACTTCAAGGTAGAGCATCTTTGTATCGAAGATCGGAAGCAAATGTTGCATCTTTCTCTTCGTGGAACCTCTCGAGAGTCCGGAACCCGATGATCGCAGCGAAGGGACCACAACAAGGAGCATATGAAGTGAAGGACCGGATCTACAAAGGTTGTAATCCCTCTCACTTAGTGTTAAAGTTGTTAACATGTTAGTTTTCGCCTAATCTCTAGTTTAAAGATCCGTATTCGGGTTGTTCGGCATGGCTAATTTTTTAATCGGGCATGGTCGATGCCTCGTAGACCCTTGTGCGCATGCCTAGCAACCCTACACTAATTTCGGGTCGTGACAGTTTTCCAGGTTGTTCCTAGAGTAGTCGAGGCAGGCTATTCATCTATCTATCATCTTTTGCTACGGATACTGCTTTGGCCCACGGTGTGCAGTTTTGCTTTAGGTGGGTTTTATAGTTATCCGTTCTCGTTTATTGTATATTCGTTGTATCCTATACTCTCCATCTACCATTATCTTGTATGACTTAGAGACTTGATGTGAGGATGATATTGTATATTTTGGTGACTTGGATGTCTTTTATGCAGTTTTTACTTATATCGTCTTTTATTTCTTCGCTACGGCGTCGTATATCTGTTGTGGTGGTTGTTTTCCGGCTTTTGGCGTGGATTTTCTCCCGTTGGGGATGCTTAAATTTATATTTATGTTGTACCCATTTTGAGGTTGGTTTTTACAAAGGAGGCGCTGCCGAAATTTTCAAGAAAGTAAATTGGAATTAAAGAATTTATACTTGAGATTTTCAAAAGTTTAAACAATGTTTCTTATCTTTTGTTGTTTTTTAATGGTTTAGATTTCTGGGTTTTGGCTTTCTTTTACTACGTTACGCCTGTAGACGTTGCGTAGTATTAGGGCCGTCACGTGCCAAGTTCGGGTCGTGACAGGGAGAGACGAAACCCCTCCTATCGCTCATTGCCTCCATGTGATTCGGGACTGTACCCACTGGTTTACTGCGTTATGCCTGTAGACATTGCGTAGTATTAGGGCCGTCACGTGCCAATTTCGGGTCGTGACAGGGAGAGACGAAACCCCTCCAATCGCTCATTGCCTCCATGTGATTCGGGACTGTACCCAAAATCCACCGTTTTGCACGCCCTCTTGGACGTGGTAAGGTGGAAATCAAAGCACAGTGGGAATCACACAAGACTCTATGACGATCTCGGGTCTACAGACTAACCTGTACCAGTGTCACCGGAGAACTGCTATCTGACGATAGGTATAATACCATCTAGGAGTTTTCGGCGAGTCCGTTCAGTGTACCCAGTCTCCACTGAGCACCCGTACACCATCTTTGATGTCAAACACCGATGGATATGGGATCATCCATCGCCCATCATTTGGGTCAAGATGCGTATACGCAAGTCTACTCTGGTGTATCGATGCCCTGTCTCGACACTCCCTCGACTAGGCTAGTGTTGGTACTTTGAGGGATTAATTACACTTTACAAGTTCGCCAATCTTTCGGCCAGGCTAGTGTTGGTACTTTGAGGGAGGTTCCACGTACTTTCGCACGGACCTAATTAGAATAAACCTCGTTTTTCCAGAGGCATAACCCCGTTAACACCTTTCTAGACACCTACTTGATCGGCCAATTGTCCTGTGTAAAATTCTCCCAGTAGTAACTCTTACTCGCAGTGGGTATCGGGATCCAACTATCTCATAAGAAGTATGCAATCTCATTGCAAATTTCAACACTTGAAATTCCCGATAATATTTGTTCCCTACCGATCTATGACCTTGACAAGGTCAACAAATCATAAATCGCAGGTCAAGTTCAACCCGTCATTTCCCGATTGAATTAAACCCACCCGCATGACTCTTGACAAGGTCAACAAGGCCGTACAAATACCCTAATCCAGTCACATCACATGTTTTAACAGATAAACACTGATTAGCTACTGTACACTGCGCCTTGATAAGGTCAACAAACGCAGCACGAATACTAAGTAGGTTTTATCTGAAATGACGGAAGGCTATGATAGGTTTTTCAGAAAACCTATTGCATAATGAACTTGATATCGTTGTAGAAACAAGTGATTTTGAATAGGAGTGTTTTTGAGGCTTTTCTAGTTTCGCTAAAGAGGTCACTCCCGGTGAAGGGATCTCGGCTCTTTCCTTATCGAATAAGGTGCGGGATATTTCACAAATACCGCTTTGCAAAGCAATGACGGGTCGAACTTGACATGTGGCTTATGATTTGTTGACCTTCGTCAAGGTCATAAGAGCATGGGGCAAAAATCACATCGGGAGTTTCTAAATAAACTGAAACTTGCCAGATATGCGCATACCTTCTTGAGTGTGATAATGTGAGCGGATTCCATCACGTTATCATGCGATGATAGTTGGATCCCGATTCCCACTGATGAGTTGGTTTACTCCTCGGGCGATCCCGACTAATTCTTCTTTCGGGTTTGGAAAGAATTTGAGGTTACAGTGGGAGGTTTCCTGATTAGATAAAGTGATAACCATTCTGATCTAGGTTAGAGTGCACGCCGAGTGTTTCTTTTCTCTCTCTCTCTTTGGCAGCGACCATGACCCGACCCTAGACTATGACTCAGTGACCAAAATTAACCGAACCTTCTTAAACACTGGCTTTTGGATTGTCAGAGTTGCAAACCTCACTGCCACTCCTACTTTTACCCTTTTCTCCAGGACACCCCGTATTACTACAAACGTCCACTTCCATCAGGCAAAACCATCGTATGGTTATATACGAACTCGAAGGAATTTATTCGAGGATGGTTTCCGGTTCTGGAGAAAACGAATAGGACTATTTAGTTGTCTTTTCCTTTTACCTTCTCTCAGGTTGCGAGTACTCCTTGGTTTAGGAGATAATACACCTATTACGCAAATTGGATAGTCTTCTTCCAAACCTTAGGCTGGTGCCGAACGGTGGGTAATGAAGAAAACCAATTAGCAAAACGATGGTGTACAGAAGGTATTAAGTAAAGACATATCAAAGTAATAGTAAGAGGGCAAAGTAAATTGCGACTGCTATTCACGACCAAACCAAGTATTTCATTACCACTCCCACTTCACCTTTGTATTTCTCCAGAACACTCCGTATCACTACGAAGATCCACAGTTTATTTGGATACTCCATCGTATGGTTATATACGAACTCAAAGGAACTTGTTCCAGTTCGGGGATGGATTCGGGTTCAGGAGAAATAGGAATAAGGTTTATTCAGGTGACTTTTATCTTTACCTTCTCTCGGGTTGCGAGTGCTCCTAGGATTAGGACAGTACACCCATTTTTCTTATTGGATAGTCTTCTTCCAAACCATAGGCTGGTGTCGAATGGTAGGGAAGGAAGAAAACCATTTGGCCTAAAGGGGTGTGCAGAAGGTAACGACTAAAGACATATAAAGGGATTTGGAGAGATGGCAAAGAAATATACGGTTACAGTTGTGATTCCGGATAATGGAAGAGACATTACTAGGAATACTAGGATACCCCGATGAAACATTTCAATGTTTCAGTTTCACTGTGTACTGTTAAAAGAAAACTGATTTCCCAATTAGACACTTGCTCCAGGGTATGTATTTAGCAGGTCTGATTATCACATCTGTATGGTTTTACAGACGATGAGTGGGAGTAAGTTATTGGGAATTAGGTGATCATCCTTATTATATCGGAATTCGTTGTAATTGATGATATTTGAGGAAGTCACCTGGGTTGTTTGCCGGACGATAAATATTTGGTTTTGAATATCCGTTATAATGCACCAATTTCAAATTGATATATCTGTACGTTTATTTTCATAAAGTGTTGGTACTTTGAGGGATTAATTACAATTTACAAGTTCGCCAATCTTTCGGACAGGCTAGTGTTGGTACTTTGAGCGAGGTTCCACGTGCTTTCGCACGGACCTAATTAGAATAAATCTCGTTTTCCTAGAGGCATAACCCCGTTAACACCTTTCTGGACACCTACTTGATCGGCCAATTGTCCTGTGTAAAATTCTCCCAAGAGTAACTCTTACTCGCAGTGGGTATCGGGATCCAACTATCTCATAAGAAGTATGCAATCTCATTGCAAATTTCAACACTTGAAATTCCCGATAACATTCTGTCCCTAGCGATCTATGACCTTGACAAGGTCAACAAACCATAAATCGCAAGTCAAGTTCAACCCGTCATTTCCCGATTGAATTAAACCCACCCGCATGACCCTTGACAAGGTCAACAAGGCCGTACAAATACCCTAATCCAATCACATCTCATGTTTTAACAGATAAACACTGATTAGCTACCGTACACCGCGCCTTGACAAGGTCAACAAACGCAGCACGAATACTAAGTAGGTTTTATCTGAAATGACGGAGGGCTACGACAGGTTTTTTTAAAAACTTATTGCGTAATGAACTTGATATCGTTGTAGAAACAAGTGATTTTGAAAATGAGTGTTTTTGAGGTTTTTCTAGTTTCGCTAAAGAGCTCACTCCCGGTGAAGGGATCTCGGCTTTTTCCTTATCGAATAAGGTGCAGGATATTTCACAAATACCGCTGTGCAAAGCAAGAGCTATTGAAGCAATCAAAAACTAAACCGTGAGTTTGTAGCATCTGCCAGTTTTGCTAAAGAGGTCACTCCCGGTGAAGGGATCTCGGCTCTTTCCTAATCGAATAAGGTGCAGGATATATCGCATATACCACTGTGCAAAGCAAAAATTGTAGCTCCCTTTTTTTAAAATTTGATTCTACAACATCTTTTAGGTTTCTTTTCTTTTATTAATCTCATTAATAAGTCCCATCATTTATGCTTCCTAAGCATCACAGAAGAAATGAAAATACAACATACACTTATGCCATCCGCATTCGCCACAATGTTCCGTTATGCACCGTTAGGTTACTTAACTAACGGCATACCGGGACGGGACTAGCGCGGGTGTAAAACATAAGCAACGTTTATTATATATCATATATACAATAATAAAGCATTCGTCTCACGCATATAAAATGATCACATCACAATATATAAGCAGCAGAAGAAACATATGAAATATTGGATATACGAGGAGGTCCATGTTTTATTTCGAGCCTGTATAAAATGTTGGAGATAGTGGCCTCAGAGTCAATTATTGGATCACAGGCACGTGATTGCAATGATTGAGGGAGGACCTATCCCGGTAGGACAGTCTTACTCAAGATGATAGTATGCTATCTGGCTTATCTTTATCATCGTGTACTGCTTTAGGTGACCTTACTGGTCAATATTGCACGTTGATAGAGCCCCTAAGATTCTTGCTTGACTACCAGCAGTATGAGGGCGATCATATACGTGGGAGCTGGGGTCTATAAGCACATCCTTAAAAGGTCCCTATTCGTGGTAGTTTCGAGACAGGGCATCGATACTCCAGAGTAGACTAGTGTATACAGTCGAGACCCCGATGAGGGGTGGTGGCCGGTCTCACAAGCCACTGGTGTCAGTTGGTTCACCTAAGATGTATACAGGTGCTCATTGGGTTATGAGTACACCGGACAGGACTCGCAGGGAACGTGCTAGTTGGGATTATACCAGACGTCAGATAGCAGTTCCCTGGTGACATGTGTACAGGTTAGTTCATCGACCTGATATCATCATTTGTCTCGTGTGAGTTCCCACTGTACTTAGATTACTACCCTACCACGCTCAAAGGAGTTGTGCAAACAGGTTTTAGTTGGGTACATTACCTGTTGGAGATAGTGCCCTCAGAGTCAATTATTGGATCACAGGCACGTGATTGCAATGATTGAGGGAGGACCTATCCCGGTAGGACAGTCTTACTCGAGATGATAGTATGCTATCTGGTTTACTTTTATCATCGTGTACTGCTTTAGGTGACCTGACAGGTCGCTATTGCACGTTGATAGAGCCCCTAGTATTCTTGCTTGACTGCCAGCAGTATGAGGGCGATCATATACGTGGGAGCTGGTAGTCTATAAGCACATCCTTAAAAGGTCCCTAGTCGTAGGAGTTTCGAGACAGGGCATCGATACTCCAGAGTAGACTAGTGTATACAGTCGAGATCCCGACGAGGGGCGGTGGCCGGTCTCACAAGCCACTGGTGTCAGTTGGTTCACCTAAGATGTATACAGGTGCTCATTGGGTTATGAGTACACCGGACAGGACTCGCCGGGAACATGCTAGTTGGTCTTATACCTAACGTCAGATAGCAGTTCCCTGGTGACATGTGTACAGGTTAGTTCATCGACCTGAGGATCGTCATTTGTCTCGTGTGAGTTCTCACTGTACTTTGATTACTACCTTACCACGCTCAAAGGAGTCGTGCAAACAGGTTTTAGTTGGGTACAGTCCCGAGCCACATGGAGGCAGTGAGCGGATCTTCAGGGGTTCGTCTCTCCCGGTATTGGGGGTGAGGTCGCGCTGTGTCTAGGAGAGCCATTACACGAAGTCCTTGGCCAAGGCAGGAGATTTACTGGTAGGTATTCCAGTAGTATCTCAGGGTGTTCTGGGCTACACTCCGACACGACTTGTACCGCTTTTGGGGGTCTGACTTTTAGCAACCCCCTAGGCCCGTCATGCGATGCTCATAGACGAACGGACCGGACTGTACGGATATTTTCACTGACAGGCTCAGTAGGGTGTCAGGATGAGTCCGCTCATCGACGTCCCTTTTGGTCAATAGCTGGTGGCCCGTCACGTATTGGCTTATACCTCTGACGTGCTAGTGGTTAAATCCACAGCCATAGTATTGACGAGTCTTTAGAGTCCACCACACTTTCAGTTACTCAAGATTTCGGGCGAAACGCTGTAGAGGCGTATGGGGATATGGCAAGGTCCGATCAGATACGTGCGGTATTCCACGGATCAGGATCGGACAGTTTGTACTATAGGCGGTATGGATATATGGCTGGGTTTGATCAGATACGTGCGGTATTGCACGAATCAGGATCGAACGGATATTACTAACCGGCTTTGGTTTAAGCCGGATCCTAGTATAGTACAGTTTAGATTTTGTCTCATTGCATTTGTATTTCGGTCGGAATACAAATGCGGGTGTGTATGCACAGTAGCGGGGTTTTCCTGTAATTTATTACGGGACCAGTTTTCTGGAGTTGCCAGTTTGCTTTTCGTTTCGGCCAATTTCTTTTGTATCGTTCATTGGCCGAAGATTGGTGGAGGAGGGCTTATTTGCATTTGTACAAATAAGCATTTGTGTAGGGTGTTCTTTGCATTATTATTGTATCATGATAGTGCACCACCATTTGGCTTCTTCTTGTCATCATGGTTTGACTTGTGGAAAGATGATGGTTGTTTTGGAGTGTGGGTTTTTGGTTGTGATCATTGGATTCTCTCATCATCACTTGCTTGCATCATTGCATTCCACCGACCCCTTGACTTTGCTTTCTCTTCCCCACCAAAAAGAGGCCGGCCACATATGATGGGAGAAAGGGATTTTTTTCATTTGAGATGGGAAAATTGTTCATCACATTTTTCCTTTTGCTTGCTACAAAATCACTCATCTCCACTATATCATTTCCTCCACCAAATGGCAACCTCCATAACCCCAAAGTGAGACATGAGCACTACACATTCTACAGCAAATCTTGGGCACGTCGACTCGCCAACTTCGTGCCCGAGTTGCCTCGGTATAGAGGTGGGAGCCCGTAAAAGAAGCAAGCGACGTGGTGCCATTCCGGCGAGGAGGTGGAGACAGGACTTTCCGCGGGAGATTGGGACGACGGCGAGAAGACCGGAGGACTCGGATCACTCGGTATATCTCTCTTCCCTATCTAGTAGTTAGCTAGGACTAGTTAATGGTACGATCCGGGTTTTAGTGCGCGGTGGTGTCGGTTCAAGAAAATTAAAGTTAACCATCGCTTCCGCATTTGGCCTCGGGATGGAGGCCGGGGCGCCGCCGTGCACTTACAGTGGTATCAGAGCCTCGCCATTAACATAGTCTAGCTTGGTCTAACGTGTTTACATTTCCGATCGAACAAAAATCCCAAAACCCGCGTTTTCATGCATATCAGTTTCTGTTGAAATTTTTGTCTCGAAAATTTTTTCAGGGTGTTGCAGAATGATGTGCAGGGAATCCTAAGAACATTGTAGAATTTTGGTCACCTGATCCATCCGTACGACCGCGGAACCGTGGCCATAACCCCTCTTTGGCCGCGGTTCCGCCGCAGGAATTTGGGTTCACGTCACCAATTTTTTGCAGTGGGCTTTTGGGATGAAAATAGGGGTTTTGGTATACTTTGTTTGGGCCCAGAATTTCTGTGAGTGCTACAGTATTGCTTGGGGGCCCACTTGGCAAAATTCAATCGATCGGATATTTTAAACACATTATTTCACAGTATTTACATTATATCTGCGACCGTGAATGTCACTCGATCGGTAAATCCTGTCTAACTGCTATAGCCCGGTTAGACGGATTTGCGAACGTGACTTTCACATTGATGTTCTGTGTTATGCTGTGATGTTGCGGATCGGTCGTGGGGGATAGCCTGGATGCAATGCTAGTACAGTTTTTGTTGTATTATGTACATTTGATATTGCGGGGCGAGCGTCCGACATGTGGACTGCCGTCACTGCCTGTTTGTATTATTATTTTGGAGCACGACCAGGTTGCGGTCGATGTACCCGTTGTATGTATATTTTACTTTCTGTACTAGGATTACCCCGCGGAGGGGTGCACGGATAGCCGAGTTCTAGAGGGCAACGGGCCCGCATCTCATGGCATTGAGACGGAGGGGGCTTCACTCTAGGATTGGCGGGCTATTCGCCGCACTCGTAGGGGGTACAGGTTGACCCAGGAGGGGTGCCCAAGTTACCGGATTCCGTGAAGTGCTGGGTGGTCCATTCACGGTTCTGAAGGGGGCTGCCTCGCTTCAGGTTTTGGAGGGTAACTTGCCGCGCCCGTAGGGGTCTAGGATTTCATTGCACAGGCTATCCACACGACCAGGGGAACGTCGGGTTTCAGTAGTGGCTCTGTGAAACCCGGGGATCCCAGATATCTGTATTGTTCTGTGATGCTGTACATTTCTGTGATGTTGCATTTCTTATCACGCCTTGAGCGAAATATAATATATTGGTATATATATTAGTAGATGTTGTATAAGTTTTACATCCGCGCTAGTCCAGTCCCCGCTCTGTCGTTAGTTAGCTAACCTAACGGGTAACGACAGGACCCAGTGGCGAATGCGGATGGCATATACGTACGTCATATTATTTTCGTTCTTTTTGGTGTGATCAATTGATGGGACTGCGTTGATTCGGATCAATGCAAGTTAAAAACAAACCTAATCTGATGTTGTTGGAACACTTTTCAAATGGCTGTTATTGCAAAGGCGTTCTCTTTTGTTTTGCACAGTGATATTCGGTAATGAATATCCAGCACCTCAGTCGACGAGGCAAGGGCCGAGATCCCTTCACCGGGAGTGACCCCTTAGACAGAAGTTTGCGTCAGGGCATTAACTTCACTATAGCCGATTACTTTTTGCTTTGCATCGTGGTATTCATATGGAATATCCTGCACCCCATTCTACGGGGAAAGAGCCGAGATCCCTTCACCGGGAGTGACCTCTTTAGTAAAGGTTTTCGTCACTATATTTTTTAAAAAGCTATCCGTTCCTTCAACGATATCAAGTTCATTACGTTAATGGTTTTCGCCAGAAACCATTCGTAGCCCTCCGTCATTTCAGTTAAATATTCGGTAGTATTCAAGCTATGTATTTTGACCTCACGCCAAGGCAAAGTGATTGGTAGCTGCCTGGTATTTATTTGTTGCATAGATAGATGCGTTGGTTTGGGACAGTCGTACTACTATTTTGGCCTACGTCAAGGGTATGTACGGGTGGGTTCAAATTAACCTGGACAATGACGGGTAGAACTTGACATGTGACTTATGATATTTTGACCTCACGCCAAGGTCATAAGAGCATGGGGTAAAAATCCAAATCGGGAGTTTCAAAAGAACTGAAACTTGCCAGATTAACGCATACCTTCTGGAGTGTGATGACGTGAGCGGATTCCGTCATGTTATCATGCAATGATAGTTGGATCCCGATTCCTACTGATGAGTTGGTTTACTCCTCGGGTGATCCCGGCTAATTCTTCTTTCAGGTTTGGGGAAGAATTTGACGTTACAGTGGGAGGTTTCCTGATTAGATAAAGTGATAGCCATTCTGATCTAGGTTAGAGTGCACGCTGAGTGTTTCTTTTCTCTCTCTCTTTGGCAGCGACTATTGACCCGACCCTAGACTATGACTCAGTGACCAAGTTGACCGAACCTTCTTTAACACTGGCTTTTAGATTGTCAGAGTTGCAAACCTCTTTGCCATTCCTACTTCTACCCTTTTCTCCAGGACACCCCGTATTACTATGAACGTCCACTTCTATTGGACAAAACCATCGTATGGTTATATACGAACTCGAAGGAATTCGAGGATGGTTTCCGGTTCTGGAGAAAACGAATAGGACTATTCAGTTGTCTTTTCCTTTTACCTTCACTCAAGTTGCGAGTACTCCTTGGCTTAGGAGATAGTACACCTATTACGCAAATTGGATAGTCTTCTTCCAAACCTTAGGCTGGTGCCGAACGGTGGGGAATGAAGAATACCAATTAGCCTAAACAGTTTACAGAAAGTATTAAGTTCAGACAAAGCAAGGGATTAGTAAGGGGCAAAGTAAATTATGACTGTTATTCGCGACCAAACCAAGTATTTTTTCGCCAATCCTAAATCACCTTTGTATTTCTCCAGGACACTCCGTATCACTACGAAGATCCCAAGTTTATTGGATAATCCATCGTATGGTTATATACGAACTCGAAAGGAACTTGTTCCAGTTCGGGGATGGATCCTGGTTCAGGAGAAATAGGAAAAAGGTTTATTCGGTTGTCTTTTATCTTCACCTTCTCTCGCATTGCGAGTGCTCCTAGGATTAGGACAGTACACCCATTATTCTTATTGGATAGTCTTCTTCCAAACCATAGGCTGGTGCCGAACGGTAGGGAAGGAAGAAAACCATTTGGCCTAAAGGGGTGTATAGAAGGTAATGACTAAAGACATATAAAGGGATTTGGAGAAGTGGCAAAGAATTATACGGTTACAGTTGTGAATATGGATAATGGAAGAGGCATTACTAGGAATACCAGGATACCCCATCAAAACATTTCAATGTTTCAGGTTCACTATGTACTGT
Source organism: Agapanthus africanus (assembly GCA_030015575.1). NCBI lineage: Eukaryota > Viridiplantae > Streptophyta > Magnoliopsida > Asparagales > Amaryllidaceae > Agapanthus > Agapanthus africanus. The sequence goes on from CM057340.1 coordinate 221,687,562, forward strand.
TAATAGAAAACTGATTTCCCAATTAGACACTTGCTCCAGGGTATGTATTTACCATGTATGATTCTCACATCTGTATGGTTTTACAGATGATGAGTGGGAGTAAGTTATTGGGAATTGGGTGATCATCCCCATTATATCGGGATTCGTTGTAATCAGTGATATTTGAGGAAGTCACCTGGGTTGTTTGCCGGACGGCAAATATTTAGTTTTGAATATCCGCTGTTATGCACCAATTTCAAATTGATATATCTGTACGTCTATTTTTATAGAGTGAGATATACCTTTTGAAATTTTGTCGATGACATTTACCTATATCAGTGGATGGTTAGGTAAGGAGCATTAAACAGCGGTGTAATTCTTCTTAACCATAAGTACAGTTTTCAACCTACGACACACAGGGATTGAGTTACTAGACTCATGGGACTTATACAGAGTATTGTATGTTGTCCAACGTCCATTAGGACAGAGGGGTTGGTCCTCGTACTATATTCGGTTTACTTATGACTTCTCTAGTTTTTAGACATGTGTTTCGTGAAAACACAGGGTCTGAATTTTGAGAAGTTAGCAAGTATCGGGATTCTTCAAGGTGATCGAAGATGTAGATACTTGTGTATGGTATTCAGTTGATAGTGATGATTAAGAGAACTTGATTCTCTTTCAAGTTACCCATAATTGGAAGCATTCCTAAGTTGAGTAACGCTGATCGTCCTCATTCCATTTAGTTGACATGCACTGGAGACAGTTGCATGATTTGAATCTGGTTCGATTAAATCAGTTCCTCTGTTTCTATATTGGATATAGAACGGTTCGTATCTTAACGGTGTTAAGGTACGGGGAGTTGTCCGGCTTATGCTTAAAACCAGACTCTGGATAACTCAAAGGCACGTTTCTGTAATGGCTGTTTGTGGGTTGACCTAGGCTATGTCGAGGGTTGATTTTCTACCATCTGGAAGATCAATAGTGATATTGTTCTAGACTCACCACAGTTTTAATAAAAATGGCTTTTTTTCAGAAAACAGTAGTGGGAGTATAGTAGAACTGGAAGTGATTCCAGAACCGCAAACGATTACTGAAGATTTGATAAGGAGCCTAAAGATTCAATCTGGATTGACATTCCATTGGCCACTCCGCAGATATGGTGGGTAACCTCAGGCACCCGAGAGGTACTCCGGTATGCTCAAGGACGGTGGCAGGGAGGTTCTTGTTTACCCCCACTTTCCATTGCTGTTGTTCCAGATTGTGAGACCCGGCAGGAGGATGAGTATAGCGTCGTTCTAAACTAGTTTTAGAAGTGCACGTCTATATGACTCTAGCAGAGGGTTGTCGTAGTCAGTGGGAGCAGCGGAAGCATTGGTGGACAGGTGGCTTATGTCTATTTATAGACTAAAGCAGATGTAGCGGAGATAGATCATCTATTTCTGACGTGACAGTCATAGGTTTGACTTCATCAGAATAGGGGATGGATCTGTTGAGAAGGTAGTAGGGTGTGATGTCATGGTATTTGGATGACATACACAGGGTAGGAAGTGATATTCCTATATTATGATCGGTTATTTTTGGGTTGTCACACGGTGGTTTCTCCACATAGAACTTGGATATTATATCAGACATTCTGGTTACTAGATCTATAGATCTAGATTTGGGTAGTTTCCCAATCTGGGAACTTAGACAGCATTCTAAGAGTATTTAGAATGGACGACTCCTGGCATGGTAGTATGCCTGCAGGTGATGGAGTCACCCTCTCTAAAGGTGTCTTACAGACTAAAGGGGAGAGGGATGCGCATGATTGACAGATCACTTGCTTAGGCAATTGAGTCAATCATGAGATGTCAAGTACCACACCAGATGTTGTTCTTGCAGTAGGTGCAATAAGTTGATATTCATCCAATCCTGGAGAAACAGTCGGAAGCAGTTTTAGAACATAAGTGGATGTTCTAGGGATATGATAACGATAGCCTCATTCGGGAGACAGTTATCATTCCAGGCTTCCAAGGTGACATGGACGACAAGGAGGTTGTCAGAGCTATAGTTTTCCCTCGGACGAGGGGCAGTATTTTGGATAGGTGATCCAAGGCAATACTGAGGGAGGCATGGCGCAGGATACTGATTAAGTTCAGTTGACGATACAGTCTAAGAAATTTGGATTTGGAATTCAATTATGAGCTAGGTCCTATCCGACATCCAGACATTCTAAGATAGGTATTGCTCATTTCGGGAGATGGCTTTCTCCGCGAACTTGAGATATAGAGAGACATAGAAAGAAACATCAAAGCGGATCCACTCACTGAGGCTATTCCTCGAACGCAAAAGTTTCGCAAACGAATTTTGTGAGACTGACAAGTAGAGGACTTGGGTGTTCGGTATCACACTGGCTGTGAGTATGCGACATCGCAATAATTAGCCTTGAGTGCAAGTGGGAGATTGTTGGAGATAGTGCCCTCAGAGTCAATTATTGGATCTCAGGCATGTGATTGTAATGATTGAGGGAGGGCCTATCCCGGTAGGACAGTCTTACTCGAGATGATAGTATGCTATCTAGTATACCTTTATCATCGTGTACTGCTTTAGGTGACCTGACAGGTCGCTATTGCACGTTGATAGAGCCCCTAGGATTCTTGCTTGACTGCCAGCAGTATGAGGGTGATCATATACGTGGGAGCTGGTAGTCTATAGGCACATCCTTAAAAGGTCCCTAGTCGTAGGAGTTTCGAGACAAGGCATTGATACTCCAGAGTAGACTAGTGTATACAGTCGAGACCCCGACGAGTGGCGGTGGCCGGTCTCACAAGCCACTGGTGTCAGTTGGTTCACCTAAGATGTATACAGGTGCTCTTTGGGTTATGAGTACACCGGACAGGACTCGCCGGGAACATGCTAGTTGGTCTTATACCTAACGTCAGATAGCAGTTCTCTAGTGACATGTGTACAGGTTAGTTCATCGACCTGAGGATCGTCATTTGTCTCGTGTGAGATCCCACTTTACTTTGATTACTACCCTACCACGCTCAAAGGAGTCGTGCAAACAGGTTTTAGTTGGGTACAGTCCCGAGCCACATGGAGGCAGTGAGCGGATCTTCAGGGGTTCGTCTCTCCCGGTATTGGGGGTGAGGTCGTGCTGTGTCTAGGAGAGCCATTACACGAAGTCCTTGGCCAAGGCAGGAGATTTACCGGTAGGTATTCCAGTAGTATCTCAGGGTGTTCTGGGCTACACTCCGACACGACTTGTACCGCTTTTGGGGGTCTGACTTTTATCAACCCCCTAGGCCCGCCATGCGATGCTCATAAACGAACGGAACGGACTGTACGGATATTGTCACTGACAGGCTCAGTAGGGTGTCAGGATGAGTTCGCTCATCGACGTCCCTTTTGGTCAATAGCTGGTGGCCCGTCACGTATTGGCTTATACCTCTGACGTGCTAGTGGTTAAATCCACAGCCATAGTATTGACGAGTCTTTAGAGTCCACCACACTTTCAGTTACTCAAGATTTCGGGCGAAACGCTGTAGAGGCCGTATGGGGATATGGCAAGGTCCGATCAGATACGTGCGGTATTGCACGGATCAGGATCGGACAGTTTGTACTATAGGCCGTATGGATATATGGCAGGGTTCGATCAGATACGTGCGGTATTGCACGAATCAGGATCGAACGGATATTACTAACTGGCTTTGGTTTAAGCCGGATCCTAGTATAGTACAGTGTAGATTTTGTCTCATTTCATTTGTATTTCGGTCGGAATACAAATGCGGGTGTGTATGCACAGTAGCGGGGTTTTCCTGTAATTTATTACGGGACCAGTTTTCTGGAGTTGCCAGTTTGCTTTCCGTTTCGGCCAATTTCTTTTGTATCGTTCATTGGCCGAAGATTGGTGGAGGAGGGCTTATTTGCATTTGTGCAAATAAGCATTTGTGGAGGGTGTTCTTTGCATTATTATTGTATCATGATAGTGCACCACCATTTGACTTCTTCTTGTCATCATGCTTCGACTTGTGGAAAGATGATGGTTGTTTTGGAGTGTGGGTTTTTGGTTGTGATCATTGGATTCTCTCATCATCACTTGCTTGCATCATTGCATTCCACCCACCCCTTGACTTTGCTTTCTCTTCCCTACCAAAAAGAGGCCGGCCACATATGATGGGAGAAAGGGATTTTTTTCATTTGAGATGGGAAAATTGTTCATCACATTTTTCCTTTTGCTTGCTACAAAATCACTCATCTCCACTATATCATTTCCTCCACCAAATGGCAATCTCCATAACCCCAAAGTGAGACATGAGCACTACACATTCTACAGCAAATCTTGGGTACGTCGGCTCGCCAACTTCGTGCCCGAGTTGCCTCGGTATAGAGGTGGGAGCCCGTAAAAGAAGCAGGCGACGTGGTGCCATTCCGGCGAGGAGGTGGAGACAGGACTTTCCGCGGGAGATCGGAACGACGGCGAGAAGACCGGAGGACTCGGATCACTCGGTATATCTCTCTTCCCCATCTAGTAGTAAGCTAGGACTAGTTAATGGTACGATCCGGGTTTTAGTGCGCGGTGGTGCCGGTTCAAGAAAATTAAACTTAACCATCGCTTCCGCATTTGGCCTCGGGATGGAGGCCGGGGCGCCGCCGTGACCTTAAATTACCGAGCCACATGGAGGCAGTGAGCGGATCTGTAGGGGTTCGTCTCTCCCGGTATTGGGGGTGAGGTCGCGCTGTGTCTAGGAGAGCCATTACACGAAGTCCTTGGCCAAGGCAGGAGATTTACTGGTAGGTATTCCAGTAGTATCTCAGGGTGTTCTGGACTACACTCCGACACGAGTTGTACCGCTTTTGGGGGTCTGACTTTTACCAACCCCCTAGGCCCGCCATGCGATGCTCATAGACGAACGGACCAGACTGTACGGATATTGTCACTGACAGGCTCGGTAGGGTGTCAGGATGAGTTCGCTCATCGACGTCCCTTTTGGTCAATACCTGGTAGCCCGTCACGTATAGGCTAATACCTCTGACGTGCTAGTGGTTAAATCCACAGCCAGATTATTGACGAGTCTTTAGAGTCCCCCACAGACCGTTTTCTCAAGTTTCGGGCGAAACGCTGTAGAGGCCGTATGGAGATATGGTAGGGTTCGATCAGATACATGCGGTATTGCACGGATAATGATCGGACGGATAATACTAGCGGGCTTTGGTTAAGCCGGAACCAAGTATTGTGCAGTGTAGATTTTGTCTCATTGCATTTGTATTCAGTGGGAATACAAATGCGAGTATGTATATACAGTCGCGGGGTTTTCCTGTAATTTATTACGGGATCAGTTTTCTGAATTTGCCAGTTTGCATTCCGTTCCCGGGCAGTTTTCCTTTGTTCCTTCACGGCCGGATTCTTAAGTTGGAGGGGCTAATTTGAAAATGTGCAAATTAGCGTTTGTGGAGGGGGTCTTTTGTGGAATGGTGGCTTCATGATATGACTAGCATCATGAGATTCCTTTTGGATCAATTCTTTTGCAATTATGAGATAAGAGTTGATTAGGATTTGGATTAGAAATTGGTGTGACTTTAATCCATTATTATCATCATTTTCTTATGGTTACCTCCACCCTCTCTTGTGCTTACCTCCCTTGACTTTCCTACTCCTTTTTTTGGCCGGCCACATATTGGAGAGAGGGGGTGTGATTTTTTGTGGGAGGAATTGTTCAGTTGATAAAACTGCACATTTGTTATTACATTTTTCCTACCATTTTCATATTAAAAAGGACTTTATTATAATATATCATACATATGAGGGTTTATGTGTAAAAATACTATTTTCCATGTGTTGATATATTATAATTTGCATTTGGTAGGAAAATGTATGCAAATAAATTCATTGACCAAATCCTAGTAGAACAAAGTCTACTAAATATTATTTGAGTTGTTGTGTAAAAGATTTCCAAGTGTGCAGAATTTTTCAAAGACTAGAATCAAGCAAATTAAGTTGTTGAAGAAGACTTGCCTAATTAAGAATCAAAACTTGGGGACCAAGTCTGGCAGCAACCATGAGAAGATTTCCAAATTCTGAAGATTCCTAGGATCACCAAATGTCAAAGAGAGCCAGCCCCTAAAAATTGATCAACGGCTGAGATAAGGCCGCGGATCCGCGGCATTAGCTCCTTGATGCCGCGGATCCTCCGCGGTTAAGAAAAGATGGAGGCTGAGGATTTTTGGGAAAAATCTTTTCTACATTTTACCTAATATGGAAGCAAATGATTCTGGCTTTGCACTATAAAAAGGCACCGAGAGCCTCTTGGAAAATCATCAAGCCGAAGAGATCACGAAGTCCCTGATGCTCACGCATCCAGGCTGATCATCAACTGTTCGTTTACCTCCTTAGGAAAGATCGAGAAGCAACTAGTTTTGTAATCATTTTCTACGGAATAAAGTGTAGATTGTTCAAGTTGATTAATAAAGGTAGTTATTTTATTTAATTCTTTTGCATTTTACATTATGTTTACCCTCTCTGTCTTTTCATCTTCTTCTCCTAACATGCGCGAGTAATTCTCCGCTTGTTAGGTTTCGTAGGATTAGGGTAGGCTAATGGATGATGAGCATCCCTAAACCCTTTTTAAGTCCTATAAAGTTTATGAACTTTATCAAAAGAATCATTAACATCCTAATCGGGCGCGCTAGCAATTCTTTTCCTAGTTCCGATCGCGATTAGAGATTAGATTAATGATTGTTTTGGTAAAGGCTAGATTTGAACGGAGTTCCGTGTCGAGATAAGGGTTAAGAGTGGGATTCCTTTTCCCTCCAGAAACCCTAATCTACACGCATCACCGTCGTTCTAGTTTTAAATCTATCAATGGATAAAAAGGGTAACTTTTAATTAATCGTCCATGAATACTAAATCCTAACGAACCATACAAGCCCTCTTATTATATTAACTATATTCCTAAAATAATCTAGATCTATAATTTTGCACTCTTGCTTAAAGTAGATCTAGAAACTTTTAACAAAAATTCTTTATTCCTCCTGTCTTTGTCAACACATCTAAAGTAAGATTAAAAGGTTCCACGTTTCCCTGAGGACGGCCCGTACTCACCTCGGTCTAGCTACACGCGACACCGTTCTGATTGCGGTTAAACTACAAACACACTCTTTCGAACCAATCAAATGGCTTCGTTGCCGGGGATACGTGCGTAATTTTTTATTCTTACTATTTGTGTTGAATTCTTATACGATCTGTATCATAAATAAAACAAAACTGCAAATTGTATATTTAACAATTATTGTGTGAATTTTGCGAGGGAATCTGGAGTCACAGACTTGAGGAAACAGGAGACAGATACATTCATTAAGATCCAAAGAAGTAGAGAAGGTCACAGAAAAAAAATTCATCAATTGATCTGTCTCTCTTGGGGCGGAACCGCGGCCGGAAGTGCACATCTGCGGCGGAAGCGTGGCCAGTTAGGAGATCTAGGGCTTCAATCTTCTCTGGTAAGATTCTAACCTCCTTCTCTCTCCTCTGAAATCCAATAAAATATCTTTTCTGCAGGATTCTTTAAAAAATATTGCCGCTCAAAAATCTTTTTGCAAAGTTTTGTTTTGCGGTTTGTTTTTGCATATTTTAATACGGATTTTTAAGGGGCAAGACCAAAATCCAGATTAGGTGGGGATTTCATCACCCTTCCTAAAGCCCCACAAATCACAAACCGAACATCTGCATCAACCCTACATTAATTTAAAAAATATCTAGACCAGACTCTAAGGACTGTCGTGCTCAATAAAGACAGAGGAAGGCCGTGGGTAATCTATCGCTTATCCGCATTACTTTTGTGGTGTCTACGCAAGTGTGTCTAAGGCGAGTGGTTACTTAATTAGGACCACTACTTTCGTAGTGGGGAGCCTCCCATTCACCTGGCGCTTACCTGGCTACAAGGGTAGTGAAGAGGCGGTAGAGGATTGATCCTACGGCTTGTCCTTTGGAAGTCTAGGAGCGGTCTAGAGATTGGACCTAGGTAACCATAGTTCTAGGGTTGTTTGTGCATTTTTGTGTGATTTGTCTAAATCCTTCATTTTTCAAAACAAACCAATTATTTTCTCCCCTTTTTACCCCTTCCCCCTTCTTCTCTTCTTATAAATGGGTGACCTAAACAGAAGAACACTTGCCGAGCTTTGCTGTCCACAACCAGATATCTCTTGCTTTCGTAATCCCTTCGGTATACCGTTCGGCTCTTCCATGTCCTTAAGAGATCATATAGAACAAGAGGGAAGAAACAGTTGGCCACCTCAGTCTGGGTCTTATCAACCGTATCCTAATCCTACACCTATTTCAGTTCATACCCAGAGTGAGGAAGCCCCTAGACGAATGTCCATTGCTGAGCACATAGCTAAGGCTAGAGGCCAAAGTTTCAACCCGAACCAATATCAACCATCACCACCACTGTCCAGAGAAGAGTTTGATAGGCGGTTTGTGGCATATAAGATGTCTATTGAAAATAGCCAACCAACCAACCCATATCAATATTCTTCTTATCATAATATTGATCCTACTCCTACCCAAGTTTCGCAACCATTCTATTCCTATCAATCCAATCCGACTTTTCCACTTTCTCTAGACAGTTCTTCTAATCAGTCATTTGGGAGTTTTAATTATCCACAGGAATTTCAATCTTATACTGAAACCCCTTATCAACCCAAGACTGGTCTGGAGCAGACATCAGAAAAATTTCTGGAATTGTCGAACCAAATTAGGAAGGAAACAACAGAGTGGATGCAAGCAAAGAATTTCAAACCTGCCTAAAAATTTTCAATATATGATTCGGACATAGGACAAAATGAGAATTTGAGTAGTGAGACAGAACTGTACACCCATCCTAATCAAACCTCCCCATTCCAAACTGAAATCCACAACTCCAGTTTCATAGATTCATCAAGTACACCAAATAGAATGTCTGATAAGTTGTGTGACTTTGTAGTGTTTGATTTACCCGACTGTGAAGGGTCCATTTCAAATGAAACCACACCCAACCTTGTGATCTCTACACCTCCACGCTTGAACCAAAACTGATTGAAAACCATACTTTTGATGCTGTGTTTGAGAATTTTAACCTTCACTTGAATGAGGTGATTGATGTTAGGGATATATTGATTGATGAACCCGAAATTTTAGATGATTTTGTCCCACCAATTCATCAAATCCTTTCACTTTCTTGTGGTCATCATCTTGAGCCTTTAATTCTTCCCGAACCCCAAATACGTCTTGAAGTTGATGATAAAGGTATACCCGAAGAAATACAGCCTCCATCTTCCACATCTGGTTCAGCAACACTCGACACACCAATTTGTTTACCCATTTCATCTTCTACTTTCTCTGGTTCTTCTTCTGTTCCTATAGTTTCAGTGACTTTTGATGAATCTCAATCCGTTAATTCAAGTTCAATAATACCAGAAATTCAATTTGATTTGGATATTTTTGAAAATGAGGTAGATGAGTTTTTCGAGTCCTCTACCTCAATGATTTTTGATGAATCAAGTAGGATAAATTCTGGCACAAAACTCTTTGACAGCAAAATGTTCAATCACACCATTGATAAAAGTTTTGAAGAACTTTTTGCTGACGAACTTGAATTTTTAAACAATACGGATTTTGTGATTGATCAATCTCCACCTATAGAGGTTGAACCGTCACCATTCCTTCTTCCTAATCATTCACATTCATCATCATTCTTTCTTTTCTCTAATTTCAAACCCTTTCCAGACCACCTCTTATCCCTTCACCATTTTTTCTTGACTCGATACAACACATTCTTCCACCAACCTATACGCTATACTGATAAAATCTTTGAATGGTTGGTGTTAACTTTTGGTCTTTGTAAACTCTTACTTTAACTTAATGACTCACCCCCTCTTAAAATGCTTCGTATTATCTAACTCATGTTGGAGGGGGGTATATTTTTAGCTCTTGAACATAACTTTTGTCCTCAAATTTGTGAGACAAAAATAAGTTTGGGGGAGGATTTTCACTTTCATATATTCTTGCCCCCATTAATAATGTCTTCCCAAGCTTACAGGGTTTTGTGATCTAGCTGATAGCAACAGTAAGGACATTGTTGAAAACAAGTTTGGGGGAGGTTTGTGCTTATTTACGCATACTTTGCATTATACTATAAGCTGTGCTTATTTACGCATACTTTGCATTATACTATATATAAGCAAAAAAAAATTATAACAAAAGAGTAGAAAGTGAAAAATTACATCCGAAAGATAGGAATAGTTTAAGAAAACCAAGAAAATTAAATGTTTTCTTAAACGAACTGGTAATAAGTAGTTATGAGCTGTTGTCCCAAGAGTTAGTAAGATGAAGGAAGTCACTAATCTGAGGATAAAAATAAGTCTGAAAAATAGTTTCTATTCTGAAAGCCAAACATTTGAATGTTGATACCCTACTATATGCACTTACACACGTCTTGAAACTCGGGATAGTAGAGGATACCTTGAAATGATCTTGTCTAAAAGCCAAAGTATGAAGGAAATGAAAAAAATGAAGAAAATATAAAAATGGTGAAAAGAAAAAAATGAACACTGGTTTTTTATCGCCAAGGAAGCAATAAAAAAATATAGCGAGGGTGCCTCTTCACCTAGTGCCTTAAGGCCAATTGGTCTGGGAGTCACTGCTAAGCCTTAGGTGGTGCATGACGAGGAAAATATTATCACCTAATCAGCAAGCACTTGAGTAATCGGTCGGTTAGTACCTCAAGAAGTATTAACGGTCGCATGAAAAGGTGTAAGCAAATCTAAATTTTCATCAAATTAAAAAGTACTGAGGTAGATGGACAAGTGTATGATAGCTTGAATTGAATTCTCCGAGTGTAGGGATGTCCATTTCACACACGTAGGGGTATATGATCAATGTTTGGATGAAAGGTAGGAATGAAGAATAAAGACGATGTTTTATTCAGGGATGATGTGATTTCTAACATTTTTTCATGACTATTAAGATAGGGCTCATGACGACTGAAAAGCTAGTATAGTTGGAAGCTCTTATTTTCAAAGTCTTTCTTTTATGGTTCTTATCTTTATATGTAAATTTCACTATCTCTCTTTTGTTATGGGATTTGTGGGTGCAATCCGCTGAAAACCCTCAGGAGACAACACTCCTCCTTGTTAGTGTATATGCCCTAGAGGCCATTACTGTATCATACTAGTTTGTATATTACTTAATGGAAGCTTGGGATATTCACCTTGTATATACAATCTTGCTCAAAATAGTAGTATGCTACTTGGTTTGTTTCTACTTCAATGTGTATGTGTTTATTTCTGTATATCGCCTATACACATTAGTGGAGCCCTTAGGATCTTTGCTTGATTGCCAGCGATGTGATGGCCGTCACACTAGTGTGGCTGGGTAATCTATAAGCACATCCTTATGCAGGTCCCTGGTCGCAGGACTATCGAGACAGGGCATCGATACTCCGGAGTAGACCAGCGCATGCGCTTCTCATCCTAGTGTGGGAGACGGTCTGTCCCACAGCCGTCAGTACGTCGTACTTGAGATAGTATGCGGGTGCTCGTTAGGTTACGGGTACACTGGACAGGACTCGTCGGGAACTGACTAGTTGGTATTATGCCTATCGTCAGTTATCAGTTCCCAGGTGACATGAGTACAGCCTAGTCCGCTGACTTGACACTGTCACTTCGCCTCGAGTGTGTTCCCACTGTACTTTGATCACTACCCTACCACGGCTCAAAGGAGTCATGCAAACAGGTAGTGGTTGGGTGCAGTCCCGAAGCACTTGGAGGCAGTGACGGTTAGACAGGATTCGTCTCTCCCGGTATTGGGGGTTGACATCGCGCTGTGTCTAGGAGAGCCATTACACGAGTAGTCCCTGGCCAGGGCAAACGAGATATACTGGTAGGCTTCCAGTGTTATCTCAGGGTGTTTTGGGCTTCGCTCCGGCACGACTTGTACCTCTATTGGGGGACTGACGTTTACCGCCCCCTAGGCCCGCCATGCGATGTATCAGACGAACAGACCGGACTGTACGGAGAATGTCACATTCAGGCTCAGTAGGAGTTCAGATGGGTTTCGCCTCGTCGGTCTTCTTGTCGGCATTACCTGGGGACCGTTACGCACAGCTAGTGCCGCTTGCGGTCTGTGGTTAAACCCACTGCCAGCGTAGTGTCGAGTCTTTAGAGTCCCACACAGAAAGCTTTTCGCCTTTAGGCAAAAGAGTAGAGGTCGCATGGTATTGCGACAGGTCGCATGGTTTTGCGACAGGGTTCGGTCACATCCGTGCACTTGTGCACGTACAGTGTCCGGACAGTTTACACTAGCGGGCTTTGGTTTAAGCCAGATCCTAGTGTACCTTTTGGGATTGGATTTATCCAGTTTGCATTCGTGTTCCTCGGAACGCGGATGCGGGTGTGTATGCACAGTTGACAGGGAGGCAGTGGCAGCAGATTCTCGTTAGGGTTGTTGACAGTTGACCGTTGACTATTTGACTTTTTGCTCAACCCTAATGAGAATTTGATATGAGATTAACTATTATATTAATTAAGTATTATGGTGACATGGTTGTTGACTTTTGTTGACTTTGTTGACTTGTTGACTTTTGTTGACTTGTTGACTTTGTTGACCGGTCGACTAGGTTTGACTAGTTGACCATCATGATAACCATAGCCATCATTTCATGGCAAAGACTTTTGTTTGCTTGCTCATTTGTGTAAAATGAGTGCATGAAATGATATGGTTATGGTTGCTTCAACAATCACATAAGACTTTTTTAGTATGATGAGTTATCATGACTTTGGATTATGAGAGGGTGAGAGACAAAAGACTTGCTCATTCTTTCTTGCTCATTCTCTCTCTTGTTCTTGAGCTCTCTTGTTTTTGCTCTCACCCTCAACCTCTTGCTCCCTCTCTTGATTCTATGGTTCTCTTGTCTCATGAGTTAAGAATCAAGAACCATAGATAAAATCCCATACAAACTCTTCTCTACTCATTCTAGTTCACTGGGTTTAGCAAACCAAGTGAACTAGTTTCTTCAAAGAACGAAGAAGGAGCTAAAGGTTGGAGCTTTCAGGTGGATCTATCTTCGGCGTACGGAGACGACGGGAAGAAGCCAATCCGGACCACCATCGGAGTTTGAAGACGAAGGAGTTCAAGTCAAGCAAGGTATAACCCCCTAACCGAGTAGCTAGAAACTCGTAGTTAGGTTGCTAGATAGATGTTTAACCAAGATCCGGGTTTTAGGTCCATGTTACCACCTCCGTAAAAATCGTTTTTTACCAAATTCCGCATTCCCGAAAGTACCGGGAGAGGTAGCATGGACTTACAGTGGTATCAGAGCCTAGTTAAACTCTATCTAACATGTTAGCAAGTAACTAGAAGATCGGTCAAAGAAAAAGTCCCGAAAACAAACCCCGAAATTCGAAGTTTCTGTCGATTTTTATACTGTTCAAAAGTTGATTATTTTCACACCTAAAATCGGCTCAGGCTTTTCTGTGAACACCCACCAAAATTGGTCCAACGATCGAGTCAAAGCGCCGCGGATCCGCGGCCGAGTTGACTCGGCCGTGGTCCATTTTTGGTGCAGTGTTCTTCTGGGGGTATTTTGGGATTTTTGGAATATATATTTTCAACCCAGATTTTCCAGAACGAAAAATTTATTTTTGGGGTCCCGAAAATCCGTATTTTTGATCGAACTTCTAAAAGACTTTAGCTAACGGGTTTTTTCTGTATTGTGATATTTGTATTGAACGTCTACTAATCGCTATATGTCGATTAGTGGGGGTTATACAAATCTGTGATCTGTAATGTTGCTGGAATGTGGATATGAATATATTGGATTGTCGCGGGTGAATAGCCGGGGGTTGTGAGACGAGAGTTTTCTTTTCTTTCAATTCATGTAAATTTGTAAATTGATTTAATAATTATTTGTATGGCCGCACAACCGGGTCGGGGTTGTAGCCGTCATTGTATAATTTCTTTTTACTGTTTTTGCTCCTAGGATAGACCCATGGAGGGGGTGCACAAACTACCGGGTATGCCGAAGTGTCGAGTGGCCTACTCATGGAGATGAGGGAGGTTACTACGCTTCGGGTACTTGGCGGGTAGTTTGCCGCACCCGTAGGGGTGTTGGGTGGGGTATTTGGCTATTCACCGCAACCGTGTAATCTGTCTTTCGTTACAGGCTCGTACGAATTACAGATACCTAGTATATACAATGTATTCATCTGTGATCTGAAATGTTTATCATTGCAGTATATCTATATATGATATTATTTAGGCGTTGCTTATGTTTTACAGACGCGCTAGCCCAGCCCCCGCTCTGTCGTTAGTTAAGTAACCTAACGGGTAATGACGGGGCCCCGTGGCGAATGCGAATGGCATAAGCGTACGTCATATTTTGGTTGTTTTCTGCAATGGTAGGATTAAATGATGGGACGCATTAAAAGAACTAATGCAAGAATATCACGCATTAAAAGAACTAATGCAAGATAATAAACCAAGTTAAAGTCGTTGGAACACTTTCGAAAAACCACTCGGTTCTTTTCAAAACCAACTTTTAAATGCGGAGCTTGAGCCACTCCTTTTAAAAGCTATCTCGTTCCATCGACCAAATCAAGTTCACTACGTTCACGGTTTTGCCAAAACCATTCGTAGCCCTTCGTCGTTTCGTATGAATATTCAATAGTATTCAAGCTGTGTTTGTTGACCTTCGTCAAGGCATAGTGATTGGTAGCCCTTGGGTATTCATATGTAGCATAGATAGATGCGTTGGTTTGGGACATTCGCATTACCTTGTTGACCTTCGTCAAGGGTATATACGGGTGGATTCAAATTAACCTGGATAATGACGGGCAGAACTTGACATGTGACTTATGATTTGTTGACCTTCGTCAAGGTCATAAGAGCATGGGGCAAAAATCCACATCGGGAGTTTCATAAGTACTGAAACTTGCTAGATTTGCATACCATTTGGAGTGTGATGATTCTGGTAGGATTCCTTCATTTTCGTCACGCGATGATATTTGGATCCCGATCCTACTGTGAGTATATGCTACTCCTCGGGAAATTTCTCACTAAACGATCAATGCTATAAACCTAGTAGGTGCCTAGAAAGGTGTTAGCGGGGCTACGCCCCCAGGGAAAAGAGGTTCTTTAATTAAGGAACTTCGCGAAAGTGTTGGAAAACCTCCCTCGAAGTACCGACACCGGCCTGGCTGAACGGTTAAGCAAGTATTGTGCGGTGGGATTGATCCCGACTAATTCTTCCTTTATGGTTTGAGGAGGGATTCGAGAAACAGTGGGAGCCATCCTGTTTAGACAAACTAAAAACCACTCTAAACTTGCAAGAGCATCATGCTGAGTGTTTCTTCTTCTCTCTCCTAATTGCAGCGACCAAATCGACATCACTGGACTTAAGTTACTCCTAGATAAAAACAAACTGACAGGGCCAAACTACAAAGATTGGCTCAGGAATGTTAAGATAGCAATCACTTACGACAAGCTGGGGTATCTTCTTACCACCAAAGCTCCCCCTGCCCCTGGTCCCACTTCCAGCATCGCGGATAAGGAAATCTGCAAGACTTTGGAGATTGATAGCGCGAAGGCCAAGTGCCTCGTACTTGCCTCGATGGACAACGAACATCAGAGGAGGCACGAGAATTTGGACCTTGAATCCATATTTCTCCATACAAAAGAACTGTATGGAGAGCAATCTCGTATCGCAAGATACGAAGCGTCGAAAAAGTTATTTTCGGCAAGAATGGCCGTCGGATCATCAGTAGCCGAGCACGTGCTAAAGATGATCGGCTACATTGAGGAGCTCACGGACCTAGGGATCACATTGGAGAGTGAACTGTATACAGATATAGTTCTCCAGTCCCTTCCTTCCACTTACGCCCAGTTTATACTGAACTTCAACTTACAAGAAAAAGAGGTTGAACTTTCAGAGCTCCTCAACATGCTGAGGAGCGCAGAGGGCACCCTACAGAAAGGTAGGGAAACATCCACTTTGTTTGTAGGAGGATCATCTTCTTCTAGGTCCAAGGCGAAAGCCAAGGGAAAGAAGAAGAAAGCCCCCGCCAAACCAAGGGGCGGTGTTAGTAAAGTGGATACGAAGGGAAAAGCTAAAGCAACAAAGAAAGCGGGGAAGCTTGTGGATAAGGAAGAATGCTTCTATTGTCATAAGAAAGGTCACTGGAAGAATGATTGCAGGGCTTGGAAAGCCAGGACACAGGAATTGAAGCAGGTTGCAGCTTCAGCTTCAGGTGTGTATGTTATTGAAAACTGTCTTTCAATAAACTCTACTTCCTGGGTATTGGATACCGGATCAGGATCTCATATCTGTAATTCTTTGCAGGAGTTGAGAAACCGTAGGGTTTTGAAGGCAGGTGACATGACCCTCAGAGTTGCGAACGGAGCTAGCATGGATGCTAAAGCCATGGGGGACTATCACCTGGGAATGTCAGATGGACATGTTTTGGTTTTGCGTAATTGCTTTTTTGTACCCAACGCAACTTGTAATATCATTTCTGTATCTTTAGTTTCTAAAGAAGGTTATGAATTTGCGTTTGTAAGTAATGTTGTAAACATTCACCTTAATCAAGTTCTGATTGGGTCAGGTACATTGAGTAATGGTATATACGTATTGAACCAACCACAGATTTTCAATGTCCAGAATACACACAAAAGAAAGTCTCCAGAAATAAATCAGACTTTCTTGTGGCATTGTAGACTGGGTCACATCAATGAGAGAAGGTTGACTAAGTTACATACAGAAGGATATTTGAATGCGTTCGAATATCAATCGTATGCCACTTGTCAATCCTGTCTCAAAGGAAAGATGACAAAGACTCCGTTTACTGGACGTGGAGTAAGAGCGAGCGAGCTCTTGGGACTCGTACACAGTGACGTGTGCGGTCCAATGTCTACACATGCGCGAAGCGGTTATTCTTACTTCATTACTTTTACGGATGACTTCTCAAGGTACGGTTATGTCTTCTTAATGAAACATAAGTCCGAAGCCTTTGGAAAATTCCAGGAGTATAAGAATGAAGTAGAAAAACAGACCGGCAAAAGTATTAAGATTCTAAGATCGGATCGAGGTGGAGAATACTTAAGTGCCGAGTTCCTGGACTATTTAAAAGAGAACGGAATTCTCTCTCAGCTTACTCCTCCATACACCCCGCAACATAACGGTGTATCGGAGAGACGGAACCGAACCCTATTGGATATGGTTCGGTCCATGATGAGTAACGCTGAGTTACCGCGATCATTCTGGGGATATGCACTAGAAGCAGCTGCGTATCTCTTGAACAAGGCTCCCACCAAGACTGTGCCTACCACCCCATATGAGATGTGGACTGGAAAGAAACCCTGTCTTAAGTATCTTAAGGTATTGGGATGTCCAGCTTTTGTAAAAAAGCAGCATGCGGACAAGCTTGAGGCACGTTCAGTACAGTGTAAGTTTGTGGGATACCCAAGGAACTCCAGGGGGTATCTTTTCTATTCCGCTGAGGAACAAAAGGTTTTTGTTTCTCAGCATGCCCGCTTCTTGGAAACTGAGTTTTTGGAAACCCAGATAAGTGGGAGCACAATAGAACTGGAAGAAGTTCCAGAACCACAGACTGTTACTGAAAGCTTAGTGGAACCAGAGGGTTCAACAGAACAGGACATTCCTACGCCGCTCCGCAGGAGTAGTAGGCAGTCTCATCCGCCCGAGAGATACTACGGTTTTCTCATAGACGGGGATAGAGAGGATTGCATCATAGATTATGATGAGCCTACTAGCTTCCAGCTGGCCGTTCAGAGCGTTGACTCAGTGAAATGGCTGGATGCAATGCGGACCGAAATGGAGTCTATGTACACCAACAAGGTATGGACGTTGGACATTGCTCCAGACGGGGTAAAACCCGTAGGATGCAAGTGGATCTTCAAAAGGAAGATTGGTGTAGATGGACAGGTTGAGACCTATAAAGCTAGGCTGGTAGCAAAGGGTTTTCGTCAAAGACCTGGCTTGGACTATGACGAAACCTTTTCTCCAGTAGCCATGCTGAAATCCATTCGGATCCTTCTTGCCATTGCTGCCTTCCACGATTATGAGATCTGGCAAATGGACGTAAAGACAGCTTTTCTAAATGGAAATTTAGAGGAGTGTGTCTATATGGACCAGCCAGAGGGTTTCATTCAGAGTGGGAGCAGCGGAAAGGAGTGCAAATTACTTAAGTCCATCTATGGACTAAAGCAGGCATCGCGGAGTTGGAACATCTGCTTTGATGAGACGGTCAAAGAATTTGGCTTTATCAAAAATCCAGATGAACCATGCATCTATAGTAGATTTGTAGCGAGAACTGTTGTATTTCTCGTTTTATACATGGATGACATTCTCTTAATAGGAAATGACATTCCTATGCTACAATCTGTCAAGGGGTTCTTGTCACACAGGTTCTCCATGAAAGACCTGGGTGATGCCTCATACATTCTGGGTATCCGGATTTACCGTGACAGATCCAAGAGGATATTGGGACTTTCTCAGTCCAGGTACATCGACACCATACTGAAAAGATTCAGTATAGAAGATTCCAAGCGCGGTAACCTACCGGCTTGTCACGGGATCACCCTCTCTAAAGAGATGTCTCCCAAGACTGATTTGGAGAGGGATCGCATGTCTATTATACCCAACGCTTCTGCGGTAGGCTCTATAATGTATGCGATGTTGTGTACCAGACCGGATGTAGCTTATGCACTGAGTGTGGTAAGCCGGTATCAGTCAAACCCTGGGGAGAAACACTGGATAGCGGTAAAGAACATTCTCAAGTACCCGAGAAGGACTAAGGAGATGTTCTTGGTGTATGGCGGAAAAGACCTCCAGATCGAGGCCTTTGCTGACTCCAGCTTCCAGAGTGACAAGGATGATTCCAAGTCCATGTCGGGTTTTGTCTTTACCCTCAATGGAGGGGCGGTGTGTTGGAAGAGTTCCAAACAAGAAACCGTTGCAGACTCGACGATGGAAGCGGAATACATCGCTGCATCTGATGCCGCAAAAGAAGCTGTCTGGATGAGGAAGTTCTTGAAAGAACTTCAGGTGGTTCCGTCCATTGTTGATCCAATACCTCTATATTGCGACAACAACGGGGCTATAGCTTTAGCGAAGGAACCCAGGTCCCATCAAAGATCCAGGCACATCTTGAGGCCGTATCACCTGATCAGGGAGATCGTAGATCGCCAGGAGATCGAGGTTCGGAGAGTCGCTTCAGAAGATAACACTGCAGATCCATTCACCAAGGCCCTGCCCCAGACTCAGTTCGAGCGACTGATCGAGATGATAGGTCTTCGATACGCCAGTACATGGCCTTAGTGCAAGTGGGAGATTGTTAGTGTATATGCCCTAGAGTCCATTACTGTATCATACTAGTTTGTATATTACTTAATGGAAGCTTGGGATATTCACCTTGTATATACAATCTTGCTCAAAATAGTAGTATGCTACTTGGTTTGTTTCTACTTCAATGTGTACATGTGTTTATTTCTGTATATCGCCTATACACATTAGTGGAGCCCTTAGGATCTTTGCTTGATTGCCAGCGATGTGATGGCCGTCACACTAGTGGGGCTGGGTAATCTATAAGCACATCCTTATGCAGGTCCCTAGTCGCAGGACTATCGAGACAGGGCATCGATACTCCGGAGTAGACCAGCGCATGCGCTTCTCATCCCAGTGTGGGAGACGGTCTGTCCCACAGCCGTCAGTACGTCGTACTTGAGATAGTATGCGGGTGCTCGTTAGGTTACGGGTACACTGGACAGGACTCGTCGGGAACTGACTAGTTGGTATTATGCCTATCGTCAGTTATCAGTTCCCAGGTGACATGAGTACAGCTTAGTCCGCTGACTTGCCACTGTCACTTCGCCTCGAGTGTGTTCCCACTGTACTTTGATCACTACCCTACCACGGCTCAAAGGAGTCGTGCAAACAGGTAGTGGTTGGGTGCAGTCCCGAAGCACTTGGAGGCAGTGACGGTTAGACAGGATTCGTCTCTCCCGGTATTGGGGGTTGACATCGCGCTGTGTCTAGGAGAGCCATTACACGAGTAGTCCCTGGCCAGGGCAAACGAGATATACTGGTAGGCTTCCAGTGTTATCTCAGGGTGTTTTGGGCTTCGCTCCGGCACGACTTGTACCGCTATTGGGGGACTGACGTTTACCGCCCCTAGGCCCGCCATGCGACGTATCAGACGAACAGACCGGACTGTACGGAGAATGTCACATTCAGGCTCAGTAGGAGTTCAGATGGGTTTCGCCTCGTCGGTCTTCTTGTCGGCATTACCTGGGGACCGTTACGCACAGCTAGTGCCGCTTGCGGTCTGTGGTTAAACCCACTGCCAGCGTAGTGTCGAGTCTTTAGAGTCCCACACAGAAAGCTTTTCGCCTTTAGGCAAAAGAGTAGAGGTCGCATGGTATTGCGACAGGTCGCATGGTTTTGCGACAGGGTTCGGTCACATCCGTGCACTTGTGCACGTACAGTGTCCGGACAGTTTACACTAGCGGGCTTTGGTTTAAGCCAGATCCTAGTGTACCTTTTGGGATTGGATTTATCCAGTTTGCATTCGTGTTCCTCGGAATGCGGATGCGGGTGTGTATGCACAGTTGACAGGGAGGCAGTGGCAGCAGATTCTCGTTAGGGTTGTTGACAGTTGACCGTTGACTATTTGACTTTTTGCTCAACCCTAATGAGAATTTGATATGAGATTAACTATTATATTAATTAAGTATTATGGTGACATGGTTGTTGAATTTTGGTGACTTTGTTGACTTGTTGACTTTTGTTGACTTGTTGACTTTGTTGACCGGTTGACTAGGCTTGACTAGTTGACCATCATGATAACCATAGCCATCATTTCATGGCAAAGACTTTTGTTTGCTTGCTCATTTGTGTAAAATGAGTGCATGAAATGATATGGTTATGGTTGCTTCAACCATCACATAAGACTTTTTTAGTATGATGAGTTATCATGACTTTGGATTATGAGAGGGTGAGAGACAAAAGACTTGCTCATTCTTTCTTGCTCATTCTCTCTCTTGTTCTTGAGCTCTCTTGTTTTTGCTCTCACCCTCAACCTCTTGCTCCCTCTCTTGATTCTATGGTTCTCTTGTCTCATGAGTTGAGAATCAAGAACCATAGATAAAATCCCATACAAACTCTTCTCTACTCATTCTAGTTCACTTGGTTTAGCAAACCAAGTGAACTAGTTTCTTCAAAGAACGAAGAAGGAGCTAAAGGTTGGAGCTTTCAGGTGGATCTATCTTCGGCGTACGGAGACGACGGAAAGAAGCCAATCCGGACCACCATCGGAGTTTGAAGACGAAGGAGTTCAAGACAAGCAAGGTATAACCCCCTAACCGAGTAGCTAGAAACTCGTAGTTAGGTTGCTCGATAGATGTTTAACCAAGATCCGGGTTTTAGGTCTATGTTACCACCTCCGTAAAAATCGTTTTTTACCAAATTCCGCATTCCCGAAAGTACCGGGAGAGGTAGCATGGACTTACACTCCTACTAGGGACACCTAGAGATTTAACGGCTTGTTGCACGTGCTCAGTGCAATCGTGTCTGCCTACGAAAGTGTGCTTAGTTTTCTCCTTTCTTTTTCTCCTCTTGAATAAACTAGTTTGCTCGGGACGATCAAAGATAAGTTTGGGTGTATTTGTTCAGTTGATAAAACCGCACATTTGTTATTACATTTTTCCTACCATTTTCATATTAAAAAGGACTTTATTATAATATATCATACATATTGAGGGTTTATGTGTAAAAATACTATTTTCCATGTGTTGATATATTATAATTAGCATTTGGTAGGAAAATGTATGCAAATAAATTTATTGACCAAATCCTAGTAGAACAAAGTCTACTAAATATTATTTGAGTTGTTGTGCAAAAGATTTCCAAGTGTGCAGAATTTTTCAAAGACTAGCATCAAGCAAATCAAGTTGTTGAAGAAGACTTGCCTAATTAAGAATCAAAACTTGGGGACCAAGTCTGGCAGCAACCACGAGATGATTTCCAAATTCTGAAGATTCCTAGGATCGCCAAATGTCAAAGAGAGCCAGCCCCTAAAAATTGATCAACGGCTGAGATAAGAAGGCCGTGGATCCGCGGCATTAGCTCCTTGATGCCGCGGATCCGCCGTGGTTAAGAAAAGATGGAGGCTGAGGATTTTTGGGAAAAATATTTTCTACATTTTACCTAATATGGAAGAAAATGATTCTGGCTTTGCACTATAAAAAGGCACCGAATGCCTCTTAGAAAATCATCAAGCCGAAGAGATCACGAAGTCCCTGACGCTCACGCATCCAAGCTGATCATCAACTGTTCGTCTACCTCCTTAGGAAAGATCGAGAAGCAACTAGTTTTGTAATCATTTTCTACGGAATAAAGTGTAGATTGTTCAAGTTGATTAATAAAGGTAGTTATTTTATTTAATTCTTTTGCATTTTACATTATGTTTCCCCTCTCTGTCTTTTCATCTTCTTCTCCTAACATGCGCGAGTAATTCTCCGCTTGTTAGGGTTCGTAGGATTAGGGTAGGCTAATGGATGATGAACATCCCTAAACCCTTTTTAAGTCCTATAAAGTTTATGAACTTTATCAAAAGAATCATTAACATCCTAATCGGGCGCGCTAGCAATTCTTTCCTAGTTCCAACCGCGATTAGAGATTAGATTAATGATTGTTTTGGTAAAGGCTAGATTTGAACGGAGTTCCGTGTCGAGATAAGGGTTAAGAGTGGGATTCCTTTTCCTTCCAGAAACCCTAATCTACACGCATCACCGTCGTTCTAGTTTTAAATCTATTAATGGATAAAAAGGGTAACTTTTAATTAATCGTCCATGACTACTAAATCCTAACGAACTCTACAAGCCCTCTTATTATATTAACTATATTCCTGAAATAATCTAGATCTATAATTTTTCACTCTTGCTTAAAGCAGATCTAGAAACTTTTCACAAAAATTCTTTATTTCTCCTCTCTTTGTCAACACATCTAAAGTAAGATTAAAAGGTTCCACGTTTCCCTGAGGATGACCCGTACTCACCTCGGTCTAGCTACACGCGACACCGTTCTAATTGCGGTTAAACTACAAATACACTCTTTCGAACCAATCAGGAATTCATTCTTATTTCATTCTTTGCTAGATAAATGAGAGCACAATTTTTCCTCTAAAGTTCTTTCTTTCTTCACCTCCATCAATGGCAACTTCAAACCCTATGACACATACCTCTTTACACTTGCCTACAGCATTCCTTAGGCACGTCGGCTCACCAACTTCGTGCCCGAGTTGCCTCGGTCCAGAGGTGGGAGCCCGTATTAGAACCCGGCGTTGTGGTTCCCGTTCCGACGAGGACTTGAAGACCGGAGATTCCGTGAGGAGATCGGAGTGGAGGCGAAGACCGAAGGACACGGATCGCTTGGTATAGCTCTCTACCCCCTTCTGTTGATTGCTAGCGTTAGGTTAATGGCCCGATCCGGGATTTTATTGCGCGGTGGTGCCGGTTTCTAGTTTTTAGAAAAGTTTCGTTTCCGCATTCCCACGTCAGATTGACGGCCGGGGCGCTGCCGTGCACTTACACTGGTATCAGAGCCACTCCATTAACCTAGTCTAGCTTGCTCTAACGTGTTTAGAACTTCCATCGGACGAATTTTCAAAAACCGCGTTTTCATTGCATTAATTGATGTCGAAATTTTTTTTTTGGCTCAAATTTTTTTTCAGGTTGTTGCAGAAACACATGCAGGCAATTATAAGCATTCTGTGAAAATTTGGTCGCATGTTCTTACTATTGCACTGCGGAACCGCGGCCAAACCCATGCTTAGGCCGTGGTTCCGCCGCCACTTATACTGTTCAATGCACCAAATTTTCACAGAGAGCTTCTGAGTTGAAAATGGGGTTTTTGGAATATTCTTTCTGGGCCCTGATTTTCTTTGAGTGCTACAATAGTGCATGGGGCCCACTTCGGTAAATTTGATCGATCGAAAATTTTAAACATGTTAGTTCACAGTATTTATATTATATCTGCGACCGTGAATGTCATTTTATCGGTAAATCCTGTCTATCTACTATAGCCCTTTTAGACGAATTTGCGAACGTGACATTCACGTTGATGTTATGTGTTGTGCTGTGATGTTGCGGATTTTTCGTGGTGGATAGCCTGGATGCAATGGTAGTACAGTTTGGTGTTTATGTACATTTGATATTGCGGGGCGAGCGTCCGATATGTGGAATGTCGTCATTGCCTGTTTGTATATTATTCTTTGGGGCACGACCGGGGTGAGGTCGATGTACCCGTTGTATGTATATTTTACTTTCTGTACTAGGATTACCCCGCGGTGAGGTGCACGGATAGCCGGGTTCTAGAGAGCAACGGGCCGGCATCTCATGGCTTTGAGACGGAGGGGGCTTTACTCTAGAATTGGCAGGCTATTCGCCGCACTCGTAGGGGGTACAGGATGACCCAAGAGGGGTGCCCAAGTTACCGGATTCCATGAAGTGCTGGGTGGTCCATTCACGTTGCTGAAGGGGGCTGCCTCGCTTCAGGTTTTGGCGGGTAACTTGCCGCGCCCGTAGGGGTCTAGGATTTCATTGCACAGGCTATCCACACGACCAGGGGAACGTCGGGTTTCTGTTAGTGTATATGCCCTAGAAGCCATTACTGTATCATACTAGTTTGTATATTACTTAATGGAAGCTTGGGATATTCACAGTTGTATATACGATCTTTCTCGAAATGGTAGTATGCTACTTGGTTTGTCTCTACTTCAATATGTGCATGTGTTTCTTTTAGCATATCGCTGATATACATATTAGTAGAGCCCTTAGGATCTTTGCTTGATTACCAGCGTTGTGATGGCGCTCGCACTCGTGGGAGCTGGGTAATCTATAAGCATATCCTTATACAGGTCCCTGGTCGTTGGACTATCGAGACAGGGCATCGATACTCCGGAGTAGACTAGCGTATGCGCTTCTCATCCTAGTGTGGGAGACGGTCTGTCCCACAGCCGTCAGTACGTCGTACTTGAGATAGTATATGGGTGCTCGTTAGGTTACGAGTACACTGGACAGGACTCGTCGGGGACTGTTGGTTGGTATTATACCTATCGTCAGTTATCAGTTCTCAGGTGACATGAGTACAGCTTAGTCCGCTGACTTGACATTGTCACTTCGCCTCGAGTGTGTTCCCACTACACTTTGATTACTACCCTACCAGGGCTCAAAGGAGTCGTGCAAACAAGTAGTTTTTGGGTGCAGTCCCGAAGCACTTGGAGGCAGTGACGGTTAGACAGGATTCGTCTCTCCCGGTATTGGGGGTTGACATCGCGCTGTATCCAGGAGAGCCATTACACGAGTAGTCCCTGGCAAGGGCAAGCGAGATATACTGGTAGGTTTCCAGTGTTATCTCAGGGTGTTCTAGGCTATACTCCGACACGACTTGTACCGCTATTAGGGGACTGACGTTCACCGCCCCCTAGGCCCGCCATGCGATGTATCAGATGAACAAACCGGACTGTACGGAGACTATCATATACAGGCTCAGTAGGTCAGATGGGGTTCACCTCGTCAGTCTTCTTATCGGCATCTACCTGGGGACCGTTACGTACAGCTAGTAACGCTTGCGGTCTGTTGTTAAACCCACTGCCAGCGTAGTGTCGAGTCTTTAGAGTCCCACACAGAGAGCTATTCGCTTTTAGGCAAAATGAGTAGAGGTCGCATGGTTTTGCGACAGGGTTCGTTCACATCCGCGCACTTGTGCACGTTTGCTGTTCGGACAGCTTATACTAGCGGGCTTTGGTTTAAGCCAGATCCTAGTATATGATTTGGGATTGGTTTTTCTCATTGTATTCTTGTTCCTCGGATCGCGAATACGGGTGCGTATGCACAGTTGCTTGAGACAGAGGGAGAGGACTTTGATTAGGGTTAATGACTATTGTCATTTTATTAACCCTAATGCTTATGTGTGTATTATGGTTAATTGATATTAGTTTTATAATTATGCATGGTTATGGTTGTTGACCATTTGACCTCCTTGACTTGTTGACCTAGGTTGACACTTTGACCATCATCATTTCATTTGGATGATGCTTTTTGATCCTTGCAATTTGCATATAAAATGAAATGATAATGGTCATGTCTTGATTAAGCCATGACAATTATCTCACTAATTTTCTAATTACAATAATTCACATATATGAGAGAATGCTTCATATTATTCTCTCATTCTATCATTCACATTCTCTCTCTTGTTCTTCCTCTCTCTCAAGCTCTCCCCACTCATGTGTTGAGAAACACTTGAGCTTGAGAAAAACCCTTTTTTGATAATCTCTACTCACATCTAGGGTTCAAGGATTAGCACTTCTTGCATCCTAGTTACTTCTAGCTTGGAGTTGAAGCCAAAGGTTGAGGCTTTCGGGTGGATCCTTCTTCGACGAGAGAAGACGACCAAGGTGACCCTTTTCCACTACTCCAAGGAGCAAGGAGAGAAGGACATAAAGCCCTAGGTATAACCCTTTCTAACACTTAGCTAGTTACTAGTTAGCTTTAGCATGTTTTTGTTTAGCAAAGATCCTTCTTTGTCTAGTCCATGTTGCCTAAGTTGATAAAAATTTGATTTTTATTCCATTTTCCGCCTCCCCGTAAGTACTGGGGTGGGCAACGCGGACTTACAGTGGTATCAGAGCCTAACTAAACATAAACTATCTAGGTAGTGAAGTGTATCGAAGTTCGAAACGGAAAAATCGAAAAACCAAAATATCAAAACCCTAGTTTTCTGTTAAATTTTTTTCTGTTCAAAACAAAATAAATCAAACTCCAAAAATCATCTCAGAGTTTTGTGAAGAAAGCCACCAAAAACGATCCAGTGATTCGACTAAAGAGCCGCGGTTCCGCGGCAATAGCAAGCTATTGCTGCGCAACCACGGCTGTCTTGGCTCGTCTTTGGGTCGGGTTTGGTGCAGTGTATTTCTGGCTTGGTTTTTGGATTTTTAAGATGGTTTATATGTGCCCAGATTTTCCAGAATAGAAATTTATTTTTGGGGGCCTATAAATCCGTATTTTTTTCGAACTTCACTACACTTTGACTATAACGGTTATATCTGTGATGTTTGTATGTATTGAACGTCGGCTAATCGCTATATGTCGATTAGTCGGGGTTATACATATCTGTGATCTGTGTTTGATGTTGCAATGTATATATGAATGGGTTGGATTGTCGCGGGTGAATAGCCGGGGTGGATGTGAGATGAGTGTTGCTTTTTCTTTCATTCATTGTAACATGTAAATTGATGTAATATTATTATTTGTATGTCCGCACAACCGGGTCGGGGTTGTAGCCGTCATTGTATAATTCTTTTTACTGTTTTTGCTCCTAGGATAGACCCATGGAGGAGGTGCACAAACTACCGGGTATCTCGAAGTGCCGAGTGGCCTACTCACGGTGTTGAGGGAGGTTGCTTCGCTTCGGGTACTTGGCGGGTAGTTTACCGCACCCGTAGTGGTCTTGGGTGGGGTATTGGCTATTCACTGTGACCGTGTAATCCGCTTTTCGTTGCAGGCTCGAACGGATTGCGGATTCCTAGTATATCCAATGTATTCATCTGTGATCTGTAATGTCTATCATTGCTATATATTTATATATGATAACTATTTAGGCGTTGCTTATGTTTTACAGCCGCGCTAGCCCAGCCCCCGCTCTGTCGTTAGTTAAGTAACCTAACGGGTGATGACGGGGCCCCGTGGCGAATGCGAATGGCATAAGCGTATGTCATATTTTGGTTGTTTTCTGCAATGGTAGGATTAAATGATGGGACGCATTAAAAGAACTAATGCAAGAAAATAAACCAAGTAAAAGTCGATTGGAACACTTTGAAAACCACTCGGTTCTTTTCAAAACTAAACTTTTAAACGCGGAGCTTGAACCACTCCTTTTAAAAGCTATCTCGTTCCATCGATTATATCAAGTTCACTACGTTCACGGTTTCGCCAAAACCATTCGTAGCCCTCCGTCATTCCACATGAATGGTCAAAAAGTATTCAAGCTATGTATTTTGGCCAAAGTCAAGGCATAGTGATTGGTAGCTATTAGGTATTCATGTGCAGCATAGATAGATGCGTTGGTTTAGGACAGTCGTGCTGCCATTTTGGCCAAAGTCAAGGGTAGGTACGGGTGGGTCCAAATTAACCAGGAGAATGACGGGTAGAACTTGACATGTGACTTATGATATTTTGGCCAAAGTCAAGGTCATAAGAGCATGGGGCAAAAATCCACATCGGGAGTTTCATAAGTACTGAAACTTGCTAGCGCTGCATACCATTTGGAGTGTGATGATTCTGGTAGGATTCCTTCGGTTTTATCACGCGATGATATTTGGATCCCGATCCTACTGTGAGTATATGCTACTCCTCGGGAAAACTCTCACTTAACGATCAATGCTATAAACTTAGTAGGTATCTAGAAAGGTGTTAGCGGGGCTACGCCCCCAGGGAAAAGAGGTTCTTAAATTAAGGAACTTCGCGAAAGCGTTGGAAAACCTCCCTCGAAGTACCAACACTGGCCTGGTTTAACGGTTAAGCAAGTATTGTACGGTGAGATTGAGCTTGACTAATCCTTTCTTTACGGTTTGAGAAGGGATTCGAGAGACAGTGGGAGCCATCCAGTTTAGACAAACTAAAAACCACTCTAAACTTGCAAGAGCATCATGATAAAGTGTTTCTTTTCTCTCTCCTAATTGCAGCGACCATTCAACATGACCGGACTTAAGTTATTACTAGATAAAAATATATTGACAGGGCCAAACTACAAAGATTGGCTCAGGAATGTCAAGATGGCAATCACTTACGACAAGTTGGGGTATATCCTTACCACCAAAGCTCCCCCTGTCCCAGGTCCCACCTCCAGCGTCGCGGATAAGGAAATCCGTAAGACATGGGAGATCGATTGCGCGAAGGCCAAATGCCTCGTGCTTGCCTCGATGGACAACGAACATCAGAGGAGGCATGAGAATATGGACCTTGAGTCCATATTTCTCCATACAAAAGAACTGTATGGAGAGCAGTCTCGTATCGCAAGATACGAAGTGTCGAAGAAGCTATTTTCGGCAAGATTGGCCGTCGGATCATCGGTAGCGGAACACGTGCTTAAGATGATTGGCTACATTGAGGAGCTCGCGGACCTTGGGACCACGTTGGAGAATGAACTCTATACTGATTTGATTCTCCAGTCCCTTCCTTCCACTTACACCCAGTTTATCCTTAACTTCAACATGCAAGGAAAGGAGGTTGAACTTTCCGAACTTCTGAACATGTTGAGGAGTGCTGAGGGCACCCTACAGAAAGGTAGGGAGACATCCACTTTGTTTGTAGGAGGATCTTCCTCTTCTAGATCCAGGGCGAAAGCCAAGGGTAAGAAGAAGAAAGCCCACGCCAAACCAAGAGGCGGTGTCGGTAAAGTGGATACGAAGGGAAAAGGAAAAGCAACAAAGATAGCGGGAAAGCTGGTGGGGAAGGAAGAATGCTTCTATTGTCACAAAAGTAGTCACTGGAAACAGGATTGCAAGGCTTGGAAGGCCAGAACACAGGATTTGAAGCAAGTTGCGGCTTCAGCTTCAGGTGTGTATGTTATTGAAAACTGTCTATCAATAAACTCTACATCCTGGGTATTGGATACCGAATCAGGATCTCATATCTGTAATTCTTTGCAGGCGTTGAGAAAGCGTAGAGTTTTGAAGGCAGGTGACATGACCCTCAGAGTTGCAAACGGTGCTAGCATGGATGCTGAGGCCGTGGGGGACTATCACCTGGGATTGTCGGATGAACATTTTTTGGTTTTGCGTAGTTGTTATTATGTACCAAATGCAACCTGTAATATCATTTCTGTATCTTTATTGTCTAAAGAAGGTTATGAATTCGCATTAGTAAGTAATGTAGTGAACATTCACCTTAATCATGTTTTGATTGGGTCAGGTATATTGAACAATGGTATATACGTATTAAACCAACCACAGATTTTCAATGTCCAGAATACACACAAAAGAAAGTCTCCAGAAATAAATAAAACTTTCTTATGGCATTGTAGACTGGGTCACATCAATGAGAGAAGGTTGACTAAGTTACATGCAGAAGGATATTTGGATCCGTTCGAATATCAATCGTATGCAACTTGTCAATCCTGTCTCAAAGGAAAGATGACAAAGACTCCGTTCACTGGACACGGAGAAAGAGCGAGCGAGCTCTTGGGACTCGTACACAGCGACGTGTGCGGTCCAATGTCTACACATGCACGAAGCGGTTATTCTTACTTCATTACTTTTACGGATGACTTTTCAAGGTACGGTTATGTCTTCTTAATGAAACATAAATCCGAGGCTTTTGAAAAATTCCAGGAATATAAGAATGAAGTAAAAAAACAAACAGGCAAAAGTATCAAGGCACTGAGTTCTGATCGAGGTGGTGAATACTTGAGTGTCGAGTTCCTGGGTTACTTAAAAGAGAATGGAATTCTCTCTCAGCTTACTCCTCCATACACTCCGCAACATAACGGTGTATCGGAGAGACGGAACCGAACCCTATTGGATATGGTACGGTCCATGATGAGTAACGCTGAGTTGCCGTGATCGTTCTGGGGATATGCGCTAGAATCAGCTGCATACCTTTTGAACCGAGTTCCAACTAAGACTGTGCCTACTACACCATATCAGATGTGGTGTGGGAAGAGACCCTATCTTAATCACATTAAGATATGGGGATGTCCAGCTTTTGTAAAAAAAAGCAGCATGCGGACAAGCTCGAGGCACGCTCAGTACAGTGCAAGTTTGTGGGATATCCAAAGAGCTCCAAGGGATATTACTTCGATTGCGAAGAGGAACAAAAAGTCCTTGTTTCTCGCCATGCCCACTTTCTAGAACACTAGTTCATAGAAAAAGAATTAAGTGGGAGCACAATAGAACTGGAAGAAATTCCAGAACCATGAGCTATTACTGAAAGCTTGGTTGAACCAGAGGGTTCAAAAGATCAGGACATTCCAACGCCACTCCGCAGGAGTAGTAGGCAGTCTCATCCGCCCGAGAGATACTACGGCTTTCTCATTGACGGGGATAGAGAGGATTGCATCATAGATTGTGATGAGCCTACTAGCTTCCAGCAAGCCATTCAGAGCGTCGACTCGGTAAAATGGCTGGATGCAATGCGGACCGAGATGGATTCCATGTACACCAACAAAGTATGGATGTTGGACATTGCTCCAGATGGGGTAAAACCTGTAGGATGCAAGTGGATCTTCAAAAGGAAGATTGGTGTAGATGGACAGGTTGAGACCTATAAAGCTAGACTGGTAGCAAAGGGTTTTCGTCAGCGACCTAGTTTGGACTATGACGAAACCTTTTCTCCAGCAGCTATGCTGAAATCCATTCGGATCCTTCTTGCCATTGCTGCCTTCCACGATTATGAGATTTGGCAGATGGACGTAAAGACAGCTTTTCTAAATGGTCATTTAGAGGAGTGTGTCTATATGGACCAGCCAGAGGGTTTCATTCAGAGTGGGAGCAGCGGAAAGGTGTGCAAGTTGCTTAAGTCCATTTATGGACTAAAGCAGGCATCGCGGAGTTGGAACATCTGTTTTTATGATACGGTCAAGGAATTTGGCTTTATCAAAAATCCAGATGAACCATGCATCTATTGTAGATTTGTAGCGAGAACTGTAGTATTCCTCGTTTTATACGTGGATGACATTCTCTTAATAGGAAATGACATTCCTATGCTACAATCTGTCAAGGGGTACTTGTCACACAGGTTCTCCATGAAAGACCTGGGTGATGCCTCATACATTCTGGGTATCCGGATCTACCATGACAGATCCAAGAGGATATTAGGATTTTATCAGTCCAGGTACATCGACACCATACTGAAGAGATTCAGTATGGAAGATTCCAAGCGCGGTAATCTACCGGCTTGTCACGGGATCACCCTCTCCAAAGAGATGTCTCCCAAGACTGATTTGGAGAGGGATCGCATGTCTATTATACGCTACGCTTCTGCGGTAGGCTCTATAATGTATGCGATGTTGTGTACCAGACCGGATGTGGCTTATGCACTGAGTGTGGTAAGCAGGTATCAGTCAAACCTTGGGGAGAAACATTGGATAGCAGTAAAGAACATTCTTAAGTACCTGAGAAGGACTAAGGAGATGTTCTTGGTGTATGGCGGAAAAGACCTGCAGATTAAGGCCTTTGCTGACTCCAGCTTCCAGAGTGACAAGGATGATTCCAAGTCCATGTCGGGTTTTGTCTTCACCCTCAATAGAGGGGCGGTGTGTTGGAAGAGTTCCAAACAGGAAACCGTTGCGGACTCGACTATGGAAGCGGAATACATCGCTGCATCTGATGCCGCAAAAGAAGCTGTCTGGATAAGGAAGTTCTTGAAAGAACTTCAGGTGGTTCCGTCCATTGTTGACCCAATACCTCTGTATTGCGACAACAACGGGGCTATAGCTTCAGCGAAGGAACCCAGGTCCCATCAGAAATCCAGACACATCATAAGGCGGTATCACCTGATCAGGGAGATCGTGGATCGTCAGGAGATCGAGGTCCGGAGGGTTGCTTCAGAAGATAACACAGTAGATCCATTCACCAAGGCCTTGCCCCAGACTCAGTTCGAGCGGCTGATCGAGATGATAGGTCTTCGATACGCCAGTACATGGCCTTAGTGCAAGTGGGAGATTGTTAGTTTATATGACCTAGAGGCCATTACTGTATCATACTAGTTTGTATATTACTTAATGGAAGCTTGGAATATTCACAGTTGTATATACGATCTTGCTCGAAATGGTAGTATGCTACTTGGTTTGTCTCTACTTCAATATGTGCATGTGTTTCTTTTAGCATATCGCTGATATACATATTAGTAGAGCCTTTAGGATCTTTGGTTGATTACCAGCGTTGTGATGGCGCTCGCACTCGTGGGAGCTGGGTAATCTATAAGCACATCCTTATACAGGTCCCTGGTCATTGGACTATCGAGACAGGGCATCGATACTCCGGAGTAGACTAGTGTACGCGCTTCTCATCCTAGTGTGGGAGACGGTCTGTCCCACAGCCGTCAGTACGTCGTACTTGAGATAGTATACGGGTGCTCGTTAGGTTACGAGTACACTGGACAGGACTTGTCGGGGACTGTTGGTTGGTATTATACCTATCGTCAGTTATCAGTTCCCAGGTGACATGAGTACAGCTTAGTCCGCTGAATTGACACTGTCACTTCGCCTCGAGTGTGTTCCCACTGCACTTTGATTACTACCCTATCACGGCTCAAAGGATTCGTGCAAACAGGTAGTTTTTGGGTGCAGTCCCGAAGCACTTGGAGGTAGTGACGGTTAGACAGAACTCGTCTCTCCCGGTATTGGGGGTTGACATCGCGCTGTGTCCAGGAGAGCCATTACACGAGTAGTCCCTGGCCAGGGCAAGCGAGATATACTGGTTGGTTTCGAGTGTTATCTCAGGGTGTTCTGGGCTACACTCCGACACGACTTGTACCGCTATTAGGGGACTGACGTTCACCGCCCCCCTAGTCCCGCCATGCGATGTATCAGACGAACAGACCGGACTGTACGGAGACTGTCACATACAGGCTTAGTAGAAGTTCAGATGGGGTTTACCTCGTCAGTCTTCTTATCGGCATCTACCTGGGGACCGTTACGTATAGCTAGTGCCGCTTGCGGTCTGTGGTTAAACCCTCTTCCACCGTAGTGTCGAGTCCCACACAGAGAGCAATTCGCCTTTAAGCAAAATGAGTAGAGGTCGCATGGTTTTGCGACAGGGTTCGTTCACATCCGCGCACTTGTGCACGTTTGCTGTCTGGACAGCTTATACTAGCGGGCTTTGGTTTAAGCCAGATCCTAGTATATGATTTGGGATTGGTTTTTCTCATTGTATTCTTGTTCCTCGGATCGCGAATACGGGTGCGTATGCACAGTTGCTTGAGACAGAGGGAGAGGACTTTGATTAGGGTTAATGACTATTGTCATTTTATTAACCCTAATGCTTATGAGTGTATTATGGTTAATTGATATTAGTTTTATAATTGTGCATGGTTATGGTTGTTGACCATTTGACCTCCTTGACTTGTTGACCTAGGTTGACACTTTGACCATCATCATTTCATTTGGAAGATGCTTTTTGATCCTTGCAATTTGCATTTAAAATGAAATGATAATGGTCATGTCTTGATTAAGCCATGACAATTATCTCACTAATTTTCTAATTACAATAATTCACATATATGAGAGAATGCTTCATATTATACTCTCATTCTATCATTCACATTCTCTCTCTTGTTCTTCCTCTCTCTCAAGCTCTCCCCTCTCCTGTGTTGAGAAACACTTGAGCTTGAGAAAAACCCTTTCTTGATAATCTCTACTCACATCTAGGGTTCAAGGATTAGCACTTCTTGCACCCTAGTTACTTCTAGCTTGGAGTTGAAGCCAAAGTTTGAGGCTTTCGGGTGGATCCTTCTTCGACGAGAGAAGACGACCAAGGTGACCCTTTTCCACTACTCCAAGGAGCAAGGAGAGAAGGACATAAAGCCCTAGGTATAACCCTTTCTAACACTTAGCTAGTTACTAGTTAGCTTTAGCTTGTTTTTGTTTAGCAAAGATCCTTCTTTGTCTAGTCCATGTTGCCTAAGTTGATAAAAATTTGATTTTTATTCCGTTTTCCGCCTCCCCGTAAGTACCGGAGTGGGCAACGTGGACCTACAGTTTCAGTAGCGGATCTATGAAACCCGGGGATCCCAGATATCTGTATTGTTCTGTGATGCTTATTACATTTCTGTGATGTTGCATTTTATCACGCCTTGAGCGAATATTATATATTGATATATATACTAGTAGATGTTGTATATGTTTTGCATCCGCGCTAGTCCAGTCCCCGCTCGGTCGTTAGTTAAGCAACCTAACGGGTAATGACGGGACCCAGTGGCGAATGCGGATGGCATATACGTACGTCATTATTTTCATTCTTTATTGTTGTGATCAATTGATGGGACCGCGTTGATTCGGATCAATGCAATCTAAACAAACCTATTCTAATGTTGTTGGAACACTTTTCAAAAAGCTGTTATTGCAAGGGCGTTCTCTTTTGTTTTGCACAGTGGTATTCAGTTGAAATATCCTGCACCTCAGTCGACGAGGCAAGGGCCGAGATCCCTTCACCGAGAGTGACCCTTGGATAGAAGTTTGCGTCAGGGAAATAACTTCACTATAGTCGATTACTTTTTCTTTGCATCGTGGTATTCAGTTGGAATATCTTGCACCTCATTCTACGGGGAAAGAGCCGAGATCCCTTCACCGGGAGTGACCTCTTTAGCAAAGGTTTTCGTCACTATATTTTAAAAAAGCTATCCGGTTCCTTCAAAGATATCAAGTTCATTACGTTAAAGGTTTTCGCCATAAACCATTCGTAGCCCTCCGTCGTTTCAGACGGGTAGCACGTAGTATTCATGCTATGTTTGTTGACCTTCGTCAAGGCATAGTGTATGGTAGCTGCTTGTTACCTTTCTGCTGCATAGATAGATGTGTTGGTTTGGGACAGTCGTATAGCCTTGTTGACCTTCGTCAAGGGCTTGTACGGGTGGGTTCAAATTAACCTGGACAATGACGGGTAGAACTTAATATGTGACTTATGATTTGTTGACCTTCGTCAAGGTCATAAGAGCATGGGGCAAAAATCACATCGGGAGTTTCTAAAGAAACTGAAACTTGCCAGATATGCGCATACCTTCTGGAGTGTGATAACGTGAGCGGATTCCATCACGTTATCATGCGATGATAGTTGGATCCCGATTCCCACTGATGAGTTGGTTTACTCCTCGGGTGATCCCGACTAATTCTTCTTTCGGGTTTGGAGAAGAATTTGAGGTTACAGTGGAAGGTTTCCTAATTAGATAAAGTGATAACCATTCTGATCTAGGTTAGAGTGCACGCTGAGTGTTTCTTTTCTCTCTCTCTTTTGCAGCGACCATGACCCGACCCTAGACTATGACTCAGTGACCAAAATTAACCGAACCTTCTTAAACACTGGCTTTTGGATTGTCAGAGTTGCATACCTCACTGCCACTCCTACTTTTACCCTTTTCTCCAGGACACCCCGTATTACTACAAACGTCCACTTCCATTGGACAAAACCATCGTATGGTTATATAAGAACTCGAAGGAATTTATTCGAGGATGGTTTCCGGTTCTGGAGAAAACGAATAGGACTATTTAGTTGTCTTTTCCTTTTACCTTCTCTCAGGTTGCGAGTACTCCTTGGTTTAGGAGATAATACACCTATTACGCAAATTGGATAGTGTTCTTCCAAACCTTAGGCTGGTGCCGAATGGTGGGGAATGAAGAAAACCAATTAGCATAACGATGGTGTACAGAAGATATTAAGTAAAGACATATCAAGGGAATAGTAAGAGGGCAAAGTAAATTGCGAATGCTATTCATGAACAAACCAAGTATTTCATTACCACTCCCACTTCACCTTTGTATTTCTCCAGAACACTCTGTATCACTACGAAGATCCACAGTTTATTTGGATACTCCATCGTATGGTTATATACGAACTCGAAGGAACTTGTTCCACTTCGGGGATGGATTCAGGTTCAGGAGAAATAGGAATAAGGTTTATTCAGGTGTCTTTTATCTTTACCTTCTCTCGGGTTGCGAGTGCTCCTAGGATTAGGACAGTACGCCCATTATGCTTATTGGATAGTCTTCTTCCAAAGCATAGGCTGGTGCCGAACGGTAGGGAAGGAAGAAAACCATTTGGCCTAAATGGGTGTGCAGAAGGTAACGACTAAAGACATATAAAGGGATTTGGAGAGATGGCAAAGAAATATACGGTTACAGTTGTGAATCTGGATAATGGAAGAGTCACTACTAGGAATACCAGGATACCCCGACGAAACATTTCAATGTTTCAGTTTCACTGTGTACTGTTAAAAGAAAACTGATTTCCCAATTAGACACTTGCTCCAGGGTATGTATTTAGCAGGTCTGATTATCACATCTGTATGGTTTTACAGACGATGAGTGGAAGTAAGTTATTGGGAATTAGGTGATCATCCTCATTATATCGGAATTCGTTGTAATTGGTGATATTTGAGGAAGTCACCTGGGTTGTTTGCCGGACGGCAAATATTTGGTTTTGAATATCCGTTATAATACACCAATTTCAAATTGATATATCTGTACGTTTATTTTCATAAAGTGAGATATAACTTTTTGAAATTATGTCGATGACATTTACCTATATCAGTAGATGGTTAGGTAAGGAGCATTAAAACAACGGTGTAATTCTTCTTAACCATAAGTACAGTTTTCAACCTACGACACACAGGGAATGAGTTATTAGATTCAGAGGACTTATACAGAGTATTGTATATTGTCCAGTGTCCATCGGGACAGAGGGGTTGGTACTCGTACTATATTCTGTTTACTTGTGACTTCTCTAGTTCTTAGACATGTGTTTCGTAGAAACACAAGGTACAAGTTTTAAGAAGTTATAGGTATAAGAATAGAGTAGAGATCCAGGTGTTGCAAGTATCAGGATTCTTCAAGGTGATTGAAGATGTAGATACTTGTGAATGGTATTCAGTTGATAGTAATGATCAAGAGAACTTGCTTCTCTTTCAGGTTACTCATAATTGGAAGCATTCCTAAGTTGAGTAACGCTGATTGGCCTCCTTCCATTTAGTTGACATGCACTGGAGACAGCTGCATGATTTGAATCTGGTTCAATTAAATCAGTGCCTCTGTTTCTATATTGGATATAGAACAGTTCATATCTTGACATTGTTAAGGTACGGGGAGTTGTCCGGCTTATGCTCAAAACCAGACTCTGGATAACTCAAGGCATGTTTCTGAAATGGCTGTTTGTGGGTTGACCCAGGCTAGGACGAGGGTTGACTTTCTACCATCAGGAAGATCAATAGTGATATTGTTCTAGACTCGCCACAGTTTTAATAAAAATGGATTTTTTCAGAAAACAGTAGTGGCAGTATGGTAGAACTGGAAGTGATTCCAGAACCGCAAACGATTACTGAAAATTTGATAAGAACCTAAAGATTCAATCTGGTTTGACATTCCATTAGCCACTCCGCAGATATGGTGGGTAACCTCAGGCGCTCGAGAGGTACTTCAGTATGCTCAAGGACGGTGGCAGGGAGGTTCTTGTTTACCCAGACTTGCCATTGCTGTTGTTCCAGACTGTGAGACCCGGCAAGAGGATGAGTATAGCGTCGTTCTAAACTAGCTTTAGAAGTGCACGTATATATGACTCTGCCAGAAGGTTGTCGTAGTCAGTGGGAGCAGCGGAAGCATTGGCGGACAAGTGGCTTATGTGTATTTATAGACTAAAGCAGATACAGCGGAGATAGATCATCTATTTCTGATGTGACAGTCATAGGTTTGACTTAATCAGAATAGGGGATGGATCTGTTAAGAAGGTAGTAGGGTATGATGTCCTGGTATTTGGATGACATACACAGAGTAGGAAGTGAAATTCCTATACTACGATCGGTTATATTTTGGTTGTCACACAGTGGTTTCTCCACATAGGAATTGGATGTTATATCAGACATTCTGGTTACTGGATCTATGGTTTTAGATCTAGATTTGGGAAGTGTCCCAATCAGGTTACTTAGACAGAATTCTATGAGTATTTAGAATGGACGACTCCTGGCACGGTAGTATCCCTGCAGGTAATGGAGTCACCCCTCTCTAAAG
Source organism: Agapanthus africanus (assembly GCA_030015575.1). Classification (NCBI taxonomy): domain Eukaryota; kingdom Viridiplantae; phylum Streptophyta; class Magnoliopsida; order Asparagales; family Amaryllidaceae; genus Agapanthus; species Agapanthus africanus. Next base: position 221,726,339 of record CM057340.1, read on the forward strand.
CTGTCTTACAGACTAAAGGGGAGAGGGATGTGCATGATTGGAAGATCACTTCCTTAGGCAATTGAGTCAATCATGAAATTTCAAGTACCACACCAGAAGTTTTTTTTTGCACAAGATGCAGTAAGTTGATATTAAACCAATCCTGTAGAAACGATCGGAAGCAGTTTTAGAACATAAGTTGATGTTCTAGGGAAATGATAACGCCAGCCTCCTTTGGGAGACAGTTATCATTCCAGGCTTCCAAGGTGACCTGGATGACAGAGTGATTGTCAGAGTTATGGTTTTCCCTCTGACGAGGGGCAGTATTTTGGACAGGTGGTCCAGGCGGATACTGAGGGATGCATGGCGCAGGACACTGATTAAGTTCAGTCGACGATACAGTCTAAGAAGTTTGGATTTGGAGTTCACTTATGAACTGGGTCCCATCAGACATCCAAACATATTCTAAGACAGGTATTGCTCATTTCGGGAGATGGGTTTCTCCGTGAACTTGAGATAAAGAGAGACATAGAAAGAAACATCACAGCGGATCCACTCACTGAGGCTATTCCTCGAATGCAATAGTTTCGCAAACGAGCTTTGTGAGACTGACTAGTAGAGGAGTTGGGTGTTCGGTATCACACGGGCAGTGAGTATGCGACATCGCAATAATTAGCCTTGAGTGCAAGTGGGAGATTGTTGGAGATAGTACCCTCAGAGTCAATTATTGGATCACAGGAACGTGATTGCAATGATTGAGGGAGGACCTATCCTGGTAGGACAGTCTTACTCAAGATGATAGTATGCTATCTGGTTTATCTTTATCATCGTGTACTGCTTTAGGTGACCTTACAGGTCACTATTGCATGTTGATAGAGCCCCTAGGATTCTTGCTTGACTACCAGCAGTATGAGGGCGATCATATACATGGGAGCTGGGGTCTATAAGCACATCCTTAAAAGGTCCTTAGTCGTGGGAGTTTCGAGACAGGGCATCGATACTCCAGAGTAGACTAGTGTATACAGTCGAGACCCCGACGAGGGGCGGTGGCCGGTCTCACAAGCCACTGGTGTCAGTTGGTTAACCTAAGATGTATACAGGTGCTCATTGGGTTATGAGTACACCGGACAGGACTCGCCGGGAACGTGCTAGTTGGGATTATACCTGACGTCAGATAGCAGTTCCCTGGTGACATGTGTACAGGTTAGTTCATCTACCTGATATCGTCATTTGTCTCGTGTGAGTTCCCACTGTACTTAGATTACTACCCTACCACGCTCAAAGGAGTTGTACAAACAGGTTTTAGTTGGGTACAGTCCCGAGCCACATGGAGGCAGTGAGCGGATCTGTAGGGGTTCGTCTCTCCCTGTATTGGGGGTGAGGTCGCGCTGTGTCTAGGAGAGCCATTACACGAAGTCCTTGGCCAAGGCAGGAGATTTACTGGTAGGTATTCCAGTAGTATCTCTGGGTGTTCTGGACTACACTCCGACACGACTTGTACCGCTTTTGGGGGTCTGACTTTTACCAACCCCCTAGGCCCGCCATGCGATGCTCATAGACGAACGGACCGGACTGTACGGATATTGTCACAGACAGGCTCGGTAGGTTGTCAGGATGAGTTTGCTCATCGATGTCCCTTTTGGTCAATACCTGGTAGCCCGTCACGTATAGGCTAATACCTCTGACGTGCTAGTGGTTAAATCCACAGCCAAATTATTGACGAGTCTTTAGAGTCCCCCACAGACCGTTTTCTCAAGTTTCGGGCGAAACGCTGTAGAGTCCGTATGGAGATATGGCAGGGTTCGATTAGATACGTGTGGTATTGAACGGATCATGATCGGACGGATAATACTAGCGGGCTTTGGTTTAAGCCGGAACCTAGTATTGTGCAGTCTAGATTTTGTCTCATTGCAATTGTATTCAGTGGGAATACAAATGCGGGTATGTATATACAGTCACGAGGTTTTCCTGTAATTTATTACGGGATCAGTTTTCTGAATTTGCCAGTTTGCATTCCGTTCCGGCCAGTTTTCCTTTGTTCCTTCACGGCCGGATTCTTAAGTTGGAGGGGCTAATTTGCAAGTGTACAAATTAGCGTTTGTGGAGGGGGCTTTTGTGGAATGGTGGCTTCATGATATGACTAGCATCATGAGATTCCTTTTGGATCAATTCCTTTGCAATTATGAGATAAAAGTTGATTAGGATTTGGATTAGAAATTGGTGTGACTTTAATCCATTAGTATCATCATTTTCTTATGGTTACCTCCACCCTCTCTTGTGCTTACCTCCCTTGACTTTCCCACTCCTTTTTTTGGCCGGCCACATATTGGAGAGAGGGGGTGTGATTTTTGGTGAGAGGAATTCATTCTTATTTCATTCCATGCTAGAAAAATGAGAGCACAATTTTTCTTCCAAAGTTCTTTCTTTCTTCACCTCCATAAATGGCAACTTCAAACCCCATGAGACATACCTCTCTACACTTGCCTACAACATTCCTTGGGCACGTCGGCTCACCAACTTCGTGCCCGAGTTGCCTCGGTCCAGAGGTGGGAGCCCGTATTAGAACCCGGCGTTGTGGTGCCTGTTCCGACGAGGACTTGAAGACCGGAGATTCGGCGAGGAGATCGGAGTGGAGGAGAAGACCGAAGGACATGGATCGCTTAGTATAGCTCTCTACCCCCTTCTCTTGATTGCTATCGTTAGGTTAATGGCCCGATCCGGGATTTTAGTGCGCGGTGGTGCCGGTTTCTAGTTTTTAGAAAAGTTTCATTTCCGCATTCCAGCGTCGGATTGACGGCCGGGGCGCTGCCGTGCACTTACACAAAATACGGATTCCACGGTCGCAATGAATAGACAAACCCACATCCCTATACCCCTACGAGAGTGGCAAGTAACACTTCCAATTCTAGGGTTAGAAGACCCGGTCTCGAATCTTCGAGATGGCCTCCCACTGGACCCTAGAACCCGGTTACTTGTGCTCCCCTCCTCGGGTCTATCCTAATGCGTAAAAGTAAATAATATACAATGGTGACATCATCCTCAACCCGGAAGTGCCCCAATAAATGAATATTACATACAAAGAATTTTACATGAATGAAAATAAAAACTCTCATCTCACATAAAAACCCCGGCTATTCAGAACACGACGATCCAATATAACATATCACAGCAACACATAATATCTCAGATCATCAACGTAAGCAAGTAAGCATATCCCGATTGTCGTTAATGTATAACAACGAAGTCGGCAATACCCCCACATACTACGCTTACAGTCACAGAAAAGAAAGTGTAAAACTACAACATTTGGAATCCACAATCGACTTAGATATCGTAAACACGAAATATCACATATTATGGATTTCATGCCTAACTATCTGAATTCCACATATTATATCACAATCACAGAATATCAAGACGATGTTTAACGTTTCGATCGAATCAACATACACTCATAAATTACTCCCGTAAGCTCAACACTTGAGCAAAATCAAAACACTCAAAACCGTGCCACAGTATCTATGGTCCAGCCGTAGAAGGAGTTAACCAACGCCTCACCTATGACACCACGGAACTACGGCAAACCTGAAGGTTCGAACGCGGTTCCATGGGCATAGAATCGAGTTAAGGTTATTATAGTCTTCTAGGGGGTCCATAGGGGTACTTGCACGATTTTACAAGTACAATCAACTTCGGAAAATTACAACGCTTGGAAATTTCAGCGGGGTACAAAATGTGGTGTGCGAAGTTCGATCGAACTGCTAAAAATAGTCAAGGTTACCAATACAGTGTTAAATTATACAACTACGATGCACTACGAATTAGCCCCGGGTCAAACAGATCATCACATGAAATTTGGGCTAAATAAACAATACTAGGAAACCCAAACTGGAGACATAAGAGTACAGGGGAATACGGAGTCCAGAAGAAGAGGTGGGGCCGGCCTGGACGGAATTTCCCCTCCTGTTGCCGGTTCAAAATCGGTTCCCTCCCTCCGTATTTCTCCCATGTTCATATTATGGCCCAGAGACCATTCTGCACCTGTTTGAAAATTTTTTAAAGGACTTTTTGTAAAATTTCCAGAGAGCAAGAATGGGGTTTCCTAATACCGTATTTCGAAGTGATTTTCGTTTTCTTAATTGTTATAACACCGTATCTAGAATTCTAGTTTGGCTCTGATACCACTGTTGGGTTACCCTTGCACCTAGTTTAGGGTTTGGTAGCATCACTCATGCCATTTTAAAAATTAGAGAGGTGCAAAACTAACTAACCATGAATCTTGCTAGAATTTCTAGGGTAACAAAAATTCTATCACATACAAAGAAGTAAAGAGATAGGGATTACAACCTTTGTAGTCCATTCCTTCGCTTCATTAGTTCCGTGTTGAGGTCCCTTCGCTACGATCAACATGAACTCCGACTCTCGAGTGTCTCCAAGAGGTAAATGAGACACCTTGCTTGTAGTCTTCATGATCTAAGATGATCAACCTTGAAGAATCTCATACCCAAGCTAACACTTCACTAATCAACTTATTAGAGAAGTGAACACCCTAATCTAAGTGGCTAGAATAGATGAGGATGATGAAGTAGGAATTTTTCTCACTTTTGTTTTTCTATTTCTCACTCAATATCATCACAAAACCAAAAGCTAGTGAAGCTTTTTTAACAGCTAGAAGAAGAAGAAGATGAACCAAATCATTTTGTGATAAATAATGAATTTTGTTATAGTTACTTATTCAACCATGAATTAAGCATGAAGGGTTTTAACTCATGTAGAGAATAAACGAGAGTTAATGGTTTGGATTGGGTTAACAAATATCTACACAAGAAAACAAAGCTTAAGACCAAGTCAAAGCTTCATGGAAGCTTCATGCAAAAGCTAACCCTAATCCAAACCCTAACTAAGTTTAAATCATAAATCATGGTTGCATTTGTAACCTTAACTTGTTACAATAATATATATGACATATATATTAAGTTTTGTAACAAAAGAAAATAATACAATTAACATATATCGCATATATATTAATGTATTATCCCGTGAGAAAATGAATCAATAAAGCGAGCTTATATTAGTTAACCATAATGTAATATATCACATATATAATTATACATTAAATTATCGAATCAAAACTTGATCCGAAAATCCGGCTATATTGCATATAACCGACTAATATAACTTGTACCAATTCATCGAATCAACACTTGATCCGATGATCCGGCTATATCACATTTACCCGGCCGATATCTTATATAGCGAGAATAGAATACGGTATCTCATATCATATTATTCTCGTTCCCGCACATATCACATATGTGCTCCTACTCCATTTTGCCTGAGCAAAGAAACCTCTGTGTAGGACTCTAAAGAATCGTCAATACGCCGACAGTAGGCGATGATCATATCAAACACCCACAAGCTGCAAGCGGTCAGCTAAACGTAACAGTCACCCAGGTATTGAGCGATCAGAAGATGAACAAGCAAGTCTGTACATTCTCCTTTGAATCCAATCAGTAACACTACCGTATAGTCCGGTCTCTTCGTCTTATATGTCGCATATCAAGTCTAGGGGTGGTAAACGTCAGACCCCAGTAACCGATAAGTCGTGTCGATGTGAGGCTCATAACGGGTCGAGAAACTACTGATATCTCTTACCAGTAGCACTCCATATTAGCCCTGGCCAGGGACTTCCAGTTATAGCCAATCGAACACTGCACAACATCAACTCCATATACCGGGAGAGACGAAACCCCTCCTATCGCTCATTGCCTCCATGTGATTCGGGACTGTACCCAAAAGCCACCATTTTGCACGCCCTCTTGGACGTGGTAAGGTGGAAATCAAAGCACGGTGGGAATCACATAAGAATCTATGACGATCTCGGGTCTGCAGACTAACCTGCACCAGTGTCACCGGAGAACTGCTATCTGACGATAGGTATAATACCATCTAGGAGTTCTCAGCGAGTCCGTTCAGTGTTCCCAGTCTCCACTGAGCACCCGTACACGATCATTGATGTCAAACACCGATGGATATGGGATCATCCATCGCCCATCATATGGGTCAAGATGCGTATACGCTAGTCTACTCTAGAGTATCGATGCCCCATCTCGACACTCCCTCGACTAGGAACAGTTATAGGATGTACTTTTGGACTACCCTGGCCCCGCTAGTATGATCTGCATCATAGTCCTAGTAGTCGAGTACATATCCTTAGGGCTTTATCAACATGTGAGAGTAAGACGGTAAAATAATACAAGTCAACATGTTAAGACAAAGTGAAACCAAATAGCATACTATCTTGTCGAGCAAGAAAATCCTCTCTATATATATCCAAGCATCCACTATAATATACATCATATGTACAACAATGGCCTCTAGGGCATATATATAACTAACAACTAGTGAGGCCATGGTGGTCCATAAGTCCATCCTTGAATTTTTCCTAGTCGTGGGAGTATCGAGACTGGGCATCGATATTCCAGAGTAGACTAGCATATACGTTTCTTGACCCATTTGATGGGCGATAGATGATCCCACATCCATTGGTGTTTGACATCAAAGATTGTATACGGGTGCTCAGTGGAGACTTGGTACACCGAACAGGACTCGCCCATAACTCCTAGATGGTATTATACCTATCGTCAGATAGCAGTTCTCTGGTGACACTGGTACGGTTAGTCTGTAGAACCGAGATCGTCATAGAGTCTTGTGTGATTCCCACTATGCTTTGATTTCCACCCCACCACGTTCAAAAGAGCATGCAAGCAGGTGGTTTTTGGATACAGTCCTGAGTTACATGGAGGCAATGAGCGATAAGAGGGGTTTCGTCTCTCCCGGTATTGTGGGGTGATGTTGCGCTGTGCTCAATTGGCCATAACAGGAAATCCCTGTCCAGGGTTGCTGAGATTTACTGATAAGTGTTATCAGTAGTTTCTCGAACCGTTATGAGCCTCACATCGGCATGACTTATCAAGCTATTGGGGTCTGACGTTTACCACCCAAAGGCCAGATATGCGACATATCAGACGAAGAGACCGGACTGTACGGTAGTATTACTTATTGGATTCATGGGAGTATGGAAAAGGTTGCTTGTTGATCTTCTGATTACTCAATACCCGGGTAGCTATTGTGTCCAGCTAGTACCGCTGACGGCTTGTGGGTAACTGATATGATCGTTACCTACCGTCGGCGTATTGACGAGTCTTTAGAGTCCTATACAGAGGTTTCCTGGCTCAAGCGAAACGAAGTAGGGCACATATATGATATGTGCGGGACCGAGATTAATATGTGTATACGATACCGTATTTCTAATCTCGGGATATATGATATCGGTCGGTTATATGAGATATAACCGGGTTATTGAATCAAGTGTTGATTCGATAAGTTGATATAAATGATATTAGTCGGTTATCTGTGATATAGCCGGATTATTAATATAGGGTTACTAGGCACTCTAATGAGGTTCTACAAAGCATCAACCATGCCGAATTAAAATTTTAGCCCTACCGAATAACTCTAACCAAGATCGTTTGCTAGAAAATTAGGGTTTCATATGCTAGTAAATCACATTTACACTAAGTGAATACGAAATATTGTAAGTATGCGGTAGCGCCCCGGCCGTCTAACAGACGCCAATATGCGGAACAAAACTTTTACGACTGGCGCTATCGCGTACTATAACCCGGATCCGCCATTAAAGCAAAACTAACAAATTGTAAAGAGGGTAGAATTGTTATACCGAACGATCCGAATCCTTCGGTCTTTAACCATCATCCTACGCTTTGTTGCGGCGGCTTCGATCTTCTGAAACTCCAGTCTCGTCTTCCAGGTGGCACCATGTCGACGGATCTTTAAACGGGCTCCTGCCTATGAACCGAGGCAACTCGGTCGTCAAGTTTTCCAAAAGAGACGACCAAGATGAAGTAGAGAATGAGTAGAACACTTTGTCTCGTTACATCCAAGGCTATGGACGAACGATTAATGAAGTTGCTAATTGGAATCGGGTGAAATGAAAATTGTAGCTTTCTAATTTCCATACACCAAAACACTATCATAATCTTTTCCCTCAAGTGAACAACCATATCTCTTCCCACAAGAGGGGCCGGCCATTTAAAAGAGAGGAGGGAGGTGAGTGTAGGAGAGGGGGGTGACCATTATCATGAATGAAAACAATGAGTCATGAAACACCTAGTGTGAACATAATTAAAGCTAAAAATGAATCATTAAGCAAGTCATCACAACATTAAACGCACCATTAATGAACTAATGACTCATAAGCCTTGTCACCCTCTCTAGAACCTTCTAGAACTCTGACTCACCTCATGACTCACCCAATCAAAGAAAAGATAAATCCGCTGTAACACTTTGAATTTCCGTTAGAATGTTTTCGTGATAATTAGTATTCGTGCATGTTTTATAATTGTGTTCATAGGATTATCAGTTATATTTAGTCGTGTTAGCAAATTGGAAAACTTTTCTTTGTAGTGTACACTTGCACACTTAGCATTTTTGGGACTTAGGGTTTTGGGTTGCATGTTAACCATTCTTGTGTTGCATGGTTGTTATTTTTCCCCCACCCTTTTATCTAAAACAAAACCCCATTTTATAATTCAAATCCAATAAACAAATGAGCATGGTGTTAGGTATGAAACTTTGACTTTTGAGCCCTTTTCTTCTCTCTTCTCTCTCTTTCCCTCATTCTGAAATCCAGCAGCAATTCCAGCAGCAAAAACCCCCATTTTTCTCCATATTCTCTTCTCTTTTCATTTCCCTTTGATCCCCAAACATAACCCTACACAAATCAACACATTTTCCATCACAAAACCATGAAAAAATTGAGGTTTTTGAGGTGTTCAAAGGCAAATCTGCACACCTGAGAGAGGAGCTGGACTTTTGGTGTTTTATAAGGTCATTTGAAGGTATAAATTCATGTCTTAACCTCTTTTTCCATAACATGCATGTTTAGTTTCAAAATATCATCTTTTTGTGCAATTTTAGTGCTATTGAAGAGATTTAGTGGTAATATGTTAAAGTTTATGTTGTTGTGGCTTGGTTAGCTTGTTATTGAGTTATTAGTGTGGGTTTAGACTTAGGTTTGTTTCAGATTTCAGAAAAATACCCTAAAGTTTGATTTTAGTGCAAAGTGTGGATTTTAACTAGAATTAAGGCCCTGTAGGATATGCTGCTACCCGAGATATTTCAGAGTGAAACTAGACGTTACTGTAGCATGTACAGGGGGTATTGGGTGTACACACCAAACCTGGGAGCCCAATTCCCAAGTGAGGCCGCCGGAATAATCATTCTGGCCGCAATTGGCGGCCAGATGGGGGAGTTGGGAGTTGGGGTTTGGGTCACTGGAGTCTGCTGCTATGTGGAGTATTTTGGTATATCTATTTTTATAAGATCAGTTCTGTATCAAAATCTGGAGTAGAATACCCTATTTCCCGTATTATTAATCTTTCGCGACACGCGTGATACGTGTGTGTGGGTTTGGGTTTCTGCGTATCGCAACGCGTCGGAGTGTCTTCAGGCGCGTAATCACACGTTTTAGCGTATCGCGCACACGCGCGCTTGGTTTGCGGCACGGGTTTCTAGTTGGCTGTAAATGTCGTGTTTGTACGGTTTTGAGCTTATGAGTGATATGTTGTGAAATTATAGGATTCGCAGGCGAGTACGACGGGCGACGCGAAGGAGGGGAACAAGTCGTCGGCTATACCTAGCGAGAGACTACGGTGAGTAGATTTCACATCTACGGGGATATCGCCCGCATGGCGTTCTACGTCAGGGCTGATAGGACCTTATAGTTTCCTTTGTATACATTGCCTGTTCATGGCTACTATTTTGTGCATACTGCATTCCCTGCTATTTGGATATAAACTAGAATTGGTAGAACACCACACCATTACTAACGGTTCAGGTTGCACGAGCACTATCATGCATGTTACACACACACCGTTAGTAATTGCCATGACACTCTCACTGTAGAATTCATATCGGATCATTATGTTGTAGCTTATCTTAATGTGACTTGACACGATATTCATACTTGATGCATATATCACATCGGATCATTATGTTGTAGCTTATCTTTATGTGACTTGACACGATATTCATACTTGATGCATATATCACATCGGATCATTATGTTGTACCTTATCTTTATGTGACTTGACACGATATTAATACTTGATGCATATATCACATCGAATCATTATGTTGTAGCTTATCTTTATGTGACTTGACACGATATTCATACTTGATGCATATATCACATTGGATCATTATGTTGTAGCTTATCTGTATGTGACTTGACATGCTATTCATACTTGATGCACATATCATATCGGATCACTGACTTGCATATTGGTTTGGATTATATGTGATTTCTGGATTTGGAAACCGTGGCTATTTCAAATATGTAATCAAATTAAAAACCCGGTTCCCTTGATATGATATTTCGGTGCGTCCACCATGTGTTTCTTCGGTTCTAGAGTGATATGTGTCAACCCGAATCTAGGAGCTGGTTGAGGCCGATTACGGGTACATGGTGGACCCGGTATGGTATCCCGGGGCGAGAACGGTTTCGCTGTGTAGTAGACGCTGAGCCTGGCAGAGGGACTACTACCTACCGGTGATTGGTTAGACCTGACAGTTATCCGGAGGATACTGATCAGAGTCGATAGATGGATGTGGGGTGATCCGTACTGCAGGGGCCGAGGGCCGATACCGCAGACGGAGCCCGTGGGCTGACCCGGACTGACGGGGCCCGTTGGATGAGGATTTGCGTGTCGATGCTGGACACGAGTATTTATGATATTTGAGTGCCGATGTTGGGCACTCGGGATTCTCAGAGATTTACAGGATTTGAGGGCCGATGAGAGTGCCGGCGCCTGAGCTATTTGGGGGACCTGGGTGCATTGATGGACACCGATTATATATTCCACGTTGACATTCCGTGTAGATGTTATATTGCCCATGCTCAGCAGTTATTATTGTACCTCATCCTGTAGTTATATCACCTGATAGAGAACTTGCATGATTATTGTACATATTGCTTACCTCACATATTGATATCATCTGTTGGCATATGATAGAGTAGCGCAGTACGTGCATGCTCGCGATCACCTTTATATGTTATCTCTATTCACGAGTTGGCAACTCACCCCGTTGTGCCACAGTGTTTGCAGGTTGCCCTTTGGAGTAGTCGCGGCAGGCTGCGTTTGCATCTTTTGACACAGATACCCCCATAGTTGGTATACTAGCTCTTTTGCTGATAGGTGGGTTTTGTGCGGTATCTGTTTACCTTTCAGTTATGTACATTATTGTATCTAGTAATCTCCATCTACCATGTATGTATTGACTTAGAGACAGTGTGAGGATGGTGATGTGTATTATTTGTATTCTGGTGCCGAGCTCGTTGTGAGCCGGCTGTACTTGCAGTTTATTCTATCTGTGATATTCCCACTTGTGGATCATGATCTTCGCTACGGCGTCATATATTGTTATCTTGGTGATTGTTTACTTAGATTTCTTAACATGTTAGTAAGTGCTTTCATTTAATACTTATAACACTCTATACTTTTATTGGTTTGATTTCTGGGTTTTCGGTTCACTTAGTCACGTTACGCCTGTAGACGTTACGTGGTTAAGTGCCGGTCACGGGCCAAACTTTGGGTCGTGACAAAGTTGGTATCAGAGCGTAGGTTTTACCTTTCGGAGTGTAGGATGACCCTGGTATGATGGAGTAGGTAGCTGCAGCAAGGTAGCGTATCGTGTGTACGTTCCGCGGCATACTCACGACACGGTACCCCGCCTAAGCGACCTTAGGACTTATTGATTGAAATTCCCTCATGATTGTATACATCCTTGCGATTCGATTTCTATATCCTCATCGAATCCTACCTTATTTTCAGCCATCATGCCGCCAAGGACTACGAGGGTGCAGAGAGCGGCCGTGAGAGCCGAGGTTCGAGTTGATTCATATTAGACGACGACTAATCCGAGTAGTACTCCTGTTGTACCAGGACAGATTGTTCCCCCTACGACAGCTCAGATCGCTAGACTAGTCGTAGAGATGAAGGGCCTATGCCAGCGATTAGCTCGTTGGTAGAGGTCATTCGAGCGCAGCGACAGGTGGTTGTCACCCCTGTTACCCAGTTGTTCTTTGTGATCATCATGCAGTATTCCGTCCCCTACATAGCACCGGTGGAGGAAGCCCCAGTTTACGGGACACGTCTTCCAGAGACCGTGAGAGTTCCAGAACAGTTGAGAAATCATACTGGTGTACCAGCCCAGAGCAGAGGCTTAGGACGAGGACAGTTGTTTGGCTCTCATCCCCAGGGAGGACGGCAGCCGGCGCGTAGATGTTTACGATGTGGGAGCCTTCAACACCTCATCAAGCAGTGTTCCTTCACACCATGTCAGGGTCGTATTCTGAGACGTCGTGGACGCGGAGGGTTCACGCAGAGGGGTCCGGGTAGTAGAGGAGGAGTTCGGTTAGTCGCAGATGAAGGACAGGCACAAGTTTTCGCTTCGACTCATCGGGACGTGAGGGCGTCCAACGCAGAGCTTTCAGGTACTCTTTCAGTTGTCCTTTGTTGCACAGGTATTGTTTGATCCAGATCCTTGTGCTCATATGTTTCCACGTACTCGTATGTATCCACACACCTTGTGCCGAGTTTGGGTAGATAGTCCGGTTTGCTTGGCCAACCGCTTGTTGTGACTACTCCTGTGGGAGAGTCGTTTGTCGCTAGTCACGTGTTCCGATCCTGTACTGTCCCTTTTGGCGAGAGAGAGTTGCCGGTCGATTTGATCCTTCTTGAGATGTTGGACTTCGACGTTCTTTTGGGCATGGATTGGTTAGCCACGTGCTATGCTTCTGTTGACTGCCGTGAGAAGACAGTTCGATTTTGTTTTCCCGGGGAGTCAGTTGTTGTTGTGTTGGGGGACCGTGGTGCCACCCCTCATAGTGTGATTTCTTTTCTTCGCGCTGGACAGCTTTTGAGGAAGGGATGTCAGGGATTTCTCGCCTATGTTTGCGATACTAGAGCTACGGAGGTTCCGGTGGATCAGGTGCCGGTTGTTAGCGAGTTCCCTGATATGTTCCCTGACGAACTTCCTGGGCTACCGCCCGAGCGTGATATTTCTTTCTGCATTGACTTGGTTCCTGGCACGGGGCCTATTTCTGTGCCGCCTTATCGGATGGCCCCGACGGAACTTAGAGAATTGAAGGGCCAGTTGCAGGACTTGCTGGATAAGGGACTTATCCGACCCAGTGTTTCTCCTTGGGGTGCTCCAGTCCTGTTTGTCAAGAAGAAGGACAGCAGTTTGCGTTTATGTATCGACTACCGCCAGCTGAACAGGGTGCGGAACAGATATCCTTTGCCACGCATCGATGATTTGTTCGACCAGCTTCAGGGGGTAGGATACTTTTTTAGGATCGATTTGCGATCGGGCTACCATCAGCTGCGGGTTCGACAGGAGGACATTCCTAGGACAGCCTTCCGCACACGTTACGGCCATTATGAGTTTTGGTGATGTCGTTCGTACTCACCAACGCGCTAGCAGCATTTATGGACTTGATGAACCGTATTTTCCGTCCGTATCTTGATCTGTTCATCATAGTGTTTATTGACGATATCTTGGTGTATTCTTGGAGTGGAGAAGAGCACGAGCAGCACCTGTGGATTACACTGCAGACCTTGAGGGAGCATCAGCTTTCGCCAAATTTTCAAAAGTGTGCTTTCTGGCTAGACAGCGTAGACTTCTTGGGGCACGTGATCACACGAGATGGTATATGTGTAGACCCGAGGGAGATCGAGGCAGTTCGGAGTTGGCCTAGACCCACATCAGTGACGGAAGTTCGCAGCTTTCTAGGGCTGGCAGGCTATTACAGGCAATTTGTGCAGGACTTCTCTCGCATTGCTACACCTTTGGCCGGGTTGATCCGGAAGGGGGTTCGCTTCGATTGGACAGAGGAGTGTGAGCACAGTTTCTAGCAGCTACGGGCCCTACTGACTACGACACCAGTGCTATCATTGCCTTCAGGATCAGGTGGATTTGTGGTCTACTGTGATGCTTCACGAGTGGGGCTATGGTGCGTTTTGATGCAGCATGACAGGGTGATTGCTATGCTTCGCGGCAATTAAAGAAACATGAACAGAATTACCCCACTCATGATCTGGAGATGGCTGCAGTTGTCTTTGCACTCAAGATCTGGCGACATTATTTGTATGGAGAGTCGTGCCAGATATTCACTGACCACAAGAGCTTAAGGTATATATTTCAGCAGCGAGACCTGAACCTTAGACAGCGCCGATGGATGGAGTTAGTGAAGGACTACGATTGTGAGATCTTGTATCACCCGGGTAGGGCGAATGTAGTGGCGGATGCTTTGAGCAGGAGGCCCGGGGGTAGTCTATCCTACTTGAGCACAGTGCAGAGGCAGTCGTCGGCGGATTGGCAGATCTTATGCGGCAGCCGGGTACAGTTCGAGTTTACGCCGATCGGAGGACAGATTGCGCATGTTCGTGCACGCCCACGGTTGCTTGACCGCATACATGAGGCACAGCATAGTGATGATCGCTATTCAGAGATCAGGACACAGATGGGACAGGGCAGATTTTCCGAGTTCATGATCGATGGTCAGGGGATACTACGATTTGGAGCTAGACTGTGCGTACCAGATGCTGAGGGATTGCGGCGTGAGATTCTTGAGGAGGCACATCGATCGTTATATAGTGTTCATCCCGGTTCCACCAAGATGTACCATAACTTGAGAGGTGATTACTGGTGGGGCGGAATGAAAAGAGACATTGCAGATTTTGTGTCAAGATGCCTGACTTGTCAGCAAGTCAAGGCTGAGCACCAGAGGCCGCGGGAGAGCTACAGCCGTTACCCATTCCGGAGTGGAAATGGGCATAGATATCTATGGACTTCATTGTGGGTCCACCCAGGACTAGTCGAGGGTATGCCTCCATCTGGGTGATCGTGGATCGTTTGACGAAAGCGGCTCACTTCCTACCGGTGATGACGACTTTCGGATTTCCTCAGTATGCCCAGATTTACATTGATGAGATTGTACGACTGCACGGAGTTTCGACTTGTATCGTGTCCGATAGAGGCACCCAGTTTACCAGCCGGTTATGGCAGAGGCTTAAGGAGGCTTTGGGCATTCGCTTGAGTTTCAGCACAGCATTCCATACGCAGACCGACGGACAGTCAGAGCGGACTATTCAGAATCTTGAGGACATGCTCAGAGCATGCGTATTAGACTTCGGAGGTAGCTGGGATCATCATTTGCCCTTAGTAGAGTTCTCCTACAACAACAGCTACAAGGAGACCATTCAGATGGCACCGATTGAGGCTCTTTATGGGAGGAGATGCAGATCGCCCACCTGTTGGACGGAGCACAGTGAGAGCAGTATCTTAGGGCCGCAGATTGTGGAGGAGACGACCGCGAAGATTCAGTTGATTCACGATAGGATGAGAGCAGCCCAGAGTAGGCAGAGATCTTATGCAGACCGTCGTCGGCGCAAACTTGAGTTTCTGTTGGTGATCATGTTTCCTGGATGGTCTCCCCAATGAAGGGCGTGATGAGATTTGGAAAGAAGGGAAAGCTTAGTCCCAGATATGTGGGCCCCTTCGAGATCCTCGAGCGTGTTGGTGCGGTTGCGTATCGATTAGCCATTCCACCCAGTTTTCTAGACGTGCACCCCGTATTTCACGTTTCGATGTTCCGCAGATATCTTCATGGTCCATCGCATGCGATTCAGCACCCGACGATCCAGCTTGAGCATGACCTTTCCTATGCAGAGCAGCAGTTGATGATCTTGGATCGACAAGTGAAGAAATTGAGATCGAAAGAGATACCGTCCGTCAAGGTCCTTTGGCGTGGCTGATTGTTAGAGATTCTGCGTGTTCAAGTTTTAGTTAAATACCGCAATCAAGACGGTTTCGCTTGTAGCTAGCCGGTTGAGTACGGGTCGTCCGCAGGGAGATGGGAGTCTTTTTCTATGTGTTTTAACGAGTTAAGTCCAGTTTTCAGATTTGTTTGTGATTATCTAAGTGTTAAGTTGATATTTAAAAAGAGCTTGTTAGGGTTAGGATTAGGTTAGTTTGAGTTAGGAGTCTCCCACATCTTTCGTTGCCCCTCTTAATATCGGTGTTACGGTAATCGGCAACAACGGGGATTAGCACGACTAGGAAGGAATTTGCGAGTATAAGCTAGGCTTTCCAACGCATAAGTTCTTCCTTTTGGTGCTTGGCCGTCCGTTCTTGGCTCTTAGCCATAACCTCCGGTTAATTCAACCACAACCGGTCTCACTACGGAATCACCGCTATCATGTAGGATAGGGTGCCGTAAGGAGCGGATTGTGGTTCAATTAACGGGAGTCGAATTAAGCTGTTGGGCGAGGAAAGACTGAGAGAGATTTCCTTCTCTCAAACTTCCCTTATCCTACCCTAACAAGTATGAAACTACTCACACATCATGATACGGAAAAATAAAACAAAACAAAAGAGGAAGATAGAAAGAAAGAGATTAGAAGATAACAACTAGCTATTTGCGACCTCACCTCGGCAGGATCAAGCGTAAGCATCATGGTTGTGTTAAGGATAAAGAAAAAGAGAGAAGAAAGAAACAACAAGAAATAACAACAACTAGTTAACAAATGAAAATTACAACAATTAACAAGATAATAAGACAAGCAAAATAATAAACGGTTCTTCTTTATTCATCATTCTTCACTCACAAGCTCACTACAAGTTTTGATGGAGAAGAGATGAGAAGAGGAAGAAGAAACACACTAAACCTAGAAAAGAAAAATACAAGATTATGGACCCCTTCCTTCACAAAGTTCTGGGCTATTTATAGGCTGAGAAATGAAAACCTAGGGCAAAATTCTGCATGTACATACAAAGACCAAAATACCCCTAAAACAACTTTTTCTGTGGCGCCAGAATGCCCGCGGAACCGCGGCCTATACCCCCCTTTGGCCGCGGTTCCGCGGCCATATAGATGACTTGGGCCTAGGGCTTTTTGGTGGTACCCTGGTTTGCTGTGCCCATGAGTCTGGTATATGTATTTTCTCCGATTTTGTTCACGATTTTTCCAGAATTTCTGTTGAGCAAAAGGTGATTTGATGTGTATCTTTTTGTCATGATTTCCTCGAGCTCCGTGTAGATTTCTTGGATCTTGTACTGCCATTGAGCCTTGTGCATGAAAACGACATTGATTTGACATTTTGTCTCTTAAACTGGTGTGTGGCAACAGACGGATAAAGAGCGGAGATCCGTGTTTTATCTGTGGTTGGCAGGAACCCGGATTTTGTCGTGTTTTCCATGAATTTCACCGTTTTAGAACCGAGAACCTGTATCCTGTAATTGACTAGCAAACACGGCTCAAGAGTATCTACCGATATGCAATGTGATAAAAATTGGGCGGTATGAAAATGTAAAAATCTGATATGAACAAATACCCCCAAACTTATCATTTGCTCGTCCCGAGGAAAGCCAATTTATTCACAAAAAATTTCCTAACCTCACTTTCGCAGGGAACGCGATTGCACTGAGCATGTGCAACAAGCCGTTAAACCTCTAGGTGTCCTTAGTAGGAGGAGTGTTGTCTCCTGAGGGTTTTTAGCGGATACTACCCACAAAATCCGGTCAAGTTGGTTATGTAAAATAACTAAGATTCACACCCTAAAGTTTTGTTTCAGAAAATAACAATTCTATAATCCTAAGTCTAGACTATCGAACCTTTATTTTTCACACCTCGCTTCTTATTTAACTACAGATTTTATATGTCTTTACGTGCAGTGCAAATAGTGTCGTTAAGTTCCAGAAGGATCGATTAAAGTCATCATGTCGCACAATAAAGCCCAGATAACAATTTTAAAAGGATCACATAAGTTTTATAAAGAGTTAAGCATTTTTCAAGTTTCGTTTTCCAGTAAGGTTTCAACTTCAGAATTTCTATCTTCCTTAACAGGAAACTAAGTCGTATTTTTCACTCCACCTTTTTCTTGTTTTCATTTCATACACACCTCTGTGAACGTGCAATAGTCTTTATCATAGAATAAAACCTTCATATCTCCGTTAAAATTTTTTATAAAAGCCTGTCTTTTATCATGATTATTCTCACACAAACAACCGTTAGGAATTTTAACTCGGAGAGAACACTTGCTTGACTTTGTTTTAATCTGGACTTTCTAGGCTTCTTAGCGAGTTTTGGGCCAATGCACCCAAACCAGTTGATTTTAGGGCATTAGGTGTAGAAACACCCCAGCGGACTTAATTACTCAAGTTACCTAGGTCCAAAAACAAAAGACAGTTTGGCGTGAAAATCGTATGATTTAATACGAACGGAGATATATCCGGCAGTTCAATTATTTTTTTTTGTATAAAAGACGTGTTTAGTGGGTTCGGTGTGTAATCATTCCAATCAAGTTTCAGATGGGTTATTTTTCAGACTTAGTTCCAATTACGGCATCAATAATATTCCTTCATATTCGCTTTACTTCATAAACTTTTCTTGACATTACTTATTTCAGAACAAACCTATTTGATCCTCAGAAAATCATTTATCTGTTTAAAAGTTTTTAAACATAAAAGACTTGTCATCTAATTCCCAAAACTCACGACACGTGTAGTGTGATGTAAAGACGTATATCAGCTATAGTTAACTTCAAAGGAGAGTTATCTTTCAGGTTTTCAAAATCTAAACATAAGATTTAGTTATTCCTATCTTTTCAAACAAAAAACCGTCGAATTGTTGAATCAGAGTTTTTCCACTAGCTAACTTGACAGAAAAGTTTTTATATTTTTTTTAGAAAATTTTCAGATTTTTATGGATTTTATGGATTTTAATATGCAGATGCAAAATATACACATGAATGCGAAGGTAAGAAATGCGTACCGAGCGTACCCCCAAACTTAAACTGGACAGTGTCCTCACTGTCATTGTATGAAGAGATCATTGGAAGGGTCAAAAGTGTCGGTTAGCGATACACAAAATTTTTTTATTTGTTTTTGTTTTTAAAGAAAAAAGAATATACAAAAATATATACAAAATGGTTTGTACATACCCCCAAACTTATTTGGAACAGTGTCCACTGTTCTTGGCTGGATAACCGAAGTTTGGAGGTAGGCAGAGGAAGATCATTCAGGGTAAACCGGCTCCTGTAGGAACAGGAACTCCTCTGTTGGTTCGGCGCTAAGGTACGGTTTGCATCGGTGTCCGTTTACTTTGAAAAGTGAACCGTCCTTTGGATTTTCCAAATCCACAGCACCTTGCGGATATACATTCCGCACAAAATACGGCCCTTTCCAGCGAGATCTGAGCTTTCCTGGATGGAAGTGAAGTCGGGTGTCGTAAAGCAGTACCTGCTGACCAGGTACGAAAGTTTTGCGCAAAAGGTGTTTATCGTGAAACACCTTCGTTCGGTTCTTAACAACAACCGCGTTATCGTAAGCCTCATCCCTAAGCTCGCTCAGTTCGTTCAACTGCAGCTTCCGATGGCTGCCCGCATCCTCGAGAGACAGATTCAGCTCCTTTATCGCCCAAAATGCGCGATGCTCTATTTCGACAGGTAGGTGGTAGGCTTTTCCGTACACAAGCCGATAGGGAGACATGCCAAGGTCGGTCTTATAAGCGGTTCGAAATGCCCAAAGGGCATCAGTGAGTTTCAGTGACCAATCCTTACGGTTCTTGGAAATCGTCTTCTCCAGTATCTGCTTGATTTGCCGATTTGAAACTTCGGCCTGCCCGCAGGTTTGGGGGTGGTAAGGCGTGGATAGCTTATGATTAATGGAATACTTCCGCATCAAGGCCTCGAAAGTCCTATTGCAGAAATGACTTCCATTATCGCTAATGATCGCTCGGGGGTGCCCAAACCGGGAGAAAATGTTTTCTTTGAGGAACCTAACGACAACCTTGTTGTCGTTAGTCCGGCTGGGCACAGCCTCGACCCATTTAGAGACGTAATCAACAGCTCGAAGGATGTACATGTTCCCGAAAGAGCTGGGAAACGGCCCCATGAAATCTATCCCCCAAACATCGAAAATCTCCACAACCAAGATCGGTTGGAGCGGCATCTCGTTCCTCCGGGATATCCGGCCCATGTGTTGGCACCGGGAGCAAGTCTTGCAATAGTCATGAGCGTCTTTGAAGAGTCGTGGCCAGTAGAAACCACATTGCAAGATCTTCTCAGCTGTCTTTCTGGGACCGAAATGCCCGCCACACGCTTGATCGTGGCAAAATGACAGCACACTCTTGAATTCCTCGTCAGGGACACACCGACGAATAATCTGGTCGGGACAGTACTTGAACAAGTAGGGTTCGTCCTAGTAAAAGTGCATTACTTGGGATAAGAAGCGAAGTCTGTCCTGACTTGACCATTCAGTCGGTAGTAATGCCGTGGCCAAATAGTTCACAATATCTGCGAACCAGGGTTCGCAAGATACTGTCAAGAGCTGTTCATCCGGGAAAACGTCGTTGATTGGAATTGGAAGCGAAGGCGAAGAAGGAAGTCGTGAGAGATGGTCGGCAACTACGTTTTCACATCCTCGTTTGTCCTTAATGACAAGGTCAAACTCTTGAAGCAAGAGGATCCAACGTATTAACCGAGATTTTGCATCTTTCTTCGCAAAAAGATGGCGCAGAGCAGAATGGTCAGTGTAGACAATGACTGGAGAGCCGATGAGGTAGGGCCTGAACTTTTCTAAAGCAAATACAACAGCTAAGAATTCCTTCTCGGTTGTTGTATAGTTGAGTTGGGTGTCGTTCAGGGTTCGGCTCGCGTAATAGATTACGTGCGGCATCTTGTTGATGTGTTGTCCAAGGACAGCACCAATGGCAAAGTCGGATGCATCGCACATAATCTCGAATGGGTGCGTCCAGTCAGGTGAAGAAAGAACGGGAGCAGAAGTGAGTGAGCTTTTCAATGACTCGAATGCAGTCACACAGCTCGAGTTGAAGTCAAATGGCGTGTCCTTGGCCAGCAAAAGAGTCAAGGGTCTAGCAATCTTGCTAAAGTCCTTGATGAACCGTCTATAGAAACCGGCATGGCCAAGGAAGGCTCGGATATCTCTGACGCATCGGGGAGGAGGCAGATTGGAAATGACCTCAATCTTTGCTTTGTCAACCTCTATGCCATTTTGCGAGATGATATGTCCTAAGACAATACCTTCGCGCACCATGAAGTGGCATTTCTCCCAGTTCAAAGTGAGATTCTTGTCCTTACATCGGGTAAGGACAGCGTCAAGATGCTGCAAACACTCGTTGAAGAAATCGCCGAAGATAGAGAAGTCATCCATGAAAATCTCCAGAAATTTTTCCACCATGTCTGAGAAAATTCCCATCATACACCGCTGGAAGGTAGCGGGCGCATTGCATAACCCAAAGGGCATGCGACGATATGCAAACATGCCGAAAGGACAAGTGAAAGTGGTCTTGTCCTGGTCTTTTTCGGCGATGGGAATTTGATTATAGCCAGAGTAGCCATCAAGAAAGTAGTAGTACTCGTGTCCGGCCAATCGTTCAAGCATCTGGTCAATGAAGGGTAGCGGAAAGTGGTCTTTCCGCGTTGCGGCGTTGAGTTTTCTGTAATCAATGCATACTCGCCACCCAGTTTGGGTGCGAGTAGGGATTAACTCATTTGCCTCGTTAGTGATGACCGTGATGCCTGACTTCTTGGGGACAACGTGAATGGGGCTAACCCACTGGCTATCAGAGATAGGGTAAATGATACCACTATCTAGACATTTTACGATCTCCTTCTTCACAGCCTCTTTCATGACTGGATTGAGACGTCTTTGTGGATCCCGGGCTGGTTTGGCATCATCCATCAGATGAATGTGATGCTCAACGATCAGGGGACTAATCCCCTTGATGTCCGCCATGGACCAGCCAAAAGCTTGCCTGTTGCTGTGCAAGACCGCGAGAAGGGCTTTCTCTTGCTCGGGGGCTAGAGAAGCCGAGATGATGACAGGGAGGGTCTCGTTCTCACCTAAGTAAGCGTACATAAGGTGAGACGGCAATGGCTTGAGTTCGAGCGTTGGAGGTGAAACGATGGAAGGCAAGATTGGTGCAAAGGTCTCGAACTCAAAGGACTCCAGCAAAGGTTCAAAACGAGTGTAGACAACCGAGTTGGATGGTTCAGGTAACTCATCCGGAAAGTCGAAGGATTCAAACTCGGGTTGTGCGCAGCTAAGATCGTTTGAAAACGTGAAACACTCGTAGTCGTTGTCGGGCGCAGAAACAGCAGCAGGTTCGAAGAGAAACGCACTAGTGGCGTCAAGATTATCGTGATCAAACAGAAACTCCTCGAATTCACACTCTTCTGGGGTGATCTCCTGGATCGTGCAGACGTCCAGTATATGAGCATTAGGTTCGGCGGGCTGATTCCCCAACCTAAAAATGTTGAGTTCAATTGTCATGTTTCAAAAAGAGAGGTTCATCGAACCATTGCGACAATTGATCACAGCATTTGAGGTTGCGAGAAATGGGCGACCGAGTATCACCGGAATTTGATTCCAGGGGTTAGCTACAGGCTGTGTATCTAATACAATGAAGTCAACGGGGAATATGAAGTCCCCGACTTTTATTAACACATCCTCTAACTCACCCCTAGGATGGGTGATCGATCGGTCGGCCATTTGGAGAGTGCAGTGCGTGGGTTTCAGCTCTCTGACGCCTAATTGCTCGTATACTGAATACGGAAGCAGGTTAACACTGGCACCAAGATCTAATAGTGCGCGGTTGATGTTCTTATCCCCAATGGTAATTGAAATCGTAGGACAGCCAGGGTCCTTCCGTTTTTGTGGTAAAGATTGGGTAAGGGCATCACTCACAGCACTAGCCAACAAAACTTTCTTGGGTACCTGAGACTTCCTCTTTTTCGTGCACAAGTCCTTTAAGATTTTCGCGTAAGACGGGACTTGTTGGACAGCATCTAAAAGAGGAATGTTAATGTTAACTTGCTTGAATAACTCCAGAATCTTCTCCATTTGAGGATTTTGTTTATTAGACCTCAACCGGTTTGGAAATGGAACATTTTGAAAATTGGTTGAGTCTATTGCTGGAGGAGGAGATTGTGGAGTTGGAACGGATCCCAGAATAGGTGTTTTCGTGGAGTGAGAAGTGCATCCATTCAGAGCAGAAGAAGAGGAAGGAGAGCCTTGTGAAGAACGGAGAATAGGCTCAGAAGACGAGGAAGAAGAAGAAGTCGAAGAAGAAGAAGAAGCGGCCAGGGTATCATCGTTGATTCGTTTACCAATGTTGTTTTGCAGCATCCTTCCCGATCTCAGTGTGGTCACGGCACTCACATTATGGTTCTGTTGTTCAAGAGCAACATGTGCATTATGTGGGTGACCGGGATTTGGGAGTGGCTGGGACGGGAGCTTCCCCTTCTCTCGCTCGCTTAAGGCCGCGTTCAGCTGTGCAATCTAGGCCTCGATGGTCTTGATGCTTTGCCCGTGTGCGGCAGTGTGTTGCACTAAGGATTGAATGGAAGACTGGATGTTGGCGGTGGATTGAGTCGATTGTTTAACGAACGCCTCCAGACTTCGTTCGAGCGAGGAAACCTTATCGTTGTTTGACGGAACAAAGTTGTTTGGTGGAAAAGAATTGTTGGGTGCAAAGTTGTTCGTCTGATTTTGGAAAGGTTGGGGTTGGAAGGGCTGCTGAAACTGAGTTTGTTGTTGCGCTTGTTGTTGCGGCGGAGGGCCCCTTTGGAAATTGTTTCCCTGGAATTGATTCTGATTCTGATTCCAGGCGAAATTGGGGTGGTTCCTCCAACCGGGATTGTAGGTGGAAGAGTATGGATCATTCTTCGGTCTTTGCTGGAATGCAGCATTAACCTGATCCTGTCCTTGCGAGGGTGGATTGTAAGGACACTCTTCGGTCAAATGGGAAGGATCGGAACAACAAGCGCAAATGGCACGAAGGGGGAGAACAGGGGCAGGAGCAGAAAATTTTCTCTCTATCGCTTCAAGCTTTCTTGTTATCGCAGCCATTTCAGCTTTCATCGCAATAGAGACATCAAGTTGGTGAATTCCTACCCTAGACTGACCGGTAGAAGTGGAGGTAGAAGAAGAAGTAGTCGGTCTGGTGCTCTCCCATTGTAGCGTTTGCTCCGCAAGGTCGTCAAAGAACTGCCACGCTTCCTCGTCAGATTTCGATAGGAAGTGGCCCTGACAGATGGTTTCCAACAACTGCTTCGTTGCTGGGTTCAGGCCCTCGTATAAGGTTTGGCAGAGTTGCCATTTCTCTATACCGTGGTGAGGACACTGAACAAGAAGGTCTTTGTACCGGTCAAAGCACTTCCAGAAGGGTTTAGAAGGAAGCTGAGAGAATTGGTTGATTTCATTTCAAATCCTTGCGGTCTTATGATTCGGATAGAACTTTTTGAGAAACGCTTTAACAAACTCGTCCCAACTGGTTATGGAGTGGGAAGCGGTGCTATACAGCCATTTTTCAGCGAGATCGCATAAAGTGAACGGAATGACCCGTAGACGTATAGCATCGTCCGACAGCTGGGTGGTTTTCATCATGGCACAAACGTTTTGAAATTTATTGATGAAGATATAGGCATCTTCAGATTCAAGCACATGAAAACGTGGAAGCATGTTGATGAAGTGGGGCTTAATTTCAAAGTTGTCCCCATTGGCCGGTGGAAGAGAAAGGCAGGTGGGGAGTGCAGAACGGGTGGGATAGAAACGATCCTGGAGCGCGATTCGCTGCGGCGCTACAACAGGCGGTGGTGGTGGGATATTGGTCTCCGTAGGAGGTGGAGCCAATCCAGGGGTAGTCAAAGAGATGTTCGGATTAAATACTGACATCGCGGAAGAAGAGGTTGGTGAAGGTGAAGGTGAAGATGTATGAACAGAATTCCGGTCAACGTCGGAGTTGGCCGGCAAAGGAAGGGGTGAAAGAGGAGTGGACGTAGTATCGACTTCGGAGTCGATCGCGTAGTCGGTAGTGACTAACGTAACGCGGACTAGACGGGCGCTAGTGTCCCGAGTCCAAGCGGACATACACTAAACGAGTTTAGTATAGTCAAAGCGGAGAAGGTGAGGGTAAGAAAACGTCAATTGAGAAAGGCGATGGGTGGTGGGTGAAAAATGGATTTGGCGACAAAGGGCAAGTTTTTATAAAAGTTTTTGATTTTTCTTTTTTTTTTATTTTTTAGAAAGAGCTTTACAAAGATATGTACGGAAATACGGCTTAAGTAATCACAAACAAGATATGCACAATCACACCTAGATCTAGGGTCACCTAGGTCTGCTAGACCTGCTCCAGAACTTGATTGTCGAAGTGAAACAGTGTCGAGAAACGGGCTTAAGATACACTGATCACGAGGCTAGGTAAGTGCAGAGATAAGGGGAGGTTTTCCAACGCTTTCGCGAAGTTCCTTAATTAAATAACCCTTTCTCTTTTGGCGGTTGCGCCGTTAACACTTTCCTAGACACCCCGTAAACAATATACCGTTAAGGGAGGTTCTAAACACGGTTTAACTTCTCCTAATGAGCGCGAAGTCCTTAGGGCTGAAGTCTAGTATTTTTTTAATTTACAATGGACAATGCATATGCTTTTGTGATTTTTGGGGTCCTGGGAAGGGTGATGAAATCCCCACCCAATCTGGATTGGTTTCAAGCCCCTTAAGTCCGTATTAAGAAATGCAAAGCAGTAACAAATAAACTGCAAACAATTTTTATTTTTATTGCGGCGCAAAGAATCCTGCACAAGAACAGTTTATTAGAAGGGTGAAGAGAGTTTGCGCAAAGAAATCTGCAGAAAACACAGTTTATTGGAGTCCAGAGGAGTGGGAGAGAAGAGAGAGACTTATAGAGAGAAAATGCACCCCTGAAGCCACCAAGTGGCCGCGGATCCGCGGCCTAAGCTTACTTATGCCGCGGAACCGCGGCAATTCTGGGGAGTTGGGGCTTCAGGTTTCTGGTGTGGGCTGTTTTGGGTGTCCTCTGCTGTTTTTAAGACCCTGAATCTGGATTTGCTCACTGGAACTGCTCCAGAATCTTAAAGTAGACCGTTTGCTTCGTTTTGTCCGTCGCGGTGTAGCCGCGAAATGTGGGTCTATCTTCCCACGTCTTTGGCACTGAACTTGAACTCCGTATTATCCGACGTCTTTGGCGCTGATCTTGAACTTCGTATTTTCCTGCACACTTGCACAAAAGCTAATCAAAAATAACAAGATGATTTTTTTACAAAGTATATTTTTTTGTTTTGTTTTTCGGTTATATTCACAAGTTAACCCGAAATTACACAAGGAAATAAACTACCGTCGCCCCGGCAACGGCGCCATTTGATTTTTAGAGATTCTGCGTGTTCAAGTTTTAGTTAAATACCGCAATCAAGACGGTTTCGCTTGTAGCTAGCCGGTTGAGTACGGGTCGTCCGCAGTGAGATGGGAGTCTTTTTCTATATGTTTTAACGAGTTATGTCCAGTTTTCAGATTTGTTTGTGATTATCTAAGTGTTAAGTTTGTTAGTTATACGTATGCCCTAGAGGCCATTACTGTACATAGGATGTATATTGTAGTGGATGCTGGGACGTATATAGGGAGGACTTTCTTGCTCGACATGATAGTATGCTATCTGGTTGAACTTTACCTTAACGTGTATACTGATTGTCTCTCTGTTACATGTTGGTAAAGCCCTTAGGATGAGTGCTTGACTACCTGGACTATGATGCGGATCATACTAGTGGGGACATGGTAGTCCATAAGTACATCCTTCAAAGTCCCTAGTCGAGGGTGTATCGAGACGGGGCATCGATATACCAGAGTAGACTAGCGTATACCTTCTCGACCCATACAGATGGGCGATGGATGATCCCATATCCATTGGTGTTTGACATCAGAGATGATATACGGGTGCTCAGTAGAGACTGGGTACACTGGACGGACTCGCCGAGAACTCCCAGATGGTATTATACCTCACGTCAGATGGCAGTTCTCTGGTGACACTGGTACAGAGTAGTCTGTTGACCCGAGATCGTCATAGAGTCTTGTGTGGTTCCCACTGTGCTTTGATTTCCATCTTACCACGTCCAAGAGGGCGTGCAAAACGGTGGTTTTTGGGTACAGTCCCGAGTCACATGGAGGCAATGAGCGATAGGAGGGGATTCGTCTCTCCCGGTATAGGGGGTTGATGTTGCGCTGTGTTCGATTGGCTATAACAGGAAATCCCTAGCCAGGGTTGCTGAGATTTACTGGTAAGTGTTACCAGTAGTTTCTCGAACAGTTATAGACCTCATATCGACACGACTTATCGAGCTATTGGGGTCTGACGTTTACCACCCCTAGGCGAGATATGCGACATATCAGACGATCAGACCGGACTGTACGGTAGTGTTACTGGTCGGATTCACTGGAGTGTGAGCGGGCTTGCTCGTCGATCTTCAGATCGCTCAATACCCGGGTAGCCGTTACGTTTAGCAGACCGCTTGCGGCTTGTGGGTGTTTGATATGATCATCATCTGCTGCCGGCGTATTGACGAGTCTTTAGAGTCCTACACAGAGGTTTCCTGGCTCAAGCGAAACGAAATAGGAGCGCATATGAGATATGTGCGGGACCGAGAATGATACCAGTATGTGATACTGTATTCGATTCTCGCGATATGTGACATTGATCGGTTATATGTGATATAGCCGGGTTATCGGATCAAGTGTTGATTCGATAAGTTGTTACTATAGATATTAGTCGGTTATATGCGATATGACCGGATCGTTAAATCAAGTGTTGATTTAATGATTTAATGCATAATTATATATTTGATATATTACTTTGCATTAACTAGTATTGGTTCACTTTAAATGGATTTTCTCACTTGAAGTTCACAAGTTGTATATGTGATATACTTTTATGCACTTAATTGTATCATGTTTGATGATACATGCTTTATGGTTAAGTGTGAAGAATTAAACCAAGGTTAAGTTGTTAATTAGGGTTTTACTTATTCATTTATCTTACAATTTATTTATTCATTTTGAATAAATTGAAAGATAAATGAATGGTGGCTTCTTTTGTCTTTTTGTTGAAGCTTCATGAAGCTTTGACTTGATGACTTTTTTGTTCTCATCCTTAACCCTAACCATCAACCCAACCTTAGTCAATTCTCTACACTTAACTAAGGTAAAGATTATGATAAGTATTGTTTTATTTTTCTATTTCATAATAACTTATCATATTCTTCATCTTCTTCTTCTTCTTCACTTCAAGAAAAAGCTTCACAAGCTTTAATGGCAAAGTGAGAATTAGAGTGAGAAATCCAATTCTAAAGTCTACCCACTTCCTATTTCTTCATCCTCTACCTCTTGCCAAGTAGTAGAGTGTGTTTCCTTCACAAGTTTCTTGACTTGGTGAAGTGAGAGCTTGATCTTGCGATGCTTCGACGTAGATCATCTTCGGCATGGACATCGACGACCTAGCTCGCTTATTCTCCGATGAAGTCGACGCTAGAGCCCGGATTCTTTTTGGACAGCGGAGAGGACTTCGTTGCGGAGCTATGGAGGTGGAGCACCGGATCTACAAAGGTTGTATTTCCGATTCTCATAGTTAAGTGTTAACTAGTTAGCTTTTTCGCCTAGATTTCTAGCAAACGATCCGTAGTCGGGTCTCTCGGCACCTAGAATTTTTTAAAATGGCATGTTCGATGCCTTGTGAGACCTCACTAGAGTGCCTAGGAACCCTACAGTGGTATCAGAGCCTAGCTAGAGCCTTAGGCGAAGCCTAGACGCGATTTGAAGTCCGAACGAACCGAAACCGCAAAATTTCCATGCTCTCTGTCCTTTTTCTAAAAACAGGGATTTTTCCAAATTAAAAATTTGCAGAAAACCCAGCAGGAAAATATAAGAATTACGGCGTAAAATTGGGGTCATGAACAGTTCAAGATGACGCGGAACCGCGGCAGAATCCTTCCTTAGGCGGCGGTTCCGCGGCAGATTGATGACGTCAGCCTTTAAAAGTTGCACAGTAATTCATTGTTTGCAGTGTTGAGTTCTCTGGGTATTTTTAAATTTCATTCAAGAGTTGAAGTTTCTGGAGTTGTTTTGGGGATTCGGTGTTTTGATCGGAGTATCAAATTTTGTCTGTGTGGCTTTCCGAATAAATTTTAGAATATGTTAAAAAGTTCGACCGGATATAAATACCCAATTTTTCCCCTGTCGGGAAATTTCCAAGTGTTGGATTTTTCCGTAGTTTAACGACGTTCTAAGTAGTGCAAGTAACTCGATGGACCCTCTAGAAGACAACAAACCTTAACTCGATTATGTGACCGTCTTGAACTGCCCTTTGAACCTTAGGGTTTGGGGCAGTACGGCGTGCCACATATGAGGCGTTGGCTTGACCCTTCTACGGCTGGACCGTTGGTACTGAGGCACGAACTGAATGTTGTTAGACTCATATTTCATGTGTTGATCTGTATCGGGAAAACTTGGGTGTTCGATTGTTCGATCGAAAAGTTTAACATTTTTTGTTTATCTGGAATGGGATACAATAATTGGAATTCACAATTAGTTATGAGATAACTGAATGAATGTTATAAACATAGCAGTTTAGTCTCACTTGATCGGTTGCCACGGAATTTTGATGTGATCAAAAGTCCGTCGCAATCACGTAGCGTACGCGGATACTCGCCGGGTAAACTTAATAGACAGCCTCACCCCATAGCCCCGACCAAATGACTGTAGGAGAACCCCGTCGCCGAAAGCATCCGTTCGGGTGCTCGCGGTAGCGGTGTTCCGCCTTGGTGCACTTCGTCGACGGTATCAGGGGTGCGGCCGTCTACTGAAGTTTGCGACGAGCATTCGATCAGGATGTCGGGAATCTTGTTGAATTGCCCGACTTGATATTGAAAAGTGTTTTCGATAATGAGACTAAAATGCGGGGTTTATAATTGTTAGGCATGCGATGTCTAAGTAATTCATTTGGTCAGGCATGCGATGTCTGAGGTGGTTGCGGATTCCAACTGTTGTAGTTTTACACTTTCTTTTCTATGACCGTAAGTGTAATATGTGATATCGCCGGTTTCGTTGCTATATGTCAACGACAATTGGGATGGACATATTTACTTACGTTGATGACATGTGATGTTATGTGTTGCTGGATATGTTATATTGGATCGTCGTGTTTGAATAGCCGGGGTTTTTTTTGTGAGATGAGTGTTTTTCATTTTCATTCATGTAAAAACTTGTATGTAATATTCTTTTATTGGGGCGCTTCCAGGTTGCGGAAGTTGTCACCCTTTGTATATTATTTACTTTTCCGCACTAGGATAGACCCAAGGAGGGGAGCACAAGTAACCGGGTTCTGGAGTCCAGTGGGAGACCAACTCGAGGAGTCGAGTCCGGGTCTCCTAACTCCAGAATTGGTAGGGTTGCTTGCCGCTCTCGTAGGGGTCTAGGGGTGTGGGTTTGGCTATTCATCACGACCGTGGAATCCGTGTTTTATACTGGCTCGTATTGAAAACACGGACGTCCTAGTATATCCAATATTTCATATGATTCTTCTGCTGCGATATCTGTGATGTGATCATGTGATGTTCTTTGATAGATACAGTATATAGTATATATGATATATTATATAGATGTTACTTATGTTTTACACCCGCGCTAGCCCGGCCCTGCTCTGCCGTTAGTTACCTAACCTAACGGTGCACGAGGGGATATCGAGGCGAATGCGGATGGCATAAGTGTACGTCGTATTTATCTGTGATGTTTAGGTATTTAAATGATGGGACTTCATTAATGTGATTAATGAAAGTAAAAGAAATCTAAGATGTTGTAGAATCGAATTTCAAAATAAAATAGGTAGCTACAGTTCTTGCTTTGCACAGAGGTATATGTGATATATCCTGCACCTTATTCGATAAGGAAAGGACCGAGATCCCTTCACCGGGAGTGACTCCTTTAGCAATAACTGGCTGATGCTACACACTCGGTTTGTCTTTTTGATTGCTTTTAAGTGTTTTTGCTTTGCACAGTGATATATATGATATATCCCGCACCTCATTCGACGAGGAAAGGACCGACGATCCCTTCACCGGGAGTGACTCCTTTAGCAAAACTAGAAAAGCCTCAAAAGCACTCCATTTTTTAAAATCATTTGATTCTACAACGATATAAAGTTCATTACGCAAAAGGTTTTCTTAAAAACCTGACGTAGCCCTCCGTCATTTCAGATAAGTCCTAGTTAGTATTCGTGCTGCGTTTGTTGACTCAGTCAAGGCGTAGTGTGCGGTAGCTGATTAGTGATTATCTGCAATGCATATGATGCGATTGGATTAGGGTAGTCGTGCGGCCTTGTTGACTCAGTCAAGGGTTGTGCGGGTGGGTTTAATTCAATCGAGAAATGACGGGT
Organism: Agapanthus africanus; assembly: GCA_030015575.1. NCBI lineage: Eukaryota > Viridiplantae > Streptophyta > Magnoliopsida > Asparagales > Amaryllidaceae > Agapanthus > Agapanthus africanus. Next base: position 221,757,698 of record CM057340.1, read on the forward strand.
TGAACTTTACTTGCGGTCTATGGTTTGTTGACTCAGTCAAGGTCATAGATCGCATGGGGCAAAATATTATCGGGAATTTCAAGTGTTGAAATTTGCAATGAGATTGCATACCTTCTATGAGATAGTTGGATCCCGATACCCGCTGCGAGTAAGTGTTACTCCTGGGAGAGTTTTATACATTACAATTAGCCGATCAAGTAGGTGTCTAGAAAGGTGTTAACAAGGTTACGCCTCTGGGAAAACGAGGTTTACATTAATTAGGTTCGTGCGAAAGCACGGGGGACCTCCCTCAAAGTACCGACACTGGCCTGGCTGAAAGATTGGCGAACTTGTAGTGTGTAATTAATCCCGGCTAGTCTTACCTTTTAGGGTTTGAAGGAAGATTTGATAAAAAGCAGTGGGAGCCATCCTGATTAGATAAAATAATAACCAATCTATTCTTGACAGAGCGCACGCTGAGTGTTTTCTTCTTTCTCTCTCCAGGTAGCGACCATATCACGCCTTAATCAAGATAATAATACAGATTATTTGACCGAACCCGCTTGTTATACTGAGCTGGGGAACATTGGTCCCACTCCAACTTATAATTGTTATAAGACAGAGCAGGAAATTAGGGAATACCAGATTTCCCGTGCCGCCCAAACGAAGAGAGTGCATGCTGATGCATCATCTTTGGGTGTGTTCGTTATACAAAACTGTTTCTCTGTATCCTCTACGTCCTGGGTATGTGATACCAGATCAGGATCCCAGATATGTAATCTGTTACATAGGGCTACAGATAGGTAGAGAACTGAGAACGGGTGATAAGTTTCATGAGGCAGAAAACGGGGCAAGAGTTGCAGCCAAGTCTGTCGGTCACTGTCACCCTGTATTACCGATACATTGATTCTGAACGAATGTTATTAGATACCGAACCTGATATACAAAATCATATCTCTCTCTTTATTAGCAAAGAAAGGATATAATTTTGTATTGTTGGATAATGTTTTGAACATTTCCTATATCAAAAGTTGATCGGTTCAGGCACGTTATCTAAAAGCATTAATGTTCTAAATCAAACTACAGTTCTTAGTATATGGAACACACACAAGAGGAAGAGTTCAGAAATGAACGGATCCTTCTTAAGGTATTGTAGACTAGGTCACATCAATGTGACCAGACTAGCTAGAGTTACATAAAGATGCATATTTAAATTAGTTTGAATTTACATCTTGTGAAACTCGCCAGTCATGTCACAAAGATAAGATGACCACAGCTCTGTTTATTGGTAACAGAGAAAGAGTTAGTAAACTCTTGGGATGATACATGTTGATGTATGTAGGTCCCCTGTCTACACATGCCAAGACTGGTTCTTTGTACTTCATTACGTTCTCTGATGATCTTTCGAGATTCAGACCTATGTTCCTGTTGAAACACAAGTCCGAACCTTTTAAGATATTCACAGAATATAAGCGAGAAGTAGAGAACCAGAATACGGGTATAAGTATTATGTCCTATGATGAGATCAAGGAGGAGAATACTTGAGCACGGAAATACTGGACTATTCTAAAGGAGAATGAGATTCTCTCTCAGCATTACTCCTCCGAATACACCAAAGCACGATGGTATATCGGGGCGGAGCTATCTCACCCTATATGATAAGGTGTGCTCTATGATGAGTACTACTGAGTTACCTATTTCCTTTTTGGGAGTTATGCACTTGAGAAGCTGCATACCTATTGAATAGGGTTCAAATCAAATCAATGCCTACCACTTCATATCTGATATGGAAAGGGAAGAGCCCATATCTTAAGTTAGTTAAGATCTGGGATTGTCCGGCCTATGTCTAAAAGCAAAATCCGGACAAGCTCGAGGCAAGGTCTGTTATGTAGAACTGGAAATGTTCCAGCTATACAAACTACAGCAGATGATTTGGTAGAACCAAAGGATTCAGTAGATTCCAACGAACCTTAGCCTCTCCGCCGATCTAGTAGGGTTCCTCACCCGCCTGAGAGATACTTCTGTTTCTCTATGACAGTGGGAGCGAAGATTGCATCATGAGATGATGACCCAACTAGTTTCGAGCTGGCCATCAGGAGTGAGACTCTGTGAGAATGGCTGGATGTTTATCGATCTGAGATGGAATCCTTATACACCAACAAAGTATGGACTTTGGTTGCTATATCTGAAGGGTTAAATCCCCATCAGGAGCAAGTATATCTTGAGAAGATTACTTGGTGTACATGGAAAAGTTGAGACTTTCAAAGCTAGACTTGTTAAAGGTTTTGGTCATCGACCAGGCATGGATAATGATGAAACCTTTTCCAATATCTATGCTTAAGTCCATCCAGATACTACTTGCCATGGCTACATACCATGACTACGATATCTGGTGGTTGGGTGTCATGACTGCTTTTCTAAATGATGATTTGGAAGAAAGCGTCTATAAGTATACAGCCAGAGGGCTTCGTAAACAGTGGGAGCAGCGGAAACGTGTGCAAGATGCTTTATAGGATAAAGCAGGCATCGCGGAGTTGGAACATCTGTTTTGATGGATAAGTCAAAGAGTTTGACATCATCAAAATGGTAGATGAACCTTGTATAAACAAAAAGGTAGTAGGGAGTATGGCGGTGATCCTCGTAGAGTACGTGGATGTCATGCTCATGATAGGGAAGGAGTTTCCAATGCTACGCTCAGTCAATCTCCGCTTATCACAATGATTCTCCATATAGGATCAAAGTGATACCTCATAAATCCTCGATTTTGGATCTATGAGATAGATCTAATTGGAAATTAGGATACTCACTAACTGTAGTGAGATGGTATCAATCGATCCTGGGGAGAATCGCTGGATGGGTTCCAGTGTGATAAAGACGACTGAATGTCAGTCGCAGGCATTGCCTTTACCCTCAGTAAAGGGACGGTATGTTGGAAGAGTTCCAAGCTAGATACCGTGGCATACTACACGATAAAGGCAGAATACATCGCTACTTAAGATGCTACCAAAGAGGCAGTCTGGGTGTATATTGGTTCATGAGATGAACTATGTTCCTCCCATTGTGTGACAGTGGAGTTGTGGCTTATGCCAAGGAACACAGGTCCCATCAGTGATCCAGACATATTCTAAGGCAGTATCACTTGATCATGGAGATGGTTGATCTCCAGGGTGATCGAGGTTTGGAGAGTAGACTCAGAGGACAACACAGCGGATCCACTCACAAAGGCCTGTTCTCAGAGAGAGACATTTATGGGATGGTTGAGTATGAGATACTGCAACCACTGCTATCAGATGGCCCTAGTGCAAGTGGGAGATTGTTAGTTATATGTATGCCCTAGAGGCCATTACTGTACATAGGATGTATATTGTAGTGGATGCTGGGACGTATATAGGGAGGACTTTCTTGCTCGACATGATAGTATGCTATCTGGTTGAACTTTACCTTAACGTGTATACTGATTGTCTTTCTGTTACATGTTGGTAAAGCCCTTAGGATGAGTGCTTGACTACCTGGACTATGATGCGGATCATACTAGTGGGGACATGGTAGTCCATAAGTACATCCTTCAAAGTCCCTAGTCGAGGGTGTATCGAGACGGGGCATCGATATACCAGAGTAGACTAGCGTATACCTTCTCGACCCATACAGATGGGCGATGGATGATCCCATATCCATTGGTGTTTGACATCAGAGATGATATACGGGTGCTCAGTAGAGACTGGGTACACTGGACGGACTCGCCGAGAACTCCCCGATGGTATTATACCTCACGTCAGATGGCAGTTCTCTGGTGACACTGGTACAGAGTAGTCTGTTGACCCGAGATCGTCATAGAGTCTTGTGTGGTTCCCACTGTGCTTTGATTTCCATCTTACCACGTCCAAGAAGGCGTGCAAAACGGTGGTTTTTGGGTACAGTCCCGAGTCAAATGGAGGCAATGAGCGATAGGAGGGGATTCGTCTCTCCCGGTATAGGGGGTTGATGTTGCGCTGTGTTCGATTGGCTATAACAGGAAATCCCTGGCCAGGGTTGCTGAGATTTACTGGTAAGTGTTACCAGTAGTTTCTCGAACAGTTATAGACCTCATATCGACACGACTTATCGAGCTATTGGGGTCTGACGTTTACCACCCCTAGGCGAGATATGCGACATATCAGACGATCAGACCAGACTGTACGGTAGTGTTACTGGTCGGATTCACTGGAGTGTGAGCGGGCTTGCTCGTCGATCTTCAGATCGCTCAATACCCGGGTAGCCGTTACGTTTAGCAGACCGCTTGCGGCTTGTGGGTGTTTGATATGATCATCATCTGCTGCCGGCGTATTGACGAGTCTTTAGAGTCCTACACAGAGGTTTCCTGGCTCAAGCGAAACGAAATAGGAGCGCATATGAGATATGTGCGGGACCGAGAATGATACCAGTATGTGATACTGTATTCGATTCTCGCGATATGTGACATTGATTGGTTATATGTGATATAGCCGGGTTATCGGATCAAGTGTTGATTCGATAAGTTATTACTGTAGATATTAGTCGGTTATATGCGATATGACCGGATCGTTAAATCAAGTGTTGATTTAATGATTTAATGCATAATTATATATTTGATATATTACTTTGCATTAACTAGTATTGGTTCACTTTAAATGGATTTTCTCACTTGAAGTTCACAAGTTGTATATGTGATATACTTTTATGCACTTAATTGTATCATGTTTGATGATACATGCTTTATGGTTAAGTGTGAAGAATTAAACCAAGGTTAAGTTGTTAATTAGGGTTTTACTTATTCATTTATCTTACAATTTATTTATTCATTTTGAATAAATTGAAAGATAAATGAATGGTGGCTTCTTTTGTTTTTTTGTTGAAGCTTCATGAAGCTTTGACTTGATGACTTTTTTGTTCTCATCCTTAACCCTAACCATCAACCCAACCTTAGTCAATTCTCTACACTTAACTAAGGTAATGATTATGATAAGTATTGTTTTATTTTTCTATTTCATAATAACTTATCATATTCTTCATCTTCTTCTTCTTCTTCACTTCAAGAAAAAGCTTCACAAGCTTTAATGGCAAAGTGAGAATTAGAGTGAGAAATCCAATTCTAAAGTCTACCCACTTCCTATTTCTTCATCCTCTACCTCTTGCCAAGTAGTATAGTGTGTTTCCTTCACAAGTTTCTTGACTTGGTGAAGTGAGAGCTTGATCTTGCGATGCTTCGACGCAGATCATCTTCGGCATGGACATCGACGACCTAGCTCGCTTATTCTCCGATGAAGTCGACGCTAGAGCCCGGATTCTTTTTGGACAGCGGAGAGGACTTCGTTGCGGAGCTATGGAGGTGGAGCACCGGATCTACAATGGTTGTATTTCCGATTCTCATAGTTAAGTGTTAACTAGTTAGCTTTTTCGCCTAGATTTCTAGCAAACGATCCGTAGTCGGGTCTCTCGGCACCTAGAATTTTTGAAAATGGCATGTTCGATGCCTTGTGAGACCTCACTAGAGTGCCTAGGAACCCTACAAAGTTGATATTTAAAGAGAGCTTGTTAGGGTTAGGATTAGGTTAGTTTGAGTTAGGAGTCTCCCACATCTTTCGTTGCCCCTCTTAATATCGGTGTTACAATAATCGGCAACAATGGGGATTAGCACGACTAGGAAGGAACTTGCGAGTATAAGCTAGGCTTTCCAACGCATAAGTTCTTCCTTTTGGTGCTTGTCCGTCCGTTCTTGGCTCTTAGCCATAACCTCCGGTTAATTCAACCACAACCGGTCTCACTACGGAATCACCGCTATCATGTAGGATAGGGTGCCGTAAGGAGCGGATTGTGGTTCAATTAACGGGAGTCGAATTAAGCTGTTGGGTGAGGAAAGAATGAGAGAGATTTCCTTCTCTCAAACTTCCCTTATCCTACCCTAACAAGTATGAAACTACTCACACATTATGATACGGAAAAATAAAACAAAACAAAAGAGGAAGATAGAAAGAAAGAGATTAGAAGATAACAACTAGCTATTTGCGACCTCACCTCGGCAAGGATCAAGCGTAATCATCATGGTTGTGTTAAGGATAAAGAAAAAGAGAGAAGAAAGAAACAACAAGAAATAACAACAACTAGTTAACAAATGAAAATTACAACAATTAACAAGATAATAAGATAAGCAAAATAATAAACGGTTCTTCTTTATTCATCATTTTTCACTCATAAGCTCACTACAAGTTTTGATGGAGAAGAGATGAGAAGAGGAAGAAGAAACACACTAAACGTAGAAAAGAAAAATACAAGATTATGGACCCCTTCCTTCACAAAGTTCTGGGCTATTTATAGGCTGAGAAATGAAAACCTAGGGCAAAATTCTGCATGTACATACAAAGACCAAAATACCCCTAAAACAACTTTTTCTGTGGCGCCAGAACGGCCGCGGAACCGCGGCCTATACCCCCCTTTGGCCGCGGTTCCACGGCCATATAGATGACTTGGGCCTAGGGCTTTTTGGTGGTACCCTGGTTTGCTGTGCCCATAAGTCTGGTATATGTATTTTCTCCGATTTTGTTAACGATTTTTCCAGAATTTCTGTTGAGCAAAAGGTGATTTGATGTGTATCTTTTTGTCATGATTTCCTCGAGCTCCGTGTAGATTTCTTGGATCTTGTGCTGCCATTGAGCCTTGTGCATGAAAACGACATTGATTTGACATTTTGTCTCTTAAACTGGTGTGTGGCAACAGACGGATAAAGAGCGGAGATCCGTGTTTTATCTGTGGTTGGCAGGAACCCGGATTTTGTCGTGTTTTCCATGAATTTCATCGTTTTAGAACCGAGAACCTGTATCCTGTAATTGACTAGCAAACACGGCTCAAGAGTATCTACCGATATGCAATGTGATAAAAATTGGGCGGTATGAAAATGCAAAAATCTGATATGAACAGTGGCCAGAGCGGCAAGGAGGTCACTTGGGAGACCGAGAGCGAGATGAGTAAGAGGTATCCCCATCTTTTTGAAAGTGCGTATGATTAGATTTTTAAATGCGGGGACCGAATTTCCTAAAGAGGGGTAGATTGTAACACTTTGAATTTCCGTTAGAATGTTTTCGTGATAATTAGTATTCGTGCATGTTTTTATAACTGTGTTCATAGGATTATTAGTTATATTTAGTCGTGTTAGCAAATTGGAAAACTTTTCTTTGTAGTGTACACTTGCACACTTAGCATTTTTGGGACTTAGGGTTTTGGGTTGCATGTTAACCATTCTTGTGTTGCATGGTTGTTATTTTTCCCCCACCCTTTTATCTAAAACAAAACCCCATTTTATAATTCAAATCCAATAAACAAATGAGCATGGTGTTAGGTATGAAACTTTGACTTTTGACCCCTTTTCTTCTCTCTTCTCTGTCTTTCCCTCATTCTGAAATCCAGCAGCAATTCCAGCAACAAAAACCCCCATTTTTCTCCATATTCTCTTCTCTTTTCATTTCCCTTTGATCCCCAAACAAAACCCTACACAAATCAACACATTTTCCATCACAAAACCATGAAAAAATTGAGGTTTTTGAGGTGTTCAAAGGCAAATCTGCACACCTGAGAAAGGAGCTGGACTTTTGGTGTTTTATAAGGTCATTTGAAGGTATAAATTCATTTCTTAACCTCTTTTTCCATAACTTGCATGTTTAGTTTCAAAATATCACCTTTTTGTGCAATTTTAGTGCTATTGAAGGGATTTAGGGGTAATATGTTAAAATTTATGTTGTTGTGGCTTGTTAGCTTGTTATTGAGTTATTAGTGTGGGTTTAGACTTAGGTTTGTCTCAGATTTCAGAAAAATACGCTAAAGTTTGATTTTAGTGCAAAGTGTGGATTTTAACTAGAATTAAGGCCCTGTAGGATCTGCTGCTACCCGAGATATTTCAGAGTGAAACTAGACGTTACTGTAGCATGCACAGGGGGTATTAGGTGTACACACCAAACCTGAGAGCCCAATTCTCAAGTGAGGCCGCCGGAATAATCATTCTGGCCGCAATTTGCGGCCAGATGGGGGAGTTGGGAGTTGGGGTTTGGGTCACTGGAGTATGCTGCTATGTGGAGTATTTTGGTATATCTATTTTTATAAGATCATTTCTGTATCAAAATCTGGAGTAGAATACCCTATTTCCCGTATTTTTAATCTTTCGCGACACGCGTGATACGTGTGTGTGGGTTTGGGGTTTCTGCGTATCGCGACGCGTCGGAGTGTCTTCAGGCGCGTAATCACACGTTTTAGCGTATCGCGTACACGCGCGCTTGGTTTGCGGCACGGGATTCTAGTTGGCTGTAAATGTCGTGTTTGTACGGTTTTGAGCTTATGAGTGATATGTTGTGAAATTATAGGATTCGCAGGCGAGTACGACGGGCACCGCGAAAGAGGGGAACAAGTCGTCGGCTATACCTAGCGAGAGACTACGGTGAGTAGATTTCACATCTACGGGAATATCTCCCGCATGGCGTTCTACGTCAGGGCTGACAGGACCTTATAGTTTCCTTTGTATACATTGACTGTTCGTGGCTACTATTTAGTGCATACTGCATTCCCTGCTATTTGGATATAAACTAGAATTGGTAGAACACCACACCATTACTAACGGTTCAGGTTGCACGAGCACTATCATGCATGTTACACACACACCGTTAGTAATTGCCATGACACACACACTGTAGAATTCACATCGGATCATTATGTTGTAGCTTATCTTTATGTGACTTGACACGATATTCATACTTGATGCATATATCACATCGGATCATTATGTTGTAGCTTATCTTTATGTGACTTGACACGATATTCATACTTGATGCATATATCACATCGGATCATTATGTTGTAGCTTATCTTTATGTGACTTGACACGATATTCATACTTGATGCATATATCACATCGGATCATTATGTTGTAGCTTATCTTTATGTGACTTGACACGATATTCATACTTGATGCGTATATCACATCGGATCATTATGTTGTAGCTTATCTTTATGTGACTTGACATGCTATTCATACTTGATGCAAAATCATATCGGATCACTGACTTGCATATTGGTTTGGATTATATGTGATTTCTGGATTTGGGAACCGTGGCTATTTCAAATATGTAATCAATTTAAAAACCCGGTTCCCTTGATATGATATTTCGGTGCGTCCACCATGTGTTTCCTCGGTCCTAGAGTGATATGTGTGAACCCGAATCTAGGAGCTGGTTGTGGCCGATTACGGGTACATGGTGGACCCGGTATGGTACCCCGGGGCGACAACGGTTTCGCTGTGTAGTAGACGGTGAGTCTGGTAGAGGGACTACTACCTACCAGTGATTGGTTGGACCTGACAGTTATCCGGAGGATATTGATCAGGGTCGATAGACGGATGTGGGGTGATCCGTACTGCAGGGGCCGAGGGCCTATACCGCAGACGGAGCCCGTGGGCTGACCCGGACTGACGGGGCCCGATGGATGAGGATTTGCGTGTCGATGCTGGACACGAGTATTTATGATATTTGGGTGCCGATGTTGGGCACTCGGGATTCTCAGAGATTTTCAGGATTTGAGGGCCGATGAAAGTGCCGGCGCCTGAGCTATTTGGGGGACCTGGGTGCATTGATGGACACCGATTATATATTACACGTTGACATTCCGTGTAGATGTTATATTTCCCATGCTCAGCAGTTATTATTGTACCTCATCCTGTAGTTATATCACCTGATAGAGGACTTGCATGATTATTGTACATATTGCTTACCTCACATATTGATATCATCTGTTGGCATATGATAGAGTAGCGCAGTACGTACATGCTCACGATCACCTTTATATGTTATCTCTATTCACGAGTTGGCAACTCACCCCGTTGTGCCACAGTGTTTGTAGGTTGCCCTTTGGAGTAGTCGCGGCAGGCTGCGTTTGGATATTTTGACACAGATACCCCCATAGTTGGTATACTAGCTCTTTTGCTGATAGGTGGGTTTTGTGCCGTATCTGTTTACCTTTCAGTTATTTACATTATTGTATCTAGTAATCTCCATCTACCATGTATGTATTGACTTAGAGACAGTGTGAGGACGGTGATGTGTATTATTTGTATTGTGGTGCCGAGCTAGTTGTGAGCCGGCTGTACTTGCAGTTTATTCTATCTGTGATGTTCCCACTTGTGGATCTTGTTCTTCGCTACGGCGTCGTATATTGTTATCTTGGTGATTGTTTACTTAGATTTCTTAACATGTTAGTAAGTGCTTTCATTTAATACTTATAACACTCTATACTTTTATTGGTTTGATTTCTGGGTTTTCGGTTCACTTAGTCACGTTACGCCTGTAGACGTTACGTGGTTAAGTGCCGGTCACGGGCCAAACTTTAGGTCGTGACATCCGCATTTAACCGAATGTTAAATACGGGTGATAGAAAACTGGAAACTGGGAACTTCCAAAAGTGATCCTGAAACGAATTTCAGGATAACCCCGTAATGGTATAAACATACCCGCATTTGTATTTCGACCGAATACAAATGCATCCGAGACAAAGATATTATATCTACACAGTATAATACTTGGATCCGGCTTAAACCAAAGCCGACCAGTATTATCTGCCCGAAAAATGACACGTGCGAAAACGCACGTGCATTTTCCGAACCCTGCCAGAATACCATACGGCATCTACAACGTTTCGCCCGAACTTGGGAAAGTGTCTTTGGGGGACTCTAATGACTTATCAATACACTGGCACTGGGTATAACCACTAGCATGTCAGAGGTACAAGCTGTACGTAACGGTTTGCCTATGTATTGATTGGAAGGGAAGCTGACGAGCGAACTCAACTATAAACCCTACTGAGCCTGACAGTGACAATATCCGTACAGTCCGGTCCATTAGTCTATGAGTATCGCATATTAAGCCTAGGGGGCCGGTAAACGTCAGACCCCTAATAGCTGTTGGAGATATTGCCCTCAGAGTCAATTATTGGATCACAGGCACGTGATTGCAATGATTGATGGAGGACCTATCCCGGTAGGACAGTCTTACTCAAGATGATAGTATGTTATCTGGTTTATCTTTATCATCGTGTACTGCTTTAGGTGACCTGACAGGTCACTATTGCACGTTGATAGAGCCCCTAGGATTCTTGCTTGACCACCAGCAGTATGAGGGCGATCATATACGTGGGAGCTGGTAGTCTATAAGCACATCCTTAAATGGTCCCTAGTCGTGGGAGTTTCGAGATAGGGCATCGATACTCCAGAGTAGACTAGTGTATACAGTCGAGACCCCGACGAGGGACGGTGGCCGGTCTCACAAGCCACTGGTGTCAGTTGGTTCACCTAAGATGTATACAGGTGCTCATTGGGTTATGGGTACACCGGACAGGACTCTCCGGGAACATGCTAGTTGGTCTTATACCAGACGTCAGATAGCAGTTCCCTGGTGACATGTGTATAGGTTAGTTCATCGACCTTGGGATCGTCATTTGTCTCGTGTGAGTTCCCACTGTACTTTGATTACTACCCTACCACGGCTCAAAGGAGTCGTGCAAACATGTTTTAGTTGGGTACAGTCCCGAGCCACATGGAGGAAGTGAGCGTATCTTCAGGGGTTCGTCTCTCCCGGTATTGGGGGTGAGGTCGTGCTGTGTCTAGGAGAGCCAGAACATGAAAAGTCCTTGGCCAAGGCAGGAGATTTACTGGTAAGTATTCCAGTAGTATCTCAGGGTGTTCTGGGCTACACTCCGACACGACTTGTACCTCTTTTGGGGGTCTGACTTTTACCAACCCACTAGGCCCGCCATGCGATGCTCATAAACGAACGGACCGGACTGTACGGATATTGTCACTGACAGGCTCAGTAGGGTGTCAGGATGAGTTCGCTCATCGACGTCCCTTTTGGTCAATAGCTGGTGGCCCGTTACGTATTGGCTTATACCTCTGACGTGCTAGTGGTTAAATCCACAACCAAGGTGTTGACGAGTCTTTAGAGTCCACCACACATTCAGTTACTCAAGCTTTCGGGTGAAAAGCTGTAGAGGCCGTATGGAGATATGGCAAGGTCCGATCAGATACGTACGGTATTGCACGGATCAGGATCGGACAGTTTGTACTAAAGGCCGTATGGATATATGGCAGGGTTCGATCAGATACGTGCGGTATTGCGCGGATCAGGATCGGACGGATATTACTAGCCGGCTTTGGTTTAAGCCGGATCCTAGTATAGTACAGTGTAGATTTTGTCTCATTGCATTTGTATTCGGTCGGAATACAGATGCGGGTGTGTATACACAGTATCGGGGTTTTTCCTGTAATTTATTACGGGACCAGTTTTCTGGAGTTGCCAGTTTGCTTTTCGTTTCGGCTAAATTCCTTTGTATCGTTCAATGGCCGAAGATTGGTGGAGGAGGGCTTATTTGCATTTGTGAAAATAAGCAATTGTGGAGGGGGTCTTTGCATATTCTTGTGTCATGATGGTTGCACCATCCCTTGACCTTTCGACTTGATTTGTTCATGATGGCTTGACTATTTGGAGTCATCATGCTTGAGATGATGGTTGTGTTGGAGTGTTGGTTTAGGCTAGTGATCATTACTTTGCATGATAGCATTTTCTCTCTCTCCATTGGATAATAGAATGAGACTCTCCCCCATTTTTGATATCTACACTCTCATTCTCTTCACTCACACATGCATGGCCGGCCAAGCCTTTGGGGGCTGTCCAAAATTCTAGTGTAGGGATTTACACTCATTTGGCTTGGCAAAAATCATATTAGCTCCTCCACCAAAAGCTTGTATCAATTCCTCCACCATATGGCAATTCCACAAAACCCCAAAGTGAGACACAAGTTCCACACTACATTCTACAGCAAACCTTGGGCACGTCGACTAGCAAGCTTCATGCCCGAGTTGCCTCGGCATTAAGGTGGGAGCCCGTAAAAGATGTCGGCGATGTGGTGCACTTCCGGCGATGAGGTGGAGACAGGACATTCCGCGAGAGATCGGGACGATGACGAGAAGACCGAAGGACTTGGATCAGTCGGTATATCTCTATTCCCTATCTTGTAGTTAGCTAGGACTAGTTAATGGTTCGATCCGGGTATTAGTGCGCGGTGGTGCCAGTTCATGAAAAATTTAAGTATTTCACCGCTTCCGCATTTTGGCCTCGGGATGGAGGCCGGGGCGCCGCCGTGCACTTACAGTGGTATCAGAGCCTCGCCATTAACATAGTCTAGCTTTGTTTAATGTGTTTGCATTTCCGATCGACCAAAATTCCAAAAACCCGCGTTTTCTTCACATCAGTTTTCTGTCGATTTTTTTCTGGCTCGAAAAATTTTTTAGGTTGTAGAAAACTGATGTACTGCAAGTCCTAAGAATTCTGGAAAAGTTCGAGACATTGATCTCTCAAGGAGAGCGCGGAACCGCGGCCAAACCCCACTTGGCGCCACGGTTCTGCCGCAGTTTGGAGGGATCAATGCGTCAAATTTTTCCAGTGGGCTTCTGGGGTGAAATTAGGGTTTTTGGAATATTAATTTTGGGCCCAGAATTTCTTGATGTGCTACAGTATTACTTGGGGCCCACTTGTTAAAATTTGATCGATCGGATATTTTAAACACATTATTTCACAGTATTTACATTATATCTGCGACCGTGAATGTCACTCGATCGGTAAATCCTGTCTAACTGCTATAGCCCGGTTAGACGGATTTGCGAACGTGACTTTCACGTTGATGTTCTGTGTATTGCTGTGATGTTGCGGATTGGTCGTGGGGGATAGCCTGGATGCAATGCTAGTACTGTTGTGGTTGTATTATGTACATTTGATATTGCGGGGCGAGCGTCCGACATGTGGACTGTCGTCACTGCCTGATTGTATTATTATTTTGGGGCACGACCAGGTTACGGTCAATGTACCCGTTGTATGTATATTTTACTTTCTGTACTAGGATTACCCCACGGTGGGGTGCACGGATAGCCGGGTTCTAGAGGGCAACATGCCCGCATCTCATGGCATTGAGACGGAGGGGGCTTCACTCTAGAATTGGCGGGCTATTCGCCGCACTCGTAGGGGGTACAGGTTGACCCAGGAGGGGTGCCCAAGTTACCGGATTCCGTGAAGTGCTGAGTGGTCCATTCACGGTGCTGAAGGGGGCTCCCTCGCTTCAGGTTTTGGCGGGTAACTTGCCGTGCCCGTAGGGGTCTAGGATTTCATTGCACAGGCTATCCACACGACCAGGGGAACGTCGGGTTTCAGTAGTGGCTCTGTGAAACCCGGGGATCCCAGATATCTGTATTGTTCTGTGATGCTTTACATTTCTGTGATGTTGCATTTTTTTTTCGCGCCTTGAGCGAAATATAATATATTGGTATATATATTAGTAGATGTTGTATATGTTTTGCATCCGCGCTAGTCCAGTCCCCGCTCTGTCGTTAGTTAGCTAACCTAACGGGTAATGATGGGACCCAGTGGCGAATGCGGATGGCATATACGTACATCAGTATATTTTCGTTCTTTTTTGGTGTGATCAATTGATGGGACTGCGTTGATTCGGATCAATGCATGTTAAAAACAAACCAAATTTGATGTTGTTGGAACACTTTTCAAAAGCTGTTATTGCAAGGACGTTCACTTTTGTTTTGCATCGTGGTATTCAGTTGGAATATCCTGCTCCTCAGTCGACGAGGCAAGGGCCGAGATCCCTTCACCGGGAGTGACCCCTTGGACAAAAAGATTGCATCAGGGTAATGACTTCACTATAGCCGATTACTTTTGCTTTGCACCGTGGTATTCAGTTGGAATATCCTGCACCTCATACTACGGGGAAAGAGCCGAGATCCCTTCACCGGGAGTGACCTCTTTAGCAAAGGTTTTTGTCACTATATTTTTAAAAGCTATCCGTTTCTTCGACGATATCAAGTTCATTACGTTAAAGGTTTTCGTCAGAAACCATTCATAGCCCTCCATCATTTCGGTTAAATATTCGGTAGTATTCAAGCTATGTATTTTGACCTCACGCCAAGGCATAGTGATTGGTAGTTGCCGGATATTTATCTGTTGCATAGATAGATGCGTTGGTTTGGGACAGTCGTACTACTATTTTGGCCTACGTCAAGGGTATGTACGGGTGGGTTCAAATTAACCTGGATAACGATGGGCAGAACTTGACATGTGACTTATGATATTTTGACCTCACGCCAAGGTCATAAGAGCATGGGGCAGAAATCTCATCGGGAGTTTCTAAAGAAACTGAAACTTGTCAGATATGCGCATACCTTCTGGAGTGTGACACCGTGAGCGGATTCCGTCACGTTATCATGCGATGATAGTTGGATCCCGATTCCCACTGATGAGTTAGTTTACTCCTCGGGTGATCCAGACTAATTCTTCTTTCAGGTTTGGAGGAGAATTTGACGGTACAGTGGGAGGTTTCCAGATTAGATAAATTGGTAACCATTCTGATCTAGGTTAGAGTGCACGTTGAGTGTTTCTTTTCTCTCTCTCTTTGGCAGCGACCATTGACCCGACCCTAAGACTATGACTCAGTGACCAAAATTAACCGAACCTTCTTAACACTGGCTTTTTGGATTGTCAGTGTTGCATACCTCATTGCCACTCCTACTTTTACCCTTTTCTCCAGGACACCCCGTATTTCTACGAACGTCCACTTCCATTGGACAAAACCATCGTATGGTAAGATACGAACTCGAAGGAATTTATTCGAGGATGGTTTCCGGTTCTGGAGAAAACGGATAGGATTATTCAGTTGTCTTTTCCTTTTAGCTTCTCTCAGGTTGCGAGTACTCCTTGGTTTAGGAGAATAGTACACCTATTACGCAAATTGGATAGTCTTCTTCCAAACCATAAGCAGGTGCCGACCGGTAGGGAATGAAGTAAACCAATTAGCATAACGATGGTGTGCAGAAGGTATTAAGTTAAGACAAAGCAAGGGATTAGTAAGAGGGCAAAGTAAATTGCGACTGATATTCACGACCAAACCAGGTATTTCATCGCCAATCCTAAAATCACCTTTGTATTTCTCCAGGATACTCCGTATCACTATGAAGATCCACAGTTTATTGGATACTCCATCGTATGGTTATATACGAATTCGAAAGGAACTTGTTCCAGTTCGGGGATGGATTCTGGTTCAGGAGAAATAGGAATAAGATTTATTCGGTTGTCTTTTATCTTCACCTCCTCTCGCATTGCGAGTGTTCCTAGGATTAGGACAGTACACCCATTATGCTTATTGGATAGTCTTCTTCCAAACCATAGGCTGGTGCCGAACGGTAGGGAAGGAAGAAAACCATTTGGCCTAAAGGGTTATGCAGAAGGTAATGACTAAAGACATATAAAGGGATTGGGAGAGGTGGCAAAAAATTACACGGTTACAGTTGTGAATCTGGATAATGGATGAGGCATTACTAGGAATACCAGGATACCCCATCGAAACATTTCAATGTTTCAGTTTCACTGTGTAATGTTAAAAGAAAACTGATTTCCCGATTAGATACTTACTCCAGGGTATGTATTTACCAGGTATGATTCTCACATCTGTATGGTTTTACAGATGATGAGTGGGTGTAAGTTATTGGGAATTGGGTGATCATCCTCATTATATCGGGATTCGTTGTAATCAGTGATATTTGAGAAAGTCACCTGGGTTGTTTGCCGGACGGCAAATATTTGGTTTTGAATATCCGCTGTTATGCACCAATTTCAAATTGATATATCTGTACGTCTATTTTCATAGGGTGAGATATACCTTTTTGAAATTATGTCTGTGACATTTACCTATATCAGTGGATGGTTAGGTAAGGAGCATTAAACATCGGTGTAATTCTTCTTAACCATAAGTACAGTTATCAACCTACGACACAGAGTGAATGAGTTATCAGATTCAAGGGACTTATACAGACTATTGTATGTTGTCCAGGGTCCATTAGGACAGAGGGGTTGGTCCTCGTACTATATTCGGTTTACTTATGACTTCTCTAGTTTTTAGACAGGTGTTTCTTGGAAACACAAGGTCCGAATTTTGAGAAGTTATAGGTATTTGAATAAAGTAGAGAACCAGGTATTGCAAGTATCGGGATTCTTCAAAGTGATCGAAGATGTAGATACTTGAGTATGGTATTCAGTTGATAGTAATGATTAAGAGAACTTGCTTCTCTTTCAGATTACTCATAATTGGAAGTATTCCTAAGATGAGTAACGCTGATCGGCCTCCTTCCATTTAGTTGACATGCACTGGAGATAGCTGCATGATTTGAATCTGGTTCAATTAAATCAGTACCTCTGGTTCTATATTGGATATAGTACAGTTCATATCTTAACGATGTTAAGGTACGGGGAGTTGTCCGGCTTATGATTAAAACCAGACTCTGGATAACTCAAGGCACGTTTCTGTAATGGCTGTTTGTGGGTTGACCCAGGCTATGACGAGGGTTGTTTTCTACCATCTGGAAGATCAATAGTGATATTGTTCTAGACTCGCCACAGTTTTAATAAAAATGGCTCTTTTTCAGAAAACAGTAGTGGGAGTATGGTAGAACTGGAAGTGATTCCAGAACCGCAAACGATTAGTGAAGATTTAATAAGGAACCTAAAGATTCAATCTGGATTGACATTCCATTGGCCACTCTGCAGATACGGTGGGTAACTTCAGGCACCCGAGAGGTACTCCGGTAGCCTCAAGGACGGTGACAGGGAAGTTCTTGTTTACCCACAATTGCCATTGCTGTTGTTCCAGGTTACGAGACCCGGCGGGAGGATGTGTATAGCGTCGTTCAAAACTAGCTTTAGAAGTGTACGTATATATGACTCTGCCAGAGGGTTGTCGTAGTCAGTGGGAGCAGCAGAAGCATTGGTGGACAGGTAGCTTATGTCTATTTATAGACTGAAGCACCAGTAGCGGAGATAGATCATCTATTTCTGATGTGACAGTCATAGGTTTGACTTCGTCAGAATAGGGGATGGATCTGTTGAGAAGGTAGTAGGGTGTGATGTCATGGTATTTGGATGACATATACAGAATAGGAAAAGAAACTCGTATACTACGATCGGTTATACTTTGGTCGTCACACAGTGGTTTCTCCACATGGGACTTGGACATTATATCAGACATGCTGGTTACTAGATCTATGGTTTTAGATCTAGATTTGGGTGGTTTCCAAATTAAGGGTACTTAGACAGCGTTCTAAGAGTATTTAGAATGGACGACTCCTGGCACGGTAGTGTACCTGCAGGTGATGGAGTCACCCTCTCTAAAGGTGTCTTACAGACTAAAGTGGAGAGGGATGTGCATGATTGGCAGAACACTTGCTCAGGCAATTGAGTCAATCATGAGATGTCAAGTACCACACCAGATGTTGTTCTTGCACTAGATGCAATAAGTTGATATTGATCCTATCCTAGAGAAACAGTCGGAAGCAGTTTTAGAACATAAGTGGATGTTCTAAGGGATATGATAACGACAGCCTCATTCAGGAGACAGTAATCATTCCAGGCTTCCAAGGTGACCTGGACAACAAGGAGGTTGTCAGAATTATAGTTTTCCTTCTGACGAGGGGCAGTATTTTGGATAGGTGGTCCAAGGCAATACTAAGGGTGTCATGGCGCAGGATACTGATTAAGTTCAGTTGACGATACAGTCTAAGAAGTTTGGATTTGGAGTTCATTTATGAGCTAGGTCCCATCAGACATCCAGACACATTCTAAGACAGGTATTGCTCATTTCGGGAGATGGGTTTCTCCGCGAACTTGAGATATAGAGAGACATAGAAAGAAACAACAAAGCGGATCCACTCACTGAGGCTATTCCTCGAACGCAATAGTTTCGCAAACGGGTTTTGTGAGACTGAATAGTAGAGGAGTTGGGTGTTCGGTATCATACGGGCTGTGAGTATGCGACATCGCAATAATTAGCCTTGAGTGCAAGTGGGAGATTGTTGGAGATAGTGCCCTCAGAGTCAATTATTGGATTACAGGCACGTGATTGCAATGATTGAAGGAGGACCTATCCCGGTAGGACAGTCTTACTCAAGATGATAGTATGTTATCTGGTTTATCTTTATCATCGTGTACTGCTTTAGGTGACCTGACAGGTCACTATTGCACGTTGATAGAGCCCCTAAGATTCTTGCTTGACCACCAGCAGTATGAGGGCGATCATATACGTGGGAGCTGGTAGTCTATAAGCACATCCTTAAATGGTCCCTAGTCATGGGAGTTTCGAGATAGGGCATCGATACTCCAGAGTAGACTAGTGTATACAGTCGAGACCTCGACGAGGGGCGGTGGCCGGTCTCACTAGCCACTGGTGTCAGTTGGTTCACCTAAGATGTATACAGGTGCTCATTGGGTTATGAGTACACCGGACATGACTCGGCGGGAACATGCTAGTTGGTCTTATACCAGACGTCAGATAGCAGTTCCCTGGTGACATGTGTACAGGTTAGTTCATCGACCTGGGGATCGTCATTTGTCTCGTGTGAGTTCCCACTGTACTTTGATTACTACCCTACCACGGCTCAAAGGAGTCGTGCAAACAGATTTTAGTTGGGTACAGTCCCGAGCCATATGGAGGCAGTGAGCGTATCTTCAGGGGTTCGTCTCTCCCAGTATTGGGGGTGAGGTCGTGCTGTGTCTAGGAGAGCCGGAACATGAAAAGTCCTTGGCCAAGGCAGGAGATTTTCTGGTAAGTATTCCAGTAGTATCTCAGGGTGTTCTAGGCTACACTCCGACATGACTTGTACCGCTTTTGGGGGTCTGACTTTTACCAACCCCCTAGGCCCGCCATGCGATGCTCATAGACGAATGGACCGGACTGTACGGATATTGTCACTGACAGGCTCAGTAGGGTGTCAAGATGAGTTCGCTCATCGACGTCCCTTTTGGTCAATAGCTGGTGGCCCGTTACGTATTGTCTTATACCTCTGACGTGCTAGTGGTTAAATCCACAACCAAGGTGTTGACGAGTCTTTAGAGTCTACCACACATTCAGTTGCTCAAGCTTTCGGGCGAAAAGCTGTAGAGGCCGTATGGAGATATGGCAAGGTCCGATCAGATACGTACGGTATTGCAAGGATCAGGATCGGATAGTTTGTACTAAAGGCCGTATGGATATATGGCAGGGTTCGATCAGATACGTGTGGTATTGCGCGGATCAGGATCGGACGGATATTACTAGCCGGCTTTGGTTTAAGCTGGATCCTAGTATAGCACAGTGTAGATTTTGTCTCATTGCATTTGTATTCGGTCGGAATACAGATGCGGGTGTGTATACACAGTATCGGGGTTTTTCCTGTAATTTATTACGGGACCAGTTTTCTGGAGTTGCCAGTTTGCTTTTCGTTTCGGCCAATTTCCTTTGTATCGTTCATTGGCCGAAGATTGGTGGAGGAGGGCTTATTTGCATTTGTGCAAATAAGCAATTGTGGAGGGGGTCTTTGCATATTCTTGTGTCATGATGGTTGCACCATCCCTTGACCTTTTGACTTGATTTGTTCATGATGGCTTGACTATTTGGAGTCATCATGCTTGAGATGATGGTTGTGTTGGAGTGTTGGTTTAGGCTAGTGATCATTACTTTGCATGATAGCATTTTCTCTCTCTCCTTTGGATAATAGAATGAGACTCTCCCCCATTTTTGATCTCTACACTCTCATTCTCTCCACTCACACATGCATGGCCGGCCAAGCCTTTGGGGGCTGTCCAAAATTCTAGTGTAGGGATTTACACTCACTTGGCTTGGCAAAAATCATATTAGCTCCTCCTCCAAAAGCTTGTATCAATTCCTCCACCATATGGCAATTCCACAAAACCCCAAAGTGAGACACAAGTTCCACACTACATTCTACAGCAAACCTTGGGCACGTCGACTAGCCAGCTTCGTGCCCGAGTTGCCTCGGCATTGAGGTGGGAGCCCGTAAAAGATGTAGGCGATGTGGTGCACTTCCGGCGATAAGGTGGAGACAGGACATTCCGCGAGAGATCGGGACAATGACGAGAAGACCGGAGGACTCGGATCAGTCGATATATCTCTATTCCCTATCTTGTAGTTAGCTAGGACTAGTTAATGGTTTGATCCGGGTATTAGTGCGCGGTGGTGCCAGTTCATGAAAATTTTAAGTATTTCACCGCTTCCGCATTTTGGCCTCGGGATGGAGGCCGGGGCGCCGCCGTGCACTTACAATAGCTGCATAAGTCGTGTCAGAGAGCAGCCCAGAACACCCTCAGATACTACTGGTATACCTACCAGTATATCTCGATTACCCTGGCCAGGGATTTCGTGTAATGGCTCTCCTAAACACGATCTCACCCCCAATACCGGGAGAGAAGAATCCCCTGCCGATCCGCTCACTTGCCTCCAATGTGGCTCGGGACTGTACCCAAAATATACCTGTTTGCACGACTCCTTTGACCCGTGGTAGGGTATAAATCAAAGCACTGTGGGAACTCACACGAGAAAAATGATGACCTCAGGTCGATGAACTAACCTGTACACATGTCACCAGGGAACTGCTATCTGACGATATGTATAGTACCAACCAGCATGTTCCCGGCGAGTCCTGTCCGGTGTACTCATAACCCAATGAGCACCTGTATACATCTTAGGTGATCCAACTGACACCAGTGGCTTGTGAGACCGGCCACCGCCCCTCGTAGGGGTCTCGACTGTATACACTAGTCTACTCTGGAGTATCGATGCCCTTTCTCGAAACTCCCACGACTAGGGACACTTTAAGGATGTGCTTATAGACCCTAGCTCCCACATTTATGATCGCCATCATACTGCTAGTAGTCAAGCAAGAATCCTATGGGCTCTATCAACATCTACATGATGATAAAGACAAACCAGATAGTATACTATCATCTTGAGTAAGACTGTCCTACCGGCATAGGTCATCCCTCAATCATTGCAATCACGTACCTGCGATCCAATAATTGACTTAGAGGGCACTATATCCAACAATCTCCCACTTGCACTTAAGGCTAATTATTGCGATGTCGTGTACTCACAGCTCGTGTGATACCGAGCATCCAACTCCTCTACTAATCAGTTTCACAAAGCTCGTTTGTAAAACTCTTGTGTTCGAGAAATAGCCTCAGTGAGTGGATCCGCTTCGGTGTTTCTTTCTGTATCTCTCTATATCTCAACTTCGCGGAGAAAACCATCTCCCAAATTGAGTAATACCTGTCTTGGAATATGTTTGGATATCTGATGGGACCTAGTTCATAAATAAACTACAAATCCAAACTTCTTAGACTGTATCAATCACTGAAACTATTCAGTGTCCAGCACCATGCCTCCTACAGTATCCTCTTGGACCTCCTGTCCGTAATACTGTCCCTCGTCTGAGGGAAAACTATAACTCTGACAATCACTTTGTCATCCATGTCACCTTTGAAGCCTGGGATAATAACCGTCTCCTGAAGGAGGCTGCCGTCATCTAATCCGTAGAACATGTACTTATGTTCTATAACTGGTTCCGTATGTTTCTTCAGGATTGGATTAATATGAACTTATCGCATCTAGTGCAATAATGACATCTGGTGTGGTACTTGACATCTCACGATTGACTCAATTGCCCAAGCAAGTGATCTGTCAATCTTGTACGTCCCTCTCCCCTTTAGTCTGTAAGACTCCTTTAGAGAGGGTGACTCCATCACCGGTAGGTACACCACCATGCTAGGAGTCAACTATTCTAAAATACTATTAGAATACTATCAAAGTACCCACATTGGGAAACTACCTAAATCTAGATCTAAAACCATAGATCTAGTAACCAGAATGTCAGATATTATATCCATATCCTTTGTGAAGAAAACAACTGTGTGTCGACCACAGTACAACCGAGCGTAGTATAGAAATTTTACTTCATACTCTGTGTATGTCATCCAAATACCAAGACATTACACCCTACTACCTTCTTAACAGATCCATCCCCTATTCTGATGAAGTCAAACCCATGACTGTCACATAAAATTAGATGATCTATCTCCGCTATAATTGCTCAAGTCTATAAATAGCCATAAGCTACTTGCCTAATATGCTTCCGCTGCTCCCACTGATTACGACAACCCTCTGGCAGAATAATATATACGTACACTTCTAAAACTAGTTTAGAATGACGCTATGCATATCCTCCTGTCGGGTCTCATAGTCTGGAACAACAGTAGTGTCAAGTTTGGGTAAACAAGAACCTCCCTGCCACCTTCCTTGAGGCTACCGGAGTACCTCTCGGGTGTCTGAGGTTACCCACCAATACTGCATTTTTAACACGGCAATTTCCCTATCTTTTGCACTCATCTAGAAGTGTTCGGCATTCATATTACGCATATTAGCAAATCAATCGTAAAATATCAGATTGCATGTGTTAGACTCTAAAACCGACATTTCGGAGGGAATTTAGTGTTTATCATTGCATCGCATCATCCTTGTATTGCGCAACTCTTGTCCCGATAAATTGTGCAGGAAATTGCAGGAACAAAGCCAAAAGAGCTGATCAAAAAATACACCAACTCCAAGATGTGAGATCTGGAGGTGATACAGAAAGCCAAATATAATTTAACATATCATAAAAAGGCCCAATTGTCAGCCCAAGACCACAGTAGAAAATTCAAGCCCAAAGGCTTCTAAACCGCCGCGGATCCGCGGCGGGAGCCCGCTTGCGCCGCGGATCCGCGGCGCTATGATGTCATCATGCTCTCAAATTTCATACACGTGGCTCTTGCAACTTCCCAAGCTTCCAGAAGTCTCCCGATTCTCCACGTGGCGCATCTAGAAGGCTCGGCATAATAAACTACTTCTAGAAGGCTCTTTTAACAAACTTTTGGAGGGAAATTCAAATCTTCTTAACAAACTTTTGGAGGGAAAATTCAAATTTGAAATCCTAGATCTAGGGTTTTGAGGTCTATAAAAGAGAGCCTAGATCTAGGGTTGAGGTTGTTCAAGAATCACTATCATCTTCTACCCACAAGTTGAGTGACACTACTTGTGTCAAACCCCAATTCAAAATCAAGATCAAGATCCCGAGTGCAATTCAAGCAAGAGAGCCTTCAACCTTTAGAAGCGACGCCGGATTTCAACGGAGCAAGAGATCCACGCCGATCCGCGACTCAAGGAGCCGAGCGAAGCCGAAATCGATGATCTAGTTCCATCCTTTTGTAAATTCAAGAGAGTTGTAACGAAATTTGTCGATAAATAAAGGTGAATTTTCTATATTCTTGCTTATCTTTTAATTCAAGCATAATGATTAGATCTCAATTTGTGATTGTGTTTGTGATCATGAAGTTTGAGTAATCGCCGCTCGTGTAGGAGTTGTGACGATCTTTAGATGATGAAGATTTAGATATTTTTACAATTCTTAAATCCTATAATGTTTAGAAATTCTAGTGAATCAAATGATTAATGACCTAGTTTCGAGATGATGCTTTCTTGATCGTGTTCACTCGAAACTAGGGAACAACTATTGACCATTTGATTAACTAGAAGCTAGAACTTGAATGCGATCCATCGAAAGGACAAAGGATGAGTTGCGAAATCCCTAATTTCCTCGCAAGATCCTTAAACCTCGATGAATTTGCATCGATCTAGTATCAATTCGTTAATGGATAAGAATAAGTAATCATTAGATCCCATCATATCTATAGATCCGATCTACTTCTACAAGCCATACTTCTAATCTTGATTGTTGGTTGGAAATTATTACAAATTATCACTTCTTGATTTTAATGCTTTCTTAGATCTAGATATTTTCTCTTTCTTGAAATGCAATTTTATAAATCATGAATTGTTTTCTTTTCTTTTCCTTAAAGTTTCGACTCATCTAATTCGAAGCACGAACGATTACACTTTCCCTGTGGACGATCCGCACTTACTAACGCGCTACATCCGACACCGTTATTGATTGCGGTCAAATAATTTTTGATTGTGATTTCTAAATACAATTTTCTAAAAACCAACACACAACGGAAAATCGTTTCAATCAAATGGCACCGTTGCCGGGGATAGTGCGCTAATTGTTCGTATTTTGAAATTTGAGTTGAAAAGTTTATTCCATCTATATTTTTAGATCAAAATTCGCGCAAACACTAATAAGTGTTGTTGTGATTTGATTGCGAGTAAATCTGGAATTTTTGGAGCTTGAGAAATTTTTTTTAGAGAAATCCAGAGAGCTCTTGAGCTGAACAGGAGCTTGTGCACAAATTTCTGTATAGTGATCCCCTGAAGGAACCGCGATTCCGCGGCATAACAGGGAATCTGCGGCGGATCCGCCGCGGCCTGACGTCATATCTGCATCAAAATTCTCATGTGACTACTACACTTTCTTATCTCCTCCTAAATCTGCTCCAATTAACATTTTGTGCAGGTTTCTTTGCAAATAAATCGCAGCGCCGCAAAAGCAAAATAAATTGTGCGTGTTTTGATTTTTGTGGTTGTTTGCAAATTAATACGGAATTTAAGGGGCACGGCCAAATCCAGATTAGGTGGAGAGTTCATTACCCTTCCTAAGCCCCAAAAATCACAAAATTTTCATCCGTATTGACCCTCATTAACTAAAAGAAATCTAGAGATGACTCTAAGGACCGTCGCGCTCACTTAGGACAAGAGAGGGCCATGGGTAATTCATTGCTTATCCGCGTTTATTTTGTGGTGTCTAAGGCATGTGTGTCGAAAGCTAGTGGTTACTTAATTAGGCCCACTACTTACGTAGTGGAGAACCTCCCACTTACCTGGCACTTACCTGGCCACAGGAGAGACAAAGAGGCAGTGGAGGATTGATCCCGTGACTTGTCTTTTGTCAGTTAGGAGCAGTCTAGAGCTTTGACCTAGGTGACTACTAGATTTTAGGGTTTTGCTTATTGCAATTTTTGTGATCACATCATTTTTTTTCAAAAATCCGTATATTTTTCAAAACAAACACCGCATTCATTCATCATTCCCCTAATTATAAGTTCACGCTGCCACTTGTACTAACCCTTTTTAGTGCAAGATAGGCTGGACACGGGATTCTAGTGCCCGTTTAGTCCGCGTCTCCTCGATCGACTCCGAAGTCGGTATTTCTCCATTTACCTCTCTTTTACCCACCACCACACCCACATCGATGGATCCGTCTCCATCGAATTTCTTTTCCACTACCCTGCCGCCGTCCGTTGGTGCGCAGAATCCACCTTGCATCTCTCTACAAGAGAGGTGGTATCCTACACGAGGTGCCCTTTCCACCTGTCTTTCCATTCCACCAGCCAACGGGGAAAATTTTCAAATAAAACCCCAATACATCAACCTTCTACCAAAATTTCACGGTCTCGAGTCTGAGGACGCATATGCCTTTATCACCAAATTTGAAAATGTATGCGCAATGATGGGTACTTCACAGTTTTCTGTGGATGCTTTACGTCTTCGTCTTCTCCCATTCATCTTGTGCGATATAGCCGAGAAGTGGCTGTATAACACTACCGCACATTCCATTTCAAATTGGGAAGAATTCGTCAAAGCATTCCTTAAGAAATTCTACCCACATCATAAAACAGCTCAAGTCCGTAGCGAAATAAATCAATTCACCCAGCTTCCAAATGAGCCATTTTCACAATGTCTTGAATGCTTCAAGGATCTGTTAGTTCAATGTCCACATCACGGCATCCCCAGATGGGATCTGTGCCGAATCATTTATGAGGGAATTAATCCTAACACAAGACAGACCCTTGAATTAATGTGTCAAGGCAATTTCATGACCAAAGATGATGGGGAAGCCTGAAAATTTTTAGAAGATTTCGCTGAAAGATCTTTACAGTGGGAGGGTGTGAGTCAATCGTTTAGGGCTGGCAATAACCAATTGGATGTTTTCATAGGAGTTAGAGCTGAAATTTCAGCTATCAATAAGAAACTCGAGACTATGGAAAACAAATTTTTAGCCGCCGCCCTAAGTCAAATGTCACTCTCCAAAACTGTATGTGGATGCTGTTCTGATCCATCTCATTTGACGGAAGAATGTCCATTGAATTCTCCGTTTCAAGGTCACGAGCATACCAATGCCGCTTTTCAAAGACCTAGAAACGATCCATCTTCTTCCACATATAATCAGTGTTGGAGGAATCACCCTAACTTTGCTTGGAACCAATCACAATCTCAAAACACGGTTCCAACTCAAAACAATTTCCAAAGGGTCCCTCCACCACAACAGCAACCACCGCTTCAATTGAGTCAGCACCCCTTCCAATCACAAAACTTCCAAAATCCGGCCAACACTTTTGCACTACATGAAAACTCTTTGCAATTGACCGGTACAGATAATACCTCTGCACTAGCACAAACCTTGGATATTTTCATGAAACAATCAATCCAAGGGACGGCAAGTTTGCAATCTTCCGTCGAGAATGTGATGAAGATCATTGTCTCTCAAAATGAGAATATCAAATCGATGGAAGCACAAATTGCACAACTAAAAGTCGAAATGAGTGCAAGAGAGGAAGGGAAACTTCCAGCTCAACCCTTACCCAATCCTGGCTATTCACATCATATGGATGCAATCACGTTGAGATCTGGAAGAGTGCTTGACAATCATGTTGGGGAAGAGATTGATAACATTGAAAAATCTATCAATGATACCCCGGCTGAGACCTTTCGTCACACACACACTTCTAATTCTAACCCCAGTTCTTCTACACCACCACCTTCTTGCGAGCCTATTCTTCATTTTCCACAAGGCTCGACACCTCAGCCCATCTCTTCTAGTTCACAGAAAATGATCCCCACTTCTATTCTGGGATCGGGTCCACACACACTTCCTTCTCTTATGATGGACCCAGCGCTTATTGCTAAAGCACCTTATCCTAATCGGTTAAGGGCTAACAAATCGAGTCCACATATGGATAAGATTATGGACATGTTTAAGCAAGTTAACATCAACAACCCTCTCCTAGATGTCATCCAGCAAGTTCCGTCCTATGCGAAAACTCTTAAGAACTTGTGCACTAGGAAGAGGAAGAAACAAGTGTAAGTTCACGTTGCCAACCCCGGTTCTTGCGGGGAGGCGGAAACGGTATAAAAATCAAATTTTTAGCGCATTAGGCAACATGGACTAACAAAAGTCGGGATCTTTTCTAAACTAAACTAGCTACCAAGCAAAAGAGAGTTAGCTACTCGGAAAAGATGTTATACCTAACTTGAACTCCTTCTTCTTGAAACCTTTGTAGAGCTTGGATGGTGCTTTCCTCGTCGCCTTCTTCCGTCAAAGATGGATCCACCTGAGGGTTCAACCTTCGGGCTCCTTTCTCGAACTTTGAGAGAACTAAGGTCTTTGGCTTGCTAGACCTCTAACCCTAGAGTGAGTAGAGAGTGGTGTAGGGTGTTTTTATCTCAAGGAGGGGTTTCTCAACACATGAGAGTGGGTCTCCTTGAACTAGAGGAGGAGGAAGAAGAAGAGAGGAGAGAGAAGTGTTATGATAGAATGAAACCTCTTTTTTACAACCATAACATAATATGAAAATGAATTATCAAATTAATAATAATAATCTAAATGAAATAGTTGATGGATGGTTTGAAATGACAATTATCATTACACATATTAAATGGTTTTGCTAGAATCAAAGAGCATCTTTGATATGTAATGATGATAGTCAAAGTTTCAACCATGGTCAACAAGTCAACCTTGGTCAACAAGTCAACAAACCCAACCATGACGCAATTTCATTTAATTAATATTATTAATTGATATATCATAAAATTCATTAGGGTTTGGAAAAAGACGACAGTCAACTGTGCATACACACCCGTTCCGAAACCCTAATGAAAAAACCTCTTCCTCCGCCTCAAGCAATTGTGCATACACACCCGCATTCTTGTTCCGAGGAACATGAATACAATGAGATAAAACTAACCCCAAAACATATACCAGTATCTGGCTCAAACCAGAGCCCGCTAGTAATATCCGTCCGGACTCCAAACATGCACAAGTGCGCGGATGAGAACGAACCCTGTCTCAGAACCATGAGACCTCTACGCTGTTTTTCCCAATGGCGAATAGCCCTCTGTGTGGGACTCTAAAGACTCGACACTACGCTGGCAGTGGGTTTAACCACAGACCGCAAGCGGCACTAGCTGTGCATAACGGTCCCCAGGTAGATGCCGATAAGAAGACTGACGAGGTGAACCCCATCTGAACTCCTACTGAGTCTGAATGTGACAGTCTCCGTACAGTCCGGTCTGTTCTTCTGATACATCGCATGGCGGGCCTAGGGGGCGGTAAACGTCAGTCCCCTAATAGCGGTACAAGTCATGTCGGAGTGAAGCCCAAAACACCCTGAGATAACACTGGAAGCCTACTAGTATATCTCGCTTGCCCTGGCCAGGGACTACTCGTGTAATAGCTCTCCTAGACACAGCGCGATGTCAACCCCCAATGCTGGGAGAAACGAATCCTGTCTAACCGTCACTGCCTCCAAGTGCTTCGGGACTGCACCCAACTACCACCTGTTTGCACGACTCCTTTGAGCCGTGGTAGGGTAGTAATCAAAGTACAGTGGGAACACACTCGAGGCGAAGTGCCAGTGTCAAGTCAGCGGACTAAGCTGTACTCATGTCACCTGGGAACTGATAACTGACGATAGGTATAATACCAACTAGTCAGTTCCCGACGAGTCTTGTCCAGTGTACTCGTAACCTAACGAGCACCCGCATACTATCTCAAGTACGACGTACTGACAGCTGTGGGACAGACCGTCTCCCACACTGGGATGAGAAGCGCATGCGCTAGTCTACTCCGGAGTATCGATGCCCTGTTTCGATAGTCCTGCGACCAGGGACCTGCATAAGGATGTGCTTATAGATTACCCAGCCCCCACTAGTGTGACTGGCATCACAATGCTGGTAATCAAGCAAAGATCCTAAGGGCTCCACTAATGCGTATAGGTGATATCATAAAATAAACACATGTACACATTGAAGTAGAAACAAACCAAGTAGCATACTACTATTTTGAGCAAGATTGTATATACAAGGTGAATATCCCAAGCTTTCATTAAGTAATATAAAAACCAGTATAATACAGTAATGGCCTCTAGGGCATATACACTAACAATCTCCCACTTGCACTAAGGTCATGTACCGGCGTATCGAAGACCTATCATCTCGATCAGCCGCTCGAACTGAGTCTGGGGCAAGGCCTTGTTGAATGGATCTGCAGTGTTTTCTTCTGAAGAAACCCTCCGAACCTCGATCTCCTGGCGATCCAAGGTCTCCCTGATCAGGTGATACCGCCTCAAGATGTGTCTGGATTTCTGATGGGACCTTGGTTCCTTCGCTGAAGCTGTAGCCCCGTTGTTGTCGCAATACAGAGGTATTGGATCAACAATGGACGGAACCACCTGAAGTTCTTTCAAGAACTTCCTCATCCAGACGGCTTCTTTTGCGGCATCAGATGCAGCGATGTATTCTGCTTCCATTGTCGAGTCTGCAACGGTTTCCTGTTTGGAACTCTTCCAACACACCGCCCCTCCATTGAGGGTAAAGACAAAACCCGACATGGACTTGGAATCATCCTTGTCACTCTGGAAGCTGGAGTCAGCAAAGGCCTCGATCTGGAGGTCTTTTCCGCCATACACCAAGAACATCTCCTTAGTCCTTCTCAGGTACTTGAGAATGTTCTTTACCGCTATGCAGTGTTTCTCCCAAGGGTTTGACTGATACCGGCTTACTACACTCAGTGCATAAGCTACATCCGGTCTGGTACACAACATCGCATACATTATAGAGCCTACCGCAGAAGCGTAGGGTATAATAGACATGCGATCCCTCTCCAAATCAGTCTTAGGAGACATCTCTTTAGAGAGGGTGATCCCGTGACAAGCCGATAGGTTACCGCGCTTGGAATCTTCCATACTGAATCTCTTCAGTATGGTGTCGATGTACCTGGACTGCGAAAGTCCTAATATCCTCTTGGATCTATCACGATGGATCCGGATCCCCAGGATGTATGAGGCATCACCCAGGTCTTTCATGGAGAACCTGTGCGACAAGAACCCCTTGACAGATTGTAGCATAGGAATGTCATTTCCTATTAAGAGAATGTCATCCAGGTATAAAACGAGGAATACTACAGTTCTCGCTACAAATCATCTATAGATGCATGGTTCATCTGGATTTTTGATAAGGCCAAATTCTTTGACCGTCTCATCAAAGCAGATGTTCCAACTCCGCGATGCCTGCTTTAGTCCATAGATGGACTTAAGCAACTTGCACACTGTTGGGGTAAAAATTTACACCCCGGTTGACCAAGTCAAAATCAAAGTGAACCCCAAGCCAAGTGGGCCCAAGCCCAGATCCAGTGGGCCCATGCCCGGGTCGAGCTAGAACATGAAGCGGCCGACCTCCCCCCATGCCAAGATAAAAATTTTGTAATAAATAATTTTGTTGCATTTCCTTTATTTTATTTTATGGATAAATGTAAGAAAAATAGGCATAAAGCCAAATTTTTGTAAAGCCCATGGCTTATGTGCAAAAAGAAATGACACATGAGCCATGGGATAGGCAAAATGCCATTTTGTGAAGCCCAAGGGGCTATGTGTAAAGTGTATAGCCTATAAAGGCAAAGATAATGAAATATCTCAACAACTTTTTTTTGTCTCTCCAAAAAAGTTTCAGATCTGAGATCTTTCTTCCATCTTCAAGGTTCCAAAAGCTTCTTCTTTCTTTTGAATTAAATCAAGAGTTTTACACTTCCTTTTTCAAAACTAAAAGGTTTTCCTCACTGGTGCGCTAGCGCTCGAGCGCAAAGCGCCCGCATGCCGACACGTGGCGCGCTTGCGCTCTGCGCTCTGCACTCGAGCGCAAGCGCCCAAGTGCCGACACGTGGCGCGCTTGCGCTCCAGCGCTCTGCGCTCCAGCGCAAAGCGCCCACGTGCCGACACGTGGCGCGCTTGCGCTCAAGCGCCCAGGCGCTGGCCCCACGCATCCTTTGGATGTCTTTTTCCCATTTATTTATACATACATGTATATATATACATATGTATACAAATGTACACATACACATACTCCACGACACTGTCCCTGTTAGAAAAAATTTCTAACGGGGCGCTGCCACGCACCCCGCAAGAGGGCTGCTAGCCCCCTTGACCCCCAGCCTGCTATCCGGGTAGCGGGACCCCCGTAAAAACTCTGCGTGGCTCCCGATATGTTCAAACCCCCCTCCAAAACACAATACACGTACACTGCACATTGAGTTCGCATGACCAGTTTAACCCGTCAATCGGAGGTTCCCTCGCCCCAAAGGCGGGGGGTAATTAACGGCAGCTTAGTTCGCGGCTGCCGGAGATTCGGATGCCCACAATCATTAAACCCCGGCCTACCCTAGGCAGGGGGAATCTGTAGTATGCCTGACAAGCACGCGCGTATTCCCATCTCAATGGGGTGACGAAAAACACCCTACAGATTCTGGCACGCCCGGTGGGACTAATCTCTCCTCCCATATTTCGGGTTAAACGTTCATGCGAACTTAATCAATATACATACCTGTATTTATACTAAAAATAATGCTTTTTCATGTAGATTTTCAAGCAATCAACTTTGACGATAATGTCTCCCTAGACGAATTCAGCTTCCAACGTGACCCCGATTCCGTACGTGGTCAAGATCAACGCTCGTGTGGTTCTCCCCGCAAGCCTCAGTCGACAGTGGGAGGAACCGCCCCGCCAGTTCGGCTCCGTCATCATCTACCCTGCCGGAAGCGCTCATCTGGCAGAGATCCCGGCGGAACAGGTGGCCAAGCCGGTCTCAAGGGGTAAGAGGCCGAATGTCGTGATCGCCAAGGCACCACAACCGAAACTTAAGACGCTATCTAAAAGATTCTCTGGTGCTCCAGCGGGGGGCAAGAACTTCGGTACAAAGTGAAACATCAAATGTTACGGACGATCTCAGGCGATAACTCCAACAAATGCACAATCGAGCGTATCTCCAAGGCCCTCCATCGCCCGGTCTGCGGCATCTTCCCAAAAAGCCGAAGTCTGCCAGGTGCTTAGAACTGAAAAGTTAAGGCAGAAGCGGCTCAGGTATCGAGCCAACAAAAGGGCCAAGGCTTCGACCAAATGGAATCGTGTGAAGTTCCAAGTGCAGGGTTGCCCCGCGACGACGGCTGAGTCGGACGTAAGAATCAGCAATTCTTTCGAGCCTCTAAAGTGGGTTCAGAAAAATGCCATGACCGCCAGAATCAAGAAGACAGCGGTCCTAACAGTGCCACAAAGAGACGTGTCCCGGCCCCAACAGAAAAAGTACGACACTATCTCTTCAAGGGTCTATCAGGCGCTCTGTGCCGCACGAAAGCAGCGGAGCAAACCCAGGAAAGAAGCGCCAGCACCATTTAAGAATCTGGTTAGGCCAGCCGCCTTCAATCGACTACCAGCTACCGAAACAAGGGGGTCAAGACAGCGATCCGTGAAATCAGCTGCCAATGATAGAAAGACGTCCAGATATACCATCCATACGGTTTATATGGCGGGCGGGCGCCCTAGCAACAACCTTCGCAGCAAAAGCAAGGACGGGGCCACCACATCCCAAGCCCAATCTAGCATGAATGTGGTTGCCGCCGCCCAAGAACAGCCACCCCCACTGGATGAAGAAAACCCTCTCGATGAGGATGATAGGCAGAAAGACCCCTCGATCCATGCAGAGTCAAGCTCGGACAGCGAGGAAGAGCCGACTTTCCGCCCCAGGACTGCGGAGCAAGAGCTGCTTCAAGAGCTTCGAAACCAGCTCAGGAGCAAAGATAAAGAGATGGCCAAGCTCTATTCGAAGATTGACGACTTAACGAACGTGGTGATGCAGCTTAGTGTAACGTTTTGAAAATCGTTTCGGTGAAATTTCGAAAAAAACGGTAAAATAAGGGGGTTTTCTGTAAAAAGTCAAAATACAAATATCTTATTATAAAAATTAAATATACATATTCTAGTTATGTAATTGCTTGTATTTGGTGTTTATTGACCCACTGGGAAAATTTCAAATTTTCTGAAAATTTTTCCGAAAATAATTATTTTAATATTATTTTAAGCCGTCACTAATATATTTAATTAGGGAAAATTACAAATTGGAATGAGTTGAAATAAATTTTATGCATCATAATACATTAAATAAAATTTTATCATGTTGGTTTTGAAACGAAATCGTTTGCCAAAACGGTTTAGAAATATCCGAAGAAAAAGGCTTTTTTTGTGTAAATGGATGTTTGGGGTATTGTATTTGTCATTTTCCATCACCCCACACCCATACCCACACTCACACACCCCCATTTTCCCTCCCCCTTGGCTGAATTCAGCAGCCCCCCCTCTCTTGTCCCCACTTGTTTGCAAAAGAAAAGAAATGAAAGAAAAGAAAAGAAATGGATAAAAGAGTTGACCTTTTGTTGACTTGGACTTTTCCTTCACCATACCTCACACCACACCCCCTTTCTCCTCTCCCCCACATGCTTGTGGCCGGCCCTTCCAACAGCAGCCCCTCCCCCTTTTTTTCTCCTCTCATTCCTCTTCCAAAATGCTTAAAAATTGCCTCAAAACCCATCAAATAAATCCCAAAATCAAAATCCAACTTGTACCCATTTTTCATTTGCTATTCTTGCATGGATCTAGGGAGAAAGTTGGCATTTTAGAGGCTTGATTTTCATATTTGATCTCTTGATCATGAGGTATAATTCTAACCTTTTCTCAAATTGTGCTAATTGTTTCATGTTAGCTTAATTAGTTTTTTTTTAATTAGTTCTAGGTGCTTGAATTAAAATTCAAGAGAAGGGTTTTGAATTAATGATTAGGGTTTGTGATCAAGTAAGGTTTTTATCATTTGTTTATGGTTGTAATGAGGAGATTAACATTTAGTTGTATGCAAAATCTAAGTTAGTTGCTATTTGCTAATTTGTTAATTTAAAATTATGATAACTTTGCTAATTGCTAACTAGGTTTTTATAATTAGTCTAATAATTAGGTTTAAAAATCTAATTATGGTTTCATAGCATCATTAACATTATAATGAGTGGTTTAATACCTTAGGTTATGCAAATCTAAGCTTAATTCTTAAATCGAGAATTTTTGCTTGAAAATTGTTAAAATTGGATAATTTGTAAACTAGGTTTTTGTGGTTTATGGAATTTAATGAGATTAAATTATGGGAATCGTTTTTTTTTACCTATTTAAGATATTTAGTGAATATTGTGGCCTCTAGATTCGTCTATACATCGACTTTTGCACAAAAACGATGATTTATGCTTGCTAGATTTTCGGAAAAATGACTTTTTAAGTGAAATTGGGCTTTTTGTGAATTTCAAGCTATTTTATATTATAATTAGTGCTTTTAATTGTACCAAAGAGTGTGTTGGGAGCTTTCTCGATGGTTTGGCGTTTGTACGCCGACATCGAGGGTTTTTGGGTCGATTTGTGAAGCAACCATAGGTTTTGACCTATGTGGGATTCGTGCGTCGTTTTGGTCATGAGTCGGATTTTAATGCGATATGGTGCGTTATGATATGTAGGTACCCCATGCGGACTTTGAGACGACAAGCAAGCGCGTGGCGACGTCGGCACCGGCGAGCGAGGACCAGGTGAGTAGATTTATATCTACGGGGAGAAGTCGGGTGGATGGCGTATAGCACCCCCGCAGTTCGTGGTGATGTATACGAATACGTATACACACATTTATATATTGATTATATATCGTTGAGTATACTGATGATAAATATGGATATTTGGTGTTCTCGGGTGATTTAGTGTCGCGAAACCCTAGAGTAGTGGTTGCACCACACATGCACACACCCACACATACTTGCATATTTTCTTCTTTCATTTGTGCTTATGCGGGATTATATAGTTATGTGTTCACATGGGTATGGGACTATGTGTTCACATACGGATTTGAGGATGATACTTGGGATCGAGATGAGTCGATGAGATTTGTGTTGAGGTTGTGATATCGGTGATATGGCAGGTTTCGTACTTGAGGTACGTCCTGGTGTTATAGCGGATCTTGGGACGACGATACGGGTGAATAGTGTTATTAATTAATGGTCGACATGTGATCGTGATATGAGGCATGATATGCTAGAATATTGATATTAGGCCGTATCGGGCGATGTATACCCTTGATGATGCTATGTGCTGACGGTATCGGTTTGTACAAGATTGTCGATCTGTAGTCAGATCATGAGTATATTGAGGATATTAGTATTGTACTAGACATAGGTCAGTACCCTAGACTATGATCTTGAATAAAGAGGGTACCAGAGGAATAGTGTGAGGAATATGATATTGACCTGTACCCAGATTTGGGGATGCCGTACGACTGATTTACGTACGAGCTATATCTTGATGATTGATCCGCACTTTTGACTTGGGATGTCTGATTGTATATATGGTATCGGATATGATATTATTGAGGCGGGATCACCGACTAATATATATACAGGTATGTATATGGATCGACTCAGATGTTAAGCGGTTTCCTTACCTGTAGTCCAGCTTGTTAGCTTAGCCCATTAGTTTAGTTTATTTAGATTAGATTCGATTCTTACCTATTTCAAAAACTAACGAATCGTGGGTATTTTAAAAGACAGCCCAAGGGATCCTACGGATATTTCAAAAGACGTATCTTTTCATAAAAACACCATAGCCCTATTTTCAAAACCCCATGATTCGTGTTATTTCAAAAGGCACCATTTGTAGGACTTATATTAGATTAATGCAGGTTAGTTACAGTTGCGTCTAGTATTCAGCTCCCGCTTATTATTGTGGTTCGCTTCGCATCGCATACTTATGCTATAATTTCTTATTGCAATGTTGATATCATATTGTTAGGACACCAGCACTATTACCGATGATGTGTATGCACCACGTACACTTACTTGCCGGCTCACACACATCTTCATCGGTAATTACCATGTCACGTACACTTTAGAGAATATATTTGCTTGACTTAGCTTGTTAGCTAGTAGTTTTGACATGATATTAGTGTACTTTCCTTATGTGCCATATTAGACATTTCAGTTATTACTTGCTACTTCATGCATACTGTTATTCATTGTTATACCGCACTCATGGATTCTCATGCATATATTCACTATTTTACGTGTTATTGAGGTTTTGGATTCGGATTTCCATGAGATTTTCTGGATTTGGAGGAAAATCGCAAAAACATAAATAAACCTTTTCTCTCTTT
This sequence comes from Agapanthus africanus, assembly GCA_030015575.1. Lineage (NCBI taxonomy): Eukaryota > Viridiplantae > Streptophyta > Magnoliopsida > Asparagales > Amaryllidaceae > Agapanthus > Agapanthus africanus. The sequence continues at coordinate 221,794,859 of CM057340.1, forward strand.
TAAAATAAAAAGTGCGGTTTTTCCCATGATGTATGAGTCGTCCACCATGAGTTTGCTGATGGATTTCGAGACCCGATTCGAGGAGACGGATGAACCGTTTCGGGTACATGGTGGACCCGGTAAGGTACCCCGGGGCAAGAAGCGCGTGATGATGACGATGTGAGCCTGGCAGGGGAGCACTACCTACCGGTAATTTTACCCGACGCGTCGGATATCCGGAGGATACCGTCGTGGTCTTGAGATAGATGGTAGGGGTCGGTCTGGACTGACGGCGCCGTAGATATTGTGATCGAGACATTGAGATTTTGAGATATTGAGGTACAGAGACTGTGATACAGAGATATCGAGATATTGGGATTACGTTTTGTGCCGATGCTAGGCACTGTTTTATGCTGATTTCATTATGATACCTCATTTTAAAAATACAAGGAAATCTCACTAAATTATGAAAACAGTTCTTCATTTACATGTATTCTGTTTTAATGCATTCATACCTCATTCATATGATATATTGCTACCTGAGGCACTGACACGGGCACATGAGATTACACTCGGGTTAGATATTTACCCCAGCCTTGTTATAGGTTCCATGTTATACATATATTTGAGGATATATTATGATCATTGACCTAGGTTGCGTTATTTATGCGATTTCTGTGCCTAGATGTTTTTCTATTCACGAGTTGGCAACTCACTGTTCATATCAGATTTTTGCATTTTTATACCGCCCAATTTTTATCACATTGCATATCGGTAGGTACTCTTGAGCCGTGTTTGCTAGTCAATTGCAGGATACAGGTTCTCGGCTCTAAACGCTGAAATCCATGGAAAAACACGACAAAATCCGGGTTCCTGCCAACCACAGATAAAACACGGGCCTCCGCTCTTTATCCGTCTGTTTCCACACACCAGTTTAGGAGACAAAATGGCAAATCGATTGTCACCTTCATGCACAAGGCTCAATGGCAACACAAGTTCCAAGAAATCTACGCGGAGCTCAAGAAAATCTTGACAAAAAGTCCACATCAAATCACCTTTCCATCAAAAGAAATTCTGGAAGAAATGTGGAGGTATTTTCAGAAAACACATATGCCAAACTACAGACAACATCAGAACAGGGGGGCCCACAAAATACGAGAACCCAATTCCCCAAGTAGGCCGCGGATCCGCGGCCATGTGGGCTCCTCTCACTGTCAACTTTTAGGGGCAGTCTGGTACTTTTATATGGAGCCATATTCTTGCCCTAGGTTTTCATTCCCCTGCCTATAAATACTCCAGAACTAAGCTAAGCCAAGGGTCCAATTTTGTGTTCAATTCTTTGTTCCTCTTTTGTAGTTTTTAGTAGTTCTTCTTCTTCTTCTTCATTCTTCCTCTATGGAAATATAGTGAGAGCATTGAGTGGATGTTAATGAAGATGAGGGCTTTTGTATCATTCTCTTTTGTTTAAACTTCCCCTTGAGATTCTTGCTTTCTCTTGATCTTTCAACCTCTTCATTGAGCTTGAAAGGTTAAGAGTTTGTTATTGATCTCAAGGGTCGTATTTTCTTATGGAATTAGCACTTCATTTCACATGCGTTCTCTACCCTTCTCTTGATCTTGCAACCTCTTGATTGAGCTTGCAAGTTTAAGGGTTGGCTATTGATCCCATGCTTGTCTTGAGTTCTAGTTTCTAATTCTTTTTATTGCTTATTTATTACTTGCTTTTTATTACCTTGCTTTACTTTCTTGCAGTTTATATTCATCTACTTAATTACTTGTAATCTTTTCTTTTCTTTGTTCTTTTCTTTGCTCTTCTTTGTTCTTTTTTGTGATTGAATGTAATTATCGTTGTTAAGAATAAAAACGGTATTGTAAGTTAAGATTTTCTTTTCTCATTTCCTTTTCCCGTTATTTTCCATTGAACTCCGCCCAAACCATACGCAAGCGCTCCGTTAGGCACCCTACCCCAACAAGGTAACAGTGACTCCTAACCGCGACCGGTTGCGTTCGGTTTGGCCGGAGGCGAAAGCAAGAGACAAGAACGGAAGGACAAGGGTAAATAAGCCGGATTCCAAGAATACCGCGCTTAAATCCCCTAATCCACGTTGTTGCCGATTGCTCTAGCTTCAATCGGTCAAGACTCGGCTCAAAGGTTTTGAGTACGGATTTCCTTAGCTTACAATCTCGTATCTTTTTCTTAACAACTTCATACTTGCAAATAATACATATAGGATAGTCTTGAACAAACATACACAAATTCTTTATTGACTCGTCTAAAGCAAGAACGGACATACAACCATCTCCCTGTGGATCGACCCGTGCTCAACCGGCTAGCTGCATAGCGACACCGTCCTGATCGCGGTAAACTTTAGAACTTTGAACATCCGACACGCCAAAATCGTGCGATCAAATGGCGCCATTGCCGGGGAGACGGTAGCGTATTTTCTTTCTTGTTATTCGGGTTAATATTCTTTTTGTATATATAAAAAAAAATCTTTTTGTTATTTTTGATCATTTTTGTGGGCAAGTGTGCAGATTTTTGCGTATTTGCAAACTGCGATTGTGGGAGCAAAGTGTACGTTCAAAGATAAGGTGATTACGAAGTACAGTGCCAAAGATCCCGGTAGTTTGACCCGCGCAAGCGAACTTTCCAAGCTTACCGGATTTGATTCAACGGGGGTTTCCTAACCCAAAACTTAACGGTACGTACTTTACTAACACCTTCTTCTCAAATCCGACGCTTCCAATATACTATTCTTTGCAGGATTCTTTGCAAGTTCGCTAGCAAACGCTAAAAAATTGACTAACCCGTATTTGTTGCAGTGCCGTGCTTAAACTAAAAAATGATTGTTTGATTCTTTACAGAATTTTTGAATTGCGCATTGCATACATTAATACGGACTTAAGGGCAAGCGGACCCCACAAGATACGGTAAAGGATTTCATCACCTTTTCCGTGGCCCACAAATCACGAACTTGAGCATAACGTTTACCCGCCCAAAATTTAAAAGAAACTAGACTTTAAGCCTTAAGGACTTCGCGCTCACTAGGAGAAGTTAACTGTGTTTAGAACCTTGCTTAACGGTATATTGTTTACGGGGTGTCTAGAAAAGTGTTAACGGCGAAACCGCCAAAAGAGAATGGGTTATTTAATTAAGGAACTTCGCGAAAGCGTTGGAAAACCTCCCCTTATCTCTGCACTTACCTGGCCTCGTGATCAGTGTATCTTGAGCCTGTTTCTCGACACAGTTTTACTTCGACAATCAAGTTCTGGAGCAGGTCTAGTTGACCTAGGTGAACCCTAGAACGATTAGGTGTGTGGTATTTTTGTGTCGTGATTGTTTTTGTCCATATTGTTTTTTATTCTTTTGTTAATATATAAACTAAAAAAAAAATCACATTCTTTTTCCCCTCCTTTTCTCTACCTTTCTTTCTCTCTCTTCATATCATGGGTACCCCACCTCGAAAAACTCTTGCCGAACTTTGGTACCCACAACCAGACATTACTTCTTACGGTTCTTGCTTTGGCCGAACTTCGAACGACCCCTCCATGCATAAAATTTCATTGAGAGATCGGATAGACGCGTCTAGGACAAACAATTTGACTCCGCAATCCACTTCGTATCAACCATTTCATACATTCACCCCTTCTCACGTTGATACCCCTTCCTCGAGTCCTGTTGCAACTCCAAGACCTATGTCTATTGCAGAACGTATTGAACAATCTCGTAGCCGATCTTTCACTCCTTTCACCACTTCAAATTCTTGGGATCAACTATTCCATTCACCTTCCTATCCAAATGTTGATCCTGCTCCGGTCCAGCCATTCAATTCCTACCAATCCTACCCTACTTTTGCACCTTCCCTAGACATTGCATCAGAACCGCCATTTGGGAGTTTTCAGTATCCAAACAACTTTGAATCTTTTACTGAAACCCCTTCACAACCAATGTCTAGTCTAAAACAGTCGTTGGAAGACTTTTGGGTAGCGTCAAGCCAACAGATGATGGATTTGAATGCGTCCATGGCCGCTCTCATACAACCTACTGACCCGGTAGCGAGTTTCCTGCTAGCTCCAAATTTTCCAATGTATGATGAGGCGGTAGGACAGGCGGAGAATTTGAGTGGAGAAAGTGAGCTGTATACCCTTCCAAATCAAACCTACCCGTCTCAAATTGAATCCCACAACTCCTGTGTTGAAAGTCTATCAAGTGTCCCAAATGAATTATCAGTTGAAGATAGAATGTTTAATGAGTTGTGCGACTTTGTAGTGTTTGATTTGCCAGATTGTGAAGGGACCTTGCCAAGTGAAACCACACCCAATCGTTTTGACCTCTACACCTCCATCTTAGAACCTGAATTGATTGAAATCCATTCTTTTGATGAGGTGTCTGAGAATATTGATTTTCACTTGATTGAGGATATTGACGCTGGGAATATTTTGGATGATGAACCCATAGATTTGGCTGAGTTTTTCTCTTCAAATCATCATCCCGAGTCATTAAATGTTTTTCCCGAACTTCATATGCGTCTTGATATTGATGATAAAAGAATGGATGAGCTTAACTTTGAGGAGAATTCTGAGGATAGTTTTGAGGATGAACCAGTTATAATTGATGAGTCGGATTTTCCCATTCATCCTGTCCCTGTCATTGACTGTGTACACCCTCCTGAACCTTTAACCGATACCCCTCCTCAATCACTTCCCTCCATTCTTTCCATCGTTCCGACCTTGCAAAGAACCGTCTCACTTTCATTTCATATGTCTGGTTTACCACGTTCGGCGTACCCATGGTTTCTTACGAATCCTGAGGGATTTGACCCAATCTCTCGCCGGGTTAATAGATTAGCACAATCGCTGTTTACACATCGCTCATCACAAATTGTGCTAATCTATTCACTCCATTTGCACCCTCAAGTTCGTACTCCACTTCTTTTTCCCTTCCGCCATTCTTCTTCTGATATACCGAGATCGTATCCCGCTTCTATCTCCATACGGTCTCGCGTATTCTCCATTTCTTACCTCTTCACCTTCTTTCCCCAACCACTGCTTCACCATGATAAAATCTTTGAATGGTTGGTGTTAACTTTTGGCCTGTGTAAGGCCTTGTATAGCTTGATACTGTTCTTTCCCCCCTAATCCTGAACTTCAACGCTTAACAGTGGAAACACTGTTTTACTTAAGTTTGGGGGGGACACCATTTTTGTATATATTTTTTGTTTTCCTTTTTGTTTTGTACATAATTTGTTTTTAGGGAGCGCCGACAATTTTGATCCTCTTGGTGTAGCCTGACAGTGAGGGCACTGTCAAGTTTAAGTTTGGGGGTGTTCTCGGTAAGCTTTCTTCCTTCGCATTCATTTGTATATTTTGCATCTGCATATTAAAATCCATAAAATCCATAAAAATCTGAAAATTTTCTAAAAACATAAAAACTTTTCTGTCAAGTTAGCTTGTGGAAGAACTCTGATTCAAAATTTCGACGGTTTTTGTTTGAAAAAATAGGAATAACTAAATCTTATGTTTAGATTTTGAGAACCTGAAAGATAACTCTCCTTTGAAGTTAACTATAGCTGATATGCGTCTTTACATCACACTACACGTGTCGTGAGTTTTTGGGAATTAGATGACAAGTCTTTTATGTTTAAAAACTGTTAAACAAATAAATGATTTTCTGAGGATCAAATAGGTTTGTTCTGAAATAAGTAATGTCAAGAATAGTTTATGAAGTAAAGCTAATATGAAGGAATGTTATTGAGGCCGTAATTGGAACTAAGTCTGAATAATAACCCATCTAAAACTTGATTGGAATGATTACACACCGAACCCACTAAACACGTCTTTTATCCAAAAAAAAAATAATTGAACTGCCGGTTATATCTCCGTTCGTATTAAATCATCTGATTTTCACGCCAAACTGTCTTTTGTTTTTGGACCTAGGTAACTTGAGTAATTAAGTCCGCTGGGGTGTTTCTACACCTAATGCCCTAAAATCAACTGGTTTGGGTGCATTGGCCCAAAGCTCGCTAAGAAGCCTAGAAAGTCCAGATTAAAACAAAGTCAAGCAAGTGTTCTCTCCGAGTTAAAATTCCTGACGGTTCTTTGTGTGAGAATAATCTTGATAAAAGACAGGCTTTTATAAAAAAATTTAACGGAGATATGAAGGTTTTATTCTATGATAAAGACTATTGCACGTTCACAGAGGTGTGTATGAAATGAAAACAAGGAAAATGTGGAGTGAAAAATATGACCTAGTTTCCTGTTAGGGAAGATAGAAATTCTGAAGTTGCAACTTTACTGGAAAACGAAACTTGAAAAATGCTTAACTCTTTATAAACTTATGTGATCCTTTTAAAATTGTTATCTGGGCTTTATTGTGCGACATGATGACTTTAATCGATCCTTCTGGAACTTAACGACACTATTTGCACTGCACGTAAAGACATATAAAATCTGTAGTTAAATAAGAAGCGAGGTGTGAAAAATAAAAGTTCGATAGTCTAGACTTAGGATTATAGAATTGTTATTTTCTGAAACAAAAACTTTAGGGTTTGAATCTTAGTTATTTTACAAAACCAACTTGACCGGATTTTGTGGGTAGTATCCGCTGAAAACCCTCAGGAGACAACACTCCTCGTACTAGGGACACCTAGAGGTTTAACGGCTTGTTGCACTTGCTCAGTGCAATCGCGTTCCCTGCGAAAGTGAGGTTAGGAAATTTTTTTGTGAATAAATTGGCTTTTCTCGGGACGAGCAAATGATAAGTTTGGGGGTATTTGTTCATATCAGATTTTTGCATTTTTATACCGCCCAATTTTTATCACATTGCATATCGGTAGGTACTCTTGAGCCGTGTTTGCTAGTCAATTGCAGGATACAGGTTCTCGGCTCTAAACGGTGAAATCCATGGAAAAACACGACAAAATCCGGGTTCCTGCCAACCACAGATAAAACACGGGCCTCCGCTCTTTATCCGTCTGTTGCCACACACCAGTTTAGGAGACAAAATGGCAAATCGATTGTCACCTTCATGCACAAGGCTCAATGGCAACACAAGTTCCAAGAAATCTACGCGGAGCTCAAGAAAATCTTGACAAAAAGTCCACATCAAATCACCTTTCCATCAACAGAAATTCTGGAAGAAATGTGGAGGTATTTTCAGAAAACACATATGCCAAACTACAGACAACATCAGAACAGGGGGGCCCACAAAATACGAGAACCCAATTCCCCAAGTAGGCCGCGGAATCGCGGCCTAAGCATGCTTAGGCCGCGGATCCGCGGCCATGTGGGCTCCTCTCACTGTCAACTTTTAGGGGCAGTCTGGTACTTTTATATGGAGCCATATTCTTGCCATAGGTTTTCATTCCCCTGCCTATAAATACTCCAGAACTGAGCTAAGCCAAGGGTCCAATTTTGTGTTCAATTCTTTGTTCCTCTATTGTAGTTTTTAATAGTTTTTCTTCTTCTTCTTCTTCATTCTTCCTTCATGGAAATTTAGTGAGAGCATTGAGTGGATGTTAATGAAGATGAGGGCTTTTGTATCATTCTCTTTTGTTTAAACTTCCCCTTGAGATTCTTGCTTTCTCTTGATCTTTCAATCTCTTCATTGAGCTTGAAAGGTTAAGAGTTTGTTATTGATCTCAAGGGTCGTATTTTCTAATGGAATTAGCACTTCATTTCACATGTGTTCTCTACCCTTCTCTTGATCTTGCAACCTCTTGATTGAGCTTGCAAGTTTAAGGGTTGGCTATTGATCCCATGCTTGTCTTGAGTTCTAGTTTCTAATTCTTTTTATTGCTTATTTATTACTTGCTTTTTATTACCTTGCTTTACTTTCTTGCAGTTTATATTCATGCACTTAATTACTTGTAATCTTTTCTTTTCTTTGTTCTTTTCTTTGCTCTTCTTTGTTCTTTTTTGTGAATGAATGTAATTATCGTTGTTAAGAATAAATACGGTATTGTATGTTAAGATTTTCTTTTCTCATTTCCTTTTCCCGTTATTTTCCATTGAACTCCGCCCAAACCATACGCAAGCGCTCCGTTAGGCACCCTACCCCAACAAGGTAGCGGTGACTCCTAACCGCGACCGGTTGCGTTCGGTTTGGCCGTAGGCGAAAGCAAGAGACAAGAACGGAAGGACAAGGGTAAATAAGCTGGATTCCAAGAATACCGCGCTTAAATCCCCTAATGCACGTTGTTGCCGATTGCTCTAGCTTCAATCGGTCAAGACTCGGCTCAAAGGTTTTGAGTACGGATTTCCTTAGCTTACAATCTCGTATCTTTTTCTTAACAACTTCATACTTGCAAATAATACACATAGGATAGTCTTGAACAAACATACACAAATTCTTTATTGACTCGTGTAAAGCAAGAACGGACATACAACCATCTCCCTGTGGATCGACCCGTGCTCAACCGGCTAGCTGCATAGCGACACCGTCCTGATCGCGGTAAACTTTAGAACTTTGAACATCCGACACGCCAAAAGTGTGCGATGACTCACCCTCGTTGTGCCCCAGTTTCTTGCAGGTTTGCCGTACATGTTTCATTACGGCTTTGCTGGCTCAGTTTCATTCGGGTGACTTGCTAGCAGGTGGGTTTTTCTTGTATCGTACCCATCATATTACCTTGTATAATATTATTCAGTTGTATCTAGTAAATTCCATCAACCAAACCTGTATTTATTTTGAGATAGAGACCAGTGATGTTATTCTTTCGACCTTAGAGTCGCGTGTTATACTTCTTGTGGTTTTTGAGTTTCCTTTTGAGTTTTTTATCCTCGCCGTTGGCGTTGTATATTATATTGCTTGTGTGGTTGTGACCGTCGATTGACGAAGAGCTAGCTCCCGCTTGGGGATGCCCTTTTTTTGATTTCGCATACTATTCATGTTGTATCCCGTTTGGGAGCCAGTATTTACAAAGGAGACTCTGCCGAAATTTTCAGGAAATATTTGATGTTTTTAAAACCGCATAATTCGGCTTATGCTATTAAAACTACTTATTTTTAATTGGTTTTCCTTCACTCTACTACCTTTTTTTGGTTGGGATTTCTGGGTTTTCGGCTTACTTAGATTACGTACGCCTCGAGACATTTCGTAGTTTAAGTGCCGGTCATGTTTCATCTTTCGGGACGTGACAAAGTTGGTATCAAAGCGTTAGCTTTTACCTTCGGAGCATAGGATGACCCTTGGTTGATGGAATAGGTGACTAAAGTAGAGTGACCTACCGTTGGTTTGTTCCGCGGCATATTTACGATACGCCACTCCACTTAAGAAGCCTTAGGATGTACATTTCTTTGTTCAGTATTATATTCATCCCTGATCTAGCCTCATCGGTACCAGTTATGGTTTTGCTGCTACGATTACGGGCAGGGAGAGCTACGGCTAGAGTTGCGGTCAGCACGAGCTCGTTACGAACGAGGACAGACCAGGGCGTAATTCCGGCGACACACGATTGCAAAGATGTGTCTTTTTATTGTGTTTTCACGCCACGAGCGTTTGGATGGATCGCTGTACGAGATTTCTCGGACGTGCCGATCAGTACCAGAGGATCGAGCCAATGATAGAGGCCAACCGGATTTTGATGACCGTTGGTGTATTGCTTATTCATGATGTTTGAGGCACTGTTCAGCGTGCAGACGAGTGAGCTAGTTATTGCTGCGAACGACGAGATATCGCCCCAGATGTTGGAGCTATTACAGTACGAGTTGTACTAAGAGATGATAGATGGTCGCAAGTCACCCGGGGATGAATGACTAGGACATGTGGTTCGTTCGCCTACCCCATGAGAGGTCATCAGGTAGATTGATTCCAGCAAGAGACGACTTCACGCGGAGACGTTGAGAGTCGACAGAGATGATCGAATGTCAGAAACCTATTATTCCAAGTTTAAAGTATTCGGAAGGGCATGCAGGCAATTCTATGGACCCTCTAGAAGAATGAAACCTTAACTCGACTTAATGACCGTGTGAAAGCCTTTGAACCTTCGGGTTTGCGGCAGTTCTGCGGCGCCATTAGTGAGGCTTGGGTTTGCCCTTCTACGGCTGGACCACCGATGCTGTGGTATGTACTCGATACTATTAAACTGTGCCCAAGATGTTGAGCTCTTGGGGGATTATGAGGTTTTGACGACTCGATCGGATGGCTCGACTTAATTCGGATGATAGGTAGTGAGATGCATTTCTTCGGAGACTCCCGATACGAGGATAGCCGTTGGAGCTCAGTCCATGCAGCCGCGACGAGACGAGTCCAAAGCAGACCACATTAGAGAAAAGTGAAGTAAGAGGTTCGTACCAGATCTAGATGAGATAACGTTCCACTCCGCCGACCTCAGAGATGCGATGCGCGTGCCGAGGCATGGTACTTGGATATACCTTCCAGAAGGAGTTACGATGAGTATGTAGCCATTCCGGAACGAGAACAGATCTAGTAAGGGACGATGACTTCCGGACAGTTCGGCAGAGACGAGATTTGGGAGAGATTTCGACAGGACCTTTCTGGAATGATTTACGAGGAGACTTGGACCCAGGAGTGGTCATGTTACGCACACCAGCAGGCCGGAATTCAGGTTCGTCGATGAGACATGCTATGAGTGACCACGACAGTTGGCCAGAGATTCTTGGAGTATGTGCTCGAGCGGTACTATTCCGCCATTATTAATTTTGATGTTTTGGGTGATTTATTCGCATGATTTGATTTTGATGATTGAGGATTTACGATTTTCGCACAGTCGTTGCACTTGATATCGTTTTAGTACTTTGGTTTCACATGTTTGTGATTTTATGGTTTTAGACATTTGAGTTGATTTTGTGCGTATGCACGCACGCGATTTGGTTCCTGCACTCTGTATAGTTTATATATGCCGGCAGTGCAGTGACATGTATTTTGTGCACTTGGATACACTGGATTTCGATTTCGAGGGTGATGCTCGACATTTTTTTTGTGCATTTTATGCACCGGATTGGATTTTTAGCGCCTGTTGGGCGCCTGTTACGAGATGCGATTTGGTGCACACCAGATGCACTAATTCGAGATTTTTCGTGCATGTCAGATGCACCTGATTTTGCTGTCAGGCATACACGTTGCCTACGACAGATGCTTTGTGCACACCCGATGAACTTAGATCTTGTTTCTGTGCACTTGTATGGCACGTATATGGATTTTGATTTCCGTGCGCACCAGACGAACGTAGTATTCATACGCGTATTTTGCGATTGATTTTTCTTATAGAGCAGTATGTTTTTATGATATTGCTATGTGTTTTCGTACTGAGCAGGACTAGTCAGAGGACAGTACCTGAATATATTTTGCATGCATTGATAGTTATTGAAGGGATTTCCAAAAAGCGAGCTATAGCCTCAGTATTTACCTACGTGTCTGATATGACACGAAATGTTTAAAACAAGGAGACCCTTCTAAATTGTTTCCAAAATGGTGGAACGTACATTTCAAACAAAGGTATATATGTATATAGTTATTTTCTTATGATAGACGTCCGCCACTGTGCACTGTTATACGCGTGCACGGCGACTTAAAGAGATTTGGCATGCATTTCCTTCCGATACTTACATATATAGATTCGATATTTACATGTATAGTTTCGAGTTATATCATATTGGTTTTGCTTTGGATTTGGCATTGGTGTCTTCCCCATGACTCCGATGATTGCGGGATGCTTGACGGAGTTGTGATTTGAGTTATATGCTCATTTTTCATGCGCATGCGCTGCGCTACGATTTGTTTTATGTATTTACAATTTCGGAGCCCCGACGACTTGATGCTTTTGGTTTAGATGTTTTAGTATTTGGGGAGAGTTTTAATTTGAATTCGGGGACCGAATTTCTTTAAGGGGGAAGATTGTAACGTTTTGAAAATCGTTTCGGTGAAATTTCGAAAAAAAAACGGTAAAATAAGGGGGTTTTCTGTAAAAAGTCAAAATACAAATATCTTATTATAAAAATTAAATATACATATTCTAGCTATGTAATTGCTAGTATTTGGTGTTTATTGATCCACTGGTAAAATTTCAAATTTTCTGAAAATTTTTCCGAAAATAATTATTTTAATATTATTTTAAGCCGTCACTAATATATTTAATTAGGGAAAATTACAAATTGGAATGAGTTGAAATAAATTTTGTCCAACATAATACATTAAATAAAATTTTATCATGTGGGTTTTGAAACGAAATCGTTTGCCAAAACGGTTTAGAAAATATCGAAGAAAAAGGCTTTTTTTTGTGTAAATGGATGTTTGGGGTATTGTATTTGTCATTTTCGATCACCCCACACCCATACCCACACTCACACACCCCTATTTTCCCTCCCCCTTGGCTGAATTCAGCAGCCCCCCTCTCTTGTCCCCACTTGTTTGCAAAAGAAAAGAAATGAAAGAAAAGAAAAGAAATGGATAAAAGAGTTGACCTTTTGTTGACTTGGATTTTTCCTTCACCATACCTCACACCACACCCCCTCTCTCCTCTCCCCCACATGCTTGTGGCCGGCCCTTCCAACAGCAGCCCCTCCCTCTTTTTTTCTCCTCTCATTCCTCTTCCAAAATGCTAAAAAATTGCCTCAAAACCCATCAAATAAATCCCAAAATCAAAATCCAACTCCTACCCATTTTTCATTTGCTATTCTTGCATGGATCTAGGGAGCAAGTTGGCATTTTAGAGACTTGATTTTCATATTTGATCTCTTGATCATGAGGTATAATTCTAACCTTTTCTCAAATTGTGCTAATTGTTTCATGTTAGCTTAATTAGTTTTTTTTTTAATTAGTTCTAGGTGCTTGAATTAAAATTCAAGAGAAGGGTTTTGAATTAATGATTAGGGTTTGTGATCAAGTGAGGTTTTTATCATTAGTTTATGGTTGTAATGAGGAGATTAACATGTAGTTGTATGCAAAATCTAAGTTAGTTGCTATTTGCTAATTTGTTAATTTAAAACTGTGATAACTTTGCTAATTGCTAACTAGGTTTTTATAATTAGTCTAATAATTATGTTTAAAAATCTAATTATGGTTTCATAGCATCATTAACATTATAATGAGTGGTTTAATCCCTTAGGTTATGCAAATCTAAGCTTAATTCTTAAATCGAGAATTTTTGCTTGAAAATTGTTAAAATTGGATAATTTGTAAACTAGGTTTTTGGGGTTTATGGAATTTAATGAGATTAAATTATGGGAATCATTTTTTTACCTATTTAAGATATTTAGTGAATATTGTGGCCTCTAGATTCGTCTATACATCGACTTTTGCACAAAAACGATGATTTGTGCTTGCTAGATTTTCGGAAAAATGACTTTTTAAGTGAAATTGGGCTTTTTGTGAATTTTAAGCTATTTTATATTATAATTAGTGCTTTTAATTGTACCAAAGAGTGTGTTGGGAGCTTTCTCGATGGTTTGGCATTTGTACGCCGACATCGAGGGTTTTTGGGTCGATTTGTGAAGCAACCATAGGTTTTGACCTATGTGGGATTCGTGCGTCGTTTTGGTCATGAGTCGGATTTTAATGCGATATGGTGCGTTATGATATGTAGATACCCCATACGGACTTTGAGACGACAAGCAAGCGCGTGGCGACGTCGGCACCGGCGAGCGAGGAGCAGGTGAGTAGATTTATATCTACGGGGAGAAGTCGGGTGGATGGCGTATAGCACCCCCGCAGTTCGTGGTGATGTATACGAATACGTATACACACATTTATATATTGATTATATATCGTTGAGTATACTGATGATAAATATGGATATTTGGTGTTCTCGGGTGATTTAGTGTCGCGAAACCCTAGAGTAGTGGTTGCACCACACATGCACACACCCACACATACTTGCATATTTTCTTCTTTCATTTGTGCTTATGCGGGATTATATAGTTATGTGTTCACATGGGTATGGGACTATGTGTTCACATACGGATTTGAGGATGATACTTGGGATCGAGATGAATCGATGAGATTTGTGTTGAGGCTGTGATATCGGTGATATGGCAGGTTCCGTACTTGAGGTACGTCCTGGTGTTATAGCGGATCTTGGGACGACGATACGGGTGAACAGTGTTATTAATTAATGGTCGACATGTGATCGTGATATGAGGCATGATATGCTAGGATATTGATATTAGGCCGTATCGGGCGATGTATACCCTTGATGATGCTATGTGCTGACGGTATCGGTTTGTACGAGATTGTCGATCTGTAGTCAGATCATGAGTATATTGAGGATATTAGTATTGTACTAGACATAGGTCAGTACCCTAGACTATGATCTTGAATAAAGAGGGTACCAGAGGAATAGTGTGAGGAATATGATATTGACCCGTACCCAGATTTGGGGATGCCGTACAACGGATTTACGTACGAGCAATATCTTGATGATTGATCCGTACTCTTGACTTGGGATGTCTGATTGTATATATGGTATCGGATATGATATTACTAAGGCAGGATCACCGACTAATATATATACAGGTATGTATATGGATCGACTCAGATGTTAGGCGGTTTCCTTACCTGTAGTCCAGTTTGTTAGCTTAGCCCTTTAGTTTAGTTTAGTTAGATTAGATTCGATTCTTACCTATTTCAAAACTAACGAATCGTGGGTATTTTAAAAGACAGCCCAAGGGATCCTACGGATATTTCAAAAGACGTATCTTTTCATAAAAACACCGTAGCCCTATTTTCAAAACCCCATGATTCGTGTTATTTCAAAAGGTACCATTTGTAGGACTTATATTAGATTAATGCAGGTTAGTTACAGTTGCGTCTAGTATTCAGCTCCCGCTTATTATTGTGGTTCGCTTCGCATCGCATACTTATGCTAAAATTTCTTATTGCAATGTTGATATCATATTGTTAGGACACCAGCACTATTACCGATGATGCGTATGCACCACGTACACTTACTTGCCGGCTCACACACATCTTCATCGGTAATTGCCATGTCACGTACACTTTAGAGAATATATTTGCTTGACTTAGCTTGTTAGCTAGTAGTTTTGACATGATATTAGTGTACTTTCCTTATGTGCCATATTAGACATTTCAGTTATTACTTGCTACTTCATGCATACTGTTATTCATTGTTATACCGCACTCATGGATTCTCATGCATATATTCACTATTTTACGTGTTATTGAGGTTTTGGATTCGGATTTCCATGAGATTTTCTGGATTTGGAGGAAAACCGCAAAAACATAAATAAACCTTTTCTCTCTTTTAAAATAAAAAGTGCGGTTTTTCCCATGATGTATGAGTCGTCCACCATGAGTTTGCTGATGGATTTCGAGACCCGATTCGAGGAGACGGATGAACCGTTTCGGGTACATGGTGGACCCGGTATGGTACCCCGGGGCAAGAAGCGCGTGATGATGACGATGTGAGCCTGGCAGCGGAGCACTACCTACCGGTGATTTTACCCGACGCGTCGGATATCCGGAGGATACCGTCGTGTTCTTGAGATAGATGGTAGGGGCCGGTCAGGACTGACGGCGCCCTAGATATTGTGATCGAGACAATGAGATTTCGAGATATTGAGGTACAGACACTGTGATACAGAGATATCGAGATATTGGGATTACGTTTTGTGCCGATGCAAGGCACTGTTTTATGCTGATTTCATTATGATACCTCATTTTAAAAATACAAGGAAATCTCACTAAATTATGAAAACAGTTCTTCATTTACATGTATTCTGTTTTCATGCATTCATACCTCATTCATATGATATATTGCTACCTGAGGCACTGACACGTGCACATGAGATTACACTCGGGTTAGATATTTACCCCAGCCTTGTTATAGGTTGCATGTTATACATATATTTGAGGATATATTATGATCGTTGACCTAGGTTGCGCTATTTATGCGATTTCTGTGCGTAGATGTTTTTCTATTCACGAATTGGCAACTCACCCCCGTTGTGCCCCAGTTTCTTGCAGGTTTGCCGTACAGGTTTCATTACGGCTTTGCTGGCTCAGTTTCATTCGGGTGACTTGCTAGTAGGTGGGTTTTTCTTGTATCGTACCCATCATATTACCTTGTTTAATATTATTCAGTTGTATCTAGTAAATTCCATCAACCAAACCTGTATTTATTTTGAGATAGAGATCAGTGATGTTATTCTTTCAACCTTAGAGTCGCGCGTTATACTTCTTGTGGTTTTTGTGTTTCCTTTTGAGTTTTTGATCCTCGCCGTTGGCGTTGTATATTATATTGCTTGTGTGGTTGTGACCGTCGATTGACGAAGAGCTAGCTCCCTCTTGGGGATGCCCTTTTTTTGATTTCGTATACTATTCATGTTGTATCCCGTTTAGGAGCCAGTATTTACAAAGGAGGCTCTGCCGAAATTTTCAGGAAATATTTGATGTTTTTAAAACCGCATAATTCGGCTTATGCTATTAAAACTACTTATTTTTAATTGGTTTTCCTTCACTTTACTACCTTTTTTTGGTTGGGATTTCTGGGTTTTCGGCTTACTTAGATTACATACATCTCGAGACGTTTCGTAGTTTAAGTGCCGGTCATGTTCCATCTTTCGGGACGTGACACTTACGGCTCAAATTGCTCGAGCGCCTCCCAATCAGACACAAACCGCTACTAATCAGCCGGGTGATGACAATCCGAGGCAGCTAATGCCTGTTCCTTTGGGACCAAGACTGGTCGAGCCGCATGAAAGCCGGCCGCATTCCGCTTCTGGGGACGCCTTGGCCCCAGATAGCACTATCCCACTAACACAGGATCGGATAATGGATTTGGTCACCAGCAAGGTTAAAACATTGGTGGCCGAAGCTGAAGCTCAGAAAGAAATCGGCAGTAGTGGGCGGCCATATCCCGCGCAGTACGATCTGATTGAGTTCCCAAGCGGCTACGTCATTCCTAAGTTCGGAAGATTTGATAGAACGGGGAATGCAAATCAGCACGTTGCCCACTTCAAAGCATCGTGCGGAAATACAGGGGGCAATGATGCGCTCCTTCTTCGTCAGTTTGTCAACAGCCTGACCGGCGTCGCCTTCGTCCGGTATGCGAGCATACCGGACGGGTCCGTCATTACCTTTGCCCAAATAAAGTCCCTGTTTCGGCAAAGGTTCATGAGTGTCAGTGATAAAATCTCCATTGCCGACCTTGTGAGGACCAAGCCGGGGAAGAATGAAAGCAACACCGACTTTATCGCCCGATGGCGTAATCTCACAGTCAAGTGCGAACCACCGCTGGAGCAGGACCAGTCCGTCATCCTTCTCATTGGGAACCTCAGCAATTGGATGGTCCCATTCTTGTGTACAGCGGGCCTCAAGACATTTCAGGAGCTAACCAAGAAAGTCCAAATGCTGGAACGCTCGAAGCAAGAGTCCCCGCCGGACTCTCAGAGAGACAAAACCTGGAAAAGCAAGCGGGACGACAACTGTAGAAGCGGGAGTTCCAGCAGTACTAATGTATTCAATGCGTCCGAAAATGAAGAAAAGCGAAGGGCGGGCGAATCCAAAACCAACCGGTCTCGAAATCCATTACTGGGAGGAGATGGGCCTTCCCTAGAGGAGAAAGAGAACAAGGTTTACTCTTTCAGAAGGGACAAGGTCCGCAAGATATTTAAAGACGCCTTGAACAATGGCCTACAATTGCCGGAGTCGAAAAGACCCCAAGAAGCAAAAATGACCGACAATCCTCTGTATTGCCCGTACCACCGAGTAGTGAGCCATGCGATCGAGGATTGCTATATCTTCAAAGACTGGGTCGAGAAGCAGTACAAGGCTGGAGAGATCGAGCTGTCCAAAAGCGTGTTGGTGAACAATCAAGTTGCAACTGCCAAATTTATACAGACAGAAGTTGAAGCCTTCTGGGAGCAGACAGCTGAACCTGCTGCCCTGAAAAAAGAAACTGACTCATCGCGGCCTCCGTGGAGTACGAACATATCTAATAAGACGAAGAAGATGCTAAAGCTACTTCAGAAAGAGCCCAGGATAGAATGGGAAGGACAGAAGAAGCCTACCAGTCTAGCTGCCAATGCGGCTCCATCAGGCTCAAAATCCAAGAAGCTCAAGAAGAAGAAAAGTGCAGCTCGGCGCGAAAAAGAGTCTGCAGGGAGATCGACCATTCAAAAATATATCGATTCCCTCGAAGAATATGAACAAAAGGAAAGAACATTGATTCAATTGAAGGAGTTCTTCCCTGTACAAGCGGCTGAAATTCTGGAGGAGTTAGAAGAAGACTCCAATGAAGAGATCCCAGTAGTGACCTGCTACGCCATCCATCTTGGCAGCGACTCCGAGGATGATCTCTGTTTTCCCGAAGAGGACGAGGAGCTCACCACAAAGGCCAATCAAATCCAGCTCAGAAGCGGCAGGGCTCTACCGCAAAATCAGGGCAACGCCCCAAAAGGGAAGGAAAAACAAGTCGCTAATGAAGAAGATGGCAGAGAACCGGCCGATGAAAACGTAAGTCCTTCCTCGGTGGACTATAATGTCTTGGCACATCTCCGGAAGCTTCCATCTCTCCTGAGCATCTACGACGCCTTGGTCCTATCTAAGGAGCTTAGAGATGTTCTCTTCCACGCTCTACAAAACCCCGAGCGGTATCAGGCTCACTTTGCGGAAATTAACATGAAAGAAGCCCAGCACGCTTTGCATGCCGCCGCAGTCACATTTAAGGATGAAGACTTGCTACTGGGAATGGCTGAGCATAATAGGCCGCTTTACGTGACCGGGTACAGCGACGGAGATCGAATTAATCGCATATTGATTGATCCGGGGTCCTCAGTGAACATCATGAACTTGCGAACTCTGAAGACTTTGTCAATGGACGTCCGACACCTGTCAAGGGAAAGGATTGTCATTCAAGGCTTCAACCAAAATTGCCAGCAAGTTCTGGGGTCTATAGCTTTGCCAATCAAATTTGAGGATCTGTAAACTGAAGCTAAGATATACGTGATCGATGCCGACACATCTTATAAGATTCTCTTGCGACGGCCGTGGCTCCATCATTCCGTCAACTTTCCATCAAAGCATGAAGTATACTAAAAATGGCGAAGAAAGACGCATTGACGGAGACATCCAGCCGTTCGGTGTGCATGAAGTCCAATATGAAGATTCTCGGTACTTTATGAACCACGAAAATGCTAAGCCACAACTGACTGAGGATAGACTGGCCCCAAGACTCAAAAGCAAATCTGTGCCGACTATCACTTTCAAAAGCAAAAATACCCAAGTGCGCCCGCATTTCGGCAGCGACACTGATGAGTCCGACGCTGGAAGCCCGTCCTTCCGTAAAACTCGCCCTCATGTCGGCAGCGATACGGACGAATCTTTTACTGAAGGCCCATCTAGCAGCAAAGTCCGCCCTCATCTTGGCAGTGACACTGAAGATTCAGAAGAAGAGGACCTGCCGTGCAACGGCTGTGCAGATTGGTCCCCCATGCAGCAAGCGAAACTACGAGAGACATTCGAAGTCGCAGAAGGGTCCCTGGCCATCACAATGGTGCCGGAACGGATGTGCAAAGAGCTGGACGCATTTTCAGTCTCTACCGTGGACCAGCTGAAAACTTTCTACGTGCCCGGGAGGAAAAATGGACAGAAGGGCATCCTGTTTTACAGATCAAACCCCGTTGTGCACCCGGACGACCTTTCTGTCGCGTGCCTTCCCTATGAGAGAGGCATAAGAGCCGTCCTCAATCCCAGATACTATGCGCCTGAGATGCGGGAATACTTTAAGAAGTGCGGATGCCGGTTATATCAAACGGAGTCCGAAGCAAAGTTTTACGAAGGGCAATAGTATCCGCCCCAGGTCCGAGCACTCATCGATGGGCGAATTCCAGATAGACGGGGCATGGGCTACATTCAACCTGATTCCAAATCGTGCTACATGATCCATGTTGGTGAGGCCAGCGAAAGATCGAATAATGATGATGAGATAGCTGAGCCAGGAGAAGCTCCTTAAGAGCTCAAAGATGGCGGACAAGCAACCTTTGATGAGCTAACCGAGATCGACTTAGGAACGCCCGATAATCCAAGGCCGACCTACATCAGCTCACTCTTGTCGGAGGAAATGAAAGAGCAGATAATTGCCCTGCTGCGTGAGTTCGTCGACTGCTTCGCGTGGACATACAAAGAAATGCCTAGCCTTTCCCCTGAGGTAGCCGTGCATAAGCTGGCTATATCTCCTGATGCTAAGCCAGTCAAACAAGCTCCTCGAAGAATGAGAAGGGAGTTGGAAGAAAAGGTCATCGAGGAAACCAAGAAACTCATCGATGCCGGCTTCATCAGGGAAGAGAAATATGCAGACTGGATCGCATGCATAGTCCCAGTGAAGAAGAAAAATGGGCAGATCCGAGTTTGTGTCGATTTCAGGGACCTCAACAAGGCATGTCCTAAAGACGACTTCCCGCTACCGGTCATGGAAATGATGGTCGATGACACCTCAAATTACGAACTGTTCGCCTTTATGGACGGCTCGTCTGGATATAATCAGATGAAGATGTCGCCTGAGGATGAGAAGCACACAGCATTTCGAACCCCGATCGGAATATATTGCAACAAGGTAATGCCATTCGGACTGAAGAACGCAGGTGCTACATATCAAAGGGCAATGACTAATATCTTTGATGACCTAATCCATAAAGTCGTCGAATGCTATGTTGATGATCTGGTCGTCAAGACTAAAGCCAAGACCGATCATATCCAAGATCTCAGGACCGTTCTCACCAGACTGAGGGAATACGATCTGAAAATGAATCCTCTGAAGTGCACTTTTGGCGTGTCATCGGGAAAATTCCTGGGCTTCATAGTCCGACATCGAGGGATCGAAGTTGACCCATCAAAGATAAAGGCCATCATGGAGATGCCCCCTCCGAAGAGTCTGACGCAGCTAAGATCTTTTCAAGGAAAGCTTGCTTATATACGGAGGTTTATCTCGAATTTATCGGGGAGATGTAGGCCCTTCTCAAAGCTCATGAAGAAAGGAGCTCCTTTTATCTGGGATGCCGAATGTCAAGCAGCATTCGAAAGCATCAAACAATACTTGTTGCACCCTCCTGTGCTGGCCGCTCCCATTCCAAATAAACCACTGATTCTCTACACTGCCGCGCTAGATGAGTCACTCGGTGCGCTCCGTGCCCAGAATAACGAAGAGGGAAAAGAAAATGCCCTCTACTACCTCAGTCGAACTCTAGTCGGGGCGGAACACAACTACTCCCCAATCGAAAAGCAATGCCTGGCTCTAATATTTGCTGTGAGAAGCTGAGGCACTATCTGCTCGCTCATCGGGTTATGCTGATCTCCAAGGTCGACCCTCTTAAACACTTGATGACCAGAGCAAGCCTAGCAGGCAGAATGGCAAGATGGGCTGTCATGCTACTTGAGTTTGACATAGTTTATACCCCTCAGAAAGCAGTAAAAGGGCAAGCTCTTGCAGACTTTATCGCTGCTCATCCCATACCAGAAGGGTCGCCGCTAAATTGTGAGTTACCCGATGAACAAGTGCTGCACCTCGAGGAAGATGAGCCATGTTGGGAGCTCTACTTCGATGGAGCCTCGTCAATAAGGACCTCCAGAAAATCAAGCGTCCCGGTGATAAAAGCAGGGATAGGATTGGTGTTCATCACACCATCAATGGGAACCCTACGGCGTTCTTTTGCTCTCACCGAGCCTCGGACAAACAATGAAGCTGAGTATGAAGCTCTGATAGCTGGTTCGGAGCTCGCCATAGAAATGGAAATCCGTCGGCTACGAGTTTACGGTGACTCCCAGCTCATCGTCAACCAAGTAAGTGGCGGTTATAAGATATACAAACCCGAATTAGCTCGGTACAGAGGTCGAGTGGTGGAACTCATGAAACGGTTCACTCATATTGAACTAACGAGAGTCCCTAGAGCGTTGAACGGAAAGGGTGATGTACTCGCTCGATTGGCCAAGGAGCTGGCTGATCCTGACATGGACGAAATCCTGATCACAGTCAGGAGCCGGCAAATTCTACCCCCAGTCTCTCTACGAGAAGAGGAAAGCGCGGAACAGAAGAGCAGTCCCGCCGAAGAAGCTTCGATCATCCAAGATGAGCCCAATTGGAGAGAACCCTTCATAGAGTACCTCCGATACGACAAGCTGCCCGAAGAAAAATCTGCGAGGATTCAGCTGAAGAAAAGAGCTCTCCGATACGTGTTTGTAAATGACACGTTATACCGCAGGTCATATGACCAACTCTGGCTCAGGTGTCTGTCATTGACCGAAGCCCAAAAGGTCATGAAAGATGTTCACTCGGGCGTTTGCGGTGCTCAGCAATCTGGCCCCAAGATGCGACTTCAAATCAAACGGCTTGGGTATTACTGGCCCACCATGATACGGGATTGCGGAGAGCATGGAAAGAAATGTCAGATCTGCCAAATCCATGGTGATTTCATTCACAAGCATCCCAACCCATTGCATCCTACACTGGCGTCGTGGCCCTTCGAAGTTTGGGGCACCGACATTGTTGGCCCAATTGATCCTCCGTCATTTAAAGGCCACCGGTTCATACTGGCCGCGACAGACTACTTCTCTAGATGGGCTGAAGATGTCCCACTAAAAGAAGTTAAGACAAAAGATATTCTGACATTCTTCCAGCATAATATTCTATACCTCTTCGGTACACCAAGAAGAATCATTTCTGACAACGGGCCTTCTTTCAAGAGCTTCAATGTCTCAAGGTTCGCTACTCTGCACAAGATAGACTGGAGATATTCCTCCATCTATAATCCAAGAGCCAATGGGCTAGCCGAAGCCTTCAATAAGACTCTATGCAAGCTCCTGAGGAAAAATGCTTCAGCCAAAAAGAGAGACTGGAATCTCAAGCTTCACGAGGCATTGTGGGCATATCGTACCACGCACCGTACTCCAACTCAGTCCACTCCATACTCATTGCTCTTCAGAGTGGAGGCGGTCCTCCTCCTCGAAGTCGAAGTTCCAAGCTTAAGAATAGCCGTTCAGCATGAGTTGACAGAAGAGGAAAACGTGCTCCTTCGACATGAAGAACTCGATGCCCTCGAAGAAAAGAGGCTCGCGTGCAGCAAAATCTGGAGCTATACCGAGCCCAAATGTCACGGGCCTATGACAAGATAACTCGTCTCCGCGCTTTCAAGAAAGGTGAATTGGTGTTGGTCCTCAAAAGACCGATCATCCTCAATCGACATGCCAAGGGAAAATTCGAGCCAAACTGGGAAGGACCATACGTCATTGAGAAAGTGTTCGACGGAGGATCCTACCAACTAATAAGTGCAGAGGGAGAAAGGCCCATGCCACCCATCAATGGACGATATCTCAAGAAATACTACACATGAATGATCCAAATCGCAGGCGAATTGAGCACATCAGCCCTACGGTCTGGATCATACATCCTGCAAAATCGTATACAATCCACGGGCGTAAATGACCCCTATTTCTCCCAAATCCTGCCGTGAGACTACTTTAAAGTCCCACCAGCGGCAAAAAAAGGAAAAAAAAGGAAAAGAAAAAAAGAAGAAGAAATAAACGGTATGTCCACAAGCAAAATGGGCACGGATGAAAACCCGAAAGGGCTCCGTGAGTAAAAACAGCAGGACTACCGGCGAGTCTGTGAAAACCCGAAAGGGCGCAAACTCGTGAAAAGAGATGAAATACACTCACAAAGTCCTCTCGACCTTGTGAGGAGAAAACCCCTGCGTGAGATCCTTACGACTCACAAAGGAGCAACACACTTAGGAATCCTCACGATTCCTAAGGAGAAAATACACCTGCGGGATCCTTAGGACTCGTAGGGAGAAAATGCTTTTATGGGACCCTCACGGCCCATAAAACTGAAAAGCCTTAGCTGATAGGGACCCAAACCTGTCTCCTAAGACATCGTTCCCTAACGGGCAACGGCAAATGATGAGTCACTCCTGGCATTTCGCTTCAGTGTTAGCGGTGCTGATGCCGACCAAAAACCCAAATCCCAAGTCCTCCCAAGGCAAATGATGAGTTGCTCCTGGCATTATTCCAGTGCAGCAATGCTGATGCCAAACAAGATTCAAATTCCAAGTCCCCAAACGGCAAATGATGAGTCGCTCCTGGTACCACATTCCAGTGCAGCGATGCAGACGCCAACCAAAATCCGATTTCTCAAAATTCTCCCAGCCCTACGGTTAGTCCCCAAATTGACGCCGCATACAATCCACGGGCTTAAATAATTCTCGTCATACCCATGCCCCACCACAATTACCAGTTACGCGGCTGGTCTCCGCCTTTGGAATTATGCTCCATTGAGAAGACCCACTCATGTGTCCTCACGATACATGAGGAGAACAAACCTTTGTGGGATCCTTACGACTCATAAAGGAAAAACACACTTAGGAGTCCTCACGACTCTTAAGGAGAAAATACACCTGCGGGATCCTTACGACTCGTAGGGAGAAAATGCTTTTATGGGACCCTCACGGCCCATAAAATTGAAAAGCCTTAGGCGATAGGGATCTGAACCTGTCTCCTAAGCCATCGCTCCCCAATCCCCAAATGTCGAATGATGAGTCGCTCCTGGTACCATATTCCAGTGCAGTGATGCAGACGCCAACCAAATTCCAAATCCCATACCCCAACGGCGAATGATGAGTCGCTCCTGGTACCATGTTCCAGTGCAGCGATACAGACGCCGACAAAGTCCCGAAATTTTTCCGGCCCTACGGTCTGGATCATACATCCTGCAAAACCGTATACAATCCACGGGCGTAAAACAATCCCAATTATTCCCAAATCCTCCCGGGGCAAATGATGAGTTGCTCCTGGCATTATTCCAGTGCAGGAATGCAGATGCCAAACAAAAACCAAAATCCCAAAATCCTCTCCATGACAGATGATGATTCGCTCCTGGTACCATATTCCAGTATAGCGATGCTGATGTCAACCCAAATCAAAATCAACAAGTCAACTTCCACTCCGACGCCACAGAAAGCGGAGCAAGTCAGAATCCAATCTCGACACCGCAAGAAGCGGAGCAAGTCAAGTCTACCCCTGACACTGCAAGAAGCAGAGCAAGTCAAATCAAGCACCGACCGTCCAAGTCGCAAAAAGGGCAGAATTGTTAGTTATATGTATGCCCTAGAGGCCATTACTGTACATAGGATGTATATTGTAGTGGATGCTGGGACGTATATAGGGAGGACTTTCTTGCTCGACATGATAGTATGCTATCTGGTTGAACTTTACCTTAACGTGTATACTGATTGTCTCTCTGTTACATGTTGGTAAAGCCCTTAGGATCTGTACTTGACTACCTGGACTATGATGCGGATCATACTAGTGGGGACATGGTAGTCCGTAAGTACATCCTTTAAAGTCCCTAGTCGTGGGTGTATCGAGACGGGGCATCGATATACCAGAGTAGACTAGCGTGTACCTTCTCGACCCATACAGATGGGCGATGGATGATCCCATATCCATCGGTGTTTGACATCAGAGATGATATACGGGTGCTCAGTAGAGACTGGGTACACTGGACGGACTCGCCGAGAACTCCCAGATGGTATTATACCTCACGTCAGATGGCAGTTCTCTGGTGACACTGGTACAGAGTAGTGTGTTGACCCGAGATCGTCATAGAGTCTTGTGTGGTTCCCACTGTGCTTTGATTTCCATCTTACCACGTCCAAGAGGGCGTGCAAAACGGTGGTTTTTGGGTACAGTCCCGAGTCACATGGAGGCAATGAGCGATAGGAGGGGATTCGTCTCTCCCGGTATATGGGGTTGATGTTGCGCTGTGTTCGATTGGCTATAACAGGAAATCCCTGGCCAGGGTTGCTGAGATTTACTGGTAAGTGTTACCAGTAGTTTCTCGAACAGTTATAGACCTCATATCGACACGACTTATCGAGCTATTGGGGTCTGACGTTTACCACCCCTAGGCAAGATATGCGACATATCAGACGATCAGACCGGACTGTACGGTAGTGTTACTGGTCGGATTCACTGGAGTGTGAGCGGGCTTGCTCGTCGATCTTCAGATCGCTCAATACCCGGGTGGCCGTTACGTTTAGCAGACCGCTTACGGCTTGTGGGTGCTTGATATGATCATCACCTGCTGCCGGCGTATTGACGAGTCTTTAGAGTCCTACACAGAGGTTTCCTGGTTCAAGCGAAACGAAATAGGAGCGCATATGAGATATGTGCGGGACCGAGAATAATGCGTGTATGTGATACCATATTTCATTCTCGCGATGAATGTATCGATTAGGTTATATGCGATATACCCTAATTATCGAATCAAGGATTGATTCGATAAACCGATACATTGGATACTAGTCGGTTATATACGATATGACCGGATCGTTAAATCAAGTGTTGATTTAATGATTTAATGCATAATTATATATTTGATATATTACTTTGCATTAACTAGTGTCGGTTCACTTTAATTGGATTTTCTCGCTCAGATGTGCACATTGTATATTCGATATAGTTTTGTGCACATGATTGTATCATGTTTGATGATACATGCCTTTTGGTTAAGTGTAAAGTATCAAACTATAGTTAAGTGGATGATTAGGGTTTTTGATTTCCTTATTTATATATTAATCTTTTTCTTTTTGGAAAAAGAATAAGCAAATGCAAAATGGTGGCTTTATTTGGAAGCTTGTTGAAGCTTCATGAAAACTTTGACTTTGTCACCATTTTGTCTCATGCTTAACCCTAACTACTCCACTAACCCTAGTTCACTCTCTACAACTAACCATGGTTCACTTATGATAAGAATGGATTATTCTTTTCATTTTAAATTATTCTTATCATAATATTTATCTTCTTCTTCAAGAAGAAAGCAAGGTCCATCAATGGTGATTGATGGAAATGAGTGAGAAATCCAATTCTAAATTGAACCCACTTCCTATTTCTTCATCCTCTACCTCTTGCCAAGTAGTAGAGTGTGTTTACTTCACAAGTTTCTTGACTTGGTGAAGTCGGAGCTTGATTTAGCGATGCCTCGACGTAGATCATCTTCGGCACGTCGTCGATGACCTAGCCCGTACATTCTCCGATGAAGCCGACGCTAGAGCCTGGGACTTGTAATGGACAGCGAGGAGACTTCATTGCGGAGCTATGGAGGTGGAGCACCGGATCTACAAAGGTTGTATTTCCGATTCTTATAGTTAAGTGTTAACTAGTTAGCTTTTTCGCCTAGTTTTCTAGCAAACGATCCGTAGTCGGGTCTCTCGGCACCCATAAATTTTTATATTGGCATGTTCGATGCCTTGTGAGACCTCACTAGGGTGCCTAGGAATCCTACAGTGGTATCAGAGCCTAGCTAGAGCCTTAGGCGAAGTCTAGACGCTATTTGAAGTCCGAACGAACCCGAAACCCAATTCCTTACTTGCTCTCTGTCCTTTTTCAAAAACTGGGATTTTTCCAGATTAAAAATTGCTAAAAAAATCAGCAGGGAAATTTAAGGGTTACGGTGAATTTTGATGACGTAACTCCATAGTCAAGGCGCGGATCCGCGGCACGAGCATGGCTCGTGCGGCGGATCCGCGGCGGTTTTGTCCTATTGTTCATCAAAATTTGCACCATAATCAATAATAGTCAATGCTGGTTTTTCTGGGAATTTTTAATATTTAATACAGAATTGAATTTTCTGGAGTTGTTTTGGGGATTCGGTGTTTCGATCGGGGTATCAAATTTTGTCTATTTGGCTTTCCGGATAAATTTTAGAATATGTTAAAAAGTTCGACCGGATATAAATACCCAATTTTTCCCCTGTCGGGAAATTTCCAAGTGTTGGATTTTTCCGTAGTTTAACGACGTTCTAAGTAGTGCAAGTAACGCGATGGACCCTCTAGAAGACAACAAACCTTAACTCGATTATGTGACCGTCTTGAACTGCCCTTTGAACCTTCGGGTTTGGGGCAGTACGGCGTGCCACATGTGAGGCGTTGGCTTGACCCTTCTACGGCTGGACCGTTGGTACTGAGGCACGAACTGAATGTTGTTAGACTTATTTCATGTGTTGATCTGTATCGGGAAAAATTTGGTGTTCGATTGTTCGATCGGAAAGTTTAATATTTTCTATTTATCTGGAATGGGATACAATAATTGGAATTCACAAAAAGTTATGAGATAACTGAATGAATATTATAAACATAGCAGTTTAGTCTCACTTGATCGGTTGCCACGGAATTTTGATGTGATCAAAAGTCCGTCGCAATCACGTAGCGTACGCGGATACTCGCCGGGTAAACTTAATATACAGCCTTACGCCAATGCCCCGACCAAGTGACTGTAGGAGAACCCCGTCGCCGAAAGCATCCGTTCGGGTGCTCGCGGCAGCGGTGTTCCGCCTTGGTGCACTTCGTCGACGGTATAGGGGGTGCAGCCGTCTACTGAAGTTTGCGACGAGTATTCGATCAGGATGTCGGGAATCTTGTTGAATTGCCCGACTTGATATTGAAAATTGTTTTCGATTTTGAGACTAAAATGAGGGGTTTATAATTGTTAGGCATGCGATGTCTAAGTAATTCATTTGGTCAGGCATGCGATGTCTGAGGTGGTTGCGGATTCCAACTGTTGTAGTTTTACACTTTCTTTTCTGTGACCGTAAGTGTAATATGTGATATCGCCGGTTTCGTTGCTATATGTCAACGACAATTGGGATGGACATATTTACTTACGTTGATGACATGTGATGTTATGTGTTGCTGGATATGTTATATTGGATCGTCGTGTTTGAATAGCTGGGGGTTTTTATGTGAGATGAGTGTTTTTCATTTTCATTCATGTAAAAACTTGTATGTAATATTCTTTTATTGGGGCGCTTCCAGGTTGCGGAAGTAGTCGCCTTTTGTATATTATTTACTTTTCCGCACTAGGATAGACCCAAGGAGGGGAGCACAAGTAACCGGGTTCTGGAGTCCAGTGGGAGACCAACTCGAGGAGTCGAGTCCGGGTCTCCTAACTCTAGAATTGGTAGGGTTACTTGCCGCTCTCGTAGAGGTCTAGGGGTGTGGGTTTGGCTATTCATCACGACCGTGGAATCCGTGTTTTATACTGGCTCGTATTGAAAACACGGACGTCCTAGTATATCCAATATTTCATATGTTTCTTCTGCTGCGATATCTGTGAAGTGATCATGTGATGTTCTGTGATAGATACAGTATATAGTATATATGATATATTATATAGACGTTACTTATGTTTTACACCCGCGCTAGCCCTGCCCCACTCTGCCGTTAGTTACCTAACCTAACGGTGCACGAGGGGACATCGAGGCGAATGCGGATGGCATAAGTGTACGTCGTATTTATCTGTGATGTTTAGGTACTTAAATGATGGGACTTCATTAATGTGATTAATGAAATAAAAGAAACCTAAGATGTTGTAGAATCGAATTTCAAAATAAAACAGGTAGCTACAGTTCTTGCTTTGCACAGCGGTATATGCGATATATCCTGCACCTTATTCGATGAGGAAAGGACCGAGATCCCTTCACCGGGAGTGACTCCTTTAGCAATAACTGGCAGATGCTACACACTCGGTTTGTCTTTTGATTGCTTTTAAGAGTTTTTGCTTTGCACAGTGATATATATGATATATCCCGCACCTCATTCGACGAGGAAAGGACCGACGATCCCTTCACCGGGAGTGACTCCTTTAGCAAAACTAGAAAAGCCTCAAAAACACTCCATTTCAAAATTCATTTGATTCTACAACGATATCAAGTTCATTACGCAATAGGTTTTCAGAAAAACCTGTCGTAGCCCTCCGTCATTTCAGATACGTACTACTTAGTATTCGTGCTGCGGTTGTTTGGCCTCCGTCAAGGCGTAGTGTACGGTAGCTAACTAGTGCTTATCTGCTAGCATATGATGCGATTGGATTAGGGTATTCGTACGGCGTTGTTTGGCCTCCGTCAAGGGTCGTGCGGGTGGGTTTAATTCAATCAGGAAATGACGGGTTGAACTTAACTAGCAGACTATGGGTTGTTTGGCCTCCGTCAAGGTCATAGCGAGCTAGGGGCAAAATATTATCGGGAATTTCAAGTGTTGAAATTTGCAATGAGATTGCATACCTTCTATGAGATAGTTGGATCCCGATACCCGCTGCGAGTAAGAGTTACTCCTGGGAGAGTTTTATACATTACAATTAGCCGATCAAGTAGGTGTCTAGAAAGGTGTTAACGAGGTTACGCCTCTGGGAAAACGAGGTTTACATTAATTAGGTTCATGCGAAAGCATGGGGGACCTCCCTCAAAGTACCGACACTGGCCTGGCTGAAAGATTGGCGAACTTGTAGTGTGTAATTAATCCCGGCTAGTCTTTCCTTTTAGGGTTTGAAGGAAGATTTGATAAAAAGCAGTGGAAGCCATCCTGATTAGATAAAATAAAAACCAATCTATTCTTGCAAGAGCGCACGCTGAGTGTTTTCTTCTCTCTCTCTCCTGGTAGCGACCATATCACGCCTTAATCAAGATAATAAAATGGATTATTGACCGAACCCGCTTGTTATACTTAGCTGGGGAACGTTGGTCCCGCTCCAACTTATAATTGTTATAAGACAGAGCAGGAAATTGGGGAATACCAGATTTCCCGTGCCGCCCAAACGAAGAGAGTGCATGCCGATGCATCATCTTCGGGTGTGTTCATTATACAGAACTGTTTCTCAGTATCCTTTACGTCCTGGGTATGTGATACCAGATCAGGATCCCAGATATGTAATCTGTTACATAGGGCTACAGAAAGGTAGAGAACTGAGAACGGGTGATAAGTTTCATGAGGCAGAAAACGGGGCAAGTGTTGCAGCCAAGTCTGTTGGTCACTGTCACCCTGTATTACCAATACATTGATTCTGAACGAATGTTATTAGATACCGAACCTGATATACAAAATCATATCAGTCTCTTTATTAGTAAAGAAATGATAAAATTTTGTATTGTTGGATAATGTTTTGAACATTTCCTATATCAAAAGTTGATCAGTTCAGGCACGTTATCTAAAAGCATTGATGTTCTAAATCAAACTACAGTTCTTAGTATACGGATCACACACAAGAGGAAGAGTTCAGAAATGAACGGATCCTTCTTGAGGCATTGTAGACTAGGTCATATCAATGCGACCCGACTAGCTGGAGTTACATATAGATGCATATTTAAATCAGTTTGAATTTACATCTTGTGAAACTCGCCAGTCATGTCACAAAGATAAGATGACCATAGCTCCGTTTACTGGAAACAGAGAAAGAGTTAATGAACTCTTGGGACTGATACATGATGATGTATGTAAGGTCTCCTGTCTACACATGCCAGGACAGGTTCTTTGTACTTCATTACATTCTCTGATGATCTCTTTCGAGTTTCAGACCTATGTTCCTGTTGAAACACAAGTCCGAACCTTATGAGATATTCACAGAATATAAGTTAGAAGTAGAGAACCAAAATACGGGTATAAGTACTATGTCCTTTGATGAGATCAAGGAGGAGAATACTTGTGCACGGAATTCCTGGACTATTCTAAAGGAGAATGAGATTCTCTCTCAGCATTACTCCTCCGTATACACCATTGCACGATGGTATGTCGGGGCGGAGCAGATACACCCTATCTGATATGGTGTGCTCTATGATGAGTACTACTGAGTTTCCTATTTCCTTTTGGGAGTTATGCACTTGAGAAGCTGCATACCTATTGAATAGGGTTCAAATCAAATCAGTTGCCTACCACTTCATATATGATAAGGGAAGAGCCCATGTCTTAAGCTAGTTAAGATTTGGGGTTGACCGGCCTATGTCTGAAAGCAAAATCCGGACAAGCTCGAGGCAAAGTCTGTAATGTAGAACTGGAAAGGTTCCAGCTATACAAACTGCAGCTGATGATTTGATAGAACCAAAGGATTCAGTAGATTCCAACGAACCTCAGCCTCTCCGCCGATCTAGTAGGTTTCCTCACCAACCTGAGAGATACTTCTGTTTCTCTATGACAGTGGGAGCGAGGATTGCATCATGAGATGATGACCCAACTAGCTTCGAGCTGGCCATCAGGAGTAAGACTCTGTAAGAATGGCTGGATGTTTAGCGATCTGAGATGGAATCCTGATACACCAACAAAGTATGGACTTTAGTTGCTATATCTGAAGGGTTAAATCCCCATCAGGAGCAAGTATATCTTGAGAAGATTACTTGGTGTACATGGAAAAGTTGAGACTTTCAAAGCTAGACTTGTTAAAGGTTTTCGTCATTGACCAGGCGTGGATAATGATGAAACCTTTTCAAGTAGCTATGCTTAAGTCCATCCGGATCCTACTTGCCACGGCTACATACCATGACTACGATATCTGGCGGTTGGGTGCCATGACTGCTTTTCTAAATGATGATTTAGAAGAGTGCGTCTGTAAGTACACAGCCAGAGGGCTTCGTAAACAGTGGGAGCAGCGGAAACGTGTGCAAGATGTTTTATCTGATAAAGCAGGCATCGCGGAGTTGGAACATCTGTTTTGATGAAGTAGTCAAAGAGTTTGACATCATCAAAATGGTAGATGAACCTTGTATATACAAAAAGGTAGTAGGGAGTATGGTGATGATCCTCGTAGAGTACGTGGATGACATACTCTTGATAGGGATAGAGTTTCCTATGCTACGCTCGATCAATCTCCGCTTATCACAATGATTCTCCACTTAGGATCAAAGTGATACCTCCTAAATCCTGAGTTTTGGATCTATGAGATAGATTTAATTGGATATTAGGATTCTCACTAGTTGTAATGAGATAGTATCAATTAATCCTGGGGAGAATCACTGGAAGTGTTCCAGGGTGATAAAGACGACTGAATGTCAGTCGCGGGCATTGTCTTTACCCTCAGTAAATGGACGGTATGTTGGAAGAGTTCCAAGCTAGATACCGTGGCATACTAGACGATAAAGGCTGGATACATCGCTACTTAAGATGCTACCAAAGAGGCTGTTTGGGTGTATATTGGTTCATGAGATGAACTATGTTCTTCCCATTGTGTGACAATGGAGTTGTGGCTTATGCCAAGGAACGCCGGTCCCATCAGTGATCCAGACATATTCTAAAGGCAGTATCACTTGATCATGGAGATGGTTGATCTCCAGGGTGATCGAGGTTAGGAGAGTAGACTCAGAGGACAACACAGCGGATCCACTCACAAAGGCCTGTTCCCAGAGAGAGACTTTTATGGGATGGTTGAGTATGAGATACTGCAACCACTGCTATCAGATGGCCCTAGTGCAAGTGGGAGATTGTTAGTTATATGTATGCCCTAGAGGCCATTACTGTGCATAGGATGTATATTGTAGTGGATGCTGGGACGTATATAGGTAGGACTTTCTTGCTCGACATGATAGTATGCTATCTGGTTGAACTTTACCTTAACGTGTATACTGATTGTCTCTCTGTTACATGTTGGTAAAGCCCTTAGGATCTGTACTTGACTACCTGGACTATGATGCGGATCATACTAGTGGGGACATGGTAGTCCGTAAGTACATCCTTTAAAGTCCCTAGTCATGGGTGTATCGAGATGGGGCATCGATATACCAGAGTAGACTAGCGTGTACCTTCTCGACCCATACAGATGGGCGATGGATGATCCCATATCCATCGGTGTTTGACATCAGAGATGATATACGGGTGCTCAGTAGAGACTGGGTACACTGGACGGACTCACCGAGAACTCCCAGATGGTATTATACCTCACGTCAGATGGCAGTTCTCTGGTGACACTGGTACAGAGTAGTCTGTTGACCCGAGATCGTCATAGAGTCTTGTGTGGTTCCCACTGTGCTTTGATTTCCATCTTACCACATCCAAGAGGGCGTGCAAAACGGTGGTTTTTGGGTACAGTCCCGAGTCACATGGAGGCAATGAGCGATAGGAGGGGATTCGTCTCTCCCGGTATAGGGGGTTGATGTTGCGCTGTGTTCGATTGGCTATAACAGGAAATCCCTGGCCAGGGTTGCTGAGATTTACTGGTAAGTGTTACCAGTAGTTTCTCGAACAGTTATAGACCTCATATCGACACGACTTATCGAGCTATTGGGGTCTGACGTTTACCACCCCTAGGCAAGATATGCGACATATCAGACGATCAGACCGGACTGTACGGTAGTGTTACTGGTCGGATTCACTGGAGTGTGAGCGGGCTTGCTCGTCGATCTTCAGATCGCTCAATACCCGGGTGGCCGTTACGTTTAGCAGACCGCTTGCGGCTTGTGGGTGCTTGATATGATCATCACCTGCTGCCGGCGTATTGACGAGTCTTTAGAGTCCTACACAGAGGTTTCCTGGTTCAAGCGAAACGAAATAGGAGCGCATATGAGATATGTGCGGGACCGAGAATAATGCGTGTATGTGATACCGTATTTCATTCTCGCGATGAATGTATCGATTAGGTTATATGCGATATACCCTAGTTATCGAATCAAGGATTGATTCGATAAACCGATACATTGGATACTAGTCGGTTATATACGATATGACCGGATCGTTAAATCAAGTGTTGATTTAATGATTTAATGCATAATTATATATTTGATATATTACTTTGCATTAACTAGTGTCGGTTCACTTTAATTGGATTTTCTCGCTCGGATGTGCACATTGTATATTCGATATAGTTTTGGGCACATGATTGTATCATGTTTGATGATACATGCCTTTTGGTTAAGTGTAAAGTATCAAACTATAGTTAAGTGGATGATTAGGGTTTTTGATTTCCTTATTTATATATTAATCTTTTTCTTTTTGGAAAAAGAATAAGCAAATGCAAAATGGTGGCTTTATTTGGAAGCTTGTTGAAGCTTCATGAAAACTTTGACTTTGTCACCATTTTGTCTCATGCTTAACCCTAACTACTCCACTAACCCTAGTTCACTCTCTACAACTAACCATGGTTCACTTATGATAAGAATGGATTATTCTTTTCATTTTAAATTATTCTTATCATAATATTTATCTTCTTCTTCAAGAAGAAAGAAAGGTCCATCAATGGTGATTGATGGAAATGAGTGAGAAATCCAATTCTAAATTGAACCCACTTCCTATTTCTTCATCCTCTACCTCTTGCCAAGTAGTAGAGTGTGTTTACTTCACAAGTTTCTTGACTTGGTGAAGTCGGAGCTTGATTTAGCGATGCCTCGACGTAGATCATCTTCGGCACGTCGTCGATGACCTAGCCCGTACATTCTCCGATGAAGCCGACGCTAGAGCCCGGGACTTGTAATGGACAGCGAGGAGACTTCATTGCGGAGCTATGGAGGTGGAGCACCGGATCTACAAAGGTTGTATTTCCGATTCTTATAGTTAAGTGTTAACTAGTTAGCTTTTTCGCCTAGTTTTCTAGCAAACGATCCGTAGTCGGGTCTCTCGGCACCCATAAATTTTTATATTGGCATGTTCGATGCCTTGTGAGACCTCACTAGGGTGCCTAGGAACCCTACAAGAATCGACCGTCCAAGTCGCTAAAATGGCAGCATCGACCGTCCAAGTCGCATAAAGGGCAGCACCGACCGTCCATGTCGCAAAAAGGGCAGAACCGACCGCCCATGTCGTAAAAAGGGCAGAACCGACAATCCAAGTCGCTAAAAGGGCAGCACCGACCGTCCACGTCGCTAAAAGGGAAGCAACGACCGTCCAAGTTGCAAAAAGGGAAGCACCGACCGTCCATGTCGCAAAAAGGGCAGAACCGACCGTCCAAGTCGCTAAAAGGGCAGCACCGACCGTCCACGTAGCTAAAAGGGAAGCAACGACCGTCCAAGTCGCAAAAAGGGCAGCACCGACCGTCCAAGTCGCTAAAAGGGCAGCACCGACCGTCCAAGTCGCAAAAAGGGCAGCACCGACCGTCCATGTCGCAAAAAGGGCAGAACCGACCGTCCATGTCGCAAAAGGGCAGAACCGACCGTCCACGTCGCAAAAAGGGCAGTGCAGGATTCCTACAAATCGGGAACCAGATCACTCCGGGCCAGGGAAAACGTCTATCACGGACACTCCATCTCGGAGACATGTCAAGCAACGACCGTCCATGTCGTAAAAAGGGCAGTGCCAGCTTCCCAAAAAGCAGGAACCAAATCAAGTCGCCTCCACGTGAAAGAAGATCCATCAATTTCATGCACACGACCCACATATGTGGTGTGCATTTATTGATGTGGGGCAATTTGTTGGGGTAAAAATTTACACCCCGGTTGACCAAGTCAAAATCAAAGTCAATCCCAAGCCAAGTGGGCCCAAGCCCAGAACCAGTAGGCCCATGCCCGGGTCGAGCTAGAACATGAAGCGGCCGACCTCCCCCCATGCCAAGATAAAAATTTTTTAATAAATAATTTTGTTGCATTTCCTTTATTTTATTTTATGGATAAATGTAAGAAAAATAGGCATAATGCCAAATTTTTGTAAAGCCCATGGCTTATGTGCAAAAAGAAATGGCACATGAGCCATGGGATAGGCAAAATGCCATTTTGCGAAGCCCAAGGGGCTATGCGTAAAGTGTATAGCCTATAAAGGAAAAGATAATGAAATATCTCAACAACTTTTTTTTCTCTCTCCAAAAAAGTTTCAGATCTGAGATCTTTCTTCCTTCTTCAAGGTTCCAAAACCTTCTTCTTTCTTTTGAATTAAATCTAGAGTTTTACTCTTCCTTTTTCAAAACTAAATAGTTTTCCATCACAAAACCCATTAAGGGGAACTCAGATCTGCCATCAGATCTCAAAAAGAAAAGATTTTTAAATCTCACATCTCTTTATCTCCAAGATCCGGCCAGCAAAGGAAGAAGAAGGACCCATTTCCTTAACCTAAAGCATATTAGGAGTTTAACTCCACCCAAAATTCTCTTTAGAGAATTTCCGGGGCTAAAAACCCCCATTTTCCTCACGGGTGCGCTAGCGCTCGAGCGCAAAGCGCCCACGTGCCAACACATGGCGCGCTTGCGCTCGAGCGCACTGCGCTCGAGCGCAAAACGCCCACGTGCCGACACGTGGCGCGCTTGCGCTCCAGCGCCTCGCGCTGGAGCGCAAAGCGCCCACGTGCCGACACGTGGCGCGCTTGCGCTCCAGCGCTCTGGGCTCGAGCGCAAAGCGCCCGCATGCCGACACGTGGAGCGCTTGCGCTCTGCGCTCTGCATTCGAGCGCAAAGCGCCCACGTGCCGACACGTGGCGCGCTTGCGCTCCAGCGCTCTGCGCTCGAGCGCAAAGCGCCCTCGTGCCGACACGTGGCGAGTTGCGCTCCAGGGCTCTGCGCTCGAGCGCAAAGCGCCCACGTGCCGACACGTGGCGTGCTTGCGCTCCAGCGCTCTGCGCTCGAGCGCAAAGCGCCCTCGTGCCGACACGTGGCGCATTGCACTCCAGCGCCCTCGTGCCGACACGTGGCGCGTTGCGCTCCAGCGCTCCAGCGCAAAGCGCCCTCATGCCGACACGTGGCGCGTTGCGCTCCAGCGCTCTGCGCTCGAGCGCAAAGCGCCCACGTGCCGACACGTGGCGTGCTTGCGCTCCAGCGCTCTGCGCTCCAGCGCAAAGCGCCCACGTGCCGACACGTGGCGCGCTTGCGCTCAAGCGCCCAGGCGCTGGCCCCACGCATCCTTTGGATGTCTTTTTCCCCTTTATTTATACGTACATGTATATATATACATATGTATACAAATGTACACATACACATACTCCACGACACTGTCCCTGTTAGAAAAAATTTCTAACAGGGCGCTGCCCCGCACCCCGCAAGAGGGCTGCTAGCCCCCTTGACCCCCAGCCCGCTATCCGGGTAGCGGGACCCTCGTAAAAACTCTGCGTGGCTCCCGATATATTCAAACCCCCCTCCAAAACACAATACACGTACACTGCACGTTGAGTTCGCATGACCAGTTTAACCCGTCAATCGGAGGTTCCCTCGCCCCAAAGGCGGGGGGTAATTAACGGCAGCTTAGTTCGCGGCTGCCGGAGATTCGGATCCCCACAATCATTAAACCCCGGCCTACCCTAGGCAGGGGGAATCTGTAGTACGCCTGACAAGCGCGCGCGTATTCCCATCTCAATGGGGTGACGAAAAACACCCTACACACACCTTTCCGCTGCTTCCACTCTGAATGAAACCCTCTGGCTGGTCCATATAGACACACTCCTCTAAACTTCCATTTAGAAAAGCGGTTTTTACGTCCATCTGCCAAATCTCATAATCGTGGAAGGCAGCAATGGCAAGAAGGATCCGAATGGATTTCAGCATAGCCACTGCAGAAAAAGGTTTCGTCATAGTCCATACCAGGTGTTTGACGAAAACCCTTTGCAACAAGTCTAGCTTTATAGGTCTCAACCTGTCCATCTACACCAATCTTCCTTTTGAAGATCCACTTGCATCCTACGGGTTTTACCCCGTCTGGAGCAATGTCCAACGTCCATACTTTGTTGGTGTACATGGACTCCATTTCGGTCCGCATTGCATCCAGCCATTTTACCGAGTCAACGCTCTGAACGGCCTGCTGGAAGCTAGTAGGCTAATCATAATCTATGATGCAATCCTCTCTATCCCCTTCTATGAGAAAACCGTAGTATCTCTCGGGCGGATGAGACTGCCTACTACTCCTACGGAGCGGCGTAGGAATGTCCTGTTCTTTTGAACCTTCTGGTTCTACTAAGCTGTCAGTAATAGTCTGTGGTTCTGGAATTTCTTCCAGTTCTACTGTGCTCCCACTTATCTGGTTTTCCAAAAACTCAGTTTTCAAGAAGTAGGCATGACGAGAAACAAAAACCTTTTGTTCCTCTTCGCAGTAGAAGAAATATCCCTTGGAGTTCTTTGGATATCCCACGAACTTGCACTGTACTGAGCGTTCCTCGAGTTTGTCCGCATACTGCTTTTTAACAAAAGATGGACATCCCCATATCTTAATGTGATTAAGATGGGGCCTCTTTCCACACCACATCTCATATGGTGTGGTAGGCACAGTCTTAGTGGGAACTCGGTTCAAAAGGCATGCAGCTGATTCTAGCGCATACCCCCAGAATGATCGCGGTAACACAGCGTTACTCATCATGGACCGTACCATATCCAATAGGGTCCGGTTCCTTCTCTCCGATACACCGTTATGTTGCGGAGTGTATGGAGGAGTAAGCTGAGAGAGAATTCCACTCTCTTTTAAGTAATTCAGGAACTCGGCACTTAAGTATTCTCCACCTCGATCCGATCTTAGAATCTTAATACTTTTGCCGGTTTGTTTTTCTACTTCATTCTTATATTCCTGGAACATTTCAAAGGCTTCGGACTTATGTTTCATTAATAAGACATAACCGTACCTTGAAAAGTCATCCGTAAAAGTAATGAAGTAAGAATAACCGCTTCGCGCATGTGTAGACATTGGACCGCACACGTCGCTGTGTACGAGTCCCAAGAGCTCGCTCGCTCTTACTCAGTGTCCAGTGAACGGAGTCTTTGTCATCTTTCCTTTGAGACAGGATTGACACGTGGCATACGATTGATATTCGAACGGATTCAAATATCCTTCTGTATGTAACTTAGTCATCCTTCTCTCATTGATGTGACCCAGTCTACAATGCCATAAGAAAGTCTGATTGATATCTGGAGACTTTCTTTTATGTGTATTCTGGACATTGAAAATCTGTGGTTGGTTTATACATATATACCATTGCTCAATGTACCTGACCCAATCAGAACTTGATTAAGGTGAATGTTTACAACATTGCTTACAAACGCAAATTCATAACCTTATTTAGAAACCAAAGATACAGAAATGATATTACAAGTTGCGTTGGGTACAAAATAACAATTACGCAAAACCAAAACATGTCCATCTGACATTCCCAGGTGATAGTCCCCCACGGCTTTAGCATCCATACTAGCTCCGTTTGCAACATTGAGGGTCATGTCACCTGCCTTCAAAACCCTACGGTTTCTCAACGCCTGCAAAGAATTACAGATATGAGATCCTGATCCGGTATCCAATACCCAGGAAGTAGAGTTTATTGAAAGACAGTTTTCAATAACATACACACCTGAAGCTGAAGCCACAACCTGCTTCAGTTCCTGTGTCCTGGCCTTCCAAGCCCTGCAATCTTTCTTCCAGTGTCCACTCTTATGACAATAGAAGCATTCTTCTTTACCCACAAGCTTCCCCGCTACCTTTGTTGCCTTTGCCTTTCCCTTCGTATCCACTTTACTATCACCGCCCCTTGGTTTGGCGGGGGCTTTCCTGTTCTTTCCCTTGGCTTTCGCCTTAGCCGTAGAAGAAGAAGATCCTCCTACAAACAAAGTGGATGTTTCCCTACCTTTCTGTAGGGTGCCCTCTGCGCTCCTCAGCATGTTGAGGAGTTCTGAAAGTTCAACTTCCTTTTCTTGTAAGTTGAAGTTCAGTATAAACTGGGCGTAAGTGGAAGGAAGGGACTGGAGAATTAAGTCCGTATAGAGCTCACTCTCCAACGTGGTCCCAAGTTCTGCGAGCTCCTCAATGTAGCCAATCATCTTAAGCACGTGTTCCGCTACCGATGATCCGACGGCCAATCTTGCCGAAAATAACTTCTTCGACACTTCGTATCTTGCGATACGAGACTGCTCTCCATACAGTTCTTTTGTATGGAGAAATATGGATTCCAGGTCCATATTCTCGTGCCTCCTCTGATGTTCGTTGTCCATAGAGGCAAGCACGAGGCACTTGGCCTTCGCGCAATCAATCTCCCAAGTCTTATGGATTTCCTTATCCGCGACGCTGGAGGTGGGACCTGGGACGGAGGGAGCTTTGGTGGTAAGAAGATACCCCAGCTTGTCGTAAGTGATTGCCATTTTGACATTCCTGAGCCAATCTTTGTAGTTTGGCCCTATCAGTATGTTTTTATCTAGAAGTAACTTAAGTCCAGTCATGTCGATTGATCGCTGCAATTAGGAGAGAGAGAAGAAACACTCAGCACGATGCTCTTGCAAGTTTAGAATGGTTTCTAGTTTGTCTAAACAGGATGGCTCCCACTGTTTCTCAAATCCCTCCTCAAACCATAAAGGAAGAATTAGTCGGGATCAATCCCACCGCACAATACTTGCTTAACCGTTCAGCCAGGCCAGTGTCGGTACTTCGAGGGAGGTTTTCCAACGCTTTCGTGAAGTTCCTTAATTTAAGAACCTCTTTTCCCTGGGGGCGTAGCCCCGCTAACACCTTTCTAGACACCAACTAGGTTTATAGCATTGATCGTTTAGTGAGAAATTTCCCGAGGAGTAGCATATACTCACAGTAGGATCGGGATCCAAATATCATCGCGTGACGAAACTGAAGGAATCCTACCAGAATCATCACACTCCAAATGGTATGCAAATCTAGCAAGTTTCAGTACTTATGAAACTCCCGATGTGGATTTTTTCCCCATGCTCTTATGACCTTGACTTTGGCCAACAAATCATAAGTCACATGTCAAGTTCTACCCGTCGTTCTCCAGGTTAATTTGAATCCACCCGTACCTACCCTTGACTTTGGCCAACAAGGCCGTACGACTGTTCCAAATCAACGCATCTATCTATGCTGCACATGAATACCCTAATAGCTACCAATCACTATGTCTTGACTTTGGCCAACAAACATACCTTGAATACTATTGACTATTCATGTGAAACGACGGAGGGCTACGAATGGTTTTGGTAAAACCGTGAACGTAGTGAACTTGATATAATCGATGGAACGAGATTGCTTTTAAAAGGAGTGGTTCAAGCTCCGCATTTAAAAGTTGGTTTTGAAAAGAACCGAGTGGTTTTTCGAAAGTGTTCCAACGACTTTTGCTTGGTTTATTATCTTGCATTAGTTCTTTTAATGCGTGATATTCTTGCATTGGTTCTTTTAATGCGTTCCATCATTTAATCCTACCATTGTAGAAAATAACCAAAATATGACGTACGCTTATGCCATTCGCCTTCGCCATGGGGCCCCGTCATCACCCGTTAGGTTACTTAACTAACGACAGAGCGGGGGCTGGGCTAGCGCGGCTGTAAAACATAAGCAACGCCTAAATTGTTATTATATATAAATATATAGCAATGATAGACATTACAGATCACAGATGAATACATTGGATATACTAGGAATTCGCAATCCGTTCGAGCCTGCAACGAAAAGCGGATTACACGGTCGCGGTGAATAGCCAAAACCCAACCCAAGACCCCTACGGGTGCGGCAAACTACCCGCCAAGTACCCGAAGTGGAGCAACCTCCCTCAACGCCGTGAGTGGGCCACTCGGCACTTCGAGATACCCGGTAGTTTGTGCACCCCTCCATGGGTCTATCCTAGGAGCAAAAACAGTAAAAAGAATTATACAATGACGGCTACAACCCCGACCTGGTTGTGCGGCCATACTAATAATATTACATCAATTTACATATTACATGAATGAAAGAAAAAGAAACACTCATCTCACATCCACCCCGGCTATTCACCCGCGACAGTCCAACGCATTCATATACACATACCATCATCAAACACAGATCACAGATATGTATAACCCTGACTTATCGACATATAGCGATTAGCCGACGTTCAATACATATAAACATCACAGATATAACCGATTAATCAAAGTATAGTGAAGTTCGATCAAAAATACGGATTTATAGGCCCCCAAAAACAAATTTCTTTTCTGGAAAACCTGGGCACAAATAAACCATCTTAAAAATCCCAAAACCCTACCAGAAGAACACTGCACCAAACCCGGTCACGAGACAAGCCAAAATGGCGGCGGTTCCGCGGCAAATGTATACCCATTGCCGCGGAACCGCGGCGGTTTGAAGGGTTCAGGCGACCGTTTTTGGTGGGTGTCTTCACAAAACCCTGAGACGATTTTTGGAGTAAAACTTTTTATCTTTAGAGCACAAAAAATTTCAACAGAAAGTTAGGGTTTTGATGTTTAGGTTTTTGTGATTTTTCTGATCGAACTTCCATACACTTTACTACTAAGCTAGTTTAAGTTTAGTTTGTCTCTGATACCACTGTAAGTCCACGTTGCCAACCCCGGTTCTTGCGGGGAGGCGGAAACGGTATAAAAATCAAATTTTTAGCGCATTAGGCAACATGGACAAACAAAAGTCGGGATCTTTTCTAAACTAAACTAGCTACCAAGCTAAAGAGAGTTAGCTACTCGGATAAGATGTTATACCTAACGTGAACTCCTTCTTCTTGAAACCTTTGTAGAGCTTGGATGGTGCTTTCCTCGTCGCCTTCTTCCGTCAAAGATGGATCCACCTGAGGGTTCAACCTTCAGGCTCCTTTCTCGAACTTTGAGAGAACTAAGGTCT
The DNA here is from genome assembly GCA_030015575.1 of Agapanthus africanus. Lineage (NCBI taxonomy): Eukaryota > Viridiplantae > Streptophyta > Magnoliopsida > Asparagales > Amaryllidaceae > Agapanthus > Agapanthus africanus. The sequence continues at coordinate 221,838,061 of CM057340.1, forward strand.
TTGGCTTGCTAGAACTCTAACCCTAGAGTGAGTAGAGAGTGGTGTAGGGTGTTTTTATCTCAAGGAGGGGTTTCTCAACACATGAGAGTGAGTCTCTTTGAACTAGAGGAGGAGGAAGAAGAAGAAAGGAGAGAGAAGTGTTATGATAGAATGAAACCTCTTGTTTACAACCATAACATAATATGAAAATGAATTATCAAATTAATAATAATAATCTAAATGAAATAGTTGATGGATGGTTTGAAATGACAATTATCATTACACATATTAAATGGTTTTGCTAGAATCAAAGAGCATCTTTGATATGTAATGATGATAGTCAAAGTTTCAACCATGGTCAACAAGTCAACCTTGGTCAACAAGTCAACAAACCCAACCATGACACAATTTCATTTAATTGATATTATTAATTGATATATCATAAAATTCATTAGGGTTTGGAAAAAGACGACTGTCAACTGTGCATACACACCCGTTCCGAAACCCTAATGAAAAAAACCTCTTCCTCCGCCTCAATCAACTGTGCATACACACCTGCATTCTTGTTCCGAGGAACATGAATACTATGAGATAAAACTAACCCCAAAACATATACCAGTATCTGGCTCAAACCAGAGCCCGCTAGTAATATCCGTCCGGACTCCAAACGTGCACAAGTGCGCGGATGAGAACGAACCCTGTCGCAAAACCATGCGACCTCTACTCTGTTTTGCCCAATGGCGAATAGCCCTCTGTGTGGGACTCTAAAGACTCGACACTACGCTGGCAGTGGGTTTAACCACAGACCGCAAGCGGCACTAGCTGTGCGTAACGGTCCCCAGGTAGATGCCGATAAGAAGACTGACGAGGTGAACCCCATCTGAACTCCTACTGAGTCTGAATGTGACAATCTCCGTACAGTCCGGTCTGTTCGTCTGATACATCACATGGCGGGCTTAGGGGGCGGTAAACGTCAGTCCCCTAATAGCGGTACAAGTCGTGTCGGAGTGAAGCCCAAAACACCCTGGGATAACACTGGAAGCCTACCAGTATATCTCGCTTGCCCTGGCCAGGGACTACTCGTGTAATGGCTCTCCTAGACACAGCGCGATGTCAACCCCCAATGCTGGGAGAGACGAATCCTGTCTAACCGTCACTGCCTCCAAGTGCTTCGGGACTGGACCCAACTACCACCTGTTTGCACGACTCCTTTGAGCCGTGGTAGGGTAGTAATCAAAGTACAGTGGGAACACACTCGAGGCGAAGTGCCAGTGTCAAGTCAGCGGACTAAGCTGTACTCATGTCACCTGGGAACTGATAACTGACGATAGGTATAATACCAACTAGTCAGTTCCCGACGAGTCCTGTCCAGTGTACTCGTAACCTAACGAGCACCCGCATACTATCTCAAGTACGACGTACTGACGGCTGTGGGACAGACCGTCTCCCACACTGGGATGAGAAGCGCATGCGCTAGTCTACTCCGGAGTATCGATGCCCTGTCTCGATAGTCCTGCGACTAGGGACCTGCATAAGGATGTGCTTATAGATTACCCAGCCCCCACTAGTGTGACTGCCATCACAACGCTGGTAATCAAGCAAAGATCCTAAGGGCTCCACTAATGCGTATAGGTGATATCATAAAATAAACACATGTACACATTGAAGTAGAAACAAACCAAGTAGCATACTACTATTTTGAGCAAGATTGTATATACAAGGTGAATATCCCAAGCTTTCATTAAGTAATATACAAACCAGTATGATACAGTAATGGCCTCTAGGGCATATACACTAACAACAAGTGCCCAAGAAAATTTTCATGGCAAATACTGTAGACACGGCTTTCCCCCAACAATTACTGAGGAAACGTAAGGTTCCTGGATATCCTACTATTTCCATTTCTATTGGGGAAAAACACATTAACCGTGCTCTACTAGACCTTGGCGCTAGTGTTAACTTGCTTCCATATTCAGTCTACGAGCAACTAGGTATCGGAGAGTTGAAGCCAACCCATTGCACTCTCCAAATGGCTGACCGATCAATCACCAAACCTAGGGGTGAACTGGAGGATGTGTTAATAAAAATCGGGGAATTTATATTCCCTGTGGACTTTATTGTAATTGATACACAGCCTGTAGCGAACCCACGGAATCAAATTCCGGTGATTTTAGGTCGCCCCTTTTTGGCCACTTCCGACGCTATCATCAACTGTCGTAATGGATCTATGACCCTATCTTTCGGGAATAGGTCAATAGAGCTAAACATTTACAAGTTGGGAAGTGTACCCTCCGAACCTACTGCTCAGGTCTGTTCTGTCGAGTTAATCGATGTCGATAGCAGCGAATTTGATGATCCTCCTGATACCGATCTTGACTCTTTTCATACGTTGTTATTTAATCCAACTATGTATCATACACATATGGACTCGTCCACCGAGTTGTCCCGGTCAACAACTAACACTGATTATGAACCGTTCTTAGAGTCTGAAGACCACCCCGCACTTTGTGATGCCATTATTCATCGGGGTATAGATGGAACTTTTGAGGAGATCTTCGCTGATGAACTCGCATTTTTGAATGACATGGGTGTTGAGATGAATCATGTCCCAAACATTGAAATTGAACCTCCACCCCTTCTTCTGAATTGTAAAAAGAATGCGAGTAATCCATCACATTCACTGCATCGTCTCTCCAAAATGAGACGCACACACATTCTATTCCACCACTTAACCTTTCCCCACTTCTTCTTCCACCAACCAGAGCACTGCATTGATAAAAATTTTGAATGGTTGGTGTTAACGTACGGTCTTTGCAAAGCTTCGCATCGACCAATGATTTTTGACCCCCTCATGTGATTTTCAAAGATTAACATTGCATAACTCAAGTTTGGGGGGGGGTATATTTTCTGGCTCTTGAAAATAAAAATTTTACACAAAATGATGAGCCAAAAATAAGTTTGGGGGAGGATCTTCACTTAAATATTTTGCTCCCATTAATAAATTTCCTCCCAAGCTTACAGGTTTTTCGAGATTTAGCGGATGGCAACAGTGAGGACACTGTTGAAAACAAGTTTGGGGAGGTTTGTGCTTATTTTTGCATCATTTGCATCATACATTGCATAAGCACAAAAACATTTTTGAAAGCCTATAAAAATTTAAAAAATTTCAAAAAAATAATAAAAATATTTTCGTACATAAATAAGATAATAAAAGTTTAGATAGTGAAAAATTACATCCATAAGATTAGAAAAATTTAAGAAAACTAAGAAAATTAGAAGTTTTCTTATACGAACTAGTAATAAGTAGTTATGAGTCGTTGTCCCAAGGGTTAGTAAGATGGAGGAAGTCACTAATCTGAGAATAAAAATAAGTCTGAAAAATAGTTTCTATTCTGGAATCCAAACATTTTGAACGTTGATACCCTGCTATTCGCATTTACACACGTCTTGAAGCCCGGGATAGTAGAGGATACCTTGAAATGCTCTTGTCTTAAAGCCGATGTATGAAGGAAATAAAAAAAATGATGAAGAAAATATAAACTGGTGAGAAAAATAGACACTGGTTTTGTTATCACCAAGGGCAATAAAAAATATGTAGCGAGGGTGCTTCTTCACCTAGTGCCCTAAGGCCAACTGCTCTGGGAGTCACTGCTATGCCTCAGGTGGTGCAAGACGAGGAAAATACACCAAATAAGCAAGCACATGAGTAATCGGTCGGTAAGTACCTCAAGAAGTACTAACGGTCGCATGAAAGTGTGTGAGCACATCTAAATATTCATTAATTAAAAAGTACTGAGGCATATGGGCAAGAGTATGATAGCTTGAATTGAATTCTCTGGGTGTAGGGATGTCCTTTACACACACGCAGGGTGATATGATCAATGTTTGGAAGAAAGATAGGAATGAAGAATAAGACGATGTTTTATTGAGGGAGGACGTGATTTCTGAAATCTTTTCATGACCATTAAGATAGGGCTCATGACAACCGAAAAAATAGCCTAGTTGGAAACCCTAATTTTCAAAGATTTTCTTTTACAATTCTTGTCTTTAAATGTAATATTCATGATCTTTCTTTTATTATTGGATTTTGTGGGTGCAATCCGCTGAAAACCCTCAGGAGACAACACTCCTCCTACTAGGGACACCTAGAGGTTTAAAGGCTTGTTGCACGTGCTCAGTGCAATCGTGTTGCCTACGAAAGTGTTCTAGTTAGTTTTTCTCTTTCTTTATTTTCTCCTTCTCTTGTTAATAAAAAGTTCGCTCGAGACGATCGAAAATAAGTTTGAGGGAATTTGATCAGTCGAAAATACTGCATTTTTAACACGGTAATTTCCCTATCTTTTGCACTCATCTAGAAGTGCTCGGCATTCATATTACACATATTAGCAAATCAGTCGTAAAATATCAGATTGCATGTGTTAGACTCTAAAACCGACATTTCTGAGGGAATTTTCTGTTTATCATGGCATCACATCATCCTTGTATTGCGCAACTTTTGTCCCGAGAAATTGTGCAGGAAATTGCAGGAACAAAGCCAAAAGAGCTGATCAAAAAATACACCAACTCCAAGATGTGAGATCTGGAAGTGATACAGAAAGACAAATACAATTTAACATATCATACAAAGGCCCAATTGTCAGCCCAAGACCACAGTAGAAAATTCAAGCCCAAAGGCTTCTAAACCGCCGCAGATCCGCGGCGGGAGCCCGGTAGCGCCGCGTATCCACGGCGCTATGATGTCATCATGCTCTCAAATTTCATACACGTGGCTCTTGCAACTTCCCAAGCTTCCAGAAGACTCCCGATTCTCCACGTGGCGCATCTAGAAGGCTCGGCTTAACAAACTACTTCTAGAAGGCTCTTTTAACAAACTTTTGGAAGGAAATTCAAATCTTCTTAACAAACTTTTGGTGGGAAAATTCAAATTTGAAATCCTAGATCTAGGGTTTTGAGGTCTATAAAAGAGAGCCTAGATCTAGGGTTGAGGTTGTTCAAGAATCACCATCATCTTCTACCCACAAGTTGAGTGACACGACTTGTGTCAAATCCCAATTCAAAATCAAGATCAAGATCCCGAGTGTAATTCAAGCAAGAAAGCCTTCAACCTTTAGAAGCGACGCCGGATTTCAACGGAGCAAGAGATCCACGCCGATCCGCGACTCAAGGAGCTGAGCGAAGCCGAAATCGACGATCTAGTTCCATCCTTTTGTAAATTCAAGAGAGTTGTAACGAAATTTGTCGATAAATAAAGGTGAATTTTCTATATTCTTGCTTATCTTTTAATTCAAGCATAATGATTAGATATCAATTTATGATTGTGTTTGTGATCATGATGTTTGAGTAATCTCCGCTCGTGTAAGAGTTGTGACGATCTTTAGATGATGATGATTTAGATATTTTTACAATTCTTAAATCCTATAATGTTTTGAAATTCTAGTGAATCAAATGATTAATGACCTAGTTTCGAGATGATGCTTTCTTGATCGTGTTCACTCGAAACTAGGGAACAACTATTGACCATTTGATTAACTAGAAGCTAGAATTTTAATGCGATCCATCGAAAGGACAAAGGATGAGTTGCGAAATCCCTAATTTCCTCGCAAGATCCTTAAACCTCGATGAATTTGCATCGATCTAGTATCAATTCGGTAATGGATAAGAATGAGTAATCATTAGATCTCATCACATCTATAGATCCGATCTACTCCTACGAGCCATACTTCTAATCTTGATTGTTGGTTGGAAATTATCACAAATTATCACTTCTTGATTCTAATGCTTTCTTAGATCTAGATATTTTCTCTTTCTTGAAATGCAATTTTATAAATCATGAATTGTTTTCTTTTCTTTTCCTTAAAGTTTCGACTCATATAATTCGAAGCACGAACGATTACACTTTCCCTGTGGACGATCCGCACTTACTAACGCGCTACATCCGACACCGTTATTGATTGCGGTCAAATAATTTTTGGTTGTGATTTCTAAATACCATTTTCTAAAAACCAACACACAACGGAAAATCGTTTCAATCAAGTGGCTATTGGAATGTCAAACCAGATTGAATATATAGGTACTATTAAATTTTCCGTAATCGTTTGCAGTTCTGGAATCACTTCCAGTTCTACCATACTCCCACAACCGTTTTCTGAAAAAATCCATTTTAATAAAACTGTGGCGAGTCAAGAACAATATCATTATTGATCTTCCATATGGTAGAAAATCAAACCTCGTCAAAGCTAAGGTCAACCCACAAACTGCCATTACAGAAACGTGCCTTGAGATTTTCCAGTGTCTGTTTTTAAGCATAAGCTGGACAACTCCCTTTACCTTAACATTGTTAAGATATGAAGCAACCTATATCCAATATAGAAACATAGGCACTTATTTAATTGGAACCAGACTCATATCCTGCAGCTGTCTCCAGTGCATATCAACTTAATGGAGAGAGGCTAATCAGCATTACTCAACTTAGGAATTCATCCATTTATGAGTAACCTGAAAGAGAAACAAGTTTCTCAAAACCATTACTATCAACTGAATACCAATCACAAGAATCTACATCTTCGATTTCTTTGAAGAATCCCGATACTTGCGATACTTGGTTCTTTACTTTATTTCTATACCCACAACTTCTTAATACTTAGACATTGTATTTCTACGAAACACTTGTCTATAAACTAGAGAAGTCACAAGTAAATAGAGTATAGTATGAGGACCAACCCCTTTGGCCTAATGGACACTGGACATCATACAATACTCTGTATAAGTCCGCTGAGTTTAAAAACCTGTGCGTCGTAGGTTGAAAACTGTTCCCAGGCGATTTCCTCAAATATCACCAATTTCAACGAATTCTGATATAATGAGGATGATCACCTAATTCCCAATAACTTGCTCCCACTCATCATCTGTAAAATCATACAGATGTGAGAATCTTACCTGGTAAATACATACCCTGGAGTAAGTGTCTAATCGGGAAATCAGTTTTCAATTAATAATGCACAGTGTGACTGAAACATGAAAATGTTTTGAAGGGGAGTCCTGGTATTCTTAGTAATGCCTCTTCCACAATACAAATCATGACTTTAACCGTATATTTCCCTGCCATCTTTCCAAATCCCTTTATGTGTCTTTTAGTTGTTACCTTCTGTACACCATTATTAGGCTAAAGGGTTTTCTTCCTTCCCTACCGTTCGGCACCAGCCTATAGTTTGGAAGAAGACTATCCAGTAAGCATAATAGGTGTATTCTCCTAAACCTAGGAGTACTCGTAACTTGAGAGAAGGTGATGATAAAAGACAACTGAATAAACCTTATTCCTATTTCTCCTGAACCAGAATCCATCCTCGAAAAAATATCCTTCGAGTTCGTATATTACCATACGATGGATTTATCCAATGGAATTGGATGTTCGTAGTGATACGGGTTGTTCTGGAGAAATCAAAGGTGAAGTAGGAGTGGCGATGAAGTACGCGGTTTGGTCGTGAATGATAACAGTCGCAATTTACTTTGCCCTCTTTCTAATCCCTTTATTTTGTCTTTATTTATTACCTTCTGTACACCCGGCTGAAGCTAATTGGTTTTCTTCATTCCCTACCTTTCGGCAACTGCCTATGGTTTGGAATAAGACTATCCAATAAGCGTAATAGGTGTACTCTCCTAAACTAAGGAGCCCTCGCAACCTAAGAGAAGGTAATAATAAAAGGCAACTGAATAAACCAATTCTATTTCTCCTGAACCTGGATCCATCCTCGAAGAAGTCCCTTCGAGTTTGTATATAACCATACGATGGATCTATCCAATGGAAGTGGATATCCGTAGTAATACGGGGTGTTCTGAGAAATACAAAGGGTAAAAGAAGGAGCTGCAATGACTTATGCAACTAAAGACAATCCAAAAGCCAGTAAATTAAGAAGGTTCGGTCAACTTGGTCCCTGAGTTATAGTCTAGGGTCGATCAAAAGTCGCTGCCAAAGAGAGAGAGAAAAGAAACACTCTGCATGCACTCTGACCTAGATCAGAATGGTTATCACTTTATCTAATTAGGAAACCTCCCACTGTTATCTCAAATTCTCCTCCAAACCAGAAAGAAGAATCAATCGGGGTAACCCGAAGAGTAAACCAACTCATCAGTGGGAATCGGGATCCAACTCTCATCGCATGATAACGTGACGGTATCCACTCACGTTAGCACACTCCAGAAGGTATGCTTAAGTTTTGCAAGTTTCCTGTATGTTTGAAACTTCCGATATAATTTTTAACCTTGACGTAGGCCAACAAATCATAAGTCACATGTCAAGTTCTGCTCGTCGTTGTCCTGATTAATTTAGGTCATCGTACATGCCCTTGACGTAGGCCAACAAGGCTGTACGTATGTCCTAAACTAATGCATCTATATATGCAACAAATGAATACCCAGCAGCTACCAAACACTACGCCTTGACGTAGGCCAACAAACATAGCTTGAATACTACTGACCATCCATAAGAAATGAAGGAGGTTTACGGCTGGTTTTTGGCGAAAAACCTTTAACGTAATGAACTTGATCTCGTTGAAGGAACCTGATAGATAAATACAGTGGCGAAAACTTTTTGCTAAAGAGATCACTCCCGGTGAAGGGATCTCGTCTCTTTCCTCGTGGAATGAGGTGCAGGATATTCTAACTGAATACCGCGAAGCAAAGCAACTTGTAATCGACTATATTTAAGTTATTACCCTGACATAAACTTCTGTCCAAGGGGTCACTCCCGGTGAAGGGATCTCGGCCCTTGCCTCGTCGAATGAGGTGTAGGATATTCTAACTGAATACCGCGATGCAAAGCAACTGGAAACGTCTTTGTAATTTGTTCCAACAACATCAAATATAGGTTTGTTTTATCCTTGCATTGATAAGAATCAATTCAGTCCCATCATTCAATCACACCAGAAAAGAACGAAAATAAAATGTACGTATATGCCATCCGCATTCACCACTGGGTCCCGTCATCACCCGTTAGGTTGCTTAACTAACGACAGAGCGGGGGTTAGACTAGCACGGGTGTAAAACATATACAACATCTAATAGTATATACACCAATATACAATAATCGCTCCAGGCGTGATAATATGCAACATTACAGAAAAGTAATAAGCATTACAGAACAATACAGATAATCTGGGATCCCCGAGTTTCACAGAGCCGCTGCTGAAACCCGACGTTCCCCTGGTCGTGTGGATAGCCTGTGCAATGAAACCTAGACCCCTACGGGTGCGGCAAGTTACCCGCCAAAACTTGAAGCGAGGTAGTCCCCCACAGCATAGTGAATGGAACACCCGGCACTTCACGGAATCCGGTAAATTGAGCACCCTTCCTTGGGTCAAGCTGTACCCCCTACGAGTGCGACGAATAGTCTGCCAATTCTAGAGTGAGGTCCCTTTGCCTCTCAAACCCATGAGATACGGACTCGTTGCCCTCCAGAACACGGCTATCCGTGCACTCCTTCATGGGATAAACCTAGTACAGAAATAAAAATATGTACAACGGGTACATCGACCTCAACCCGGTCGTGCCCCAAAAGAATATTATACAACAGGCAGTGACGGCAGTCCACATGTTGGATGCTCGCCCCGCAATATCAAATGTACAAATAAATCCAAACTGCACTATCATTGCACCCAGCTATCCACCACGACAAATCCGCAACATCACAGTACAACACAGAACATCAACGCGAATGTCACATTCGCAAACCAGTTTAAAAGAACTATAGCAATCAGACTCGTTTTACCGATCAAATGACATTCCCGGTCGGAGATATAAAGTAAGTACTGTAAAATAACACGTTTAAATTTCGATCGACAAAATTTCCCGAAATGGGCCATACAATCATCTGCTGTACAGTAACCAAAACTGGGCCCAATTGAATAGTACCAAAAACCACAATTCCCTGTATAGAAGCCCCTGTACAATTTTGGTGCACTGTTCCTACTAAACCGCCGCGGATGCGCTGTCAAACCCTAGGTTTGACCGCGGATCAGCGGTGGTTAAGTGGGATCACGTGACCAAATTTGTACGGATTGCTTAGAAAAGCCTGCTTGTTTTTCTGTGACATGCAAAATAATTTTTAGAACAGTTTAAAAATCAACAGAAACTTTAACACATGAAATTGCGATTTTCGAAAATCCGATCGATCGATGCTTTAAACGCGTTAGCACAAGTTAGATAGCTTAATGGTGAGGCTCTGATACCACTGTAAGTATGCGGTAGCGCCCCGGCCGTCTAACAGACGCCAATATGCGGAACAATACTTTTACGACTGGCGCTATCGCGTACTATAACCCGGATCCTCCATTAAAGCTAAACTAAAAAATTGTAAAGAGGGTAGAATTGTTATACCGAATGATCCGAGTCCTTCGGTCTTTAACCATGATCCCACGCTTTGTTGCAGCGGCTTCGATCTTCTGAAACTCCAGTCTCGTCGTCCAGGTGGCACCACGTCGACGGATCTTTAAACGGGCTCCCGCCTCTGAACCGAGGCAACTCGGTCGTCAAGTTTGCCAAAAGAGACGACCAAGATGAAGTAGAGAATGAGTAGAATACTTTGTCTCGTTACGTCTAAGGCTATGGACGAACGGTTAATAAAGTTGCTAATTGAAATCGAGTGAAATGAAAATTCTAGCTTTCTAATTTCCATACACCAAAACACTATCATAATCTTTTCCCTCAAGTGAACAACCATATCTCTTCCCATAAGAGGGGCCGGCCATTTAAAAGAGAGGAGGGAGGTGAGTGTAGGAGAGGGGGGGATGACCATTATCATGAATAAAAACAATGAGTCATGAAACACCAAGTGTGAACATAATTAAAGCAAAGGATGAATCATTAAGCAAGCCATCACAACATTAAATGCACCATTAATGAACTAATGACTCACAAGCCTTGTCACCCTCTCTAGAACCTTCTAGAACTCTGACTCACCTCATGACTCACGCAATCAAAGAAAAGATAAATACGCATTTAACCGAATGTTAATTACGGGTGATAGAAAACTGGAAACTGGCAACTTCCAAAAGTGATCCTGAAACGAATTTCAGGATAACCCCGTAATGGTATAAACATACCCGCATTTGTATTACGACCGAATACAAATGCAACTGAGACAAAGATATTATATCGACACAGTATAATACTTGGATCCGGCTTAAACCAAAGCCGACTAGTATTATCTGTCCGAAAAATGACACGTGCGAAAACGTACGTGCATTTTCCGAACCCTGCCATAATACCATACGGCATCTACAACGTTTCGCCCGAACTTGGGTAAGTGTCTGTGGGGGACTCTAATGACTTATCAATACACTGGCACTGGGTATAACCACTAGCACGTCAGAGGTACAAGCTGTACGTAACGGTTTGCCTATGTATTGATTGGAAGGGAAGCTGACGAGCGAACTCATCTATAAACCCTACTGAGCCTGACAGTGACAATATCCGTACAGTCCGGTCCATTCATCTATGAGTATCGCATATTAGGCCTAGGGGGCCGGTAAACGTCAGACCCCCAATAGCTGCATAAGTCGTGTCAGAGAGCAGCCCAGAACACCCTGAGATACTACTTGTATACCTACCAGTATATCTCGATTACCCTGGCCAGGGATTTCGTGTAATGGCTCTCCTAAACACAGCACGTTCTCTCCCCCAATACCGGGAGAGACGAATCCCCTGCTGATCCGCTCACTTGCCTCCAATGTGGCTCGGGACTGTACCCAAATTAATATACCTGTTCGCACGACTCCTTTGACCCGTGGTAGGGTATAAATCAAAGCACAGTGGGAACTCACACGAGACAAATGACGACCTCAGGTCGATGAACTAACCCGTACACATGTCATCAGGGAACTGCTATCTGACGATATGTATAGTACCAACTAGCATGTTCCCGGCGAGTCCTGTCCGGTGTACTCATAACCCAATGAGCACCTGTATACATCTTAGGTGATCCAACTAACACTAGTGGCTTGTGAGACCGGCCACCGCCCCTCGTCGGGGTCTCGACTGTATACACTAGTCTACTCTGGAGTATCGATGCCCTGTCTCGAAACTCCCACGACAAGGGACACTTTAAGGATGCGCTTATAGACCCTAGCTCCCACAAATATGATCGCCATCATACTGCTAGTAGTCAAGAAAGAATCCTATGGGCTCTATCAACATCTACATGATGATAAAGACAAACCAGATAGCATACTATCATCTCGAGTAAGACTGTTTTATCGGTATAGGTCCTCCCTCAATCATTGCAATCACGTACCTGCGATCTAATAATTGACTAAGAGGGCACTATATGCAACAAATACAACCTTTGTAGATCGGTCCTTCACTTCTATAGCTCCTGGTTGAAGTCCCTTCGCTGCGATCAAGGTTATCCCGGGCTCTTGCATGGCTTCACGAGGCGAAATATGCAACCTTGCTTGAAGTCTCCGAGGACGAAGATGATCTACGTCGAGGGAATTCCGACTCAAGCTACTACTTCACTAATTTGAGAATTAGTGAAGCAAACACCCTATACTAAAGTTCTAGTCTAGTAGAGGATGCAGAAATAGGAAGTGGGTTCTTTTTGGATTTTTATTTCTCACTTTAGTTCTCACTTTGGATCAAACCCTAGCAAGCCTTTTCTTTCTTTGCAAATGAAGAAGAAGAAGAAAAGAAAGAGATGAGGATAATGATCAACTGAGAAGGCTAACCATGGTGAGTGAGTATCATATACTAACTCTTGTAGAGCCATTACCATGGCTAAGTGTTAAGATTAGGTTAAAATCCAAAGTAAAAACAAATTTAGTGGACTTTAGTCAATGCATCCACAAGCTCCATAAGCTTCATGCATTTTCTAATTTACCACTAATTTTGTAATTACTTTTAAATGTTAAAACCCAACATAACAAATAGCATGGTGTATGTCTCATACATCCAAGTGTGATGTATCATCAACCATGATACAATAATATAACACATTTTAATATATATCATATATATAGTAAAGATGTGTACAAGTGAGGAAAAAACCCTAAGTGAACATGTGTTAGTTAATGTAAACTAGTATATCAAATATACAATTATACAATAAATTATTAAATCAACACTTGACTTAATAATCCGGTCATATCACATATAACCGACTAACATTCAATGTATCGACTTATCGAATCAACACTTGATTCGATAACCCGGCTATATCATATATAACCGACCGATACAATAATTCGCGAGAATAGAATACGGTATCACATACATTCATTATTCTCGGTCCCGCACATATCACATATGCGCCCCTATTTCGTTTTGCCTGAGCCAATAAAACCTCTATATAGGACTCTAAAGACTCGTCAATACGCCGGCAGTAGGTGATGATAACATCACGCACCCACAAGCCGTCAGCGGTACTAGCTGGACGTAACGGCTACCCGGGTATTGAACGATCAGAAGATCAGCAAGCAAGCCCGCTCCAACTCCTGTAAAATCTTGCCGGTAACACTTCCCGTACAGTCCGGTCTCCTCGTCTAATATGTCGCATATCAAGTCTAGGGATGGTAAACGTCAGACCCCAATAACCGATAAGTCGTGCCGATGTGAGGCTCATAACGGCTCGAGAAACTACTGGTAACACTTACCAGTAAATCTCTAAATCAGCCCTGGCCAGGGACTTCCCTGTCACGGCCAATCGAGCACAGCGCAACAACAACCCCCAACACCGGGAGAGACAAAACCTCTCCTATCACTCATTGCCTCCATGTGACTCGGGACTGTACCCAAAAACCACCGTTTTGCACGCCCTCATGGACGTGGTAAGGTAGAAATCAAAGCACAGTGGGAATCACACAAGACTCTATGACGATCTCAGGTTTACAAACTAACCTGCACAAGTGTCACCAGAGAACTGCCATCTGACGTGAGGTATAATACCATCTAGGAGTTCTCGGCGAGTCCGTCCAGTGTACCCAGACTTCACTGAGCACCCGGATACCATCTCTGATGTCAAACACTAATGGATATGGGATCATCCATCGCCCATCTCATGGGTAGAGAAGCGTATACGCTAGTCTACACTGGTATATCGATGCCCCGTCTCGATACACCCACGACTAGGGACCTTGAAGGATGTACTTATGGACTACCATTTCCCCACTAGTATGATCCGCATCATAGTCCAGGTAGTCAAGTACACATCCTAAGGGCTTTACCAACATGTAACGATAAGACAGTATAAAGAGACAAGTATACATGTTAAAGTAAAGTACAACCAAATAGCATACTATCATATCGAGCAAGAAAGTCCTCTCTATATATGTCCAAGCATCCAATATAATATACATATACTGTACAATACTGGCCTCTAGGGCATACATACAACTAACAATCTCCCACTTGCACTAGGGCCAGCTGCTGTAGTATCGCATACCGAGCATCCCGAAGAGTCTCTCAAACTGTATCTGGGGAATGTCCTTCGTGAGTGGATCGCTGTGTTGTTCTTCGTGTCAACCCTCCTGACTTCGATCTCCCGGCGATCAACTATCTCCCGGATCAGGTGATACCGCCTCAGAATATGCCTTGATCGCTGATGGGACCTGGGTTCCTTGGCCAAAGCCACTGCCCCATTGTTATCGCAATACAAAGGTATTGGATGCTCAATGGATGGAACCACTCCAAGTTCAGTAATGAACTTGTTGATCCAGACAGACTCTTTGGCAGCATCGTTGGCAGCGATGTATTCAGTCTCCATCGTCGAGTCTGCCACGGTTTCCTGCTTGGAACTCTTCCAGCTAACCGCCCCTCCGTAAAGGGTAAAGACAAATCCCGACTGCGACTTAGAGTCGTCCTTATCACTCTGGAAGCTTTAATCGGTAAAGGACTCCACTTGGAGTTCTCCGTTACCATACATCAAGAGCATCTCCTTAGTCCTTCGTAAGTACTTGAGAATGCTCTTCACAGCTGTCCAGTGACTCTCTCCAGGATCAGCTTGATACCTACTCACTACACTTAGTGAGTATGCTACATCGGGTCTGGGACATAGCATCGCGTACATGATAGAGTCTACTGCAGAAGCATAAGGTATCCCTTGCATGCGAGCTCTCTCCAAATCAGTCTTGGGAGACATCTCTTTGGAGAGAGTGAGCCCTGAGATTGTGGGTAAAAACCCCTGTTTGGACTCTTCCATACTAAACCTCTTTAGTATGGTGTCAATGTACCTGGATTGGGACAATCCCAATATCCTTTTAGATCTATCTCTATAGATCATAATTCCCAATATGCAGGAGGCATCACCAAGATCTTTCATTGAGAATCTTTGTGATAAGAAGAGCTTGACCGATTGCAGCATAGAAATGTCATTTCCTATCAAGAGTATGTCGTCCACGTAAAATATGAGGAAGACAACCTTACTCTCTACCACCTTCTTGTAGATACAAGGTTCATCTACATTTTTGACGAAATCAAACTCTTTGATAACGACGTCAAAGCAGATGTTCCAACTCCGCGATGCTTGCTTTAATCCATAAATTGATTTAAGAAGCTTGCACACCTTCCCGCTGCTCCCACTATCTACGAAGCCCTCTGGCTGAGTCATGTACACGCACTCTTCTAAATCACCGTTTAGAAAGGCGGTCTTAACATCCATTTGCCAGATTTAGTAGTCATGATATGCAGCGATGGCAAGCATGATCCGGATGGATTTAAGCATAGCCACTGGAGAAAAGGTTTCGTCATAGTCCACACCTGGTCTTTGACGAAAACCCTTTGCAACAAGTCTAGCTTTGAAAGTCTCTACTTTCCCATCTACACCAAGTTTTTTCTTGAAGATCCACTTGCTCCCAATGGGTTTTACCCCTTCAGGAGCAACTTCCAAAGTCCATACTTTGTTGGTGTACATGGATTCCATCTCGGACCGCATTGCATCCAGCCATTTCACTGAGTCCCCACTCATGATGGCCTGCTCGAAGCTAGCTGGGTCATCATCAACCATGATGCAATCCTCGCTCCCACCGTCCATGAGAAAACCGTAGTATCTCTCGGGTGGGTGAGGAACCCTACTAGATCGGCGGAGTGGCTGGGGTTCATCGGGAACTACCTAATCTTCTGGTTCTACCAAATCTTCTGTTGTGGTTTGTACAGCTGGAACCTCTTCCAGTTCTACCTCAGAGCCACTAATCTCTTTTGCAAGAAATTCCTTTTCTAAAAAGGTGGCGTGTTGAGCAACAAACACCCTTTGTTCCTCATTGTGGTAGAAGATATACCCTCGCGAATGCTTGGGATATCCAACAAACTTACACAAAACAGACCTTGCCTCGAGTTTGTCCGGTTTTTTCCTTTTGACATAGGTCGGCCAACCCCATATCTTAATAAAATTAAGATATGGTCTCTTCCCCTCCCATATCTCATATGGGGTGGTAGGCACAGATTTGGTAGGAACCCTATTCAGTACGTATGCTGCTGTCTCCAGTGCATATCCCCAGAAGGAAATAGGTAACTCAGCTATACTCATCATAGAGCGCACCATATCTAATAGGGTGCGGTTCCTCCGTTTCGATACACCGTTGTGTTGTGGTGTATATGGAGGAGTTAGCTGAGAGAGAATCCCATTCTCTTTTAGGAAGTCCAGGAATTCATTGCTCAAGTATTCACCTCCTCGATCAGATCGAAGGATTTTAATACTTTTCCCGGTTTGGTTCTCGACTTCTTGTTTATATTCTCTAAATTTCTCAAAAGCTTCTGATTTGTGTTTCATCAGGAACACATATCCGAATCTAGAGAGATCGTTAGTGAATGTAATGAAGTACGAAGAACCATCCCTGCCATGTGTAGACATGGGACCGCATACATCACTATGTATCAGTCCCAAGAGTTCGGTAACTCTCTCTCCGTGTCCCGTAAACGGAGTTTTGGTCATCTTGCCTTTGAGACATGACTGGCAAGTGTCATAAGATGAAAATTCAAACGGATTTAAATATCCATCCTTATGCAACTTAGCTAGTCGTGTCGCATTGATGTGACCTAGTCTACAATGCCACAAAAAGGATTCATTCATTTCTGAACTCTTCCTCTTGTGTGTGTGTGTTATGCTCAGAACTGTTGATTGATTTAGAACATAAATGCCATTGCACAACGTGCCTGATCCAACCAACTTTTGGTTAAGGAAACTGTTCATAACATTATCCTGTAATACAAAATTATATCCCTCTTTACTCAACAAAGAAACCGTTATAATGTTGCATATCAGGTTCGGCATGAAATAACATTCGTTCAGAATCAATGTATTACCATTTGGCAATACAAGGTGATATTTCCCGACGGTTTTAGCTGCAACAATTGCACCATTTCCAACCCTTATGTCTTTATCACCTTCTCCAAGTTCTCTAGCTTTCCTAAGCCCATGTAACTGACTACATATATGTGATCCAGATCCGGTATCCAATACCCAGGACGTAGAGCAAATGGAGAAACAGTTCTCTGTAACGAACACACCCGAAGAAAATGCATCAACATGTACTTTCTTCATTCGGGTGGCATGGGAATCCTGGTATTCCCCTATATCCTGTTCAGTCATATAACTCTTATAAGAAAGAACGGAACCAACGTTCCCCAGCACAGTATAACATGAGGGTTCGGTCAATACATCCATATTATTATCTTGATTAAGGCATGATATGGTCGCTACCTGGAGAGAGAGAAGAAAACACTTTAGCGTATGCTCTTGCAAGATCAGATTGGTTATTATTTTATCTAATCCGGATGGCTCCCACTGTTTGTATCAAATCTTCCTTCAAACCCTAAAAGGAAAGACTAGCCGGGATTAATTATACCCTACAATTTCGCCAATCTTTCAGCCAGGCCAGTGTCGATACTTTGAGGGAGGTTCCCCGTGCTTTCGCACGGACCTAATTAAAGTAAACCTCGTTTTCCCAGAGGCATAACCCCTTTGACACCTTTCTAGACACCTACTTGATCGGCTAATTGTCCTGTGTAAAACTCTCCCAGGAGTAACAATTACTCGCAGTGGGTATCGGGATCCAACTATCTCATAGAAGGTATGCAATCTCATTGCAAATCTCAACACTTGAAATTCCTGATAATATTTTTCCCCAAGCATCCCATGACCTTGACGGAGGTCAACAAACCATATGGTACAAGTCAAGTTCAACCTGTCATTTCTTGATTGAATCAAACCTACCCGTACGACCCTTGACGGAGGTCAACAAGGTCGTACGACTACCCTAATCCAATCTGCATCATATGCATAAGCAGATAAATACTAGTTAGCTACCACACACTACGCCTTGACGGAGGTCAACAATCGTAGCACGAATACTAAGTAGGACTTATCTGAAATGAAGGAGGGCTACGGCAGGTTTTTCTGAAAACCTATTGCGTAATGAACTTGATATCGTTGTAGAATCGAGCGAATTTTGAAATAGAGTGATTTTGAGGCTTTTATTAGTTTTGCTAAAGAGGTCACTCCCGGTGAAGGGATCTCGGCTCTTTCCTTATGGAATAAGATGCAGGATATATCATATACATCACTATGCAAAGCAAAACTCCAAAAGCAGTCAAAAGCAAACCGAGTGTTGTAGCATTTGCCAGTTTTGCTAAAGAGATCACTCCCGGTGAAGAGATCTCGGCTCTTTCCTCATCGAATAAGGTGCGGGATATCTCATATATATCACTATGCAAAGCAAAACTGTAGCTACCTTTTTTTTATTAAAATTTGATTCTGCAACATCTTTTAGGTTTCTTTTCTTTAATTAATCACATTAATGAAGTCCCATCATTTAAGTCACCTAAACATCACAGATAAATACGACGTACACTTATGCCATCCGCATTCGCCTCGATGTCCCCTCGTGCACCGTTAGGTTAGTTAACTAACGGCACAGCGGGGCAGGGCTAGCGCGGGTGTAAAACATAAGTAACGCCTATATAATATATCATATATACTATAGACAATATTTATCACAGCATATCAAATAATCACATCACAGATATCGAAGCAGAAGAAACATATGGAACATTGGATATACTAGAACGTCCGTGTTTTATTTTGAGCCGATATAAAACACGGATTCTACGGTCGTGATGAATAGCCAAACCCACACCCTTAGACCCCTACGAGAGCGGCAAGCAACCCTACCAATTCTAGAGTTAGGAGACTCGGACTCGACTCCTCGAGTTGGTCTTCCACTGGACTCCAGAACCCGGTTACTTGTGCTCTCCTCCTTGGGTCTATCCTAGTGCGGAAAAGTAAATAATATACAAAAGGTGACATCAACCTCATCCCGGAAGTGCCCCAATAAAAGAATATTACATACATATTATTTTACATAAATGAAAATAAAAACTCTCATCTCACATAAAACCCCCCGGCTATTCAGAACGCGACGATCCAATATAACATATCCAGCAACACATAACATCACATGTCATCAACGTAAGTAAATATGCGCATCCCAATTGTCGTTGACATATAGCAACGAAACCGGTGATATCACATATTACACTTACGGTCATAGAAAAGAAAGTGTAAAACTACAACATTTGAAATCCACAATCTCTTTAGACATCGTAAATCCGAAATATCACATATTCCGCATTTCATGCCTAACTGTATGAATTCCACATATTGTATCACATTCCAGATAAATAGACGGTATTAAAGTTTCCGATCGAATAATAAAATACCAAAGATTTCCAAAATAGATCAACACTTGAGCGGAGTTTAAAAATTCCAGAATACGTCACAGTTGCAATGGTCCAGCCGTAGAAGGGTCAAGCCAACGCCTCACATGTGGCACGCCGTACTGCCCCAAACCCTAAGGTTCAAAAGGCAGTTCAAGACGGTCACATAATCGAGTTAAGGTTTGTTGTCTTCTAGAGGGTCCATCGCGTCACATGTACGTGTTTCTGAAAGATTTAAACCCGAGAAAATTCAACACTTGAATGTTTTTCGTGCCGGGAAAAATTGAGTTAATGATATCCGTTCGAACATTTTAATACTTTCTAAATTATCCGGAATAAAATAACAAAATTAAATTCTTCAATCGAATCAACGATTACAAAATAAACCCCAAAATACTCAACACTTGAGTCAGATAAAAATACCCAGAAAATATCAGTAAATTAAATAGGAACTTTACTGCGCAAAACGACAAGGGTGACGTCACCTTATGGCCGCGGAACCGCGGCACGAGCCCGCGGCGCTTTGGGAGCCAAACTTTGTCGTTTTGCACAGTGTTCCTTATAATTTCCTGCTGATTTTTTTAAGCATTTTTAATTCATAAAAATCCCAGGTTTTAAAAAATGTACAGAGATGGGTTTAAAGTGTAGTTTCCGGGTTCGATCGGGGTTTTAACTTCGTTAACACATCGCCGAATGTTCTAGCTTGGCTCTGATACCACTGTAAGGTTACTAGGCATTCTAATGAGGTTCAACAAAGCATCAACCATGCCGAATTAAAATTTTAGCCGTGCCGAATAACTCTAAACAAGATGGTTTGCTAGAAAATTAGTGTTTCATATGCTAGTAAATCATATTTACACTAAGCGAATACGAAATACAACATTTGTAGATCGTTCCTTCACTTCTATAGCTCCCGTTTGAAGTCCCTTCGCTACGATCAAGGTTCTCCCGGGCTCTTGCATGGCTTCACAAGGCGAAACATGCGACCTTGCTTGAAGTCTCCGAGGCCGAAGATGATCTACGTCGAGGGAATTCCGACTCAAGCTACTACTTCACTAATTTGAGAATTAGTAAAGCAAACACCCTATACTAAAGTTCTAGTCTAGTAGAGGATGGAGAAATAGGAAGTGGGTTCTCTTTGGATTCTTATTTCTCACTTTAGTTCTCACTTTGGATCAAACCCTAGCAAGCCTTTTCTTTCTTTGCAAATGAAGAAGAAGAAGAAAAGAAAGAGATGAGGATAAAGATCAAGTAAGAAGGCTAACCATGGTGAGTGAGTATCATATACTAACTCTTGTAGAGCCATTACCATGGCTAAGTGTTAAGGTTAGGTTAAAACCCAAAGTAAAAACAAATTTAGTGGACTTTAGTCAATGCATCTACAAGCTTCTACAAGCTTCATGCATTTTCTAATTTACCACTAATTTTGTAATAACTTTTAAATGTTAAAACCCAATATAACAAATAGCATGGTGTATGTCTCATACACCCAAGTATGATGTATCATCAACCATGATACAATAATATAACACATTTTAATATATATCATATATATAGTAAAGATGTGTACAAGTGAGGAAAAAACCCTAAGTGAACATGTGTTAGTTAATGTAAACTAGTATATCAAATATACAATTATACAATAAATTATTAAATCAACACTTGACTTAATAATCCGGTCATATCACATATAACCGACTAATATTCAATGTATCGACTTATCGAATCAACACTTGATTCGATAACCCGGCTATATCATATATAACCGACCGATACAATAATTTGCGAGAATAGAATACGGTATCACATACATGCATTATTCTCGGTCCCGCACATATCACATATGCGCCCCTAATTTGTTATGCCTGAGCCAGTAAAAGCTCTATGTAGGACTCTAAAGACTCGTCAATACGCCGGCAGTAGGTGATGATCACATCACGCACCCATAAACCGTCAGCAGTACTAGCTGGACGTAACGGCTACCCGGGTATTGAGCGATCAGAAGATCAGCAAGCAAGCCCGCTCCAACTCCTGTAAAAGCCTGCCGGTAACACTTCCCGTACTGTCCGGTCTCCTCGTCTGATATGTCGCATATCAAGTCTAGGGGTGGTAAACGTCAGACCCCAATAACCGATAAGTCATGCCGATGTGAGGCTCATAACGGCTCGAGAAACTACTGGTAACACTTACCAGTAAATCTCTAAATCAGCCCTGGTCAGGGACTTCCCTGTCACGGCCAATCGAGCACAGCGCAACATCAACCCCCAATACCGGGAGAGACGAAACCCCTCCTATCACTCATTGCCTCCATATGACTCGGGACTGTACCCAAAAACCACCATTTTGCACGCCCTCATGGACGTGGTAAGGTGGAAATCAAAGCACAGTGGGAATCACACAAGACTCTATGTCGATCTCGGGCCTACAGACTAACCTGCACAAGTATCACCAGAGAACTGCCATCTGACGTGAGGTATAATACAATCTGGGAGTTCTCGGTGAGTCCGTCCAGTGTACCTAGTCTTCACTGAGCACCCGTATACCATCTCTGATGTCAAAAACCAATGGATATGGGATCATCCATCGCCCATCTTATGGGTCGAGAAGCGTATATGCAAGTCTACACTGGTATATCGATGCCCCGTCTCGATACACCCACGACTAGGGACCTTGAAGGATGTACTTATGGGCTACCATGTCCCCACTAGTATGATCCGCATCATAGTCCAGGTAGTCAAGTACACATCCTAAGGGCTTTACCAACATGTAACGATAAGACAGTATAAAGAGACAAGTATACATGTTAAAGTAAAGTACAAACAGATAGCATAATATCATATCGAGCAAGAAAGTCCTCTCTATATATGTCCAAGCATCCAATATAATATACATATACTGTACAATATTGGCTTCTAGGGCATACATACAACTAACAATCAAATCAGGTGTTGATTTAATAATTTAATAGATAATTATATATTTGATATATTAATATATATTAACTAATATTAGCTCACTTAAGAATTTCTTTCCTATTTATACATTTAATATATATGTTATATATATTAATGTATTCTCTTTGTGTCATTCTTGATGATACATTGTACATGGGTGTATGAGACTCATACCATACTTAAGATAATTGGAATGATTATTTATTTAGGGAATAAACAAAATTATGTAGAAATTGTCATGGGTTGGATGCTTGTAGAAGCTTGTGAAAACCATTGACTTAGTCCACTAATTTTGTTTTACTCTAGATATTCATTAACCCAACCATTATCTTTAGCCATGATTAAGTCTCTACAAATATCATTGGTGTTGTTTTCTCACCCATGGTTGCCATTATTCACCACTTCATCTTCTTCTTCTTCTCGATTTAGCTCTCTAGGTTTTCTTGAGGTGAAGAAAGATAGAGAGAAATGATTCTAAATGAAGAGGTAGCTTGAGTTGGAGATTTCTTGACGTCGATCATCTTCGGTCTCGAAGATCTTTAAGCAAACTTGGTCCTTTCGCCTAGTGGAGCCTAACGAGAGTCCGGGAGACCACCACTTAAGCTAAGGGACTACTACAAGGAGCTTTAGAAGTGAAGGACCGGTCTACAAACGTTGTATTCCTTGTTCACTTAGAGTAAAGTTATTTACTTGTTAGTTAAACCCTAATTCTCTAGTTAGATCCTTGGTTTGGGTTGCTTTGCTCTCTAGATTTTTTTAAATTGCATACCAGATGCCTTATAAAACCTAGTGAGAGTGCTAAGGAACCCAACAGTGGTATTAGAGTCAAGCTAGAGCATTAGGAGTGGCCTAGATGAAATTAAAGTGTTCGATCGAACTTCAAAAACCCTAAATTACATGCTCTCTAGAAATTTTTCCAAATGTTGGATTTTTCCATATTAAAAGTATTCAAAAAATTGTGCAGGGTATTCTATGGACCCACAAGAAAAACGATGGCATAACATGAACAAACGGCCGCGGAAGCGCGGCCAAAGCATGCCTTTGGCGGCGGTTCCGCGGCGCCGTTGGTGAGGCAGGGAGCGTGGCTTCTTGTGTTGGTTCGTAGGTGCTTGGGGCACAGTCTGGGTATTTTTAACTGTGACTCAAGTGTTGAGCTCTCTGGGAATTTTGGGAGTTCGTTGATTCGATTGAAATGTTTAACATCGTCTAGATATCTATGATTTGTGATACAATATTTGGAATCCACAATAATTAGTTTTATGAAAACTAGTTTGAATTGTATAAATCTAGCAATTTAGTCTCATTTGATCGGTTGCCACGGGGTTTTGATATGGATCAAAACTCCGTAGCAATCATGTAGTGTACGCGGATACTCACCGGGTAACATTACTAGATAGCCACGACCCATAGCCCCGACCAAGTAACTGTAGGAGAACCCCGTTGCCGAAAGCACCCCCCTGGGAGCTCACGGCCACGGTGTTCCGCCTAAGTGCACTTCGTCGACGGCATCGGAGGGTGCGGCTGTCTACTAAACTTTCCAACGAGCATTCGATCAGGTTGTCGGGAATCTTGTTGAATTACCCGACTGCTTATTGAAAAATGTTTTCAATATTGAGACTAAAATGTGGGGTTTATAAGGTTAGGCATGAAATTCGGAATATGAGATATTCCGGGTTTATGATGTCTAAGAAATTCATATGGTTAGGCATGAAATCCGAAGTATGTGATATTTTGGGTTTATGATGTCTAAAGATGTTGCAGATTCCAATTGTTGTAGTTTTCACTTTCTTTTCTGCGACCGTAAGTGTAATATGTGTTGTATCGCCGGTTTCGTTTCTATACGTCAACGACAATTGGTATACGCATATTTACTTACGTTGATGACTTGTGATGTTATGTGTTGCTGTGATATGTTATATTGGATCGTCGTGTTTTGAATAGCTGGGGTTTTTTGAGTGAGATGAGAGTTTTTCATTTTCATTCATCTAAAAACTTGTATGTAATATTCTTTTATTGGGACACTTCCGGGTTGAGGATGATGTCACCTTTGATATATATTATTTACTTTTCCGCATTAGGATAGACCCAAGGTGGGGAGCACAAGTAACCGGGTTCTAGAGTCTAGTGGAAGACCATCTCGAAAAGTCAAGACCGGGTCTCCTAACTCTAGAATTGGCAGGGTTGCTTTCCGCTCTCATAGGGGTGTAGGGATGTGGGTTTGGCTATTCATTACGACTGTGGAATCCGTGTTTTTTACTGGCTTAATTTAAAACGCGGAACTCCTAGTATATCCAATATTTCATATGTTGACTTCTGCTACAATGTTCTGTGATGAGATCATATAACCGCATGAGACGAATGCTTAATATTATATATATGATATATAATAAACGTTTCTTATGTTTTGCATCCGCACTAGTCATGCCCCCGCTCTGCCGTTAGTTAACTAACTTAACGGTGCATGACGGGACCCCGAGGAGAATGCGGATGGCAAAAGCGTACGTTGTATTTTCGTTTCTTCTGTGATGCCTAGAAAGCATAAATGATGGGACTTCATTAATGAGATTAATGAAAGGAAAGAAACCTAAAGATGTCACCCCAAATGTGGCACGTGACCGGCACTCAAATCACGTGACATCTAAAGACGTCGACACGGTTCAAGTAAGCCGAAACTCGGAATCTAAACCGTTTTTGAAAATATTGGAGGTGATGTTTAAAATAGTCGTCAGATGGAATCAGTTTAAAATAAAATTTAAGTTTAACTAAGTATGCATGAAAAACATCTATGACGTTTTGAAATTTGACAGCACCTCCTTTGCATTTTTGCATAACCCGATACAACATAATAATATAAATAGCATCCCAATGGGATCTAACTTCCACGCCCAAACAGTGGAGCATCCAAGCAACAATATACGACGCACAATGGAGAAGAAAAGGAAAGCGAAACAAAGTCAACAATATAAAAAGGTCGACTCCCATGAGGGCGACATAACAACCCCTAAACTCTAAGTCTCGCTTCTAAGTCAACAATATACCATTTCTAAGTTGATGGAGTTTCCACTAGATACAAAAATATATGAATAATCAAGAGAGAGTACGATACCATAATAACCCACTTACCAATCAATCACCGAAAGGAATGTGTGCCCAAGCCGCTGATAATCCAAGCGGTAAGACCTGCAAGAAACTGTGGCACAACGGGGATGAGTTGCCAACTCAGTGAATAAAAGTACATTTAATGGTAGAAATTGAAATGCATGACGATACCTAGGTCATAAGTATAGTACTACCATAATCTGTACCAATATAATATGATATGCGTATGTGTCATAATGCAACACTAACTGTCATGCAATCCTAAGTAGAATCCATATATAGGGACTGTTCCTCGGATCAGTCCTGGTCTAATCCAATAAATGATATCTAACTGTGTACCTCATGATAACAATCATATCAATATATATATATATATGGATGTCCAGCATCGACATCGAAATCAGAAATCTCTCGTGTCCAGCATCGACACGTAAATGCAGATACCGTCGACACCATCTCAATAGATGATCACCACCCAATATCCCTGGCCCGGTCGGTATCCCCTGGATATCCGTCGTGCCCATCGAACCCCAGTCAGTATCCCCTGGATATCTGCCGTGCTCATCTCTATCTCCGGTATCGAGTATCTTCGTTAGGCTCCCCGCCTATAATGCGGCTATCCTGCCCCTCGGCCTCGAACCGGGTCCACCATGCATCCCGCTGTATAGCTACCCCACTCAGTACGGATAAGTCACAAATCCGAAACCGTATAGCTACCCCACCCGGTTCGGAACAAAAACTCAGAAAAACATAAAACTCATGGTGGACGTTAAATCATCATCTTCAGGAAACATCAAGTAAAGAAAGAGAATATTTGCCTAGATTATCCTGATGATATATTATATATATATACATATATAACTGTGTCCCATACCACTGATATATATCATCAAAAGTAAAACGTCCAGAAAACTCATAAAATCAAATATAACATTCTTAATACTGGTATTCACAATGCTTAACAGAAAATAAGGTAAAGTGCGTAAATAAATCATCCAAGCAGATGCACTTATCTATCCTACTGTGTCATGGTAATACTAATGATGTGTAGTGTAACATACGCGTCTGTGCTCGTGCCGCATGGCAATCATTAGTATTTGTGCAATTGTTCTAAAGGTGTAATAACCTACTCATATCAACATCTATATACGTATTACGGAGTATAACAGTTCTACAGTGACATGGCAGTACCAATGAGATGTGGTGTAACATACATGTACGTGCTTGTGCAGCATAGTACTCATTGGTATTTGTGCAGTGTTCTATCAGAGTATTAGTATTACAGAAACGTGTACTTTCGATAAATATAATGCGAACATGTAAAGTAAATCTAAGCATAACTAATAACTGTACTTACCTGCTATGAGCTATATCATTATCTTTGAAAAGGAAACAAAACGTTAGTTTTGAGATAAGGAAGTGGCCTTAGATTAAAATAGATATTCGTTTTGGAAATTGGCACAACATCCTTGTATTTTATCATTAAAAGGGAAACAAATCGTAGTTTTTAAAAGAATATAACTCACACAAGTATTACATCCTAAAACGGAAAATAATCTAACTCTACGAGTCTTAAAGAAACACTTGGCCGTTATTCGGCATATAAATCTCATCATTTCAAATACATATAATTCCTCGTATAATGTCTCACAATATCACTATATCTGAAATCCTCTCTAGTACGGCATGATCCTTCGTACCATCTTATCAAACCATCCGTAAACCATATGCACATGAGTATCGTACTAGATGCAATTTAATTCAAATATCCATATCTTAATAAATTTCTAAAACTACTATATATCATAATACTATTTATAAGGTTGCGGGGGTGCTATACGCCATCCACCCGACTTCTCCCGTAGATGTAAATCTACTCACCAACTTGATGAGCTTGCTGAATTTCACGCTGCTAAGTTCGTCAACTCCGTATCGGAATCCTTCGCGATCGCACCTATAATCGTATTTCAAATTACATCGATGTAAATATCATATTGAAAACAAAAACAATGAGCTAAGCACCCGTAGGTGAGAACCTACAGCTCACTTATTCCAAAGATGATCAATTGCCCCTGAACTTAACATACGAACGTCAACGTTTCAGTTGTAGTACAGAAATACGGAAAAATCATATCGAAATGTCGGAAACTTTAATAAAACTCAACTAAACTTTCCCAGATTTCTCTGTATGAATATTGGGACAAATCAAATAATACTAAAAATCATAATTTTCCCATACAAAGGCAAAGAAGAAAAACCAACACCAAACACCCAAGGGGGGCCGGCAAGCTTGGAAAAGGCCTATATGTCGCCGGGTCAACCAATGACTTGTAAGTGCACGGCAGCGCCCCGGCAGTCATTCCGAGGCCAAAATGCGGAAATGATACTTTTCTTTAACTTTTGAAACCGACACTATCGCACACTATAAACCCGGATCGGACCATTAACCTACTCCTAGCAAACTAGAGATGGGGTAGAGAGATATACCGAGCGATCCGTGTCCTTCGGTCTTCTCGTCGTCGTCCCTATCTCCCCGTGGAATCTCCGGTCTTCATCTCCTCGTCGGAAGGGCACCACGTCGCTGGGTTCTTTTACGGGCTCCCACCTCTGGACCGAGGCAACTCGGGCATGAAGTTGGCGAGTCGACATGTCCAAGAAAACTGTAGATTAAGTGTAGGATGGTTTGTCTCTTGGGGTTACTAGAAGTTGCCTTTTGGTGGAGGAAATGAACCATGAACTTTTGTTGTGGCTTTTGGGAATTTTGTAGTAAGCAAATGAGAACAAAAATCCGTCACAAAATAAATTCCCTCACCCCGCAAGAAGTGGCCGTCCTCTCTTTTTCCCAAGGGGGGAGAGAAAAGTCAAGGGGGGGAAGCTATCATGCAAGAGAGTGAAAAATGATGATGATGAAATATAATGATCACAACAAACACTCACTCCAAATCAACCTCATCATCATCAACCATGATTACTCCAAATTCAAGCAATCATGGACTAAAGAAAGTCAAGGGATGGTGGGACAATCATGAAACCCTCATGATGCAACAATATACAAAGACTACCCTCTACAATGCTAATTTGCACAGTTGCAAATAAGCCCTCCTCCACCAATTTTCAGCCTAAGAAAGAAACAAAGGAAAATGGCCGAAACGGAAAGCAAACTGGCAACTTCAAAACACTGATCCCATAATAAATTACAGGAAAACCCCGCGACTGTATATACATACCCACATTTGTATTCCGACTGAATACAAATGCAATGAGACAAAATCTACACTGTACAATACTAGGATCCGGCTTAAACCAAAGCCCGCTAGTATTATCCGTCCGATCAAGATCCGTGCAATACCGCACGTACATGATCGAACCCTGCCATATCTCCATACGGCCTCTACAGCGTTTCACCCGAAACTTGAGAAAACGGTCTGTGGGGGACTCTAAAGACTCGTCAATACTTTGGCTGTAGATTTAACCACTAGCACGTCATAGGTATTAGCCATACGTAACGGGCTACCAGGTATTGACCAAAAAGGACGTCGATGAGCGAACTCATGCTGACACCTACTGAGCCTGTCAGTGACAATATCCGTACAGTCCGGTCTGTTCGTTTATGAGTATCGCATGGCGGGCCTATGGGGTTGGTAAAAGTCAGACCCCCAAAAGCAGTACAAGTCGTGTCGGAGTGTAGCCCAGAACACCATGAGATACTACTGGAATACCTACCAGAAAATCCCATGCCTTGGCCAAGGACTTCGTGTAATGGCTCTCCTAGACACAGCGCGACCTCACCCCCAATACCGGGAGAGACGAACCCCTGCAGATCCGCTCACTGCCTCCATGTGGCTCGGGACTATACCCAACTAAAACATGTTTCCACGTCTCCTTTGGTAGGGTAGTAATCAAAGTACAGTGGGAACTCACATGAGACAAATGATGATCTCAGGTCGATGAAATAACCTGTACACATGTTACCAGGGAACTGCTATCTGACGTCAGGTATAAGACCAACTAGCATGTTCCCAGCGAGTCCTGTCCGGTGTACTCATAACCCAATGAGCACCTGCATATATCTTAGGTGAACCAACTAACACCAGTGGCTTGTGAGACCGGCCACCGCCCCTCGTCGGGGTCTTGACTGTATACACTAGTCTACTCTGGAGTATCGATGCCCTGTCTCGAAACTCCCATGACTAGGGACCTTTTAAGGATGTGCTTATAGACCCCTGCTCCCACGTATATGATCGCCCTCATACTGCTGGCAGTAAAGCAAGAATCCTAGGGGCTCTATCAATGTGTAATAGTGACCTGTAAGGTCACCTGAAGCAGTACACGATGATAAAGGTAAACCAGATAGCATACTATCATCTTGAGTAAGACTGTCCTACCGGTATAGGTCCTCCTTCAATCATTGCAATCACATGCCTTTGATCCAATAATTGACTCTGAGGGCACTATCTCCAACAATCTCCCACTTGCACTCAAGGCTAATTATTGCGATGTCGCATACTCACAACCCGTGTGATACCGAACACCCAACTCCTCTACTAATCAGTCTCACAAAATCCGTTTGCAAAACTATTGCGTTCGAGGAATAGCCTCAGTGAGTGGATCCTCCTTGATGTTTCTTTCTATGTCTCTCTATATCTCAAGTTCGCGGAGAAAGCCATCTCCCGAAATGAGCAATACCTGTCTTAGAATGTGTCTGGATGTCTGATGGGACCTAGCTCATAAATGAACTCCAAATCCAAACTTCTTAGACTGTATCGTCAACAGAACATAATCAGTATCCTGCGTCATGCCTCCCTCAGTATACCCTTGGACCACCCGTCCAAAATACTGCCCCTCGTCAGAAGGAAAACTATAACTCTGACAACCTCTCTGTCATCCATGTCACCTTGGAAGCCTGGAATGATAATTGTCTCCTAAAAGAGGTTGTTGTTATCATATCCCTAGAACATTCACTTATGTTCTAAAACTGCTTCCGTTCGTTTCTCCAGGATTGGATCAATATCAACTTATTGCATCTACTGAAAAAACATCTGGTGTGGTACTCATGATCGACTCAATTGCCTAAGCAAGTGATCTGCCAATCATGCACATCCTTCTCCCCTTTAGTCTGTAAGACACCTTTAGAGAGGGTGACTCCATCACCTGTAGGTACACCACCATGCCAGGAGTCGTCCATTCTAAATACCTTTAGAATGTTTTCTAAGTACCCAGATTGGGAAACTACCCAAATCTAGATCTAAAACCATAAATCCAGTAACCAGAATGTCTGATATAATATCCAAGTCCTTTGTGGAGAAACCACTGTGTGACAACCAAAGTATAACCGATCGTAGTATAGGAACTTCACTTCCCACTCTGTGTATGTCATCCAAATACCAGGACATCACACCTTACTACCTTCTTAACAGATCCATCCCTATTCTGATGAAGTCAATCCTATGACTGTCACATCAGAAATAGATGATCTATCTCCGTTATATCTGCTTTAGTCCATAAATAGACATAAGCCTTTTGTCCACCAATGCTTCCGCTGCTCCCACTGACTACGACAACCCTCTGGCAGAGTCATATACACGTACACTTCTAAAGATAGTTTAGAACGACGCTATACTCATCCCCTGCCGGGTCTCGCAGCCTGGAACAACAGCAATGGAAAGTCTGGGTAAACAAGAACCTCCCTGTCACCGTCCTTAGGCTACCGGAGTACCCCTCGGGTGCCTGAGGTTACCCACCGTATCTGCGGAGTGGCCAATGGAATGTCAAGCCAGATTGAATCTTTAGGTTCTTATCAAACTTTCAGTAATCGTTTGCGGTTCTGGAATCACTTCCAGTTCTACCATACTCCCACTACTGTTTTCTGAAAAAAATCCATTTTTGTTAAAACTGTGGAGAGTCAAGAACAATATCACTATTGATCTTCCAGATGGTATAAAGTCAACCCTCGTCATAGCCTGGGTCAACCCACAAACAGCCATTACAGAAACGTGCCTTGAGTTATCCAGAGTCTGGTTTTAATCATAAGCCGAACAACTCCCCGTACCTTAACAATGTTAAGATATGAACTATTCTATATCCAATACAAAAACAGAGGCACAGATTTAATTGAACCAGATTCAAATCATGCAACTGTCTCCAGTGCATGTCAACTAAATGGAGAGAGGCCGATCAGCGTTACTCAACTTAGGAGTGCTTCCAATTATGAGCAACCTGAACGAGAAGCAAGTTCTCTTAACCATTACTATCAACTGAATACCATACACAAGTATCTACATCTTCGATCACCTTGAAGAATCCTGATACTTGCAACACCTGGTTCTCTACTTTATTCTTATACCTATAACTTCTCAAAATTCGGACCTTGCGTTTCTATGAAACACTTGTCTAAAAACTAGAGAAGTCATAAGTAAACCGAATATAGTACGAGGACCAACCCCTCTGTCCTAATGGACACTGGACAACATACAATACTCTGTATAAGTCCCTTGAGTTTAATAACACATTCCCTGTGTGTCGTTGGTTGAAAACTGTACTTATGGTTAAGAAGAATTACACCGTTGTTTAATGCTCCTTACCTAACCATCCACTGATATAGGTAAATGTCATAGACATAATTCAAAAAGGTATATCTCACTCTATAAGAATAGAGGTACAGATGTATTGATTTGAAATTGGTGCATAACAGCGAATATTCAAAACCAAATATTTGCCGTCCGGCAAACAACCAAGGCGATTTCCTCAAATATCACCAATTACAACGAATTCCGATATAATGAGGACAATCACCCAATTCCCAATAACTTACTCCCACTCATCATCTGTAAAACCATACAGATGTGAGAATCTTACCTAGTAAATACATACCCTGGAGCAAGAGTCTAATTGGGAAATCAGTTTTCTTTTAACAGTACACAGTGAAACTGAAACGTTAAAATGTTTCGTAGGGGTATACCGGTATTCCTAGTAATTCCTCTTCCATTATCCAGATTCACAAATGTAACCGTATATTTCTTTGCCACCTCTCCAAATCCCTTTATATGTCTTTAGTCATTACCTTCTGCACACCCCTTTAGGCCAAATGGTTTCCTTCCTTCCCTACCGTTCGACACCAGCCTATGGTTTGAAAGAAGACTATCCAACAAGCATAATGGGTGTGTTGTCCTAATCCTAGGAGCACTCGCAACATGAGAGAAGGTAATGTTAAAAGACACCTGAATAAACCTTATTCCTATTTCTCCTGAACCAGAGTCCATCCCCGAACTGGAACAAATTCCTTTCGAGTTCGTATATAACCATACGATGGAGTATCCAATAAACTGTGGATCTTCGTAGTGATACGGAGTGTTATGGAGAAATACAAAGGTGATTTAGGATTGGCAAAGAAATACTTGGTTTGGTCGTGAATAGCAGTCGAAATTTACTTTGCCCTCTTACTAATCCCTTGATATGTCTTTACTTAATACCTTCTGTACACCATCGTTATGCTAATTGGTTTTCTTCATTCCCCACCGTTCGGTACCAGCCTATGGTTTGGAAGAAGACTATCCAATTTGCGTAGTAGGTGTACTATCTCCTAAACCAAGGAGTACTCGCAACCTGAGAGAAGGTAAAAGGAAAAGAGAACTGAATAGTCCTATTCGTTTTCTCCAGAACCGAAAACTATCCTCGAATAAATTCCTTCGAGTTCGTATATAACCATACGATGGATTTATCCAATGGAAGTGGACGTTCGTAGTAATACGGGGTGTCCTGGAGAAAAGAGTAAAAGTAGGAGTGGCAATGAGGTATGCAACTCTGACAATCTAAAAGCCAGTGTTTAAGAAGGTTCGGTTAATTTTGGTCACTGAGTCATAGTCTTAGGGTCGGGTCATGGTCGCTGCCGAAGAGAGAGAGAAAAGAAACACTCAGCGTGCACCTTAACCTAGATCAGAATGGTTGTCACTTTATCTAATCAGGAAACCTCCCACTGTACCGTAAAATTCTCCTCCAAACCTGAAAAAAGAATTAGTCGGGATCACCCGAGGAGTAAACCAACTCATCAGTGGGAATCGGGATCCAACTATCATCGTATGACAATGTGACAGAATCCGCTCACGTTATCACACTCCAGAAGGTATGCGCATGTAGGGTGTTTTTCGTCACCCCATTGAGATGGGAATACGCGCGCGCTTGTCAGGCGTACTACAGATTCCCCCGGCCTAGGGTAGGCCGGGGTTTAATGATTGTGGGGATCCGAATCTCCGGCAGCCGCGGACTAAGCTGCCGTTAATTACCCATCGCCTTTGGGGCGAGGGAACCTCCGATTAACGGGTTAAACTGGTCATGCGAACTCAACGTGCAGTATACGTGTGTTTTGAAAGGGGGTTTTGAATATATCGGGAGCCACGCAGAGTTTTTTACGGGGGTCCCGCTACCCGGATAGCGGGCTGGCGGTCAAGGGGGCTAGCAGCCCCCTTGCGAGGTGCGGGGCAGCGCCCCGTTAGAAATTTTTTTCTAACAGGGACAGTGTCGTGGAGTACGTGTATGTATAAATTTGTATACATATGTATATATGCATATATGTACACAAAAAGAGGGGGAAAAGACATCCAAGGGATGCGCAGGTGCGCAAGCGCGCGCCACGTGTCGGCACGCGGACGCCTTGCGCACTTGCGCAGGTGCGCAAGCGCGCGCGCCACGTGTCGGCACGCGGGCACCTTGCGCACTTGCGCAGTTGCGCAAGCGCGCGTGCCACGTGTCGGCACGCGGGCGCCTTGCGCACTTGCGCAGGTACGCAAGCGCGCGCGCCACGTGTCGGCAAGCGGGCGACTTGCGCACTTGCGCAGTTGCTCAAGCGCGCGCGCCACGTGTCGGCACGCGGGCGCCTTGCGCAATTGCGCAGGTGCGCAAGCGCGCGCCACGTGTCGGCACGCGGGCGACTTGCGCACTTGCGCAAGCGCGTAGGTGAGGCACAACAGGCTTTTAGCCTAAAAAAAGATTTCTCAGAAGAGAAATCAGAGAGGAGTTGGACTCCTGAATGTGTTTTTCTTCTTTTTTTTGGGGGGGGGGTTTGGTGAAAGATGTTCTTCTTCTTCCTCCTATTGCTTGCTGGATCCTGAAGATCAAGAGATGTGAAATCTCAAAATCTCTCCTTTTTAAGATCTGATGACAGATCCAAGTTCCCCTATGTGGGTTTTGTGGTGGAAAACTATTTAGTTTTGAAAAAGGAAGAGTAAAACTCTTGATTTTATTCAAGAGAAAGAAGAAGGTTTTGGAACCTTGAAGATGGAAGAAAGAGCTCAGCTCTGAGACCTTTTTTGGAGAGAGAAAAAGTTCTTGGTATATTTCATTATCCTTGCCTTTATAGGCCATACACTTTACAAATAGCCCCTTGGGCTTCACAAAATAGCATTTTGCCTATTTCATGGCTCATGTGCCATTTCTTTTTGCACATAAGCCATGGGCTTTACAAAAATTTGGCTTTATGCCTATTTTTCTTACATTTATCCATAAATAAAACAAAAGAAATACAACAAAATTATTTATTACAAAATTTTTATCTTGGCATGGGGGGAGGCCGGCCGCTTCATGTTCGGGCTCGACCCGGGCATGGGCCTACTGGATCTGGGATTGGGCCCACTTGGCTTGGGGTTGACTTTGATTTTGACTTGGTCAACCGGGGTGTAAATTTTTACCCCAACAAATTGCCCCCCATCAATAAATGCACACCACATATGTGGGTCGTGTGCATGAAATTGATGGCTCTTCTTTCACGTGGAGGCGACTTGATTTGGTTCCCGCTTTTTGGGAAGCTGGCACTGCCCTTTTTACGACATGGACGGTCGTTGCTTGACATGTCTCCGAGACGGAGTGTCCGTGATAGACGTTTTCCCTGGCCCGGAGTTATCTGGTTCCCGCTTTGTAGGAATCCTGCGCTGCCCTTTTTGCGACTTGGACGGTCGGTGCTGCCCTTTTTGCGACTTGGACGGTCGTTGCTGCCATTTTTGCGACTTGGACGGTCGATGCTGCCCTTTTAGCGACGTGGACGGTCGGTTCTACCCTTTTAGCGACGTGGACGGTCGGTTCTGCCCTTTTAGCGACGTGGACGGTCGGTTCTGCCCTTTTAGCGACGTGGACGGTCGGTTCTGCCCTTTTAGCGACGTGGACGGTCGGTGCTGCCCTTTTTGCGACGTGGACGGTCGGTTCTGCCCTTTTAGCGACGTGGACGGTCGATGCTGCTCTTTTTGCGACGTGGACGGTCGGTTCTGCCCTTTTAGCGACGTGGACGGTCGATGCTGCCCTTTTTGCGACGTGGACGGTCGATGCTGCCCTTTTAGCGACGTGGACGGTCGATGCTGCCCTTTTAGCGACGTGGACGGTCGATTCTGCCCTTTTTGCGACGTGGACGGTCGGTTCTGCCCTTTTAGCGACGTGGACGGTCGATGCTTGATTTGACTTGCTCTGCTTCTTGCAATGTCAGGGGCAGACTTGACTTGCTGCGCTTCTTGCGGTGTCGGAGTGGAAGTTGACTTGTTGATTTTGATTTGGGTTGACATCAGCATCGCTATACTGGAATATGGTACCAGGAGCGAATCACCATCTGTCATGGAGAGGATTTTGGGATTTTTGTTTTTGTTTGGCATCTGCATTGCTGCACTGGAATAATGACAGGAGCAACTCATCATGTGCCCCGAGAGGATTTGGATTTGGTTTGTTTGGCATCTGCATTGCTGCACTGGAATAATGCCAGGAGCAACTCATCATGTGCCCCGAGAGGATTTGGATTTGGTTTTTTTTTTTGTTTGGCATCTGCATTGCTGCACTGGAATAATGCCAGGAGCAACTCATCATTTGCCCCGGGAGGACTTGGGAGAGATTGGGATCATTTTACGCCCGTGGATTGTATACGGTTTTGCAAGATGTATGATCCAGACCGTAGGGCCAGAGACATTTCAGGACTTTGTTGGCGTCTGCATCGCTGCACTGGAATATGGTACCAGGAGCGACTCATCATTCGCCGTTGGTATGAGATTTGGAATTTGGTTGGCGTCTGCATCGCTACACTGGAATATGGCACCAGGAGCGACTCATCATTCGCCGTTGGGGATTGGGGAGCGATGGCTTAGGAGACAGGTTTGGATCCCTATCACCTAAGACTTTTCAATTTTATGGGCCGTGAGGGTCCCATACAAGCATTTTCTCCCTACGAGTCGTAAGGATCCCGCAGGTGTATTTTCTCCTTAAGAATCGTGAGGATTCCTAAGTGTTTTGCTCCTTTGTGAGTCGTAAGGATCTCACGTAGGGTTTTCTCCTCACAAGGTCGAGGGGACTTTGCGAGGGTATTTCATCTCTTTTCACGAGTTTGCGCCCTTTCGGGTTTTCACAGACTCGCCGGTAGTCCTGCTGTTTTTACTCACGGAGCCCTTTCGGGTTTTCATCCGTGCCCGTTTTGCTTGTGGACATACCGTTTTTTTTTTTTTTTTTTTTTTTTTGTCTGTCCGCTGGTGGGACTTTAAAGTAGTCTCACCGGCGGGATTTGGGAGAAATAGGGGTCTTTTACGCCCGTGGATTGTATACGGTTTTGCAGGATGTCTGATCCAGACCGTAGGGCTGATGTGCTCAATTCGCCTGCGACTTGGAGCATTCACGTGTAGTATTTCTTGAGATATCGGCCATTGATGGGTGGCATGGGCCTTTCTCCCTCGGCACTTATTAGTTGGTAGGATCCTCCGTCGAACACTTTCTCAATGACGTATGGTCCTTCCCAGTTTGGCTCGAATTTTCCCTTGGCATGTCGATTGAGGATGATCGGTCTTTTGAGGACCAACACCAATTCACCTTTCTTGAAAGCGCGGAGACGAGTTATCTTGTCATAGGCCCGTGACATTTGGGCTCGGTATAACTCCAGACTTTGCTGCACCGCGAGCCTCTTTCCTTCGAGGGCATCGAGTTCATCCAGTCGGAGGAGCACGTTTTCCTCCTCCGTCAACTCATGCTGAACGGCCATTCTTAAGCTTGGAACTTCGACTTCGAGGGGGAGGACCGCCTCCACTCCGAAGAGCAATGAATATGGAGTGGACTGGGTTGGAGTACGGTGCGTGGTACGATATGCCCAAAGCGCCTCGTGAAGCTTGAGATTCCAGTCCCTCTTGTTGGCTGAAGCATTTTTCCTCAGGAGCTTGCATAGAGTCTTATTGAAGGCTTCGGGGAGCCCATTGGCTCTTGGATTATAGATGGAGGAATATCTCCAGTCTATCTTGTGCTGAGTAGCGAACCTTGAGACATTGAAGCTCTTGAAAGAAGGCCCGTTGTCAGAAATGATTCTTCTTGGTGTACCGAAACGGTATAGAATATTATGCTGGAAGAATGTCAGAATATCTTTTGTCTTGACTTCTTTTAGCGGGACAGCTTCAGCCCATCTGGAGAAGTAGTCTGTCGCAGCCAGTATGAACCGGTGGCCTTTGGATGACGGAGGATCAATTGGGCCAACAATGTCGGTGCCCCAAACTTCGAAGGGCCACGACGCCACCGTAGGGTGCAATGGATTGGGATGCTTGTGAATGAAATCACCATGGATTTGGCAGATCTGACATTTCTTTGCATGCTCTCCGCAATCCCGTATCATGGTGGGCCAGTAATACCCAAGCCGTTTGATTTGAAGTCGCATCTTGGGACCAGATTGGTGAGCACCGCAAACGCCCGAGTGAACATCTTTCATGACCTTTTGGGCTTCGGCCGATGACAGGCACCTGAGCCAAAGTTGGTCATATGACCTACGGTATAATGTGTCATTTACAAACACGTATCGGAGAGCTCTTTTCTTCAGCTGAATCCTCGCAGATTTTTCTTCGGGAAGCTTGTCGTATCGGAGGTACTCTATGAAGGGTTCTCTCCAATCGGGCTCGTCTTGGATGATCGAAGCTTCTTCGGCAGGACTGCTCTCCTGTTTCGCGCTTTCCTCTTTTCGTAGAGAGACTGGAGGTAGAATTTGCCGGCTCCTGACTGTGATCAGAATTTCGTCCATGTCAGGATCAGCCAGCTCCTTGGCTAAGCGAGCGAGTACGTCAGCCTTTCCGTTCAACGCTCTAGGGGTTCTCATTAGTTCAATGTGAGTGAATCGTTTCATGAGTTCCACCACCCGGCTTCTGTACCGAGCTAACTCGGGTTTGTATATCTTATAGTCGCCGCTTACTTGGTTGATGACAAGCTGGGAGTCACCGTAGACTCGTAGCCGACGGATTTCCATTTCTACGGCAAGCTCCAAACCAGCTATCAGAGCTTCATACTCAGCTTCATTGTTTGTCCGAGGCTCGGTGAGAGCAAAAGAACGCCGTAGGGTTCCCATTGATGGTGTGATGAACACCAATCCTACCCCTGCTTTTATCTCCGGGATGCTTGATTTACTGGAGGTCCTTATTGACGAGGCTCCATCGAAGTAGAGCTCCCAACATGGCTCATCTTCCTCGAGGTGCAGCACTTGTTCATCGGGTAACTCACAATTTAGCGGCGACCCTTCTGGTATAGGATGAGCGGCGAGAAAGTCTGAGGAGTATAAACTATGTCGAACTCAAGTAGCATGACAGCCCATCATGCCATTCTGCCGGCTAGGCTTGCTTTGGTCATCAAGTGTTTGAGCGGGTCGACCTTGGAGATTAGCATAACCCGATGAGCCAGCAGATAGTGCCTTAGCTTCTTCACAGCAAATATCAGAGCCAGGCATTGCTTTTCGATTGGGGAATAGTTGTGTTCCGTCCCGACTAGTGTTCGACTGAGGTAGTAGAGGGCATTCTCTTTTCCTTCCTCGTTATTCTGGGCAAGGAGCGCACCGAGTGACTCGTCCAGCGCGGCAGTGTAGAGAATCAGCGGTTTATTTGGAATGGGAGCGGCCAGCACTGGAGGGTGCAACAAGTATTCTTTGATGCTTTCGAACGCTGCTTGACATTCGGCATCCCAGATGAAAGGAGCTCCTTTCTTCATGAGCTTTGAGAAGGGCCTACATCTCCCCGATAAATTTGAGATAAACCTCCGTATATAAGCAAGCTTGCCTTGAAAAGATCTTAGCTGCGTCAAACTCTTCGGAGGGGGCATCTCCATGATGGCCTTTATCTTTGATGGGTCAACTTCGATCCCTCGATGTCGGACTATGAAGCCCAGGAATTTTCCCGATGACACGCCAAAAGCGCACTTCAGGGGATTCATCTTCAGATCGTATTCCCTCAGTCTGGTGAGAACGGTCCTGAGATCTTGGATATGATCGGCCTTGGTTTCAGTCTTAACGACCAGATCATCAACGTAACATTCGACGACTTTATGAATTAGGTCATCGAAGATATTGGTCATTGCCCTTTGATACGTAGCACCTGCGTTCTTCAGTCCGAACGGCATTACCTTGTAGCAATATATTCCGATCGGGGTTCGAAATGCTGTGTGCTTCTCATCCTCAGGCGACATCTTGATCTGATTATATCCAGACGAGCCGTCCATAAAGGTGAACAGTTCATAATTTGAGGTGTCATCGACCATCATTTCCATGACCGGTAGCGGGAAGTCGTCTTTAGGACATGCCTTGTTGAGGTCCCTGAAATCGACACAAACTCGGATCTGCCCATTTTTCTTCTTTACTGGGACTATGCATGCGATCCAGTCTGCATATTTCTCTTCCCTGATGAAGTCGGCATCGATGAGTTTCTTGGTTTCCTCGGTGACCTTTTCTTCCAACTCCCTTCTCATTCTTCGAGGAGCTTGTTTGACTGGCTTAGCATCAGGAGATATAGCCAGCTTATGCACGGCTACCTCAGGGGAAAGGCCAGGCATTTCTTTGTACGTCCACGCGAAGCAGTCGACGAACTCACGCAGCAAGGCAATTATTTGCGCTTTCATTTCCTCTGACAAGAGCGAGCTGATGTAGGTTGGCCTTGGATTATCGGGCGTTCCTAAGTCAATCTCGGTTAGCTCGTCAAAGGTTGCTTGTCCACCATCTTCGAGCTCTTGAGGAGCTTCTTCTGGCTCGGCTATCTCGTCATCACCATTTGATCTTTCGCTGGCTTCACCAACATGGATCATGTAGCACGCTTTGGAATCAGGTTGAACATAGCCTATGCCCCGCCTATCTGGAATTCGTCCATCGATGAGTGCTCGGACCTGGGGCGGATACCATAACCCTTCGTAAAACTTTGCTTCGGACTCTGTTTGATATAACCGGCATCCGCACTTCTTAAAGTATTCCCGTATCTCGGGCGCATAGTATCTGGGATTGAGGACGGCTCTTATGCCTCTCTCATATGGAAGGCACGCGACAGACAAATCGTCCGGGTGCGCAACGGGGTTTGACCCGTAAAACAGGATGCCCTTCTGTCCACTTTTCCTCCCGGGAACGTAGAAAGTTTTCAGCTGGTCCACGGTGGAGATTGATAATGCATCGAGCTCTTTGCACATTTGCTCTGGTACCCTTGTAACGGCCAGGGACCCTTCTGCAACTTCGAAGGTCTCTCGTAGTTTCGCTTGTTGCGTGGGGGTCCAACCTGCACCGCTGTTGCACGACAGGTCCTCCTCCTCTGACTCTTCAGTGTCACTGCCAAGATGAGGGCGGACTTTGCTGCTAGATGGGCCTTCAGCATCAGATTCGTCCGTATCGCTACCGAAACGAGGGCGAGTTTTACGGAAAGACGGACTTTCGGCGTCAGACTCATCAGTGTCGCTACCGAAATGTGGGCGCACTTGGGCCTTTTTACTTTTGAAAGTGATAGCCGGCGCAGATTTGCTTTTGAGTCTTGGAGCCGGTCTATCCTCAGTCAGTTGTGGCTTAGCATTTTGGTGATTCATAAAGTACCGAGAATCTTCATATCGGACTTCATGCACACCGAACGGCTGGATGTCTCCGTCAATGCGTCTTTCTTCGCCATTTTTAGTATACTTCATACATTGATGGAGAGTCGACGGAATGATGCCGTAATCGTGGAGCCAAGGCCGTCCCAAGAGAATCTTATAAGACGTGTCTGCGTCGATCACGTATATCTTAGCTTCAGTTTGCAGATCCCCAAATTTGATTGGCAGAGCTATAGACCCCAGAACTTGCTGGCAATTTTGGTTGAAGCCTTGAATGACAATCCTTTCCCTTGATAGGTGTCGGACGTCCATTGACAAACTCTTCAGTGTCCGCAGGTTCATGATGTTCACTGAAGACCCCGGATCAATCAATATGCGATTAATTCGATCTCCGTCGCTGTACCCGGTCACGTAAAGCGGCCGATTATGCTCAGCCGTTCCCAGTAGCAAGTCTTCATCCTTAAATGTGACTGCGGCGGCATGCAAAGCGTGCTGGGCTTCATTCATATTAACTTCCGCAAAGTGAGCCTGATACTGCTCGGGGTTTTGTAGAGCGTGGATGAGAACATCTCTAAGCTCCTTAGATAGGACCAAGGCGTCGTAGATGCTCAGGAGAGACGGAAGCTTCCGGAGATGCGCCAAGACATTATAGTCCACCGAGGAAGGACTTATGTTTTCATCAGCCGGTTCTCTGCCATCTTCTTCATTAGCGACTTGTTTTTCCTTCCCTTTTGGGGCGTTGCCCTGATTTGGCGGTAGAGCCCTGCCGCTTCTAAGCTGGATTTGATTGGCCGTTGTGGCGAGCTCCTCATCCTCTTCGGGAAAACAGAGCTCCTCCTCGGAGTCGCTGCCAAGATGGATGGCGTAGCAAGTCACTACTGGGATCTCTTCAATGATGTCTTCTTCTAACTCCTCCAGAATTTCAGCCGCTTGTATAGGGAAGAACTCCTTCAATTGAATCAATGTTCTTTCCTTTTGTTCATATTCTTCGAGGGAATCGATATATTTTTGAATGGTTGATCTCCCTGCAGACTCTTTTTCGCGCCGAGCTGCACTTTTCTTCTTCTTGAGCTTCTTGGATTTTGAGCCTGAAGGAGCCGCATTGGCAGCTGGACTGGTAGGCTTCTTCTGTCCTTCCCATTCCATCCTGGGCTCTTTCTGAATCAGCTTTAGCATCTTCTTTGTCTTATTAGATATGTGCGTACTCCACGGAGGCTGCGATGAGTCGGTTTCGTTTGTCGGGGCAGCGGGTTCAGCTGTCTGCTCCCAGAAGGCTTCAACTTCTGTCTGTATAAAGTTGGCGGTCGCAACTTGATTGTTCACCAACACGCTTTTGGACAGCTCGATCTCTCCAGCCTTGTACTGCTTCTCGACCCAGTCTTTGAAGATATAGCAATCCTCGATCGCATGGCTCACTACTCGGTGGTACGGGCAATACAGAGGATTGTCGGTCATTTTTGCTTCTTGGGGTCTTTTCGACTCCGGCAATTGTAAGCCGTTATTCAAGGCATCTTTAAATATCTTGCGGACCTTGTCCCTTCTGAAAGAGTAAACCTTGTTCTTTTTCTCCTCTAGGGAAGGCCCATCTCCTCCCAGCAATGGCTTTCGCGACCGGTTGGTTTTGGATTCGCCCGCCCTTCGCTTTTCTTCATTGTCGGACGCATTGAAGACATTGGTACTGCTGGAACTCCCGCTTCTACGGTTGTCGTCCCGCTTGCTTTTCCAGGTTTTGTCTCTCTGAGAGTCCGGCGGGGACTCTTGCTTCGAGCGTTCTAGCATTTGAACTTTCTTGGTTAGCTCCTGAAATGTCTTGAGGCCCGCTGTACACAAGAATGGGACCATACAATTGCTGAGGTTCCCAATGAGAAGGCTGACGGACTGGTCCTGCTCCAGCGGCGGTTCGCATTTGACTGTGAGATTACGCCATCGGGCGATAAAGTCGGTGTTGCTTTCATTCTTCCCCGGCTTAGTCCTCACAAGGTCGGCAATGGAGATTTTATCACTGACACTCATGAACCTTTGCCGAAACAGGGACTCCATTTGGGCAAAGGTAATGACGGACCCGTCCGGTATACTCGCATACCAGTCGAAGGCGACGCCGGTCAGGCTGTTGACAAACTGACGAAGAAGGAGCGCGTCATTGCCCCCTGTATTTCCGCACGATGCTTTGAAGTGGGCGACGTGCTGGTTTGCACTCCCCGTTCCATCAAATCTTCCGAACTTAGGAATGACGTAGCCGCTTGGGAACTCAATCAGATCGTACTG
The DNA here is from genome assembly GCA_030015575.1 of Agapanthus africanus. Classification (NCBI taxonomy): domain Eukaryota; kingdom Viridiplantae; phylum Streptophyta; class Magnoliopsida; order Asparagales; family Amaryllidaceae; genus Agapanthus; species Agapanthus africanus. The sequence goes on from CM057340.1 coordinate 221,881,866, forward strand.
CGCGGGATATGGCCGCCCACTACTGCCGATTTCTTTCTGAGCTTCAGCTTCGGCCACCAATGTTTTAACCTTGCTGGTGACCAAATCCATTATCCGATCCTGTGTTAGCGGGATGGTGCTATCTGGGGCCGAGGCGTCCCCAGAAGCGGAATGTAGCCGGCTTTCATTTGGCTCGACCAGTCTTGGTCCCAAAGGAACAGGCATTGGCTGCCTTGGATTGTCCTCACCCGGCTGATTAGTAGCGGCTTGCGCTTGATTAGGAGGCGCTCGAGCAATTTGAGCCGTAAGCTGCATCACCACATTTGTTAAGTCGTCAATCTTCGAATAGAGCTTGGCCATCTCTTTATCTTTGCTCCTGAGCTGTTTTCGATGCTCTTGAAGCAGCTCTTGCTCCGCAGTCCTAGGGCGGAAAGTCGGCTCTTCCTCGCTGTCCGAGCTTGACTCTGCATGGACCGAGGGGTCTTTCTGCCTATCATCCTCATCGAGAGGGTTTTCTTCATCCAGCAGGGGCGGCTGTTCTTGGGCGGCGGCAACCACATTCAGGCTAGATTGGGCTTGGGATGTGGTGGCCCCGTCCTTGCTTTTGCTGCGAAGGTTGTCGCTGGGGCGCCCGCCCTCCATATAGACCGTATGGATGATATATCCGGCCGTCTTTCTATCATTGGCAGTTGATTTCGTGGATCGCTGTCTTGACCCCCTTGTTTCGGTAGCTGGTAGTCGATTGAAGGCGTCTGGCTTAACCAGTTTCTTGAATGGTGCTGGCGCTTCTTTTCTGGGTTTTCCCCGCTGCTTTCGTGCGGCACAGAGTGCTTCATAGACTCTTGATGAGACAGTGTCATACTTTTTCTGTTGGGGCCGGGACACGTCTCTTTGCGGCACTGTTCGGACCGCTGTCTTCTTGATTCTGGCGGTCATGGCATTGTTCTGAACCCACTTTAGAGGCTCGAAGGAATTGCTGATTCTTACATCCGACTCAGCCGTCGTCGCGGGGCAACCCTGCACTTGGAACTTCACACGATTCCATTTGGCCGAAGCCTTGGCCCTTTTGTTGTCTCGATACCTGAGCCGCTTCTGCCTTAACTTTTCTGTTCTAAGCACCTTGCAGACTTCGGCTTTTTGGGAAGACGCCGCATACCGGTTGATGGAGGGCCTTGGAGATACGCCCGATTGTGCATTTGTTGGAGTCATCGCCTGAGCTCGTCCGCAACTTTTAATGTTGCCCTTCACATCGGAAGTCTTGCCCCCAGCTAGAGCGCCAGGGACTCGTTCAGACACCATCTTAAGTTTCGGTTGTGGTGCCTTGGCGATCACGACATTCGGCCTCTTACCCCTTGAGACCGGCTTGGCCACCTGTTCCGCTGGGATCTCTGCCAGATGAGCGCTTCCGGCAGGGTAGATGATGACAGAGCCAAACTGGCGGGACGGTTCCTCCCATTGTCGACTGAGGCTTGCGGGGAGAACCACACGAGCGTTGATCTTGACCACGTACGGAATCGGGGTCGCTTTGGAAGTTGAATTCGTCTGGGAAGACATTGTCGTTGAAGGTTGATTGCTGCACGGAAAAAAAACATCATTTCAGTATAGGCAATCGATATGTATATTGATTGAGTTCGTATGAACGTTTAACCCGAAATATGGGAGGAGAGATTCGTCCCACCGGGCGTGCCAGAGTCTGTAGGGTGTTTTTTGTCACCCCATTGAGATGGGAATACGCGCGCGCTTGTCAGGCGTACTACAGATTCCCCCGGCCTAGGGTAGGCCGGGGTTTAATGATTGTGGGGATCCGAATCTCCGGCAGCCGCGGACTAAGCTGCCGTTAATTACCCATCGCCTTTGGGACGAGGGAACCTCCGATTAACGGGTTAAACTGGTCATGCGAACTCAACGTGCAGTATACGTGTGTTTTGAAAGGGGGTTTTGAATATATCGGGAGCCACGCAGAGTTTTTTACGGGGGTCCCGCTACCCGGATAGCGGGCTGGGGGTCAAGGGGGCTAGCAGCCCCCTTGCGGGGTGCGGGACAGCGCCCCGTTAGAAATTTTTTTCTAACAGGGACAGTGTCGTGGAGTACGTGTATGTATAAATTTGTATACATATGTATATATGTATATATGTACACAAAAAGAGGGGGAAAAGACATCCAAGGGATGCGCAGGTGCGCAAGCGCGCGCCACGTGTCGGCACGCGGACGCCTTGCGCACTTGCGCAGGTGCGCAAGCGCGCGCGCCACGTGTCGGCACGCGGGCACCTTGCGCACTTGCGCAGGTGCGCAAGCGCGCGCGCCACGTGTCGGCAAGCGGGCGCCTTGCGCACTTGCGCAGGTGCGCAAGCGCGCGCGCCACGTGTCGGCAAGCGGGCGACTTGCGCACTTGCGCAGTTGCGCAAGCGCGCGCCACGTGTCGGTGTAAGTGCACGGCGGCGCCCCGGCCGTCAATCCGACGCCGGAATGCGGAAGCGGTGAAAAACTTAAATTTTGCGGACTTAGCAAACCGGCACCACCGCGCACTAAACACCCGGATCGAACCATTAACTAGTCTAAGCTAACTAGAAGATGGGTTAGAGATATACCGACGATCCAAGTCCTCCGGTCTTCTCGCCATCGTGCCGATCTCCTGCGGAAAAGTCCCGTCTCCTCCTCGTCGCCGGGAGTGCACCACATCGCCTACTTTGTTTACGGGCTCCCACCTCAATGCCGAGGCAACTCGGGCATGAAGCCGGCAACTCGACATGCCCAAGATTTGCTGTAGGAATATGGTGTAGAGTTGTCTCTTTGGGGTTAAGTATAGTTGCCATGATGGAGGGAATTTTGCACAAGAATTTTCCATGGAAACTTGCAAGGAAAAAAAAAGAATGGAGCAGCCAAATTAAAGAGCTCGGCTAAGAAGGAATGCTCTCTGGAAATTAAGCAAAGCCTCTCCCTTTCATGCTCTCCCAGAAAATGAGCCCCTGCACACTCATTTATGGGCTTAAGCAATTAATTAATGCACACACCCATCAAGTTCACATGGCCGGCCAAATAAAGCTTCTGCCAACTCCATAATGAAAACTTTTGATTAATTAATCCAATTGCCATTCTTACACACTCATATTTCAATCATTCTCCCACTTGCTCACATGATAAGGCCGGCCCAAAAAGACTCCTGCACACTCATGTGCTCCTTGTTCAAAATGAACCCCATACCTCACAAAATCCAACCATGATGAGAAAGGAAAAGTCAAGCCATCATGATAGCTAGAAGTCAAGGTCAAGGAGAGACTATCATGATACAAATATATGCAAAGACCCCCCTCCACAATTGCCTATTTGCAACAATGCAAATAAGCCCTCCTCCACCAATCTTCGGCCAATGAACGGAACAATGGGAATTGGCCGAAACGGAAAGCAAACTGGCAACTCCAGAAAACTGGTCCCGTAATAAATTACGGGAAAACCCCGATACTGTGCATACACACCCGCATCTGTATTTCGACCGAAATACAAATGCAATGAGACAAAGTCTACACTGTACTATACTAGGATCCGGCTTAAACCAAAGCCGGCAAGTAATATCTGTTCGATCCTGATCCGTGCAATACCGCACGTATCTGATCGAACCCTGCCATATAACCATACGGCCTATAGTACAGACTGTCCGATCCTGATCCGTGCAATACCGCACGTATCTGATCAGACCTTGCCATATCTCCATACGGCCTCTACAACCTTTCGCCCGAAAGCTGAGTAACTGTAATTGTGGTGGACTCTAAAGACTCGTCAATACTATGGCTGTGGATTTAACCACTAGCACGTCAGAGGTATATGCCAATACGTGACGGGCCACCAGCTATTGACCAAAAGGGACGTCGATGAGGAAGCTCACCCCGACACCCAACTGAGCCTGTCAGTGACAATATCCGTGCAGTCCGGTCCGTTCGTCTATGAGTATCGCATGGCGGGCCTAGGGGGTTGGAAAAAGTCAGACCCCCAAAAGCGGTACAAGTCGTTTCGGAGTGTAGCCCAGAACACCCTGAGATACTACTGGAATACCTACCAGTAAATCTCCTTGCCTTGGCCAAGGACTTTGTGTAATGGCTCTCCTAGACACAGCACGACCTCACCCCCAATACCGGGAGAGACGAACCCCTGAAGATACGCTCACTGCCTCCATGTGGCTCGGGACTGTACCCAACTAAAACCTGTTTGCACGACTCCTTTGAGCCGTGGTAGGGTAGTAATCAAAGTACAGTGGGAACTCACACGAGACAAATGACGATCCCCAGGTCGATGAACTAACCTGCACACATGTCACCAGGGAACTGCCATCTGACGTCTGGTATATGACCAACTAGCATGTTCCCGGCGAGTCCTGTCCGGTGTACTCATAACCCAATGAGCACCTGTATACATCTTAGGTGATCCAACTGACACCAGTGGCTTGTGAGACCGGCCACCGCCCCTCGTCGGGGTCTCGACTGTATACACTAGTCTACTAATGGAGTATCGATGCCCAGTCTCGAAACTCCTACGACTAGGGACCTTTTAAGGATATGCTTATAGACTCCAGCTCTCACTTATATGATTGCCCTCATACTGCTGGCAGTCAAGCAAGAATCCTAGGGGCTCTATCAATGTGTAATAGTGACTTGTCAGGTCACCTAAAGCAGTACACGATGATAAAGACAAACCAGATAGCATACTATCATCTCGAGTAAGACTGTCCTACCGGGATAGGTCCTCCCTCAATCATTGCAATCACGTGCCTGTGATCCAATAATTGACTCTAAGGGCACTATCTCCAACAATCTCCCACTTGCACTCAAGGCTAATTATTGCGATGTCGCATACTCACAGCCCGTGTGATACCGAACACCCAACTCCTCTACTAGTCAGTCTCACAAAGCTCGTTTGCGAAACTCTTGCGTTCGAGGAATAGCCTTAGTGAGTGGATCCGCCTTGATGTTTCTTTCTATGTCTCTCTAAATCTCAAGTTCGCGGAGAAAGCCATCTCCCGAAAAGAGCAATACCTGTCTCAGAATATGTCTGGATGTCTGATGGGACCTAGCTCATAAATGAACTCCAAATCCAAACTTCTTAGACTGTATCGTCAACTGAACTTAATCAGTATCCTGCGCGCCATGCCACCCTCAGTATTGCCTTAGATCACCTGTCCAAAATACTGCCCCTCATCAGAAGGAAAACTATAACTCTGACAACCTCCTTGTCGTCCATGTCACCTTGGAAGCCTGGAATGATAACTGTCTCCCACTTGAGGCTGTCGTTATCATATCCCTAGAACATCCACTTATGTTCTAAAACTGCTTCCGACTGTTTCTCCAGGATTGGATTAATGTCAACTTATTGCATCTAGTGCAAGAACAACATCTGGTGTGGTACTCGACATCTCACGATTGACTCAATTGCCTGAGCAAGTGATCTGTCAATCATGCCCGTCCCTCTCCCCTTTAGTCTGTAAGACACCTTTGGAGAGGGTGACTCCATTACCTGCAGGTACACAACCGTGCCAGGAGTCGTCCATCCTAAATACTCTTAGAATGCTGTCAAGTACCCTGATTGGGAAACCACCCAAATCTAGATCGAAGACCATAGATCTAGTAACCAGTATGTCTGATACAAAATCCATTTCCTTTGTGGAGAAACCACTGTGTGACGACCAAAGTATAACCGATCGTAGTGTAGGAGTTTCTTTTCCTACTCTGTGTATATCATCCAAATACCAGGATATCATACCCTACTACCTTCTCAACAGATCCATCCCCTATTCTGATGAAGTCAAACCTATGACTGTCACGTCAGAAATTGATGATCCATCTCCGCTACATCTGCTTTAGTCTATAAATAGACATAAGCTCCCTGTCCACCAATGCTTCCGCTGCTCCCACTGACTACGACAACCCTCTGGCAGAGTCATACAGACGTACACTTCTAAAGCTGGTTTAGAACGACGCTATACTCATCCTCCTGCCGGGTCTCGCCGCCTGGAACAACAGCAATGGCAAGTGTGGGTAAACAAGAACTTCCCTATCACCGTCCTTGAGGCTACCGGAGTACCTCTCGGTTGCCTGAAGTTACCCACCAAAATCTGCGGAGTGGCCAATGGAATGTCAAACCTGATTCAAATCATGCAGCTGTCTCCAGTGCATGTCAACTAAATGGAAAGAGGCCGATCAGCGTTACTCAACTTAGGAATGCTTCCAATTATGAGTAACCCGAAAGAGAAGCAAGTTCTCTTAATCATTACTATCAACTGAACACCATACACAAGTCTCTACATCTTCGATCAACTTGAAGAATCCCAATACTTGCAACACTTGGTTCTCTACTCTATTCAAATACCTACAACTTCTCAATATTCGGACCCTGTGTTTCCACGAAACACCTGTCTAAAAACTAGAGAAGTCATAAGTAAACCGAATATAGTACGAGGACCAACCCCTCTGTCCTGATGGACCCTGGACAACATACAATACTCTGTATAAGTCCCTTGAGTCTGATAACTCATTCACTGTGTGTCGTAGGTTGAAAACTGTACTTATGGTTAAGAAGAATTACACCGCTGTTTAATGCTCCTCACCTAACCATCCACTGATATAGGTAAATGTCATCGACATAATATCAAAAGGTATATCTCACTCTATAAAAATAGACGTACAGATATATCAATTTGAGATTGGTGCATGACAGCGGATATTCAAAACCAAATATTTGCCGACCGGCAAACAGCCCAGGTGATTTCCTCAGATATCACCGATTACAACGAATCCCGATATAATGAGGATAATCACCCAATTCCCAATAACTTACTCCCACTCATCATCTGTAAAACCATACAGATGTGAGAATCATACTTGGTAAATACATGCCCTGGAGCAAGTGTCTAATTGGGAAATCAGTTTTCCTTTAACAGTACATAGTGAAAATGAAACATTAAAATGTTCTGATGGGGTATCCTGGTATTCCTAGTAATGCCTCTTCCAGATTCACGACTGTAACCGTATAATTCTCTGCCACCTTTCCGAATCCCTTCATATGTCTTTAGTCATTACCTTCTGCACACCCCTTTAGGCCAAATGGTTTTCTTCCTTCCCTACCGTTCGGCACCAGCCTATGGTTTGGAAGAAGACTATCCAATAAGCATAATGGGTGTACTGTCCCAATCCTAGGAACGCTCGCAATGAGAGAGGGTGAAGATAAAAGACAACCGAATAAACCTTATTCCTATTTCTCCTGAACCAGAATCCATCCCCGAACTGGAACAAGTTCCATTCGAGTTCGTATATAACCATACGATGGAGTATCCAAATAAACTGTGGATCTTCGTAGTGATACGGAGTGTCCTGGAGAAATACAAAGGTGATGTGGGAGTGGTAACGAAATATTTGGTTTGGTCGTGAATATCTCTTGCAATTTACTTTGCCCTCTTACTAATCCCTTGCTTTGTCTGAACTTAATACCTTCTGCACACCATCGTTATGCTAATTGGTTTTCTTCATTCCCTACCGGTCGGCACCAGCCTAAGGTTTGGAAGAAGACAATCCAATTTGCGTAATAGGTGTACTACCCCTAAACCAAGGAGTACTCGTAATCTGAGAGAGGGTAAAAGGAAAAGACAACTGAATAATCCTATCCGTTTTCTCCAAAACCGGAAACCATCCTCGAATAAATTCTTTCGAGTTCGTATCTAACCATACGATGGTTTTGTCCAATGGAAGTGGACGTTCGTAGTAATACGGGGCGTCCTGGAGAAAAGGGTAAAAGTAGGAGTGGCAATGAGGTTCGCAACTCTGACAATCCAAAAGCCAGTGTTTAAGAAGGTTCGGTCAACTTGGTCACTGAGTCAAAGTCTTAGGGTCGGGTCAATGGTCGCTGCCAAAGAGAGAGAGAGAAAAGAAACACTCAGCGTGCACTCTAACCTAGATCAGAATGGTTACCAATTTATCTAATCTGGAAACCTCCCACTGTATCTCAAATTCTCCTCCAAACCTGAAAGAAGAATTAGTCGGGATCACCCGAGGAGTAAGCTAACTCATCAGTGGGAATCGGGATCCAACTCTCATCGCATGACAACGTGACGGAATCCGCTCACGGTATCACACTCCAGAAGGTATGCGCATATCTGGCAAGTTTCAGTACTTTTGAAACTCCCGATGTGATTTCTGCCCCATGCTCTTATGACCTTGACTTTGGCCAACATATCATAAGTCACATGTTAAGTTCTACCCGTCATTCTCCAGGTTAATTTGAATCCACCCGTACATACCCTTGACTTTGGCCAACATGGCAGTACGACTGTTCCAAACCAACGCATCTATCTATGCTGCATATGAATAACCAACAGCTACCAAACACTGTGCCTTGACTTTGGCCAACATACACAGCTTGAATACTATTGACTATCCATATGAAACGACGGAGGGCTACGAATGGTTTCTGGCGAAAACCTTTAACGTAAAGAACTTGATATCGTCGAAGGAACGGATAGCTTTTTAGAAATATAGTGACGAAAACAGTTGCTAAAGAGGTCACTCCCGGTGAAGGGATCTCGGCTCTTTCCCCGTAGAATGGGGTGCAGGATATTCCAAATGAATACCGCGATGCAAAGCAAAAGTAATCGGCTATAGTGAAGTTAATGCCCTGACGCAAACTTTTTGTCCAAGGGGTCACTCCCGGTGAAGGGATCTCGGCCCTTGCCTCGTCGACTGAGGAGCAGGATATTCCAATGAATACCACGATGCAAAACAAAAGTAAACGTCCTTGCAATAACAGCTTTTTGAAAAGTGTTCCAACAACATCAGATTAGGTTTGTTTTAACTTGCATTGATCCGAATCAATGCAGTCCCATCAATTGATCACACCAAAAAGAACGAAAATATACTGATGTACGTATATGCCATCCGCATTCGCCACTGGGTCCCGTCATTACCCGTTAGGTTAGCTTACTAACGACAGAGCGGGGACTGGACTAGCGCGGATGTAAAACATATACAACATCTACTAATATATATACCAATATATTATATTCGCTCAAGGCGTGAATAAAATGCAACATCACAGAGAATGAACAGCATCACAGAAACAATACAGATATCTGGGATCCCCGGGTTTCACAGAGCCGCTGAAACCCGACGTTCCCCTGGTCGTGTGGATAGCCTGTGCAATGAAATCCTAGACCCCTACGGGCGCGGCAAGTTACCCGCCAAAACCTGAAGCGAGGCAGCCCCCTTCAGCGCCGTGAATGGACCACCCAGCACTTCACGGAATCCGGTAACTTGGGCACCCCTCCTGGGTCAACCTGTACCCCCTACGAGTGCGGCGAATAGCCCGCCAATCCTAGAGTGAAGCCCCCTCCGTCTCAATGCCATGAGATGCGGGCTTGTTGCCCTCCAGAACCCGGCTATCCGTGCACCCCTCCGCGGGGCAATCCTAGTACAGAAAGTAAAATATACATACAACGGGTACATCGACCGCAACCAGGTCATGCCCCAAAATAATAATACAAAGAGGCAGTGACGGCAGTCCACATGTCGGACGCTCGTCCCGCAATATCAAATGTACATAATACAACAGAACACTGTACTAGCATTGCATCCAGGCTATCCCCCACGACCGATCCGCAACATCACAGCAAAAACAAAACATCAACGTGAAAGTCACGTTCGCAAATCCGTCTAACCGGGCTATAGCAGTTAGACAGGATTTACCGATCGAGTGACATTCACGGTCGCAGATATAATGTAAATACTGTGAAAAATGTGTTTAAAATATCCGATCGATCAAAAAATTAACAAGTGGGCCCCCAATCAAAACTGTAGCACTCACAGAAAACCTGGGCCCAATTTTAATATTCCAAAACCCATATTTTAAGCCCAGAAGGCCTCTGAAAAAAAATGGTGAAGTGATCTCCACAGTGTGCGGCGGAAGGGCGGCGGGAAGGGGGTTTTCGCGGCGGTTCCGCGCTCCCACTGTGGAGTTACTTCGTCGAATTTTTATAGAGCTCTTAGATTTTCCAGTACATCAATATTTTACAACCGGAAAAATTTTTCGAGACCAAAAATTTTCAACAGAAAACTGATGCAAACTAAAATGTAGATTTTGGAATTTTGGTCGATCGGAAATGCAAAACACATTACACAAAGCTAGACTAAGTTAATGGCGAGGTTCTGATACCACTGTAAGTGCACGGCGGCGCCCCGGCCGTCAATCCGACGCCGGAATGCGGAAGCGGTGAAAAACTTAAATTTTGCGGACTTAGCAAACCGGCACCACCGCGCACTAAACACCCGGATCGAACCATTAACTAGTCTAAGCTAACTAGAAGATGGGTTAGAGATATACCGACGATCCAAGTCCTCCGGTCTTCTCGCCATCGTGCCGATCTCCTGCGGAAAAGTCCCGTCTCCTCCTCGTCGCCGGGAGTGCACCACATCGCCTACTTTGTTTACGGGCTCCCACCTCAATGCCGAGGCAACTCGGGCATGAAGCCGGCAACTCGACATGCCCAAGATTTGCTGTAGGAATATGGTGTAGAGTTGTCTCTTTGGGGTTAAGTATAGTTGCCATGATGGAGGGAATTTTGCACAAGAATTTTCCATGGAAACTTGCAAAAAAAAAAAAAGAATGGAGCAGCCAAATTAAAGAGCTCGGCTAAGAAGTTATGCTCTCTGGAAATTAAGCAAAGCCTCTCCCTTTTATGCTCTCCCAGAAAATGAGCCCCTGCACACTCATTTATGGGCTTAAGCAATTAATTAATGCACACACCCATCAAGTTCACATGGCCGGCCAAATAAAGCTTCTGCCAACTCCATAATGAAAACTTTTGATTAATTAATCCAATTGCCATTCTTACACACTCATATTTCAATCATTCTCCCACTTGCTCACATGATAAGGCCGGCCCAAAAAGACTCCTGCACACTCATGTGCTCCTTGTTCAAAATGAACCCCATACCTCACAAAATCCAACCATGATGAGAAAGGAAAAGTCAAGCCATCATGATAGCTAGAAGTCAAGGTCAAGGAGAGACTATCATGATACAAATATATGCAAAGACCCCCCTCCACAATTGCCTATTTGCAACAATGCAAATAAGCCCTCCTCCACCAATCTTCGGCCAATGAACGGAACAATGGGAATTGGCCGAAACGGAAAGCAAACTGGCAACTCCAGAAAACTGGTCCCGTAATAAATTACGGGAAAACCCCGATACTGTGCATACACACCCGCATCTGTATTTCGACCGAAATACAAATGCAATGAGACAAAGTCTACACTGTACTATACTAGGATCCGGCTTAAACCAAAGCCGGCAAGTAATATCTGTTCGATCCTGATCCGTGCAATACCGCACGTATCTGATCGAACCCTGCCATATAACCATACGGCCTATAGTACAGACTGTCCGATCCTGATCCGTGCAATACCGCACGTATCTGATCAGACCTTGCCATATCTCCATACGGCCTCTACAACCTTTCGCCCGAAAGCTGAGTAACTGTAATTGTGGTGGACTCTAAAGACTCGTCAATACTATGGCTGTGGATTTAACCACCATGCCAATACGTGACGGGCCACCAGCTATTGACCAAAAGGGACGTCGATGAGGAAGCTCACCCCGACACCCAACTGAGCCTGTCAGTGACAATATCCGTGCAGTCCGGTCCGTTCGTCTATGAGTATCGCATGGCGGGCCTAGGGGGTTGGAAAAAGTCAGACCCCCAAAAGCGGTACAAGTCGTGTCGGAGTGTAGCCCAGAACACCCTGAGATACTACTGGAATACCTACCAGTAAATCTCCTTGCCTTGGCCAAGGACTTTGTGTAATGGCTCTCCTAGACACAGCACGACCTCACCCCCAATACCGGGAGAGACGAACCCCTGAAGATACGCTCACTGCCTCCATGTGGCTCGGGACTGTACCCAACTAAAACCTGTTTGCACGACTCCTTTGAGCCGTGGTAGGGTAGTAATCAAAGTACAGTGGGAACTCACACGAGACAAATGACGATCCCCAGGTCGATGAACTAACCTGCACACATGTCACCAGGGAACTGCCATCTGACATCTGGTATATGACCAACTAGCATGTTCCCGGCGAGTCCTGTCCGGTGTACTCATAACCCAATGAGCACCTGTATACATCTTAGGTGATCCAACTGACACCAGTGGCTTGTGAGACCGGCCACCGCCCCTCGTCGGGGTCTCGACTGTATACACTAGTCTACTAATGGAGTATCGATGCCCAGTCTCGAAACTCCTACGACTAGGGACCTTTTAAGGATATGCTTATAGACTCCAGCTCTCACTTATATGATCGCCCTCATACTGCTGGCAGTCAAGCAAGAATCCTAGGGGCTCTATCAATGTGTAATAGTGACTTGTCAGGTCACCTAAAGCAGTACACGATGATAAAGACAAACCAGATAGCATACTATCATCTCGAGTAAGACTGTCCTACCGGGATAGGTCCTCCCTCAATCATTGCAATCACGTGCCTGTGATCCAATAATTGACTCTGAGGGCACTATCTCCAACAGTCGGCACGCGGGCGACTTGCGCACTTGCGCAGTTGCGCAAGCGCGCGCGTCACGTGTCGGCACGCGGGCGCCTTGCGCACTTGCGCAAGCGCGTAGGTGAGGCACAACAGGCTTTTAGCCTAAAAAAAGATTTCTCAGAAGAGAAATCAGAGAGGAGTTGGACTCCTGAATGTGTTTTTCTTCTTTTTTTTGGGGGGGGTTTGGTGAAAGATGTTCTTCTTCTTCCTCCTGTTGCTTGCTGGATCCTGAAGATCAAGAGATGTGAAATCTCAAAATCTCTCCTTTTTAAGATCTGATGACAGATCCAAGTTCCCCTATGTGGGTTTTGTGGTGGAAAACTATTTAGTTTTGAAAAAGGAAGAGTAAAACTCTTGATTTTATTCAAGAGAAAGAAGAAGGTTTTGGAACCTTGAAGATGGAAGAAAGAGCTCAGCTCTGAGACCTTTTTTGGAGAGAGAAAAAGTTCTTGGTATATTTCATTATCCTTGCCTTTATAGGCCATACACTTTACAAATAGCCCCTTGGGCTTCACAAAATAGCATTTTGCCTATTTCATGGCTCATGTGCCATTTCTTTTTGCACATAAGCCATGGGCTTTACAAAAATTTGGCTTTATGCCTATTTTTCTTACATTTATCCATAAATAAAACAAAAGAAATACAACAAAATTATTTATTACAAAATTTTTATCTTGGCATGGGGGGAGGCCGGCCGCTTCATGTTCGGGCTCGACCCGGGCATGGGCCTACTGGATCTGGGCTTGGGCCCACTTGGCTTGGGGTTGACTTTGATTTTGACTTGGTCAACCGGGGTGTAAATTTTTACCCCAACAGCGCATATCTGGCAAGTTTCAGTTTCTTTAGAAACACCCGATGTGATTTTTACCCCATGCTCTTATGACCTTGACTTTGGCCAACAAATCATAAGTCACATGTCAAGTTCTACCCGTCTTCTCCAAGTTAATTTGAACCCATCCGTACCTACCCTTGACTTTGGCCAACAAGGTAGTACGACTGTCCCAAACCAACGCATCTATCTATGTTGCATATGAATATCCAATAGCTACCAATCACTGTGCCTTGACTTTAGCCAACAAACACAGCTTGAATACTATTGACTATCCATATGAAACGACGGAGGGCTACGAATGGTTTTTGGCGAAAATCCTTTAACGTAATGAACTTGATATCGTTGAAGGAACCGGATAGCTTTTATAAAAATATAGTGGCGAAAACCTTTGCTAAAGAGGTCACTCCCGGTGAAGGGATCTCGGCTCTTTCCCCATAGAATGAGGTGCAGGATATTCCAACTGAATACCACGATGCAAAGCAAAAGTAAACGACTATAGTGAAGTTATTGCCCTGACGCAAACTTCTGTCCAAGGGGTCACTCCCGGTGAAGGGATCTCGGCCCTTGCCTCGTCGACTGAGGAGCAGGATATTCCAACTGAATATCACTGTGCAAAACAAAAGAGAACGTCCTTGCAATAACAGCTTTTTGAAAAATGTTCCAACAACATCAGAATAGGTTTGTTTAGCTTGCATTGATCCGAATCAATGCATTCCCATCAATTGATCACACCAATAAAGAACGAAAATAATGATGCATGTATATGCCATCCGCATTCGCCACTGGGTCCCGTCATCACCCGTTAGGTTACTTAACTAACGACAGTGCGGGGACTGGACTAGCGCGGATGAAAAATATATACAACATCTACTAATATATAATATTCGCTCAAGGCGTGATAAAATGCAACATCACAGAAATGTAATAAGCATCACAGAACAATACAGATATCTGGGATCCCCGGGTTTCATAGAGCCGCAACTGAAACCCGACGTTCCCCTGGTCATGTGGATAGCCTGTGCAATGAAATCCTAGACCCCTACGGGCGTGGCAAGTTACCTGCCAAAACCTGAAGCAAGGCATCCCCCTTCAACAACGTGAATGGACCACCCAGCACTTCACGGAATCCGGTAACTTGGGCACTCCTCTTTGGGTCAACCTGTATCCTCTACGAGTGCGGCGAATAGCCCGCCAATTCTAGAGTGAAGCCTCCTCCGTCTTAAAGCCATGAGATGCGGGCTCGTTGCCGTCTAGAACCCGGCTATCCGTGCACCCCTCCTTGGGGTAATCCTAGTACAGAAAGTAAAATATACATTCAACGGGTAAATAGACCTCAGCCCGGTCGAGCCCCAAAAGAATAATATACAAACAGGCAGCGACGGCAGTCCACATGTCGTACGCTCTCCCCGCAATATCAAATGTACATAAACTACAAAACTGTACTACCATTGCATCCAGGCTATCCACCACGACAATCCGCAACATCACAACACAACACAAAACATCAACGTGAATGTCATGTTCGCAAATCCGTCTAAAAGGGCTATAGCAGATAGACAGGATTTACCGATCAAATGACATTCACGGTCGCAGATATAATGTAAATACCGTGAACTAACATGTTTAAAATTTTCGATCGATCAAATTTCCGAAGTGGGCCCCAAGCACAACTGTAGCACTCAAAAACTTCTGGGCCCAAAAAGAATATACCCGAAACCCTAATGTCAGAAGCTCACTGTAATAATTTGGTGCGGTTTGGACACAAAACGACAGTGGATCCGCGGCCCAAACATGGTTTTGGCCGCTGATCTGCCGCGCTACAGTAATATCAGCCGACCAAATTTTCACAGAATTATCAAAACACCCTGCACGTAATTTTCCAATGTACCAAATAATTTTTTGACGACTGGTAAAATTCGACAGAAACTGATGCATGGAAAATGTGGTTTTCGGAAATTCGTTCGATCGAACTTGTAAACACGTTAGAGCAAGCTAGACTAGGTTAATGGCGTGGCTCTGATACCAGTGTAAGTGCACGGCAGCGTCCCGGCCGTCATTCCGAGGCCAAAATGCGGAAACGATACTTTCCTTTAACTTTTGAAACCGGCACTACCGCGCACTATAAACCCGGAACGGGCTATTAACCTACTCCTAGCAAACTAGAGAAGGGGTAGAGTGATATACCGAGCGATCCTTGTCCTTCGGTCTTCTCGTCGTCGTCCCGATCTCCCCGCGGAATCTCCGGTCTTCATCTTCTCGTCGGAAGGGCACCACGTCGCCGGGTTCTTTTACGGGCTCCCACCTCTGGACCGAGGCAACTCGGGCATGAAGTTAGCGAGTCGACGTGTCCAAGAAAACTGTAGATTAAGTGTAGGATGGTTTGTCTCTTGGGGTTGCTAGAAGTTTCCTTTTGGTGGAGGAAATGAACTATGAACTTTTGTGGTGGCTTTTGGGAATTTTGTAGTAAGCAAATGAGAACAAAAATTCATCACAAAATAAATTCCCTCACCCCTCAAGAAGTGGCCGGCCTCTCTTTTGCCCAAGGGGGGGAGAGAAAAGTCAAGGTGGGGGAAGCTATCATGCAAGAGAGAGAAAAATGATGATGATGAAATATAATGATCACAACAAACTCTCACTCCAAATCAACCCCATCATCATCAACCATGATTACTCCAAAAGTCAAGCAATCATGGACTAAAGAAAGTCAAGGGATGGTGGGACCATCATGAAACCATCATGATGCAACAATATACAAAGACCACCCTCCACAATTCTAATTTGCACAATTGCATATAAGCCCTCCTCTACCAATTTTCAGCCAAAGAAAGAAACAAAGGAAAATGTCCGAAACGGAAAGCAAACTGGCAACTTCAAAAAACTGATCCCGTAATAAATTATAGGGAAACCGCGCGACTGTATATACATACCCGCATTTGTATTGCGACCGAATACAAATGCAATGAGACAAAATCTACACTGTAGAATACTAGGATCCGGCTTAAACCAAAGCCCGCTAGTATTATCCGTCCGATCATGATCCGTGCAATACCACACGTACATGATCGAACCCTGCCATATCCCCATACGACCTCTACAGCGTTTTGCCCGAAACTTGAGAAAACGGTCTCTGGGGGACTCTAGAGACACGTCAATACTTTGGCTGTGGATTTAACCACTAGCACGTCATAGGTATTAGCCATACGTAACGGGCTACCAGGTATTGACCAAAAGGGACGTCGATGAGCGAACTCATGCTGTGACCTACTGAGCCTGTCAGTGACAATATCCGTACAGTCCGGTCCGTTCGTATATGAGTATCGCATGGCGGGCCTAGGGGGTTGGTAAAAGTCAGACCCCCAAAAGCGGTACAAGTCGTGTCGGAGTGTAGCTCAGAACACCCTGAGATACTACTGGAATACCTACCAGTAAATCTCCTACCTTGGCCAAGGACTTCATGTAATGGCTCTCCTAGACACAGCGCGACCTCACTCCCAATACCGGGAGAGACGAACCCTTGCAGATCCGCTCACTGCCTCTATGTGGCTCGGGACTGTACCCAACTAAAACCTGTTTGCACATCTCCTTTGAGCGTGGTAGGGTAGTAATCAAAGTACAGTGGGAACTCACACGAGACAAATGATGATCTGAGGTCGATGAACTAACATATACACATGTCACCACGGAACTGCTATCTGACGTCAGGTATAAGACAAACTAGCATGTTCCCGGCGAGTCTTGTCCGGTGTACTCATAACCCAATACGCACCTGTATACATATTAGGTGAACCAACTGACACCAGTGGCTTGTGAGACCGGCCACCACCCGTCGTCGGGGTCTCGACTGTATACACTAGTCTACTCTGGAGTATCGATGCCCTGTCTCGAAATTCCCACGACTAGGGACCTTTTAAGGATGTGCTTATAAACCCCAGCTCCCACATATATGATCGCCCTCATACTGCTGGCAGTCAAGAAAGAATCCTAGAGGCTCTATCAACGTATAATAGTGACCTGTAAGGTCACCTGAAGCAGTACCCGATGATAAAGGTAAACCAGATAGCATACTATCATCTTGAGTAAGACTGTCCTACCGGTATAGGTCCTCCCTTAATCATTGCAATCACGTGCCTGTGATCCAATAATTGACTCTGAGGGCACTATCTCCAACATGACTTGTGGGCTTGGTCTTTAAGTTAAGTCTTATAGTGGTCCTATGATGCTTATGGTGTTGGAAGTTTTTCTAGTTCTTATACCTGTTGGTTCCAGATTCAATTGAAATGAGCTAGACATCACAAAATCCCAGTTTATGATACTACACAACTAAACATATTACGTGTCGTATATAGAATTTTACTCCAAAACTGATACTATCTTACAGATTTAGCCTACTGCTAAAATAACTTAATTAAACAATACCAAACATACCTATACACTTATAGAGAGATACCGTAAAAATTAAATCACCCAACTCCCCTACAAATCCGGCGAGCTTAGATTTCAATAGGATGTTGCCGGCCAAAATCCGTGGTAAAGGGTTCGTATTTGAAACACCCGAGTTCATTTATACCAATTCCAGTTCCCGTATTTTCTTTATTCGTGATATTTCTTGATTTAGCGTATCTTGGGTATGAATGGTATTTTACACTTTATATTGCAATGGACCTGACCCGCTTGCTAGAGCATGTTTGACTCTTATTTATAAATTATCTTGACTTGTTGCATGGACTAGTGCATCTCATGAGTTAGTATATATTGGTATTTTATCTAGTATCGCATCTTTTGCATATAACAATTTAAATCACGTAAAATAATTTAAAATTGCATTTCATAGCCTGCATGATACCCCTAACCCCGTGGTAGCATCCCCGCATCTTGTTCTCGTCCCGTTCTGTGAAACGGGCGTGTTTGGATGGCTGCGCACGCGTACGTGCATCCGTTATTGGGGGTATGCTTTTTCGTTACCTGAGCACTCGTTTTGAAATTCGGAATTCGCATATATTTTTCATAATTTAAATCTGAATTTTTATACCCGACCCGTGCATGTTTTGGAGTAAATTTGTATTTCCCAAAATCTCAAAACGGACTAATATTATAATATTATTCAAACCTTATTTAACTATATAAATATTTTATAATCATTTAATAAATTAACATCTCTCTCTCTCGTCTCTCTCTCTCCTGATTCTCTATCTCTCTGTCTCGTCTCTCTCTCTCTCCTGACTCTCTCTCTCTCTGTCTCGTCTCACTCTCTCCTGATTCTCTCTCTCTCACTCTCTCCTGATTCTCTCTCTCTCTCTGTCTCGTCTCTCTCTCCTGATTTTCTCTCTCTCTCTCCTGATTTTCTCTCTCTCTCGTCTCTCTCTCTCTCTCCTGATTTTCTCTCTATCTCTAAAAAATATATTTTATATTTTTAAACAGTTTATATCTTTCTCTATCTCTCTCTGCACATGCATAAAAGATTTGTTACCCTTAAATATTAACACGTCTCTCTCTCCTCCCTCTTCGTCTTCCCCATTATATTTTTCTTTTCCGTCTTCCTTCTTCGCCCGCGCCCGTCGCCTCGGCGTCATCTCCTCACCTCGCCATCACCAGATCACCCCACTACAACCAAGTAAGCCAGTTTAGTCTCATTCCTCTTCCTTTCTTTCCCTTCTTCTCTTCTTGTTTCTTTGTGCATTTTCTGTTCTCTTTTATTCACTGTTGTTTTTGGATCGCCGGAATCCGGTCGGGCCATCGACGATCTCGACGACCCAGCGAGGACATCTGACCCGTGTGATCCCACTGTTCGTTGTTTGGACTCATTCCATGTACCGTGCGCGCGTCAAGACTTTTCCCGCCGACGCGTGACGTTCCGTTTACCGCTTCGCGATCCGTCGAGGCAAGTGAAAATTGCTACATGCTATTCATACTATTCCTATATTGATTTATCTATTTTCTTATTAAATCTATAAATAGAATCTAAATCCATGAGTTCCAAGTTAGCAGCACGATGTCCCGTTTACATATTTCAGAATTAGAACTTGAAACCTAATTGTCGCATTTAGTTTACTAAGCCTAATAACCACATTTATATGTTAGATATCATAATCCCAATTGTTTACATAGCCATAATACCCTTTTGTAGTTTATACCCAATCGGACGACCGGTTGCATACATCTAGTCTAATTCATATTCAAATGCATCTCTAGATTGTTTTAGTACATATTAATATGATTTTATCACCTACATTTATTATACTGCATGCATGTAATGTTGAAACTATCCCTTAACCCAAACTGATAACCGTGCATCCAAGTAGTTTAATCTGTACCTATTCGCTTATCATATTACATGTGCCAGTTTACTGTTCTGATAATACCCATGCTTGTTTATTTATAAACATGATTATGTTAGTTGATTATGAGCAACCACATGATATCTTTTACACCCTGACATGACTTGCTACACACATATTACATGACCGGACGCGGTACCGTACACTCTCGACATCACCTGGCACCTAAATACACTACTTGACCTGACCTGATGTACCATGGCTTTACCTGTTACCTGATCTTGTGTCTAATGCCAACAAACCTGACATGTAGTCCTTACGGACCGTTCCTGTTGTCTATCCGGACAAACCTGCACCTACCTGACCCTGTGTTGGTATTAGTTCTTGATTACGGAATACCTGACTTGACACATATAACTTGGGGGTATGGGGAAATCAATGATGAAATCCTGACTTGAAACTCGACAGTTGCTCGCTTATACTGATCAGTTTTAGAGGCTAGGCCCGCCTCGTGACGATGCTGCTGACATCGTTGGTCTGTACCCTTTTCCTGTTAGTGCCTAGAGGCACGTCTCGGTTTCAGCCCGAGAGTCTTAGACCGTGGTCCCGGGCATGCACGGGATACTATTGAGTTACATCGATGATTCATCAAATTGATTTCAAAGACTTGAGAGTATTTAACCCAATAGACCAGTTTAGATTACTCACTGCACACTACCTTTCACTACCCTGATTTATATTGTTGTTACACTTGCTATACCTTTTATGATTATACCTCCATGTCTTGCAACCCTGTTTATATATTATTGTTTGATGTTATGACGCGCTGACGTCTGGGTTTTGCATGGCCCAGATCCTCTACCTTTGTTGTAGACTGATCAGGAGTTTTGCCGCTGTTAGATCGAGCGGTAGGGATTATGTCGGTATCCAGTCTTACTTTCCAGGTTTTTATTTGATCTTTGCTTCCGCATACTATAGTATTTCTTGACTCTTTTACTCTGGCTTTTGAACATGTACTAGATAGTTAGTTTACTTTTCTGTTCTTGATATCTCTACAGCCGTAATGTGACTGTGGAAGGATTTTTCCTAACCACAGGTAGTATGGTTGGCTATGTCACATCCCTATTTTACTGTACTCTGGGAAGCGGGGCGTGACATGTTTTTTTTGGTATCAGAGACATAGGATATAGGTTAATCGGGTTTGATTCTTTTGTAGTTGGGTATTGGACCCAATACACGAATCAGAATACTCGTGATTAGGAACATGTCCTGCCACCTTGTTATCGTGATTCTTGAATCATATCTTTCTTTTGATCCTTGTCTTGACGATATGCAAACGACTTTGCATCTCGGCTTGAAACCTTTTGGGTTCACTATTGTCTCTCCCTGTTCCTTGATTCTGATACTAGGATCTGGGCGACTTGAGTGGCGTTATGTAATTGTACCCATGAACTGCAGCATGGTTACAATGCGGTACTCTATTTGAGTAACTTGGAGTCCTGGTCTTGATTCACTTCCTTATTTCATGATCGTTGTATTACCTTGTTTTCTCGGTTTCATTGCTTACCAGCTATTGTTTTACCTCCAGCTTGAATCATGTTTCCCGTGCTTAATCCTCTTCGGTATCTTGACTTCGGATGAAGTCATCTCGGTATCTTACTTGTTCTTGTTTTTCCCGCATTAGGATCATTCAATCCTGGTGCATCCCTTGTTTGTTGTGGTCTTGGGAATGGATTTTTGCGGCACTTTCCACTCTTATATTGATGGTAAGGAAAGGAAAGTGATTCTCCAAATTCCTGGACATTTGTTTTGTTGGAGGAAGCAGTTCTGTCGGGCCAGTCGAGTTTAGGGCTAGGCCGACAAACAGTGTCCTTTCGTCGATGGAAATTGATAAGAAAGAAGCGCCGGCTATAGTTCGAGAATTCATGGATGTGTTTGAAGACATATCAGGTTTACCGCCGAGGCGAGACGTGGAGTTCGCGATTGATCTTGTTCCTGGTGCAGCGCCAGTTTCTAAAGCGTATTATCCAATAACACCAGTGGAGTTATAAGAAGTTAAGAAGCAGGTTACCGAATTACTTGTGAAGGGTAGGATTCGAAGCAGTAACTCGCCTTGGGGAGCTCCAGTTCTTCTAGTCAAGAAGAAAGATGGCACAAGAAGGATGTGCATCGACTATCGAGAATTAAACCGGGTGACTATTAAGAACATGTACCCGATCCCTCGCATTGGCGAATTATTTGAGCAGCTTAGTGGCGCGAGGGTATTCTCGAAGCTAGATTTGCGATCCGGATATGATCAGGTCCGAGTGAAAGCAGAGGATATTTGCAAGACGGCGTTCCGAACTCGGTATGGACATTATGAGTACTTAGTGATGCCCTTCGGAGTTACGAATGCACCAGCGATATTCATGGACTTGATGAACAGAATCTTTTCACCATTCTTAGACCAGTTTATAGTGGTGTTCGCTGAGGATATTCTGGTCTACTCAAGGAGCATTGAAGAGCATGCTGAACACTTGAAGATCGCTCTGTAGACATTGAGGCAAGAAAGATTATATGCAAAGATGAGCAAGTGCAAGTTTTGGCTTGAAGAAGTAAAGTTTTGGGGCATATCGTAGCTGGAGATGGAATCGCCGTTTACCCAGGAAAGATTGCAGCGGTTTAAGACTGGCCGATTCCGAAGAACGTTGTAAAGATCAGAAGTTTCTTGGACTTGCAGGATACTATAGAAGGTTCGTGGATAATTTCTTTGCTCGTCTGGCGGAGCTGTTGACCAAGCTTACACGCAAGGAGGTACCTTTTGTGTAGACGGATAGGTGTGCGTCAGCTTTTGAGGCGTTGAAGCAGAAATTGATAACCGCACTTGTCTTAACCGTGCCAAACAGTTCCGGAGGATTGGTGTTTCGCAGCAGCGCATCGGGGAAAGGATTGGGATGTGTTTGATGCAGCGTGGGAAGGTTGTAGCTTACGCGTAGAGACAGTTGAAGACCCATGAGAAGAATTACCCAACTCATTACTTGGAGCTAGCAGCGGTAATTCTTTTGTTGTAACGATTTGGAGAAACTACTTATTGGGTGAAAGGGGTCGAAGTTTTCACCGATCACAAAAGCCTAAAGTATGTGTTCCCACAGAAAGAACTTAGTATGAGGCAACGTAGATAGTTGGAGCTGATGGCTGACTGCGATCATGACCTTGATTACCATCCGGGGAAAGTTAATGTTGTTAATGTATATGCCCTAGAGGCCATTACTGTATCATACTAGTTTGTATATTACTTAATGGAAGGTTGGGATATTCACCTAGTATATACAATCTTGCTCAAAATAGTAGTATGCTACTTGGTTTGTTTCTACTTCAATGTGTACATGTGTTTATTCTAGTATATCACCTATGCACATTAGTGGAGCCCTTAGGATCTTTGCTTGATTACCTGCGTTGTGACGGCAGTCACACTAGTGGGGGCTGGGTATCTATAAGCACATCCTTATGCAGGTCCCTAGTCGCAGGACTATCGAGACATGGCATCGATACTCCGGAGTAGACTAGCGTATGTGCTTCTCATCCCAGAGTGGGAGGTGGTCTGTCCTATAGCCATCAGTACGTCGTACTGGAGATAGTATACGGGTGCTCGTTGGGTTACGAATACACTGGATAGGACTCGTCGGGAACTGACCGGTTGGTATTATACCTATCGTCAGTTATCAGTTCCCAGGTGACATGAGTACAACTCAGTCCGCTGACTTGACACTGTCACTTCGCCTCGAGTGTGTTCCCACTGTACTTTGATTACTACCCTACCAAGGCTCAAAGGAGTCGTGCAAACAGGTAGTAGTTGGGTACAGTCCCGAAGCACTTAGAGGCAGTGACGGTTAGACAGGATTCGTCTCTCCCGGTATTGGGGGTTGACATCGCGCTGTGTCTAGGAGAGCCATTACACGAGTAGTCCCTGGCCAGGGCAATCGAGATATACAGGTAGCCTTCCAGTGTTATCTCAGGGTGTTTTGGGCTTCACTCCGACACGACTTGTACCGCTATTAGGGGACTGACGTTTACCGCCCCCTGTTTCGCCCAATCAGAGCAAAGCTCTGTTGAAATTCAAAATTCAAAATTTTGAAGCAGCGCTTCAAGTCTCGGGCGCAACGCGCCACGTGTCAGGCGCTAATACGTCAGCGCAGCGCCCAAGAGGGCGCACCCAATCAGAGCAAAGCTCTTTTTAAAGGAAGCAACGCTTCAGTTGCGCATGCACTGCGCTGCGCGACACGTGTCAGCGCAGATGCGCTAGCGCAGTTGCGCTGCGCTGTGCGCTGCGCGACACGTGTCAGCGCCGATGCGCTAGCGCAGTTGCGCTGCGCTGTGCGCTGCGCGACACGTGTCACGCGCTGGGGCATCTGCGCCAAACTGAATTAAGATTCTAAAGAAATCTTTCTGTTCTTGTTAAAACAAGAAGATTTTCTTGTACAAGGCAGGGGGCCTTTGGATCAAAGATCCAACGGTGGGGAAAATCCCCCATATCACTCAGAAAAAGATTTATTTAACAAATCTAACTAATTTATGGGCACTATAAAAAGGACCCTAGACCTCAATTCAAAGGCATCAGTACCCTTCTAAAAAAAAGAAAAAGAAGAAAGCTCTTGAGAACTCCTCAAGAACAACAGAAGGTAAAAAACCTTTAGGAAAAAAGAGAAAATTCTCTTATGGACAGATTATTGATCTAAGAACAAGATCAATAATTTTAAATAAGAAAAAAAATATATATATATACATATATATATATATAAAGTTATAATAGTGTTTTGCACTTTTTGTGAACCTCTGGTTCTTGAAACAAAAAAAAAGAGAGAAGAAAAATTTATTTTCTTTGATCTAAATTAGATCAAGGAATCAAATAGTGCTTTGCACTCCTGTTCTTGAATCTAAAATATTCTTAGTGCTTTGCACTTCCAAACTGCGCTGTTGCGCTCTTGAGAGAGCGCCACGTGTTAGCTACTTGCGCTACGCGCTCTTGAAATAGATCTTTGCTCTCTGGAATTAGCGCAACTCACCAGAGCGCGCCACGTGTCCGCAGCGCACTAGCGCAGCGCACTAGCGCAGCGCACTGCGCTGTTGCGCTTGCGGTTACTAGAGCATGACAAGTGTCCTAACCACAAGCGCTTGCGCTCAGTAATTGGCGCAGACCGCTTGATAAATGCAATGCATTTCTCAAAGGGCCAGGCCTAAGCCAAAAGACCAAGCAGGCCTAATTAAATTGATGTTATGCATCATTTATAAATGAGCAGAGCCCAAAAAAAATAATAAAAATGCTATGCATTTTAAAAGGGGCAGAGCCCAAACAAAGTAGATTCCTTGCAGAGCTCAGAATAAATTGATGCTCTGCATCTTTCATGAGCAGAGCCCAAACAAAAAAAATAGAAAATAATGCAATGCATTATTTAAAAATGGGCCAAGCCCTAGCACAAGTCTAACAGACCAAAAACAAATAAAAGGCGTTGAATATTTTTCAACTGGACTTAGTCCAATCATGGTCGTAAGTCCTCAAATTAAATTGACTGAGCAAGACTGCTATCCTAAATCAATTTACTACCGGTTCGAGGGTACATCTCCGAACTCCTCTGACACCTGTCGTTGTAATCCTTCAACGACGTCAGAGAGGTGACGGGTCCCAACGACCACACGTATATGGACTGCGGGGTCCTTAAACTCGTGGACCGAAACGTCCTTAAACTAATAATGGACCGAAACGTCCTCAAACTAATGATGGACCGAGACGTCCTTAAACTAATATCGGACCGAGACGTCCTTAAACTAATATTGGACCACCACGTCCTTAAACTGGAATATGGACCACCACGTCCCTAAACTGGAGCATGGACCGCACCGTCCCAAAACTACTTATGGACCACTACGTCCCTAAACTGGAACAATAGAGCCTCCAAATGCTCTTTTGTCGGATCTAAACGATCCCGTTTAAGTTGATCTTAGCCCCAAACACGGCTAACGTATCCTTAAACATTTAAATGGACTATAAAACCCCAAATTGACTTTGGTTCAAGGGTACATCTCTGAACTCCTCTGACACCTGTCGTTGTAATCCTTCAACGACGTTAGAGAGGTGATGAGTCCCGATGGCCATATATTAAATGAATCACCACGTCAAGTTGATCTTAGTCCAAAACAGGACTAACGTATCCTTGACGAACGTTTAAGTCGATCTTAGTCTCAATACGACTAACGTATCCTTAAACTAAAAACACCAAACCCAAATCTAAGTAAATACGGATTTGGACTAATCCACGTCCTTCGGGCGACGGCATTACTCAGTCTCCGTATACAATCCACGGGCAACCACAAACAAAACAAACACACATGACACGAAGTGAAATTCTGGAGAAGGAGAAAGTTGTTACCGCAATGCGGTAGCGTAATTAACTGCAGGGGCTTGCGCCTGCAGGGAAGAGCGTCCCCACAATCAAAAACCCCTCAAGCGAGGGGGAATCTGACGAAGTCTGCTACATCGGCCGCATCCGTCTAAACCTCCGATACACGGTGCCATAAATCAACCTGGTATCTTCGGAGAGGTGGACGGATAAAACCAAATAGCATCTGCCCCGAATCTCAGCGTCAGGACATCGCGGTCCTGTGCGTCGCCAGAATCTGTTCCCCTCCGAATGGCGGCGCACAGGACCGCGATGTCCTGACGCTGAGATTCGGGGCAGATTCTGGCACGCCCGGTGGGACCTTTTCCTCTTTCCACTCCACACTTCGTGTGTCGTCTTCACGAACCAATCACGGTTTGTTAAATGGTTGCCTTCTGATTTCAAGTTGCTAAGATTTGGTCTTTTGTCTGGCGCAGAACTCAAGCATCCATGGATTCCAACTGCACCAACTGCGCGAAGTACCACTGCAGCGGACGCTCCACCTCACCTAGAGGTGTAGCATATGGGCCCCAAGCGGCCTCTTTTCTCACTCTGCCAGTAGACCAGGTGACCCAAGCCACCACTGGCTTATTTTTCGGGACCATGATCCCACCGACAAGCTTCTCTATGCCGATACCTGCACCGGAGGTGAACAAGAAGTCGGTCTTCGACCGACTCACTGCTACCACGACCCCTGTCAACGGATCGCCCGCTACCAAACCGACAGCCTCTGTTTTCACCAGGCTAGATCAGGACTTTAAACGGGCTGTCCCAAGGAAGGCAATGATTGCTACTCCGGAAGTCGTCAAGGCGGCTTCCCCTGTCAAAGAGTCAGTCTTTTCATGACTGACGATTCCGGTTCCTGCCCCTACACGAAGATCTGTCTTTGACAGATTGGATATTACCCCGCAAGGAACAACCTCAATTTTTAAAAGGTTAACACCGGCGGTGCCTCATTCAGACAGGGGGCAAAAAGAAGCTATCTCTACCTCTGAGCCAGTCCCAGCGGCTCGTCGTGCTCGACGTCGCCATTGGCGACGAGTGAGGAAGGCAGGGGGCAACTCCCCCTCAGGGCTAACACCACCGGCTCCAGTAGTGGAAGTCAACGCTGCTGTTCCAACTGGGGACAGCTTTGAACTGCTGAGGAGGGTGCGGAAGAATTCTCCAACCGCTACACTGAAAAGATCTCCTTCGCCTGCGGAGAGAGCTCCGGAAACAAAACAAGAAAAGCCCCCTCAACGGCTGTCTTCAAGGATTTATAAAGTTTGGCGAAGGGTTCAAGACTCTGTGATTGACCCAGGTCACTTTCGTCGCCAGAAAAAGGCGAAGGTTGTAAAAGTCAAGGATTGTCCCATTAAACATCAGGGGACAGCAGCTACTAGGGTGCCCCCTTCGATAGTTCCTTCAACCTCAACGGCCCACAAAAGAAGGAGGCCAGAGAAAAACCCGCGTTAGCGGCAAAAGTTAAAAATGGTGAACCTAAGCGCCCCAAGTCAGGGGGCATAACAGTTCTTACAGTTTACATGGCGTCGGGAAAAGAAGACAGCCGTACGTCCACGGGTCATAGACCGCTTACACGGTCAGTGACCAAGGCTCAGGAGCAGCAACAAAAGCTCCAGGAGATGATGAACGCCATGGCTGCACTTACAGGGCCAAACGAAAGCCCTGGAACCTCTTCAGAAGAACGTCAAGAACAAGAAACGGACGCCGAATTCCTCCGGCGCGTACTAGAGAAGAAAGATAAAGAAGCTGCGGAGCAGGCAGCCAACATAAAGAAAATGGCCCTCCTGTTCCAGGATATGGTGGGTATGATGATTCAACAAGAGCCACCTGCTGGAGATCTCCCGATCATTCCTGAAGATGATAGGGGAGAGACATCAAATCCTCCACCGGCTTTATCCGCAGCTAAAGAGGATACCATATCAAAAGCTGATTTGGATGAATACATCGCCCAGCAAATATGGGTGCATCAGGCTACTGAAGCAGCCGGTCAGGTCGAAAAGAAGGGGCGACCATATCCGGGTTGGTACGATCAGATTAAGTACCCGACAGGTTATACAATTCCTAAGTTCCATGTCTACAAGGGGACAGGCAATCCTCATCAGCATGTTGCCCAGTTCAGGGCGCTTTGCGGCAACACCGGCGGTGATGACAAGCTGTTGCTTCGCCAATTTGTTGGAAGCTTATCAGATACGGCGTTCGAGTGGTATTCTGAGCTCCCCAACAACTCTATTAAAACCTTTGCGGAGATGGAGCTGCTGTTTACCCAACGTTTTGCAAGTGCCAGTGAACGTACCCCAATGACGGCACTGATTAACGCCAGGGTAAAACCCGGCGAGACATGGGTTCAGTACGCTATACGGTGGCGTAATCTATGGTCAAAGTGCGAACAGCGCATAGAAGAAGCTCCTGCGGTGGGAATGTTTGTTGGAACCATTGATCCACAAGCAACCATCTCACAATTCATGATGTTCTTCAAGCCGACCACCTTCCAGGCTTTGATCGACAAACTAGCGCAGATGGACCAGATGGGCCATAAACCCCCTCTCCCAAAGCCGGATTCCCGAAATGACAAAGGAAAGGGAAAAGCGATCATCGTCGCTAATGCTCAACAACAACCGAACGACTCGAAACCGGTTGCTCATCCAAACAATACGCGCCCGTACGTACCCCTTGAGGATAGGATGGGACGTCCTTATTCCTTCCCCCACGATAAAACGAGGAGGTTATTCGAGCTGGCGTTGCGCAACAGACTTATAAATCTGCCAGATCCAAAACGTCCGTTGCAACCGAATGACGTCAACGAGCCCAACTACTGCCCTTACCATCGAGTGCTAGGCCATCCCATTGAGGATTGTTACGTTTTCAAAAATTGGCTTGAGAACCAGTACCGTCAGGGCAAATTTGCGCTATCTGACAAATGGAAAGTGAATCCCCCGCAGCCCCACACCTCTAAGGGGACGAATACGCCGGGGGCAACATGCTCCGTCATTGAAGAAGCTCCTTGGGAGGTCGTATTATCAGCCAAGACAAAGAGGATGCTAAACGATCTTCAGACATGTCCAGCGGTCAAGTGGAAGAACCCATTGGAGCCGCAAATTATGGAGGGAATGCTAAAACCTCGTCCAACTCCAAAGACCGATGGTGGCGGTTCAAGCACTTGCAGCCAGCCGTCAAAACCTTCGAAAAAGAAGAAGAAGAAATCTAAGAAGCCCGTGAAGCCTAGCGACAAGCGCACGGACTTACAAAAGCAAATTGACGCTCTGGATGAATACAACCAAAAAGCACGGACTCCCATTACGCTTTAAGAGTTCCTCAATCACGTCTTTCAAGAAGAAGGTGAGGGAGAAAGTTCATCGGATGAATCCGAGGAATATGTGGTGAGCTGTCATATGATTTCCCATTCGATCACGAATGATGAGGAGACTTCTGGCACTAAAACGCTGGGGGCAGATACCGAGTCAAGAGTTCCGGAGTTATCAGTCGAAATGATTGACGCGTTCCTTAATGAAGCTCGATTGAAAAGTAAAGCTGATCGAGAACGCGAGACGGCTATATTCGAAAGGGCCAAGCGCCAGCGACTTGAGGAAAGAGCTGAGATGATCCCGCTGGAGCAAAATGCCTCCACCACCGACAAAAGCCAATCCAAGATAAAGAAGAGGTTTGCTAAGGCCATATCAATGGGCATGAAGCTACCATCCTCTGAAAGAAAAATTATTGGTGGAATAGAAATGCACCCCTCCTATTGCTTATATCATCAGAAGGTCTCGCATCCCACTCAAGAGTGCAAAGATTTCGATAGATGGTGGCAAGAATACGTTGCTAATCGACAACGCTTTAAACGGGAAAAGCGTAAAATTCGTCGGGAGCAAAGAAATACGACCGAAGAGCTTGAAAGAACTGCCGGCAATTGTCACATGGTTAACACTGGCAGGTCACAAGTGCCTACATTCGGGAGCGACTCTGATGAGGATCTAGAACTTGCCCCTCTCTTTAAAGAGTCAACTTCGGGAAAAGAAGAAGAGCCAATGGTCTGCGAAAATATCCGGCTACGGAATCGGACGCTGCCTGAAAAGAACCTCGGACCCTTGAACAGAAAAGATAAAGGGAAAGAAAAGGTCTCTGAAGATATCGTCTTAGATGACCAAGTTCTGGAAGAGCTAAGCGCCAACAACCCGCCGAAGATGAATAAGGTGGATTACAACGTCTTAGCACATCTGAGGAAGCTACCCTCACAGCTCAGCATTCTTGACGCCCTTTTGTTATCAAATGAGGCGAGAAACTCGTTGATTAAGGCACTCCAGGATCCGGAACAATTCCAAGCATGCCTGGCCGAGGAAAAGATGAAGGATGAGTTGGAGAAAGTGCACACGGCCGATGTCACTTTCGGCGATGAAGACCTTCTCCTTGGGACGTGCGAACACAATCGCCCTCTCTATGTCTCAGGATACTGCCACGATATTAAGATAGGCAAAATCCTGATCGACAATGGATCCTCCGTTAATCTCCTTAACGTGCGGGTGTTAAAAGAAATCTGCATGAGCGTCCAGCACCTTGCTAGTGACAAGATCACCATCTCCGGGTTCGATTCCCAGTCGTTAAGAACTCTCGGGTCTGTGATACTGACGCTACGCTTCGGGCTACTCGTCACGGACATTAAGTTCCACGTCATAGACGCCAAGACATGCTACAACGCTTTGCTCGGCCGACCATGGTTACACGAGTACAACATCATCCCTTCTACACAACATCAGTGTATGAAGTATTTTAAGGATGGTTTCGAGTATACCGTGATGGGAGAACTGAACCCATTCTCTGTGAACGAGGTCCGCAAATATGAAGACGCCAAATACTTCTTACCGGATTTCGATGACACAGAGAAGTGTCACAAGCCGGAGAATAAAACTAACGCTACCATCCCTGTCTTCGGCAGTGATACTGAGGAGGAAGAGGAGATAGTTTATTCGGGTCCGCCCAAACACAACAAGCCGGGACCATCGGCTCCGACATTGATCTTTTGTAGCGATTCGGAAGATGAAATCCATGTTGTATTCTCTGCTCGACCTTCAATACGAACGTCCGCTGATGAAGAACAAAGCCTACAAGTCGCCATGGTGCCTCTTAAACACCATAAAGAACTGGATGCACTTAATATTTACAATGTAGAAGAGTTGCGGACATTCTATATCCCTCCCAGGCGAGAAAGCGAGAAAGCAATTTTGTTCTACCATTCCGAAGAAAACAAGGTGGAAAAAGAACTTTGGCACGGTGCGGATCCAACGATGGACAGACTTCAGCCCATCCGTCTACCTCGATATTATACGAAAGGCTTGAGGAGACTGCTGGAACGCCAGGGAATACCCTTCGAACAGACCGTTAGGAAGGCCAAATTCTATGACAGGGTTTGGAACGTCCCCGGAACTCAGCACAAGCTACCTAATGGCAGGATGCAGACGATCGGGCTCGGATACACTCGCTCCAGGAAACGAGAGCTGCTCCGCGACTGTTACGTCGTGCATAATTTTGATGAAGAAGCAGATGCTCAAGAGAAAAACGCTAATCCTGAACCAGCAAAAGTTCCTGATAAAAAATCGCCCAGTCCATCATTTGAAGACCGGATGGGCAAACTTATAAGGGAAGCGGGTCAAAAAGTCCGAGATGATCACAATCGTGAAATGGCGATCTATGAGAAAGCCAAAACGCAGCGCCTCCTTCAACAGGCAGTAAAAGACGAAGATGCTGCCCCATGTCAACCTGATACAAAAGGGGCTCGACGCGGAGGCAGAAACAAGCCGAAAGTCCAAAGAGGAGCTCAACAGCAACAAAGCAGGGCTAAGAAGCCACGCAAACGAGAATCGAGCGTTATTGACCTATCCCTCATGAAGAAAATGGGTCGAGCATACTCGTTTCCTCGGGAAAAGACGAAGAAGATACTCGATCTTGCCCTAAAGCATCAAATGCTTACATTGCCGGAATCTAAGCATCCCGAACAAGTGGGCGGAGCCTCGCACCCGGACTATTGCTCTTACTATCAAGTGATAGGTCATTCTCTTGAAGATTGCTTCACCTTCAAGAATTGGATCGAAAATCAGTACCAGCTTGGTAAATTCGCTCTGTCCGACAACTGGAGGGTAGTGCCACCACAGAAGCACTAGCCCAAGGCCATGAAAGAAAAAACAGTTCCACATTGGGACTGGAAGCGAATTCGTACCTGTCACATAATAACAATACTAAAAGGAGAACCCGAGAACATGGACAGCCTTCCTTGGTGCCTCGAAAACAGCAATGATGAGGTAATCTCAGAATTCCCCCCAGCTCCGAAAGAACTGGAGGATGGAATACATACCACCGCAGATAATCTCAAGAAAATCGAGTTGGGGACGGTAAATGATCCACGACCGACATTCGTCAGCGAACTGCTTTCTGAAGAGAGGGTGGCTGCGTTAAAGGACATCCTTGTGCAGCATAAAGATTGCTTCGCATGGAATTATTCCGAGATGCCAGGACTAGATCCAGAAGTTGCTGTACATAGACTGGCGATATCCCCGGACATCAAGCCAGTCAAACAGGCGCCGAGAAGAATGCGCCTCGAGCTCGAAATGAGCATCAACGCCGAGGTCAAGAAGCTTATCGACTCTGGCTTCATCCACGAGGTTCAATATCCGGAATGGATCGCCAACATCGTCCCGGTGATGAAGAAAAATGGGACGGTGCGCATATGCGTGGACTTTTGGGATCTCAATAAAGCTTTCCCGAAGGACGATTTCCCAGTGCCAGTCACCGAATTGATGATAGACAATACATCCACTCATGAGGTTTTCTCCTTCATGGATGGCTCATCGGGGTATAACCAGATAAAGATGCATCCCGAAGACGAGAAACACACCTCCTTCAGGACCCCTCTAGGTATATTCTGCTATAAAGTGATGCCCTTCGGTTTAAAGAACGCCGGTGCTACTTATCAGAGGGCCATGACAAAGATCTTCGACGATCTTATACACGAAATCGTCGAATGCTATATCGACGATCTCGTGGTTAAAAGCAAATCATACGAAGAACATCTCGAGCATTTGAAGACCGTATTTCAACGCCTTCGGCAATACAATTTGAAGATGAATCCTCTTAAATGTGCGTTCGAGGTTTCCTCGGGAAAATTCCTGGGATTCATCGTCCGACACCGAGGTATTGAGATAGATCCGTCTAAAATCAAGGCGATCATGGAAATGCCTCCGCCAAGAACTCTTAAACAGCTCCGATCTCTCCAAGGAAAGCTTGCATACATTCGGCGGTTTATCGCTAATCTTTCAGGAAAGTGCCGTCCTTACAGTCACCTGATGAAGAAGGGAACCCCATTCGTTTGGGATCACAAATGCCAAGGCGCACTGGACGAGATCAAGCAGTATCTGCAAAATCCTCCAGTGTTGGCTGCTCCAGTTAAGGGAAAGCCTCTCATTCTTTACACGGCCGCCCTTGAAGGTTCTTTGGGCACGTTATGGGCACAAGAGAATGACCAGGGGAAAGAAAGAGCACTCTACTACTTAAGTCGGGTTCTGCTGGGGGCAGAAAGCAATTACTCCCCCATTGAAAAACACTGCCTGGCGTTGATCTTCGCAATAACAAAACTTAGACATTATGCATTAGCGCATGAAGTCCATCTCATTTCAAAGGTGGACCCTCTCAAATATCTAATGTCAAAGGTCATATTGACGGGACGACTCGCTAAATGGGCTCTGCTCTTAATGGAGTTCTCGATAACATATCGACCCCTCAAGGCAGTGAAGGGTCAGGCCATAGCCGACTTCCTTGCTGAGCACCCGATACCTGCCGATTCTCCCCTGAATTGCGACTTGCTAGACAAGCATGCGTTTGACGCAATCGACGGTGGTGATACCCGTTGGGAGCTTTACTTCGATGGAGCATCTTCCATGAAGAAGCACAAACAAAGTACGTCAATGATCAAATCGGGAGTAGGCCTTATCTTCGTGACCCCACAAGGAGGAATAATGCGCTTCGCCTTCTCCTTAACAGAGCCGAGAACGAATAATGAAGCTGAATATGAAGCTCTGATAGCAGGCCTCGAGATCCCCATCGACATGGGAATCGAAAGCCTCCTCATATATGGGGACTCCCAGCTAGTCGTCAGTCAAGTAAACGGCGATTACCAAACATGCAAACCGGAATTGGTAAAATACGGTGAAAAGGTGCAACAACTGCTAACCCAAATTCCCTCTTATAATTTGGAGAGTATACCGCGCGCGGAAAACAGCAAAGCGGATGCACTGGCCAAACTTGCTAAAGAATTGGCTGACGAGAACCTCGATGACGTTAGAATCGTGGTACAAAGCCGTCGAGTGCTCACCCCAGCAGAAATATCTTTGGAATCATCCGAAGAAAAAGGAGCGAACGAGCAGACAACCATGCAAGTAAAAGATTGGCAAAACACCAAAGATTGGAGAGAAATCTTCATAGATTACTTCAAAACCCATCGAATGCCTGAAGAAGCGTCCACAAGACATCAGCTCGTGAAACGAGCCCTGTCTTTCGCCTTCGTCAACGATACCCTGTACAAGAGGTCATTTGATTCTTTGTGGCTGAGATGCTTAGGACCTGACGAAGCGAAAAGAGTCGTCCAGGAAGTTCACGACGGACTCTGCGGTTCTCATCAAGCAGGCCCTAAGATGAAGTTGAAGATAAAACGGATGGGCTACTACTGGCCCACGATGATTCAGGACTGCATCGAATATGCGAAGCAATGCCACTCATGCCAAATTCATGGGGACTTCATCCACCAGCATCCAAATCCGCTACACCCGACAGTGTCTAGCTGGCCATTCGAAATGTGGGGAACTGATATAGTTGGCCCCATCGAACCAGCATCGTCTAAGGGACATCGTTTCATCCTAGCGGCGACTGACTACTTCTCTAAGTGGGCAGAAGCGATACCGTTAAGAGAAGTGAAGACGGAAAATATCCTCCACTTCTTCAAAACGCACGTCATATATCGGTTTGGAACTCTGCGACGGATCATCTCCGATAACGGGCCAGCCTACAGAAGCCACAAGATCAGTCGCTTTGCGCAACAGCATAATATAGACTGGAGATATTCCTCAGTTTATAATCCGCGAGCTAACGGTCTGGCTGAGGCCTTCAACAAGACCTTGACGAAGATCATGAAGAAAACGGTGTCACGAAATAAGAAAGACTGGCACGAAAGACTGCAAGAGGCTCTTTGGGCGTATCGAAATACATTTAAGACGGCCACAAACACAACGCCGTACGCGTTGGTATTTGGGACGGAAGCAGTACTCCCTCTCGAGATAGAATTACCCTCTCTACGAGTGGCAGTCCACTACGAGCTGACAGACGAAGAAAATGCTCACCTTCGGCTTGAGGAGCTTGACGCCCTTGATGAAATCCGGCTCATAGCACAGCAAAATCTAGAAGCTTATAAAGCAAAGATGACGCGCTCATACGAAAGATTGACCCGAACGAGGACATTCCGCCAAGGTGAACTCGTGCTAGTGGTCAAAAGGCCTATGATCCCCAATCGCGCCAAGCGGGGAAAATTCGAGCCAAACTATGAAGGTCCGTACATCATAGACAAAGTCTACCAAGGTGGAGCCTATCTACTCATGGACATGCACGGTGAAAGGCCTTTCAGACCGATAAACGGTCGCTTCCTAAAGAGGTACTACGCTTAATGAGCCATAGCCTAGGTCAATGATAGATGACGACGACTATGTCCGCTCGCTATCTTCCTAAGCTCAAGCTTTATAAAAATAGCCAGCCTTCTCAACAACGGACCGAAATGTCCTTAAACTAATAGCAGACAAAAACGTCTTTAAACTGCTACCACAGCATCTTAGGCTGACGAAATAAAAAAAAATATAAATAAATAAGGAAAAAATATAATAAATAAAAACGGTATGTCCATAAGCAAAAAGGGCACGGATGAAAACCCGAAAGGGCTCCGTGAGTAAAAACCGCAGAGCTACCGGTGAGTATTCGTGAAAACCCGAAAGGGCGCGACGTCGTAAAAAAAAAAGAGAAAAAGAAAAAAAAAATGGTATGTCCATAAGCAAAATGGGCACGGATGAAAACCCGAAAGGGCTCCGTGAGTAAAAACAACAGGACTACCGGCGAGTGTTTGTGAAAACCCGAAAGGGCGCAACCTCGTTAAAGGACACTTACAAGGTCCCCTCGACCTTGTAGGGAGAAACCACCCGCGTGAGATCCTTACGACTCACAAGGGAGTAACACACTTAGGGATCCCCATGATTCCTAGGGAGAAAATACCCTCGCGAGATCCTCACGACTCGCGAGGAGAAATCTCTTATGGGACCCTCACGGCTCATAGGATTTGAAAGTCTTAAGTTACAGAGACCTAAACCTGTGCTTAAGCAGTCCCCACAATTTCCGATACTGTCCTATAAGTGGTTCAATATTGACCCTTATATACAATCCACGGGCGCGAATAAACATTTCCCTAGCCAAGTCTCATCCGTGACTGGGGGATATGTTCGCATGGTAAACAACTCTTGTAAATCCTCTCGATTTATGAGGAGAAAACCCTCATGTAAGATCCTTACGACTTACAGAGGAAACGAACACTTAGGAATCCTCACGAGTCCTAAGGAGAAAATACACCTACAAGATCCTCACGACTTGTAGGGAGAAATACCTTTGTGAGACCCTTACGGCTCATAAAGTCAAAAGCCTTAGTCGACAAGACCTTAACACTAGTCACTAAGCCTCCTTTGTTCGACAACGACAGAGGCAAATGATGATTCGCTCCTGGTAATATCCCAGTTGCAGCGGTGCTGATGCCGAAATCGGTGTCCAATTTCAGGTTTACAGCGAAAAACCAGTAGGCCGCTCATGCATACGAAATAGCCGAAATGATGGGGCAACTTGCAATAAAAAGCAGCAAGTAAAATGTATGCATGCAAAATAGCCGAAATGATTGGGCAACTCGTTATAAAAAGCAACGAGTAAAAATAAAATAAATAGCCGAAATGATTGGGCACCGCGAAAAATAGCCGAAATGATTGGGCAATCACGACCTTCGCGATATAAAAGCTGAAATGATAGAGCATCGCGGAAATAAAATAAAATAAAAAGAAGAAATGATAAAACTTTGGCCCTACAGTTAAGATCACATCGATCCCTGTATACAATCCAAGGGCGTAAACAAAGAAGGAACCATACTTTCCCAGCGGATTCCGTCAGACGACGAAGCCAAACCTCAACGGTTCATTTCAACCGAAGAAGCCAGTGACTTCAGCAAAATTCCTCGACTCACGGATACAAACACTCCTTGACGAGAGCCTTCTGATCCGCGTCGACCCGCAGAGCCACCAGTGCCTCCGCGGGAATCCTCGACTCATTTCAAACCCTAAGGAAACAAATAATCCTTAGCGCTTGGGAAACAAATAATCCCTAGCAAAATTCCTCGACTCACGGATACAAACACTCCTTGACGAGAGCCTTCTGATCCGTGTCGACCCGCAGAGCCACCAGTGCCCCCGTGGGAATCCTCGACTCGTTTCAAACCCCAAGGAAACAAATAATCCTTGGCGCTTGGGAAGCAAATAATCCCTAGCAAAAATTCCTTGACTCACGGATACAAACACTCCTTGACGAGAGCCTTCTGATCCGCGTCGACCCGTAGAGCCACCAGTGCCCCCGTGGGAATCCTCGACTCGTTTCAAACCCCAAGGAAACAAATAATCCTTGGCGCTTGGGAAAAAATAATCCTTAGCAAAATTCCTCGACTCACGGATACAAACACTCCTTGACGAGAGCCTTCTGATCCGCGTCGACCCGCAGAGCCACCAATGCCTCCGCAGGAATCCTCGACTCGTTTCAAACCCCAAGGAAACAAATAATCCTTGGCGCTTGGGAAACAAATAATCCCTAGCAAACTCCTCGACTCACGGATACAGACACTCCTTGACGAGAGCCTTCTGATCCGCGTCAACCCGCAGAGCCACCAGTGCCCCCGTGGGAATCCTCGACTCATTTCAAACCCCAAGGAAATAAATAATCCTTGGCGCTTGGGAAACAAATAATCCCTAGCAAAATTCCTCGACTCACGGATACAAACACTCCTTGACGAGAGCCTTCTGATCCGCGTCGACCCGCAGAGCCACCAGTGCCTCCGTAGGAATCCTCGACTCGTTTCAAACCCCAAGGAAACAAATAATCCTTGGTGCTTGGGAAACAAATAATCCCTAGCAAACTCCTCGACTCACGGATACAAACACTCCTTGATGAGAGCCTTCTGATCCGCGTCGACCCGCAGAGCCACCAATGCCCCCGTGGGAATCCTCGACTCGTTTCAAACCGCAAGGAAACAAATAATCCTTGGCGCTTGGGAAACAAATAATCCTTAGCAAAATTCCTCGACTCACGGATACAAACACTCCTTGACGAGAGCCTTCTGATCCGCGTCGACCCGCAGAGCCATCAGTGCCTCCGTAGGAATCCTCGACTCGTTTCAAACCCCAAGGAAACAAATAATCCTTGGCGCTTGGGAAACAAATAATCCCTAGCAAAATTCCTCGACTCACGGATACAAACACTCCTTGACGAGAGCCTTTTGATCCGCGTCGACCCGCAGAGCCACCAATGCTTCCACAGGAATCCTCGACTCGTTTCAAACCCCAAGGAAACAAACAATCCTTGGCGCTTGGAAAACAAATAATCCCTAGCAAACTTCTCGACTCACGGATACAAACACTCCGTGACGAGAGCCTCCCAACCCACGTCAACTCGCAGAGCCACCACTGCCTCCGTGAGAGAATTCTCGGTTCGTCACACCTTGCAAGATAAAGTCTCGGGCAGCAAGGATTAAAAAACTTGCTTCCTGAACAATGTGGCCCTGCAAGTCAATCCAAAATGGTCTCTTGCATACTATCCACGGGTCTCACTCTCCAAAGTCGAATTTCGACAAGGAGGGAAACAACCGCTTACGAATCCTCTCGACTCGTAAGAGGGAAAAATTCTCTTATAGGATCCTTACGACTTATAAGAGAAAACCACACTTAGGAATCCTCATGATTCCTAAGGAGAGAATCCACCTATGGGATCCTCTCGACCCGTAGGAAGAAAAGCCTCTATGGGACCCTCACGGCTCATAGAGTTGAAAAGTCTTAAGCAGTAGACCTGAACCTACGGCCTAAGCCATCACTATTTCTTAGGGAAGTCAAAATACTCGTTTTAGATATCCATCAATCATGGTTATTAAGACAGCCTGCTGACAATAAAAAGAAGATGACAGAAAGAATATCTGATCTACATTTGATCCGGCGTTCGTGACGCATTCATTTATGCACAGGCAGAAGACTCAGGATGAGAAATAAGACAAGCTGAAATAAAAGGGAGGAGAGTTTCCATTCATACTGCTAAAAAAAAATTCCTTTTTTACAATCATAAGAACAATAAATAAGAAACATTATTCAAATTATTACAACGGTATAACCTCGGACCCGGGGCACGGATTGAGGAAATCGAAAGTAAGGCCATCCAGAGTTCTTCTGGCCTTTCTAATTATTCTTATGCGCAGTCTTTCGCGCTCCTCTGTGTCGATATCATCGGCAAGCCCCCCCGGCCTTCGATAAGCAGCAACTATCGTCGTCTGCTGGAAGACTTGGTGTAGGATGTCAATGAGGCTGTTCCGCCGTTTCTTTGAGATCAGCCCTGTCAGGTACACTGAATGCACCTTGTCTTCGGCATCATCCAGCGCGTTTAGCGGTAAGGCCTCATGAAGACCCGGAAGTGCTCTCCATATGGCCCCTAACACGACTTTCAAAAGGGCCGAACGACGAGGCAACAGCCACCCACCGCTTGCGTTCAGACGACCCATGACTTCTGCACATTCAGCGTCTGTAAACTCCTGGTTTTGTTGGCGACCCTGAGCGCGGATATCGTCGTGAGTAATGAACTCGTGCAAACTGTATAGATGCACCGCCGCCATTACGCCTGGAAGAAATATTACAGGAAGATCAGCAGTAGAAAAACGATAACATACATAAAGGACTAAATTCCTAGAGAGCAAAAATATGTTCAAGGATAAAGTCCCCAGGACGAAAGCTCTGCTGGTTAAGGTTAATCTAAGAATCGATTTTACCTAAAAAGTTTTTCTAAAAACTTTAAAAAAAATAGGGGGGGAGCAAGGCACCGGAGTTCTTGAAGTCAAGAATGAAGCTCTGAAATTTTTTGAAAATAAAAATCTGAAAGATGATAAGTATCTGTGGGGGACCAAAGGTCCTATTTATAGGCATCAAGTGCCTCTTTGACTTCGAAAAGTTGTCACGGCGGTTTACCCTAATCAGAGCGAAGCTCTGTTCAAATTCCGAGGCGGGAGATGAAGCAACGCTTCGTCTTCCCCCAATCAGAGCAAAGTTCTGTCTTGAAAATTAATTTAATGAAGCGACGCTTCAGATTGTTTGCGCTGCGCAACGTGCCACGTGTCTGACGCAGACGCATCAGTGCAGCGCCCAAAGCAGTGCACCCAATCAGAGCAAAGCTCCTTTTCGAACAAAATTAAAGGAAGCAACGCTTCAGTTGCGCTAAGCCGTGCGTTACACGACACGCGTCAGCGCAGATGCGCTAACACAATTGCACTGCACTGTGCGCTGTGCGACACTTGTCATACCCTGAAGCATTTGCGTTAAACAAAATTAAAGGTTCTAAAAAAAAATCTTTTCTGCTTTTGTTAAAATAAAAAGATTTTCTTCTGTAAAACAGAAGCCCTTGGATCAAAGATCCGACTGTAAAGGGAAATTCCCCTAAATCATTCAGAAAAGGGATTTCTTCAATAAATCGAATTTGCTTCTCAATTTGCAAGATGGAGCCTCAGGCAGCAAGGATTAAAAAACTTGCTTCCTGAACAATGGAACCCTGCAAGTCAATCCAAAATGGTCTCTTGCATACTATTCACGGGTCTCACCCTCCAAAGTCGAATTTCGACGAGGAGGGAAACAACCGCTTGCGAATCCTCTCGACCCGTAAGAAGGAAAAACTCTCTTATAGGATCCTTACGACTTATAAGAGAAAACTACACTTAGGAATCCTCACGATTCCTAAGGAGAAAATCCACCTGTGAGATCCTCTCGATCCGTAGGGAGAAAAGTCTCTATGGGACCCTTACGGCTCATAGAATTGGAAAGCCTTAGGCGACAGATCTGAACCTGCGGCCTAAGCCACCGCTATTTCTTGAGAAAGTCAGGATACTCGTTCTAATAATCCGTCAAACATGGTTACTAAGGTGGCATGCTGATAATGAAAGAAAGAAAAGACGGAGAGAATGACACATTACAAAAAAAGGTGTATCTTTTATTCATAAACTTGATTGGATACAGGATACATTATGTCAAAAAAATAGGTATATATATACATCCTTTTATCTACAAGCACAAACGATACAAGGATGGATAACTACTGAGGAGGAAGTGTCTTTAATAAATTCACGAGCTGCTCTCGCACTTCCTTCAGCGCTTCCTCCTGAGTGACAATCGCAGCCACCTCCGCCTCCACCTGGGCCCGTTGCCGCAAGAAAGATGAAAGTTGCTCCTCTGCCGCCTTCTGGGCTGCTTCCTGGCTGGGTGCAGCTCGCTCGACAACATCAAGGTGTTGCCTTAATGATAACCCTTCAGAGAGACATTGCAGGAGACCCTCAAACGCAACCTTCAGCCATGCGGCGTTGGCCTCCACCCGAGCATGCAGTTGGGCAGACTTTCTCGAAGTCTCACCTCGCTCCTTACGCCTTGAAATGACTTCTTGTTCGAGGTGGTGGAGGTAAGGAGCGCTCTGCTCAATCCACGATGTTCTTTGATTACTGGCAGCCAAGGCCTCGGGAGCGGGACACAGCGACTCCAACTGATGCAAGCGAGCCTCGATCTCCCTGCAATGGTTAACCCAGGATGCGATGACGCCCTCATCATGAAAGTTCACGAGTATTGCTAACATCGGGTTAGCCACCATAGCGAAGTCTGCGGCGGATGTAGGAGTTTCAACGTCGAGTTCCTCGACGTAGTCACTCAACATGCGCAGACTATTCGCGGAGCCTTTTGAAGACAGACTCCTCAGATAAGGACCCGCCGGCATTGTAATACGAGGCTCGAAGGGCGCCGAGGCCGGAACGACAGCTGAAAGGAAACATGATACGGTCAGACAACAGTACACAAAGTGAAGAGAGGGAAGTTACCAATGTGATAGTCGCTGTACCAGTCGAGACAGGTGGCAAGGTCGGAAGGGCCGGCGGCGCGGCAGATCTTTTACCCCCTCCTTTAATTTGTAACACTGCAGTTGAGATGAGAAAAGAGGTTAGAGGTAATTCCATCAATAAAAAAAGAGGAAGGATGTCAACAGAAATCATACTCACCAGCGCCACCAGAAGAAGAAGCAAGCTCAGATGGGAAGGAAAAGTGTGGGAGCAACATCTGATATACATGATCAAAAAGCGCTCCTGAAAACACAACAGTGTGACTTTAGTACACGAGTTATATGTCTGGAAAACAAGATTAATAAATCGTAAACACATACCTTCCAGCATCTTCGAGGGTATGAGAGAGGGTAGAGAGGTGACCACCGCTAAGGCAGTCGTTGAAGGCGCTCCCTCGAGCAGTGGGGCATCAGCACTGGCAGCACCTGCATTGCGAAAAAGTGAACTTGTCAGAAAAGATTGTAAAGTTAAGAAAAGCAGCCACTTAGGGTTTACCTGAGGAGCTCCCGGCTGAAACGGAGGCGACTCCCTCCTCTATCGACATGAGACCACCGCCCGTGGCCTCGTCACCCGACTCGATGGGGACCGTCGTCGTGCTCGCTAAACCTGGAGACGGCGGAGGGCCATAGTCGGGAAGGGCTATGATTGGAGTATTGCCAGATTCCAGGGAAGGAGCGGTTGGCTCATCCTCAGGAAGCGTGGCCACCTCACCCACCACTCTCTCAGGTTCAGTAGTTGCAGTTGTATCGTCCACCGTCGCCAGGGGACCGCCGACCTCGAGCGCCTCATCTGCCACCACCGTGGACTCAGTTATAATGATCAAATCATCTGCCACCACTTCAGGTTCGGCATCAACGACCTTCTCGGCGGTAGGCCCCTCAACCTCCACTTCAGGCTCCATGGCCTCAACGATGTTGCCCACTGTCGGCTCGAATTCCGCAGGCACCGCCTCCCCCGTTCCCCTAGGATCAACGGCCTCCGCCTCCCCCTCGATTGGACTTGGCCCTGCAAGATAAGAGATATAAGGACCAACAACATTAAAATCCTTATAACAAAAACTCTGAGAGAAACATTACCTGAAGTGGATTTGCCGTTGGCGTTCCGAACTGCGCGCGCCACCTCTCTGCGGGCAGTGGATAGGGCGACAGGGGCCTCTTCGGATGGAGTATCAGCGCGAGGGATAGTGCTAGGACCCGCTCCCATAGCCAAGGCAGCCCTGCGTGCCTTCGCCTCACGCCTCAGCCTCTTCCTCTCCTCCCGGGCTGTCGCGATAGACCTTTGTGACGCCTCCTTCAAGGCGTCGTCATCCTCGTTCAGGGATGCCTCCAGAGCCTTTAAGGCATCTCTCATCGGCTCTTCAAGACGAACCTCCTGCGGTGGCTCAGAGGGAGCAGGAACATCGCCGGCTGGCGGAACATTTGTGTCGCTTGGTGGGAACGGCATTGAAGTTCCTGTAATTTAAAGGGAAAGGTTAGATCGACCATAACACAAGGAAAATGAAAAACTTGATGAGTCGAAACTTACTAAGGCCCATAGATGCTCTGAGACGTTCCTCCTCCTGGAAAGTCTTCAGAGAAGCAGCATTGGCTTCTTCATCAGTGATGCCTGTTGAAAGAAAAGAAAGAAAAGCGTTAGTCAAAAATAATGAAGAGGATGAGTTGCAATAAAGAAAAGGCGACTAGTAGTTACCTGATTGCGCAAGCTTAGC
Organism: Agapanthus africanus; assembly: GCA_030015575.1. NCBI lineage: Eukaryota > Viridiplantae > Streptophyta > Magnoliopsida > Asparagales > Amaryllidaceae > Agapanthus > Agapanthus africanus. The sequence goes on from CM057340.1 coordinate 221,925,869, forward strand.
CAGCCACGCGTCACGCTTCGCCAACCATGCTGAAGCTCTGAGAGCAGCCTCCAAGTCTGTATCGTCCGGCGGCGGCATCACCAACCCTGCGTTAGTCCCATATTCGAGCAGACCTTCAGCATAAGGAGCATGGGGTTCCTGGCCGAACACGACATCCGCAGCGAAGAGCGACTTCTTTTTCTTTTGCCATCCGACCCTAGGCTCATGGGGGATCGACTTCCGCTTGGCAGTCACTTTTGGACGACGGGTCCCGATGTCCGTACCCATGCCAGACTCCGGCGAGGGTACAACCACTGTTTCCACTGGAGCACAGGGTGCGGGAGGTGCATCCACGATATCAGGGAGCGGCAATTCACGTGGAGGACTTTGCGCACGTGATGGTCTTCCCCCGGCATCTTTTAGAGGAGCGACTACTGGAGTCCTAGGAACCAAAGGAGCGTTGCAATCGGTACCTGGAGGCGCACCCTTACGATCGACCAACAGTCGCCTTTCCTCCTTTATAACTGCTCCTGTTGCATGATTGTACCAGTCTTTGTACACATTGAGGAGTCTCGGAGCGTAAGCCGGCGCATTGATAAAAAAATGAGAGCTCGTATTCACACACATGAAATGGTGCAGTGCATTCTCCATCCCTTCTTCAGTGGCAGCGGGTTCCAGCAAGAAGGCTTCCAAGGGGACCCCTTGATCGTAGCCCAGTTTTTGAGCAAAACGATGTGGGTTATACCTCATAAAAATTGCCACACCATTCTGCCTAAAAACTAAGAAACCCGGTCTAATGGAATATAAGTGAAGGGTCTCCCGAGCCGTTAAAACTGAGGCTCCATCCTTAAAGATATCTTGTAATGGCCGCGTCACAGTGGTAGACACCTTTCCAACGGTCAATACCTTATCGACAAAGGACATCCCGGCTCCGACGGTATTAGGGCGAAGGAGTAAGCCCCTGGCGTTCCGCGGTGATGGGGTTATAATTGATGCGCCGATCAGCTGTATAATACGAGGAAAACCGCACTTGTCAAAGAACAAGGGCCTTTTATGCATCCCGAAGACACCTGCTGTGTGTAAATCGAGCCACGATGCAAAATAATACATCGGAAAGACCACATGCAGTACCCCGGGCTCATTAGCATCCGCTGCTCGACTGAGGCCATGGTATAAGTGTGCCAAGCCAGCGATCCCAACAGCCACCTTCACCCCGATGACCATCCGGTATGCTGGATAAAAGACAGAGGGCCGCATCCGATGAGAGTGCGTTGGGATAGCGAACCAACTCAACCATAGCCCGAGAAATCCTAAGAAAAAGGCCTCCTCATCCATTCCAGGGGCCGCTACTTCTGCAAGAGACATGGTTGGAAAGTTAGGAAGAAAAAAATCCTTTTGTCCTACTTCATTCGCCGGCAGGTTATCCAAACCTAAACCGAAAGGGTCCTCAAGGGTGGCAAACTTGGCAGTGTCCGCAGAGAGGACGTTCGGGTGAAGAAACCGAGCAATGAAATCCTCAAAATTAACTCCCCGACTCCCATGTTCGATGAAGAGAGACTCATATATGTTCAACACTTTAATCAAGCTTGGGAACTGGTGCTGAACAGCATTATCTGGCGTGACCTCCTTTACCATCGGCCCAGCACCGAAGACGTACACGTCTGTTGGGAGTAGCTCCTCATAATGTTCCCCCGTCACCGGTAAACCGGATACCTCCGCAAACTCCTCTAGGGATATTGACACTTCCCGATCCATCGTAAGGAAAGTGTGGGTAGGAATATTCCATTGCTCCAGGAAAGCTTTGAACCACCAGGTGGGAAGCGTGGGATACTGGAAGAGAGAGACGTAGACCGCGGTGTACAGTCCTAATCTTGTCAACTGCGACTTCTTCGTCGACAGGATATACCGGGCCCACGGCAGATAGCCAATCGGGTGGCGGGGAATCAGACCAAAGTTATACGATTGCCCCCAAGGTCGTGCTTCACCTTGACAGATACGACGTCCTAGGATGTCCAAAACCATAGGACGCTGAACCGGTATCGCATCTATGGCGGGATGTAGAAAGCCTTTCGATGTCCAATCCGCCAACTCCACGGCATACTGCACCGAGGGTGGGGTAGCATAATGAATAGCTGTGATGTGCTCGGACGGCACTGCGTATGTGAAGCTGCGTCGACCCATAATAATCTGGTTATACCAGGACCCCCAAAGGTGAAGATTCTTGTACTCCGGGTCGTATTCTCTAATCATGGTCAGGACTTCACAGTCCGAGGGCGCCTCGGGAAATCCTTCCTCCGTGCGGACGAACGGGAATGAAGTGTCTAGAGACATGATCGCTGCAAAAAGAACAATTTAGCCGTTAGTGTTGTAATTCCAACGTTTGGCGTTTAAAGAAGAAAATGCATTAATTAAATTAAAATTAAAATTAATTAATTACATCACACAGCAGTGCAGTGAGTAAGGGACCAAAGGGGGACCCACAAAATCTGGATGACAGTACGTCAGTTAGTAGGACAATCTCATCATTGGAGGAGATTGTCAGTTGTTCCCCAGGAAAACGTTCCCATTAATAAAGAATCCCTAGAGATAAGGAGAAAATCTCCTCTTTCAGAGCAAAGTTCTGTCACAGAATGACACTTGTAACATTCTGGTCTCAAAGGAATGAGATTCCTTAAAAAGAGCTTAGCTCTGTGATATTCCATCAGAAAGAAAATTTTGAAAGGAAATTTAAAATTAAAATTTCTGGAATCTTAAAAAAAAAAGAAAATCCATGAAAACTTATAAAAAAAATATTCATTTTTCAGATCTAAAAGATCTACATTTAATTCAAGAGCAAAGCTCTGTTCATGGGTTAGAACCCATGAACAAGATCTCTGTAGATCTATAAGTTTTTTTAGAGCAAATCTCTGTTTATGAAACCCCAATGGGGATTTCTTTAGATCAAAAGATCTGTGAGAGCAAAGCTCTATTGGTTAATTAAAATTAATTTCACTTAAGATTAATTTTACCTAAAATTTCTAACTTGGAAAATGAGAGCAAAGCTCTAAGGTTCTGGAAACGAGAGCAAAGCTCTGGAGTTCTAAGCAAGAGCAAAGCTCTGGAAATCAAAATCTTGAAATGATAAGATTTTTCTAAGGGCCAGAGGTCCTATTTATAAGGCGCTAGCGCCCCTTGAGCTCACCCCTTGATCCAATGGTCAGGGAGTTGCCACCGTTGCACTCACGTGCGCGCCACGTGAGCGCAATGGTGGGGGGGCATTTGTTTCGCCCAATCAGAGCAAAGCTCTGTTGAAATTCAAAATTCAAAATTTTGAAGCAACGCTTCAAGTCTCGGGCGCAACGCGCCACGTGTCAGGCGCTAATACGTCAGTGCAGCGCCTAAGAGGGCGCGCCCAATCAGAGCAAAGCTCTGTTTAAAGGAAGCAACGCTTCAGTTGCGCATGCACTGCGCTGCGCGACACGTGTCAACGTGGATGCGCTAGCGCAGTTGCGCTGCGCTGTGCGCTGCGCGACACGTGTCAGCGCGGATGCGCTAGCACAGTTGCGCTACGCTCGGCGCTGCGCGACACGTGTCAGCGCGGATGCGCTAGCGCAATTGCGCTGCGCTGTGCGCTGCGCGACACGTGTCAGCGCGGATGCGCTAGCGCAGTTGCGCTGCGCTGTGCGCTGCGCGACACGTGTCACGCGCTGGGGCATCTGTGCTAAACTGAATTAAGATTCTAAAGAAATCTTTCTGTTCTTGTTAAAACAAGAAGATTTTCTTGTACAAGGCAGGGGGCCTTTGGATCAAAGATCCAACGGTGGGGAAAATCTCCCAAATCACTCAGAAAAAGATTTATTTAACAAATCTAACTAATTTATGGGCACTATAAAAAGGACCCTAGACATCAATTCAAAGGCATCAGCACCCTTCTAAAAAAAAAGAAAAAGAAGAAAGCTCTTGAGAACTCCTCAAGAACAACAGAAGGTAAAAAACCTTTAGGAAAGAAGAGAAAATTTTCTTATGGGCAAATTATTGATCTAAGAACAAGATCAATAATTTTAAATAAGAAATATATGTATATATATATATATATATATATATATATAAAGTAATAATAGTGCTTTGCACTTTTTGTGAACCTCTGGTTCTTGAAACAAAAAAAAAGAGAGAAGAAAAATTTATTTTCTTTGATCTAAATTAGATCAAGGAATCAAATAGTGCTTTGCACTCCTGTTCTTGAATCTAAAAGATTCTTAGTGCTTTGCACTTCCAAACTGCGCTGTTGCGCTCTTGAGAGAGAGCCACGTGTTAGCTACTTGCGCTACGTGCTCTTGAAATAGAGCTTTGCTCTCTGGAATTGGCGCAACTCACCAGAGCGCGCCACGTGTCCGCAGCGCACTAGCGCAGCGCACTGCGCTGTTGCGCTTGCGCTTACTAGAGCATGACACGTGTCCTAACCACAAGCGCTTGCGCTCAGTAATTGGTGCAGACCGCCTGATAAATGCAATGCATTTCTCAAAGGTCCAGGCCCAAGCCAAAAGACCAAGCAGGCCTAATTAAATTGATGCTATGCATCATTTATAAATAGGCAGAGCCCAAACAAAATAATAAAAATGCTATGCATTTTAAACGGGGCAGAGCCCAAACAAAGTAGATTCCTTGCAGAGCTTAGAATAAATTGATGCTCTGCATCTTTCATGAGCAGAGCCTAAACAAGAAAAATAGAAAATAATGCAATGCATTATTTAAAAATGGGCCAAGCCCTAGCACAGGTCTAACAGACCAAAAACAAATAAAAGGCGTTGAATATTTTTCAACTGGACTTAGTCCAATCATGGTCGTAAGTCCTCAAATTAAATTGACTGAGCAAGACTGCTCTCCTAAATCAATTTACTACCGGTTCGAGGGTACATCTCCGAACTCCTCTGACACCTGTCGTTATAATCCTTCAACGACGTCGGAGAGGTGACGGGTCCCAACGACCACACGTATATGGACTGCGGGGTCCTTAAACTCGTGGACCGAAACGTCCTTAAACTAATAATGGACCGAAACGTCCTTAAACTTATGGTGGACCGAGACGTCCTTAAACTAATATCGGACCGAGACGTTCTTAAACTAATATTGGACCACCACGTCCTTAAACTGGAATATGGACCACCACGTCCCTAAACTGGAACATGGACCACCACGTCCCTAAACTGGAGCATGGACCGCAACGTTCCAAAACTACCTATGGACCACTACGTCCCTAAACTGGAACAATAGAGCCTCCAAATGCTCTTTTGTCGGATCTAAACGATCCCGTTTAAGTTGATCTTAGCCCCAAACACGGCTAACGTATCCTTAAACATTTAAATGGACTATAAAACCCCAAATTGACTTTGGTTCAAGGGTACATCTCTGAACTCCTCTGACACCTGTCGTTGTAATCCTTCAACGACGTTAGAGAGGTGATGAGTCCCGATGGCCATATATTAAATGAATCACCACGTCAAGTTGATCTTAGTCCAAAACAGGACTAACGTATCCTTGATGAACGTTTAAGTCGATCTTAGTCTCAATACGACTAACGTATCCTTAAACTAAAAACACCAAACCCAAATCTAAGTAAATACGGATTTGGACTAATCCACGTCCTACGGGCAACGGCATTACTCAGTCTCCGTATACAATCCACGGGCAACCACAAACAAAACAAACACACATGACACGAAGTGAAATTTCAGAGAAGGAGAAAGTTGTTACCGCGATGCGGTAGCGTAATTAACTGCAGGGGCTTGCGCCTGCAGGGAAGAGCGTCCCCACAATCAAAAGCCCCTCAAGCGAGGGGGAATCTGACGAAGTCTGCTACATCGGCCGCATCCGTCTAAACCTCCGATACACGGTGCCATAAATCAACCTGGTATCTTCGGAGAGGTGGACGGATAAAACAAAATAGCATCTGCCCTGAATCTCAGCGTCAGGACATCGCGGTCCTGTGCGCCGCCATTCGGAGGGGAACACCCCCTAAGCCCTCTATGCGATGTATCAGACGAACAGACCGAACTGTACGGAGATTGTCACATTCAGGCTCAGTAGGAGTTCAGATGGGTTTCACCTCATCAGTCTTCTTGTCGGCATCTACCTGGGGACCGTTACGCAAAGCTAGTGCCGCTTGCGGTCTCTGGTTAAACCCAATGACAGCGTAGTGTCGAGTCCTTAGAGTCCCACACAGAAAGCTATTCGCCTTTAGGCAAAAGAGTAGAGGTCACATGGTTTTGCGACAGGTCGCATGGTTTTGCGACAGGGTTCAGTTACATCCGTGCACTTGTGCACGTTTAGTGTCGGGACAGTCAACACTAGCGGGCTTTGGTTTAAGCCAGATCCTAGTGTATGTTTTGGGATTGGATTTATCCAGTTTGTATTCGTGTTCCTCGGAACGCGGATACAGGTGTGTATGCACAGTTGACGGAGAGACAGAGGCAGAGGATTCTCATTAGGGTTGTTGACCATTGACAGTTGACTATTGACCTTTTGCTCAACCCTATTGAGAATATGATATATGATTAACAATAATATTAATTAAGTATTATGGTGACATGGTTGTTGAGGGGTTGACTTTGTTGACTTGTTGACTTTGTAGACCGGTTGACTAGGTTTGACTAGTTGACCATCATGATGACAATGGCTATCATTTCATGGAAAAGACTTTTTTCTTGCTTGTTTCTCTTGTGAGAAATGAGTGCATGAAATGATATGGCTATTGTAGCTTAAACCATTTACACAATACTTGATTACTATTATTGTGATGATGGCTTTGGATTATGAGAGCCAAGAGAGAAAAGTCTTCTCTCATTCTATCATTCTCATTCTCTCTCTTGTGCTCTTGAGCTCTTATCCCCTTCTTCTTGCTCTCCATCTCTTGAGTCTATGGTTCACTTGTCTCATGTGTTGAGAACCAAGAACCATAGAGTAAAATCCCAACACACTCTTCTCTACTCATTCTAGTTCATAAGGTTTAGCAAACCAAGGGAACTAGTTTCTTCAAAGACCGAAGAAGAAGCCAAAGGTAGAAGCTTTCGAGGTGGATCTATCTTCGACGCAAGGAGACGACGGAGTGAAGCCGATCCGGACAACCATCGAGGCTTGAAGACGAAGGAGTTCAAGAAAGGAAGGTATAACCCCCTAACCGAGTAGTTAACAACTCCTAGTTAGGTTGTCAGTTAGATGTTTGACAAAGATCCGGTTTTGAGTCCATGTTACCACCTCTAGAAAAATTGTTTTTCATCAAATTCCGCATGCCCGAAAGTACCGGGAGAGGTAGCATGGACTTACAGTGGTATCAGAGCCTAGTTTAACACTACCTAACATGTTAGCATAGTAATTAGAAATTCGATCGGAGAAAAAGTCACGAAATACACCCGGATTTCAAACTTTCTGTCGATTTTCAAAGTGCTGCAAAAATTATTTGACATATACCAAAAATCGACTCAGGGTTTTTAGAAGAAACCGCAAAAATTCGACCCACTGAATCGATCAACGCGCCGCGTTTCCGCGGCGAGAGCTTGCTCCCGCCGCGGAACCGCGGCCGAGTTGACTCGGTCGTGGGGTTTTATTTTTGCAGTTTGTTCATAGGGGTATTTTGGGATTTTTGGAATATGTATTTTCTGCCCAGATTTTGCAGAACGAAAATTTTGTGTTTGGGGCCTGAAAATCCGTATTTTTGATCGAACATCTAAAAGACTTAAGCTGACGAGTTTTTCTGTGATGTGTTATTTGTGCTGAACGTCTGCTAATCGCTATATGTCGATTAGTGGTGGTTATACAAATCTGTGATCTGCAATGTTATTGGAATGTGTATATGAATTCATTGGATTGTCGCGGGTGAATAGCCGGGGGTTGTGTGACGAGAGTTTTCTTTTCTTTCAATTTATGTAAATTTGTAAATTGATGTAATAATTATTTGTATGGCCGCACAACCGGGTCGGGGTTGTAGCTGTCATTGTATAATTTCTTTTTTACTGTTTTTGCTCCTAGGATAGACCCATGGAGAGGGTGCACAAACTACCGGGTATGCCGAAGTGCCGAGTGGCCTACTCACGGAGATGAGGGAGGTTGCTTCGCTTCGGGTACTTGGCGGGTAGTTTGCCGCACTCGTAGGGGTCTTGGGTAGGGTTTTGGCTATTCACCGCGACCGTGTAATCTGCTTTTCGTTACAGGCTCGTACGAATTGCGGGTTCCTAGTATATCCAATGTGTTCATCTGTGATCTGAAATGGCTATCATTGCAATATATCTATATATGATATTATTTAGGCGTTGCTTATGTTTTACAGCCGCGCTAGCCCAGCCCCCGCTCTGTCGTTAGTTAAGTAACCTAACGGGTAATGACGGGGCCCCATGGCGAATGCGAATGGCATAAGCGTACGTCATATTTTGGTTGTTTTCTGCAATGGTAGGATTAAATGATAGGACGCATTAAAAGAACTAATGCAAGAATATCACGCATTAAAAGAACTAATGCAAGAATATAAACCAAGTAAAAGTCGTTGGAACACTTTCGAAAAACCACTCGGTTCTTTTTAAAACTAACTTTTAAATGCGGAGCTTGAGCCACTCCTTTTAAAAGCTATCTCGTTCCATCGATCATATCAAGTTCACTACGTTCACGGTTTTGCCAAAACCATCCGTAGCCCTCCATCATTTCAGTTAAATGTTCGGTAGTATTCAAGCTATGTATTTTGACCTCACGCCAAGGCATAGTGATTGGTAGCTGCCGGATATTTATCTGTTGCATAGATAGAATGCGTTGGTTTGAGACAGTCGTACTGCCATTTTGGCCTACGTCAAAGGTATGTACGGGTGGGTTCAAATTAACCTGGATAATGATGGGAAAAACTTGACTTGTGACTTATGACATTTTGACCTCACGCCAAGGTCATAAGAGCATGGGGCAAAAATCCACATCGGGAGTTTCATAAGTACTGAAACTTGCTAGCATTGCATACCATTTGGAGTGTGATGATTCTGGTAGGATTCCTTCAGTTTCGTCACGCAATGATATTTTGATCCCGGTCCTACTGTGAGTATATGCTACTCCTCGGGAAATTTCTCACTTAACGATCTATGCTATAAATCTAGTAGGTGTCTAGAAAGGTGTTAGCGGGGCTACGCCCCCAGGGAAAAGAGGTTCTTAAATTAAGGAACTTCGCGAAAGCGTTGGAAAACCTCCCTCGAAGTACCGACACTAGCCTGGCTGAACTGTTAAGTAAGTATTGTACGGTGAGATTGATCCTGACTAATTCTTCCTTTTTGGTTTGAGGAGGGATTCAAGAAACAATAGGAGCCATCCTGTTTAGACAAACTAAAAACCACTCTAAACTTGCAAGAGCATCATGCTGAGTGTTTCTACTTCTCTCTCCTAATTGCAGCGACCAATCGACATGACTGGACTTAAGTTACTTCTAGATAAAAATATACTGACAGGGCCAAACTACAAAGATTGGCTCAGGAATGTCAAAATGGCAATCACTTACGACAAGCTGGTGTATCTTCTTACCACCAAAGCTCCCCCTGTTCCAGGTCCCACCTCCAGCGTCGCGGATAAGGAAATCCGTAAGACTTGGGAGATTGATAGCGCGAAGACCAAGTGCCTCGTACTTGCCTCTATGGACAACGAACATCAGAGGAGGCACGAGAATATGGACCTCGAATCCATATTTCTCCATACAAAAGAACTGTATGGAGAGCAATCTCGTATCGCAAGATACGAAGTGTCGAAGAAGTTATTTTCGGCAAGGTTGGCCGTCGGATCATCGGTAGCGGAACACGTGCTTAAGATGATTGGCTACATAGAAGAGCTCGCGGTCCTTGGGACCACTTTGGAGAATGAGCTCTATACGGACTTGATTCTCCAGTCCCTTCCTTCCACTTACGCCCAGTTTATACTGAACTTCAACTTACAAGAAAAAGAAGTTGAACTTTCAGAACTCCTCAACATGCTGAGGAGTGCAGAGGGCACCCTACAGAAAGATAGGGAAACATCCACTTTGTTTGTAGGAGGATCTTCCTCTTCTAGGTCCAAGGCGAAAGCCAAGGGAAACAAGAAGAAAGCCCCCACCAAACCAAGGGGCGGTGTTAGTTAAGTGGATATGAAGGGAAAAGCAAAAGAAAAAGCAACAAAGAAAGCGGGGCAGCTTATGGATAAAGATGAATGCTTCTTTTGTCATAAGAAGGGACACTGGAAGAATGATTGCAGGGCTTGAAAGGCCAGAACACAGGAACTGAAGCAGGTTGCGGCTTCAGCTTCAGGTGTGTATGTTATTGAAAACTGTCTTTCAATAAACTCTACTTCCTGGGTATTGGATACCGGATCAGGATCTCATATCTGTAATTCTTTGCAGGCACTGAGAAAGCGTAGGGTTTTGAAGGCAGGTGATATGACCCTCAGAGTTGCAAACGGAGCTGGCATGGTTGCTGAGTCCGTGGGGGACTATCACCTGGGCATGTCAGATGGACATGTTTTGGTTTTGCGTAATTTCTATTTTGTACCCAATGCAACTTGTAATATCATTTCTGTATCTTTATTATCTAAAGAAGGTTATGAATTTGCATTTGTAAGTAATGTTGTGAACATTCACCTTAATCATGTTCTGATTGGGTCAGGTACATTAAGCAATGGTATATACGTATTAAACCAACCACAGATTTCCAATGTCCAGAATACACACAAAAGAAAGTCTCCGGAAATAAATCAGACTTTCTTATGGCATTGTAGACTAGGTTACATCAATGAGAGAAGGTTGACGAAGTTACATACAGAAGGATATTTGAATCCGTTCGAATATCAATCGTATGCCACTTGTCAATCCTGTCTCAAAGGAAAGATGACAAAGACTCCGTTCACTGGACACGGAGTAAGAGCGAGCGAGCTCTTGGGACTCGTACACAGTGACGTGTGCGGTCCAATGTGTACACATGCACGAAGCGGTTATTCTTACTTCATTAGTTTTACGGATGATTTTTCAAGGTACGGTTATGTCTTCTTAATGAAACATAAGTCTGAAGCCTTTGGAAAGTTCCAAGAGTATAAGAATGAAGTAGAAAAACAAACCGGCAAAAGTATTAAGATTCTAAGATCGAATCGAGGTGGAGAATACTTAAGTGCCGAGTTCCTGGATTATTTAAAAGAGAACGGAATTCTCTCTCAGCTTACTCCTCCATACACTCCGCAACATAACGGTGTATCGGAGAGACGGATCCGAACCCTATTGGATATGGTACGGTCCATGATGAGTAACACTGAGTTACCGCGATCATTCTGGGGGTATGCGCTAGAATCAGCTGCATACCTTTTGAACCGAGTTCCGACTAAGACTGTGCCTACCACTCTATATGAAATATGGAGTGGGAAGAAACCCTATCTTCAATATCTGAAGATCTGGGGATGCCCGGCTTTTGTCAAAAAGCAGCATGCGGACAAACTCGAGGCACACTCAGTACTGTGCAAGTTTGTGGGATACCCAAAGAACTCCAGGGGGTATCTCTTCTATTACGCAGAGGAACAAAAGATCATTGTTTCTCGTAATGCCCATTTTCTAGAACACCAGTTCTTAGAAAAGGAAACAAGTGAGAGCGAAAAAGAACTGGAAGATATTCCAGAACCACAGACTATCACTGAAAGCTTAGTGGAACCAGAGGGTTCAAAAGAACAGGACATTCCAACGCCGCTCCGCAGGAGTAGTAGGCAGTCTCATCCGCCCGAGAGATAGTACGGTTTTCTCATAGACGGGGATAGAGAGGATTGCATCATAGATTATGATGAGCCTACTAGCTTCCAGCAGGCCGTTCAGAGCGTTGACTCGGTAAAATGGCTGGATGCAATGCGGACCGAAATGGAGTCCATGTACACCAACAAAGTATGGACGTTGGACATTGCTCCAGACGGGGTAAAACCCGTAGGATGCAAGTGGATCTTCAAAAGGAAGATTGGTGTAGATGGACAGGTTGAGACCTATAAAGCTAGGCTGGTTGCAAAGGGTTTTCGTCATAGACCTGGTTTGGACTATGATGAGACCTTTTCTCCAGTAGCTATGCTGAAATCCATTCGGATCCTTCTTGCCATTGCTGCCTTCCACGATTATGAGATTTGGCAGATGGACGTAAAGACCTCTTTTCTAAATGGAAATTTAGAGGAGTGTGTCTATATGGACCAGCCAGAGGGTTTCATTCAGAGTGGGAGCAGCGGAAAGGTGTGCAAGTTGCGTAAGTCCATCTACGTACTAAAGCAGGCATCGCGTAGTTGGAACATCAGTTTTGATGAGACGGTCAAGGAATTTGGCTTTATCAAAAATCCAGATGAACCATGCATCTATAGTAGATTTGTAGCGAGAACTGTAGTATTCCTCGTTTTATACGTGGATGACATTCTCTAAATAGGAAATGACATTCTTATGCTACAATCTGTCAAGGGGTTCTTGTCACACAGGTTCTCCATGAAAGACCTGGGTGATGCCTCATACATCGTGGGGATCCGGATCCATCGTGATAGATCCAAGAGGATATTAGGACTTTCACAGTCCAGGTACATCGACACCGTACTGAAAAGATTCAGTATGGAGGATTCCAAGCGCGGTAACCTACCGGCTTGTCACGGGATCACCCTCTCTAAAGAGATGTCTTCCAAGACTGATTTGGAGAGGGATCGCATGTCTATTATACCCTATGCTTCTGCGGTAGGCTCTATAATGTATGCGACGTTGTGTACCAGACCGGATGTAGCTTATGCACTGAGTGTGGTAAGCCGGTATCAGTCAAACCCTGGGGAGAAACATTGGATAGCAGTAAAGAACATTCTCAAGTACCTGAGAAGGACTAAGGAGATGTTCTTGGTGTATGGCGGAAAAAACCTCCAGATCGAGGCCTTTGCTGACTCCAGCTTCCAGAGTGACAAGGATGATTCCAAGTCCATGTCGGGTTTTGTCTTTACCCTCAATGGAGGGGCGGTGTGTTGGAAGAGTTCCAAACAGGAAACCGTTGCAGACTCGACAATGGAAGCGGAATACATCGCTGCATCTGATGCCGCAAAAGAAGCTGTCTGGATGAGGAAGTTCTTGAAAGAACTTCAGGTGGTTCCGTCCATTGTTGATCCAATACCTCTGTATTGCGACAACAACGGGGCTATAGCTTTAGCGAAGGAACCCAGGTCCCATCAGAGATCCAGACACATCTTGAGGCGGTATCACCTGATCAGGGAGATCGTGGATCGCCAGGAGATCGAGGTTCGGAGGGTCGCTTCAGAAGATAACACTGCAGATCCATTCACCAAGGCCTTACCCCAGACTCAGTTCGAGCGGCTGATCGAGATGATAGGTCTTCGATACGCCAGTACATGGCCTTAGTGCAAGTGGAAGATTGTTAGTGTATATGCCCTAGAGGCCATTACTGTATCATACTAGTTTTTATATTACTTAATGGAAGCTTGGGATATTCACCTAGTATATACAATCTTGCTCAAAATAGTAGTATGCTACTTGGTTTGTTTCTACTTCAATGTGTACATGTGTTTATTCTAGTATATCACCTATGCACATTAGTGGAGCCCTTAGGATCTTTGCTTGATTACCAGCGTTGTGATGGCAGTCACACTAGTGGGGGCTGGGTAATCTATAAGCACATCCTTATGCAGGTCCCTAGTCGCAGGACTATCGAGACAGGGCATCGATACTCCGGAGTAGACTAGCGTATGCGCTTCTCATCCCAGAGTGGGAGGTGGTCTGTCCCACAGCCATCAGTACGTCGTATTGGAGATAGTATACGGGTGCTCGTTGGGTTACGAGTACACGGAACAGGACTCGTCGGGAACTGACCGGTTGGTATTATACCTATCGTCAGTTATCAGTTCCCAGGTGACATAAGTACAGCTTAGTCCGCTGACTTGATACTGTCACTTCGCCTCGAGTGTGTTCCCACTGTACTTTGATTACTACCCTACCACGGCTCAAAGGAGTCGTGCAAACAGGTAGTAGTTGGGTACAGTCCCGAAGCACTTGGAGGCAGTGACGGTTAGACAGGATTCGTCTCTCCCGGTATTGGGGGTTGACATCGCGCTGTGTCTAGGAGAGCCATTACACGAGTCGTCCCTGGCCAGGGCAATCGAGATATACTGGTAGGCTTCCAGTGTTATCTCAGGGTGTTTTGGACTTCACTCTGACATGACTTGTACCGCTATTAGGGGACTGACGTTTACCGCCCCCTAGGCCCGCCATGCGATGTATCAGACGAACAGACCGGACTGTACAGAGATTGTCACATTCAGGCTCAGTAGGAGTTCAGATGGGTTTCACCTCGTCAGTCTTCTTGTTGGCATCTACCTGGGGACCGTTACGCACAGCTAGTGCCGCTTGCTGTCTGTGGTTAAACCCACTGCCAGCGTAGTGTCGAGTCTTTAGAGTCCCACACAGAAAGCTATTCGCCTTTAGGCAAAAGAGTAGAGGTCGCATGGTTTTGCGACAGGTCGCATGGTTTTGCGACAGGGTTCAGTCACATCCGTGCACTTGTACACGTTTAGTGTCGGGACAGTCAACACTAGCGGGCTTTGGTTTAAGCCAGATCCTAGTGTATGTTTTGGGATTGGATTTATCCAGATTGTATTCGTGTTCCTCGGAACGCGGATACGGGTGTGTATGCACAGTTGACGGAGAGACAGAGGCAGAGGATTCTCATTAGGGTTGTTGACCATTGACTGTTGACTATTGACCTTTTGCTCAACTCTAATGAGAATATGATATATGATTAACAATAATATTAATTAAGTATTATGGTGACATGATTGTTGAGGGGTTGACTTTGTTGACTTGTTGACTTTGTTGACCGGTTGACTAGGTTTGACTAGTTGACCATCATGATGACAATGGCTATCATTTCATGGCAAAGACTTTTTGCTTGCTTGTTTCTCTTGTGAGAAATGAGTGCATGAAATGATATGGCTATTGTAGCTTAAACCATTTACACAATACTTGATTACTATTATTGTGATGATGTCTTTGGATTATGAGAGCCAAGAGAGAAAACTCTTCTCTCATTCTATCATTCTCATTCTCTCTCTTGTGCTCTTGAGCTCTTATCCCCTTCCTCTTTCTCTCCCTCTCTTGAGTCTATGGTTCACTTGTCTCATGTGTTGAGAACCAAGAACCATAGAGTAAAATCCCAACACACTCTTCTCTACTCATTCTAGTTCATAAGGTTTAGCAAACCAAGTGAACTAGTTTCTTCAAAGACTGAAGAAGAAGCCAAAGGTAGAAGCTTTCGAGGTGGATCTAATTTCGGCGCAAGGAGACGACGGAGTGAAGCCCATCCGGACAACCATCGAGGCTTGAAGACGAAGGAGTTCAAGAAAGAAAGGTATAACCCCCTAACCGAGTAGTTAACAACTCCTAATTAGGTTGTTAGTTAGATGTTTGACAAAGATCCGGTTTTGAGTCCATGTTACCAGCTCTAGAAAAATTGTTTTTCGTCAAATTCCGCATGCCCGAAAGTACCGGGAGAGGTAGCATGGACTTACAAATGTTGTGCCGGATGCGCTTAGTCGGTTGCCAGCAATTCAGATGTTGACTGCACGGAAGGAAGTTATTGAAGATTTTTCGGAGATTCGAGTTGGAGATCGTGCTACCGCGTTCTTCAAGACAATTATTGCAGCTGCAAGTACAGTCGTCGTTGATCGAGAATAGATGCAGTGAAATTGCAGGACCCAAAATTCCAGAAGTTTCGAGAACAAGTTGAAGCCGGACTTCGAACGGGCTTGTTGATCCATGAAGATGGTTCGTTGCGGTATGGTAGCCGTTTGTGTGTGCCAAAGGGGGATTTTCGCGAAGAAGTTGTGAAGGAGGCACACAGTTCCGCATATTCCGTACGTCCAGGAGGCATGAAGATATACCGTGATCTACGACAGCAATTCTGGTGGGAAGGCGTGAAACGGGAGATTGCCCGCTTTGTGGCAAGGTGCTTGGTGTGTCAGAAAGTTAAGGCTGAACATCAAAGGGTTGCTGGTTTATTGCAACCACTTCCGATTCCTCAGTGGAAGTGGGAACATATAACCATGGATTTCGTGACTGCTCTACCGCGGAGTCCAAAGGGCAACAGTGCAGTTTGGGTGATTGCTGACGGATTGACCAAGGCAGCTCATTCATTCCTTTTCGGGTTGGTCAATCAACAGAAGTTTTGGCAAAACGGTGCATACAGGAGATTGAGTACCAGTGAGTATCTGTCACGTCCCGAAAGTACGGAACATGACCGGCACTTAAACTACGAAACGTCTCGAGGCGTTCGTAATCTAAGTAAGCCGAAATCCCAGAAAACCAAACCAAGAAAAGTAGTAGAGTGAAGGAAAACAAATTTAAATCAAGTAGTTTTAATAGCATAAGCCGAATTATGCGTTTTTAAAAACATCAAATATTTCCTGAAAATTTCGGCAGAGTCTCCTTTGTAAATACAGGCCCCCAAACGGGATACAACATGAATAGTATACGAAATCAATAAAAGGCATCCCCAAGAGGGAGCTAGCTTTTCGTCAATCGACGGTCACAACCACACAAGCAATATAAAATACAACGCCAAGGGCGAGGATCAAAACTCAAAAGGAACTCAAAACAACCAGAAATCCACAGAAAAATAACGCGCGACTCTAAGGTCGAAAGAATAACATCACTGGTCTCTATCTCAGAAATACATACATGTTTGGTTGATGGAACTTCTAGATACAACAGAATAATAATATACAAGTTATATAATGGGGGGGTACGATACAAGTAAACCCACCTACTAGCAAATCACCCGAAGGAAACTATGCCCGAAAGCCGTAATGAAACCTGTACGGCAAACCTGCAAGAAACTGGGGCACAACGGGGGTGAGTTGCCAACTCGTGAATAGAAAAACATCTACGCACAGAAATCGCATAAATAACGCAACCTAGGTCAATGATCATAATACATCCTCAAATATGTAACCAGCAACCCATAACAATGGTTAGGGCAAAAATCTAACCCAAGTGTAACTCCATGTGCCCGTGTCAGTGCCTCAGGTAGCAATGCATGAATGCATGAAACAGAATGCATGTACTGAAGAAAACTGCTTTCATAAATTAGTGAGATTTCTGTATTTTAAAAAAGAGGTACCATAAATGAAATCAGCATAAAACAGTGCCCAGCATCGACACAAAACAAGTGTCCAATATCTCGATATCTCTGTATCACAATCTCTGTACCTCAATATCTCAAACACAATATCTAGGGCACCGTCAATCTAGACCGGCCCCTACCATCTATCTCAAGACCACGACGGTATCCTCCGGATATCCGACGCGTCGGGTAAAATCACCGGTAGGTAGTGCTCCCCTGCCAGGCTCACATCGTCATCATCACGCGCTTCTTGCCCCGGGGTACCTTACCGGGTCCACCATATACCCGAAACGGTTCATCCATCTCCTCGAATCGGGTCTCGAAATCCATCAGCAAACTCATGGTGGACGACTCATACATCATGGGAAAACCGCATTTTTATTTAAAAAGAGAGAAAGCAGTTTATATATATTTTGCGGTTTTCCTCCAAATCCAGAAAATATCATGGAAATCCGAATCATCAATAGCATGTAAAACCATGAATATAAGCATGAGCATCCATGAATGCGGCATATAATGAATAACAGTATGCATGAAGTGACAAATAACAACTACAATGTCTAAACTAGCATATAAAGCAAGCAACTAATCATCATGTCAAAACTACTAGTTAACAAGCTACATTTGGCGATAATATTTTCTAAGGTGTACATGACATGGAAATTACCGATGAAGATGTGTGTGAGCCGGCAAGTAAGTGTACGTGGTACATACGCATCATCGGTAATGGTGCTGGTGTCCTAATAATATGATATCAACAGTGCAATAAGAAATTATAATATAAGTATGCGATGCAGAGCGAACAGTAATAATGAGCGGGAGCTAAATACTAAACACAATGATAACTAATCTGCATTACCCTAATATAAATCCTACAAATGGTGCCTTTTGAAATAACACAAATCATGGGGTTTTGAAAATAGGGGCTACGGTGTTTTTATGAAAAGTTACGTCTTTTGAAATATCCGTAGGATCCCTTGGGCTGTCTTTTAAAATACCCACGATTCGTTAGTTTTTGAAATAGGTATGAATCGAATCTAATCTAACAACCAAACTAAACTAAAGGACAAAGTTAACAAGCTGGACTGCAGGTAAGGAAACCGCCTAATATCTGAGTCGATACATATACATACCTGTATATATATATATTAGTCGGTGATCCCGCCTCAATAATACCATATCCAATACCATATCTATAATCAGACATCCCAAGTCAAGAGTGTGGATCAATCATCAAAATATAGCTCGTACGTAAATCCGTCGTACGGCATCCCTAAATCTGGGTACGGGTCAATATCATACTCATCACACTGTTCATCTGGTATCCTCTTTATCAAGATCATCATCTGGGGTACTGACCTATGTCTAGTACACTACTAATATCACTATTCACAAGGAATTGTCATCTAAAGATCCGCTATAACATCAGGACGTATCTCAAGTACGAATCCTGCCATATCACCGATCACACGGCCTCAACTCAAATCTCATCGACTCATCTCAATCCCAAGTACCATCCGCAAATCCAGAATGTGAACACCTAGTCCCATTCCCAGGTGAACACATAAACACATCTCCCCTTATACGCACAGGTAATAACATAGATGTATGCATGTGTGTGCGTGCATGTGTAGGTGTAACAACTACTCTAGGGTTTCACAACCAACTCTAAACGAATCCATGAACACCTAGAATCTACCTTTATCATCAAGTCTCAAATCAACATAATATATAATCAAAATATATCTGTGTATACGTATTCGTATACATCACCACGAACTGCGGGGGTGCTATACGCCATCCACCCGACTTCTCCCCGTAGATAAAAATCTACTCACCTGGTCCTCGCTCGCCGGTGCCGAAGTCGCCACGCGCTTGCTTGTCTTCTCGAAGTCCACATGGGGTACCTACATATCATAACGTACCGTGTCGTATTAAAATCCGACTCATGACCCAAAAACGATACGTGAATCCCACATAGGTCAAAACCTATGGTTGCTTTCACAAATCAACCCAAAAACCCTCGACGTCGGCGTACAAATGCCAAACCATCGAGAAAAACCCAAATACACTCATTTTCACATTCACGAACACTAATTTTAATATAAAAATAGGTTAAAACTCACAAAAACCCCAATTTCACTTAAAAAGTCTTTTTTCCGAAAATCTAGCAAGCACAATTCGCCGTATTTGTACAAAACATGATGTTTAAACAAATGTAACGGCCATAATACTTATTAAATATCTTAAATAAGTTATACAAACAATTTCCACATTTTTAATCCCAATTATTTAACCAATTTCAAAAGCCTAGTTAGCAAATTAGCATAATTAACACAATTTCTTTAAACTAACCATTAACAACTAAATACTAATCTTGTTTTAACAATTTTAGTGGCCACAATATTCACCAAATAACTTAATTAGGTCACAAAAATAGTAAGTAGATTTTTATCTTGCTAAATTATATTAAACCAAAAACCTAGTTTGCATAAAAGCTTAATTTGGACATTTTACAATTAACGATTTGTAATTAACAACTAGATTAGCTTTCAACAAGTCATAAGATGCTAATCCACACCACAACCATGCACAATTGATCACAACCCCATTTCCAAAACAAAACCCTAACTTGAATTCCTTAACCATGTAATTTGAACTTCTATAAAACCCAATCAACACTTAACTAAGCTAACATAAGCATTAATCAACAATTTAACTACAAGGTTAACCTTATACCTCCACAATTTTGTAGATCTCATTTGAAATCTAACCATCCAAAATGCTCTCTTGTCACCCCAATCCATGCATGTTAGGGTAAGCTAAAATGGGTAGGAGTTGGATTTTGATTTAGCTTGATTTTTGTGCTGATTTTGGAAGGATTTTGTGAGGGTATTTGAAGGGAAAATGGGGTTAAAAAATGGGGCTGATTGAGGGGGGGGCACGTCCAGAAAGTATGGGGAGGGAGTGTGGGGCGTGTGGGAGTGGGGTAAGAAAGTCTAAGTCAAGTAAACATACCCCAAGTCAACACACAACCCTTCTCTCTTTATTCTTTTCTTTTCTTTTCTTTTCTTTTCTTTTACCAAAAGAAGTGGGGGAAAACTTTGGGGAGGGCTGCTGAATTCAGCAGAAATGAGGAGGAAAATGGGTGTGTGTGAGTGTGGGTATGGGTGTGGGGTGATGGAAAATGATAAATACTATACCCCAAACATCCATTTACGCTAAATTCACTATTTAAGCCTTTTTCTTAAATAATTTCTAAACCGTTTTGGCAAACGATATCGTTTCAAAAACCAAATGATAAAATTTTATTTAATGTTTTATGATGCACAAAATTTGTTTCAACTCATTACAATTTGTAATTTTCCCTAATTAAATGTATTAGTGACGGCTTAAAATAATATTAAAATAATATTTTTTTCTTTAAATTTGAAATTTCACCAGTGGCTCAATAAACACCAAAGACTAGCAATTACATAGCTAGAATATGTATATTTAATTTTATAATAAAGATATTTGCATTTTGAATTTTTACAGAAAACCCCCTTATTTTACCGTTTTTTCGAAATTTCACCGAAACGATTTTCAAAACGTTACAATCTTCCCCCCTTAAAGAAATTCGGTCCCCGGATTTATATTAAAACTCCCCCCAAAATACTAAAACATCTAAACCAAAACCATCAAGTCGTCGGGGCTCCGAAATTGTAAATACATAAAACAAATCGTAGCGCAGCGCATGCGCATGAAAAATGTGCATATAACTCAAATCAAAACTCCGTCAAGCATCCCGCAATCATCGGAGTCATGAGGAAGACATCAATGCCAAATCCAAAGCAAAACCAATATGATATGACTCGAAACTATACATGTAAATATCGAATCTATATATGTAAGTATCTGAAGGAAATGCATGCCAAATCTCTTTAAGTCGCTGTGCATCGCGTATAACACTGCACAGTGGCGGACGTCTATCATAAGAAAATAACTATATAAATATATACCTTTGTTTGAAATGTACGTTCCGCCGTTTTGGAAACAATTTAGAAGGGTCTCCCCTTTTTTTTAAACATTTCGTGTCATATCAGACACGTAGGTAACTACTGAGGCTATAGCTCGTTTTTTGGAAATCCCTTCAATAACTATCAATGTATGTAAAATATATTCAGGTACTGT
Organism: Agapanthus africanus; assembly: GCA_030015575.1. Lineage (NCBI taxonomy): Eukaryota > Viridiplantae > Streptophyta > Magnoliopsida > Asparagales > Amaryllidaceae > Agapanthus > Agapanthus africanus. The sequence goes on from CM057340.1 coordinate 221,947,159, forward strand.
CCTCTGACTAGTCCTGCTCAGTACGAAAACACATAGCAATATCATAAAAATGTACTGCTCTATAAGAAAAATCAATCCCAAAATACGCGTATGAATACTACGTGCGTCTGGTGCGCACGAAAATCAAAATCCAAATATGTACCATACATATGAACAGAAACAACATCTAAGTGCATCGGGTGTGCACGAAACATCTGTCGTAGGCAACATGTGTGCCTGACAGCAAAATCAGGTGCATCTGACATGCACGAAAAAAATTCTCGATTTAGTGCATCTGGTGTGCACCAAAATCACAATCGAAATCGAAGTCCAGTGCATCTAAGTGCACAAAATGCGTATCACTGCACTGCAAGCATATGTTAATCATACCGAGTGCAAAAACCAAATCGTATGCGTATATACACACAAAATCAACTCAACTGTATGAAACCCATAAAATCATAAACATGAGAGACCAAGTCACGAAAACGATAACGAGTGTAACAACTGTGCAAAAATCGTAGATACGTAGTAGGTGCAACCATGGCGCATAAAAACGATATCATGAAACTCAACCATCAAAACCAAATCATGCGAATAGATCGCTCAAAATACCAAAATCATGTATGGCGGAATTGTCCCGCTCAAGCACATCCTCCAAGAATCTCTGGCCAACTGTCATGGTCACTCATAGCATGTCTCATCGACGATCCTGAACTCTGGCCTGCCGGTGTGCGTAACATGACAACTCCTGGGTCCAAGTCTTCTCGTAATTCATTCCAGAAAGTTCCTGTCGAAATCTCTCCCAAATTTCGTCTCTGCTGAGCTGTCCGGAAGTCATCGTCCCTTACTAGATCTGTCCTCGTTCCGGAACGGCTGCGTACTCATCGCGACTCCTTCTGAAAGGTATATCCAAGTACAATGCCTCGGCATGCGTATCGCATCTCTGATGTCGGCGGAGTGGAACGCCGTCTCATCAAGATCTCGTACGAACCTCTTACTCCACTTTTCTCTGATGTCGACTGCTTCTGACTCGTCTCGTCGTGGCTGTATGGACTGAGCTCCAACGGCTACCCTCGTATCTGGAGTCTCCCAAGAATGCATCTCACCACCTAGTATCCGAATGAAGTCGAACCATCCGATCGATTGTTAAAACCTTATAATCCCCCAAGAGCTCAACATCTTGGGCACAGTTTAATAGAATCGAGTACATACCACAGCATCGGTGGTCCAGCCGTAGAAGGGCAAACCCAAGCCTCACTAATGGCGTCGTAGAACTGTCGCAAACCCGAAGGTTCAAAGGCTTTCACACGGTCATTAAGTCGAGTTAGGGTTTCATTCTTCTAGAGGGACTATAGAATTGCCTGCATGTCTGTTCAACTACTTTAAAATTGGAATAATAGGTTTCTGACATTCGATCGTCTCTGTCGACTCCCAACGTCTCCGCGTGAAGTCGTCTCTAGCTGGAATCAATCTATCTGATGACCTCGCATCGGGTAGGCGAACGAACCACATGTCCTAGTCATTCATCCTCGGGTGACTAGCGACCTTCTATCATCTCTTAGTACAACCTGTACTGCAATAGCTCCAACATATGGGGCGATATCTCGTCGCTCGCAGCAACAACTGGCTCACTCGTCTGCACGCTGAACAGTGCCTCAATCATCATGTGTAAGAAATACACCAACGGTCATCAAAATCTGCCTGGCCTCTATTATTGGCTCAATCCTCTAGTGTCGATCAGCACATCCGAGTAACCTCATAAAGGCGATCCGCCAAACGCTCGTGGCGCGGAAACACAGTAAAAAGACACATCTCCGCAACCGTGTGTCGCTGGAATTTCGCCCTGGTCAGTCCTCGTTCGTGACGAGCTCGTGCTGACCGCAACTCTAGCTGTAGCTCTCCCTGCCCGTAATCGTGGCAGCAAAACCATAACCGGTACTGATGATGCTAGATCGGAATGAATATAATACTGAGCAAAGAAATGTACATCCTAAGGCTTCTTAAGTGGAGTGGCGTGTCGTAAGTATGCCGCGGAACATACCCACGGTACGTCACTCTACCTTAGTCACATATTCCATCAACCAAGGGTCATCCTACGCTCCGAAGGTAAAACCAAACGCTCTGATACCAACTTTGTCACGTCCCGAAAGTACGGAACATGACCGGCACTTAAACTACGAAACGTCTCGAGGCGTTCGTAATCTAAGTAAGCCGAAATCCCAGAAAACCAAACCAAGAAAAGTAGTAGAGTGAAGGAAAACAAATTTAAATCAAATAGTTTTAATAGCATAAGCCGAATTATGCGTTTTTAAAAACATCAAATATTTCCTGAAAATTTCGGCAGAGTCTCCTTTGTAAATACAGGCCCCCAAACGGGATACAACATGAATAGTATACGAAATTAATAAAAGGCATCCCCAAGCGGGAGCTAGCTCTTCGTCAATCGACGGTCACAACCACACAAGCAATATAATATACAACGCCAAGGGTGAGGATCAAAACTCAAAAGGAACTCAAAACAACCAGAAATCCACAGAAAAATAACGCGCGACTCTAAGGTCGAAAGAATAACATCACTGGTCTCTATCTCAGAAATACATACTTGTTTGGTTGATGGAACTTCTAGATACAACAGAATAATAATATACAAGTTATATAATAGGGGGGTACGATACAAGTAAACCCACCTACTAGCAAATCACCCGAAGGAAACTATGCCCGCAAGCCGTAATGAAACATGTACGGCAAACCTGCAAGAAACTGGGGCACAACGGGGGTGAGTTGCCAACTCGTGAATAGAAAAACATCTACGCACAGAAATCGCATAAATAACGCAACCTAGGTCAATGATCATAATACATCCTCAAATATGTAACCAGCAACCCATAACAATGGTTAGGGCAAAAATCTAACCCAAGTGTAACTCCATGTGCCCGTGTCAGTGCCTCAGGTAGCAATGCATGAATGCATGAAACAGAATGCATGTACTGAAGAAAACTGCTTTCATAAATCAGTGAGATTTCTGTATTTTAAAAGAGAGGTACCATAAATGAAATCAGCATAAAACAGTGCCCAGCATCGACACAAAACAAGTGTCCAATATCTCGATATCTCTGTATCACAATCTCTGTACCTCAATATCTCAAACACAATCTCTAGGGCGCCGTCAATCTAGACCGGCCCCTACCATCTATCTCAAGACCACGACGGTATCCTCCGGATATCCGACGCGTCGGGTAAAATCACCGGTAGGTAGTGCTCCCCTGCCAGGCTCACATCGTCATCATCACGCGCTTCTTGCCACGGGGTACCTTACCGGGTCCACCATTTACCCGAAACGGTTCATCCATCTCCTCGAATCGGGTCTCGAAATCCATCAGCAAACTCATGGTGGACGACTCATACATCATGGGAAAACCGCATTTTTATTTAAAAAGAGAGAAAGAAGTTTATATATATTTTGCGGTTTTCCTCCAAATCCAGAAAATATCATGAAAATCCGAATCATCAATAGCATGTAAAACCATGAATATAAGCATGAGAATCCATGAATGCGGCATATAATGAATAACAGTATGCATGAAGTGACAAATAACAACTACAATATCTAAACTAGCATATAAGGCAAGCAACTAATCATCATGTCAAAACTACTAGTTAACAAGCTACATTAGGCGATAATATTTTCTAAGGTGTACGTGACATGGAAATTACCGATGAAGATGTGTGTGAGCCGGCAAGTAAGTGTACGTGGTACATACGCATCATCGGTAATGATGCTGGTGTCCTAATAATATGATATCAACAGTGCAATAAGAAATTATAATTTAAGTATGCGATGCGGAGCGAACAGTAATAATGAGCGGGAGCTAAATACTAAACACAATGATAACTAATCTGCATTACCCTAATATAAATCGTACAAATGGTGCCTTTTGAAATAACACAAATCATGGGGTTTTGAAAATAGGGTCTACGGTGTTTTTATGAAAAGTTACGTCTTTTGAAATATCCGTAGGATCCCTTGGTCTGTCTTTTAAAATACCCACGATTCGTTAGTTTTTGAAATAGGTAAGAATCGAATCTAATCTAACAACCAAACTAAACTAAAGGACAAAGTTAACAAGCTGGACTGCAGGTAAGGAAACCGCCTAACATCTGAGTCGATACATATACATACCTGTATATGTATATATTAGTCGGTGATCCCGCCTCAATAATACCATATCCGATACCATATCTATAATCAGACATCCCAAGTCAAGAGTGCAGATCAATCATCAAAATATAGCTCGTACGTAAATCCGTCGTACGGCATCCCCAAATCTGGGTACGGGTCAATATCATACTCATCACACTGTTTATCTGGTATCCTCTTTATCAAGATCATCATCTGGGGTACTGACCTACGTCTAGTACACTACTAATATCACTATTCATAAGGAATTGTCATCCAAAGATCCGCTATAACATCAGGACGTATCTCAAGTACGAATCCTGCCATATCACCGATCACACGGCCTCAACTCAAATCTCATCGACTCATCTCAATCCCAAGTACCATCCGCAAATCCAGTGTATGAACACCTAGTCCCATACCCAGGTGAACACATAAACACATCTCCCCTTATACGCACAGGTAATAACATAGATGTATGCATGTGTGTGCGTGCATGTGTGGGTGTAACAACTACTCTAGGGTTTCGCAACCAACACTAAACTAATCCATGAACACCTAGAATCTACCTTTATCATCAAGTCTCAAATCAACATAATATATAATCAAAATATATTTGTGTATACGTATTCGTATACATCACCACGAACTGCGGGGGTGCTATACGCCATCCACCCGACTTCTCCCCGTAGATTTAAATCTACTCACCTGGTCCTCGCTCGCCGGTGCCGACGTCGCCACGCGCTTGCTTGTCTTCTCGAAGTCCACATGGGGTACCTACATATCATAACGCACCGTGTCGTATTAAAATCCGACTCATGACCTAAAAACGACACGTGAATCCCACATAGGTCAAAACCTATGGTTGCTTTCACAAATCAACCCAAAAACCCTCGACGTCGGCGTACAAACGCCAAACCATCGAGAAAAACCCAAATACACTCATTTGCACATTCACGAACACTAATTTTAATATAAAAATAGGTTAAAACTCACAAAAACCCCAATTTCACTTAAAAAGTCTTTTTTCCGAAAATCTAGCAAGCACAATTCGCCGTATTTGTACAAAACATGATGTTTAAACAAATGTAGCGGCCATAATACTTATTAAATATCTTAAATAAATTATACAAACAATTTCCACATTTTTAATCCTAATTATTTAACCAATTTCAAAAGCCTAGTTAGCAAATTAGCATAATTAACACAATTTCTTTAAACTTACCATTAACAACTAACTACTAATCTTGTTTTAACAATTTTAGTGGCCACAATATTCACCAAATAACTTAATTAGGTCACAAAAATACTAAGTAGATTTTTATCTTGCTAAATTATATTAAACCAAAAACCTAGTTTGCATAAAAGCTTAATTTGGACATTTTACAATTAACGATTTGTAATTAACAACTAGATTAGCTTTCAACAAGTCATAAGATGCTAATCCACACCACAACCATGCACAATTGATCACAACCCCATTTCCAAAACAAAACCCTAACTTGAATTCCTTAACCATGTAATTTGAACTCCTATAAAACCCAATCAACACTTAACTAAGCTAACATAAGCATTAATCAACAATTTAACTACAAGGTTAACATTATACCTCCACAATTTTGTAGATCTCATTTGAAATCTAGCCATCCAAAATGCTCTCTTGTCACCCCAATCCATGCATGTTAGGGTAAGCTAAAATGGGTAGGAGTTGGATTTTGATTTAGCTTGATTTTTGTGTTGATTTTGGAAGGATTTTGTGAGGGTATTTGAAGGGAAAATGGGGTTAAAAAAATGGGGCTGATTGAGGGGGGGGGGCTCGGCCAGCAAGTATGGGGAGGGAGTGTGGGGTGTGTGGGAGTGGGGAAAGAAAGTCTAAGTCAAGGAAATATACCCCAAGTCAACACACAACCCTTCTCTCTTTATTCTTTTCTTTTCTTTTCTTTTCTTTTACCAAAAGAAGTGGGGGAAAACTTTGGGCAGGGCTGCTGAATTCAGCAGAAATGAGGAGGAAAATTGGTGTGTGTGAGTGTGGGTATGGGTGTGGGGTGATGGAAAATGATAAATACTATACCCCAAACATCTATTTACACTAAATTCACTATTTAAGCATTTTCCTTCAATAATTTCTAAACCGTTTTGGCAAACGATATCGTTTCAAAAACCACATGATAAAATTTTATTTAATATTTTATGATGCACAAAATTTGTTTCAACTCATTCCAATTTGTAATTTTCCCTAATTAAATGTATTAGTGACGGCTTAAAATAATATTAAAATAATATTTTTTTCAGAAAATTTGAAATTTCACCAGTGGCTCAATAAACACCAAAGACTAGCAATTACATAGCTAGAATATGTATATTTAATTTTATAATAAAGATATTTGCATTTTGACTTTTTACACAAAACCCCCTTATTTTACCGTTTTTTTCGAAATTTCATCGAAACGATTTTCAAAACGTTACAGTATCGTGTCCGACCGTGACACTCGTTTCTTATCACACTTTTGGAGGAGCTTACAGAAAAGTTTGGGGAATCGATTGAAGTTTAGCACAGCTTAACATTCTCAAACTGATGGCCAGTCGGAGAACGATCCAAACTCTTGAAGACATGTTGAGAGCTGCATGTTGGACTTCAAGGGTTCATGGGAGGATCATATACATTTAGTGGAGTTTTCTTACAACAACTGTTTCTAGGCAGCTATTCAGATAGCTCCATCGAGGCTTTATATGGTCGTGTAAGTGCACGGCGGCGCCCCGGCCGTCGATCCGACGCCGGAAATGCGGAAACGAAAAACTTTGCGAAACTTGCAAACCGGCACCACCGCGCACTTTTAACCCGGATCGGGCCATTAACCTAGCCACTAGCAGACTAAAAGATAGGTGAAGAGATATACCAAGAGATCCGTGTCCTTTGGTCTTCGTCTCCACTCCAATCTCCCGCGGAATCTCCGGTCGTCGCCTCCTCGTCGAAACGGGTACCACATCGCCGGGTTCTTTTCCGGGCTCGCACCTATGGACCGAGGCAACTCGGGCGCGAAGTTGGCTAGCCGACGCTTCCAAAATTTGCTGTAGACTAGTGTAGAATGGTATTCTCTTGGGGTTATAGAAGTTGCCATGATATGGATGTGGAGGATTGAACTTTTGGAGAGGTGAGGAATTTTGTAGCAAGCTAAAATGTCATGAATCAATATCCCAGACCCAAATGAAAACTCTCCCCTTCTCACCTTGAAGTGGCCGGCCCCTCATGAAGAATGGTGGAGGAATTCACAAGAATCAATCCAAGTGAGAAAATATGTGATAAAAAGAAATATATAGATCATCACAAGATCAACCTTACATCCTATCAACAACTCATCATAATTAATTCTAACAATGTGATGGAAAAAGAATATAATGATGATGGTCATATCATAATCCCTCAAATGCAAGACACCCACTCCACAATAATTTATTTGCAAACTTGCAAATAACCCCCCCTCCATCATAAAGTCCGGCCGTGAAAGATCAAAGGAAAACTGGCCGGAACGGAATGCAAACTGGAAACTTCAGAAAACTGAACCCGTAATAAATTACAGGAAAACCCCGCGACTACATATACATGCCCACATTTGTATTCCCACTGAACACAAATGCAAAGAGATAAAATCTACACTGTATGATACTAGGATCCGGCTTAAGCCAAAGCCGGCTAGTAAAATCCATCCGATCACGATCCGTGCAATACAGCACGTATCTGATCGAACCCTGTCATATCTCCATACGGCCTCTACAGCGTTTCGCCCGAAACCTGAGTAACTGTGTGTGGGGGACTCTAAAGACTCGTCAATACTATGGCTGTGGATTTAACCACCAGCACGTCAGAGGTATTAGCCATACGTGACGGGCTACCAGCTACTGACTAAAAGGGACGTCGATGAGCGAACTCATCCTGACACGCTACTGAGCCTGTCAGTGACAATATCCGTACAGTCCGGTCCGTTCGTCTATGAGCATCGCATGGCGGGCCTAGGGGGTTGGTAAAAGTCAGACCCGCAAAAGCGGTACAAGTCGTGTCGGAGTGTAGCCCAGAACACCCTGAGATATTACTGGAATACCTACCAGTAAATCTCCTGCCTTGGCCAAGGACTTTTCATGTACTGGCTCTCCTAGACACAGCGCGACCACACCCCCAATACCGGGAGAGACGAACCCCTGCAGATCCGCTCACTGCCTCCATGTGGCTCGGGACTGTACCCAACTAAAACCTGTTTGCACGTCTCCTTTGAGCGTGGTAGGGTAGTAATCAAAGAACAGTGGGAACTCACACAAGACAAATGACGATCTCAGGTCGATGAACTAACCTGTACACATGTCACCAGGGAACTGCTATCTGACGTCAGGTATAATACCAACTAGTAGGTTCCCGGCGAGTCCTGTCCAGTGTACTCATAACCCAATGAGCACCTGTATACATCTTAGGTGAACCAACTGACACCAGTGGCTTGTGAGACCGGCCACCGCCCCTCGTCGGGGTCTCGACTGTATACACTAGTCTACTCTGGAGTATCGATGCCCTGTCTCGAAACTCGCATGACTAGGGACCTTTTAAGGATGTGCTTATAGACCACAGCTCCCACGTATATGATCGCCCTCATACTGCTGGTAGTCATGCAAGAATCCTAGGGGCTCTATCAACGTGTAATAGCGACTCGTATGGTCACCTAAAGCAGTACACGATGATAAAGATAAACCAGATAGCATACTATCTTCTTGAGTAAGACTGTCCTACCGGCATAGGTCCTCCCTCAATCATTGCAATTACGTGCCTGTGATCCAATAATTGACTCTGAGGGCACTATATCCAACAATCTCCCACTTGCACTCAAGGCTAATTATTGCGATGTCGCAACTCACAGCCCGTGTGATACTGAACACCCAACTCTTCTACTAATCAGTTTCACAAAGCTCGTTTGCGAAACTATTGCGTTCGAGGAATAGCCTCAGTGAGTGGATCCGCTGTGATGTTTCTTTCTATGTCTCTCTTTATCTCATGTTCGGGAAGAAAACCATCTCCCAAAATGAGCAATACCTGTCTTAGAATATGTCTGGATATCTGATGGGACCTAGCTCATAAATGAACTCCAAATCCAAACTTCTTAGACAATATCGTCAACTGAACTTAATCAGTATCTTGCGCCATGCCTTCCCTCAGTATCCACCTGGACCACCTGTCCAAAATACTGCCCCTCGTCAGAGGGAAAACTACAACTCTGTCCAAAATACTGCCTCTCTGTCATCCAGGTCACCATTGAAGCCTGGAATGATAACCGTCTCCTAGAGGAGGCTGCCGTTATCAAATCCCTAGAACATCCACTTATGTTCTAAAAATGCTTCCGAATGTTTCTCCAGGATTGGATCAATATCTACATATTGCACCTACTGCAAAAACAACATCTGGTGTGGTACTTGACATCTCATGATTGACTCAATTGCCTAAGCAAATGATCTGCCAATCATGCACATCCCTCTCCCCTTTAGTCTACAAGACACCTTTAGAGAGGGTGACCCCATTACCTGCAGGTATACTACCGTGCCAGGAGTCGTCCATTCTAAATACTCATAGAATGCTGTCTAAGTACCCTGATTGGGAAACCACCCAAATCTAGATCTAAAACCATAGATCTAGTAACCAGAATGTACGATATAAGATCCAATTCCTATGTGGAGAAACTACTGTGTGACAACCAAAGTATAACCGATCGTAGTATAGGAATATCATTTCCTACTCTGTGTATGTCATCAAATACCAGGACATCACACCCTACTACCTTCTTAACAGATCCATCCCCTATTCTGATGAAGTCAAACCTATGACTGTCATATCAGAAATAGATGATCTATCTCCGCTATATCTGCTTTAGTCTATAAATAGACATAAGCCACTTGTTCACCATGCTTCCGCTGCTCCCACTGACTACGACAACCCTCTGGCAGAGTCATATAGACGTACACTTCTAAAGCCAGTTTAGAACGACGCTATACTCATTCTCCTGCCCAGTCACACAGTCTGGAATAACAGCAATGGCAAGTCTGGGTAAACAAGAACCTCCCTGCCACCGTCCTTAAGCATACCGAAGTACCTCTCGAGCGCCTGAGGTTACCCATCATATCTGCGGAGTTGCCAATGGAATGTCAAACTAGACTGAATCTTTTGGTTCTTATCAAATCTTCAGTAATCGTTTGCGGTTCTGGAATCACTTCCAGTTCTACCATACTCCCACTACTGTTTTCTGAAAAAATCCATTTTTTAAAAAACTGTGGCGAGTTAAGAACAATATCACTATTGATCTTCCAGATGGTAGAAAGTCAACCCTCGTCATAGCCCGGGTCAACCCACAAACAGCCATTACAGAAACGTGCCTTGAGTTGTCCAGTGTCTGGTTTTAAGCATAAGCTGGACAACTCCCCGTACCTTAACAATGTCAAGATATGAATTGTTCTATATCCAATATAGAAACAGAGGCACTGATTTAATTGAACCAGATTCAAATCATGCAGCTGCCTCCAGTGCATGTCGACTAAATGGAAGGAGGCCGATCAGTGTTACTCAACTTAGGAATGCTTCCAATTATGAGTAACCTGAAAGAGAAGCGAGTTCTCTAAATCATTATTATCAACTGAACACCATACACAAGTATCTACATCTTCGATCACCTTGAAGAATCCCGATACTTGCATTACCTGGTTCTCTACTTTACTCATATACCTATAACTTCTCAAAACTTGGACCTTGTATTTCTACGAAACACATGTCTAAGAACTAGAGAAGTCACAAGTAAACAGAATATAGTACGAGGACCAACCCCTCTGTCCTAATGGACATTGGACAATATACAATACTCTGTATAAGTCCCCTGGGTCTAATAACTCAATCCCTGTGTGTCGTAGGTTGAAAACTGTACTATGGTTATGAAGAATTACACCGCTGTTTAATGCTCCTTACCTAACCATCCACTGATATAGGTAAATGTCATAGACATAATTTCAAAAAGGTATATCTCACTCTATAACAATAGACGTACAGATATATCAATTTAAATTTGGTGCATAGCAACGGATATTCAAAACCAAATATTTGCCGTCCGGCAAACAACCCATGTGACTTCCTCAAATATCACCAATTACAACGAATTCTGATATAATGAGGATGATCACCCAATCCAAATAACTTACTCCCACTCATCATCCGTAAAACCATACAGATGTGAGAATCATACCTGGTAAATACATACCCTGGAGCAAGTGTCTAATTGGGAAATCAGTTTTCTTTTAACAGTACACAGTGAAACTGAAACATTGAAATATTTCGATGGGGTATCCGGGTATTCCTAGTAATGCCTCTTCCATTATCCAGATTCACAACTGTAACCATATATCTCTTTGCCATCTCTCCAAATCCCTTTATATGTCTTTAGTCATTACCTTCTGTACACCCCTTTAGGCCAAATGGTTTTCTTCCTTCCCTACCGTTCGGCACCAGCCTATGGTTTGGAAGAAGACTATCCAATAAGCATAATGGGTGTACTGTCCTTATCCTAGGAGCACTCGCAATGCGAGAGAAGGTGAAGATAAAAGACAACCGAATAAACCTTACTCCTATTTCTCCTGAACCAGAATCCATCCCCGAACTGGAACAAGTTCCTTTCGAGTTCGTATATAATCATACGATTAAGTATCCAAATAAACTGTGGATCTTCGTAGCGATACGGAGTGTCCTGGAGAAATACAAAGGTGATTTAGGATTGGCGAAGAAATATTTGGTTTGGTCGTGAATATCAGTCGCAATTTACTTTGCCCTCTTACTAATCCCTTTCTTTGTCTTAACTTAATACCTTCTGTACACCGTTTAGGCTAATTGGTTTTCTTCATTCCCTACCGGTCGGCACCAGCCTAAGGATTGGATGAAGACTATCCAATTTGCGTAATAGGTGTACTATCTCCTAAACCAAGGAGTACTCGCAACCTGAGAGAAGGTAAAAGGAAAAGACAACTGAATAGTCCTATTCGTTTTCTCCAGAACCGGAAACCATCCTCGAATATATTCCTTTGAGTTCGTATATAACCATACGATGGTTTTGAAGAATGGAAGTGGACATTCGTAGTAATACGGGGTGTCCTGGAGAAAAAGGGTAAAAGTAGGAGTGGCAATGATGTTTGCAACTCTGACAATCCAAAGGCCGGTGTTTAAGAAGGTTCGGTCAACTTGGTTACTGAGTCATAGTCTAGGGTCGGGTCAATGGTCGCTGCTAGAGAGAGAGAAAAGAAATATTCAGCGTGCACTCTAACCTAGATCAGAATGGTTATCACTTTATCTAATCTGGAAACCTCCCACTGTAACGCCAAATTCTTCCCCAAACCTGAAAGAAGAATTAACCGGGATCACCCGAGGAGTAAACTAACTCATCAGTGGTGTAGGGTTCCTAGGCACTCCCAAGAGGTCTCACAAGGCATCAACCATGCCAATTTTAAAAATTACGGTGCCGAGAAACCCTAATACGGATCGTTGGCTAGATAAATAGGCGAAACAAAGCAACTAGTTAACACTTAACTACTAGAATACGGAAATACAACCTTTGTAGATCCGGTCCTCCACCTCCACGGATCCGTAATGAAGTCCTCTCCGCTGTCCAAATGAAATCCCGGGCTCAAGCGTCGGCTTCATCGGAGAAAGGGCGGGCTAGGTCATCGACGACGTGCCGAAGATGATCTACGTCGAGGCATCGCTAGATCAAGCTCCAACATCACCAAGTCAAGAAAACTTGTGAAGGAAACACACTGTACTACTTGGCAAGAGGTAGAGGATGAAGAAATAGGAAGTGGGTAGACTTTAGAATTGGATTTCTCACTCATTTTCATCAATCACCATTGATGAAGAAAGGTTTTCTTCAAGTGAAGAAGAAGAAGAAGATGAAGATAATATTATGATAAGTCTTTTTGAAAATAGAAAATAAAAGAATACTTATCATAATCAACCATGGTCAAGTGTAGAGAATTGACTAAGGTTAGATGAATGGTTAGGGTTAAAGATGAAGACAAAGTGGTGACTTTGGTCAAAGCTTCATGAAGATTCAAGATGCAAACAAAGAAAGCCACCATTTTATTTTCTTATCCATTTCTTTTTAATCCAATTAAAAAGATAAATGAATGAATAAAAAAATAAAAACCCTAACCATTTACTTAACCAAGGTTTAATTCTTTACACAAACCCTAGCAAACATGTATCATCAAACATGATACATGCAAGTGCACAAAAGTATATCACATATACAATGTGCACATCCGAGTGAGAATATCCATTTAAAGTGAACCGATACTAGTTAATGCAAAGTAATATATCAAATATATAATTATACATTAAATCATTAAATCAACACTTGATTTAACGATCCGGTCATATCACTTATAACCGACTAATATCCAATGTATCGGCTTATCGAATCAATCCATGATTCGATAACTAGGTTATATCGCATACAACCTTCCGATACATTCATCGCGAGAATGGAATGCGGTATCACATACACGTATTATTCTCGGTCCCGCACATATCTCATATGCGCTCCTATTTCGTTTCGCTTGAGCCAGGAAACCTCTGTGTAGGACTCTAAAGACTCGTCAATACGCCGGCAGCGGATGATGATCATATCAAACATCCACAAGCCGCAAGCGGTCTGCTAAACATAACGGCCACCCGGGTATTAAGCGATCAGAAGATCGATGAGCAAGCCAGCTCACACTCCAGTGAATCCAACCAGTAACACTGCCGTACAGTCCGGTCTCGTCGTCTGATATGTCGCATATCTTGCCTAGGGGTGGTAAACGTCAGACCCCAATAGCTCGATAAGTCGTGTCGATACGAGGTCTATAACAGTTCGAGAAACTACTGGTAACACTTATCAGTAAATCTCAGTAACCCAGGCCAGGGATTTCCGGTTATAGCCAATCGAACACAGCGCAACATCAACTCCCTATACCGGGAGAGACGAATCCCCTCCTATCGCTCATTGCCTCCATGTGACTCGGGACTGTACCCAAAAACCACCGTTTTGCATGCCCTCTTGGACGTGGTAAAATGGAAATCAAAGCACAGTGGGAACCACACAAGACTCTATGACGATCTCGGGTCAACAGACTACTCTGCACCAGTGTCACCAGAGAACTGCCATCTGACGTAAGGTATAATACCATCTGGGAGTTCTCGGCGAGTCCGTCCAGTGTACCTAGTCTCCACTGAGCACCCGTATATCATCTCTGATGTCAAACACCAATGGATATGGGATCATCCATCGCCCATCTGTATGGGTCGAGAAGGTACACGCTAGTCTACTCTGGTATATCGATGCCCCGTCTCGATACACCCACGACTAGGGAATTTGAAGGATGTACTTATGGACTACCATGTCCCCATTAGTATGATCCGCATCACAGTCCAGGTAGTCAAGTACATATCCTAAGGGGTTTACCAACATGTAATAGAGAGACAATCTGTGTACACGTTAAGGTAAAGATCAACCAGATAACATACTATCATGTCGAGCAAGAAAGTCCTCCCTATATATGTCCCAGTATCCACTACAATATACATCCAATGTGTTAGTTATATGTATGCCCTAGAGGCCATTACTGTACATAGGATGTATATTGTAGTGGATGCTGGGACGTATATAGGGAGGACTTTCTTGCTCGACATGATAGTATGCTATCTGGTTGAACTTTACCTTAACGTGTATACTGATTGTCTCTCTGTTACATGTTGGTAAAGCCCTTAGGATCTGTACTTGACTACCTGGACTATGATGCGGATCATACTAGTGGGGACATGGTAGTCCATAAGTACATCCTTCAAAGTCCCTAGTCGTGGGTGTATCGAGACGGGGCATCGATATACCAGAGTAGACTAGCGTATACCTTCTCGACCCATACAGATGGGCGATGGATGATCCCATATCCATTGGTGTTTGACATCAGAGATGATATACGGATGCTCAGTAGAGACTGGGTACACTGGACGGACTCGCCGAGAACTCCCAGATGGTATTATACCTCACGTCAGATGGCAGTTCTCTGGTGACACTGGTACAGAGTAGTCTGTTGACCCGAGATCGTCATAGAGTCTTGTGTGGTTCCCACTGTGCTTTGATTTCCATCTTACCACGTCCAAGAGGGCGTGCAAAACGGTGGATTTTGGGTGCTGTCTCGAGTCACATGGAGGCAATGAGCGATAGGAGGGGATTCGTCTCTCCCGGTATAGGGGGTTGATGTTGCGCTGTGTTCGATTGGCTATAACAGGAAATCCCTGGCCAGGGTTGCTGAGATTTACTGGTAAGTGTTACCAGTAGTTTCTCGAACAGTTATAGACCTCATATCGACACGACTTATCGAGCTATTGGGGTCTGACGTTTACCACCCCTATGCGAGATATGCGACATATCAGACGATCAGACCGGACTGTACGGTAGTGTTACTGGTCGGATTCACTGGAGTGAGAGCGGGCTTGCTCGTCGATCTTCAGATCGCTCAATACCCGGGTGGCCGTTACGTTTAGCAGACCGCTTGCGGCTTGTGGGTGTTTGATATGATCATCACCTGCTGCCGGCGTATTGACAAGTCTTTAGAGTCCTACACAGAGATTTCCTGGCTCAAGCGAAACGAAATAGGAGCGCATATGAGATATGTGCGGGACCGAGAATCATGCGTGTATGTGATACCGTATTTCATTCTCGCGATCAATGTGTCGGATGGTTGTATGCGATATAACCTAGTTATCGATTCAAGCGTTGAATCGATAAGCCGATACATTGAATACTAGTCGGTTGTGTGCGACATGACCGGATCATTGAATCAAGTGTTGATTTAATGATTTAATGCATGATAATATATTTGATATATTACTTTGCGTTAACTAGTATTGGTTCACTTTATATGGATTTTCTCACTTGTATTGTGCACATTGTATATGTGATATACATTTGTACATTTGCTTGTATCATGTTTGATGATACATGATTGTTTAAGTGTATGTTAAGAATAAACCATGGTTATTTATATGATTAGGGTTTTATTTCCTTTTCTTATTTATTTATCTATTTATTCATTTTGGAAATAATTAGAAAAGGCATTAAGAGAAAATGGTGGCTAATTTTGTTTCATATTGAAGCTTCATGAAGACTTTGACTTTAGCAACCATTTTGTCTCATGCTTAACCCTAACCATCCCATTTAACCATGATTGATTCTCTACACATTACCATGGTTAGTGTTATGATAAGAATGGATTATTCTTTTCTTTTTTAATAATTCTTATCATAACCTTTTTCCATCTTCTTCTTCTTCACTTCAAGAAGAAGCTTGCTTCATCAATGGTGATTGATGAAAACAAGTGAGAAATCCAATTCTAAAGTCTACCCACTTCCTATTTCTTCATCCTCTACCTCTTGCCAAGTAGTAGAGTGTGTTTCCTTCACAAGTTTTTAGGGCTTGGTGAAGGTGGAGCTTGATTTAGCGATGCCTCGACGTAGATCATCTTCGGCATGGACATCGACGACCTAGCTCGCCATTTCTCCGGCGAAGCCGACACTAGAGCCCGGATTCTTTTTGGACAGCGGAGACGACTTCGTTGCGGAGCTATGGAGGTGGAGCACCGGATCTACAAAGGTTGTATTTCCGTATCTCATAGTTAAGTGTTAACTAGTTAGCTTTTTCGCCTAGAAATCTAGCAAACGATCCGTAGTCGGGTCTCTCGACACCCGTAAAATTTTATTATGGCATGTTCGATGCCTTGTGAGACCTTCATAGGGTGCCTAGGAACCCTACAGTGGTATCAGAGCCTAGCTAGAGCCTTAGGCGAAGTCTAGACGGAATTTGAAACCCGATCGAACCCGAAACACCAAATCAATCTTGCTCTCTGTACTTTTTTGAAAACAGTGAGTTTTTCCAAATTAAAAATTGCTAAAAAATTCAGCAGGGAAAAATAAGAATTACGGTGCAAAAAGTTTCTGGTGAACAGTAAATTTCGCGGCGGATCCGCGGCAGAAGCATGGATTCTGCGGCGGATCAGCGGCCCCTTGATGACGTCAGCCCTGTTCCTTTGCACAGTAATTCCTAGTTCAAAGAGCTGAGTTTTCTGGGAATTTTTAATATTTATTCAAGAGTTGAATTTTTCTGCTGTGTTTTTGGGGATTCGGTGTTTCGATCGGAGTATCAGATTTTGTCTATTTGGCTTTCCGGATAAATTTTAGAATATGTTAAAAAGTTCGACCGGATATAAATACCCAATTTTTCCCCTGTCGGGAAATTTCCAAGTGTTGGATTTTTCCGTAGTTTAACGACGTTCTAAGTAGTGCAAGTAACGCGATGGTCCCTCTAGAAGACAACAAACCTTAACTCGATTATGTGACCGTCTTGAACTGCCCTTTGAACCTTAGGGTTTGGGGCAGTACGGCGTGCCACATGTGAGGCGTTGGCTTGACCCTTCTACGGCTGGACCGTCGGTACTGAGGCACGAACTGAATGTTGTTAGACTTATTTCATGTGTTGATCTGTATCGGGAAAACTTGGGTGTTCGATTGTTCGATCGGAAAGTTTAACATTTTCTAATTATCTGGAATGGGATACAATAATTGGAATTCACAAGAAGTTATGTGATAACTGAATGAATGTTATAAACATAGCAATTTAGTCTCACTTGATCGGTTGCCACGGAATTTTGATATGATCAAAAGTCCGTCGCAATCACGTAGCGTACGCGGATACTCGCCGGGTAAACTTAATAGACAGCCTCACTCCATAGCCCCGACCAAGTGACTGTAGGAGAACCCCGTCGCCGAAAGCATCCGTTCGGGTGCTCGCGGTAGCGGTGTTCCGCCTTGGTGCACTTCGTCGACGGTATCAGGGGTGCTGCCGCCTACTAAAGTTTGCGACGAGCATTCGATCAGTTTTTCGGGAATCTTGTTGAATTGCCCGACTTGATATTGAAAAGAGTTTTCGATTTTGAGACTAAAATGCGGGGTTTATAATTGTTAGGCACGCGATGTCTAAGGAATTCATTTGGTCAGGCATGCGATGTCTGAGGTGGTTGCGGATTCCAACTGTTGTAGTTTTACACTTTCTTTTCTGTGACCGTAAGTGTAATATGTGATATCGCCGGTTTCGTTGCTATATGTCAACGACAATTGGGATGGACATATTTACTTACGTTGATGACATGTGATGTTATGTGTTGCTGGATATGTTATATTGGATCGTCGTGTTTGAATAGCCGGGGGTTTTTATGTGAGATGAGTGTTTTTCATTTTCATTCATGTAAAAACTTGTATGTAATATTCTTTTATTGGGGCGCTTCCAGGTTGCGGAAGTTGTCACCGTTGATGTATATTATTTACTTTTCCGCACTAGGATAGACCCAAGGAGGAGGGCACAAGTGACCGGGTTCTGGAGTCCAGTGGGAGACCAACTCGAGGAGTCGAGTCCGGGTCTCCTAACTCTAGAATTGGTAGGGTTTCTTGCCGCTCTCGTAGGGGTCTAGGGGTGTGGGTTTGGCTATTCATCGCGACCGTGGAATCCGTGTTTTATACTGGCTCGTATTGAAAACACGGACGTCCTAGTATATCCAATATTTCATATGTTTCTTCTGCTGCGATATCTGTGATGTGATCTTGTGATGTTCTGTGATAGATACTGTATATAGTATATATGATATATTATATAGGCGTTACTTATGTTTTACACCCGCGCTAGCCCTGCCCCGCTCTGTCGTTAGTTACCTAACCTAACGGTGCACGAGGGGACATCGAGGCGAATGCGGATGGCATAAGTGTACGTCGTATTTATCTGTGATGTTTAGGTACTTAAATGATGGGACTTCATTAATGTGATTAATGAAATAAAAGAAACCTAAGATGTTGTAGAATCGAATTTCAAAATAAAACAGGTAGCTACAGTTCTTGCTTTGCACAGAGGTATATGTGATATATCCTGCACCTTATTCGATAAGGAAAGGACCGAGATCCCTTCACCGGGAGTGACTCCTTTAGCAATAACTGGTAGATGCTACACACTCGGTTTGTCTTTTGATTGCTTTTAAGTGTTTTTTCTTTGCACAGTGATATATATGATATATCCCGCACCTCATTCGACGAGGAAAGGACCGACGATCCCTTCACCGGGAGTGACTCCTTTAGCAAAACTAGAAAAGCTTCAAAAACACTCCATTTCAAAATTCATTCGATCCTACAACGATATCAAGTTCATTACGCAATAGGTTTTCAGAAAAACCTGTCGTAGCCCTCCGTCATTTCAGATAAGTTGTATATAGTATTCGTGCTGCATTTGTTGGCTTTCGTCAAGGTTCAGTGTGCGGTAGCTATATGCTGCTTATCTGCTAGCATACGATGCGATTGGATTAGGGTAGTCGTGCGGCTTTGTTGGCTTTCGTCAAGGGTCGTGCGGGTGGGTTTAATTCAATCAAGAAATGTACGGGTTGAACTTGACTAGCGGGCTATGGTTTGTTGGCTTTCGTCAAGGTCATAGCACGTTAGGGGCAAAATATTATCGGGAATTTCAAGTGTTGAAATTTGCAATGAGATTGCATACCTTCTATGAGATAGTTGGATCCCGATACCCGCTGCGAGTAAGTGTTATTCCTGGGAGAGTTTTATACATTACAATTATCCGATCAAGTAGGTGTCTAGAAAGGTGTTAACGAGGTTACGCCTCTGGGAAAATGAGGTTTACAGTAATTAGGTTCGTGCGAAAGCACGGGGGACCTCCCTCAAAGTACCGACACTGGCCTGGCTGAAAGATTAGCGAACTTGTAGTGTGTAATTAATCCCGGCTAGTCTTTCCTTTTAGGGTTTGAAGGAAGACTTGATAAAAAGCAGTGGGAGCCATCCTGATTAGATAAAATAATAACCAATCTATTCTTGAAAGAGCGCACGCTGAGTGTTTTCTTCTCTCTCTCTCCTGGTAGCGACCATATCACGCCTTAATCAAGATAATAATACGGAATTTTGACCGAAACCGCTTGTTATACTGAGCTGGGGAACGTTGGTCCCGCTCCAACTTATAATTGTTATAAGACAGAGCAGGAAATTGGGGATTACCAGAATTCCCGTGCCGCCCAAACGAAGAGAGTGCATGCTGATGCATCATCTTCGGGTGTGTTCATTACAAGAACCGTTTCTCAGTATTCTTTACGTCCTGGGTATGTGATACCAGATCAGGATCCCAGATATGTAATATGTTACATAGGGCTGCAGAAAGGTAGAGAACTGAGAACGGGTGATAAGTTTCATGAGGCAGAAAATGGGGCAAGAGTTGCAGCCAAGTCTGTTGGTCACTGTCACCCTGTATTACCAATACATTGATTCTGAACGAATGTTATTAGATACCGAACCTGATATACAAAATCATATCAGTCTCTTTATTAGTAAAGAAATGATAAAATTTTGTATTGTTGGATAATGTTTTGAACATTTCCTATATCAAAAGTTGATCGGTTCAGGCACGTTATCTAAAAGCATTAATGTTCTAAATCAAACTACAGTTCTTAGTATACGGAACACACACAAGAGGAAGAGTTCAGAAATGAACGAATTCTTCTTGAGGTATTGTAGACTAGGTCATATCAATGCGACCCGACAAGCTAAGTTCCATATAGATGCATATTTAAATCTGTTTGAATTTACATCTTGTGAAACTTGCCAGTCATGTCACAGAGATAAGATGACAACAGCTCTGTTTATTGGAAACAGAGAAAGAGTTAGTGAACTCTTGGGATGATACATGATGATGTATGTAGGTCCCCTGTCTACACATGCCAGGACTGGTTCTTTATACTTCATTACGTTCTCTGGTAATCTCTCAAGATTCAGACGTATGTTCTTGTTGAAACACAAGTCTGAACCTTTTGAGATATTCACAGAATATAAGATAGAAGTAAAGAACCAATAAGGGTATAAGTATTATGTCCTTTGATGTGATCAAGGAGGAGAATACTTGAGCACGGAAATCCTGGATTATTCTAAAGGAGAATGAGATTCTCTCTCAGAATTACTCCTCCGAACACACCATAGCACGATGGTATATCGGGGCGGAGCAATCACACCCTATATGATATGGTGTGCTCTATGATGAGTATTACTGAGTTACCTATTTCCTTTTAGGGGTTGTGCACTTGAGAAGTTGCATACCTATTGAATAGGGTTCAAATCAAATCAGTTGCCTACCGCTTCATATGTGATATGGAAAGGGAAGAGCCCATATCTTAAGTTGGTTAAGATTTGGGGTTGTCCGGGCTATGTCTAAAAGCAAAATCCGGACAAGCTCGAGGCAAGGACTGTTATGTAGAACTGGAAAGGTTCCAGCTATACAAACTACAACAGATGATTTGATAGAGCCAAAGGATTCAGTAGATTCCAACGAACCTCAGCCTCTCCGCCGATCTAGTAGGGTTCCTCACCCACCTGAGAGATACTTCGGTTACTCTATGACAGTGGGAGCGAGGATTACATCATGAGATGATGACCCAACTAGCTTCGAGCTGGCCATCGAGAGTAAGACTCTGTAAGAATGGCTGGATGCTTAGCGAACTGAGATGGAATCCATATACACCAGCAAAGTATGGACTTTGGTTGCTATATCTGAAGGGTTAAATCCCCATCAGGAGCAAGTATATCTTGAGAAGATTACTTGGTGTACTTGGAAAGGTTGAGACTTTCAAAGCTAGACTTGTTAAAAGTGTGCATCATTGACCAGGTATGGATGATGATGAAACCTTTTCTAAGTAGCTATGCTTAAGTCCATCCAGATCCTACTTGCCACGGCTACATACCATGACTACGATATCCGGTGGTTGGGTGTCATGACAGCTTTTCTAAATGATGTTTGGAAGAGAACGTCTATAAGTACACAGCCAGAGGGCTTCGTAGACAGTGGGAGCAGCGGAAACGTGTGCAAGATGCTTTATAGGATAAAGCAGGCATCGCGGAGTTGGAACATCTGTTTTGATGGATTAGTCAAAGAAGTTGACATCATCAAAATGGTAGATGAACCTTGTATAAACAAAAAGGTAGTAGGGAGTATTGTGACGATTCTCATAGAGTACGTGGATGATATACTCTTGATAGGGAAGGAGTTTCCTATGCTACGCTCGATCAATCTCCGCTTATCACTATGATTCTCCATATAGGATCAAACTGATACCTCCTAAATCCTGAGTTTTGGATCTATGAGATAGATTTAATTGGATGTTAGGATTCTCACTAGTTGTAGTGAGATGGTATCAATCGATCCTGGGGAGAATCACTGGAAGTGTTCCAGGGTGATAAAGACGACTGATTGTCAGTCACAGGCATTGTCTTTACCCTCAGTAAAGGGACGGTATGGTGGAAAAGTTCCAATCTAGATACCGTGACATACTAGACGATAAAGGCTAGATACATCGCTATTTAAGATGCTACCAAAGAGGCAGTCTGGGTGTATATTGGTTAATGAGATGAACTACGTTCCAACCATTGTGAGACAATGGAGTTGTGGCTTATGCCAAGGAACGCCCGTCCCATCGGTGATCCAGACATATTCTAAGACAGTATCACTTGATCATGGAGATGGTTGATCTCCAGGGTGATCGAGGTTTGGAGAGTAGACTCAGAGGACAACACAGCGGATCCACTCACAAAGGCCTGTTCCCAGAGAGAGACTTTTATGGGATGGTTGAGTATGAGATACTATAACCACTGCTATCAGATGGCCCTAGTGCAAGTGGGAGATTGTTAGTTATATGTATGCCCTAGAGGCCATTACTGTACATAGGATGTATATTGTAGTGGATGCTGGGACGTATATAGGGAGGACTTTCTTGCTCGACATGATAGTATGCTATCTGGTTGAACTTTACCTTAACGTGTATACTGATTGTCTCTCTGTTACATGTTGGTAAAACCCTTAGGATCTGTACTTGAATACCTGGACTATGATGCGGATCATAGTAGTGGGGACATGGTAGTCCATAAGTACATCCTTCAAAGTCCCTAGTCGTGGGTGTATCGAGATGGGGCATCGATATACCAGAGTAGACTAGCGTATACCTTCTCGACCCATACAGATGGGCGATGGATGATCCCATATCCATTGGTGTTTGACATCAGAGATGATATACGGGTGCTCAGTAGAGACTGGGTACACTGGACGGACTCGCCGAGAACTCCCAGATGGTATTATACCTCACGTCAGATGGCAGTTCTCTGGTGACACTGGTACAGAGTAGTCTGTTGACCCGAGATCGTCATAGAGTCTTGTGTGGTTCCTACTGTGCTTTGATTTCCATCTTACCACGTCCAAGAGGGCGTGAAAAACGGTGGTTTTTGGGTGCAGTCCCGAGTCACATGGAGGCAATGAGCGATAGGAGGGGATTCGTCTCTCCCGGTATAGGGGGTTGATGTTGCGCTGTGTTCGATTGGCTATAACAGGAAATCCCTGGCCAGGGTTGCTGAGATTTACTGGTAAGTGTTACCAGTAGTTTCTCGAACAGTTATAGACCTCATATTGACACGACTTATCGAGCTATTGGGGTCTGACGTTTACCACCCCTAGGCGAGATATGCGACATATCAGACGATCAGACCGGACTGTACGGTATTGTTACTGGTCGGATTCACTGGAGTGTGAGCGGGCCTGCTCGTCGATCTTCAGATCGCTCAATACCCAGGTGGCCGTTACGTTTAGCTGACCGCTTGCGGCTTGTGGGTGTTTGATATGATCATCACCTGCTGCCGGCGTATTAACGAGTCTTTAGAGTCCTACACAGAGGTTTCCTGGCTCAAGCGAAACGAAATAGGAGCGCATATGAGATATGTGCGGGACCGAGAATCATGCGTGTATGTGATACCGTATTTCATTCTCGCGATCAATGTGTCGGATGGTTGTATGCGATATAACCTAGTTATCGATTCAAGCGTTGAATCGATAAGCCGATACATTGAATACTAGTCGGTTGTGTGCGACATGACCGGATCATTGAATCAAGTGTTGATTTAATGATTTAATGCATGATAATATATTTGATATATTACTTTGCGTTAACTAGTATTGGTTCACTTTATATGGATTTTCTCACTTGTATTGTGCACATTGTATATGTGATATACATTTGTACATTTGCTTGTATCATGTTTGATGATACATGATTGTTTAAGTGTATGTTAAGAATAAACCATGGTTATTTATATGATTAGGGTTTTATTTCCTTTTTTTATTTATTTATCTATTTATTCATTTTGGAAATAATTAGAAAAGGCATTAAGAGAAAATGGTGGCTAATTTTGTTTCATATTGAAGCTTCATGAAGACTTTGACTTTAGCAACCATTTTGTCTCATGCTTAACCCTAACCATCCCATTTAACCATGATTGATTCTCTACACATTACCATGGTTAGTGTTATGATAAGAATGGATTATTCTTTTATTTTTTAATAATTCTTATCATAACCTTTTTCCATCTTCTTCTTCTTCACTTCAAGAAGAAGCTTGCTTCATCAATGGTGATTGATGAAAACAAGTGAGAAATCCAATTCTAAAGTCTACCCACTTCCTATTTCTTCATCCTCTATCTCTTGCCAAGTAGTAGAGTGTGTTTCCTTCACAAGTTTTTAGGGCTTGGTGAAGGTGGAGCTTGATTTAGCGATGCCTCGACGTAGATCATCTTCGGCATGGACATCGACGACCTAGCTCGCCATTTCTCCGACGAAGCCGACACTAGAGCCCAGATTCTTTTTGGACAGCGGAGACGACTTCGTTGCGGAGCTATGGAGGTGGAGCACCGGATCTACAAAGGTTGTATTTCCGTATCTCATAGTTAAGTGTTAACTAGTTAGCTTTTTCGCCTAGAAATCTAGCAAACGATCCGTAGTCGGGTCTCTCGACACCCGTAAAATTTTATTATGGCATGTTCGATGCCTTGTGAGACCTTCATAGGGTGCCTAGGAACCCTACACAATGTACAGTAATGGCCTCTAGGGCATACATATAACTAACAAGTGGGAATCGGGATCCAACTATCATCGCATGATAACGTGACGGAATCCGCTCACGTTATCACACTCCAGAAGGTATGCGCATATCTGGCAAGTTTCAGTTTCTTTAGAAACTCCCGATGTGATTTTTGCCCCATGCTCTTATGATCTTGGCGTGAGGTCAAAATATCATAAGTCACATGTTAAGTTCTACCCATCATTGTCCAGGTTAATTTGAACCCACCCGTACATACCCTTGACGAAGGCCAAAATAGTAGTACGACTGACCATTTCTTCCAGATGAAAGAAGAGCCTTGTCCTAAACCAACGCATCTATCTATGCAACAGATAAATATCCGGCTGCTACCAATCACTATGCCTTGGCGTGGGGTCAAAATACATAACTTGAATACTACCGAATATTTAACTGAAATGATGGAGGGCTACGAATGGTTTCTGGCGAAAACCTTTAACGTAATGAACTTGATATCGTTGAAGGAACCAGATAGCTTTGTAAAAATATAGTGACGAAAACCTTTGCTAAAGAGGTCACTCCCAATGAAGGGATCTCGGCACTTTCCCCGTAGAATGAGGTGCAGGATATTCCAACTGAATACCACGATGAAAAGCAAAAATAATCGACTATAGTGAAGTTATTGCCCTGACGCAAACTTTTGTCTAAGGGGTCACTCCCGGTGAAGGGATCTCGGCCCTTGCCTCGTCGACTGAGGAGCAGGATATTCCAACTGAATACCACTGTGCAAAACAAAAGAGAACGCCCTTGCAATAACCGCTTTTTGAAAAGTGTTCCAACAACATCAGAATAGGTTTGTTTAGCTTGCATTGATCCGAATCAACGCAGTCCCATCAATTGATCACACCACAAAAGAACGAAAATAATGATGTACGTATATGCCATCCGCATTCGCCTCTGGGTCCCGTCATCATCCGTTAGGTTACTTAACTAACGACAGAGTGGGGACTGGACTAGCGCGGATGCAAAACATATACAACATCTACTAGTATATATATCAATATATAATATTTCGCTCAAGGCGTGATAAAATGCAACATCACAGAAATGTACAGCATCACAGAACAATACAGATATCTGGGATCCCCGTGTTTCATAGAGCCGCTACTGAAACCCGACGTTCCCCTGGTCGTGTGGATAGCCTGTGCAATGAAATCCTAGACCCCTACGGGCGCGGCAAGTTACCGGCCAAAACCTGAAGCGAGGCAGCCCCCTTCAGCAACGTGAATGGACCACCCAGCACTTGACGGAATCCGTCAACTTGGGCACCCCTCCTTGGGTCAACCTGTACCCCCTACGAGTGCGGCGAATAGCCCGCCAATTCTAGAGTAAAGCCCCCTCCGTCTCAAAGCCATGAGATGCGGGCCCGTTGCCCTCTAGAACCCGGCTATCCGTGCACCCCTCCGTGGGGTAATCCTAGTACAGAAAGTAAAATATACATACAACGGGTACATCAGCCACGACCCGGTCGTGCCCCAAAAGAATAATACAAACAGGCAGTGACGACAGTCCACATGTCGGACGCTCGCCCCGCAATATCAAATGTACATAAAAATACCAAAACTGTACTACCATTGCATCCAGGCTATCCCCCACGACCAATCCGCAACATCACAGCACAACACAGAACTTCAACGTGAATGTCACGTTCGCAAATCCGTCTAACCGGGCTATAGCAGTTAGACAGGATTTACCGATCAAATGACATTCACGGTCGCAGATATAATGTAAATACTGTGAACTAACAAGTTTAAACTTTTCGATCGATCAAATTTATCTAAGTAGGCTCCAAGCACAACTGTAGCACTCACAGAAAATCTGGGCCCAAAAAGAATATCCCAAAACCCCTATTTCCTAGCCAAAAGCCCACTGTAAAAATTTGGCTCAGCGTTCACTTTTTCTCACCGCGGAACTGCGGCCAAACCAGGGGTTTGGCTGCGTTTCCGCAGTCGTACTAAAGCGTCACCTCACCAAATTTTTGCAGAACGCTTAAAATTCTCTGCACATGTTTCTGCAACAACCTGAAAAAAAATTTGAGACAAAAATAATTCGACAGAAACTTATGCTATAGAAATTATGGATTTTGGAAATTCGTTCGATCGAAACTTTAAACATACTAGAGCAAGCTAGACTAAGTTAATGGCGTGGCTCTGAAACCAGTGTAAGTGCACGGCGGCACCCCGGCCGTCGATCCGACGCCGGAAATGCGGAAACGAAAAACTTTGCGAAACTTGCAAACCGGCACAACCGCGCACTTTTAACCCTGATCGGGCCATTAACCTAGCTACTAGCAGACTAAAAGATGGGTGAAGAGATATACCAAGCGATCCGTGTCCTTCGGTCTTCGTCTCCACTGCAATCTCCCGCGGAATCTCCGGTCGTCGCCTCCTCGTCGAAACGGGCACCACATTGCCGGATTCTTTTACGGGCTCCCACCTCTGGACCGAGGCAACTCGGGCGCGAAGTTGGCTAGCCGACGCGTCCAAGATTTGCAGTAGAGTAGTGTAGAATGGTTGTATCTTGGGGTTATAGAAGTTGCCATGATATGGATGTGGAGGAATGAACTTTAGGAGAGGTGAGGAATTTTGTAGCAAGCTAAAATATCATGAATCAATTTCCCACACCCAAATGAAAACTCTCCCCTTCTCACCTTGAAGTGGCCAGCCCCTCATGAAGAATGGTGGAGGAATTCACAAGAATCAATCCAAGTGGGAAAATATGTGATAAAAAGAAATATATAGATCATCACAAGATCAACCTCACATCCTTTCAACAACTCATCATAATTAATGCTAGCAATGTGATGGAAAAAGAATATAATGATGATGGTCATATCATAATCCCTCAAATGCAAGACGCCCCCTCCACAATAAGTTATTTGCAAACTTGCAAATAACCCCCCCTCCATCATAAAGTCCGGCCGTGAAGGATCAAAGGAAAACTGGCCGGAACGGAATGCAAACTGGCAACTTCAGAAAACTAATCCCGTAATAAATTACAGGAAAACCCTGCGACTGCATATACATGCCCGCATTTGTATTCCCACTGAACACAAATGCAAAGAGACAAAATCTACACTGTCTGATACTAGGATCCGGCTTAAGCCAAAGCCGGCTAGTAAAATCCGTCCGATCACGATCCGTGCAATACCGCACGTATCTGATCGAACCCTGCCATATCTCCATATGGCCTCTACAACGTTTCGCCCGAAACTTGAGTAACTATGTGTGGGGGACTCTAAAGACTCGTCAATACTATGGCTGTGGATTTAACCACTAGCACGTCAGAGGTATTAGTCATACGTGACGGGCTACCAGCTACTGACCAAAAGGGACGTCGATGAGCGAACTCATCCTGACATCCTACTAAGCCTGTCAGTGACAATATCCGTACAGTCCGGTCCGTTCATCTATGAGCATCGCATGGTGGGCCTAGGGGGTTGGTAAAAGTCAGACCCCCAAAAGCGGTACAAGTCGTGTCGGAGTGTAGCCCAGAACACCCTGAGATACTACTGGAATACCTACCATTAAATCTCCTGTCTTGGCCAAGGACTTTTCTTGTACTGGCTCTCCTAGATATAGAGCAACCTCACCCCCAATACCGGGAGAGGCGAACCCCTGCAGATCCGCTCAATGCCTCCATGTGGCTCGGGACTGTACCCAACTAAAACCTGTTTGCACGTCTCCTTTGAGCGTGGTAGGGTAGTAATCAAAGCAAAGTAGGAACTCACATGAGACAAATGATGATCTCAGGTTGATGAACTAACCTGTACACATGTCACCAGGGAACTGCTATCTGACGTCAGGTATAATACCAACTAGCAGGTTCCCGGCGAGTCCTGTACGGTGTACTCATAACCCAATGAGCACCTGTATACATCTTAGGTGAACCAACTGAAACCAGTGGCTTGTGAGACCGGCCAGCATCCCTCGTCGGGGTCTCGACTGTATACACTAGTCTACTCTGGAGTATCGATGCCCTGTCTCGAAACTCCCACGACTAGGGACCTTTTAAGAATGTGCTTATAGACCCCAGCTCCCACGTATATGATCGCCCTCATACTGCTGGTAGTCAAGCAAGAATCCTAGGGGCTCTATCAACGTGTAATAGCGACTCGTATGGTCACATAAAGCAGTACACGATGATAAAGTTAAACCAGATAGCATACTATCATCTTGAGTAAGACTGTCCTACCGGCATAGGTCCTTACTCAATCATTGCAATCACGTGCCTGTGATCCAATAATTGACTCTGAGGGCAATATATCCAACAGATCGCAAGTGTCGTTCACCGTTTGTTGGGACGATGTTGGTGAACGAAGATTATTGGGACCAGATTTGGTTGTGCAGACAGTTGAGAAGGTTAATACTATTTGGAATCATATGAAAGTAGCACAAGACCGACAGAAGGAGCTGGGCAGATACGTCGAGAAGAACTCTAGAGTTCGCCGTGGGTGTTTTGGTATTCTTGAAGATATCATTGACTAGAGGGGTGATTCGTTTCGGAAGTCGAGGAAAGCTTAGTCCTCGATTCGTTGGACCTTTTGAGATTTTGAGCGTGTTGGAGAAGTGGCATATCGTTTGGTGTTACTACAATCTTTGGAGAATGTTCATGACGTGTGTTACGTACCTAACCTCCATAAGTATGCTCGAGATGAAATTCATGCGTTGGATCATTCGAAACTGACTGTACGAGAAGATTTGACGTTTGAGGAGTGACCGATGTTGAATTATGGATCGAAGAGATATGTTCTTATGAACAAAGTTATCCCTCTTGTACTTGTTTCTTGGAGTAATCGCTCGCATGGAGGACCAAATTTGGAACGAGATGATGAAATCTGGCAGAATTTTCCACATCTATTCTTGAAATATCTTGTTTGTTTATCATATCTTGTTCTTCGAATTTCGAGGACGAAATTCTTTTGTAGTTGGGTATAATGTAACACCCGAGTTAATTTATACCAATTCCAGTTCCCGTATTTTCTTTATTCATGATATTTATTGATTTAGCGTATCTTGTGTACGAATGGTATTTTACACTTTATATTGCATTCGACCCGACCCGCTTCTTTGAGCCTGTTTGACTCTTATTTATAAATTACCTTGACTTGTTGCATGGACTAGTGCATCTCATGAGTTAGTATATATTGGTATTTTATCTAGTATCGCATCTTTTGCATATAACAATTTAAATAACGTAAAATAATTTAAAATTACATTTCATAGCCTGCATGATACCCCTAACTCCGTGGTAGCATCCGCGCATCTTGTTCTCGTCCCGTTCAGTGAAACGGGCGTGTTTGGATGGCTACACGCATGTACGTGCATCTGTTATTGGGGGTATGCTTTTTCGTTACCTGAGCACTCGTTTTGAAAGTCGAAAGTCGCATATATTTTTCATATTTTAAATCTGAATTTTTAGACCCGACCCGGGCGTGTTTTGGAGTAAATTTGTATTTGCCAAAATCTCAAAACGGACTAATATTATAATATTATTCAAAACTTCTTTAACTATATGATTATTTTATAATCATTTAATAAATTAACATTTCTCTCTCTCTCTATCTTGTCTCTCTCTCTCTCCTGATTCTCTCTCTCTCTCTGTCTCGTCTCTCTCTCTCCTGACTCTCTCTCTCTCTGTCTCGTCTTTCTCTCTCCTGATTCTCTCTCTCTTTCATGATTCTCTCTCTCTATCTCGTCTCTCTCTCTCCTGATTTTCTCTCTCTCTCGTCTCTCTCTCCTGATTTTCTCTCTCTCTCGTCTCTCTCTCCTGATTTTCTCTCTATCTCTAAAAAATATATTTTATATTTTTAAACAGTTTATATCTCTCTCTATCTCTCTCTGCACATGCATAAAAGATTTGTTACCCTTAAATATTAACACGTCTCTCTCTCCTCCCTCTTCGTCTTTCCCATTATATTTTTCTTTTCCGCCTTCCTTCTTCGCCCGCGCCCGTCGCCTCGTCGTCATCTCCTCACCTCGCCATCACCAGATCACCCCACTACAACCCAGTAAGCCAGTTTAGTCGCATTCCTCTTCATTTCTTTCCCTTCTTCTCTTCTTGTTTCTTTGTGCATTTTCTGTTCTCTTTTATTCACTGTTGTTTTTAGATTGCCGGAATCCGGTCGGGCCGTCGACGATCTCGACGACCCAGCGAGGACATCTGAACCGTGTGATCCTACTGTTCATTGTTTAGACTCATTCCATGTACCATGCGCGCATCACCACTTTTCCCGCCGACGCGTGACGTTCCGTTTACCGCTTCGCGATCCGTCGAGGCAAGTGAAACTTGCTACATGTTATTCATACTATTCCTATATTGATTTATCTATTTTCTTACTAAATCTATAAATAGAATCTAAATCCATGAGTTCCAAGTTAGCAGCACGATGTCCCGTTTACATATTTCAGATCTAGAACTTGAAACCTAACTGTCGCATTTAGTTTACTAAACATAATAACCACATTTATATGTTATATCTCATAATCCCAATTGTTTGCATAACCATAATACCGTTTTGTAGTTTATACCCTATCGGACGACCGGTTGCATACATCTAGTCTAATTAATATTCAAATGCATCTCTAGATTGTTTTAGTACATATTAATATGATTTATCACCCACATTTATTATACTGCATGCATGTAATGTTTAAACTATCCCTTAACCCAAACTGATAACCGTGCATCCAAGTAGTTTAATCTGTACTTATTCGCATATCATATTACATGTGCCAGTTTACTGTTCTGATAATACCCATGCTTGTTTATTTATAACCATGATTATGTTAGTTGATTATGAGCACCCACATGATATCTTTTACACCCTGACATGACTTGCTACACACATATTGTTAGTTATATGTATGCCCTAGAGGCCATTACTGTACATTGGATGTATATTGTAGTGGATGCTGGGACATATATAGGTAGGACTTTCTTGCTCGACATGATAGTACGCTATCTGGTTGCTCTTTATCTTAACGTGTATACTTTCTGTCTCTCTGTTACATGTTGATAAAGCCCTTAGGATGTGTACTCGACTTCCAGGACTGTGATGCAGATCATACTAGTGGGGCCTGGATAGTCCATGAGTACATCCTTCAATGTTCCTAGTCGAGGGAATATCAAGACGGGGCATCGATATTCCAGAGTAGACTAGCGTATATCTTCTCGACCCATGCGATGGGCGATGGATGATCCCATATCCATTGGTGTTTGACATCAGGGATGGTATACGGGTGCTCAGTGGAGACTGGGTACACTGAACGGACTCGCCGAGAACTCCCAGATGGTATTATACCTCATGTCAGATGGCAGTTCTCTGGTGACACTGGTACAGCTTAGTCTGTTGACCCGAGATCGTCATAGAGTCTTGTGTGTCTCCCACTGTGCTTTGATTTCCACCCTACCACGGCTCTACTGAGTCATGCAAATAGGTGGTTTTTGGGTACAGTCCCGATTCACATGGAGGCAATGAGCGATAGGAGGGGATTCGTCTCTCCCGGTATTGGGGGTTGATGTTGCGCTATGCTCGACTGGCCATAACTGGAAATCCCTGGCCAGGGTTGCAGTGACCTACTGGTAAGTGTTATCAGTAGTTTCACACATGTCATGGACTTGACGTCGGCATGACATATCGAGCTACTGGGGTCTGACGTTTACCACCCCTAGGCGAGATATGCGACATATCAGACGAACAGACCGGACTGTATGGTAAGTGTTACTGGTTGGATTCACAGGAGTGTGAGCGGGCTTGCTCGTCGATCTTATGAT
The DNA here is from genome assembly GCA_030015575.1 of Agapanthus africanus. Lineage (NCBI taxonomy): Eukaryota > Viridiplantae > Streptophyta > Magnoliopsida > Asparagales > Amaryllidaceae > Agapanthus > Agapanthus africanus. The sequence goes on from CM057340.1 coordinate 221,980,178, forward strand.
CGCTCAATACCCGGGTGGCCGTTACGTTTAGCAGACCGCTTGTGGCTTGTGGGTGTTTGATATGATCATCATCTGCTGCCGGCGTATTGACGAGTCTTTAGAGTCCTACACAGAGGTTTACTAGCTCAAGCGAAACGAAATAGGAGCGCATATGAAATATGTGCGTGACCGAGAATAATTCGTGTATGTGATACCGTATTCCATTCTCGCGATGAATGTATCGATTGGTTATATGCGATATAACCTAGTTATCGAATCAAGGATTGATTCGAGAAGCCAATACATAGGATACTAGTCGGTTATATGCGATATGACCGTATCGTTAAATCAAGTGTTGATTTAATGATTTAATGTATAATTTTATATTTGATATATTACTTTGCATTAACTGGTATTGGTTCACTTTAAATGGATTTACTCACTTGAAATGCACATTGTATATGTGATATATTTTTTGTGCACATGATTGTATCATGTTTGATGATACATGCAAACTTGGGTTTGTGTAAAGACTTAAACCATGATTGGTGAATGGTTAGGGTTTCATTTCTCTTTTAATTCTTTATCTATTTGTTTTTGGTTAAATAAGAAAAGAAAAGATAAATGGTTGCTTTCATACTAGAAGGTTCTTGTTGCTTCATGCCTTTTTTGACCAAATTAACCATTTTGTCTTCTTCTTCATAACCTAACCATTGAACCTAACCATAGTCTATTCTCTACACCTAACCAAGGTTGGATTATGATAAGAATGAGTTGGATTATCCTTTTTGCAATAATCCATTTTATTCTATCATATTCCTTCTTCTTCTTCTTCATCTTTTCCATGAAGAAAAGCTTGCTACATCAATGGCAAGTGATGAAAACATGTGAGAAATCCAATTCTAAAGTGAACCCACTTCCTATTTCTTCATCCTCTACCTCTTGCCAAGTAGTATAGGGTGTTTTCTTCACAAGTTTCTGTAGGGTTGCTAGGCACGCGCACAAGGGTCTACGAGGCATCAACCATGCCCGATTAAAAATTTAGCCGTGCCGAACAACCCGAATACGGAACTTTAAACTAGAGATTAGGCGAAAACAAGCATGCTAAACACTTTAACACTAAGTGAGAGGGATTACAACCTTTGTAGATCCGGTCCTTCACTTCATATGCTCCGTGTTGTGGTCCCTTCACTGCGATCATCGGGATCCGGACTCTCGAGAGGTTCCACGAAGAGAAAGATGCAACCTTTGCTTCCGATCTTCGATACTAAGATGATCTACCTTCAAGTTTCTTTAACACAAGCTATCAGTCATGAAATGATGTGAACACCCTCATCTAAATGGCAAGGGAAGATGAGGATGATGAAGTAGGATTTTTGCTCTCTTTATTTATCTTTTTCTCATATTTATTCATCACTTTTGAAAAATCAAGCAAGGTTTTTCATGAAAGAATGAAGGAAGAAGAAGATGAACAATATTATGAATCCTTTTGTGATGAATAGGAAAAGGAGATAATGATCAATTATGCAACCATGGTTCACTTAACCATTGTAGAGAATTAATCAAGGGTTAGGGTTTGGGTTGAGTTAAGAATGAGTCACACACAAATATCTTTATCACGACAAAAAGAAAAGCTTCTAGAATCAACTAGAAGGTTTAACCCTAATCCAAACCCTAATCATGTTTAAACTCCACAAAACAAGTTGCATTAGTTATCATATGATGTTACAATATTATATATCATATATATAATATTTATTGTAACAAAATAAAATAATACAATTAACATATATCGCATATATATCAATGTATTACCCGAGTGAGAAAAAGAATCTTTTAGTGAGCAAATATTAGTTAATGCAATTTAATATATCATATATATTATTATACATTAAATTATCGAATCAACACTTGATCGGACAATCCGGCTATATCGCATATAATCGGCTAATATTTATCTGTACCGATTCATCGAATCAACACTTGATCCGATGAACCGGCTAATATCAAATATCGCGAGAATAGAATACGGTATCACATATCGCATTATCCTCGGTCCCGCACATATCACATATGTGCTCCTACTCCATTTTGCCTGAGCCAAGAAACCTCTGTGTAGGACTCTAAAGAATCGTCAATACGCCGGCAGTAGGTGATGATCATATCAAACACCCACAAGCTGCAAGCGGTCAGCTAAACGTAACAGCTACCTAGGTATTGAGCGCTCAGAAGATCAACAAGAAAGCCTGTACATTCTCCTGCGAATCCAAACAGTAACACTCCCGTACAGTCCGGTCTCGTCGTCTGATATGTTGCATATCTCTCCTAGGGGTGGTAAACGTCAGACCCCAGTAGCTTGATAAGTCGTGTCGATTTGAGGTCTATAACAGTTCGAGAAACTACTGATAACACTTACCAGTAAATCTCAGCAACCCTGGCCAGGGATTTCCGGTTATAGCCAATCGAACACAGCACAACATCAACTCCCTATACCGGGAGAGACGAATCCCCTCCTATCGCTCATTGCCTCCATATGATTCGGGACTGTACCCAAAAGCCACCTTTTTGCACGCCCTCTTGGACGTGGTATGATGGAAATCAAAGCACAGTGGGAATCACACAAGACTCTATGACGATCTCGGGTCGACAGACTACTCTGTACCAGTGTCACCGGAGAACTGCCATCTGACGTATGGTATAATACCATCTGGGAGTTCTCGGCGAGTCCGTCCAGTGTACCCAGTCTCCACTGAGCACCCGTACACCATCCTTGATGTCAAACACCGATGGATATGGGATCATCCATCGCCCATCATATGGGTCAAGATGCGTATACGCTAGTCTACTCTGGTGTATCGATGCCCTGTCTCGATACACCCTCGACTAGGAACAGTTATAGGATGTACTCGTCGACTACCGTGGTCCCACTAGTATGATCTCATCATAGTCCCAGTAGTCGAGTACATATCCTAAGGGCTTTATCAACATGTAATATAGAGACAATCAGAGTACATGTTAAGATAAAGTACAACCAGATAGCATACTATCATGTCGAGCAAGAAAGTCCTCCCTATATATGTCCTAGCATCCACTACAATATATATCGTATGTACAGTAATGGCCTCTAGGGCATATATATAACTAACAATCTCCCACTTGCACTAGGGCCATCTGTTATGGTATCGCATACCCAACAATTAGCTGCGGTTGAAGTATCTCATACTCAACCATCCCATAAAAGTCTCTACTGGGAATAAGGCCTTTGTGAGTGGATCCGCGCTGCTGTCATCTGTGTCTGCTCTCCTAACCTCGATATCCCTGGAGATCATCCATCTCCATGATCAGGTGATACTGCCTAAGAATTATATCTGGATTTCTGATGGGACGGTAGTTCCTTGGCGAAAGCCACAACTCCATTGTCACACAATGGCAGGAACGAAGTTCAACTTATGAACTTATAAATATCCAGACTGCCTCTTTGGTAGTATCCTTGGTAAAGATGTATCTTGCCTTTAATCGTCTAGTAAGTCACGGTATCTCGCTTGGAACTCTTCCAACATACCGTCCCTCCACTGAGGGTAAAGACAATGCCTGCGACTGACATTCAATCGTACTTATCAGTCTGGAACCTTTCCAGTGATTCTCCCCAGGATCGATTGATACCATCTCACTACAACTAGTGAGCATCCTAACATCCAATTAGATCTATCTCATAGATCTAAAAACCCAGGATTTAGGAGGTATCACCTTGATCCTATATGGAGAATCCTTATGATAAGCGGAGATTGACCGTGCGTAGCATAGGAAACTTCTTCCCTATCAAGAGTATGTCATCCACGTACTCTACGAGGATCTCCACCATACTCTCTACTACCTTTTTGTATATACAAGGTTCATCTACCATTTTGATGAAGTCAAACTCTTTGACTACCACATCAAAACAGATGTTCCAACTCCGCGATGCCTGCTTTATCCTATAAAGCATCTTGCACACGTTTCCACTGCTCCCACTTTCTACGAAGCCCTCTGGCTGTGTACTTATAGACGCTATCTTCTAAAATATCATTTAGAAAAACAGTCATGACACCCAACCACCAGATATCGTAGTCATGGTATGTAGCCGTGGCAAGTAGGATCTGGATGGACTTAAGCATAGCTTTGAAAGTCTCAACTTTTCCATGTACACCAAGTAATCTTCTCAAGATATACTCGCTCCTGATGGGGATTTAACCCTTCAGATAAAGCAACCAAAGTCCATACTTTGTTGGTGTATAAGGATTCCATCTCAGATCGATAAGCACCCAGCCATTCTTACAGAGTCCCACTCCTGATGGCCAGCTCGAAACCAGTTGGGTCATCATCTCATGATGCAATCCTCGCTCCCACTGTCATAGAGAAACCGAAGTATCTCTCAGGTGGGTGAGGAACCCTACTAGATCGGCGGAGAGGCTGAGGTTCGTAGGTAACTATTGAATCTTTTAGTTTTATCAAATCATCTGCTGTAGTTTGTACAGCTGGAACATTTCCAGTTCTACGTAACAGAACTTGCCTCGAGCTTGTCCGGATTTTGCTTTTTAGACATAGGCCGGACAACCCCAAATCTTAACAAACTTAAGATATGGGCTCTTCCCTTTCCATATCACATATGAAGTGGTAGGCAACTGATTTGATTTGAACCCTATTCAATAGGTATGCAGCTTCTCAAGCGCATAACACACAAAAGGAAATAGGAAACTCAGTAGTACTCATCATAGAGCACACCATATCAAATAGGGTGCTAATGCTCCGCCCCGATACACCGACGTGCTGTGGTGTATACGGAGGAGTAATGCTGAGAGAGAATCTCATTCTCCTTTAGAATAGTCCAGGAATTCCGTGCTCAAGTATTCTCCTCCTTGATCTCATCAAAGGACATAATACTTATACCCGTATTTTGGTTCTCTACTTCTAACTTATATTCTGTGAATATCTCAAAAGCTTCGGACTTGTGTTTCAGCAGGAACATATGTCTGAATCTTGAGAGATTATCAGAGAATGTAATGAAGTACAAAGAACCGATCTTGGCATATGTAGACAGGGGACTTTCATACATCAGCATGTATCAATCCCAAAAGTTCACTAACTCTTTCTCTGTTTCCAATAAACAGAGCTATGGTCATCTTATCTTTGTGACATGACTGGCAAGTTTCATAAGATGTAAATTCAAACTAATTTAAATATGCATCTAAATGTAACTTCAGCCAGTCGGGTCGCATTGATATGACCTAGTCTACAATGCCTCAAGAAGGATTTGTTCATGTCTGAACTCTTCCTCTTGTGTGTGTTCCGTATACTAAGAACTATAGTTTGATTTAGAACGACAATGCTTTTAGATAACGTGCTTGAACCGATCAACTCTTGATATAGGAAATGTTCAAAACATTATCCAACAATACAAAATTATATCCTTTCTTTACTAATTAAGAGACTGATATGATTTTGTATATCAGGTTCGGTATCTAATAACATTTGTTCAGAATCAATGTATTCAGGTAATACAGGGTGATAGTGACCAACAGACTTGGCTGCAACACTTGCACCGTTTTCTGTCTCATGAAACTTATCACCCGTTCTCAGTTCTCTACCTATCTGTAGCCCATGTAACAGATTACATATACGGGATCCTGATCCGGTATCACATACCCAGGACGTAAAGGATACTGAGAAACAGTTCTGTGTAATGAACATACCCGAAGATGATGCATCAACATGCACTTTCTTCGTTTGGGCGGCACGGGAAATCTGGTATTCCCCAATTTCCTGCTCTGTCCTATAATAATTATAAGTTGGAGCGGGACCAACGTTCCCCAGCTCAGTATAACAAGCGGGTTCGGTCAATATATCCGTATTATTATCTTGATTAAGGCGTGATATGGTCGCTACCTGGAGAGAGAGAGAAGAAAACACTCAGCGTATGCTCTTGCAAGATTAGATTGGTTATCTAATATATCTTATCAGGATGTCTCCCACTGTTTTAATCAAATCTTCCTTCAAACCCTAAAAGGAAAGACTAGCCGGGATTAATTACACGCTACAAGTTCGCCAATCTTTCAGCCAGGCCAGTGTCGGTACTTTGAGGGAGGTCCCCCGTGCTTTCGCACGAACCTAATTAAAGTAAACCTCGTTTTCCCAGAGGCGTAACCCCGTCAACACCTTTCTAGACACCTACTTGATCGGCTAATTGTAATGTGTAAAACTCTCCCAGGAGTAACTCTTACTCACAGCGGGTATCGGGATCCAACTATCTAATAGAAGGTATGCAATCTCATTGCAAATTTCAACTCTTGAAATTCCCAATAATATTTTGCCCCAAGCAATCTATGACCTTGACTGAGTCAACAAACCATAGACCGCAACTAAAGTTCAACCCGTCATTTCCCGATTGAATTAAACCCACCCGCACGACCCTTGACTGAGTCAACAAGGTCGCACGACTACCCTAATCCAATCGCATCATATGCTTTGCAGATAAGCACTAATCAGCTACCGCACACTACGCCTTGACTGAGTCAACAAACGCAGCATGAATACTAACTATTACTTATCTGAAATGACGGAGGGCTACGACAGGTTTTTAAGAAAACCTTTTGCGTAATGAACTTTATATCGTTGTAGAATCGAGTGATTTTCAAATGAAGTGTTTTTGAGGCTTTTTTCTAGTTTTGCTAAAGGGGTCACTCCCGGTGAAGGGATCGTCGGCCCTTTCCTCATCGAATAAGGTGCAGGATATATCATATATACCGCTGTGCAAAGCAAGAACTATAAAAGCAATCAAAAGACAAACCGAGTTTGTAGCATCTGCCAGTTATTGCTAAAGGAGTCACTCCCGGTGAAGGGATCTCGGTCCTTTCCTTATCGAATAAGGTGCTGGATGTTCTACAAGGAACACCGCTATGCAAAGCAACAACTAGAGCTACCAGTTTTTATAAACAAGTTTCTACAACATCTTAGGTTTCTTTTATTTCATTAATCTCATTAATGAAGTCCCATTTTATTATGCTTCACAAGCATCTCTTTTGAAACGAAATCTGCAATATAACATATATCTTAGATATATAATATAAACATTCGTCTCAGGCAGTAATATAATCTCATCACAGAACATTGCAGCAGAAGAACATATATGAAATATTGGATATACTAGGACGTCCGTGTTTTCAATACGAGCCTGTATAAAACACGGATTCCACGGTCGCGATGAATAGCCAAACCCACATCCCTAGACCCCTACGAGAGCGGCAAGCAACACTACCAATTCTAGGGTTAGGAGACCCGGTCTCGACACCTTGAGATGGTCTCCCACTGGACCCTAGAACCCGGTTACTTGTGCTCCCCTCCTTGGGTCTACCGAATGCGGAAAAGTAAATAATATACAACGGTGACATCTTCCGCGACCTGGAAGTGCCCGAATAAAAGAATATTACATACAAATGAATTTAACATGAATGGAAAAGAAAAAACTCTCATCTCACATAAAACCCCCGGCTATTCAAAAAGAGACGATCCAATATAACATATCACAGCAACACATAATATCTCATATCATCAACGTAAGCAAGTATGCGTATCCCGATTGTCGTTGATGTATAGAAACGAAGCCGGCGATACACCACATACTACGCTTACGGTCACAGAAAAGAAAGTGTAAAACTACAACAGTTGGAATCCGCAACCTCCTTAGACATCGCATGCCTAACCAAATGAATTCTTTAGACATCGCATCCCTAACAATTATAAACCCCGCATTTTAGTCTCATTATCGAAAACTCTTTTCAATATCAAGTCGGGCAATTCAACAAGATTCCCGACGTCCTGATCGAATGCTCGTCGCAAACTTTAGTAGACGGCCGCACCCCTGATACCGTCGACGAAGTGTACCAAGGCGGAACACCGCTACCAGGAGCACCCGAACTGATGCTTTCGGCGACGGGGTTCTCCTACAGTCACTTGGTCGGGGTTATGGAGTGAGGCTGTCTATTAAGCTTACCCGGCGAGTATCCGCGTACGCTACGTGATTGCGACGGACTTTTGATCGCATCAAAATTCCGTGGCAACCAATCATCTGAGACTAAACTGCTATGTTTATAATATTCAAATTAGTTATCTCGTAACTACCTGTGGATTCCAAATATTGTATCACATTCCAGATAAATAGAAAAAATTAAACTTTCCGATCGAATCATCAAGCACCCAAGATTTCCCCAATATATCTCAACACTTGAAATCAGTTTAAAAACATCCATCACATGCCACAGTACCAATGGTCCAGCCGTAGAAGGGTCAAGCCAACGCCTCACATGTGGCACGCCGTACTGCCCCAAACCCAAAGGTTCAAAGTGCAGTTCAAGACGGTCACATAATCGAGTTAAGGTTTGTTGTCTTCTAGAGGGTCCACCGCGTTACTTGCACGACTTAGAACGTTCTTAAACACGAGAAAAAATCCAACTTTTGAAAAATTTTCCGACAGGGGAAAAAGTGAGTTATTGATATCCGTTCGAACATTTTAACAGTTTCTAAAAATTATCCGGACAAAACTAAACAAAGTTAAAATATCCGATCGAATCTTTATGTCCCCAATACAACCCAGATAATTCAACAGTTGAATAAAAAAAATAAAAATTTCCAGAAGACGCAGCACTTGAAGACAAGAATTACTGTGCAAGCCACGTGGTGTAACTCACCAAAGTGGCCGCGGAACCGCCGCGAAACCCAGGGTTGGGCCGCGGTTCCGCGCCTCTTTTGATGAGTTAGCATCACGTGCTTCACAGTAACTCATAGAAATCCCTGCTGAATTTTTTGGCAATTTTTAATTCACAAAAATCCAAAGTTTCAGAAAATTTCCAGAGAAGGGGTTTGTTCGGGTTTTCCGGGTTCGATCGGACTTCAAACTTCGTCTAGACTTCGCTTAAAGCTCTAGCTTGGCTCTGATACCACTGTAGGGTTGCTAGGCACGCGCACAAGGGTCTACGAGGCATCAACCATGCCCGATTAAAAATTTAGCCGTGTCGAACAACCCGAATACGGAACTTTAAACTAGAGATAAAGCGAAAACAAGCATGCTAAACACTTTAACACTAAGTGAGAGGGATTACAACCTTTGTAGATCCGGTCCTTCACTTCATATGCTCCGTGTTGTGGTCCCTTCGCTGCGATCATCGGGATCCGGACTCTCGAGAGGTTCCACGAAGAGAAAGATGCAACCTTTGCTTCCGATCTTCGATACTAAGATGATCTACCTTGAAGTTTCTTTAACACAAGCTATCAGTCATGAAATGATGTGAACACCCTCATCTAAATGGCAAGGGAAGATGAGGATGATGAAGTAGGATTTTTGCTCTCTTTATTTATCTTTTTCTCATATTTATTCATCACTTTTGAAAAATCAAGCAAGGTTTTTCATGAAAGAATGAAGGAAGAAGAAGATGAACAATATTATGAATCCTTTTGTGATGAATAGGAAAAGGAGATAATGATCAATTATGCAACCATGGTTCACTTAACCATTGTAGAGAATTAATCAAGGGGTAGGGTTTGGGTTGAGTTAAGAATGAGTCACACACAAATATCTTTATCATGACAAAAAGAAAAGCTTCTAGAATCAACTAGAAGGTTTAACCCTAATCCAAACCCTAATCATGTTTAAACTCCACAAAACAAGTTGCATTAGTTATCATATGATGTTACAATATTATATATCATATATATAATATTTATTGTAACAAAATAAAATAATACAATTAACATATATCGCATATATATCAATGTATTACCCGAGTGAGAAAAAGAATCTTTTAGTGAGCAAATATTAGTTAATGCAATTTAATATATCATATATATTATTATACATTAAATTATCGAATCAACACTTGATCCGACAATCCGGCTATATCGCATATAATCGGCTAATATTTATCCGTACCGATTCATCGAATCAACACTTGATCCGATGAACCGGCTGATATCAAATATCGCGAGAATAGAATACGGTATCACATATCGCATTATCCTCGGTCCCGCACATATCACATATGTGCTCCTACTCCGTTTTGCCTGAGCCAAGAAACCTCTGTGTAGGACTCTAAATAATCGTCAATACGCCGGCAGTAGGTGATGATCATATCAAACACCCACAAGCTGCAAGCGGTCAGCTAAACGTAACAGCTACCCAGGTATTGAGCGCTCAGAAGATCAACAAGCAAGCCTGTACATTCTCCTGCGAATCCAAACAGTAACACTCCCGTACAGTCCGGTCTCGTCGTCTGATATGTTGCATATCTCGCTTAGGGGTGGTAAACGTCAGACCCCAGTAGCTTGATAAGTCGTGTCGATTTGAGGTCTATAACAGTTCGAGAAACTACTGATAACACTTACCAGTAAATCTCAGCAACCCTGGCCAGGGATTTCCGGTTATAGCCAATCGAACACTGCACAACATCAACTCCCTATACCGGGAGAGACGAATCCCCTCCTATCGCTCATTGCCTCCATATGATTCGGGACTGTACCCAAAAGCCACCTTTTTGCACGCCCTCTTGGATGTGGTATGATGGAAATCAAAGCACAGTGGGAATCACACAAGACTCTATGACGATCTCGGGTCGACAGACTACTCTGTACCAGTGTAACCGGAGAACTGCCATCTGACGTATGGTATAATACCATCTGGGAGTTCTCGGCGAGTCCATCCAGTGTACCCAGTCTCCACTAAGCACCCGTACACCATCCTTGATGTCAAACACCGATGGATATGGGATCATCCATCGCCCATCATATGGGTCAAGATGCGTATACGCTAGTCTACTCTGGTGTATCGATGCCCTGTCTCGATACACCCTCGACTAGGAACAGTTATAGGATGTACTCGTCGACTACCGTGGCCCCACTAGTATGATCTCATCATAGTCCCAGTAGTCGAGTACATATCCTAAGGGCTTTATCAACATGTAATATAGAGACAATCAGAGTACATGTTAAGATAAAGTACAACCAGATAGCATACTATCATGTCGAGCAAGAAAGTCCTCCCTATATATGTCCTAGCATCCACTACAATATACATCGTATGTACAGTAATGGCCTCTAAGGCATACATATAACTAACAGTTTCATGACTTGGTGAAGTTGGAGTTTGATCTTGTGATGCCTCGACGTAGATCATCTTCGGCATCGAAGCCGACGATCAAGCCCGCCCATTTCTTCGATGAAGCCGATGCTAGAGTTCGGGATCCGACTTGGACAGCGGAGGGACATCGTCGCAGAGCCATAGAGGTGGAGAACCGGATCTACAAAGGTTGTATTTCCGTTTACCATTTAGTTAAGTTGTTAACTAGTTTCTTTTTCGCCTAAAATTCTAGCCAACGATCCGTATTAGGGTTTCTCGGCACCGTAATTTTTGAAATTGGCATGGTTGATGCCTTGTGAGACATCTTGAGAGTGCCTAGGAACCCTACAGTGGTATCAGAGCCTTGCTAGAGCCTTAGGCGATGCGTAGACGGAGTTAGAAGTCCGATTGAACCGAAACCCCAATCGCATTTTGCTCTCTGGACATTTTTGAAATTCGTGGATTTTTGTGAATTAAAAATATGCAGAAAACTAAGTAGAATATTCTAAGAATTACTGTGTAAAACGGGACCCATGAGTCGATAGAAGAGCGGCGGAACCGCGGCAATAGCATGCCTATTGCGGCGGTTCCGCGGCAAAATAGTCCAATCACTCAATTATCTTTTCACAGTAATTCCTAGTTTTTTAGTGCTTGTTTTTCTGGGAATTTTTAATTTGATTCAAGAGTTGAATTTTCAGGGTTGTATTGGGGATTCAGAGATTCGATCGGACTGTCTAATTTTGTCTGTGTGTTTTTCCGGATAAATTTTAGAATATGTTAAAAAGTTCGACCGGATATAAATACCCAATTTTTCCCCTGTCGGGAAATTTCCAAGTGTTGGATTTTTCCGTAGTTTAACGACGTTCTAAGTAGTGTAAGTAATGCGATGGTCCCTCTAGAAGACAACAAACCTTAACTCGATTATGTGACCGTCTTGAACTGCCCTTTGAACCTTAGGGTTTGGGGCAGTACGGCGTGCCACATGTGAGGCGTTGGCTTGACCCTTCTACGGCTGGACCGTTGGTACTGAGGCACGAACTGAATGTTTTTAGACTTATTTCATGTGTTGGACTGTATCGGGAAAACTTGGGTGTTCGATTGTTCGATCGGAAAGTTTAACATTTTCTATTTATCCGGAATGTGATACAATACTTGGAATTCGCAAATAGTTATGAGATGACTGGATGAATGTTATAAACATAGCAGTTTAGTCTCACTTGATCGGTTGCCACGAAATTTTGATGTGATCGAAAGTTCGTCGCAATCACGTAGTGTACGCGGATACTCGCCGGGTAAACTTAATAGACAGCCTCACTCCATAACCCCGACCAAGTGACTGCAGGAGAACCCCGTCTCCGAAAGCATCTGTTCGGGTGCTCACGGCAGCGGTGTTCCGCCTTGGTGCACTTTGTCGACGGCGTCGGGGGTGCGGCCGCCTACTAAAGTTTGCGACGAGCATTCGATCAGAATTTCGGGAATCCTGTTGAATTGCCCGACTTGATATTGAAAAGAGTTTTCGATAATGAGACTAAAATGCGGGGTTTATAATTGTTAGGCATGCGATGTCTAAAGAATTCATTTGATTAGGCATGCGATGTCTAAAGAGATTGCGGATTCCAACTGTTGTAGTTTTACACTTTCTTTTCTGTGACCGTAAGTGTAATATGTGATATCGCCGGTTTCGTTGCTATATGTGAACGACAATTGGGATGCACATATTTACTTACGTTGATGACAAGTGATGTTATGTGTTGCTAGATATGTTATATTTGATCGTCGTGTTTGAATAGCCGGGGGTTTTTATGTGAGATGAGTGTTTTTCATTTTCATTCATGTAAAAAAACTTGTATGTAATATTCTTTTATTGGGGCACTTCCAGGTTGCGGAAGTTGTCACCGTTGATGTATATTATTTATTTTTCCGCATTAGGATAGACCCAAGGAGGGGAGCATAGGTAACCGGGTTCTGGGGTCCAGTGGGAGACCAACTCGAGGAGTCGAGTCCGGGTCTCCTAACCCTAGAATTGGTAGGGTTGCTTGCCGCTCTCGTAGGGGTCTAGGGGTGCGGGATAGGCTATTCATCACGACCGTGGAATCCGTGTTTTATACTGGCTCGTATTGAAAACACGGACGTCCTAGTATATCCAATATTTCATATGTTTCTTCTGCTGTGATGTGATCATGTGATGTTCTGTGACAGATATTATATATAGTATATATGATATATTATATAGACGTTGCTTATGTTTTACACCCGCGCTAGCCCTGCCCCACTCTACCGTTAGTTACCTAACCTAACGGTGCAGACGGGACATCGAGGCGAATGCGGATGGCATAAGCGTACGTTATATTTATCTGTGATGTTTAGGTGGACTTAAATGATGGGATATTCATTAATGAGATTAATGAAAGAAAATAAACCTAATTGATGTTGTGGAATCGAATTTCAAAATAAAACCAGGTAGCTATAGTTCTTGCTTTGCATCGTGGTGTTCATTATAGAACATCCTGCACCTTATTCGATGAGGAAAGGACCGAGATCCCTTCACCGGGAGTGACTCCTTTAGCAATAACTGGCAGATGCTACAACCCTCGGTTTGTCTTTGATCGCTTCTATAGTTTCCGCTTTGCACAGTGATATATATGATATATCCCGCACCTCATTCGACGAAGAAAGGGCCGACGATCCCTTCACCGGGAGTGACCCCTTTAGAAAAACTAGAAAAGCCTCAAAAACATTCCATTTAAAAACCATTTGATTCCGCAACGAGATCAAGTTCAAAGAGTTAAAGGTTTTCACAAAAACCATTCGTAACCCTCCGTCATTTTAGGAAGTAGAGTACTTAGTATTCGTGCTGTGTTTGTTGACCATAGTCAAGGCACAGTGTACGGTAGCTAAGTGATGTCTTCCTACACCGCATATGATGCGATTAGTTAGGACAGTCGCGTGACTTTGTTGACCTTAGTTAAGGGTCATGTGGATGGGTCTAATTAATCACGAAATGACGGGTAGAACTTGACTAGTACTTATGATTTGTTGACCATAGTTAAGGTCATAGGTGCTAGGGGTAAAAATCTTTATCGGGAGTTTCAAGTGTTGAAATTTGCAATGAGATTGCATACCTTCTATGTGATAGTTGGATCTTGATACCCACTGCGAGTAATTGTTACTCCTGGGAGAGTTTTGCACTTTATAATTAGCCGATCAAGTAGGTGTCTAGAAAGGTGTCAACGGGGTTACGCCTCTGGGAAAGCGAGGTTTACAGTAATTAGGTCCGTGCGAAAGCACGGGGAACCTCCCTCAAAGTACCGACACTAGCCTGGCTGAAAGATTGGCGAACTTGTAGAGTGTAATTAATCCCGGCTAGTCTTTCCTTTTATGGTTTGAAGGAAGATTTGATAAAAACAGTGGGAGCCATCCTGATTAGATAAAATAATAACCAATCTATTCTTGCAAGAGCGCACGCTGAGTGTTTTCTTCTCTCTCTCTCCAGGTAGCGACCATATCACGCCTTAATCAAGATAATAATATGGATGTATTGACCGAACCCGCTTGTTATACTGAGCTGGGGAAAGTTGTGTTAGTGTATATGCCCTAGAGGCCATTACTGTATCATACTAGTTTGTATATTACTTAATGGAAGCTTGGGATATTCACCTTGTATATACAATCTTGCTCAAAATAGTAGTATGCTACTTGGTTTGTTTCTACTTCAATGTGTACATGTGTTTATTTTAGTATATCACATATACACATTAGTGGAGCCCTTAGGATCTTTGCTTGATTACCAGCGATGTGATGGAAGTCACACTAGTGGGACTGGGTAATCTATAAGCACATCCTTATGCAGGTCCCTGGTCGCAGGACTATCGAGACAGGGCATCGATACTCCGGAGTAGACTAGCGCATGCGCTTCTCGTCCCAGTGTGGGAGACGGTCTGTCCCACAGCCGTCAGTACGTCGTACTTGAGATAGTATGCGGGTGCTCATTAGGTTACGGGTACACTGGACTGGACTCGTTGGGAACTGACTAGTTGGTATTATGCCTATCGTCAGTTATCAGTTCCCAGGTGACATGAGTACAGCTTAGTCCGCTGACTTGACACTGTCACTTCGCCTCGAGTGTGTTCCTACTGTACTTTGATTACTACCCTACCACGGCTCAAAGGAGCCGTGCAAACAGGTAGTAGTTGGGTGCAGTCCCGAAGCACTTGGAGGCAGTGACGGTTAGACAGGATTCGTCTCTCCCGGTATTGGGGGTTGACATCGCGCTGTGTCTAGGAGAGCCATTACACGAGTAGTCCCTGGCCAGGGCAAACGAGATATACTGGTAGGCTTCCAGTGTTATCTCAGGGTGTTTTGGGCTTCACTCCGACACGACTTGTACCGCTATTGGGGGACTAACGTTTACCGCCCCCTAGGCCCGCCATGCGATGTATCAGACGAACAGACCAGACTGTACGGAGAATGTCACATTCAGGCTCAGTAGGAGTTCAGATGGGTTTCGCCTCGTCGGTCTTCTTGTCGGCACTACCTGGGGACCGTTACGCACAGCTAGTGCCGCTTGCGGTCTGTGGTTAAACCCACTACCAGCGTAGTGTCGAGTCTTTAGAGTCCCACACAGAAAGCTTTTCGCCTTTAGGCAAAAGAGTAGAGGTCGCATGGTTTTGCGACAGGGTTCGGTCACATCCGTGCACTTGTGCACGTACAGTGTCCGGACAGTTTACACTAGCGGGCTTTGGTTTAAGCCAGATCCTAGTGTACCTTTTGGGATTGGATTTATCCAGTATGCATTCGTGTTCCTCGGAACACGGATGCGGGTGTGTATGCACAGTTGACGGGGAGACAGAGGCAGCGGATTCTCATTAAAGCTGATCGAGAACGCGAGACGGCTATATTCGAAAGGGCCAAGCGCCAGCGACTTGAGGAAAGAGCTGAGATGATCCCGCTGGAGCAAAATGCCTCCACCACCGACAAAAGCCAATCCAAGATAAAGAAGAGGTTTGCTAAGGCCATATCAATGGGCATGAAGCTACCATCCTCTGAAAGAAAAATTATTGGTGGAATAGAAATGCACCCCTCCTATTGCTTATATCATCAGAAGGTCTCGCATCCCACTCAAGAGTGCAAAGATTTCGATAGATGGTGGCAAGAATACGTTGCTAATCGACAACGCTTTAAACGGGAAAAGCGTAAAATTCGTCGGGAGCAAAGAAATACGACCGAAGAGCTTGAAAGAACTGCCGGCAATTGTCACATGGTTAACACTGGCAGGTCACAAGTGCCTACATTCGGGAGCGACTCTGATGAGGATCTAGAACTTGCCCCTCTCTTTAAAGAGTCAACTTCGGGAAAAGAAGAAGAGCCAATGGTCTGCGAAAATATCCGGCTACGGAATCGGACGCTGCCTGAAAAGAACCTCGGACCCTTGAACAGAAAAGATAAAGGGAAAGAAAAGGTCTCTGAAGATATCGTCTTAGATGACCAAGTTCTGGAAGAGCTAAGCGCCAACAACCCGCCGAAGATGAATAAGGTGGATTACAACGTCTTAGCACATCTGAGGAAGCTACCCTCACAGCTCAGCATTCTTGACGCCCTTTTGTTATCAAATGAGGCGAGAAACTCATTGATTAAGGCACTCCAGGATCCGGAACAATTCCAAGCATGCCTGGCCGAGGAAAAGATGAAGGATGAGTTGGAGAAAGTGCACACGGCCGATGTCACTTTCGGCGATGAAGACCTTCTCCTTGGGACGTGCGAACACAATCGCCCTCTCTATGTCTCAGGATACTGCCACGATATTAAGATAGGTAAAATCCTGATCGACAATGGATCCTCCGTTAATCTCCTTAACGTGCGGGTGTTAAAAGAAATCTGCATGAGCGTCCAGCACCTTGCTAGTGACAAGATCACCATCTCCGGGTTCGATTCCCAGTCGTTAAGAACTCTCGGGTCTGTGATACTGACGCTACGCTTCGGGCTACTCGTCACGGACATTAAGTTCCACGTCATAGACGCCAAGACATGCTACAACGCTTTGCTCGGCCGACCATGGTTACACGAGTACAACATCATCCCTTCTACACAACATCAGTGTATGAAGTATTTTAAGGATGGTTTCGAGTATACCGTGATGGGAGAACTGAACCCATTCTCTGTGAACGAGGTCCGCAAATATGAAGACGCCAAATACTTCTTACCGGATTTCGATGACACAGAGAAGTGTCACAAGCCGGAGAATAAAACTAACGCTACCATCCCTGTCTTCGGCAGTGATACTGAGGAGGAAGAGGAGATAGTTTATTCGGGTCCGCCCAAACACAACAAGCCGGGACCATCGGCTCCGACATTGATCTTTTGTAGCGATTCGGAAGATGAAATCCATGTTGTATTCTCTGCTCGACCTTCAATACGAACGTCCGCTGATGAAGAACAAAGCCTACAAGTCGCCATGGTGCCTCTTAAACACCATAAAGAACTGGATGCACTTAATATTTACAATGTAGAAGAGTTGCGGACATTCTATATCCCTCCCAGGCGAGAAAGCGAGAAAGCAATTTTGTTCTACCATTCCGAAGAAAACAAGGTGGAAAAAGAACTTTGGCACGGTGCGGATCCAACGATGGACAGACTTCAGCCCATCCGTCTACCTCGATATTATACGAAAGGCTTGAGGAGACTGCTGGAACGCCAGGGAATACCCTTCGAACAGACCGTTAGGAAGGCCAAATTCTATGACAGGGTTTGGAACGTCCCCGGAACTCAGCACAAGCTACCTAATGGCAGGATGCAGACGATCGGGCTCGGATACACTCGCTCCAGGAAACGAGAGCTGCTCTGCGACTGTTACGCCGTGCATAATTTTGATGAAGAAGCAGATGCTCAAGAGAAAAACGCTAATCCTGAACCAGCAAAAGTTCCTGATAAAAAATCGCCCAGTCCATCATTTGAAGACCGGATGGGCAAACTTATAAGGGAAGCGGGTCAAAAAGTCCGAGATGATCACAATCGTGAAATGGCGATCTATGAGAAAGCCAAAACGCAGCGCCTCCTTCAACAGGCAGTAAAAGACGAAGATGCTGCCCCATGTCAACCTGATACAAAAGGGGCTCGACGCAGAGGCAGAAACAAGCCGAAAGTCCAAAGAGGAGCTCAACAGCAACAAAGCAGGGCTAAGAAGCCACGCAAACGAGAATCGAGCGTTATTGACCTATCCCTCATGAAGAAAATGGGTCGAGCATACTCGTTTCCTCGGGAAAAGACGAAGAAGATACTCGATCTTGCCCTAAAGCATCAAATGCTTACATTGCCGGAATCTAAGCATCCCGAACAAGTGGGCGGAGCCTCGCACCCGGACTATTGCTCTTACTATCAAGTGATAGGTCATTCTCTTGAAGATTGCTTCACCTTCAAGAATTGGATCGAAAATCAGTACCAGCTTGGTAAATTCGCTCTGTCCGACAACTGGAGGGTAGTGCCACCACAGAAGCACTAGCCCAAGGCCATGAAAGAAAAAACAGTTCCACATTGGGACTGGAAGCGAATTCGTACCTGTCACATAATAACAATACTAAAAGGAGAACCCGAGAACATGGACAGCCTTCCTTGGTGCCTCGAAAACAGCAATGATGAGGTAATCTCAGAATTTCCCCCAGCTCCGAAAGAACTGGAGGATGGAATACATACCACCGCAGATAATCTCAAGAAAATCGAGTTGGGGACGGTAAATGATCCGCGACCGACATTCGTCAGCGAACTGCTTTCTGAAGAGAGGGTGGCTGCGTTAAAGGACATCCTTGTGCAGCATAAAGATTTCTTCGCATGGAATTATTCCGAGATGCCAGGACTAGATCCAGAAGTTGCTGTACATAGACTGGCGATATCCCCGGACATCAAGCCAGTCAAACAGGCGCCGAGAAGAATGCGCCTCGAGCTCGAAATGAGCATCAACGCCGAGGTCAAGAAGCTTATCGACTCTGGCTTCATCCACGAGGTTCAATATCCGGAATGGATCGCCAACATCGTCCCGGTGATGAAGAAAAATGGGACGGTGCGCATATGCGTGGACTTTTGGGATCTCAATAAAGCTTGCCCGAAGGACGATTTCCCAGTGCCAGTCACCGAATTGATGATAGACAATACATCCACTCATGAGGTTTTCTCCTTCATGGATGGCTCATAGGGGTATAACCAGATAAAGATGCATCCCGAAGACCAGAAACACACCTCCTTCAGGACCCCTCTAGGTATATTCTGCTATAAAGTGATGCCCTTCGGTTTAAAGAACGCCGGTGCTACTTATCAGAGGTCCATGACAAAGATCTTCGACGATCTTATACAAGAAATCGTCGAATGCTATATCGACGATCTCGTGGTTAAAAGCAAATCATACGAAGAACATCTCGAGCATTTGAAGACCGTATTTCAACGCCTTCGGCAATACAATTTGAAGATGAATCCTCTTAAATGTGCGTTCGAGGTTTCCTCGGGAAAATTCCTGGGATTCATCGTCCGACACCGAGGTATTGAGATAGATCCGTCTAAAATCAAGGCGATCATGGAAATGCCTCCGCCAAGAACTCTTAAACAGCTCCGATCTCTCCAAGGAAAGCTTGCATACATTCGGCGGTTTATCGCTAATCTTTCAGGAAAGTGCCGTCCTTACAGTCACCTGATGAAGAAGGGAACCCCATTCGTTTGGGATCACAAATGCCAAGGCGCACTGGACGAGATCAAGCAGTATCTGCAAAATCCTCCAGTGTTGGCTGCTCCAGTTAAGGGAAAGCCTCTCATTCTTTACACGGCCGCCCTTGAAGGTTCTTTGGGCACGTTATCGGCACAAGAGAATGACCAGGGGAAAGAAAGAGCACTCTACTACTTAAGTCGGGTTCTGCTGGGGGCAGAAAGCAATTACTCCCCCATTGAAAAACACTGCCTGGCGTTGATCTTCGCAATAACAAAACTTAGACATTATGCATTAGCGCATGAAGTCCATCTCATTTCAAAGGTGGACCCTCTCAAATATCTAATGTCAAAGGTCATATTGACGGGACGACTCGCTAAATGGGCTCTGCTCTTAATGGAGTTCTCGATAACATATCGACCCCTCAAGGCAGTGAAGGGTCAGGCCATAGCCGACTTCCTTGCTGAGCACCCGATACCTGCCGATTCTCCCCTGAATTGCGACTTGCTAGACAAGCATGCGTTTGACGCAATCGACGGTGGTGATACCCGTTGGGAGCTTTACTTCGATGGAGCATCTTCCATGAAGAAGCACAAACAAAGTACGTCAATGATCAAATCGGGAGTAGGCCTTATCTTCGTGACCCCACAAGGAGGAATAATGCGCTTCGCCTTCTCCTTAACAGAGCCGAGAACGAATAATGAAGCTGAATATGAAGCTCTGATAGCAGGCCTCGAGATCCCCATCGACATGGGAATCGAAAGCCTCCTCATATATGGGGACTCCCAGCTAGTCGTCAGTCAAGTAAACGGCGATTACCAAACATGCAAACCGGAATTGGTAAAATACGGTGAAAAGGTGCAACAACTGCTAACCCAAATTCCCTCTTATAATTTGGAGAGTATACCGCGCGCGGAAAACAGCAAAGCGGATGCACTGGCCAAACTTGCTAAAGAATTGGCTGACGAGAACCTCGATGACGTTAGAATCGTGGTACAAAGCCGTCGAGTGCTCACCCCAGCAGAAATATCTTTGGAATCATCCGAAGAAAAAGGAGCGAACGAGCAGACAACCATGCAAGTAAAAGATTGGCAAAACACCAAAGATTGGAGAGAAATCTTCATAGATTACTTCAAAACCCATCGAATGCCTGAAGAAGCGTCCACAAGACATCAGCTCGTGAAACGAGCCCTGTCTTTCGCCTTCGTCAACGATACCCTGTACAAGAGGTCATTTGATTCTTTGTGGCTGAGATGCTTAGGACCTGACGAAGCGAAAAGAGTCGTCCAGGAAGTTCACGACGGACTCTGCGGTTCTCATCAAGCAGGCCCTAAGATGAAGTTGAAGATAAAACGGATGGGCTACTACTGGCCCACGATGATTCAGGACTGCATCGAATATGCGAAGCAATGCCACTCATGCCAAATTCATGGGGACTTCATCCACCAGCATCCAAATCCGCTACACCCGACAGTGTCTAGCTGGCCATTCGAAATGTGGGGAACTGATATAGTTGGCCCCATCGAACCAGCATCGTCTAAGGGACATCGTTTCATCCTAGCGGCGACTGACTACTTCTCTAAGTGGGCAGAAGCGATACCGTTAAGAGAAGTGAAGACGGAAAATATCCTCCACTTCTTCAAAACGCACGTCATATATCGGTTTGGAACTCTGCGACGGATCATCTCCGATAACGGGCCAGCCTACAGAAGCCACAAGATCAGTCGCTTTGCGCAACAGCATAATATAGACTGGAGATATTCCTCAGTTTATAATCCGCGAGCTAACGGTCTGGCTGAGGCCTTCAACAAGACCTTGACGAAGATCATGAAGAAAACGGTGTCACGAAATAAGAAAGACTGGCACGAAAGACTGCAAGAGGCTCTTTGGGCGTATCGAAATACATTTAAGACGGCCACAAACACAACGCCGTACGCGTTGGTATTTGGGACGGAAGCAGTACTCCCTCTCGAGATAGAATTACCCTCTCTACGAGTGGCAGTCCACTACGAGCTGACAGACGAAGAAAATGCTCACCTTCGGCTTGAGGAGCTTGACGCCCTTGATGAAATCCGGCTCATAGCACAGCAAAATCTAGAAGCTTATAAAGCAAAGATGACGCGCTCATACGAAAGATTGACCCGACCGAGGACATTCCGCCAAGGTGAACTCGTGCTAGTGGTCAAAAGGCCTATGATCCCCAATCGCGCCAAGCGGGGAAAATTCGAGCCAAACTATGAAGGTCCGTACATCATAGACAAAGTCTACCAAGGTGGAGCCTATCTACTCATGGACATGCACGGTGAAAGGCCTTTCAGACCGATAAACGGTCGCTTCCTAAAGAGGTACTACGCTTAATGAGCCATAGCCTAGGTCAATGATAGATGACGACGACTATGTCCGCTCGCTATCTTCCTAAGCTCAAGCTTTATAAAAATAGCCAGCCTTCTCAACAACGGACCGAAATGTCCTTAAACTAATAGCAGACAAAAACGTCTTTAAACTGCTACCACAGCATCTTAGGCTGACGAAATAAAAAAAAATATAAATAAATAAAGAAAAAATATAATAAATAAAAACGGTATGTCCATAAGCAAAAAGGGCACGGATGAAAACCCGAAAGGGCTCCGTGAGTAAAAACCGCAGAGCTACCGGTGAGTATTCGTGAAAACCCGAAAGGGCGCGACGTCGTAAAAAAAAAAGAGAAAAAGAAAATAAAAAGAAAAAAAAAATGGTATGTCCATAAGCAAAATGGGCACGGATGAAAACCCGAAAGGGCTCCGTGAGTAAAAACAACAGGACTACCGGCGAGTGTTTGTGAAAACCCGAAAGGGCGCAACCTCGTTAAAGGACACTTACAAGGTCCCCTCGACCTTGTAGGGAGAAACCACCCGCGTGAGATCCTTATGACTCACAAGGGAGTAACACACTTAGGGATCCCCATGATTCCTAGGGAGAAAATACCCTCGCGAGATCCTCACGACTCGCGAGGAGAAATCTCTTATGGGACCCTCACGGCTCATAGGATTTGAAAGTCTTAAGTTACAGAGACCTAAACCTGTGCTTAAGCAGTCCCCACAATTTCCGATACTGTCCTATAAGTGGTTCAATATTGACCCTTATATACAATCCACGGGCGCGAATAAACATTTCCCTAGCCAAGTCTCATCCGTGACTGGGGGATATGTTCGCATGGTAAACAACTCTTGTAAATCCTCTCGATTTATGAGGAGAAAACCCTCATGTAAGATCCTTACGACTTACAGAGGAAACGAACACTTAGGAATCCTCACGAGTCCTAAGGAGAAAATACACCTACAAGATCCTCACGACTTGTAGGGAGAAATACCTTTGTGAGACCCTTACGGCTCATAAAGTCAAAAGCCTTAGTCGACAAGACCTTAACACTAGTCACTAAGCCTCCTTTGTTCGACAACGACAGAGGCAAATGATGATTCGCTCCTGGTAATATCCCAGTTGCAGCGGTGCTGATGCCGAAATCGGTGTCCAATTTCAGGTTTACAGCGAAAAACCAGTAGGCCGCTCATGCATACGAAATAGCCGAAATGATGGGGCAACTTGCAATAAAAAGCAGCAAGTAAAATGTATGCATGCAAAATAGCCGAAATGATTGGGCAACTCGTTATAAAAAGCAACGAGTAAAAATAAAATAAATAGCCGAAATGATTGGGCACCGCGAAAAATAGCCGAAATGATTGGGCAATCACGACCTTCGCGATATAAAAGATGAAATGATAGAGCATCGCGGAAATAAAATAAAATAAAAAGAAGAAATGATAAAACTTTGGCCCTACAGTTAAGATCACATCGATCCCTGTATACAATCCAAGGGCGTAAACAAAGAAGGAACCATACTTTCCCAGCGGATTCCGTCAGACGACGAAGCCAAACCTCAACGGTTCATTTCAACCGAAGAAGCCAGTGACTTCAGCAAAATTCCTCGACTCACGGATACAAACACTCCTTGACGAGAGCCTTCTGATCCGCGTCGACCCGCAGAGCCACCAGTGCCTCCGCGGGAATCCTCGACTCATTTCAAACCCTAAGGAAACAAATAATCCTTAGCGCTTGGGAAACAAATAATCCCTAGCAAAATTCCTCGACTCACGGATACAAACACTCCTTGACGAGAGCCTTCTGATCCGTGTCGACCCGCAGAGCCACCAGTGCCCCCGTGGGAATCCTCGACTCGTTTCAAACCCCAAGGAAACAAATAATCCTTGGCGCTTGGGAAACAAATAATCCCTAGCAAAAATTCCTTGACTCACGGATACAAACACTCCTTGACGAGAGCCTTCTGATCCGCGTCGACCCGTAGAGCCACCAGTGCCCCCGTGGGAATCCTCGACTCGTTTCAAACCCCAAGGAAACAAATAATCCTTGGCGCTTGGGAAAAAATAATCCTTAGCAAAATTCCTCGACTCACGGATACAAACACTCCTTGACGAGAGCCTTCTGATCCGCGTCGACCCGCAGAGCCACCAATGCCTCCGCAGGAATCCTCGACTCGTTTCAAACCCCAAGGAAACAAATAATCCTTGGCGCTTGGGAAACAAATAATCCCTAGCAAACTCCTCGACTCACGGATACAGACACTCCTTGACGAGAGCCTTCTGATCCGCGTCAACCCGCAGAGCCACCAGTGCCCCCGTGGGAATCCTCGACTCGTTTCAAACCCCAAGGAAATAAATAATCCTTGGCGCTTGGGAAACAAATAATCCCTAGCAAAATTCCTCGACTCACGGATACAAACACTCCTTGACGAGAGCCTTCTGATCCGCGTCGACCCGCAGAGCCACCAGTGCCTCCGTAGGAATCCTCGACTCGTTTCAAACCCCAAGGAAACAAATAATCCTTGGTGCTTGGGAAATAAATAATCCCTAGCAAACTCCTCGACTCACGGATACAAACACTCCTTGATGAGAGCCTTCTGATCCGCGTCGACCCGCAGAGCCACCAATGCCCCCGTGGGAATCCTCGACTCGTTTCAAACCGCAAGGAAACAAATAATCCTTGGCGCTTGGGAAACAAATAATCCCTAGCAAAATTCCTCGACTCACGGATACAAACACTCCTTGACGAGAGCCTTCTGATCCGCGTCGACCCGCAGAGCCATCAGTGCCTCCGTAGGAATCCTCGACTCGTTTCAAACCCCAAGGAAACAAATAATCCTTGGCGCTTGGGAAACAAATAATCCCTAGCAAAATTCCTCGACTCACGGATACAAACACTCCTTGACGAGAGCCTTCTGATCCGCGTCGACCCGCAGAGCCACCAATGCTTCCACAGGAATCCTCGACTCGTTTCAAACCCCAAGGAAACAAACAATCCTTGGCGCTTGGAAAACAAATAATCCCTAGCAAACTTCTCGACTCACGGATACAAACACTCCGTGACGAGAGCCTCCCAACCCGCGTCAACTCGCAGAGCCACCACTGCCTCCGTGAGAGAATTCTCGGTTCGTCACACCTTGCAAGATAAAGTCTCGGGCAGCAAGGATTAAAAAACTTGCTTCCTGAACAATGTGGCCCTGCAAGTCAATCCAAAATGGTCTCTTGCATACTATCCACGGGTCTCACTCTCCAAAGTCGAATTTCGACAAGGAGGGAAACAACCGCTTACGAATCCTCTCGACTCGTAAGAGGGAAAAATTCTCTTATAGGATCCTTACGACTTATAAGAGAAAACCACACTTAGGAATCCTCACGATTCCTAAGGAGAGAATCCACCTATGGGATCCTCTCGACCCGTAGGAAGAAAAGCCTCTATGGGACCCTCACGGCTCATAGAGTTGAAAAGTCTTAAGCAGTAGACCTGAACCTACGGCCTAAGCCATCACTATTTCTTAGGGAAGTCAAAATACTCGTTTTAGATATCCATCAATCATGGTTATTAAGACAGCCTGCTGACAATAAAAAGAAGATGACAGAAAGAATATCTGATCTACATTTGATCCGGCGTTCGTGACGCATTCATTTATGCACAGGCAGAAGACTCAGGATGAGAAATAAGACAAGCTGAAATAAAAGGGAGGAGAGTTTCCATTCATACTGCTAAAAAAAAATTCCTTTTTTACAATCATAAGAACAATAAATAAGAAACATTATTCAAATTATTACAACGGTATAACCTCGGACCCGGGGCACGGATTGAGGAAATCGAAAGTAAGGCCATCCAGAGTTCTTCTGGCCTTTCTAATTATTCTTATGCGCAGTCTTTCGCGCTCCTCTGTGTCGATATCATCGGCAAGCCCCCCCGGCCTTCGATAAGCAGCAACTATCGTCGTCTGCTGGAAGACTTGGTGTAGGATGTCAATGAGGCTGTTCCGCCGTTTCTTTGAGATCAGCCCTGTCAGGTACACTGAATGCACCTTGTCTTCGGCATCATCCAGCGCGTTTAGCGGTAAGGCCTCATGAAGACCCGGAAGTGCTCTCCATATGGCCCCTAACACGACTTTCAAAAGGGCCGAACGACGAGGCAACAGCCACCCACCGCTTGCGTTCAGACGACCCATGACTTCTGCACATTCAGCGTCTGTAAACTCCTGGTTTTGTTGGCGACCCTGAGCGCGGATATCGTCGTGAGTAATGAACTCGTGCAAACTGTATAGATGCACCGCCGCCATTACGCCTGGAAGAAATATTACAGGAAGATCAGCAGTAGAAAAACGATAACATACATAAAGGACTAAATTCCTAGAGAGCAAAAATATGTTCAAGGATAAAGTCCCCAGGACGAAAGCTCTGCTGGTTAAGGTTAATCTAAGAATCGATTTTACCTAAAAAGTTTTTCTAAAAACTTTAAAAAAAATAGGGGGGGAGCAAGGCACCGGAGTTCTTGAAGTCAAGAACGAAGCTCTGAAATTTTTTGAAAATAAAAATCTGAAAGATGATAAGTATCTGTGGGGGACCAAAGGTCCTATTTATAGGCATCAAGTGCCTCTTCGACTTCGAAAAGTTGTCACGGCGGTTTACCCTAATCAGAGCGAAGCTCTGTTCAAATTCCGAGGCGGGAGATGAAGCAACGCTTCGTCTTCCCCCAATCAGAGCAAAGTTCTGTCTTGAAAATTAATTTAATGAAGCGACGCTTCAGATTGTTTGCGCTGCGCAACGTGCCACGTGTCTGACGCAGACGCATCAGAGCAGCGCCCAAAGCAGTGCACCCAATCAGAGCAAAGCTCCTTTTCGAACAAAATTAAAGGAAGCAACGCTTCAGTTGCGCTAAGCCGTGCGTTACACGACACGCGTCAGCGCAGATGCGCTAACACAATTGCACTGCACTGTGCGCTGTGCGACACTTGTCATACCCTGAAGCATTTGCGTTAAACAAAATTAAAGGTTCTAAAAAAAAATCTTTTCTGCTTTTGTTAAAATAAAAAGATTTTCTTCTGTAAAACAGAAGCCCTTGGATCAAAGATCCGACTGTAAAGGGAAATTCCCCTAAATCATTCAGAAAAGGGATTTCTTCAATAAATCGAATTTGCTTCTCAATTTGCAAGATGGAGCCTCAGGCAGCAAGGATTAAAAAACTTGCTTCCTGAACAATGGAACCCTGCAAGTCAATCCAAAATGGTCTCTTGCATACTATTCACGGGTCTCACCCTCCAAAGTCGAATTTCGACGAGGAGGGAAACAACCGCTTGCGAATCCTCTCGACCCGTAAGAAGGAAAAACTCTCTTATAGGATCCTTACGACTTATAAGAGAAAACTACACTTAGGAATCCTCACGATTCCTAAGGAGAAAATCCACCTGTGAGATCCTCTCGATCCGTAGGGAGAAAAGTCTCTATGGGACCCTTACGGCTCATAGAATTGGAAAGCCTTAGGCGACAGATCTGAACCTGCGGCCTAAGCCACCGCTATTTCTTGAGAAAGTCAGGATACTCGTTCTAATAATCCGTCAAACATGGTTACTAAGGTGGCATGCTGATAATGAAAGAAAGAAAAGACGGAGAGAATGACACATTACAAAAAAAGGTGTATCTTTTATTCATAAACTTGATTGGATACAGGATACATTATGTCAAAAAAATAGGTATATATATACATCCTTTTATCTACAAGCACAAACGATACAAGGATGGATAACTACTGAGGAGGAAGTGTCTTTAATAAATTCACGAGCTGCTCTCGCACTTCCTTCAGCGCTTCCTCCTGAGTGACAATCGCAGCCACCTCCGCCTCCACCTGGGCCCGTTGCCGCAAGAAAGATGAAAGTTGCTCCTCTGCCGCCTTCTGGGCTGCTTCCTGGCTGGGTGCAGCTCGCTCGACAACATCAAGGTGTTGCCTTAATGATAACCCTTCAGAGAGACATTGCAGGAGACCCTCAAACGCAACCTTCAGCCATGCGGCGTTGGCCTCCACCCGAGCATGCAGTTGGGCAGACTTTCTCGAAGTCTCACCTCGCTCCTTACGCCTTGAAATGACTTCTTGTTCGAGGTGGTGGAGGTAAGGAGCGCTCTGCTCAATCCACGATGTTCTTTGATTACTGGCAGCCAAGGCCTCGGGAGCGGGACACAGCGACTCCAACTGATGCAAGCGAGCCTCGATCTCCCTGCAATGGTTAACCCAGGATGCGATGACGCCCTCATCATGAAAGTTCACGAGTATTGCTAACATCGGGTTAGCCACCATAGCGAAGTCTGCGGCGGATGTAGGAGTTTCAACGTCGAGTTCCTCGACGTAGTCACTCAACATGCGCAGACTATTCGCGGAGCCTTTTGAAGACAGACTCCTCAGATAAGGACCCGCCGGCATTGTAATACGAGGCTCGAAGGGCGCCGAGGCCGGAACGACAGCTGAAAGGAAACAGGATACGGTCAGACAACAGTACACAAAGTGAAGAGAGGGAAGTTACCAATGTGATAGTCGCTGTACCAGTCGAGACAGGTGGCAAGGTCGGAAGGGCCGGCGGCGCGGCAGATCTTTTACCCCCTCCTTTAATTTGTAACACTGCAGTTGAGATGAGAAAAGAGGTTAGAGGTAATTCCATCAATAAAAAAAGAGGAAGGATGTCAACAGAAATCATACTCACCAGCGCCACCAGAAGAAGAAGCAAGCTCAGATGGGAAGGAAAAGTGTGGGAGCAACATCTGATATACATGATCAAAAAGCGCTCCTGAAAACACAACAGTGTGACTTTAGTACACGAGTTATATGTCTGGAAAACAAGATTAATAAATCGTAAACACATACCTTCCAGCATCTTCGAGGGTATGAGAGAGGGTAGAGAGGTGACCACCGCTAAGGCAGTCGTTGAAGGCGCTCCCTCGAGCAGTGGGGCATCAGCACTGGCAGCACCTGCATTGCGAAAAAGTGAACTTGTCAGAAAAGATTGTAAAGTTAAGAAAAGCAGCCACTTAGGGTTTACCTGAGGAGCTCCCGGCTGAAACGGAGGCGACTCCCTCCTCTATCGACATGAGACCACCGCCCGTGGCCTCGTCACCCGACTCGATGGGGACCGTCGTCGTGCTCGCTAAACCTGGAGACGGCGGAGGGCCATAGTCGGGAAGGGCTATGATTGGAGTATTGCCAGATTCCAGGGAAGGAGCGGTTGGCTCATCCTCAGGAAGCGTGGCCACCTCACCCACCACTCTCTCAGGTTCAGTAGTTGCAGTTGTATCGTCCACCGTCGCCAGGGGACCGCCGACCTCGAGCGCCTCATCTGCCACCACCGTGGACTCAGTTATAATGATCAAATCATCTGCCACCACTTCAGGTTCGGCATCAACGACCTTCTCGGCGGTAGGCCCCTCAACCTCCACTTCAGGCTCCATGGCCTCAACGATGTTGCCCACTGTCGGCTCGAATTCGGCAGGCACCGCCTCCCCCGTTCCCCTAGGATCAACGGCCTCCGCCTCCCCCTCGATTGGACTTGGCCCTGCAAGATAAGAGATATAAGGACCAACAACATTAAAATCCTTATAACAAAAACTCTGAGAGAAACATTACCTGAAGTGGATTTGCCGTTGGCGTTCCGAACTGCGCGCGCCACCTCTCTGCGGGCAGTGGATAGGGCGACAGGGGCCTCTTCGGATGGAGTATCAGCGCGAGGGATAGTGCTAGGACCCGCTCCCATAGCCAAGGCAGCCCTGCGTGCCTTCGCCTCACGCCTCAGCCTCTTCCTCTCCTCCCGGGCTGTCGCGATAGACCTTTGTGACGCCTCCTTCAAGGCGTCGTCATCCTCGTTCAGGGATGCCTCCAGAGCCTTTAAGGCATCTCTCATCGGCTCTTCAAGACGAACCTCCTGCGGTGGCTCAGAGGGAGCAGGAACATCGCCGGCTGGCGGAACATTTGTGTCGCTTGGTGGGAACGGCATTGAAGTTCCTGTAATTTAAAGGGAAAGGTTAGATCGACCATAACACAAGGAAAATGAAAAACTTGATGAGTCGAAACTTACTAAGGCCCATAGATGCTCTGAGACGTTCCTCCTCCTGGAAAGTCTTCAGAGAAGCAGCATTGGCTTCTTCATCAGTGATGCCTGTTGAAAGAAAAGAAAGAAAAGCGTTAGTCAAAAATAATGAAGAGGATGAGTTGCAATAAAGAAAAGGCGACTAGTAGTTACCTGATTGCGCAAGCTTAGCCAGCCACGCGTCACGCTTCGCCAACCATGCTGAAGCTCTGAGAGCAGCCTCCAAGTCTGTATCGTCCGGCGGCGGCATCACCAACCCTGCGTTAGTCCCATATTCAAGCAGACCTTCAGCATAAGGAGCATGGGGTTCCTGGCCGAACACGACATCCGCAGCGAAGAGCGACTTCTTTTTCTTTTGCCCTCCGACCCTAGGCTCATGGGGGATCGACTTCCACTTGGCAGTCACTTTTGGACGACGGGTCCCGATGTCCGTACCCATGCCAGACTCCGGCGAGGGTACAACCACTGTTTCCACTGGAGCACACGGTGCGGGAGGTGCATCCACGATATCAGGGAGCGGCAATTCACGTGGAGGACTTTGCGCACGTGATGGTCTTCTCCCGGCATCTTTTAGAGGAGCGACTACTGGAGTCCTAGGAACCAAAGGAGCGTTGCGATCGGTACCTGGAGGCGCACCCTTACGATCGACCAACAGTCGCCTTTCCTCCTTTATAACTGCTCCTGTTGCATGATTGTACCAGTCTTTGTACACATTGAGGAGTCTCGGAGCGTAAGCCGGCGCATTGATAAAAAAATGAGAGCTCGTATTCACACACATGAAATGGTGCAGTGCATTCTCCATCCCTTCTTCAGTGGCAGCGGGTTCCAGCAAGAAGGCTTCCAAGGGGACCCCTTGATCATAGCCCAGTTTTTGAGCAAAACGATGTGGGTTATACCTCATAAAAATTGCCACACCATTCTGCCTAAAAACTAAGAAACCCGGTCTAACGGAATATAAGTGAAGGGTCTCCCGAGCCGTTAAAACTGAGGCTCCATCCTTAAAGATATCTTGTAATGGCCGCGTCACAGTGGTAGACACCTTTCCAACGGTCAATACCTTATCGACAAAGGACATCCCGGCTCCGACGGTATTAGGGCGAAGGAGTAAGCCCCTGGCGTTCCGCGGTGATGGGGTTACAATTGATGCGCCGATCAGCTGTATAATACGAGGAAAACCGCACTTGTCAAAGAACAAGGGCCTTTTATGCATCCCGAAGACACCTGCTGTGTGTAAATCGAGCCACGATGCAAAATAATACATCGGAAAGACCACATGCAGTACCCCGGGCTCATTAGCATCCGCTGCTCGACTGAGGCCATGGTATAAGTGTGCCAAGCCAGCGATCCCAACAGCCACCTTCACCCCGATGACCATCCGGTATGCTGGATAAAAGACAGAGGGCCGCATCCGATGAGAGTGCGTTGGGATAGCGAACCAACTCAACCATAGCCCGAGAAATCCTAAGAAAAAGGCCTCCTCATCCATTCCAGTGGCCGCTACTTCTGCAAGAGACATGGTTGGAAAGTTAGGAAGAAAAAAATCCTTTTGTCCTACTTCATTCGCCGGCAGGTTATCCAAACCTAAACCGAAAGGGTCCTCAAGGGTGGCAAACTTGGCAGTGTCCGCAGAGAGGACGTTCGGGTGAAGAAACCGAGCAATGAAATCCTCAAAATTAACTCCCCGACTCCCATGTTCGATGAAGAGAGACTCATATATGTTCAACACTTTAATCAAGCTTGGGAACTGGTGCTGAACAGCATTATCTGGCGTGACCTCCTTTACCATCGGCCCAGCACCGAAGACGTACACGTCTGTTGGGAGCAGCTCCTCATAATGTTCCCCCGTCACCGGTAAACCGGATACCTCCGCAAACTCCTCCAGGGATATTGACACTTCCCGATCCATCGTAAGGAAAGTGTGGGTAGGAATATTCCATTGCTCCAGGAAAGCTTTGAACCACCAGGTGGGAAGCGTGGGATACTGGAAGAGAGAGACGTAGACCGCGGTGTACAGTCCTAATCTTATCAACTGCGACTTCTTCGTCGACAGGATATACCGGGCCCACGGCAGATAGCCAATCGGGTGGCGGGGAATCAGACCAAAGTTATACGATTGCCCCCAAGGTCGTGCTTCACCTTGACAGATACGACGTCCTAGGATGTCCAAAACCATAGGACGCTGAACCGGTATCGCATCTATGGCGGGATGTAGAAAGCCTTTCGATGTCCAATCCGCCAACTCCACGGCATACTGCACCGAGGGTGGGGTAGCATAATGAATAGCTGTGATGTGCTCGGACGGCACTGCGTATGTGAAGCTGCGTCGACCCATAATAATCTGGTTATACCAGGACCCCCAAAGGTGAAGATTCTTGTACTCCGGGTCGTATTCTCTAATCATGGTCAGGACTTCACAGTCCGAGGGCGCCTCGGGAAATCCTTCCTCCGTGCGGACGAACGGGAATGAAGTGTCTAGAGACATGATCGCTGCAAAAAGAACAATTTAGCCGTTAGTGTTGTAATTCCAACGTTTGGCGTTTAAAGAAGAAAATGCATTAATTAAATTAAAATTAAAATTAATTAATTACATCACACAGCAGTGCAGTGAGTAAGGGACCAAAGGGGGACCCACAAAATCTGGATGACAGTACGTCAGTTAGTAGGACAATCTCATCATTGGAGGAGATTGTCAGTTGTTCCCCAGGAAAACGTTCCCATTAATAAAGAATCCCTAGAGATAAGGAGAAAATCTCCTCTTTCAGAGCAAAGTTCTGTCACAGAATGACACTTGTAAAATTCTGGTCTCAAAGGAATGAGATTCCTTAAAAAGAGCTTAGCTCTGTGATATTCCATCAGAAAGAAAATTTTGAAAGGAAATTTAAAATTAAAATTTCTGGAATCTTAAAAAAAAAAGAAAATCCATGAAAACTTATAAAAAAAATCTTCATTTTTCAGATCTAAAAGATCTACATTTAATTCAAGAGCAAAGCTCTGTTCATGGGTTAGAACCCATGAACAAGATCTCTGTAGATCTATAAGTTTTTTTAGAGCAAATCTCTGTTTATGAAACCCCAATGGGGATTTCTTTAGATCAAAAGATCTGTGAGAGCAAAGCTCTATTGGTTAATTAAAATTAATTTCACTTAAGATTAATTTTACCTAAAATTTCTAACTTGGAAAATGAGAGCAAAGCTCTAAGGTTCTGGAAACGAGAGCAAAGCTCTGGAGTTCTAAGCAAGAGCAAAGCTCTGGAAATCAAAATCTTGAAATGATAAGATTTTTCTAAGGGCCAGAGGTCCTATTTATAAGGCGCTAGCGCCCCTTGAGCTCACCCCTTGATCCAATGGTCAGGGAGTTGCCACCGTTGCACTCACGTGCGCGCCACGTGAGCGCAATGGTGGGGGGGCATTTGTTTCGCCCAATCAGAGCAAAGCTCTGTTGAAATTCAAAATTCAAAATTTTGAAGCAACGCTTCAAGTCTCGGGCGCAACGCGCCACGTGTCAGGCGCTAATACGTCAGCGCAGCGCCTAAGAGGGCGCGCCCAATCAGAGCAAAGCTCTGTTTAAAGGAAGCAACGCTTCAGTTGCGCATGCACTACGCTGCGCGACACGTGTCAACGTGGATGCGCTAGCGCAGTTGCGCTGCGCTGTGCGCTGCGCGACACGTGTCAGCGCGGATGCGCTAGCACAGTTGCGCTACGCTCGGCGCTGCGCGACACGTGTCAGCGTGGATGCGCTAGCGCAATTGCGCTGCGCTGTGCGCTGCGCGACACGTGTCAGCGCGGATGCGCTAGCGCAGTTGCGCTGCGCTGTGCGCTGCGCGACACGTGTCACGCGCTGGGGCATCTGTGCTAAACTGAATTAAGATTCTAAAGAAATCTTTCTGTTCTTGTTAAAACAAGAAGATTTTCTTGTACAAGGCAGGGGGCCTTTGGATCAAAGATCCAACGGTGGGGAAAATCTCCCAAATCACTCAGAAAAAGATTTATTTAACAAATCTAACTAATTTATGGGCACTATAAAAAGGACCCTAGACATCAATTCAAAGGCATCAGCACCCTTCTAAAAAAAAAAGAAAAAGAAGAAAGCTCTTGAGAACTCCTCAAGAACAACAGAAGGTAAAAAACCTTTAGGAAAGAAGAGAAAATTTTCTTATGGGCAAATTATTGATCTAAGAACAAGATCAATTATTTTAAATAAGAAATATATGTATATATATATATATATATAAAGTAATAATAGTGCTTTGCACTTTTTGTGAACCTCTGGTTCTTGAAACAAAAAAAAAGAGAGAAGAAAAATTTATTTTCTTTGATCTAAATTAGATCAAGGAATCAAATAGTGCTTTGCACTCCTGTTCTTGAATCTAAAAGATTCTTAGTGCTTTGCACTTCCAAACTGCGCTGTTGCGCTCTTGAGAGAGAGCCACGTGTTAGCTACTTGCGCTACGTGCTCTTGAAATAGAGCTTTGCTCTCTGGAATTGGCGCAACTCACCAGAGCGCGCCACGTGTCCGCAGCGCACTAGCGCAGCGCACTGCGCTGTTGCGCTTGCGCTTACCAGAGCATGACACGTGTCCTAACCACAAGCGCTTGCGCTCAGTAATTGGTGCAGACCGCCTGATAAATGCAATGCATTTCTCAAAGGTCCAGGCCCAAGCCAAAAGACCAAGCAGGCCTAATTAAATTGATGCTATGCATCATTTATAAATAGGCAGAGCCCAAACAAAATAATAAAAATGCTATGCATTTTAAACGGGGCAGAGCCCAAACAAAGTAGATTCCTTGCAGAGCTCAGAATAAATTGATGCTCTGCATCTTTCATGAGCAGAGCCTAAACAAGAAAAATAGAAAATAATGCAATGCATTATTTAAAAATGGGCCAAGCCCTAGCACAGGTCTAACAGACCAAAAACAAATAAAAGGCGTTGAATATTTTTCAACTGGACTTAGTCCAATCATGGTCGTAAGTCCTCAAATTAAATTGACTGAGCAAGACTGCTCTCCTAAATCAATTTACTACCGGTTCGAGGGTACATCTCCGAACTCCTCTGACACCTGTCGTTGTAATCCTTCAACGACGTCGGAGAGGTGACGGGTCCCAACGACCACACGTATATGGACTGCGGGGTCCTTAAACTCGTGGACCGAAACGTCCTTAAACTAATAATGGACCGAAACGTCCTTAAACTAATGATGGACCGAGACGTCCTTAAACTAATATCGGACCGAGACGTTCTTAAACTAATATTGGACCACCACGTCCTTAAACTGGAATATGGACCACCACGTCCCTAAACTGGAACATGGACCACCACGTCCCTAAACTGGAGCATGGACCGCAACGTTCCAAAACTACCTATGGACCACTACGTCCCTAAACTGGAACAATAGAGCCTCCAAATGCTCTTTTGTCGGATCTAAACGATCCCGTTTAAGTTGATCTTAGCCCCAAACACGGCTAACGTATCCTTAAACATTTAAATGGACTATAAAACCCCAAATTGACTTTGGTTCAAGGGTACATCTCTGAACTCCTCTGACACCTGTCGTTGTAATCCTTCAACGACGTTAGAGAGGTGATGAGTCCCGATGGCCATATATTAAATGAATCACCACGTCAAGTTGATCTTAGTCCAAAACAGGACTAACGTATCCTTGATGAACGTTTAAGTCGATCTTAGTCTCAATACGACTAACGTATCCTTAAACTAAAAACACCAAACCCAAATCTAAGTAAATACGGATTTGGACTAATCCACGTCCTACGGGCAACGGCATTACTCAGTCTCCGTATACAATCCACGGGCAACCACAAACAAAACAAACACACATGACACGAAGTGAAATTTTAGAGAAGGAGAAAGTTGTTACCGCGATGCGGTAGCGTAATTAACTGCAGGGGCTTGCGCCTGCAGGGAAGAGCGTCCCCACAATCAAAAGCCCCTCAAGCGAGGGGGAATCTGACGAAGTCTGCTACATCGGCCGCATCCGTCTAAACCTCCGATACACGGTGCCATAAATCAACCTGGTATCTTCGGAGAGGTGGATGGATAAAACAAAATAGCATCTGCCCTGAATCTCAGCGTCAGGACATCGCGGTCCTGTGCGCCGCCATTCGGAAGGGAACACCCCCTAAGCCCTCTATGCGATGTATCAGACGAACAGACCGAACTGTACGGAGATTGTCACATTCAGGCTCAGTAGGAGTTCAGATGGGTTTCACCTCGTCAGTCTTCTTGTCGGCATCTACCTGGGGACCGTTACGCAAAGCTAGTGCCGCTTGCGGTCTCTGGTTAAACCCAATGACAGCGTAGTGTCGAGTCCTTAGAGTCCCACACAGAAAGCTATTCGCCTTTAGGCAAAAGAGTAGAGGTCACATGGTTTTGCGACAGGTCGCATGGTTTTGCGACAGGGTTCAGTTACATCCGTGCACTTGTGCACGTTTAGTGTCGGGACAGTCAACACTAGCGGGCTTTGGTTTAAGCCAGATCCTAGTGTATGTTTTGGGATTGGATTTATCCAGTTTGTATTCGTGTTCCTCGGAACGCGGATACAGGTGTGTATGCACAGTTGACGGAGAGACAGAGGCAGAGGATTCTCATTAGGGTTGTTGACCATTGACAGTTGACTATTGACCTTTTGCTCAACCCTATTGAGAATATGATATATGATTAACAATAATATTAATTAAGTATTATGGTGACATGGTTGTTGAGGGGTTGACTTTGTTGACTTGTTGACTTTGTAGACCGGTTGACTAGGTTTGACTAGTTGACCATCATGATGACAATGGCTATCATTTCATGGAAAAGACTTTTTTCTTGCTTGTTTCTCTTGTGAGAAATGAGTGCATGAAATGATATGGCTATTGTAGCTTAAACCATTTACACAATACTTGATTACTATTATTGTGATGATGGCTTTGGATTATGAGAGCCAAGAGAGAAAAGTCTTCTCTCATTCTATCATTCTCATTCTCTCTCTTGTGCTCTTGAGCTCTTATCCCCTTCTTCTTGCTCTCCATCTCTTGAGTCTATGGTTCACTTGTCTCATGTGTTGAGAACCAAGAACCATAGAGTAAAATCCCAACACACTCTTCTCTACTCATTCTAGTTCATAAGGTTTAGCAAACCAAGGGAACTAGTTTCTTCAAAGACCGAAGAAGAAGCCAAAGGTAGAAGCTTTCGAGGTGGATCTATCTTCGACGCAAGGAGACGACGGAGTGAAGCCGATCCGGACAACCATCGAGGCTTGAAGACGAAGGAGTTCAAGAAAGGAAGGTATAACCCCCTAACCGAGTAGTTAACAACTCCTAGTTAGGTTGTCAGTTAGATGTTTGACAAAGATCCGGTTTTGAGTCCATGTTACCACCTCTAGAAAAATTGTTTTTCATCAAATTCCGCATGCCCGAAAGTACCGGGAGAGGTAGCATGGACTTACAGTGGTATCAGAGCCTAGTTTAACACTACCTAACATGTTAGCATAGTAATTAGAAATTCGATCGGAGAAAAAGTCACGAAATACTCCCGGATTTCAAACTTTCTGTCGATTTTCAAAGTGCTGCAAAAATTATTTGACATATACCAAAAATCGACTCAGGGTTTTTAGAAGAAACCGCAAAAATTCGACCCACTGAATCGATCAACGCGCCGCGTTTCCGCGGCGAGAGCTTGCTCCCGCCGCGGAACCGCGGCCGAGTTGACTCGGTCGTGGGGTTTTATTTTTGCAGTTTGTTCATAGGGGTATTTTGGGATTTTTGGAATATGTATTTTCTGCCCAGATTTTGCAGAACGAAAATTTTGTGTTTGGGGCCTGAAAATCCGTATTTTTGATCGAACATCTAAAAGACTTAAGCTGACGAGTTTTTCTGTGATGTGTTATTTGTGCTGAACGTCTGCTAATCGCTATATGTCGATTAGTGGTGGTTATACAAATCTGTGATCTGCAATGTTATTGGAATGTGTATATGAATTCATTGGATTGTCGCGGGTGAATAGCCGGGGGTTGTGTGACGAGAGTTTTCTTTTCTTTCAATTTATGTAAATTTGTAAATTGATGTAATAATTATTTGTATGGCCGTACAACCGGGTCGGGGTTGTAGCTGTCATTGTATAATTTCTTTTTTACTGTTTTTGCTCCTAGGATAGACCCATGGAGAGGGTGCACAAACTACCGGGTATGCCGAAGTGCCGAGTGGCCTACTCACGGAGATGAGGGAGGTTGCTTCGCTTCGGGTACTTGGCGGGTAGTTTGCCGCACTCGTAGGGGTCTTGGGTAGGGTTTTGGCTATTCACCGCGACCGTGTAATCTGCTTTTCGTTACAGGCTCGTACGAATTGCGGGTTCCTAGTATATCCAATGTGTTCATCTGTGATCTGAAATGGCTATCATTGCAATATATCTATATATGATATTATTTAGGCGTTGCTTATGTTTTACAGCCGCGCTAGCCCAGCCCCCGCTCTGTCGTTAGTTAAGTAACCTAACGGGTAATGACGGGGCCCCATGGCGAATGCGAATGGCATAAGCGTACGTCATATTTTGGTTGTTTTCTGCAATGGTAGGATTAAATGATAGGACGCATTAAAAGAACTAATGCAAGAATATCACGCATTAAAAGAACTAATGCAAGAATATAAACCAAGTAAAAGTCGTTGGAACACTTTCGAAAAACCACTCGGTTCTTTTTAAAACTAACTTTTAAATGCGGAGCTTGAGCCACTCCTTTTAAAAGCTATCTCGTTCCATCGATCATATCAAGTTCACTACGTTCACGGTTTTGCCAAAACCATCCGTAGCCCTCCATCATTTCAGTTAAATGTTCGGTAGTATTCAAGCTATGTATTTTGACCTCACGCCAAGGCATAGTGATTGGTAGCTGCCGGATATTTATCTGTTGCATAGATAGAATGCGTTGGTTTGAGACAGTCGTACTGCCATTTTGGCCTACGTCAAAGGTATGTACGGGTGGGTTCAAATTAACCTGGATAATGATGGGAAAAACTTGACTTGTGACTTATGACATTTTGACCTCACGCCAAGGTCATAAGAGCATGGGGCAAAAATCCACATCGGGAGTTTCATAAGTACTGAAACTTGCTAGCATTGCATACCATTTGGAGTGTGATGATTCTGGTAGGATTCCTTCAGTTTCGTCACGCAATGATATTTTGATCCCGGTCCTACTGTGAGTATATGCTACTCCTCGGGAAATTTCTCACTTAACGATCTATGCTATAAATCTAGTAGGTGTCTAGAAAGGTGTTAGCGGGGCTACGCCCCCAGGGAAAAGAGGTTCTTAAATTAAGGAACTTCGCGAAAGCGTTGGAAAACCTCCCTCGAAGTACCGACACTAGCCTGGCTGAACTGTTAAGTAAGTATTGTACGGTGAGATTGATCCTGACTAATTCTTCCTTTTTGGTTTGAGGAGGGATTCAAGAAACAATAGGAGCCATCCTGTTTAGACAAACTAAAAACCACTCTAAACTTGCAAGAGCATCATGCTGAGTGTTTCTACTTCTCTCTCCTAATTGCAGCGACCAATCGACATGACTGGACTTAAGTTACTTCTAGATAAAAATATACTGACAGGGCCAAACTACAAAGATTGGCTCAGGAATGTCAAAATGGCAATCACTTACGACAAGCTGGTGTATCTTCTTACCACCAAAGCTCCCCCTGTTTCAGGTCCCACCTCCAGCGTCGCGGATAAGGAAATCCGTAAGACTTGGGAGATTGATAGCGCGAAGACCAAGTGCCTCGTACTTGCCTCTATGGACAACGAACATCAGAGGAGGCACGAGAATATGGACCTCGAATCCATATTTCTCCATACAAAAGAACTGTATGGAGAGCAATCTCGTATCGCAAGATACGAAGTGTCGAAGAAGTTATTTTCGGCAAGGTTGGCCGTCGGATCATCGGTAGCGGAACACGTGCTTAAGATGATTGGCTACATAGAAGAGCTCGCGGACCTTGGGACCACTTTGGAGAATGAGCTCTATACGGACTTGATTCTCCAGTCCCTTCCTTCCACTTACGCCCAGTTTATACTGAACTTCAACTTACAAGAAAAAGAAGTTGAACTTTCAGAACTCCTCAACATGCTGAGGAGCGCAGAGGGCACCCTACAGAAAGATAGGGAAACATCCACTTTGTTTGTAGGAGGATCTTCCTCTTCTAGGTCCAAGGCGAAAGCCAAGGGAAACAAGAAGAAAGCCCCCACCAAACCAAGGGGCGGTGTTAGTTAAGTGGATATGAAGGGAAAAGCAAAAGAAAAAGCAACAAAGAAAGCGGGGCAGCTTATGGATAAAGATGAATGCTTCTTTTGTCATAAGAAGGGACACTGGAAGAATGATTGCAGGGCTTGGAAGGCCAGAACACAGGAACTGAAGCAGGTTGCGGCTTCAGCTTCAGGTGTGTATGTTATTGAAAACTGTCTTTCAATAAACTCTACTTCCTGGGTATTGGATACCGGATCAGGATCTCATATCTGTAATTCTTTGCAGGCACTGAGAAAGCGTAGGGTTTTGAAGGCAGGTGATATGACCCTCAGAGTTGCAAACGGAGCTGGCATGGTTGCTGAGTCCGTGGGGGACTATCACCTGGGCATGTCAGATGGACATGTTTTGGTTTTGCGTAATTTCTATTTTGTACACAATGCAACTTGTAATATCATTTCTGTATCTTTATTATCTAAAGAAGGTTATGAATTTGCATTTGTAAGTAATGTTGTGAACATTCACCTTAATCATGTTCTGATTGGGTCAGGTACATTAAGCAATGGTATATACGTATTAAACCAACCACAGATTTCCAATGTCCAGAATACACACAAAAGAAAGTC
The DNA here is from genome assembly GCA_030015575.1 of Agapanthus africanus. Lineage (NCBI taxonomy): Eukaryota > Viridiplantae > Streptophyta > Magnoliopsida > Asparagales > Amaryllidaceae > Agapanthus > Agapanthus africanus. Next base: position 222,021,258 of record CM057340.1, read on the forward strand.
TCCGGAAATAAATCAGACTTTCTTATGGCATTGTAGACTAGGTTACATCAATGAGAGAAGGTTGACGAAGTTACATACAGAAGGATATTTGAATCCGTTCGAATATCAATCGTATGCCACTTGTCAATCCTGTCTCAAAGGAAAGATGACAAAGACTCCGTTCACTGGACACGGAGTAAGAGCGAGCGAGCTCTTGGGACTCGTACACAGTGACGTGTGCGGTCCAATGTGTACACATGCACGAAGCGGTTATTCTTACTTCATTAGTTTTACGGATGATTTTTCAAGGTACGGTTATGTCTTCTTAATGAAACATAAGTCTGAAGCCTTTGGAAAGTTCCAAGAGTATAAGAATGAAGTAGAAAAACAAACCGGCAAAAGTATTAAGATTCTAAGATCGAATCGAGGTGGAGAATACTTAAGTGCCGAGTTCCTGGATTATTTAAAAGAGAACGGAATTCTCTCTCAGCTTACTCCTCCATACACTCCGCAACATAACGGTGTATCGGAGAGACGGATCCGAACCCTATTGGATATGGTACGGTCCATGATGAGTAACACTGAGTTACCGCGATCATTCTGGGGGTATGCGCTAGAATCAGCTGCATACCTTTTGAACCGAGTTCCGACTAAGACTGTGCCTACCACTCTATATGAAATATGGAGTGGGAAGAAACCCTATCTTCAATATCTGAAGATCTGGGGATGCCCGGCTTTTGTCAAAAAGCAGCATGCGGACAAACTCGAGGCACACTCAGTACTGTGCAAGTTTGTGGGATACCCAAAGAACTCCAGGGGGTATCTCTTCTATTACGCAGAGGAACAAAAGATCATTGTTTCTCGTAATGCCCATTTTCTAGAACACCAGTTCTTAGAAAAGGAAACAAGTGAGAGCGAAATAGAACTGGAAGATATTCCAGAACCACAGACTATCACTGAAAGCTTAGTAGAACCAGAGGGTTCAAAAGAACAGGACATTCCAACGCCGCTCCGCAGGAGTAGTAGGCAGTCTCATCCGCCCGAGAGATAGTACGGTTTTCTCATAGACGGGGATAGAGAGGATTGCATCATAGATTATGATGAGCCTACTAGCTTCCAGCAGGCCGTTCAGAGCGTTGACTCGGTAAAATGGCTGGATGCAATGCGGACCGAAATGGAGTCCATGTACACCAACAAAGTATGGACGTTGGACATTGCTCCAGACGGGGTAAAACCCGTAGGATGCAAGTGGATCTTCAAAAGGAAGATTGGTGTAGATGGACAGGTTGAGACCTATAAAGCTAGGCTGGTTGCAAAGGGTTTTCGTCATAGACCTGGTTTGGACTATGATGAGACCTTTTCTCCAGTAGCTATGCTGAAATCCATTCGGATCCTTCTTGCCATTGCTGCCTTCCACGATTATGAGATTTGGCAGATGGACGTAAAGACCTCTTTTCTAAATGGAAATTTAGAGGAGTGTGTCTATATGGACCAGCCAGAGGGTTTCATTCAGAGTGGGAGCAGCGGAAAGGTGTGCAAGTTGCGTAAGTCCATCTACGTACTAAAGCAGGCATCGCGTAGTTGGAACATCAGTTTTGATGAGACAGTCAAGGAATTTGGCTTTATCAAAAATCCAGATGAACCATGCATCTATAGTAGATTTGTAGCGAGAACTGTAGTATTCCTCGTTTTATACGTGGATGACATTCTCTAAATAGGAAATGACATTCTTATGCTACAATCTGTCAAGGGGTTCTTGTCACACAGGTTCTCCATGAAAGACCTGGGTGATGCCTCATACATCGTGGGGATCCGGATCCATCGTGATAGATCCAAGAGGATATTAGGACTTTCACAGTCCAGGTACATCGACACCGTACTGAAAAGATTCAGTATGGAGGATTCCAAGCGCGGTAACCTACCGGCTTGTCACGGGATCACCCTCTCTAAAGAGATGTCTTCCAAGACTGATTTGGAGAGGGATCGCATGTCTATTATACCCTATGCTTCTGCGGTAGGCTCTATAATGTATGCGACGTTGTGTACCAGACCGGATGTAGCTTATGCACTGAGTGTGGTAAGCCGGTATCAGTCAAACCCTGGGGAGAAACATTGGATAGCAGTAAAGAACATTCTCAAGTACCTGAGAAGGACTAAGGAGATGTTCTTGGTGTATGGCGGAAAAAACCTCCAGATCGAGGCCTTTGCTGACTCCAGCTTCCAGAGTGACAAGGATGATTCCAAGTCCATGTCGGGTTTTGTCTTTACCCTCAATGGAGGGGCGGTGTGTTGGAAGAGTTCCAAACAGGAAACCGTTGCAGACTCGACAATGGAAGCGGAATACATCGCTGCATCTGATGCCGCAAAAGAAGCTGTCTGGATGAGGAAGTTCTTGAAAGAACTTCAGGTGGTTCCGTCCATTGTTGATCCAATACCTCTGTATTGCGACAACAACGGGGCTATAGCTTTAGCGAAGGAACCCAGGTCCCATCAGAGATCCAGACACATCTTGAGGCGGTATCACCTGATCAGGGAGATCGTGGATCGCCAGGAGATCGAGGTTCGGAGGGTCGCTTCAGAAGATAACACTGCAGATCCATTCACCAAGGCCTTACCCCAGACTCAGTTCGAGCGGCTGATCGAGATGATAGGTCTTCGATACGCCAGTACATGGCCTTAGTGCAAGTGGAAGATTGTTAGTGTATATGCCCTAGAGGCCATTACTGTATCATACTAGTTTTTATATTACTTAATGGAAGCTTGGGATATTCACCTAGTATATACAATCTTGCTCAAAATAGTAGTATGCTACTTGGTTTGTTTCTACTTCAATGTGTACATGTGTTTATTCTAGTATATCACCTATGCACATTAGTGGAGCCCTTAGGATCTTTGCTTGATTACCAGCGTTGTGATGGCAGTCACACTAGTGGGGGCTGGGTAATCTATAAGCACATCCTTATGCAGGTCCCTAGTCGCAGGACTATCGAGACAGGGCATCGATACTCCGGAGTAGACTAGCGTATGCGCTTCTCATCCCAGAGTGGGAGGTGGTCTGTCCCACAGCCATCAGTACGTCGTATTGGAGATAGTATACGGGTGCTAGTTGGGTTACGAGTACACGGAACAGGACTCGTCGGGAACTGACCGGTTGGTATTATACCTATCGTCAGTTATCAGTTCCCAGGTGACATAAGTACAGCTTAGTCCGCTGACTTGATACTGTCACTTCGCCTCGAGTGTGTTCCCACTGTACTTTGATTACTACCCTACCACGGCTCAAAGGAGTCGTGCAAACAGGTAGTAGTTGGGTACAGTCCCGAAGCACTTGGAGGCAGTGACGGTTAGACAGGATTCGTCTCTCCCGGTATTGGGGGTTGACATCGCGCTGTGTCTAGGAGAGCCATTACACGAGTCGTCCCTGGCCAGGGCAATCGAGATATACTGGTAGGCTTCCAGTGTTATCTCAGGGTGTTTTGGACTTCACTCTGACATGACTTGTACCGCTATTAGGGGACTGACGTTTACCGCCTCCTAGGCCCGCCATGCGATGTATCAGACGAACAGACCGGACTGTACAGAGATTGTCACATTCAGGCTCAGTAGGAGTTCAGATGGGTTTCACCTCGTCAGTCTTCTTGTTGGCATCTACCTGGGGACCGTTACGCACAGCTAGTGCCGCTTGCTGTCTGTGGTTAAACCCACTGCCAGCGTAGTGTCGAGTCTTTAGAGTCCCACACAGAAAGCTATTCGCCTTTAGGCAAAAGAGTAGAGGTCGCATGGTTTTGCGACAGGTCGCATGGTTTTGCGACAGGGTTCAGTCACATCCGTGCACTTGTACACGTTTAGTGTCGGGACAGTCAACACTAGCGGGCTTTGGTTTAAGCCAGATCCTAGTGTATGTTTTGGGATTGGATTTATCCAGATTGTATTCGTGTTCCTCGGAACGCGGATACGGGTGTGTATGCACAGTTGACGGAGAGACAGAGGCAGAGGATTCTCATTAGGGTTGTTGACCATTGACTGTTGACTATTGACCTTTTGCTCAACTCTAATGAGAATATGATATATGATTAACAATAATATTAATTAAGTATTATGGTGACATGATTGTTGAGGGGTTGACTTTGTTGACTTGTTGACTTTGTTGACCGGTTGACTAGGTTTGACTAGTTGACCATCATGATGACAATGGCTATCATTTCATGGCAAAGACTTTTTGCTTGCTTGTTTCTCTTGTGAGAAATGAGTGCATGAAATGATATGGCTATTGTAGCTTAAACCATTTACACAATACTTGATTACTATTATTGTGATGATGTCTTTGGATTATGAGAGCCAAGAGAGAAAACTCTTCTCTCATTCTATCATTCTCATTCTCTCTCTTGTGCTCTTGAGCTCTTATCCCCTTCCTCTTTCTCTCCCTCTCTTGAGTCTATGGTTCACTTGTCTCATGTGTTGAGAACCAAGAACCATAGAGTAAAATCCCAACACACTCTTCTCTACTCATTCTAGTTCATAAGGTTTAGCAAACCAAGTGAACTAGTTTCTTCAAAGACTGAAGAAGAAGCCAAAGGTAGAAGCTTTCGAGGTGGATCTAATTTCGGCGCAAGGAGATGACGGAGTGAAGCCCATCCGGACAACCATCGAGGCTTGAAGACGAAGGAGTTCAAGAAAGAAAGGTATAACCCCCTAACCGAGTAGTTAACAACTCCTAATTAGGTTGTTAGTTAGATGTTTGACAAAGATCCGGTTTTGAGTCCATGTTACCAGCTCTAGAAAAATTGTTTTTCGTCAAATTCCGCATGCCCGAAAGTACCGGGAGAGGTAGCATGGACTTACAAATGTTGTGCCGGATGCGCTTAGTCGGTTGCCAGCAATTCAGATGTTGACTGCACGGAAGGAAGTTATTGAAGATTTTTCGGAGATTCGAGTTGGAGATCGTGCTACCGCGTTCTTCAAGACAATTATTGCAGCTGCAAGTACAGTCGTCGTTGATCGAGAATAGATGCAGTGAAATTGCAGGACCCAAAATTCCAGAAGTTTCGAGAACAAGTTGAAGCCGGACTTCGAACGGGCTTGTTGATCCATGAAGATGGTTCGTTGCGGTATGGTAGCCGTTTGTGTGTGCCAAAGGGGGATTTTCGCGAAGAAGTTGTGAAGGAGGCACACAGTTCCGCATATTCCGTACGTCCAGGAGGCATGAAGATATACCGTGATCTACGACAGCAATTCTGGTGGGAAGGCGTGAAACGGGAGATTGCCCGCTTTGTGGCAAGGTGCTTGGTGTGTCAGAAAGTTAAGGCTGAACATCAAAGGGTTGCTGGTTTATTGCAACCACTTCCGATTCCTCAGTGGAAGTGGGAACATATAACCATGGATTTCGTGACTGCTCTACCGCGGAGTCCAAAGGGCAACAGTGCAGTTTGGGTGATTGCTGACGGATTGACCAAGGCAGCTCATTCATTCCTTTTCGGGTTGGTCAATCAACAGAAGTTTTGGCAAAACGGTGCATACAGGAGATTGAGTACCAGTGAGTATCTGTCACGTCCCGAAAGTACGGAACATGACCGGCACTTAAACTACGAAACGTCTCGAGGCGTTCGTAATCTAAGTAAGCCGAAATCCCAGAAAACCAAACCAAGAAAAGTAGTAGAGTGAAGGAAAACAAATTTAAATCAAGTAGTTTTAATAGCATAAGCCGAATTATGCGTTTTTAAAAACATCAAATATTTCCTGAAAATTTCGGCAGAGTCTCCTTTGTAAATACAGGCCCCCAAACGGGATACAACATGAATAGTATACGAAATCAATAAAAGGCATCCCCAAGAGGGAGCTAGCTTTTCGTCAATCGACGGTCACAACCACACAAGCAATATAAAATACAACGCCAAGGGCGAGGATCAAAACTCAAAAGGAACTCAAAACAACCAGAAATCCACAGAAAAATAACGCGCGACTCTAAGGTCGAAAGAATAACATCACTGGTCTCTATCTCAGAAATACATACATGTTTGGTTGATGGAACTTCTAGATACAACAGAATAATAATATACAAGTTATATAATGGGGGGGTACGATACAAGTAAACCCACCTACTAGCAAATCACCCGAAGGAAACTATGCCCGAAAGCCGTAATGAAACCTGTACGGCAAACCTGCAAGAAACTAGGGCACAACGGGGGTGAGTTGCCAACTCGTGAATAGAAAAACATCTACGCACAGAAATCGCATAAATAACGCAACCTAGGTCAATGATCATAATACATCCTCAAATATGTAACCAGCAACCCATAACAATGGTTAGGGCAAAAATCTAACCCAAGTGTAACTCCATGTGCCCGTGTCAGTGCCTCAGGTAGCAATGCATGAATGCATGAAATAGAATGCATGTACTGAAGAAAACTGCTTTCATAAATCAGTGAGATTTCTGTATTTTAAAAGAGAGGTACCATAAATGAAATCAGCATAAAACAGTGCCCAGCATCGACACAAAACAAGTGTCCAATATCTCGATATCTCTGTATCACAATCTCTGTACCTCAATATCTCAAACACAATCTCTAGGGCGCCGTCAATCTAGACCGGCCCCTACCATCTATCTCAAGACCACGACGGTATCCTCCGGATATCCGACGCGTCGGGTAAAATCACCGGTAGGTAGTGCTCCCCTGCCAGGCTCACATCGTCATCATCACGCGCTTCTTGCCCCGGGGTACCTTACCGGGTCCACCATATACCCGAAACGGTTCATCCATCTCCTCGAATCGGGTCTCGAAATCCATCAGCAAACTCATGGTGGACGACTCATACATCATGGGAAAACCGCATTTTTATTTAAAAAGAGAGAAAGCAGTTTATATATATTTTGCGGTTTTCCTCCAAATCCAGAAAATATCATGGAAATCCGAATCATCAATAGCATGTAAAACCATGAATATAAGCATGAGCATCCATGAATGCGGCATATAATGAATAACAGTATGCATGAAGTGACAAATAACAACTACAATGTCTAAACTAGCATATAAAGCAAGCAACTAATCATCATGTCAAAACTACTAGTTAACAAGCTACATTTGGCGATAATATTTTCTAAGGTGTACATGACATGGAAATTACCGATGAAGATGTGTGTGAGCCGGCAAGTAAGTGTACGTGGTACATACGCATCATCGGTAATGGTGTTGGTGTCCTAATAATATGATATCAACAGTGCAATAAGAAATTATAATATAAGTATGCGATGCAGAGCGAACAGTAATAATGAGCGGGAGCTAAATACTAAACACAATGATAACTAATCTGCATTACCCTAATATAAATCCTACAAATGGTGCCTTTTGAAATAACACAAATCATGGGGTTTTGAAAATAGGGGCTACGGTGTTTTTATGAAAAGTTACGTCTTTTGAAATATCCGTAGGATCCCTTGGGCTGTCTTTTAAAATACCCACGATTCGTTAGTTTTTGAAATAGGTATGAATCGAATCTAATCTAACAACCAAACTAAACTAAAGGACAAAGTTAACAAGCTGGACTGCAGGTAAGGAAACCGCCTAATATCTGAGTCGATACATATACATACCTGTATATATATATATTAGTCGGTGATCCCGCCTCAATAATACCATATCCAATACCATATCTATAATCAGACATCCCAAGTCAAGAGTGTGGATCAATCATCAAAATATAGCTCGTACGTAAATCCGTCGTACGGCATCCCTAAATCTGGGTACGGGTCAATATCATACTCAACACACTGTTCATCTGGTATCCTCTTTATCAAGATCATCATCTGGGGTACTGACCTATGTCTAGTACACTACTAATATCACTATTCACAAGGAATTGTCATCTAAAGATCCGCTATAACATCAGGACGTATCTCAAGTACGAATCCTGCCATATCACCGATCACACGGCCTCAACTCAAATCTCATCGACTCATCTCAATCCCAAGTACCATCCGCAAATCCAGAATGTGAACACCTAGTCCCATTCCCAGGTGAACACATAAACACATCTCCCCTTATACGCACAGGTAATAACATAGATGTATGCATGTGTGTGCGTGCATGTGTAGGTGTAACAACTACTCTAGGGTTTCACAACCAACTCTAAACGAATCCATGAACACCTAGAATCTACCTTTATCATCAAGTCTCAAATCAACATAATATATAATCAAAATATATGTGTGTATACGTATTCGTATACATCACCACGAACTGCGGGGGTGCTATACGCCATCCACCCGACTTCTCCCCGTAGATAAAAATCTACTCACCTGGTCCTCGCTCGCCGGTGCCGAAGTCGCCACGCGCTTGCTTGTCTTCTCGAAGTCCACATGGGGTACCTACATATCATAACGCACCGTGTCGTATTAAAATCCGACTCATGACCCAAAAACGATACGTGAATCCCACATAGGTCAAAACCTATGGTTGCTTTCACAAATCAACCCAAAAACCCTCGACGTCGGCGTACAAATGCCAAACCATCGAGAAAAACCCAAATACACTCATTTTCACATTCACGAACACTAATTTTAATATAAAAATAGGTTAAAACTCACAAAAACCCCAATTTCACTTAAAAAGTCTTTTTTCCGAAAATCTAGCAAGCACAATTCGCCGTATTTGTACAAAACATGATGTTTAAACAAATGTAACGGCCATAATACTTATTAAATATCTTAAATAAGTTATACAAACAATTTCCACATTTTTAATCCCAATTATTTAACCAATTTCAAAAGCCCAGTTAGCAAATTAGCATAATTAACACAATTTCTTTAAACTAACCATTAACAACTAACTACTAATCTTGTTTTAACAATTTTAGTGGCCACAATATTCACCAAATAACTTAATTAGGTCACAAAAATAGTAAGTAGATTTTTATCTTGCTAAATTATATTAAACCAAAAACCTAGTTTGCATAAAAGCTTAATTTGGACATTTTACAATTAACGATTTGTAATTAACAACTAGATTAGCTTTCAACAAGTCATAAGATGCTAATCCACACCACAACCATGCACAATTGATCACAACCCCATTTCCAAAACAAAACCCTAACTTGAATTCCTTAACCATGTAATTTGAACTTCTATAAAACCCAATCAACACTTAACTAAGCTAACATAAGCATTAATCAACAATTTAACTACAAGGTTAACCTTATACCTCCACAATTTTGTAGATCTCATTTGAAATCTAACCATCCAAAATGCTCTCTTGTCACCCCAATCCATGCATGTTAGGGTAAGCTAAAATGGGTAGGAGTTGGATTTTGATTTAGCTTGATTTTTGTGCTGATTTTGGAAGGATTTTGTGAGGGTATTTGAAGGGAAAATGGGGTTAAAAAAATGGGGCTGATTGAGGGGGGGGCACGGCCAGAAAGTATGGGGAGGGAGTGTGGGGCGTGTGGGAGTGGGGAAAGAAAGTCTAAGTCAAGGAAACATACCCCAAGTCAACACACAACCCTTCTCTCTTTATTCTTTTCTTTTCTTTTCTTTTCTTTTCTTTTACCAAAAGAAGTGGGGGAAAACTTTGGGGAGGGCTGCTGAATTCAGCAGAAATGAGGAGGAAAATGGGTGTGTGTGAGTGTGGGTATGGGTGTGGGGTGATGGAAAATGATAAATACTATACCCCAAACATCCATTTACGCTAAATTCACTATTTAAGCCTTTTTCTTAAATAATTTCTAAACCGTTTTGGCAAACGATATCGTTTCAAAAACTAAATGATAAAATTTTATTTAATGTTTTATGATGCACAAAATTTGTTTCAACTCATTACAATTTGTAATTTTCCCTAATTAAATGTATTAGTGACGGCTTAAAATAATATTAAAATAATATTTTTTTCTTTAAATTTGAAATTTCACCAGTGGCTCAATAAACACCAAAGACTAGCAATTACATAGCTAGAATATGTATATTTAATTTTATAATAAAGATATTTGCATTTTGAATTTTTACAGAAAACCCACTTATTTTACCGTTTTTTCGAAATTTCACCGAAACGATTTTCAAAACGTTACAATCTTCCCCCCTTAAAGAAATTCGGTCCCCGGATTTATATTAAAACTCCCCCCAAAATACTAAAACATCTAAACCAAAACCATCAAGTCGTCGGGGCTCCGAAATTGTAAATACATAAAACAAATCGTAGCGCAGCGCATGCGCATGAAAAATGTGCATATAACTCAAATCAAAACTCCGTCAAGCATCCCGCAATCATCGGAGTCATGGGGAAGACATCAATGCCAAATCCAAAGCAAAACCAATATGATATGACTCGAAACTATACATGTAAATATCGAATCTATATATGTAAGTATCTGAAGGAAATGCATGCCAAATCTCTTTAAGTCGCTGTGCATCGCGTATAACACTGCACAGTGGCGGACGTCTATCATAAGAAAATAACTATATAAATATATACCTTTGTTTGAAATGTACGTTCCGCCGTTTTGGAAACAATTTAGAAGGGTCTCCCCTTTTTTTTAAACATTTCGTGTCATATCAGACACGTAGGTAACTACTGAGGCTATAGCTCGTTTTTTGGAAATCCCTTCAATAACTATCAATGTATGTAAAATATATTCAGGTACTGTCCTCTGACTAGTCCTGCTCAGTACGAAAACACATAGCAATATCATAAAAATGTACTGCTCTATAAGAAAAATCAATCCCAAAATACGCGTATGAATACTACGTGCGTCTGGTGCGCACGAAAATCAAAATCCAAATATGTGCCATACATATGAACAGAAACAACATCTAAGTGCATCGGGTGTGCACGAAACATCTGTCGTAGGCAACATGTGTGCCTGACAGCAAAATCAGGTGCATCTGACATGCACGAAAAAAATTCTCGATTTAGTGCATCTGGTGTGCACCAAAATCACAATCGAAATCGAAGTCCAGTGCATCTAAGTGCACAAAATGCGTATCACTGCACTGCAAGCATATGTTAATCATACCGAGTGCAAAAACCAAATCGTATGCGTATATACACACAAAATCAACTCAACTGTATGAAACCCATAAAATCATAAACATGAGAGACCAAGTCACGAAAACGATAACGAGTGTAACAACTGTGCAAAAATCGTAAATACGTAGTAGGTGCAACCATGGCGCATAAAAACGATATCATGAAACTCAATCATCAAAACCAAATCATGCGAATAGATCGCTCAAAATACCAAAATCATGTATGGCGGAATTGTCCCGCTCAAGCACATCCTCCAAGAATCTCTGGCCAACTGTCATGGTCACTCATAGCATGTCTCATCGACGATCCTGAACTCTGGCCTGCCGGTGTGCGTAACATGACAACTCCTGGGTCCAAGTCTTCTCGTAATTCATTCCAGAAAGTTCCTGTCGAAATCTCTCCCAAATTTCGTCTCTGCTGAGCTGTCCGGAAGTCATCGTCCCTTACTAGATCTGTCCTCGTTCCGGAACGGCTGCGTACTCATCGCGACTCCTTCTGAAAGGTATATCCAAGTACAATGCCTCGGCATGCGTATCGCATCTCTGATGTCGGCGGAGTGGAACGCCGTCTCATCAAGATCTCGTACGAACCTCTTACTCCACTTTTCTCTGATGTCGACTGCTTCTGACTCGTCTCGTCGTGGCTGTATGGACTGAGCTCCAACGGCTACCCTCGTATCTGGAGTCTCCCAAGAATGCATCTCACCACCTAGTATCCGAATGAAGTCGAACCATCCGATCGATTGTTAAAACCTTATAATCCCCCAAGAGCTCAACATCTTGGGCACAGTTTAATAGAATCGAGTACATACCACAGCATCGGTGGTCCAGCCGTAGAAGGGCAAACCCAAGCCTCACTAATGGCGTCGTAGAACTGTCGCAAACCCGAAGGTTCAAAGGCTTTCACACGGTCATTAAGTCGAGTTAGGGTTTCATTCTTCTAGAGGGACTATAGAATTGCCTGCATGTCTGTTCAACTACTTTAAAATTGGAATAATAGGTTTCTGACATTCGATCGTCTCTGTCGACTCCCAACGTCTCCGCGTGAAGTCGTCTCTAGCTGGAATCAATCTATCTGATGACCTCGCATCGGGTAGGCGAACGAACCATATGTCCTAGTCATTCATCCTCGGGTGACTAGCGACCTTCTATCATCTCTTAGTACAACCTGTACTGCAATAGCTCCAACATATGGGGCGATATCTCGTCGCTCGCAGCAACAACTGGCTCACTCGTCTGCACGCTGAACAGTGCCTCAATCATCATGTGTAAGAAATACACCAACGGTCATCAAAATCTGCCTGGCCTCTATTATTGGCTCAATCCTCTAGTGTCGATCAGCACATCCGAGTAACCTCATAAAGGCGATCCGCCAAACGCTCGTGGCGCGGAAACACAGTAAAAAGACACATCTCCGCAACCGTGTGTCGCTGGAATTTCGCCCTGGTCAGTCCTCGTTCGTGACGAGCTCGTGCTGACCGCAACTCTAGCTGTAGCTCTCCCTGCCCGTAATCGTGGCAGCAAAACCATAACCGGTACTGATGATGCTAGATCGGAATGAATATAATACTGAGCAAAGAAATGTACATCCTAAGGCTTCTTAAGTGGAGTGGCGTGTCGTAAGTATGCCGCGGAACATACCCACGGTACGTCACTCTACCTTAGTCACATATTCCATCAACCAAGGGTCATCCTACGCTCCGAAGGTAAAACCAAACGCTCTGATACCAACTTTGTCACGTCCCGAAAGTACGGAACATGACCGGCACTTAAACTACGAAACGTCTCGAGGCGTTCGTAATCTAAGTAAGCCGAAATCCCAGAAAACCAAACCAAGAAAAGTAGTAGAGTGAAGGAAAACAAATTTAAATCAAGTAGTTTTAATAGCATAAGCCGAATTATGCGTTTTTAAAAACATCAAATATTTCCTGAAAATTTCGGCAGAGTCTCCTTTGTAAATACAGGCCCCCAAACGGGATACAACATGAATAGTATACGAAATTAATAAAAGGCATCCCCAAGCGGGAGCTAGCTCTTCGTCAATCGACGGTCACAACCACACAAGCAATATAATATACAACGCCAAGGGTGAGGATCAAAACTCAAAAGGAACTCAAAACAACCAGAAATCCACAGAAAAATAACGCGCGACTCTAAGGTCGAAAGAATAACATCACTGGTCTCTATCTCAGAAATACATACTTGTTTGGTTGATGGAACTTCTAGATACAACAGAATAATAATATACAAGTTATATAATAGGGGGGTACGATACAAGTAAACCCACCTACTAGCAAATCACCCGAAGGAAACTATGCCCGCAAGCCGTAATGAAACATGTACGGCAAACCTGCAAGAAACTGGGGCACAACGGGGGTGAGTTGCCAACTCGTGAATAGAAAAACATCTACGCACAGAAATCGCATAAATAACGCAACCTAGGTCAATGATCATAATACATCCTCAAATATGTAACCAGCAACCCATAACAATGGTTAGGGCAAAAATCTAACCCAAGTGTAACTCCATGTGCCCGTGTCAGTGCCTCAGGTAGCAATGCATGAATGCATGAAACAGAATGCATGTACTGAAGAAAACTGCTTTCATAAATCAGTGAGATTTCTGTATTTTAAAAGAGAGGTACCATAAATGAAATCAGCATAAAACAGTGCCCAGCATCGACACAAAACAAGTGTCCAATATCTCGATATCTCTGTATCACAATCTCTGTACCTCAATATCTCAAACACAATCTCTAGGGCGCCGTCAATCTAGACCGGCCCCTACCATCTATCTCAAGACCACGACGGTATCCTCCGGATATCCGACGCGTCGGGTAAAATCACCGGTAGGTAGTGCTCCCCTGCCAGGCTCACATCGTCATCATCACGCGCTTCTTGCCACGGGGTACCTTACCGGGTCCACCATTTACCCGAAACGGTTCATCCATCTCCTCGAATCGGGTCTCGAAATCCATCAGCAAACTCATGGTGGACGACTCATACATCATGGGAAAACCGCATTTTTATTTAAAAAGAGAGAAAGAAGTTTATATATATTTTGCGGTTTTCCTCCAAATCCAGAAAATATCATGAAAATCCGAATCATCAATAGCATGTAAAACCATGAATATAAGCATGAGAATCCATGAATGCGGCATATAATGAATAACAGTATGCATGAAGTGACAAATAACAACTACAATATCTAAACTAGCATATAAGGCAAGCAACTAATCATCATGTCAAAACTACTAGTTAACAAGCTACATTAGGCGATAATATTTTCTAAGGTGTACGTGACATGGAAATTACCGATGAAGATGTGTGTGAGCCGGCAAGTAAGTGTACGTGGTACATACGCATCATCGGTAATGATGCTGGTGTCCTAATAATATGATATCAACAGTGCAATAAGAAATTATAATTTAAGTATGCGATGCGGAGCGAACAGTAATAATGAGCGGGAGCTAAATACTAAACACAATGATAACTAATCTGCATTACCCTAATATAAATCGTACAAATGGTGCCTTTTGAAATAACACAAATCATGGGGTTTTGAAAATAGGGGCTACGGTGTTTTTATGAAAAGTTACGTCTTTTGAAATATCCGTAGGATCCCTTGGTCTGTCTTTTAAAATACCCACGATTCGTTAGTTTTTGAAATAGGTAAGAATCGAATCTAATCTAACAACCAAACTAAACTAAAGGACAAAGTTAACAAGCTGGACTGCAGGTAAGGAAACCGCCTAACATCTGAGTCGATACATATACATACCTGTATATGTATATATTAGTCGGTGATCCCGCCTCAATAATACCATATCCGATACCATATCTATAATCAGACATCCCAAGTCAAGAGTGCAGATCAATCATCAAAATATAGCTCGTATGTAAATCCGTCGTACGGCATCCCCAAATCTGGGTACGGGTCAATATCATACTCATCACACTGTTTATCTGGTATCCTCTTTATCAAGATCATCATCTGGGGTACTGACCTACGTCTAGTACACTACTAATATCACTATTCATAAGGAATTGTCATCCAAAGATCCGCTATAACATCAGGACGTATCTCAAGCACGAATCCTGCCATATCACCGATCACACGGCCTCAACTCAAATCTCATCGACTCATCTCAATCCCAAGTACCATCCGCAAATCCAGTGTATGAACACCTAGTCCCATACCCAGGTGAACACATAAACACATCTCCCCTTATACGCACAGGTAATAACATAGATGTATGCATGTGTGTGCGTGCATGTGTGGGTGTAACAACTACTCTAGGGTTTCGCAACCAACACTAAACTAATCCATGAACACCTAGAATCTACCTTTATCATCAAGTCTCAAATCAACATAATATATAATCAAAATATATTTGTGTATACGTATTCGTATACATCACCACGAACTGCGGGGGTGCTATACGCCATCCACCCGACTTCTCCCCGTAGATTTAAATCTACTCACCTGGTCCTCGCTCGCCGGTGCCGACGTCGCCACGCGCTTGCTTGTCTTCTCGAAGTCCACATGGGATACCTACATATCATAACGCACCGTGTCGTATTAAAATCCGACTCATGACCTAAAAACGACACGTGAATCCCACATAGGTCAAAACCTATGGTTGCTTTCACAAATCAACCCAAAAACCCTCGACGTCGGCGTACAAACGCCAAACCATCGAGAAAAACCCAAATACACTCATTTGCACATTCACGAACACTAATTTTAATATAAAAATAGGTTAAAACTCACAAAAACCCCAATTTCACTTAAAAAGTCTTTTTTCCGAAAATCTAGCAAGCACAATTCGCCGTATTTGTACAAAACATGATGTTTAAACAAATGTAGCGGCCATAATACTTATTAAATATCTTAAATAAGTTATACAAACAATTTCCACATTTTTAATCCTAATTATTTAACCAATTTCAAAAGCCTAGTTAGCAAATTAGCATAATTAACACAATTTCTTTAAACTTACCATTAACAACTAACTACTAATCTTGTTTTAACAATTTTAGTGGCCACAATATTCACCAAATAACTTAATTAGGTCACAAAAATACTAAGTAGATTTTTATCTTGCTAAATTATATTAAACCAAAAACCTAGTTTGCATAAAAGCTTAATTTGGACATTTTACAATTAACGATTTGTAATTAACAACTAGATTAGCTTTCAACAAGTCATAAGATGCTAATCCACACCACAACCATGCACAATTGATCACAACCCCATTTCCAAAACAAAACCCTAACTTGAATTCCTTAACCATGTAATTTGAACTCCTATAAAACCCAATCAACACTTAACTAAGCTAACATAAGCATTAATCAACAATTTAACTACAAGGTTAACATTATACCTCCACAATTTTGTAGATCTCATTTGAAATCTAGCCATCCAAAATGCTCTCTTGTCACCCCAATCCATGCATGTTAGGGTAAGCTAAAATGGGTAGGAGTTGGATTTTGATTTAGCTTGATTTTTGTGTTGATTTTGGAAGGATTTTGTGAGGGTATTTGAAGGGAAAATGGGGTTAAAAAAATGGGGCTGATTGAGGGGGGGGGGGGGCTCGGCCAGCAAGTATGGGGAGGGAGTGTGGGGTGTGTGGGAGTGGGGAAAGAAAGTCTAAGTCAAGGAAATATACCCCAAGTCAACACACAACCCTTCTCTCTTTATTCTTTTCTTTTCTTTTCTTTTCTTTTACCAAAAGAAGTGGGGGAAAACTTTGGGCAGGGCTGCTGAATTCAGCAGAAATGAGGAGGAAAATTGGTGTGTGTGAGTGTGGGTATGGGTGTGGGGTGATGGAAAATGATAAATACTATACCCCAAACATCTATTTACACTAAATTCACTATTTAAGCATTTTCCTTCAATAATTTCTAAACCGTTTTGGCAAACGATATCGTTTCAAAAACCACATGATAAAATTTTATTTAATATTTTATGATGCACAAAATTTGTTTCAACTCATTCCAATTTGTAATTTTCCCTAATTAAATGTATTAGTGACGGCTTAAAATAATATTAAAATAATATTTTTTTCAGAAAATTTGAAATTTCACCAGTGGCTCAATAAACACCAAAGACTAGCAATTACATAGCTAGAATATGTATATTTAATTTTATAATAAAGATATTTGCATTTTGACTTTTTACACAAAACCCCCTTATTTTACCGTTTTTTTCGAAATTTCATCGAAACGATTTTCAAAACGTTACAGTATCGTGTCCGACCGTGACACTCGTTTCTTATCACACTTTTGGAGGAGCTTACAGAAAAGTTTGGGGAATCGATTGAAGTTTAGCACAGCTTAACATTCTCAAACTGATGGCCAGTCGGAGAACGATCCAAACTCTTGAAGACATGTTGAGAGCTGCATGTTGGACTTCAAGGGTTCATGGGAGGATCATATACATTTAGTGGAGTTTTCTTACAACAACTGTTTCTAGGCAGCTATTCAGATAGCTCCATCGAGGCTTTATATGGTCGTGTAAGTGCACGGCGGCGCCCCGGCCGTCGATCCGACGCCGGAAATGCGGAAACGAAAAACTTTGCGAAACTTGCAAACCGGCACCACCGCGCACTTTTAACCCGGATCGGGCCATTAACCTAGCCACTAGCAGACTAAAAGATAGGTGAAGAGATATACCAAGAGATCCGTGTCCTTTGGTCTTCGTCTCCACTCCAATCTCCCGCGGAATCTCCGGTCGTCGCCTCCTCGTCGAAACGGGTACCACATCGCCGGGTTCTTTTACGGGCTCGCACCTATGGACCGAGGCAACTCGGGCGCGAAGTTGGCTAGCCGACGCTTCCAAAATTTGCTGTAGACTAGTGTAGAATGGTTGTCTCTTGGGGTTATAGAAGTTGCCATGATATGGATGTGGAGGATTGAACTTTTGGAGAGGTGAGGAATTTTGTAGCAAGCTAAAATGTCATGAATCAATATCCCAGAC
Source organism: Agapanthus africanus (assembly GCA_030015575.1). NCBI lineage: Eukaryota > Viridiplantae > Streptophyta > Magnoliopsida > Asparagales > Amaryllidaceae > Agapanthus > Agapanthus africanus. Next base: position 222,039,229 of record CM057340.1, read on the forward strand.
CCAAATGAAAACTCTCCCCTTCTCACCTTGAAGTGGCCGGCCCCTCATGAAGAATGGTGGAGGAATTCACAAGAATCAATCCAAGTGAGAAAATATGTGATAAAAAGAAATATATAGATCATCACAAGATCAACCTTACATCCTATCAACAACTCATCATAATTAATTCTAACAATGTGATGGAAAAAGAATATAATGATGATGGTCATATCATAATCCCTCAAATGCAAGACACCCACTCCACAATAATTTATTTGCAAACTTGCAAATAACCCCCCCTCCATCATAAAGTCCGGCCGTGAAAGATCAAAGGAAAACTGGCCGGAACGGAATGCAAACTGGAAACTTCAGAAAACTGAACCCGTAATAAATTACAGGAAAACCCCGCGACTACATATACATGCCCACATTTGTATTCCCACTGAACACAAATGCAAAGAGATAAAATCTACACTGTATGATACTAGGATCCGGCTTAAGCCAAAGCCGGCTAGTAAAATCCATCCGATCACGATCCGTGCAATACAGCACGTATCTGATCGAACCCTGCCATATCTCCATACGGCCTCTACAGCGTTTCGCCCGAAACCTGAGTAACTGTGTGTGGGGGACTCTAAAGACTCGTCAATACTATGGCTGTGGATTTAACCACCAGCACGTCAGAGGTATTAGCCATACGTGACGGGCTACCAGCTACTGACTAAAAGGGACGTCGATGAGCGAACTCATCCTGACACGCTACTGAGCCTGTCAGTGACAATATCCATACAGTCCGGTCCGTTCGTCTATGAGCATCGCATGGCGGGCCTAGGGGGTTGGTAAAAGTCAGACCCGCAAAAGCGGTACAAGTCGTGTCGGAGTGTAGCCCAGAACACCCTGAGATATTACTGGAATACCTACCAGTAAATCTCCTGCCTTGGCCAAGGACTTTTCATGTACTGGCTCTCCTAGACACAGCGCGACCACACCCCCAATACCGGGAGAGACGAACCCCTGCAGATCCGCTCACTGCCTCCATGTGGCTCGGGACTGTACCCAACTAAAACCTGTTTGCACGTCTCCTTTGAGCGTGGTAGGGTAGTAATCAAAGAACAGTGGGAACTCACACAAGACAAATGACGATCTCAGGTCGATGAACTAACCTGTACACATGTCACCAGGGAACTGCTATCTGACGTCAGGTATAATACCAACTAGTAGGTTCCCGGCGAGTCCTGTCCAGTGTACTCATAACCCAATGAGCACCTGTATACATCTTAGGTGAACCAACTGACACCAGTGGCTTGTGAGACCGGCCACCGCCCCTCGTCGGGGTCTCGACTGTATACACTAGTCTACTCTGGAGTATCGATGCCCTGTCTCGAAACTCGCATGACTAGGGACCTTTTAAGGATGTGCTTATAGACCACAGCTCCCACGTATATGATCGCCCTCATACTGCTGGTAGTCATGCAAGAATCCTAGGGGCTCTATCAACGTGTAATAGCGACTCGTATGGTCACCTAAAGCAGTACACGATGATAAAGATAAACCAGATAGCATACTATCTTCTTGAGTAAGACTGTCCTACCGGCATAGGTCCTCGCTCAATCATTGCAATTACGTGCCTGTGATCCAATAATTGACTCTGAGGGCACTATATCCAACAATCTCCCACTTGCACTCAAGGCTAATTATTGTGATGTCGCAACTCACAGCCCGTGTGATACTGAACACCCAACTCTTCTACTAATCAGTTTCACAAAGCTCGTTTGCGAAACTATTGCGTTCGAGGAATAGCCTCAGTGAGTGGATCCGCTGTGATGTTTCTTTCTATGTCTCTCTTTATCTCATGTTCGGGAAGAAAACCATCTCCCAAAATGAGCAATACCTGTCTTAGAATATGTCTGGATATCTGATGGGACCTAGCTCATAAATGAACTCCAAATCCAAACTTCTTAGACAATATCGTCAACTGAACTTAATCAGTATCTTGCGCCATGCCTTCCCTCAGTATCCACCTGGACCACCTGTCCAAAATACTGCCCCTCGTCAGAGGGAAAACTACAACTCTGTCCAAAATACTGCCTCTCTGTCATCCAGGTCACCATTGAAGCCTGGAATGATAACCGTCTCCTAGAGGAGGCTGCCGTTATCAAATCCCTAGAACATCCACTTATGTTCTAAAAATGCTTCCGAATGTTTCTCCAGGATTGGATCAATATCTACATATTGCACCTACTGCAAAAACAACATCTGGTGTGGTACTTGACATCTCATGATTGACTCAATTGCCTAAGCAAATGATCTGCCAATCATGCACATCCCTCTCCCCTTTAGTCTACAAGACACCTTTAGAGAGGGTGACCCCATTACCTGCAGGTATACTACCGTGCCAGGAGTCGTCCATTCTAAATACTCATAGAATGCTGTCTAAGTACCCTGATTGGGAAACCACCCAAATCTAGATCTAAAACCATAGATCTAGTAACCAGAATGTACGATATAAGATCCAATTCCTATGTGGAGAAACTACTGTGTGACAACCAAAGTATAACCGATCGTAGTATAGGAATATCATTTCCTACTCTGTGTATGTCATCAAATACCAGGACATCACACCCTACTACCTTCTTAACAGATCCATCCCCTATTCTGATGAAGTCAAACCTATGACTGTCATATCAGAAATAGATGATCTATCTCCGCTATATCTGCTTTAGTCTATAAATAGACATAAGCCACTTGTTCACCATGCTTCCGCTGCTCCCACTGACTACGACAACCCTCTGGCAGAGTCATATAGACGTACACTTCTAAAGCCAGTTTAGAACGACGCTATACTCATCCTCCTGCCCAGTCACACAGTCTGGAATAACAGCAATGGCAAGTCTGGGTAAACAAGAACCTCCCTGCCACCGTCCTTAAGCATACCGAAGTACCTCTCGAGCGCCTGAGGTTACCCATCATATCTGCGGAGTTGCCAATGGAATGTCAAACTAGACTGAATCTTTTGGTTCTTATCAAATCTTCAGTAATCGTTTGCGGTTCTGGAATCACTTCCAGTTCTACCATACTCCCACTACTGTTTTCTGAAAAAATCCATTTTTTAAAAAACTGTGGCGAGTTAAGAACAATATCACTATTGATCTTCCAGATGGTAGAAAGTCAACCCTCGTCATAGCCCGGGTCAACCCACAAACAGCCATTACAGAAACGTGCCTTGAGTTGTCCAGTGTCTGGTTTTAAGCATAAGCTGGACAACTCCCCGTACCTTAACAATGTCAAGATATGAATTGTTCTATATCCAATATAGAAACAGAGGCACTGATTTAATTGAACCAGATTCAAATCATGCAGCTGTCTCCAGTGCATGTCGACTAAATGGAAGGAGGCCGATCAGTGTTACTCAACTTAGGAATGCTTCCAATTATGAGTAACCTGAAAGAGAAGCGAGTTCTCTAAATCATTATTATCAACTGAACACCATACACAAGTATCTACATCTTCGATCACCTTGAAGAATCCCGATACTTGCATTACCTGGTTCTCTACTTTACTCATATACCTATAACTTCTCAAAACTTGGACCTTGTATTTCTACGAAACACATGTCTAAGAACTAGAGAAGTCACAAGTAAACAGAATATAGTACGAGGACCAACCCCTCTGTCCTAATGGACATTGGACAATATACAATACTCTGTATAAGTCCCCTGGGTCTAATAACTCAATCCCTGTGTGTCGTAGGTTGAAAACTGTACTATGGTTATGAAGAATTACACCGCTGTTTAATGCTCCTTACCTAACCATCCACTGATATAGGTAAATGTCATAGACATAATTTCAAAAAGGTATATCTCACTCTATAACAATAGACGTACAGATATATCAATTTAAATTTGGTGCATAGCAACGGATATTCAAAACCAAATATTTGCCGTCCGGCAAACAACCCATGTGACTTCCTCAAATATCACCAATTACAACGAATTCTGATATAATGAGGATGATCACCCAATCCAAATAACTTACTCCCACTCATCATCCGTAAAACCATACAGATGTGAGAATCATACCTGGTAAATACATACCCTGGAGCAAGTGTCTAATTGGGAAATCAGTTTTCTTTTAACAGTACACAGTGAAACTGAAACATTGAAATATTTCGATGGGGTATCCGGGTATTCCTAGTAATGCCTCTTCCATTATCCAGATTCACAACTGTAACCATATATCTCTTTGCCATCTCTCCAAATCCCTTTATATGTCTTTAGTCATTACCTTCTGTACACCCCTTTAGGCCAAATGGTTTTCTTCCTTCCCTACCGTTCGGCACCAGCCTATGGTTTGGAAGAAGACTATCCAATAAGCATAATGGGTGTACTGTCCTTATCCTAGGAGCACTCGCAATGCGAGAGAAGGTGAAGATAAAAGACAACCGAATAAACCTTACTCCTATTTCTCCTGAACCAGAATCCATCCCCGAACTGGAACAAGTTCCTTTCGAGTTTGTATATAATCATACGATTAAGTATCCAAATAAACTGTGGATCTTCGTAGCGATACGGAGTGTCCTGGAGAAATACAAAGGTGATTTAGGATTGGCGAAGAAATATTTGGTTTGGTCGTGAATATCAGTCGCAATTTACTTTGCCCTCTTACTAATCCCTTTCTTTGTCTTAACTTAATACCTTCTGTACACCGTTTAGGCTAATTGGTTTTCTTCATTCCCTACCGGTCGGCACCAGCCTAAGGATTGGATGAAGACTATCCAATTTGCGTAATAGGTGTACTATCTCCTAAACCAAGGAGTACTCGCAACCTGAGAGAAGGTAAAAGGAAAAGACAACTGAATAGTCCTATTCGTTTTCTCCAGAACCGGAAACCATCCTCGAATATATTCCTTTGAGTTCGTATATAACCATACGATGGTTTTGAAGAATGGAAGTGGACATTCGTAGTAATACGGGGTGTCCTGGAGAAAAAGGGTAAAAGTAGGAGTGGCAATGATGTTTGCAACTCTGACAATCCAAAGGCCGGTGTTTAAGAAGGTTCGGTCAACTTGGTTACTGAGTCATAGTCTAGGGTCGGGTCAATGGTCGCTGCTAGAGAGAGAGAAAAGAAATATTCAGCGTGCACTCTAACCTAGATCAGAATGGTTATCACTTTATCTAATCTGGAAACCTCCCACTGTAACGCCAAATTCTTCCCCAAACCTGAAAGAAGAATTAACCGGGATCACCCGAGGAGTAAACTAACTCATCAGTGGTGTAGGGTTCCTAGGCACTCCCAAGAGGTCTCACAAGGCATCAACCATGCCAATTTCAAAAATTACGGTGCCGAGAAACCCTAATACGGATCGTTGGCTAGATAAATAGGCGAAACAAAGCAACTAGTTAACACTTAACTACTAGAATACGGAAATACAACCTTTGTAGATCCGGTCCTCCACCTCCACGGATCCGTAATGAAGTCCTCTCCGCTGTCCAAATGAAATCCCGGGCTCAAGCGTCGGCTTCATCGGAGAAAGGGCGGGCTAGGTCATCGACGACGTGCCGAAGATGATCTACGTCGAGGCATCGCTAGATCAAGCTCCAACATCACCAAGTCAAGAAAACTTGTGAAGGAAACACACTGTACTACTTGGCAAGAGGTAGAGGATGAAGAAATAGGAAGTGGGTAGACTTTAGAATTGGATTTCTCACTCATTTTCATCAATCACCATTGATGAAGAAAGGTTTTCTTCAAGTGAAGAAGAAGAAGAAGATGAAGATAATATTATGATAAGTCTTTTTGAAAATAGAAAATAAAAGAATACTTATCATAATCAACCATGGTCAAGTGTAGAGAATTGACTAAGGTTAGATGAATGGTTAGGGTTAAAGATGAAGACAAAGTGGTGACTTTGGTCAAAGCTTCATGAAGATTCAAGATGCAAACAAAGAAAGCCACCATTTTATTTTCTTATCCATTTCTTTTTAATCCAATTAAAAAGATAAATGAATGAATAACAAAATAAAAACCCTAACCATTTACTTAACCAAGGTTTAATTCTTTACACAAACCCTAGCAAACATGTATCATCAAACATGATACATGCAAGTGCACAAAAGTATATCACATATACAATGTGCACATCCGAGTGAGAATATCCATTTAAAGTGAACCGATACTAGTTAATGCAAAGTAATATATCAAATATATAATTATACATTAAATCATTAAATCAACACTTGATTTAACGATCCGGTCATATCACTTATAACCGACTAATATCCAATGTATCGGCTTATCGAATCAATCCATGATTCGATAACTAGGTTATATCGCATACAACCTTCCGATACATTCATCGCGAGAATGGAATGCGGTATCACATACACGTATTATTCTCGGTCCCGCACATATCTCATATGCGCTCCTATTTCGTTTCGCTTGAGCCAGGAAACCTCTGTGTAGGACTCTAAAGACTCGTCAATACGCCGGCAGCGGATGATGATCATATCAAACATCCACAAGCCGCAAGCGGTCTGCTAAACATAACGGCCACCCGGGTATTGAGCGATCAGAAGATCGATGAGCAAGCCCGCTCACACTCCAGTGAATCCAACCAGTAACACTGCCGTACAGTCCGGTCTCGTCGTCTGATATGTCGCATATCTTGCCTAGGGGTGGTAAACGTCAGACCCCAATAGCTCGATAAGTCGTGTCGATACGAGGTCTATAACAGTTCGAGAAACTACTGGTAACACTTATCAGTAAATCTCAGTAACCCAGGCCAGGGATTTCCGGTTATAGCCAATCGAACACAGCGCAACATCAACTCCCTATACCGGGAGAGACGAATCCCCTCCTATCGCTCATTGCCTCCATGTGACTCGGGACTGTACCCAAAAACCACCGTTTTGCATGCCCTCTTGGACGTGGTAAAATGGAAATCAAAGCACAGTGGGAACCACACAAGACTCTATGACGATCTCGGGTCAACAGACTACTCTGCACCAGTGTCACCAGAGAACTGCCATCTGACGTAAGGTATAATACCATCTGGGAGTTCTCGGCGAGTCCGTCCAGTGTACCTAGTCTCCACTGAGCACCCGTATATCATCTCTGATGTCAAACACCAATGGATATGGGATCATCCATCGCCCATCTGTATGGGTCGAGAAGGTACACGCTAGTCTCCTCTGGTATATCGATGCCACGTCTCGATACACCCACGACTAGGGACTTTGAAGGATGTACTTATGGACTACCATGTCCCCACTAGTATGATCCGCATCACAGTCCAGGTAGTCAAGTACATATCCTAAGGGGTTTACCAACATGTAATAGAGAGACAATCTGTGTACACGTTAAGGTAAAGATCAACCAGATAACATACTATCATGTCGAGCAAGAAAGTCCTCCCTATATATGTCCCAGTATCCACTACAATATACATCCAATGTGTTAGTTATATGTATGCCCTAGAGGCCATTACTGTACATAGGATGTATATTGTAGTGGATGCTGGGACGTATATAGGGAGGACTTTCTTGCTCGACATGATAGTATGCTATCTGGTTGAACTTTACCTTAACGTGTATACTGATTGTCTCTCTGTTACATGTTGGTAAAGCCCTTAGGATCTGTACTTGACTACCTGGACTATGATGCGGATCATACTAGTGGGGACATGGTAGTCCATAAGTACATCCTTCAAAGTCCCTAGTCGTGGGTGTATCGAGACGGGGCATCGATATACCAGAGTAGACTAGCGTATACCTTCTTGACCCATACAGATGGGCGATGGATGATCCCATATCCATTGGTGTTTGACATCAGAGATGATATACGGATGCTCAGTACAGACTGGGTACACTGGACGGACTCGCCGAGAACTCCCAGATGGTATTATACCTCACGTCAGATGGCAGTTCTCTGGTGACACTGGTACAGAGTAGTCTGTTGACCCGAGATCGTCATAGAGTCTTGTGTGGTTCCCACTGTGCTTTGATTTCCATCTTACCACGTCCAAGAGGGCGTGCAAAACGGTGGATTTTGGGTGCTGTCTCGAGTCACATGGAGGCAATGAGCGATAGGAGGGGATTCGTCTCTCCCGGTATAGGGGGTTGATGTTGCGCTGTGTTCGATTGGCTATAACAGGAAATCCCTGGCCAGGGTTGCTGAGATTTACTGGTAAGTGTTACCAGTAGTTTCTCGAACAGTTATAGACCTCATATCGACACGACTTATCGAGCTATTGGGGTCTGACGTTTACCACCCCTATGCGAGATATGCGACATATCAGACGATCAGACCGGACTGTACGGTAGTGTTACTGGTCGGATTCACTGGAGTGAGAGCGGGCTTGCTCGTCGATCTTCAGATCGCTCAATACCCGGGTGGCCGTTACGTTTAGCAGACCGCTTGCGGCTTGTGGGTGTTTGATATGATCATCACCTGCTGCCGGCGTATTGACAAGTCTTTAGAGTCCTACACAGAGGTTTCCTGGCTCAAGCTAAACGAAATAGGAGCGCATATGAGATATGTGCGGGACCGAGAATCATGCGTGTATGTGATACCGTATTTCATTCTCGCGATCAATGTGTCGGATGGTTGTATGCGATATAACCTAGTTATCGATTCAAGCGTTGAATCGATAAGCCGATACATTGAATACTAGTCGGTTGTGTGCGACATGACCGGATCATTGAATCAAGTGTTGATTTAATGATTTAATGCATGATAATATATTTGATATATTACTTTGCGTTAACTAGTATTGGTTCACTTTATATGGATTTTCTCACTTGTATTGTGCACATTGTATATGTGATATACATTTGTACATTTGCTTGTATCATGTTTGATGATACATGATTGTTTAAGTGTATGTTAAGAATAAACCATGGTTATTTATATGATTAGGGTTTTATTTCCTTTTCTTATTTATTTATCTATTTATTCATTTTGGAAATAATTAGAAAAGGCATTAAGAGAAAATGGTGGCTAATTTTGTTTCATATTGAAGCTTCATGAAGACTTTGACTTTAGCAACCATTTTGTCTCATGCTTAACCCTAACCATCCCATTTAACCATGATTGATTCTCTACACATTACCATGGTTAGTGTTATGATAAGAATGGATTATTCTTTTCTTTTTTAATAATTCTTATCATAACCTTTTTCCATCTTCTTCTTCTTCACTTCAAGAAGAAGCTTGCTTCATCAATGGTGATTGATGAAAACAAGTGAGAAATCCAATTCTAAAGTCTACCCACTTCCTATTTCTTCATCCTCTACCTCTTGCCAAGTAGTAGAGTGTGTTTCCTTCACAAGTTTTTAGGGCTTGGTGAAGGTGGAGCTTGATTTAGCGATGCCTCGACGTAGATCATCTTCGGCATGGACATCGACGACCTAGCTCGCCATTTCTCCGACGAAGCCGACACTAGAGCCCGGATTCTTTTTGGACAGCGGAGACGACTTCGTTGCGGAGCTATGGAGGTGGAGCACCGGATCTACAAAGGTTGTATTTCCGTATCTCATAGTTAAGTGTTAACTAGTTAGCTTTTTCGCCTAGAAATCTAGCAAACGATCCGTAGTCGGGTCTCTCGACACCCGTAAAATTTTATTATGGCATGTTCGATGCCTTGTGAGACCTTCATAGGGTGCCTAGGAACCCTACAGTGGTATCAGAGCCTAGCTAGAGCCTTAGGCGAAGTCTAGACGGAACTTGAAACCCGATCGAACCCGAAACACCAAATCAATCTTGCTCTCTGTACTTTTTTGAAAACAGTGAGTTTTTCCAAATTAAAAATTGCTAAAAAATTCAGCAGGGAAAAATAAGAATTACGGTGCAAAAAGTTTCTGGTGAACAGTAAATTTCGCGGCGGATCCGCGGCAGAAGCATGGATTCTGCGGCGGATCAGCGGCCCCTTGATGACGTCAGCCCTGTTCCTTTGCACAGTAATTCCTAGTTCAAAGAGCTGAGTTTTCTGGGAATTTTTAATATTTATTCAAGAGTTGAATTTTTCTGCTGTGTTTTTGGGGATTCGGTGTTTCGATCGGAGTATCAGATTTTGTCTATTTGGCTTTCCGGATAAATTTTAGAATATGTTAAAAAGTTCGACCGGATATAAATACCCAATTTTTCCCCTGTCGGGAAATTTCCAAGTGTTGGATTTTTCCGTAGTTTAACGACGTTCTAAGTAGTGCAAGTAACGCGATGGTCCCTCTAGAAGACAACAAACCTTAACTCGATTATGTGACCGTCTTGAACTGCCCTTTGAACCTTAGGGTTTGGGGCAGTACGGCGTGCCACATGTGAGGCGTTGGCTTGACCCTTCTACGGCTGGACCGTCGGTACTGAGGCACGAACTGAATGTTGTTAGACTTATTTCATGTGTTGATCTGTATCGGGAAAACTTGGGTGTTCGATTGTTCGATCGGAAAGTTTAACATTTTCTAATTATCTGGAATGGGATACAATAATTGGAATTCACAAGAAGTTATGTGATAACTGAATGAATGTTATAAACATAGCAATTTAGTCTCACTTGATCGGTTGCCACGGAATTTTGATATGATCAAAAGTCCGTCGCAATCACGTAGCGTACGCGGATACTCGCCGGGTAAACTTAATAGACAGCCTCACTCCATAGCCCCGACCAAGTGACTGTAGGAGAACCCCGTCGCCGAAAGCATCCGTTCGGGTGCTCGCGGTAGCGGTGTTCCGCCTTGGTGCACTTCGTCGACGGTATCAGGGGTGCTGCCGCCTACTAAAGTTTGCGACGAGCATTCGATCAGTTTTTCGGGAATCTTGTTGAATTGCCCGACTTGATATTGAAAAGAGTTTTCGATTTTGAGACTAAAATGCGGGGTTTATAATTGTTAGGCACGCGATGTCTAAGGAATTCATTTGGTCAGGCATGCGATGTCTGAGGTGGTTGCGGATTCCAACTGTTGTAGTTTTACACTTTCTTTTCTGTGACCGTAAGTGTAATATGTGATATCGCCGGTTTCGTTGCTATATGTCAACGACAATTGGGATGGACATATTTACTTACGTTGATGACATGTGATGTTATGTGTTGCTGGATATGTTATATTGGATCGTCGTGTTTGAATAGCCGGGGGTTTTTATGTGAGATGAGTGTTTTTCATTTTCATTCATGTAAAAACTTGTATGTAATATTCTTTTATTGGGGCGCTTCCAGGTTGCGGAAGTTGTCACCGTTGATGTATATTATTTACTTTTCCGCACTAGGATAGACCCAAGGAGGAGGGCACAAGTGACCGGGTTCTGGAGTCCAGTGGGAGACCAACTCGAGGAGTCGAGTCCGGGTCTCCTAACTCTAGAATTGGTAGGGTTTCTTGCCGCTCTCGTAGGGGTCTAGGGGTGTGGGTTTGGCTATTCATCGCGACCGTGGAATCCGTGTTTTATACTGGCTCGTATTGAAAACACGGACGTCCTAGTATATCCAATATTTCATATGTTTCTTCTGCTGCGATATCTGTGATGTGATCTTGTGATGTTCTGTGATAGATACTGTATATAGTATATATGATATATTATATAGGCGTTACTTATGTTTTACACCCGCGCTAGCCCTGCCCCGCTCTGTCGTTAGTTACCTAACCTAACGGTGCACGAGGGGACATCGAGGCGAAAGCGGATGGCATAAGTGTACGTCGTATTTATCTGTGATGTTTAGGTACTTAAATGATGGGACTTCATTAATGTGATTAATGAAATAAAAGAAACCTAAGATGTTGTAGAATCGAATTTCAAAATAAAACAGGTAGCTACAGTTCTTGCTTTGCACAGAGGTATATGTGATATATCCTGCACCTTATTCGATAAGGAAAGGACCGAGATCCCTTCACCGGGAGTGACTCCTTTAGCAATAACTGGTAGATGCTACACACTCGGTTTGTCTTTTGATTGCTTTTAAGTGTTTTTTCTTTGCACAGTGATATATATGATATATCCCGCACCTCATTCGACGAGGAAAGGACCGACGATCCCTTCACCGGGAGTGACTCCTTTAGCAAAACTAGAAAAGCTTCAAAAACACTCCATTTCAAAATTCATTCGATCCTACAACGATATCAAGTTCATTACGCAATAGGTTTTCAGAAAAACCTGTCGTAGCCCTCCATCATTTCAGATAAGTTGTATATAGTATTCGTGCTGCATTTGTTGGCTTTCGTCAAGGTTCAGTGTGCGGTAGCTATATGCTGCTTATCTGCTAGCATACGATGCGATTGGATTAGGGTAGTCGTGCGGCTTTGTTGGCTTTCGTCAAGGGTCGTGCGGGTGGGTTTAATTCAATCAAGAAATGTACGGGTTGAACTTGACTAGCGGGCTATGGTTTGTTGGCTTTCGTCAAGGTCATAGCACGTTAGGGGCAAAATATTATCGGGAATTTCAAGTGTTGAAATTTGCAATGAGATTGCATACCTTCTATGAGATAGTTGGATCCCGATACCCGCTGCGAGTAAGTGTTATTCCTGGGAGAGTTTTATACATTACAATTATCCGATCAAGTAGGTGTCTAGAAAGGTGTTAACGAGGTTACGCCTCTGGGAAAATGAGGTTTACAGTAATTAGGTTCGTGCGAAAGCACGGGGGACCTCCCTCAAAGTACCGACACTGGCCTGGCTGAAAGATTAGCGAACTTGTAGTGTGTAATTAATCCCGGCTAGTCTTTCCTTTTAGGGTTTGAAGGAAGACTTGATAAAAAGCAGTGGGAGCCATCCTGATTAGATAAAATAATAACCAATCTATTCTTGAAAGAGCGCACGCTGAGTGTTTTCTTCTCTCTCTCTCCTGGTAGCGACCATATCACGCCTTAATCAAGATAATAATACGGAATTTTGACCGAAACCGCTTGTTATACTGAGCTGGGGAACGTTGGTCCCGCTCCAACTTATAATTGTTATAAGACAGAGCAGGAAATTGGGGATTACCAGAATTCCCGTGCCGCCCAAACGAAGAGAGTGCATGCTGATGCATCATCTTCGGGTGTGTTCATTACAAGAACTGTTTCTCAGTATTCTTTACGTCCTGGGTATGTGATACCAGATCAGGATCCCAGATATGTAATATGTTACATAGGGCTGCAGAAAGGTAGAGAACTGAGAACGGGTGATAAGTTTCATGAGGCAGAAAATGGGGCAAGAGTTGCAGCCAAGTCTGTTGGTCACTGTCACCCTGTATTACCAATACATTGATTCTGAACGAATGTTATTAGATACCGAACCTGATATACAAAATCATATCAGTCTCTTTATTAGTAAAGAAATGATAAAATTTTGTATTGTTGGATAATGTTTTGAACATTTCCTATATCAAAAGTTGATCGGTTCAGGCACGTTATCTAAAAGCATTAATGTTCTAAATCAAACTACAGTTCTTAGTATACGGAACACACACAAGAGGAAGAGTTCAGAAATGAACGAATTCTTCTTGAGGTATTGTAGACTAGGTCATATCAATGCGACCCGACAAGCTAAGTTCCATATAGATGCATATTTAAATCTGTTTGAATTTACATCTTGTGAAACTTGCCAGTCATGTCACAGAGATAAGATGACAACAGCTCTGTTTATTGGAAACAGAGAAAGAGTTAGTGAACTCTTGGGATGATACATGATGATGTATGTAGGTCCCCTGTCTACACATGCCAGGACTGGTTCTTTATACTTCATTACGTTCTCTGATAATCTCTCAAGATTCAGACGTATGTTCTTGTTGAAACACAAGTCTGAACCTTTTGAGATATTCACAGAATATAAGATAGAAGTAAAGAACCAATAAGGGTATAAGTATTATGTCCTTTGATGTGATCAAGGAGGAGAATACTTGAGCACGGAAATCCTGGATTATTCTAAAGGAGAATGAGATTCTCTCTCAGAATTACTCCTCCGAATACACCATAGCACGATGGTATATCGGGACGGAGCAATCACACCCTATATGATATGGTGTGCTCTATGATGAGTATTACTGAGTTACCTATTTCCTTTTAGGGGTTGTGCACTTGAGAAGTTGCATACCTATTGAATAGGGTTCAAATCAAATCAGTTGCCTACCGCTTCATATGTGATATGGAAAGGGAAGAGCCCATATCTTAAGTTGGTTAAGATTTGGGGTTGTCCGGGCTATGTCTAAAAGCAAAATCCGGACAAGCTCGAGGCAAGGACTGTTATGTAGAACTGGAAAGGTTCCAGCTATACAAACTACAACAGATGATTTGATAGAGCCAAAGGATTCAGTAGATTCCAACGAACCTCAGCCTCTCCGCCGATCTAGTAGGGTTCCTCACCCACCTGAGAGATACTTCGGTTACTCTATGACAGTGGGAGCGAGGATTACATCATGAGATGATGACCCAACTAGCTTCGAGCTGGCCATCGAGAGTAAGACTCTGTAAGAATGGCTGGATGCTTAGCGAACTGAGATGGAATCCATATACACCAGCAAAGTATGGACTTTGGTTGCTATATCTGAAGGGTTAAATCCCCATCAGGAGCAAGTATATCTTGAGAAGATTACTTGGTGTACTTGGAAAGGTTGAGACTTTCAAAGCTAGACTTGTTAAAAGTGTGCATCATTGACCAGGTATGGATGATGATGAAACCTTTTCTAAGTAGCTATGCTTAAGTCCATCCAGATCCTACTTGCCACGGCTACATACCATGACTACGATATCCGGTGGTTGGGTGTCATGACAGCTTTTCTAAATGATGTTTGGAAGAGAACGTCTATAAGTACACAGCCAGAGGGCTTCGTAGACAGTGGGAGCAGCGGAAACGTGTGCAAGATGCTTTATAGGATAAAGCAGGCATCGCGGAGTTGGAACATCTGTTTTGATGGATTAGTCAAAGAAGTTGACATCATCAAAATGGTAGATGAACCTTGTATAAACAAAAAGGTAGTAGGGAGTATTGTGACGATTCTCATAGAGTACGTGGATGATATACTCTTGATAGGGAAGGAGTTTCCTATGCTACGCTCGATCAATCTCCGCTTATCACTATGATTCTCCATATAGGATCAAACTGATACCTCCTAAATCCTGAGTTTTGGATCTATGAGATAGATTTAATTGGATGTTAGGATTCTCACTAGTTGTAGTGAGATGGTATCAATCGATCCTGGGGAGAATCACTGGAAGTGTTCCAGGGTGATAAAGACGACTGATTGTCAGTCACAGGCATTGTCTTTACCCTCAGTAAAGGGACGGTATGGTGGAAAAGTTCCAATCTAGATACCGTGACATACTAGACGATAAAGGCTAGATACATCGCTATTTAAGATGCTACCAAAGAGGCAGTCTGGGTGTATATTGGTTAATGAGATGAACTACGTTCCAACCATTGTGAGACAATGGAGTTGTGGCTTATGCCAAGGAACGCCCGTCCCATCAGTGATCCAGACATATTCTAAGACAGTATCAATTGATCATGGAGATGGTTGATCTCCAGGGTGATCGAGGTTTGGAGAGTAGACTCAGAGGACAACACAGCGGATCCACTCACAAAGGCCTGTTCCCAGAGAGAGACTTTTATGGGATGGTTGAGTATGAGATACTATAACCACTGCTATCAGATGGCCCTAGTGCAAGTGGGAGATTGTTAGTTATATGTATGCCCTAGAGGCCATTACTGTACATAGGATGTATATTGTAGTGGATGCTGGGACGTATATAGGGAGGACTTTCTTGCTCGACATGATAGTATGCTATCTGGTTGAACTTTACCTTAACGTGTATACTGATTGTCTCTCTGTTACATGTTGGTAAAACCCTTAGGATCTGTACTTGAATACCTGGACTATGATGCGGATCATAGTAGTGGGGACATGGTAGTCCATAAGTACATCCTTCAAAGTCCCTAGTCGTGGGTGTATCGAGATGGGGCATCGATATACCAGAGTAGACTAGCGTATACCTTCTCGACCCATACAGATGGGCGATGGATGATCCCATATCCATTGGTGTTTGACATCAGAGATGATATACGGGTGCTCAGTAGAGACTGGGTACACTGGACGGACTCGCCGAGAACTCCCAGATGGTATTATACCTCACGTCAGATGGCAGTTCTCTGGTGACACTGGTACAGAGTAGTCTGTTGACCCGAGATCGTCATAGAGTCTTGTGTGGTTCCTACTGTGCTTTGATTTCCATCTTACCACGTCCAAGAGGGCGTGAAAAACGGTGGTTTTTGGGTGCAGTCCCGAGTCACATGGAGGCAATGAGCGATAGGAGGGGATTCGTCTCTCCCGGTATAGGGGGTTGATGTTGCGCTGTGTTCGATTGGCTATAACAGGAAATCCCTGGCCAGGGTTGCTGAGATTTACTGGTAAGTGTTACCAGTAGTTTCTCGAACAGTTATAGACCTCATATTGACACGACTTATCGAGCTATTGGGGTCTGACGTTTACCACCCCTAGGCGAGATATGCGACATATCAGACGATCAGACCGGACTGTACGGTATTGTTACTGGTCGGATTCACTGGAGTGTGAGCGGGCTTGCTCGTCGATCTTCAGATCGCTCAATACCTAGGTGGCCGTTACGTTTAGCTGACCGCTTGCGGCTTGTGGGTGTTTGATATGATCATCACCTGCTGCCGGCGTATTAACGAGTCTTTAGAGTCCTACACAGAGGTTTCCTGGCTCAAGCGAAACGAAATAGGAGCGCATATGAGATATGTGCGGGACCGAGAATCATGCGTGTATGTGATACCGTATTTCATTCTCGCGATCAATGTGTCGGATGGTTGTATGCGATATAACCTAGTTATCGATTCAAGCGTTGAATCGATAAGCCGATACATTGAATACTAGTCGGTTGTGTGCGACATGACCGGATCATTGAATCAAGTGTTGATTTAATGATTTAATGCATGATAATATATTTGATATATTACTTTGCGTTAACTAGTATTGGTTCACTTTATATGGATTTTCTCACTTGTATTGTGCACATTGTATATGTGATATACATTTGTACATTTGCTTGTATCATGTTTGATGATACATGATTGTTTAAGTGTATGTTAAGAATAAACCATGGTTATTTATATGATTAGGGTTTTATTTCCTTTTTTTATTTATTTATCTATTTATTCATTTTGGAAATAATTAGAAAAGGCATTAAGAGAAAATGGTGGCTAATTTTGTTTCATATTGAAGCTTCATGAAGACTTTGACTTTAGCAACCATTTTGTCTCATGCTTAACCCTAACCATCCCATTTAACCATGATTGATTCTCTACACATTACCATGGTTAGTGTTATGATAAGAATGGATTATTCTTTTATTTTTTAATAATTCTTATCATAACCTTTTTCCATCTTCTTCTTCTTCACTTCAAGAAGAAGCTTGCTTCATCAATGGTGATTGATGAAAACAAGTGAGAAATCCAATTCTAAAGTCTACCCACTTCCTATTTCTTCATCCTCTATCTCTTGCCAAGTAGTAGAGTGTGTTTCCTTCACAAGTTTTTAGGGCTTGGTGAAGGTGGAGCTTGATTTAGCGATGCCTCGACGTAGATCATCTTCGGCATGGACATCGACGACCTAGCTCGCCATTTCTCCGACGAAGCCGACACTAGAGCCCAGATTCTTTTTGGACAGCGGAGACGACTTCGTTGCGGAGCTATGGAGGTGGAGCACCGGATCTACAAAGGTTGTATTTCCGTATCTCATAGTTAAGTGTTAACTAGTTAGCTTTTTCGCCTAGAAATCTAGCAAACGATCCGTAGTCGGGTCTCTCGACACCCGTAAAATTTTATTATGGCATGTTCGATGCCTTGTGAGACCTTCATAGGGTGCCTAGGAACCCTACACAATGTACAGTAATGGCCTCTAGGGCATACATATAACTAACAAGTGGGAATCGGGATCCAACTATCATCGCATGATAACGTGACGGAATCCGCTCACGTTATCACACTCCAGAAGGTATGCGCATATCTGGCAAGTTTCAGTTTCTTTAGAAACTCCCGATGTGATTTTTGCCCCATGCTCTTATGATCTTGGCGTGAGGTCAAAATATCATAAGTCACATGTTAAGTTCTACCCATCATTGTCCAGGTTAATTTGAACCCACCCGTACATACCCTTGACGAAGGCCAAAATAGTAGTACGACTGACCATTTCTTCCAGATGAAAGAAGAGCCTTGTCCCAAACCAACGCATCTATCTATGCAACAGATAAATATCCGGCTGCTACCAATCACTATGCCTTGGCGTGGGGTCAAAATACATAACTTGAATACTACCGAATATTTAACTGAAATGATGGAGGGCTACGAATGGTTTCTGGCGAAAACCTTTAACGTAATGAACTTGATATCGTTGAAGGAACCAGATAGCTTTGTAAAAATATAGTGACGAAAACCTTTGCTAAAGAGGTCACTCCCAATGAAGGGATCTCGGCACTTTCCCTGTAGAATGAGGTGCAGGATATTCCAACTGAATACCACGATGAAAAGCAAAAATAATCGACTATAGTGAAGTTATTGCCCTGACGCAAACTTTTGTCTAAGGGGTCACTCCCGGTGAAGGGATCTCGGCCCTTGCCTCGTCGACTGAGGAGCAGGATATTCCAACTGAATACCACTGTGCAAAACAAAAGAGAACGCCCTTGCAATAACCGCTTTTTGAAAAGTGTTCCAACAACATCAGAATAGGTTTGTTTAGCTTGCATTGATCCGAATCAACGCAGTCCCATCAATTGATCACACCACAAAAGAACGAAAATAATGATGTACGTATATGCCATCCGCATTCGCCTCTGGGTCCCGTCATCATCCGTTAGGTTACTTAACTAACGACAGAGTGGGGACTGGACTAGCGCGGATGCAAAACATATACAACATCTACTAGTATATATATCAATATATAATATTTCGCTCAAGGCGTGATAAAATGCAACATCACAGAAATGTACAGCATCACAGAACAATACAGATATCTGGGATCCCCGTGTTTCATAGAGCCGCTACTGAAACCCGACGTTCCCCTGGTCGTGTGGATAGCCTGTGCAATGAAATCCTAGACCCCTACGGGCGCGGCAAGTTACCGGCCAAAACCTGAAGCGAGGCAGCCCCCTTCAGCAACGTGAATGGACCACCCAGCACTTGACGGAATCCGTCAACTTGGGCACCCCTCCTTGGGTCAACCTGTACCCCCTACGAGTGCGGCGAATAGCCCGCCAATTCTAGAGTAAAGCCCCCTCCGTCTCAAAGCCATGAGATGCGGGCCCGTTGCCCTCTAGAACCCGGCTATCCGTGCACCCCTCCGTGGGGTAATCCTAGTACAGAAAGTAAAATATACATACAACGGGTACATCAGCCACGACCCGGTCGTGCCCCAAAAGAATAATACAAACAGGCAGTGACGACAGTCCACATGTCGGACGCTCGCCCCGCAATATCAAATGTACATAAAAATACCAAAACTGTACTACCATTGCATCCAGGCTATCCCCCACGACCAATCCGCAACATCACAGCACAACACAGAACTTCAACGTGAATGTCACGTTCGCAAATCCGTCTAACCGGGCTATAGCAGTTAGACAGGATTTACCGATCAAATGACATTCACGGTCGCAGATATAATGTAAATACTGTGAACTAACAAGTTTAAACTTTTCGATCGATCAAATTTATCTAAGTAGGCTCCAAGCACAACTGTAGCACTCACAGAAAATCTGGGCCCAAAAAGAATATCCCAAAACCCCTATTTCCTAGCCAAAAGCCCACTGTAAAAATTTGGCTCAGCGTTCACTTTTTCTCACCGCGGAACTGCGGCCAAACCAGGGGTTTGGCTGCGTTTCCGCAGTCGTACTAAAGCGTCACCTCACCAAATTTTTGCAGAACGCTTAAAATTCTCTGCACATGTTTCTGCAACAACCTGAAAAAAAATTTGAGACAAAAATAATTCGACAGAAACTTATGCTATAGAAATTATGGATTTTGGAAATTCGTTCGATCGAAACTTTAAACATACTAGAGCAAGCTAGACTAAGTTAATGGCGTGGCTCTGAAACCAGTGTAAGTGCACGGCGGCACCCCGGCCGTCGATCCGACGCCGGAAATGCGGAAACGAAAAACTTTGCGAAACTTGCAAACCGGCACAACCGCGCACTTTTAACCCTGATCGGGCCATTAACCTAGCTACTAGCAGACTAAAAGATGGGTGAAGAGATATACCAAGCGATCCGTGTCCTTCGGTCTTCGTCTCCACTGCAATCTCCCGCGGAATCTCCGGTCGTCGCCTCCTCGTCGAAACGGGCACCACATTGCCGGATTCTTTTACGGGCTCCCACCTCTGGACCGAGGCAACTCGGGCGTGAAGTTGGCTAGCCGACGCGTCCAAGATTTGCAGTAGAGTAGTGTAGAATGGTTGTATCTTGGGGTTATAGAAGTTGCCATGATATGGATGTGGAGGAATGAACTTTAGGAGAGGTGAGGAATTTTGTAGCAAGCTAAAATATCATGAATCAATTTCCCACACCCAAATGAAAACTCTCCCCTTCTCACCTTGAAGTGGCCAGCCCCTCATGAAGAATGGTGGAGGAATTCACAAGAATCAATCCAAGTGGGAAAATATGTGATAAAAAGAAATATATAGATCATCACAAGATCAACCTCACATCCTTTCAACAACTCATCATAATTAATGCTAGCAATGTGATGGAAAAAGAATATAATGATGATGGTCATATCATAATCCCTCAAATGCAAGACGCCCCCTCCACAATAAGTTATTTGCAAACTTGCAAATAACCCCCCCTCCATCATAAAGTCCGGCCGTGAAGGATCAAAGGAAAACTGGCCGGAACGGAATGCAAACTGGCAACTTCAGAAAACTAATCCCGTAATAAATTACAGGAAAACCCTGCGACTGCATATACATGCCCGCATTTGTATTCCCACTGAACACAAATGCAAAGAGACAAAATCTACACTGTCTGATACTAGGATCCGGCTTAAGCCAAAGCCGGCTAGTAAAATCCGTCCGATCACGATCCGTGCAATACCGCACGTATCTGATCGAACCCTGCCATATCTCCATATGGCCTCTACAACGTTTCGCCCGAAACTTGAGTAACTGTGTGTGGGGGACTCTAAAGACTCGTCAATACTATGGCTGTGGATTTAACCACTAGCACGTCAGAGGTATTAGCCATACGTGACGGGCTACCAGCTACTGACCAAAAGGGACGTCGATGAGCGAACTCATCCTGACATCCTACTAAGCCTGTCAGTGACAATATCCGTACAGTCCGGTCTGTTCATCTATGAGCATCGCATGGCGGGCCTAGGGGGTTGGTAAAAGTCAGACCCCCAAAAGCGGTACAAGTCGTGTCGGAGTGTAGCCCAGAACACCCTGAGATACTACTGGAATACCTACCATTAAATCTCCTGTCTTGGCCAAGGACTTTTCTTGTACTGGCTCTCCTAGATATAGAGCAACCTCACCCCCAATACCGGGAGAGGCGAACCCCTGCAGATCCGCTCAATGCCTCCATGTGGCTCGGGACTGTACCCAACTAAAACCTGTTTGCACGTCTCCTTTGAGCGTGGTAGGGTAGTAATCAAAGCAAAGTAGGAACTCACATGAGACAAATGATGATCTCAGGTTGATGAACTAACCTGTACACATGTCACCAGGGAACTGCTTTCTGACGTCAGGTATAATACCAACTAGCAGGTTCCCGGCGAGTCCTGTACGGTGTACTCATAACCCAATGAGCACCTGTATACATCTTAGGTGAACCAACTGAAACCAGTGGCTTGTGAGACCGGCCAGCACCCCTCGTCGGGGTCTCGACTGTATACACTAGTCTACTCTGGAGTATCGATGCCCTGTCTCGAAACTCCCACGACTAGGGACCTTTTAAGAATGTGCTTATAGACCCCAGCTCCCACGTATATGATCGCCCTCATACTGCTGGTAGTCAAGCAAGAATCCTAGGGGCTCTATCAACGTGTAATAGCGACTCGTATGGTCACATAAAGCAGTACACGATGATAAAGTTAAACCAGATAGCATACTATCATCTTGAGTAAGACTGTCGTACCGGCATAGGTCCTTACTCAATCATTGCAATCACGTGCCTGTGATTCAATAATTGACTCTGAGGGCAATATATCCAACAGATCGCAAGTGTCGTTCACCGTTTGTTGGGACGATGTTGGTGAACGAAGATTATTGGGACCAGATTTGGTTGTGCAGACAGTTGAGAAGGTTAATACTATTTGGAATCATATGAAAGTAGCACAAGACCGACAGAAGGAGCTGGGCAGATACGTCGAGAAGAACTCTAGAGTTCGCCGTGGGTGTTTTGGTATTCTTGAAGATATCATTGACTAGAGGGGTGATTCGTTTCGGAAGTCGAGGAAAGCTTAGTCCTCGATTCGTTGGACCTTTTGAGATTTTGAGCGTGTTGGAGAAGTGGCATATCGTTTGGTGTTACTACAATCTTTGGAGAATGTTCATGACGTGTGTTACGTACCTAACCTCCATAAGTATGCTCGAGATGAAATTCATGCGTTGGATCATTCGAAACTGACTGTACGAGAAGATTTGACGTTTGAGGAGTGACCGATGTTGAATTATGGATCGAAGAGATATGTTCTTATGAACAAAGTTATCCCTCTTGTACTTGTTTCTTGGAGTAATCGCTCGCATGGATGACCAAATTTGGAACGAGATGATGAAATCTGGCAGAATTTTCCACATCTATTCTTGAAATATCTTGTTTGTTTATCATATCTTGTTCTTCGAATTTCGAGGACGAAATTCTTTTGTAGTTGGGTATAATGTAACACCCGAGTTCATTTATACCAATTCCAGTTCCCGTATTTTCTTTATTCATGATATTTATTGATTTAGCGTATCTTGTGTACGAATGGTATTTTACACTTTATATTGCATTCGACCCGACCCGCTTCTTTGAGCCTGTTTGACTCTTATTTATAAATTACCTTGACTTGTTGCATGGACTAGTGCATCTCATGAGTTAGTATATATTGGTATTTTATCTAGTATCGCATCTTTTGCATATAACAATTTAAATAACGTAAAATAATTTAAAATTACATTTCATAGCCTGCATGATACCCCTAACTCCGTGGTAGCATCCGCGCATCTTGTTCTCGTCCCGTTCAGTGAAACGGGCGTGTTTGGATGGCTACACGCATGTACGTGCATCTGTTATTGGGGGTATGCTTTTTCGTTACCTGAGCACTCGTTTTGAAAGTCGAAAGTCGCATATATTTTTCATATTTTAAATCTGAATTTTTAGACCCGACCCGGGCGTGTTTTGGAGTAAATTTGTATTTGCCAAAATCTCAAAACGGACTAATATTATAATATTATTCAAAACTTCTTTAACTATATGATTATTTTATAATCATTTAATAAATTAACATTTCTCTCTCTCTCTATCTTGTCTCTCTCTCTCTCCTGATTCTCTCTCTCTCTCTGTCTCGTCTCTCTCTCTCCTGACTCTCTCTCTCTGTCTCGTCTTTCTCTCTCCTGATTCTCTCTCTCTTTCATGATTCTTTCTCTCTATCTCGTCTCTCTCTCACCTGATTTTCTCTCTCTCTCGTCTCTCTCTCCTGATTTTCTCTCTCTCTCGTCTCTCTCTCCTGATTTTCTCTCTATCTCTAAAAAATATATTTTATATTTTTAAACAGTTTATATCTCTCTCTATCTCTCTCTGCACATGCATAAAAGATTTGTTACCCTTAAATATTAACACGTCTCTCTCTCCTCCCTCTTCGTCTTTCCCATTATATTTTTCTTTTCCGCCTTCCTTCTTCGCCCGCGCCCGTCGCCTCGTCGTCATCTCCTCACCTCGCCATCACCAGATCACCCCACTACAACCCAGTAAGCCAGTTTAGTCGCATTCCTCTTCATTTCTTTTCCTTCTTCTCTTCTTGTTTCTTTGTGCATTTTCTATTCTCTTTTATTCACTGTTGTTTTTAGATTGCCGGAATCCGGTCGGGCCGTCGACGATCTCGACGACCCAGCGAGGACATCTGAACCGTGTGATCCTACTGTTCATTGTTTAGACTCATTCCATGTACCATGCGCGCATCACCACTTTTCCCGCCGACGCGTGACGTTCCGTTTACCGCTTCGCGATCCGTCGAGGCAAGTGAAACTTGCTACATGTTATTCATACTATTCCTATATTGATTTATCTATTTTCTTACTAAATCTATAAATAGAATCTAAATCCATGAGTTCCAAGTTAGCAGCACGATGTCCCGTTTACATATTTCAGATCTAGAACTTGAAACCTAACTGTCGCATTTAGTTTACTAAACATAATAACCACATTTATATGTTATATCTCATAATCCCAATTGTTTGCATAACCATAATACCGTTTTGTAGTTTATACCCTATCGGACGACCGGTTGCATACATCTAGTCTAATTAATATTCAAATGCATCTCTAGATTGTTTTAGTACATATTAATATGATTTATCACCCACATTTATTATACTGCATGCATGTAATGTTTAAACTATCCCTTAACCCAAACTGATAACCGTGCATCCAAGTAGTTTAATCTGTACTTATTCGCATATCATATTACATGTGCCAGTTTACTGTTCTGATAATACCCATGCTTGTTTATTTATAACCATGATTATGTTAGTTGATTATGAGCACCCACATGATATCTTTTACACCCTGACATGACTTGCTACACACATATTGTTAGTTATATGTATGCCCTAGAGGCCATTACTGTACATTGGATGTATATTGTAGTGGATGCTGGGACATATATAGGTAGGACTTTCTTGCTCGACATGATAGTACGCTATCTGGTTGCTCTTTATCTTAACGTGTATACTTTCTGTCTCTCTGTTACATGTTGATAAAGCCCTTAGGATGTGTACTCGACTTCCAGGACTGTGATGCAGATCATACTAGTGGGGCCTGGATAGTCCATGAGTACATCCTTCAATGTTCCTAGTCGAGGGAATATCAAGACGGGGCATCGATATTCCAGAGTAGACTAGCGTATATCTTCTCGACCCATGCGATGGGCGATGGATGATCCCATATCCATTGGTGTTTGACATCAGGGATGGTATACGGGTGCTCAGTGGAGACTGGGTACACTGAACGGACTCGCCGAGAACTCCCAGATGGTATTATACCTCATGTCAGATGGCAGTTCTCTGGTGACACTGGTACAGCTTAGTCTGTTGACCCGAGATCGTCATAGAGTCTTGTGTGTCTCCCACTGTGCTTTGATTTCCACCCTACCACGGCTCTACTGAGTCATGCAAATAGGTGGTTTTTGGGTACAGTCCCGATTCACATGGAGGCAATGAGCGATAGGAGGGGATTCGTCTCTCCTGGTATTGGGGGTTGATGTTGCGCTATGCTCGACTGGCCATAACTGGAAATCCCTGGCCAGGGTTGCAGTGACCTACTGGTAAGTGTTATCAGTAGTTTCACACATGTCATGGACTTGACGTCGGCATGACATATCGAGCTACTGGGGTATGACGTTTACCACCCCTAGGCGAGATATGCAACATATCAGACGAACAGACCGGACTGTACGGTAAGTGTTACTGGTTGGATTCACAGGAGTGTGAGCGGGCTTGCTCGTCGATCTTATGATCGCTCAATACCCGGGTGGCCGTTACGTTTAGCAGACCGCTTGTGGCTTGTGGGTGTTTGATATGATCATCATCTGCTGCCGGCGTATTGACGAGTCTTTAGAGTCCTACACAGAGGTTTACTAGCTCAAGCGAAACGAAATAGGAGCGCATATGAAATATGTGCGTGACCGAGAATAATTCGTGTATGTGATACCGTATTCCATTCTCGCGATGAATGTATCGATTGGTTATATGCGATATAACCTAGTTATCGAATCAAGGATTGATTCGAGAAGCCAATACATAGGATACTAGTCAGTTATATGCGATATGACCGTATCGTTAAATCAACTGTTGATTTAATGATTTAATGTATAATTTTATATTTGATATATTACTTTGCATTAACTGGTATTGGTTCACTTTAAATGGATTTACTCACTTGAAATGCACATTGTATATGTGATATATTTTTTGTGCACATGATTGTATCATGTTTGATGATACATGCAAACTTGGGTTTGTGTAAAGACTTAAACCATGATTGGTGAATGGTTAGGGTTTCATTTCTCTTTTAATTCTTTATCTATTTGTTTTTGGTTAAATAAGAAAAGAAAAGATAAATGGTTGCTTTCATACTAGAAGGTTCTTGTTGCTTCATGCCTTTTTTGACCAAATTAACCATTTTGTCTTCTTCTTCATAACCTAACCATTGAACCTAACCATAGTCTATTCTCTACACCTAACCAAGGTTGGATTATGATAAGAATGAGTTGGATTATCCTTTTTGCAATAATCCATTTTATTCTATCATATTCCTTCTTCTTCTTCTTCATCTTTTCCATGAAGAAAAGCTTGCTACATCAATGGCAAGTGATGAAAACATGTGAGAAATCCAATTCTAAAGTGAACCCACTTCCTATTTCTTCATCCTCTACCTCTTGCCAAGTAGTATAGGGTGTTTTCTTCACAAGTTTCTGTAGGGTTGCTAGGCACGCGCACAAGGGTCTACGAGGCATCAACCATGCCCGATTAAAAATTTAGCCGTGCCGAACAACCCGAATACGGAACTTTAAACTAGAGATTAGGCGAAAACAAGCATGCTAAACACTTTAACACTAAGTGAGAGGGATTACAACCTTTGTAGATCCGGTCCTTCACTTCATATGCTCCGTGTTGTGGTCCCTTCACTGCGATCATCGGGATCCGGACTCTCGAGAGGTTCCACGAAGAGAAAGATGCAACCTTTGCTTCCGATCTTCGATACTAAGATGATCTACCTTCAAGTTTCTTTAACACAAGCTATCAGTCATGAAATGATGTGAACACCCTCATCTAAATGGCAAGGGAAGATGAGGATGATGAAGTAGGATTTTTGCTCTCTTTATTTATCTTTTTCTCATATTTATTCATCACTTTTGAAAAATCAAGCAAGGTTTTTCATGAAAGAATGAAGGAAGAAGAAGATGAACAATATTATGAATCCTTTTGTGATGAATAGGAAAAGGAGATAATGATCAATTATGCAACCATGGTTCACTTAACCATTGTAGAGAATTAATCAAGGGTTAGGGTTTGGGTTGAGTTAAGAATGAGTCACACACAAATATCTTTATCACGACAAAAAGAAAAGCTTCTAGAATCAACTAGAAGGTTTAACCCTAATCCAAACCCTAATCATGTTTAAACTCCACAAAACAAGTTGCATTAGTTATCATATGATGTTACAATATTATATATCATATATATAATATTTATTGTAACAAAATAAAATAATACAATTAACATATATCGCATATATATCAATGTATTACCCGAGTGAGAAAAAGAATCTTTTAGTGAGCAAATATTAGTTAATGCAATTTAATATATCATATATATTATTATACATTAAATTATCGAATCAACACTTGATCCGACAATCCGGCTATATCGCATATAATCGGCTAATATTTATCTGTACCGATTCATCGAATCAACACTTGATCCGATGAACCGGCTAATATCAAATATCGCGAGAATAGAATACGGTATCACATATCGCATTATCCTCGGTCCCGCACATATCACATATGTGCTCCTACTCCGTTTTGCCTGAGCCAAGAAACCTCTGTGTAGGACTCTAAAGAATCGTCAATACGCCGGCAGTAGGTGATGATCATATCAAACACCCACAAGCTGCAAGCGGTCAGCTAAACGTAACAGCTACCTAGGTATTGAGCGCTCAGAAGATCAACAAGCAAGCCTGTACATTCTCCTGCGAATCCAAACAGTAACACTCCCGTACAGTCCGGTCTCGTCGTCTGATATGTTGCATATCTCTCCTAGGGGTGGTAAACGTCAGACCCCAGTAGCTTGATAAGTCGTGTCGATTTGAGGTCTATAACAGTTCGAGAAACTACTGATAACACTTACCAGTAAATCTCAGCAACCCTGGCCAGGGATTTCCGGTTATAGCCAATCGAACACAGCACAACATCAACTCCCTATACCGGGAGAGACGAATCCCCTCCTATCGCTCATTGCCTCCATATGATTCGGGACTGTACCCAAAAGCCACCTTTTTGCACGCCCTCTTGGACGTGGTATGATGGAAATCAAAGCACAGTGGGAATCACACAAGACTCTATGACGATCTCGGGTCGACAGACTACTCTGTACCAGTGTCACCGGAGAACTGCCATCTGACGTATGGTATAATACCATCTGGGAGTTCTCGGCGAGTCCGTCCAGTGTACCCAGTCTCCACTGAGCACCCGTACACCATCCTTGATGTCAAACACCGATGGATATGGGATCATCCATCGCCCATCATATGGGTCAAGATGCGTATACGCTAGTCTACTCTGGTGTATCGATGCCCTGTCTCGATACACCCTCGACTAGGAACAGTTATAGGATGTACTCGTCGACTACCGTGGTCCCACTAGTATGATCTCATCATAGTCCCAGTAGTCGAGTACATATCCTAAGGGCTTTATCAACATGTAATATAGAGACAATCAGAGTACATGTTAAGATAAAGTACAACCAGATAGCATACTATCATGTCGAGCAAGAAAGTCCTCCCTATATATGTCCTAGCATCCACTACAATATATATCGTATGTACAGTAATGGCCTCTAGGGCATACATATAACTAACAATCTCCCACTTGCACTAGGGCCATCTGTTATGGTATCGCATACCCAACAATTAGCTGCGGTTGAAGTATCTCATACTCAACCATCCCATAAAAGTCTCTACTGGGAATAAGGCCTTTGTGAGTGGATCCGCGCTGCTGTCATCTGTGTCTGCTCTCCTAACCTCGATATCCCTGGAGATCATCCATCTCCATGATCAGGTGATACTGCCTAAGAATTATATCTGGATTTCTGATGGGACGGTAGTTCCTTGGCGAAAGCCACAACTCCATTGTCACACAATGGCAGGAACGAAGTTCAACTTATGAACTTATAAATATCCAGACTGCCTCTTTGGTAGTATCCTTGGTAAAGATGTATCTTGCCTTTAATCGTCTAGTAAGTCACGGTATCTCGCTTGGAACTCTTCCAACATACCG
Organism: Agapanthus africanus; assembly: GCA_030015575.1. NCBI lineage: Eukaryota > Viridiplantae > Streptophyta > Magnoliopsida > Asparagales > Amaryllidaceae > Agapanthus > Agapanthus africanus. The sequence continues at coordinate 222,068,429 of CM057340.1, forward strand.
TCCCTCCACTGAGGGTAAAGACAATGCCTGCGACTGACATTCAGTCGTACTTATCAGTCTGGAACCTTTCCAGTGATTCTCCCCAGGATCGATTGATACCATCTCACTACAACTAGTGAGCATCCTAACATCCAATTAGATCTATCTCATAGATCTAAAAACCTAGGATTTAGGAGGTATCACCTTGATCCTATATGGAGAATCCTTGTGATAAGCGGAGATTGACCGTGCGTAGCATAGGAAACTTCTTCCCTATCAAGAGTATGTCATCCACGTACTCTACGAGGATCTCCACCATACTCTCTACTACCTTTTTGTATATACAAGGTTCATCTACCATTTTGATGAAGTCAAACTCTTTGACTACCACATCAAAACAGATGTTCCAACTCCGCGATGCCTGCTTTATCCTATAAAGCATCTTGCACACGTTTCCACTGCTCCCACTGTCTACGAAGCCCTCTGGCTGTGTACTTATAGACGCTATCTTCTAAAATATCATTTAGAAAAACAGTCATGACACCCAACCACCAGATATCGTAGTCATGGTATGTAGCCGTGGCAAGTAGGATCTGGATGGACTTAAGCATAGCTTTGAAAGTCTCAACTTTTCCATGTACACCAAGTAATCTTCTCAAGATATACTCGCTCCTGATGGGGATTTAACCCTTCAGATAAAGCAACCAAAGTCCATACTTTGTTGGTGTATAAGGATTCCATCTCAGATCGATAAGCACCCAGCCATTCTTACAGAGTCCCACTCCTGATGGCCAGCTCGAAACCAGTTGGGTCATCATCTCATGATGCAATCCTCGCTCCCACTGTCATAGAGAAACCGAAGTATCTCTCAGGTGGGTGAGGAACCCTACTAGATCGGCGGAGAGGCTGAGGTTCGTAGGTAACTATTGAATCTTTTAGTTTTATCAAATCATCTGCTGTAGTTTGTACAGCTGGAACATTTCCAGTTCTACGTAACAGAACTTGCCTCGAGCTTGTCCGGATTTTGCTTTTTAGACATAGGCCGGACAACCCCAAATCTTAACAAACTTAAGATATGGGCTCTTCCCTTTCCATATCACATATGAAGTGGTAGGCAACTGATTTGATTTGAACCCTATTCAATAGGTATGCAGCTTCTCAAGCGCATAACACACAAAAGGAAATAGGAAACTCAGTAGTACTCATCATAGAGCACACCATATCAAATAGGGTGCTAATGCTCCGCCCCGATACACCGACGTGCTGTGGTGTATACGGAGGAGTAATGCTGATAGAGAATCTCATTCTCCTTTAGAATATTCCAGGAATTCCGTGCTCAAGTATTCTCCTCCTTGATCTCATCAAAGGACATAATACTTATACCCGTATTTTGGTTCTCTACTTCTAACTTATATTCTGTGAATATCTCAAAAGCTTCGGACTTGTGTTTCAGCAGGAACATATGTCTGAATCTTGAGAGATTATAAGAGAATGTAATGAAGTACAAAGAACCGATCTTGGCATATGTAGACAGGGGACTTTCATACATCAGCATGTATCAATCCCAAAAGTTCACTAACTCTTTCTCTGTTTCCAATAAACAGAGCTATGGTCATCTTATCTTTGTGACATGACTGGCAAGTTTCATAAGATGTAAATTCAAACTAATTTAAATATGCATCTAAATGTAACTTCAGCCAGTCGGGTCACATTGATATGACCTAGTCTACAATGCCTCAAGAAGGATTTGTTCATGTCTGAACTCTTCCTCTTGTGTGTGTTCCGTATACTAAGAACTGTAGTTTGATTTAGAACGACAATGCTTTTAGATAACGTGCTTGAACCGATCAACTCTTGATATAGGAAATGTTCAAAACATTATCCAACAATACAAAATTATATCCTTTCTTTACTAATTAAGAGACTGATATGATTTTGTATATCAGGTTCGGTATCTAATAACATTTGTTCAGAATCAATGTATTCAGGTAATACAGGGTGATAGTGACCAACAGACTTGGCTGCAACACTTGCACCGTTTTCTGTCTCATGAAACTTATCACCCGTTCTCAGTTCTCTACCTATCTGTAGCCCATGTAACAGATTACATATACGGGATCCTGATCCGGTATCACATACCCAGGACGTAAAGGATACTGAGAAACAGTTCTGTGTAATGAACATACCCGAAGATGATGCATCAACATGCACTTTCTTCGTTTGGGCGGCACGGGAAATCTGGTATTCCCCAATTTCCTGCTCTGTCCTATAATAATTATAAGTTGGAGCGGGACCAACGTTCTCCAGCTCAGTATAACAAGCGGGTTCGGTCAATATATCCGTATTATTATCTTGATTAAGGCGTGATATGGTCGCTACCTGGAGAGAGAGAGAAGAAAACACTCAGCGTATGCTCTTGCAAGATTAGATTGGTTATCTAATATATCTTATCAGGATGTCTCCCACTGTTTTAATCAAATCTTCCTTCAAACCCTAAAAGGAAAGACTAGCCGGGATTAATTACACGCTACAAGTTCGCCAATCTTTCAGCCAGGCCGGTGTCGGTACTTTGAGGGAGGTCCCCCGTGCTTTCGCACGAACCTAATTAAAGTAAACCTCGTTTTCCCAGAGGCGTAACCCCGTCAACACCTTTCTAGACACCTACTTGATCGGCTAATTGTAATGTGTAAAACTCTCCCAGGAGTAACTCTTACTCACAGCGGGTATCGGGATCCAACTATCTAATAGAAGGTATGCAATCTCATTGCAAATTTCAACTCTTGAAATTCCCAATAATATTTTGCCCCAAGCAATCTATGACCTTGACTGAGTCAACAAACCATAGACCGCAACTAAAGTTCAACCCGTCATTTCCCGATTGAATTAAACCCACCCGCACGACCCTTGACTGAGTCAACAAGGTCGCACGACTACCCTAATCCAATCGCATCATATGCTTTGCAGATAAGCACTAATCAGCTACCGCACACTACGCCTTGACTGAGTCAACAAACGCAGCATGAATACTAACTATTACTTATCTGAAATGACGGAGGGCTACGACAGGTTTTTAAGAAAACCTTTTGCGTAATGAACTTTATATCGTTGTAGAATCGAGTGATTTTCAAATGAAGTGTTTTTGAGGCTTTTTTCTAGTTTTGCTAAAGGGGTCACTCCCGGTGAAGGGATCGTCGGCCCTTTCCTCATCGAATAAGGTGCAGGATATATCATATATACCGCTGTGCAAAGCAAGAACTATAAAAGCAATCAAAAGACAAACCGAGTTTGTAGCATCTGCCAGTTATTGCTAAAGGAGTCACTCCCGGTGAAGGGATCTCGGTCCTTTCCTTATCGAATAAGGTGCTGGATGTTCTACAAGGAACACCGCTATGCAAAGCAACAACTAGAGCTACCAGTTTTTATAAACAAGTTTCTACAACATCTTAGGTTTCTTTTATTTCATTAATCTCATTAATGAAGTCCCATTTTATTATGCTTCACAAGCATCTCTTTTGAAACGAAATCTGCAATATAACATATATCTTATATATATAATATAAACATTCGTCTCAGGCAGTAATATAATCTCATCACAGAACATTGCAGCAGAAGAACATATATGAAATATTGGATATACTAGGACGTCCGTGTTTTCAATACGAGCCTGTATAAAACACGGATTCTACGGTCGCGATGAATAGCCAAACCCACATCCCTAGACCCCTACGAGAGCGGCAAGCAACACTACCAATTCTAGGGTTAGGAGACCCGGTCTCGACACCTCGAGATGGTCTCCCACTGGACCCTAGAACCCGGTTACTTGTGCTCCCCTCCTTGGGTCTACCTAATGCGGAAAAGTAAATAATATACAACGGTGACATCTTCCGCGACCTGGAAGTGCCCGAATAAAAGAATATTACATACAAATGAATTTAACATGAATGGAAAAGAAAAAACTCTCATCTCACATAAAACCCCCGGCTATTCAAAAAGCGACGATCCAATATAACATATCACAGCAACACATAATATCTCATATCATCAACGTAAGCAAGTATGCGTATCCCGATTGTCGTTGATGTATAGAAACGAAGCCGGCGATACACCACATACTACGCTTACGGTCACAGAAAAGAAAGTGTAAAACTACAACAGTTGGAATCCGCAACCTCCTTAGACATCGCATGCCTAACCAAATGAATTCTTTAGACATCGCATCCCTAACAATTATAAACCCCGCATTTTAGTCTCATTATCGAAAACTCTTTTCAATATCAAGTCGGGCAATTCAACAAGATTCCCGACGTCCTGATCGAATGCTCGTCGCAAACTTTAGTAGACGGCCGCACCCCTGATACCGTCGACGAAGTGTACCAAGGCGGAACACCGCTACCAGGAGCACCCGAACTGATGCTTTCGGCGACGGGGTTCTCCTACAGTCACTTGGTCGGGGTTATGGAGTGAGGCTGTCTATTAAGCTTACCCGGCGAGTATCCGCGTACGCTACGTGATTGCGACGGACTTTTGATCGCATCAAAATTCCGTGGCAACCAATCATCTGAGACTAAACTGCTATGTTTATAATATTCAAATTAGTTATCTCGTAACTACCTGTGGATTCCAAATATTGTATCACATTCCAGATAAATAGAAAAAATTAAACTTTCCGATCGAATCATCAAGCACCCAAGATTTCCCCAATATATCTCAACACTTGAAATCAGTTTAAAAACATCCATCACATGCCACAGTACCAATGGTCCAGCCGTAGAAGGGTCAAGCCAACGCCTCACATGTGGCACGCCGTACTGCCCCAAACCCAAAGGTTCAAAGTGCAGTTCAAGACGGTCACATAATCGAGTTAAGGTTTGTTGTCTTCTAGAGGGTCCACCGCGTTACTTGCACGACTTAGAACGTTCTTAAACACGAGAAAAAATCCAACTTTTGAAAAATTTTCCGACAGGGGAAAAAGTGAGTTATTGATATCCGTTCGAACATTTTAACAGTTTCTAAAAATTATCCGGACAAAACTAAACAAAGTTAAAATATCCGATCGAATCTTTATGTCCCCAATACAACCCAGATAATTCAACAGTTGAATAAAAAAAATAAAAATTTCCAGAAGACGCAGCACTTGAAGACAAGAATTACTGTGCAAGCCACGTGGTGTAACTCACCAAAGTGGCCGCGGAACCGCCGCGAAACCCAGGGTTGGGCCGCGGTTCCGCGCCTCTTTTGATGAGTTAGCATCACGTGCTTCACAGTAACTCATAGAAATCCCTGCTGAATTTTTTGGCAATTTTTAATTCACAAAAATCCAAAGTTTCAGAAAATTTCCAGAGAAGGGGTTTGTTCGGGTTTTCCGGGTTCGATCGGACTTCAAACTTCGTCTAGACTTCGCTTAAAGCTCTAGCTTGGCTCTGATACCACTGTAGGGTTGCTAGGCACGCGCACAAGGGTCTACGAGGCATCAACCATGCCCGATTAAAAATTTAGCCGTGTCGAACAACCCGAATACGGAACTTTAAACTAGAGATAAAGCGAAAACAAGCATGCTAAACACTTTAACACTAAGTGAGAGGGATTACAACATTTGTAGATCCGGTCCTTCACTTCATATGCTCCGTGTTGTGGTCCCTTCGCTGCGATCATCGGGATCCGGACTCTCGAGAGGTTCCACGAAGAGAAAGATGCAACCTTTGCTTCCGATCTTCGATACTAAGATGATCTACCTTGAAATTTCTTTAACACAAGCTATCAGTCATGAAATGATGTGAACACCCTCATCTAAATGGCAAGGGAAGATGAGGATGATGAAGTAGGATTTTTGCTCTCTTTATTTATCTTTTTCTCATATTTATTCATCACTTTTGAAAAATCAAGCAAGGTTTTTCATGAAAGAATGAAGGAAGAAGAAGATGAACAATATTATGAATCCTTTTGTGATGAATAGGAAAAGGAGATAATGATCAATTATGCAACCATGGTTCACTTAACCATTGTAGAGAATTAATCAAGGGGTAGGGTTTGGGTTGAGTTAAGAATGAGTCACACACAAATATCTTTATCATGACAAAAAGAAAAGCTTCTAGAATCAACTAGAAGGTTTAACCCTAATCCAAACCCTAATCATGTTTAAACTCCACAAAACAAGTTGCATTAGTTATCATATGATGTTACAATATTATATATCATATATATAATATTTATTGTAACAAAATAAAATAATACAATTAACATATATCGCATATATATCAATGTATTACCCGAGTGAGAAAAAGAATCTTTTAGTGAGCAAATATTAGTTAATGCAATTTAATATATCATATATATTATTATACATTAAATTATCGAATCAACACTTGATCCGACAATCCGGCTATATCGCATATAATCGGCTAATATTTATCCGTACCGATTCATCGAATCAACACTTGATCCGATGAACCGGCTGATATCAAATATCGCGAGAATAGAATACGGTATCACATATCGCATTATCCTCGGTCCCGCACATATCACATATGTGCTCCTACTCCGTTTTGCCTGAGCCAAGAAACCTCTGTGTAGGACTCTAAATAATCGTCAATACGCCGGCAGTAGGTGATGATCATATCAAACACCCACAAGCTGCAAGCGGTCAGCTAAACGTAACAGCTACCCAGGTATTGAGCGCTCAGAAGATCAACAAGCAAGCCTGTACATTCTCCTGCGAATCCAAACAGTAACACTCCCGTACAGTCCGGTCTCGTCGTCTGATATGTTGCATATCTCGCTTAGGGGTGGTAAACGTCAGACCCCAGTAGCTTGATAAGTCGTGTCGATTTGAGGTCTATAACAGTTCGAGAAACTACTGATAACACTTACCAGTAAATCTCAGCAACCCTGGCCAGGGATTTCCGGTTATAGCCAATCGAACACTGCACAACATCAACTCCCTATACCGGGAGAGACGAATCCCCTCCTATCGCTCATTGCCTCCATATAATTCGGGACTGTACCCAAAAGCCACCTTTTTGCACGCCCTCTTGGATGTGGTATGATGGAAATCAAAGCACAGTGGGAATCACACAAGACTCTATGACGATCTCGGGTCGACAGACTACTCTATACCAGTGTAACCGGAGAACTGCCATCTGACGTATGGTATAATACCATCTGGGAGTTCTCGGCGAGTCCATCCAGTGTACCCAGTCTCCACTAAGCACCCGTACACCATCCTTGATGTCAAACACCGATGGATATGGGATCATCCATCGCCCATCATATAGGTCAAGATGCGTATACGCTAGTCTACTCTGGTGTATCGATGCCCTGTCTCGATACACCCTCGACTAGGAACAGTTATAGGATGTACTCGTCGACTACCGTGGCCCCACTAGTATGATCTCATCATAGTCCCAGTAGTCGAGTACATATCCTAAGGGCTTTATCAACATGTAATATAGAGACAATCAGAGTACATGTTAAGATAAAGTACAACCAGATAGCATACTATCATGTCGAGCAAGAAAGTCCTCCCTATATATGTCCTAGCATCCACTACAATATACATCGTATGTACAGTAATGGCCTCTAAGGCATACATATAACTAACAGTTTCATGACTTGGTGAAGTTGGAGTTTGATCTTGTGATGCCTCGACGTAGATCATCTTCGGCATCGAAGCCGACGATCAAGCCCGCCCATTTCTTCGATGAAGCCGATGCTAGAGTTCGGGATCCGACTTGGACAGCGGAGGGACATCGTCGCAGAGCCATAGAGGTGGAGAACCGGATCTACAAAGGTTGTATTTCCGTTTACCATTTAGTTAAGTTGTTAACTAGTTTCTTTTTCGCCTAAACTTCTAGCCAACGATCCGTATTAGGGTTTCTCGGCACCGTAATTTTTGAAATTGGCATGGTTGATGCCTTGTGAGACATCTTGAGAGTGCCTAGGAACCCTACAGTGGTATCAGAGCCTTGCTAGAGCCTTAGGCGATGCGTAGACGGAGTTAGAAGTCCGATTGAACCGAAACCCCAATCGCATTTTGCTCTCTGGACATTTTTGAAATTCGTGGATTTTTGTGAATTAAAAATATGCAGAAAACTAAGTAGAATATTCTAAGAATTACTGTGTAAAACGGGACCCATGAGTCGATAGAAGAGCGGCGGAACCGCGGCAATAGCATGCCTATTGCGGCGGTTCCGCGGCAAAATAGTCCAATCACTCAATTATCTTTTCACAGTAATTCCTAGTTTTTTAGTGCTTGTTTTTCTGGGAATTTTTAATTTGATTCAAGAGTTGAATTTTCAGGGTTGTATTGGGGATTCAGAGATTCGATCGGACTGTCTAATTTTGTCTGTGTGTTTTTCCGGATAAATTTTAGAATATGTTAAAAAGTTCGACCGGATATAAATACCCAATTTTTCCCCTGTCGGGAAATTTCCAAGTGTTGGATTTTTCCGTAGTTTAACGACGTTCTAAGTAGTGTAAGTAATGCGATGGTCCCTCTAGAAGACAACAAACCTTAACTCGATTATGTGACCGTCTTGAACTGCCCTTTGAACCTTAGGGTTTGGGGCAGTACGGCGTGCCACATGTGAGGCGTTGGCTTGACCCTTCTACGGCTGGACCGTTGGTACTGAGGCACGAACTGAATGTTTTTAGACTTATTTCATGTGTTGGACTGTATCGGGAAAACTTGGGTGTTCGATTGTTCGATCGGAAAGTTTAACATTTTCTATTTATCCGGAATGTGATACAATACTTGGAATTCGCAAATAGTTATGAGATGACTGGATGAATGTTATAAACATAGCAGTTTAGTCTCACTTGATCGGTTGCCACGAAATTTTGATGTGATCGAAAGTTCGTCGCAATCACGTAGTGTACGCGGATACTCGCCGGGTAAACTTAATAGACAGCCTCACTCCATAACCCCGACCAAGTGACTGCAGGAGAACCCCGTCTCCGAAAGCATCTGTTCGGGTGCTCACGGCAGCGGTGTTCCGCCTTGGTGCACTTTGTCGACGGCGTCGGGGGTGCGGCCGCCTACTAAAGTTTGCGACGAGCATTCGATCAGAATGTCGGGAATCCTGTTGAATTGCCCGACTTGATATTGAAAAGAGTTTTCGATAATGAGACTAAAATGCGGGGTTTATAATTGTTAGGCATGCGATGTCTAAAGAATTCATTTGATTAGGCATGCGATGTCTAAAGAGATTGCGGATTCCAACTGTTGTAGTTTTACACTTTCTTTTCTGTGACCGTAAGTGTAATATGTGATATCGCCGGTTTCGTTGCTATATGTGAACGACAATTGGGATGCACATATTTACTTACGTTGATGACAAGTGATGTTATGTGTTGCTAGATATGTTATATTTGATCGTCGTGTTTGAATAGCCGGGGGTTTTTATGTGAGATGAGTGTTTTTCATTTTCATTCATGTAAAAAAACTTGTATGTAATATTCTTTTATTGGGGCACTTCCAGGTTGCGGAAGTTGTCACCGTTGATGTATATTATTTATTTTTCCGCATTAGGATAGACCCAAGGAGGGGAGCATAGGTAACCGGGTTCTGGGGTCCAGTGGGAGACCAACTCGAGGAGTCGAGTCCGGGTCTCCTAACCCTAGAATTGGTAGGGTTGCTTGCCGCTCTCGTAGGGGTCTAGGGGTGCGGGATAGGCTATTCATCACGACCGTGGAATCCGTGTTTTATACTGGCTCGTATTGAAAACACGGACGTCCTAGTATATCCAATATTTCATATGTTTCTTCTGCTGTGATGTGATCATGTGATGTTCTGTGACAGATATTATATATAGTATATATGATATATTATATAGACGTTGCTTATGTTTTACACCCGCGCTAGCCCTGCCCCACTCTACCGTTAGTTACCTAACCTAACGGTGCAGACGGGACATCGAGGCGAATGCGGATGGCATAAGCGTACGTTATATTTATCTGTGATGTTTAGGTGGACTTAAATGATGGGATATTCATTAATGAGATTAATGAAAGAAAATAAACCTAATTGATGTTGTGGAATCGAATTTCAAAATAAAACCAGGTAGCTATAGTTCTTGCTTTGCATCGTGGTGTTCATTATAGAACATCCTGCACCTTATTCGATGAGGAAAGGACCGAGATCCCTTCACCGGGAGTGACTCCTTTAGCAATAACTGGCAGATGCTACAACCCTCGGTTTGTCTTTGATCGCTTCTATAGTTTCCGCTTTGCACAGTGATATATATGATATATCCCGCACCTCATTCGACGAAGAAAGGGCCGACGATCCCTTCACCGGGAGTGACCCCTTTAGAAAAACTAGAAAAGCCTCAAAAACATTCCATTTAAAAACCATTTGATTCCGCAACGAGATCAAGTTCAAAGAGTTAAAGGTTTTCACAAAAACCATTCGTAACCCTCCGTCATTTTAGGAAGTAGAGTACTTAGTATTCGTGCTGTGTTTGTTGACCATAGTCAAGGCACAGTGTACGGTAGCTAAGTGATGTCTTCCTACACCGCATATGATGCGATTAGTTAGGACAGTCGCGTGACTTTGTTGACCTTAGTTAAGGGTCATGTGGATGGGTCTAATTAATCACGAAATGACGGGTAGAACTTGACTAGTACTTATGATTTGTTGACCATAGTTAAGGTCATAGGTGCTAGGGGTAAAAATCTTTATCGGGAGTTTCAAGTGTTGAAATTTGCAATGAGATTGCATACCTTCTATGTGATAGTTGGATCTTGATACCCACTGCGAGTAATTGTTACTCCTGGGAGAGTTTTGCACTTTATAATTAGCCGATCAAGTAGGTGTCTAGAAAGGTGTCAACGGGGTTACGCCTCTGGGAAAGCGAGGTTTACAGTAATTAGGTCCGTGCGAAAGCACGGGGAACCTCCCTCAAAGTACCGACACTAGCCTGGCTGAAAGATTGGCGAACTTGTAGAGTGTAATTAATCCCGGCTAGTCTTTCCTTTTATGGTTTGAAGAAAGATTTGATAAAAACAGTGGGAGCCATCCTGATTAGATAAAATAATAACCAATCTATTCTTGCAAGAGCGCACGCTGAGTGTTTTCTTCTCTCTCCATCCAGGTAGCGACCATATCACGCCTTAATCAAGATAATAATATGGATGTATTGACCGAACCCGCTTGTTATACTGAGCTGGGGAAAGTTGTGTTAGTGTATATGCCCTAGAGGCCATTACTGTATCATACTAGTTTGTATATTACTTAATGGAAGCTTGGGATATTCACCTTGTATATACAATCTTGCTCAAAATAGTAGTATGCTACTTGGTTTGTTTCTACTTCAATGTGTACATGTGTTTATTTTAGTATATCACATATACACATTAGTGGAGCCCTTAGGATCTTTGCTTGATTACCAGCGATGTGATGGAAGTCACACTAGTGGGACTGGGTAATCTATAAGCACATCCTTATGCAGGTCCCTGGTCGCAGGACTATCGAGACAGGGCATCGATACTCCGGAGTAGACTAGCGCATGCGCTTCTCGTCCCAGTGTGGGAGACGGTCTGTCCCACAGCCGTCAGTACGTCGTACTTGAGATAGTATGCGGGTGCTCATTAGGTTACGGGTACACTGGACTGGACTCGTTGGGAACTGACTAGTTGGTATTATGCCTATCGTCAGTTATCAGTTCCCAGGTGACATGAGTACAGCTTAGTCCGCTGACTTGACACTGTCACTTCGCCTCGAGTGTGTTCCTACTGTACTTTGATTACTACCCTACCACGGCTCAAAGGAGCCGTGCAAACAGGTAGTAGTTGGGTGCAGTCCCGAAGCACTTGGAGGCAGTGACGGTTAGACAGGATTCGTCTCTCCCGGTATTGGGGGTTGACATCGCGCTGTGTCTAGGAGAGCCATTACACGAGTAGTCCCTGGCCAGGGCAAACGAGATATACTGGTAGGCTTCCAGTGTTATCTCAGGGTGTTTTGGGCTTCACTCCGACACGACTTGTACCGCTATTGGGGGACTAACGTTTACCGCCCCCTAGGCCCGCCATGCGATGTATCAGACGAACAGACCAGACTGTACGGAGAATGTCACATTCAGGCTCAGTAGGAGTTCAGATGGGTTTCGCCTCGTCGGTCTTCTTGTCGGCACTACCTGGGGACCGTTACGCACAGCTAGTGCCGCTTGCGGTCTGTGGTTAAACCCACTACCAGCGTAGTGTCGAGTCTTTAGAGTCCCACACAGAAAGCTTTTCGCCTTTAGGCAAAAGAGTAGAGGTCGCATGGTTTTGCGACAGGGTTCGGTCACATCCGTGCACTTGTGCACGTACAGTGTCCGGACAGTTTACACTAGCGGGCTTTGGTTTAAGCCAGATCCTAGTGTACCTTTTGGGATTGGATTTATCCAGTATGCATTCGTGTTCCTCGGAACACGGATGCGGGTGTGTATGCACAGTTGACGGGGAGACAGAGGCAGCGGATTCTCATTAGGGTTGTTGACAGTTGACCGTTGACTATTGACTTTTTGCTCAACCCTAATGAGAATATGATATGTGATTAACAATTATATTAATTTAGTATTATGGTGACATGGTTGCTGAGTTGTTGACTTTGTTGACTTGTTGACTTTGTGGACTTGTTGACTTTTGTTGACTTGTTGACTTTGTTGACCGGTTGACTAGACTTGACTAGTTAACCATCATGATAACCATAGATATCATTTCATGGCAAAGACTTTTGCTTGCTTGCTCCTTTGTGCAAAATGAGTGCATGAAATGATATGGTTATGGTTGCTTCAACCATCACATAACACTTGATTGGTATGATGAGTTATCATTGTTTTGGATTATGAGAGGGTGAAAGAAAAAAGAGAGGCTCATTCTTATTTTCTCATTCTCTCTCTTGTTCTTGAGCTCTCATGTTTTTGCTCTCACCCTCTTCCTCTTGCTCCATTTCTTGACTCTATGGTTCACTTGTCTCATGAGTTGAGAACCAAGAACCATAGATAAAATCCCATACAAACTCTTCTCTACTCACTCTAGTTCACAAGGTTTAGCAAACCGAGTGAACTAGTTTCTTCAAAGTTCGAAGATGGAGGCAAAGGTTGGAGCTTTCAGGTGGATCTATCTTCGGCGTAAGGAGACGACGGGAAGAAGCCGATCCGGACCACCATTGGAGTTTGAAGACGAAGGAGTTCAAGACAAGAAAGGTATAACCCCCTAACCGAGTAGTTAGCAACTCGTAGTTAGGTTGTTAGTTAGATGTTTAACCAAGATCCGGGTTATAAGTCCTTGTTACCACCTCTATAAAAATCGTTTTTTACCAAATTCCGCATGCCCGAAAGAACCGGGAGAGGTAGCATGGACTTACAGTGGTATCAGAGCCTAGTTAAACTCTATCTAACATGTTAGCAAGTAACTAGAAGATCGATCAAAGAAAAAGTCAGGAAAACAAACCCGAGAATTTCAAGTTTCTGTCGATTTTTATTCTGTTCAAAAGTTGATAATTTTCATCTCTAAAATCGGCTCAGGCTTTTGTTTGAATAACCACCAAATTTGGTCCAACGATCGAGTCAAAGAGCCGCGGAAACGCGGCGGGAGCACGCTCCCGCCGCGGTTCCGCGGCCGAGTTGACTCGGCCGAGGTCCATCTTTGGTGCAGTGTGTTTCTGGGGTTGTTTTGGGATTTTTGGAATATGTGTTTTCTGCCCAGATTTTCCAGAACGAAAATTTTATTTTTGGGGTCCCGAAAATCCGTATTTTTGATCGAACTTCTAAAAGACTTAAGCTAACGGGTTTTTCTGTAATGTGATATTTGTATTGAACGTCTGCTAATCGCTATATGTCGATTAGTGGGGGTTATACAAATCTGTGATCTGTAATGTTGCTGGAATGTGTATATGAATATGTTGGATTGTCGCGGGTGAATTGCCGGGGGTTGTGAGATGGGAGTTTTTCTTTTCTTTCAATTCATGTAAATTTGTAAATTGATGTAATAATTATTTGTATGGCCGCACAACCGGGTCGGGGTTGTAGCCGTCATTGTATAATTTCTTTTTACTGTTTTTGCTCCTAGGATAGACCCATGGAGGGGGTGCACAAACTACGGGGTATGCCGAAGTGCCGAGTGGCCTACTCATGGAGATGAGGGAGGTTGCTTCGCTTTGGGTACTTGGCGGGTAGTTTGCCGCACCCGTAGGGGTCTTGGGTGGGGTATTGGCTATTCACCGCGACCGTGTAATCTGTTTTTCGTTACAGGCTCGTACGAATTACAGATTCCTAGTATATCCAATGTATTCATCTGTGATCTGAAATGGCTATCATTGCAATATATCTATATATGATATTATTTAGGCGTTGCTTATGTTTTACAGCCGCGCTAGCCCAGCCCCCGCTCTGTCGTTAGTTAAGTAACCTAACGGGTAATGACGGGGCCCAGTGGCGAATGCGAATGGCATAAGCGTACGTCATATTTTGGTTGTTTTCTGCAATGGTACGATTAAATGATGGGACGCATTAAAAGAACTAATGCAAGAATATCACGCATTAAAAGAACTAATGCAAGATAATAAACCAAGTTAAAGTCGTTGGAACACTTTCGAAAAACCACTCGGTTCTTTTCAAAAACAACTTTTAAATGCGGAGCTTGAGCCACTCCTTTTAAAAGCTATCTCGTTCCATCGACTATATCAAGTTCACTACGTTTACGGTTTTGCCAAAACCATCCGTAGCCCTCCATCATTTCAGTTAAATATTCGGTAGTATTCAAGCTATGTATTTTGACCTCACGCCAAGGCATAGTGATTGGTAGCTGCCGGATATTTATCTGTTGCATAGATAGAATGCGTTGGTTTGAGACAGTCGTACTGCCATTTTGGCCTATGTCAAGGGTATGTACGGGTGGGTTCAAATTAACCTGGATAATGATGGGATGAACTTGACATGTGACTTATGACATTTTGACCTCACGCCAAGGTCATAAGAGCATGGGGCAAAAAAAAATCCACATCGGGAGTTTCATAAGTACTGAAACTTGCTAGATTTGCATACCATTTGGAGTGTGATGATTCTGGTAGGATTCCTTCAGTTTCATCGCGCGATGATATTTGGATCCCGATCCTACTGTGAGTATATGCTACTCCTCGGGAAATTTCTCACTAAACGATCAATGCTATAAACCTAGTAGGTGCCTAGAAAGGTGTTAGCGGGGCTACGCCCCTAGGGAAAAGAGGTTATTTAATTAAGGAACTTAGCGAAAGCGTTGGAAAACCTCCCTCGAAGTACCGACACTGGCCTGGCTGAACGGTTAAGCAAGTATTGTACGGTGAGATTGATCCTGACTAATTCTTCCTTTATGGTTTGAGGAGGGATTCGAGAAACAGTGGGAGCCATCCTGTTTAGACAAACTAAAAACCACTCTAAACTTGCAAGAGCATCATGCTGAGTGTTTCTTCTTCTCTTTCCTAATTGCAGCGACCAATCGACATGACTGGACTTAAGTTACTTCTAGATAAAAACATACTGACAGGGCCAAACTACAAAGATTGGCTCAGGAATGTCAAAATGGCAATCACTTACGACAAGCTGGGGTATCTTCTTACCACCAAAGCTCCCCCTGTCCCTGGTCCCACTTCCAGCGTCGCGGATAAGGAAATCCGTAAGACTTGGGAGATTGATAGCGCGAAGGCCAAATGCCTCGTGCTTGCCTCTATGGACAATGAACATCAGAGGAGGCACGAGAATATGGACTTGGAATCCATATTTCTTCATACAAAAGAATTGTATGGAGAGCAGTCTCGTATCGCAAGATACGAAGCGTCGAAAAAGTTATTTTCGGCAAGGATGGCCGTCGGATCATCAGTAGCCGAGCACGTGCTAAAGATGATCGGCTACATTGAGGAGCTCGCGGACCTAGGGACCACATTGGAGAGTGAGCTCTATACGGACATAGTTCTCCAGTCCCTTCCTTCCACGTACGCCCAGTTTATACTGAACTTCAACTTGCAAGAAAAAGAAGTTGAACTTTCAGAGCTCCTCAACATGCTGAGGAGCGCAGAGGGCACCCTACAGAAAGGTAGGGAAACATCCACTTTGTTTGTAGGAGGATCATCTTCTTCTAGGTCCAAGGCGAAAGCCAAGGGAAAGAAGAAGAAAGCCCCCGCCAAACCAAGGGGCGGTGTTAGTAAAGTGGATACGAAGGGAAAAGCTAAAGCAACAAAGAAAGCGGGGAAGCTTGTGGATAAGGAAGAATGCTTCTATTGTCATAAGAAAGGTCACTGGAAGAATGATTGCAGGGCTTGGAAAGCCAGAACACAGGAATTGAAGCAGGTTGCAGCTTCAGCTTCAGGTGTGTATGTTATTGAAAACTGTCTTTCAATAAACTCTACTTCCTGGGTATTGGATACCGGATCAGGATCTCATATCTGTAATTCTTTGCAGGCGTTGAGAAACCGTAGGGTTTTGAAGGCAGGTGACATGACCCTCAGAGTTGCGAACGGAGCTAGCATGGATGCTAAAGCCGTGGGGGACTATCACCTGGGAATGTCTGATGGACATGTTTTGGTTTTACGTAATTGCTTTTTTTGTACCCAACGCAACTTGTAATATCATTTCTGTATCTTTAGTTTCTAAAGAAGGTTATGAATTTGCGTTTGTAAGCAATGTTGTAAACATTCACCTTAATCAAGTTTTGATTGGGTCAGGTACATTGAGTAATGGTATATACGTATTGAACCAACCACAGATTTTCAATATCCAGAATACACACAAAAGAAAGTCTCCAGAAATCAATCAGGCTTTCTTATGGCATTGTAGACTGGGTCACATCAATGAGAGAAGGTTGACGAAGTTACATACAGAAGGATATTTGAATCCGTTCGAATATCAATCGTATGCCACTTGTCAATCCTGTCTCAAAGGAAAGATGACAAAGGCTCCGTTTACTGGACACGGAGTAAGAGCGAGCGAGCTCTTGAGACTCGTACACAGTGACGTGTGCAGTCCAATGTCTACACATGCGCGAAGCGGTTATTCTTACTTCATTACTTTTACGGATGACTTCTCAAGGTACGGTTATGTCTTCTTAATGAAACATAAGTCCGAAGCCTTTGGAAAATTCCAGGAGTATAAGAATGAAGTAGAAAAACAAACCGGCAAAAGTATTAAGATTCTAAGATCGGATTGAGGTGGAGAATACTTAAGTGCCGAGTTCCTGGAATATTTAAAAGAGAATGGAATTCTCTCTCAGCTTACTCCTCCATACACTCCGCAACATAACGGTGTATCGGAGAGACGGAACCGCACCCTATTGGATATGGTGCGGTCCATGATGAGTAACGCTGAGTTACCGCGATCATTCTGGGGATATGCGCTAGAATCAGCCGCATACCTTTCGAACCGAGTTCCTACTAAGACTGTGCCTACCACACCATATAAGTTATGGAGTGGGAAGAAACTCTATCTTCAATATCTGAAGATCTGGGGATGTCCAGCTTTTGTCAAAAAGCAGCATGCGGACAAGCTCGAGGCACGCTCAGTACTGTGCAAGTTTGTGGGATACCCAAAGAACACCAGGGGATATCTTTTCTACTACGCAGAGGAACAAAAGGTCCTTGTTTCTCGTAATGCCAACTTTCTAGAACACCAGTTCTTAGAAAAGGAAATTGGTGGGAGCGCAGTAGAACTGGAAGAAATTCCAGAACCACAGACTATTACTGAAAGCTTAGTGGAACCGGAGGGTTCAAAAGAACAGGACATTCCTACGCCGCTCCGCAGGAGTAGTAGGCAGACTCATCCGCCCGAGAGATACTACGGTTTTCTCATAGACGGGGATAGAGAGGATTGCATCATAGATTATGATGAGCCTACTAGCTTCCAGCAGGACGTTCAGAGCGTTGACTCAGTGAAATGGCTGGATGCAATGCGGACCGAAATGGAGTCCATGTACACCAACAAAGTATAGACGTTGGACATTGCTCCAGATGGGGTAAAACCCGTAGGATGCAAGTGGATCTTCAAAAGGAAGATTGGTGTAGATGGACAGGTTGAGACCTATAAAGCTAGGCTGGTAGCAAAGGGTTTTCGTCAAAGACCTGGCTTGGACTATGACGAAACCTTTTCTCCAGTGGCTATGCTGAAATCCATTCGGATCCTTCTTGCCATTGCTGCCTTCCACGATTATGACATTTGGCAGATGGACGTAAAGACAGCTTTTCTAAATGGAAATTTAGAGGAGTGTGTCTATATGGACCAGCCAGAGAGTTTCATTCAGAGTGGGAGCAGCGGAAAGGTGTGCAAGTTGCTTAAGTCCATCTATGGACTAAAGCAGGCATCGCGGAGTTGGAACATCTGTTTTGATGAGACGGTCAAGGAATTTGGCTTTATCAAAAATCCATATGAACCATGCATCTATAGTAGATTTGTAGCGAGAACTGTAGTATTCTTCGTTTTATACGTGGATGACATTCTCTTAATAGGAAATGACATTCCTATGCTATAATCTGTCAAGGGGTTCTTGTCACACAGGTTCTCCATGAAAGACCTGGGTGATGCCTCATACATCCTGGGGATCCGGATCCATCGTGATAGATCCAAGAGGATATTAGGACTTTCACAGTCCAGGTACATCGACACCATACTGAAAAGATTCAGTATGGAAGATTCCAAGCGCGGTAACCTACCGGCTTGTCACGGGATCACCCTCTCTAAAGAGATGTCTCCCAAGACTGATTTGGAGAAGGATCGCATGTCTATTATACCCTACGCTTCTACGGTAGGCTCTATAATGTATGCGATGTTGTGTACCCGACCGGATGTAGCTTATGCACTGAGTGTGGTAAGCCGGTATCAGTCAAACCCTGGGGAGAAACACTGGATAGCAGTAAAGAACATTCTCAAGTACCTGAGAAGGACTAAGGAGATGTTCTTGGTGTATGGCGGAAAAGACCTCCAGATCGAGGCCTTTGCTGACTCCAGCTTCCAAAGTGACAAGGATGATTCCAAGTCCATGTCGGGTTTTGTCTTTACCCTCAATGGAGGGGCGGTGTGTTGGAAGAGTTCCAAACAAGAAACCGTTGCGGACTCGACGATGGATGCGGAATACATCGCTGCATCTGATGCCGCAAAAGAAGCTGTCTGGATGAGGAAGTTCTTGAAAGAACTTCAGGTGGTTCTGTCCATTGTTGATCCAATACCTCTGTATTGCGACAACAACGGGGCTATAGCTTTAGCGAAGGAACCCAGGTCCCATCAGAGATCCAGGCACATGTTGAGGCGGTATCACCTGATCAGGGAGATCGTGGATCGCCAGGAGATCGAGGTTCGGAGAGTCGCTTCAGAAGATAACACTGCAGATCCATTCACCAAGGCCCTTCCCCAGACTCAGTTCGAGCGGCTGATCGAGATGATAGGTCTTCGATACGCCAGTACATGGCCTCAGTGCAAGTGGGAGATTGTTAGTGTATATGCCCTAGAGGCCATTACTGTATCATACTAGTTTGTATATTACTTAATGGAAGCTTGGGATATTCACCTTGTATATACAATCTTGCTCAAAATAGTAGTATGCTACTTGGTTTGTTTCTACTTCAATGTGTACATGTGTTTATTTTAGTATATCACCTATACACATTAGTGGAGCCCTTAGGATCTTTGCTTGATTACCAGCGATGTGATGGCAGTCACACTAGTGGGGCTGGGTAATCTATAAGCACATCCTTATGCAGGTCCCTGGTCGCAGGACTATCGAGACAGGGCATCGATACTCCGGAGTAGACTAGCGCATGCGCTTCTCGTCCCAGTGTGGGAGACGGTCTGTCCCACAGCCGTCAGTATGTCGTACTTGAGATAGTATGCGGGTGCTCGTTAGGTTACGGGTACACTGGACAGGACTCGTCGGGAACTGACTAGTTGGTATTTTGCCTATTATTAGTTATCAGTTCCCAGGTGACATGAGTACAGCTTAGTCCGCTGACTTGACACTGTCACTTCTCCTCGAGTGTGTTCCCACTGTACTTTGATTACTATCCTACCACGGCTCAAAGGAGCCATGCAAACAGGTAGTAGTTGGGTGCAGTCCCGAAGCACTTGGAGGCAGTGACGGTTAGACAGGATTCGTCTCTCCCGGTATTGGGGGTTGACATCGCGCTGTGTCTAGGAGAGCCATTACACGAGTTGTCCCTGGCCAGGACAAACGAGATATACTGGTAGGCTTCCAGTGTTATCTCAGGGTGTTTTGGGCTTCACTCCGACACGACTTGTACCGCTATTGGGGGACTGACGTTTACCGCCCCCTAGGCCCGCCATGCGATGTATCAGACGAACAGACCGGACTGTACGGAGAATGTCACATTCAGGCTCAGTAGGAGTTCAGATGGGTTTCGCCTCGTCGGTCTTCTTGTCGGCACTACCTGGGGACCGTTACGCACAGCTAGTGCCGCTTGCGGTCTGTGGTTAAACCCACTGCCAGCGTAGTGTCGAGTCTTTAGAGTCCCACACAGAAAGCTTTTTGCCTTTAGGCAAAAGAGTAGAGGTCGCATGGTTTTGCGACAGGGTTCGGTCACATCCGTGCACTTGTGCACGTACAGTGTCCGGACAGTTTACACTAGCGGGCTTTGGTTTAAGCCAGATCCTAGTGTACCTTTTGGGATTGGATTTATCCAGTATGCATTCGTGTTCCTCGGAACACGGATGCGGGTGTGTATGCACAGTTGACGGGGAGACAGAGGCAGCGGATTTTAATTAGGGTTGTTGACAGTTGACCGTTGACTATTGACTTTTTGCTCAACCCTAATGAGAATATGATATGTGATTAACAATTATATTAATTAAGTATTATGGTGACATGGTTGTTGAGTTGTTGACTTTGTTGACTTGTTGACTTTTGTTGACTTGTTGACTTTGTTGACTTGTTGACTTTTGTTGACTTGTTGACTTTGTTGACCGGTTGACTAGACTTGACTAGTTGACCATCATGATAACCATAGCTATCATTTCATGGCAAAGACTTTTGCTTGCTTGCTCCTTTGTGCAAAATGATTGCATGAAATGATATGGTTATGGTTGCTTCAACCATCACATAACACTTGATTGGTATGATGAGTTATCATTGTTTTGGATTATGAGAGGGTGAAAGAAAAAAGAGAGGCTCATTCTTATTTTCTCATTCTCTCTCTTGTTCTTGAGCTCTCTTGTTTTTGCTCTCACCCTCTTCCTCTTGCTCCCTCTCTTGACTCTATGGTTCACTTGTCTCATGAGTTGAGAGCCAAGAACCATAGATAAAATCCCATACAAACTCTTCTCTACTCACTCTAGTTCACAAGGTTTAGCAAACCGAGTGAACTAGTTTCTTCAAAGTTCGAAGAAAGAGCCAAAGGTTGGAGCTTTCAGGTGGATCTATCTTCGGCGTAAGGAGACGACGGGAAGAAGCCGATCCGGACCACCATTGGAGTTTGAAGACGAAGGAGTTCAAGACAAGAAAGGTATAACCCCCTAACCGAGTAGTTAGCAACTCGTAGTTAGGTTGTTAGTTAGATGTTTAACCAAGATCCGGGTTATAAGTCCTTGTTACCACCTCTATAAAAATCGTTTTTTACCAAATTCCGCATGCCCGAAAGAACCGGGAGAGGTAGCATGGACTTACAAGTTGGTCCCGCTCCAACTTATAATTGTTATAAGACGGAGCAGGAAATAGGGAATACCAGAATTCCTATGCCGCCCAAATGAAGAAAGTGCATATGATGCATCTCCTTCGGGTATGTTCATTACAAAGAACTGTTTCTCAGTATCCTCTGAATCCTGGGTATTTGATACCGGGTCAGGATCCCAGATATGTAATCTGTTACATAGGGCTACAAAAAGGTAGAAAAACTGAGAACGGGTGATAAGTTTCATGAGACAGAAAACGGGGCAAGTGTTGCAGCCAAATCTGTTGGTCACTGTCACCCTGTATTACCAATACATTGATTCTGAACAAATGCTATTAGATACCAAACCTGATATACAAAATCATGTCAGTCTCTTTATAAGTAAAGAAATGATAAAATTTTGTATTGATGGATAATGTTTTGAACATTTCCTATATCAAAAGTTGATCGGTTCAGGCACGTTATCTAAAAGCATTGACGTTCTAAATCAAACTACAGTTCTTTAGTATAAAGAACACACACAAAAAGAAGAGTTCAGAAATGAACGGATCCTTCTTGAGGTATTGTAGACTAGGTCACATGAATGTGACCCGACTGGCTGAAGTTATATTTTAGATGCATATTTAAATTAGTTTGAATTTACATCTTGTGAAACTTGCTAGTCATGTCACAAAGATTAGATGACCATAGCTCCGTTTGCTGAAAACTGAGAAAGAGTTAGTAAACTCTTGGGACTGATGCATGATGATGTATGTAAGGTCTCCTGTCTACACATGCCAGGACTGGTTCTTTATACTTCATTATATTCTCTGATAATCTCTCAAGATTCAGTCATACGTTCCTGTTGAAACATAAGTCCGAACCTTTTGAGGTATTCATAGAATATAAGTTAGAAGTAGAGAACCAATAACCGGGTGTAAGTATTATGTCCTATGATGAGATTGTAGGGTTCCCTGGCACACTAATGAAGTCTCACAAGGCATCATACATGGCTAATTCAAATTTTATGAGTGCCTACAAACCCTAACACGGATCGTTAACTAGATATATAGGCTATGAGATGCAAGTTAACAACTTTTAACTAAAGGAAAGTGACTACAACCTTTGTAGATCCGGTCCACCACTTACTAAGCTTTGCGACGATGTCCCTCCACTGTCCAAGTCGGATCCCGAACTCTAGCATCGGCTTCATCGAAGAAATGGGCGGGCTTGATCGTCGGCTTCGATGCCGAAGATGATTTACGTCGAGGCATCACAAGATCAAACTCCGACTTCACCAAGTCATGAAACTTATGAAGAAAACACCCTATACTACTTGGCAAGAGGTAGAGGATGAAGAAATAGGAAGTGGGTTCACTTTAGAATTGGATTTCTCACTTGTTTTCATCACTTGCCATTGATGTAGCAAGCTTTTCTTCATGGAAGAAGAAGATGAAGAAGAAGAAGATGATATGATAAGTTATTTAAAAATAGATAATAAAATGAATACTTATCATAATCTTAACCTTAGTTAAGTGTAGAGAATTGACTAAGGTTAGGTTGAATGGTTAGGGTTAAGGATGAGAACAAAAAGGTCATTTAGTCAAAGCTTCATGAAGCTTCAACTAAAAACAAATGAAGCCACCATTCATTTATCTTTCAATTTATTCAAAATGAATAAATAAATAAGATAAATGAATAAGTAAAACCCTAATCAACAACTTAACCATGGTTTAATTCTTTACACTTAACCAAATAAGCATGTATCATCAAACATGATACAATCAAGTGCACAAAAGTATATCACATATACAACTTGCACAAATCAAGTGAGAAAATCTACTTAAAGTGAACCAATACTAGTTAATGCAAAGTAATATATAAAATATATAATTATACATTAAATCATTAAATCAACACTTGATTTAACGATCCGGTCATATCGCATATAACCGACCAGTATCCTATGTATCGGCTTATCGAATCAATCCTTGATTCGATAACTAGGTTATATCGCATATAACCAATCGACACATCCATCGCGAGAATGAAATACGATATCACATACACGCATTATTCTCGGTCCTGCACATATCTCATATGCGCTCCTATTTCGTTTCGCTTGAGCCAGGAAACCTCTGTGTAGGACTCTAAAGACTCGTTAATACGCCGGCAGCAAATGATGATCATATCAAGCACCCACAAGCCGCAAGCGGTCTACTAAACGTAACGGCCACCCGGATATTGAGCGATCAGAAGATCGACGAGCAAGCCCGCTCACACTCCTGTGAATCCAACCAGTAACACTTACCGTACAGTCCGGTCTGTTCGTCTGATATGTCGCATATCTCGCCTAGGGGTGGTAAACATCAGACCCCAATAGCTTGATAAGTCATCCCGACGTAAGGTCCATAACATGTGTGAAACTACTGATAACACTTACCAGTAGGTCACCGCAACCCTGGCCAGGGATTTCCTGTTATGGCCAGTCGTGCATAGCGCAACATCAACCCCCAATACCGGGAGAGACGAATCCTCTCCTATCGCTCATTGCCTCCATGTGAATCGGGACTGTACCCAAAAACCACCTGTTTGCTTGACTCAGTAGAGCCGTGGTAGGGTGGAAATCAAAACACAGTGGGAGACACACAAGACTCTATGACGATCTCGGGTCAACAGACTAAGCTGTACCAGTGTCACCAGAGAACTGCCATCTGACGTGAGGTATAATACCATCTGGGAGTTCTCGGCGAGTCCGTTCAGTGTACCCAGTCTCCACTGAGCACCCGTATACCATCTCTGATGTCAAACACCAATGGATATGGAATCATCTATCGCCCATCGCATGGGTCGAGTGTTGGATATATGTATGCCCTAGGGCCATTATATGATAGTGGATGTATCTATACATGTATATATATTCAGTGTGCATTCTTGCTCGACATGATAGTATGCTATCTGGTTATTCTTTATCTGACATGTTGATTTGATCATGCTTTTATTCATTCATACATGCTGATAAAGCCCTGAGGATATCGGCTTGACTACTCTGATTATGATGGAGATCATACTAGTGGGACATCTGTAGTCTATAAGCATATCCTGGAACGTCCCTAGTCGTAGGTATATCGAGACGGGGCATTGATATACCAGAGTAGACTAGCGTATATGATACTAGACCCATACGATGGGCGATGAATGTTCCCACATTCATCGATGTTTGACATCAAGATCATATACGGGTGCTCAGTGGTGACTGGGTACACTGGACGGACTCACCGAGAACTCCTATATGGAATTATATCTATCGTCGGATAGCAGTTCTCAGGTGACACTGGTACAGGTTAGTCTGTAGACCCGAGATCGTCATAGAGTCTTGTGTGTTCTCCCACTGTACTTTGATTACCACCCTACCACGGCTCTACTGAGTCGTGCAAACAGGTGGCCGTTGGGTACAGTCCCGAGACACACGAAGGCAATGAGCGATAGGAGGGGTTTCGTCTCTCCCGGTATTGGGAGTTGATGCTGTACTGTGCCCGACTGGTTATATCAGTATGTCCCTAGCCAGGGCTGCTGAGAATTGCTGATAAGTGTTATCAGTAGTTTCTCGTTCTGTTATAGACCATTCACCAGCACGACTTATTGAGTTATTAGGGCCGACGTCACCATCCCTAGGCTCGATATGCAGCATATCTGATGAAGAGACCGGAATGTACGGTAGTGTTGCCGGTTGGCTCGACGGGAGTTGTAGCAGGTTCGCTTGCTTTCTTCTGATCGCTCAATACCCGGGTGGCCATTACATTTAGCTGACCGCTTGCGGTTTTGGGGTACCTGATATGATCATCACCCTCTGCCGGCATATTGACGAGTCTTAGAGTCCCACAAAGGAGTTACCCAGTCCAGGCGAAACGTTGTGGTGCGCGTATGCGATATGCGCATGCACCCGATTAAAATGTGCGTATATGATACCGAACATTGATCGGGTGGCCTGCTTTTGGTGGGGTCGTATGAGATATGACCGGATTGATAAATTAAGTGTTGATTTATCATCTAACCATTAGTTTTCTCACTTGAAACCTTTCTAGGGTTTGATGGATGTATGCATGCATGCATGTGTTTCTTTCTTTCATTCTATTTTCATGCACATGTGGATGTGCATACATGCATACATACATACACCCATCCATCATGGTTGTTAGCATATGGAAATGGTGGCAATATAAGACTCACACCATGGATTAAATAATGGATTATTATTTAATTTTGGTTTTAAAACAAAATGAAAAGAAAAGGATAATCATTCAAGCTTCTACATTCTTCTTCTAACCTAACCAAGCTCAACTACCACTAACCTAGGGTTATCCTTCTCTTTATCATTTAAAACCCAAGTTAAATTAAATCTCCATCATTTAATCATGGTTGAATGCAAGAAGGAAATAAATATATATAGTGATATATTTCATTTTCGTTTTGAACCAAGGGTTATTTTTCACCTCTAGTTAAAAATAGCCACCATCTTCATCCTCCTTCATCTTTTTCCTCTCTAGTTTTTTCTAGTGAGTTAAACACAAATAAAGAAAGGTTTTTGAAGTGAGATCCTTAGCCACAACATCATTCTACTCAAGTCTAGCCAACTTGATTAGAGTGTTCTCATTGCTTTTCCAAAGTTGCAAGCTTGGACGGGAAACTTCGGGTGGATCGTCGTGGACGAAAGAGGACTACAAGTGGACCTTCTTCCAACACCCTAGAGACTAAGGAGTCAAGCAAAAGGGGAGCTACAAAGGTTGTAGCCTTCAAACCCAAATTTTTATTAGCTTAAAGTTTCGAAACCCTAATTTTCTAGGATCGATTCCTTTGCATGTTCGTTTAGCACCATAAAAATTTAAACTTTAGGACATGTGATACTTCAAAACTCATTATAGGGTGCTAGACAAACCTTTCATTGGTATCAGAGCCGACCTAGAACATTAGGCGCCCCTTTTACAAAGTCAAAACTCCGATCGAACCGAAATACGGTTTTTTAGGGTGCTCTCTGGAAATTTTCTAAAAATTGATATTTTTCAGAATTAAAAATATGTAAAAAATACAGCAGGAAAAAATAAGGATTACGGTATAAAAATTATTCCATGAACAGTGATTGTTGCCGCGGAAACGCGGCCGTATGTATTAATTGTTGGATAATTTTTTTCAGTAATTCATTAATCTGCTTGTGTAGTTTTTTGGATATTTTTAATCTGTATTTAGTTTTGAAAAATTCTGGAGATGATTTTGGACCCGTCGATTCGATCGGAATTTTGTTTTCGTGGCTTTTCCGGATAAATTAGAAAGTATTGAAGTGTTTGAACGAATATCATTTACTCACTATTCACAGGGTTTAAAAACTTTGGAAATACGTGTAAGTCTTTTTGTGGTGGTCCCTCTAGAAGACAACAAACCTTAACTCGATTATGTGACCGTCTTGAACTGCCCTTTGAACCTTAGGGTTTGGGGCAGTACGGCGTGCCACATGTGAGGCGTTGGCTTGACCCTTCTACGGCTAGACCGCTACTACTGTGTCACACTCCAGGTGTTTGAACTCTGCTCAAGTGTTGGGCTTTAGTGAATCCTGGGTATTTGATCGTTCGTTCGAAAACTTCGATACTGTCTGTTTATCCGGAATGTGATGCAATGTGTGGAATTCATATTACTAGACATGAAATACGGAATATGTGATATTTTGCATTTGCCATGTCTAAAGAGAATGTGGATTCCAGATATTGCAGTTTTACACTTTCTTTTCTGTGACCGTAAGTGTAGTATGTTCGATATCGCCGTTTTCGTTGCTATACATCAACGACAATCGGGGTACGCATACTTACTTATGTTGATGATATATGATATTATGTGTTGCTGAGATATGATGTGCAGGATTGTCGCGATTGAATAGCCGGGGGGTTTTATGTGAGATGAGAGTTTTATATTTTCATTCATGTAAATTCAAATGTAATGTAATATTATTTTATTTGGAGCACTTCCGGGTTAAGGTTGTGTTACCAGTATTGTATATTATTTACTTTTCCGCATTAGGTTGGACCCAAGGAGGGGAGCACAATTGACCGGGTTCTGGGGTTCAGTGGGAGGCTATCTCGAGGAGTCGAGACCGGGTCTCCTAAAATCCAGAATTGGTAGGGTCACTTGCCGCTCTCGTAGGGGTCCAGGGTGTGGGCTTGGCTATTCATCGCGACTGTGGAATCCGTATTTTCTATTCTGGCTAAATACTAAATACGGACGTCCTAGGATATCCCACGTTATATCTATGTTTCAGCTGCCTGTGTTCTGTGATATCTGAGACGAATGACATATTATATATATGATATATAGTAGACGTTGCTTATGTTTTACACCCGCACTAGTCCCGTCCCGGTATGCCGTTAGTTAAGTAACCTAACGGTGCATAACGGAACATTGCGGCGAATGCGGATGGCATAAGCGTATGTGTTATTTTCGTTTCTTTTCTGTGATTGGCTTAAGGACTTAAATGATGGGATTACATTAATGTGATTAATGTAAAGAAAATAAACCTAAAAAGATGTTGTTGAATCGGATTTGAAAACTACTCGGCTATTTATGAAAAAGCTACATTTCAAAACTGCGGAGCTTAAGCCACTCCTTTTGAAAACTTTTTGATTCTACAACGATATCAAGTTCAAAGCGTTAAAGATTTTCTTAAAAATCATTTGCAATCCTCTGTCATTTTAGGAAGTAGAGTACTTAGTATTCGTGCTACGTTTGTTGACTTTAGTTAAGGCGTAGTGTACGGTAGCTAAGTGATGTCTTCCTACACTGCATATGATGCAGATTAATTAGGACATTCATGCGACTTTGTTGACCATAGTTAAGGGTCATATGGGTGGGTCTAATTGATCAAGAAATGACGGGTAAAACTTGACTGGTACTTATGATTTGTTGACCATAGTTAAGGTCATAAGTGCTAGGGGTAAAAATTACATCGGGAATTTCAAGTGTTGAAATTTGCAATGAGATTGTATACCTTCCATGTGATGGTTGGATCCCGATCCCACTGTGGGCAATAGTTTCTCCTAGGAGAGTTTTACAGTTTACAATTAGCTAACTCATTAGGTGTCTAGAAAGGTGTTAACAGGGCTCCGCCTCTGGGAAAACGAGGTTTACTCTAATTAGGTCCGTGCGAAAGCACGGGGAACCTCCCTCAAGTACCGACACTGGCCTGGCTGAACGGTTAGCGAAGTTGTAGACTGTAATTAATCCTGGCTAGTTTTTCTTTTTAAGGTTTGAAAGAAAAACTCGATAAAAGCAGTGGGAAACATTCGATTAGACAAGATAATAACCAATCTAATCTATGCAAGAGCTTTCGCCGAGTGTATTCTTTTCTCTCTCTTAATGGCAGATACCCATGACTGGACTCAAGCTTTTATTAGATAAAAACAAACTGAATGCGACCAATTATAAAGACTGGCTGAGGAATCTGAAAATCGCCTTGACTTATGATAAAGTATCGTATGTCCTCACGGCTTCAGCCCCGCCCGTCCCAGGTCCAAAATCCTCAGTTGCGGACATTGAAGTCCGCAAGACATGGGACGCTGACTGTGCCACGGCAAAATGCCTCGCGCTTGCATCGATGGACAACACACATCAAAAGCAGCACGAGGACATGGACATTCACGGTATATTGCTCCATACAAAGGAGTTGTATGGGGAGCAATCCTGCGTATTACGATACGAAGCATCAAAGAAACTGTTTCAGATACGAATGGCCCCTGGCACACCAGTAGGAGACCATGTTTTGAAGATGATAGCTCTTATAGAAGAGCTTGAGGACCTTGGATGGACAATGGACAATGAACAATATATAGATATTATTCTGCAGTCCCTCCCCTCCACCTTTGCTCAGTTCATAGTGAACTTTAACATGCATGGCATGGAAAAGGAACTCCCTGAACTCCTTAATATGTTAAGGAGTGCAGAGAGCACTATGAAGTAAGCAAAAACTCCCGTTATGACTATTGGACAGTCTTCTTCTTCTCGCCCGAAAGCTAAGGCCAAGGGAAAGAAAAAGAAGAAACCCACTAATCCTAAGGGCGGAGTTAAAAAGGTAAAGGGAAAGGGAAAGTCCAAAGCTGGAGACCCGGGGAAAGGCGAATGTTTTCATTGCCACAAGACCGGACATTGGAAGCGCAATTGCACGGAGTACTTAAGTCTCAAGAAGAAGCATGGTGATGCTTCCGCTTCAGGTGCGTTTGTGACTGAAAACTGTTTTTCTATAAACTCTGCTTCCTGGGTATTGGATACCGGTTCAGGTTCTCACATTTGCAATTCTATGCAGGGGCTGAGAAATAGCAAGGTTTTGAAGACAGGTGACCATACTCTCCGCGTTGGAAATGGTTCCAATGTACATACAGTCGCAGTGGGAGAGTATCACTTGGGGTTGCCATCTGGATGTATTTTGATTTTGAATCCATGTTATTTTGTACCAAGTATGCTATGTAATATAATATCCGTTTCTTTGTTGAACAATGAAGGATATAATTTTGTGTTGCAGAACAATGTTATGAACATTCACCTAAATCAAATGTTGGTTGGGTATGGTACGCTTAATAACGGAATATATGTCCTAAATCAACACACAGTTTTCAGTATACAACACACTAATAAAAGAAAATTTTCAGAATTAAATGAAGCTTTTCTTTGGCACTGTAGACTTAGTCATATTAACGAAACAAGACTAAACAAGTTACACAAAGATGGATATTTAAATTCTTTTGAATATAAATCTTATGCGACTTGCCAGTCTTGTATCAAGGGTAAAATGACCAAAACTCCGTTTACCAGACACGGAGAAAGAGCTACTCAGCTCCTGAGCCTCATACATAGTGATGTATGTGGGCCTATGTCTACATAGGCTAGAGGCGGTTTTTCATACTTCATTACATTCACTGACGATTTCTCAAGATTCGGTCATGTATTTTTATTAAAACACAAGTCCGAAGCTTTCGAGAAATTCATTGAATATAAACAAGAAGTAGAAAAACAAACCGGCTTGAGTATCAAGATGCTTCGATTAGATCGAGGTGGTGAGTATCTCAGTACAGAATTTGCAAACTTCTTAAAAGAGAATGGGATTCTCTCTCAGCTCACTCCTCCTTACACACCACAGCACAACGGTGTGTCAGAACGACGGAATAGGACCCTATTAGATATGGTCCGATCCATGATGAGTGACGCTGAGTTACCCGTCTCATTTTAGCGGCATGCATTGGAGACTGCAGCGTTTCTGCTAAATAGGGTTCCAACCAAAGCCATGTCTACCACGCCATATGAGATATGGCATGGGAAGAGACCATCTCTTAAAAGAATTAAGATTTGGGGTTGCCCGGCCTATGTTAAAAAGCAGAATCCGGACAAACTCGAGACACGGTCAGTCATATGTAACTTTGTAGGATATCCAAAGAATTCTTATGGATATCTATTCTACCACAAAGAGGGACAAAAAGTGTTTGTTTCTCAGTATGCCACATTCTTAGAAAAAGAGTTTTTCACAGATAAAGATGATGGCAAGGTGGTAGATCTAGAAGAGGTTCTAGAGACACAAACTACAAATGTCGATTTGGTTGAACCGGCTGTTGCAGCAGAAACTGAAGAACCTCGGCCACTCCGTAGGTCTGGTAGGACTTCTCGCCCACCGGAGAGGTACTAAGGTTTCCTCATTGATGGTAACGGAGAAGATTGCATCATGGATGATGATGATCCTACCAGTTTTCAGCAAGCTATCACGAGTAAAGACTCTGTGAAGTGGCTGGATGCCATGAGATCCGAAATGGAGTCTATGTACACCAACAAAGTATGGACTTTGAACGTTGTACCCCCTGGGGTAAAACCTGTGGGGTGCAAATAGATCTTTAAAAGAAAGATTGGTGTAGATGGGCTGGTGGAGACCTATAAGGCAAAACTTGTGGCGAAGGGTTTTCGTCAAAGACCAGGTTTGGACTATGACGAGACTTTTTCTCCCGTAGCCATGCTTAAATCCATTCGGATCCTACTTGCTATTGCTGCTCACTACGACTATGAAATCTGGCAGATGGACGTTAAAACCGCATTTCTAAATGGAAATTTAGAAGAATGCATTTATATGGATCAGCCAGAGGGCTTCGTTGACAGTGGGAGCAGCGGGAAAGCATGTAAATTGCTTAAATCCATATATGGGTTAAAGCAGGCATCACGGAGTTGGAACATCTGTTTCGATGATGTCATCAAAGAGTTTGATTTCATTAAAAATCCAGATGAACCTTGTTTTTATAAGAAGGCTGTAGGGAGAGCTGTCACATTCCTCGTATTGTACGTGGACGACATTCTTCTGATAGGAAATGATATTCCTATGCTACAGTCGGTCAAATCTTTCTTATCACTGAGGTTCTCCATGAAGGACCTGGGTGATGCCACGTACATTCTGGGCATAAGGATCTATAGGGATAGATCCAAAAGGTTATTGGGATTGTCCCAAACCAGGTATATTGACACCATCCTAAAAAGGTTTAGTATGGAAGACTCCAAGCGGGGTGCCTTACCCGCTTGCCATGGGGTCACTCTCTCCAAGGATTCTTGTCTAAAGACCGATGAAGAGAGAGCTTGCATGAGTATTATACCCTATGCTTCGGCAGTAGGATCTATAATGTATGCGATGTTATGTACACGCCCAGATGTAGCTTATGCACTTAGTGTAGTAAGCAGGTATCAATCCAACCCAGGGGAGAATCACTGGATAGCTGTGAAGAACATTCTTAAGTACTTGCGAAGGACTAAAGAATTGTTCTTGGTGTATGGTAATGGAGATCTCCAAATGGAGGCCTTTACCGATTCGAGCTTCCAGAGTGATAAGGACGATAGCAAATCTATCTCTGGGTTTGCATTTACCCTCAATGGAGGGGCGGTGAGTTGGAAGAGTTCCAAACAAGATACCGTTGCAGACTCTACGATGGAAGATGAGTACATTGCTGCAAATGATACCGCCAAGGAAGCCGTATGGATGAAGAAGGTCGTCTCGGAGCTAGGAGTAGTTCCAACCATTATTGATCCAATACCTTTGTATTGTGACAATAATGGGGCGATGGCGTTAGCCAAGGAGCCCAGATCCCATCAGCGGTCCAGACATATCCTGAGGCGCTTTCATTTGATCCGGGAGATTGTAGATCGCCGCGAGATCGAGATTAGGAGGGTAGACACAAAGAATAACGCCGCGGATCCATTCACCAAGGCCCTCCCTCAACCGCAGTAAGAGCGGCTTTTTGAGATGTTGGGTATGAGATACGCCAATAACTGGCCTTAGTACAAGTGGGAGATTGTTGGATATATGTATGCCCTAGAGGCCATTATATGATAGTGGATGTATCTATACATGTATATATATTCAGTGTGCATTCTTGCTCGACATGATAGTATGCTATCTGGTTATTCTTTATCTGACATGTTGATTTGATCATGCTTTTATTTATTCATACATGCTGATAAAGCCCTGAGGATATCGGCTTGACTACTCTGATTATGATGGAGATCATACTAGTGGGACATCTGTATTCTATAAGCATATCCTGGAACGTCCCTAGTCGTAGGTATATCGAGACGGGGCATTGATATACCAGAGTAGACTAGCGTATATGATACTAGACCCATACGATGAGCGATGAATGTTCCCACATTCATCGATGTTTGACATCAAGATCATATACGGGTGCTCAGTGGTGACTGGGTACACTGGACGGACTCACCGAGAACTCCTATATGGAATTATATCTATCGTCGGATAGCAGTTCTCAGGTGACACTGGTACAGGTTAGTCTGTAGACCCGAGATCGTCATAGAGTCTTGTGTGTTCTCCCACTGTACTTTGATTACCACCCTACCACGGCTCTATTGAGTCGTGCAAACAGGTGGCCGTTGGGTACAGTCCCGAGACACACGAAGGCAATGAGCGATAGGAGGGGTTTCGTCTCTCCCGGTATTGGGAGTTGATGCTGTACTGTGCCCGACTGGTTATATCAGTAAGTCCCTGGCCAGGGCTGCTGAGAATTGCTGATATATGTTATCAGTAGTTTCTCGATCTGTTATAGATCATTCACCGGCACGACTTATTAAGTTATTAGGGTCGACGTCACCATCCCTAGGCTCGATATGCAGCATATCTGACGAAGAGACCGGACTGTACGGTAGTGTTGCCGGTTGGCTCGACGGGAGTTGTAGCAGGTTCGCTTGTTTTCTTTTGATCGCTCAATACCCGGGTGGCCGTTACGTTTAGCTGACCGCTTGCGGTTTGGGGGTACCTGATATGATCATCACCCTCTGCCGGCGTATTGACGAGTCTTAAAGTCCCACAAAGGAGTTACCCAGTCCAGGCGAAACGTTGTGGTGCGCGTATGCGATATGCGCATGCACCCGATTAAAATGTGCGTATATGATACCGAACATTGATCGGGTGGCCTGCTTTTGGTGGGGTCGTATGAGATATGACCGGATTGATAAATTAAGTGTTGATTTATCATCTAACCATTACTTTTCTCACTTGAAACCTTTCTAGGGTTTGATGGATGTATGCATGCATGCATGTGTTTCTTTCTTTCATTCTATTTTCATGCACATGTGGATGTGCATACATGCATACATACATACACCCATCCATCATGGTTGTTAGCATATGGAAATGGTGGCAATGTAAGACTCACACCATTGATTAAATAATGGATTATTATTTAATTTTGGTTTTAAAACAAAAAGAAAAGAAAAGGATAATCATTCAAGCTTCTACATTCTTCTTCTAACCTAACCAAGCTCAACTACCACTAACCTAGGGTTATCCTTCTCTTTATCATTTAAAACCCAAGTTAAATTAACTCTCCATCATTTAATCATGGTTGAATGCAAGAAGGAAAGAAATATATATAGTGATATATTTCATTTTCTTTTTGAACCAAGGGTTATTTTTCCCCTCTAGTTAAAAATAGCCACCATCTTCATCCTCCTTCATCTTTTTCCTCTCTAGTTTTTTCTAGTGAGTTAAACACAAATAAAGAAAGGTTTTTGAAGTGAGATCCTTAGCCACAACATCATTCTACTCAAATCTAGCCAACTTGATTAGAGTGTTCTCTTTGCTTTTCCAAAGTTGCAAGCTTGGACGGGAAACTTCGGGTGGATCGTCGTGGACGAAAGAGGACTACAAGTGGACCTTCTTCCAACACCCTAGAGACTAAGGAGTCAAGAAAAAGGGGAGCTACAAAGGTTGTAGCCTTCAAACCCTAATTTTTATTAGATTAAAGTTTCGAAACCCTAATTTTCTAGGATCGATTCCTTTGCATGTTCGTTTAGCACCATAAAAATTTAAACTTTGGGACATGTGATGCTTCAAAACTCATTATAGGGTGCTGGAAAAACCTTTCATCGAGAAGATATACGCTAGTCTACTCTGGAATATCGATGCCCCGTCTCGATATTCCCACGACTAGGAACATTGAAGGATGTACTCATTGACTACCCAGACCCCACTAGTATGATCTGCATCATAGTCCTGGAAGTCGAGTACACATCCTAAGGGCTTTATCAACATGTGATCAGAGAGACAGAAAGTATACATGTTAAGATAAAGAGCAACCAGATAGCGTACTATCATGTCGAGCAAGAAAGTCCTACCTATATATGTCCCAGCATCCACTACAATATACATCCAATGTACAGTAATGGCCTCTACGACATACATATAACTAACAATCTCCCACTTGCACTAGGGCCATCTGTAGTAGTAGTTGTAGTATCTAATACTCAACCATCCCCTAAAAGTCTCTCTTTGGGAAAAGGCCTTCGTGAGTGGATCCGCCGTGTTGTCCTCTGAGTCTACTCTCCTAACCTCGATCAACCTAGAGATCAACTATCTCCATGATCAGGTGATGCTACCTCAGAATTTGTCTGGGCCACTGATGGAACTAGGGTTCCAGGGCCGAAGCCACACTTCCATTGTCATACAATGGCAGGAACCTAGTTCATCTTATGAACCAATATACACCCAAACTGCCTCTTTGGTAGTATCTGTAATAGCGATGTTACCAGCCTTTATCGTCTAGTTTGTCACGGTATCTAGCTTGGAAATCTTCCAACATTCCGTCCCTTTACTGAGGGTAAAGACAATGCCTGTGACTGACATTCAGTCGTCTTTATCACCCTGGAACCCTTCCAGTGTTTTTCCCCAGGATCGATTGATACCCTCTCACTACATCTAGTGAGAATCCTAGCATCCAATTACATCTATCTCATAGATGAAAACTCAGGATTTAGGAGGTATTACTTTGATCCTATTAGAGAATCCTTGTGATAAGCGGAGATTGACCGATCGAAGCATAGGAAACTCCTTTCCTATCAAGAGTATGTTGTCCATGTACAATACGAGTATGACCACCTTACTCTCTATTACCGTTTTGTATATACAAGGTTCATCTACCATTTTGATGAAGTCAAACACTTCGACTATCACATCAAAACAGACGTTCCAACTCCGCGATGCTTTCTTTATTATGTAAAGCAACTTGCACACGTTTCCGCTGCTCCCACTGTTTACGAAGCCCTCTGGCTGTGTTCTTATAGACGTTCTCTTCTAAATCATTATTTAGAAAAGTAGTCATGGCACCCAACCACCAGATATCGTAATCATGGTATGTAGCAATGGCAAGTAGGATCTGGATGGACTTAAGCATAGTCCCCTGAAAAGATTTCATCATTATCCACGCCTGGTCGATGACGAAAACCTTTAACAAGTCTAGCTTTGAAAGTCTCAACCTTTCCATCTACACCAAGTAATCTTCTCAAGATATACTTGCCCCTGATGGGGATTTAACCCTTCAGATATCGCAGCCAAAGTCCATACTTTGCTGGTGTATAAGGATTCCATCTCAGATCGCTAAGCATCCAGCCATTCTTACAGAGTCATACTCCTGATGGCCAGCTCGAAAATGGTTGGGTCATCATCTCATGATGTATTCCTTGCTCCCAGTGTCATCGAGAAACCGAGGTATCTCTCAGGCAGGCGAGGAACCCTACCAGATCGGCGGAGAGGCTGAGGTTCGTCGGGGACTATAGAATCCTTTGGTTCTGTCAAATCTTCAGCTGTAGTTTCGTATAGCTGGAACTTTTCCAGTTCTACAGAACTGACCTTGCCTCGATCTTGTCCGGATTTTGCTTTTGATATAGGCCGGACAATCCCAAATCTTAACTTACTTAAGAGATAGGATCTTCCCACACCATATCTTATATGGAGTGGTAGGCACTGATTTGATTCGAACCTAATTCAATAGGTATGCAGCTTCTCAAGTGCGCAACCCCAAAAGGAATTAGGTAACTCAGTAATACTCATCATAGAGCACACCATATCTAATATTGTGCGATTGCTCCGCCCTGATGCACCGTTGTGCTGTGGTGTATTCAGAGGAGTAAACGGAGAGAGAATCTCATTCTCCTTTAGAATGGTCCAGGAATGCCATGCACAAGTATTCTCCTCCCTGATCTTATCATAGGACATAATACTTATACCCGTATTGGTTCTCTACTTGTAGCTTATATTCTGTGAATATCTCAAAAGGTTCGGACTTATGTTTCAACAGGAACATATGTCTGAATCTTGAGAGATTATCAGAGAACGTAATGAAGTATAAAGAACCAGTCCTGGCATGTGTAGACAGGAGACCTTACATACATCATCATGTATCAGTCCCAAGAGTTTTACAAACTCTTTCCCTGTTTCCAATAAACAGAGCTATGGTCATCTTATCTTTGTGACATGACTGGCAAGTTTCACAAGATGTAAATTCAAACTGATTTAAATATGCATCTAAAATGTAACTTCAGCCAGTCGGGTCGCATTGATATGACCTAGTCTACAATGCCTCAAGAATGATTCGTTCATTTCTGAACTCTTCCTCTTGTGTGTGTTCTGTATACGAGGAACTGTAGTTTGATTTAGAACGTCAATGCTTTTAGATAACGTGCCTGAACCGATCAACTTTTGATATAGGAAATGTTCAAAACATTATCCATCAATACAAAATTTTATCAATTCTTTACTTATAAAGAGACTGATATGATTTTGTATATCAGGTTCGGTATCTAATAGCATTTGTTTAGAATCAATGTATTGGTAATACAGGGTGACAGTGACCAACAGACTTGGCTGCAACACTTGCCCCGTTTTCTGCCTCATGAAACTTATCACCCGTTCTCAGTTTTTCTACCTTTTTGTAGCCCTATGTAACAGATTACAAATCTGGGATCCTGATCCGGTATCATATACCCAGGATGCAGAGGATACTGAGAAACAGTTCTTTGTAATGAACACACCCGAAGGAGATGCATCATATGCACTTTCTTCGTTTGCGCGGCATGGGAATCCTGGTATTCCTCTAATTCCTGCTCTGTCTTATAACAATTATAAGTTGGAGCGGGACCAACGTTCCCCAGCTCAGTATAACAAGCGGGTTCGGTCAATACATCCATATTATTATCTTGATTAAGACGTGATATGGTCGCTATCTGCAGAGAGAGAGAAGAAAACACTCAGCGTGCGCTCTTGCAAGAATAGATTGGTTATTTATTTTATCTAATCAGGATGGCTCCCACTGTTTTTATCAAATCTTCCTTCAAACCTTAAAAGGAAAGACTAGCCGGGATTAATTACGCTCTACAAGTTCGCCAATCTTTCAGCCAGGCCAGTGTCGGTACTTTGAAGGAGGTTCCCCGTGCTTTCGCACGGACCTAATTACTGTAAACCTCGCTTTCCCAGAGGCGTAACCCCGTTGACACCTTTCTAGACACCTACTTGATCGGCTAATTGTAAAGTGCAAAACTCTCCCAGGAGTAACAATTACTCGCAGTGGGTATCGAGATCCAACTATCACATAGAAGGTATGCAATCTCATTGCAAATTTCAACACTTGAAACTCCCGATAAAGGTTTTTACCCCTAGCACCTATGACCTTAACTATGGTCAACAAATCATAAGTACTAGTCAAGTTCTACCCGTCATTTCGTGATTAATTAGACCCACCCACATGACCCTTAACTAAGGTCAACAAAGTCACGCGACTGTCCTAACTAATCGCATCATATGCGGTGTAGGAAGACATCACTTAGCTACCGTACACTGTGCTTTGACTATGGTCAACAAACACAGCACGAATACTAAGTACTCTACTTCATAAAATGACGGAGGGTTACGAATGGTTTTTGTGAAAACCTTTAACGCTTTGAACTTGATCTCATTGCGGAATCAAATGGTTTTTAAATGGAATGTTTTTGAGGCTTTTCTAGTTTTGCTAAAGGGGTCACTCCCTGTGAAGGGATCGTCGGCCCTTTCCTCGTCGAATGAGGTGCGGGATATATCATATATATCACTGTGCAAAGAGAAAACTATAGAAGCGATCAAACACAAACCGAGGGTTGTAGCATCTACCAGTTATTGCTGAAGGAGTCACTCCCGGAGAAGGGATCTCGGTCCTTTCCTCATCGAATAAGGTGCAGGATGTTCTATAATGAACACCGCGATGCAAATAAAGAACTGTAGCTACCTGTTTTTATTTTGAAATTCGATTCCACAACATCAATTAGGTTTATTTTCTTTCATTAATCTCATTAATGAATATCCCATCATTTAAGTCCACCTAAACATCACAGATAAATATAACGTACGCTTATGCCATCCGCATTCGCCTCGATGTCCCGTCTGCACCGTTAGGTTAGGTAACTAACGCCAGAGCGAGGCAGGGCTAGCGCGGGTGTAAAACATAAGCAACGTCTATATAATATATCATATATACTATATATAATATCTGTCACAGAACATCACATGATCACATCACAGATAAATCACAGCAGAAGAAACATATGAAATATTGGATATCTTAGGACGTCCGTGTTTTCAATACGATCCAGTATAAAACACGGATTCCACGGTCGTGATGAATAGCCAATCCCACACCCCAAGACCCCTACGAGAGCGGCAAGCAACCCTACCAATTCTAGGGTTAGGAGACCCGGACTCGACTCCTCGAGATGGTCTCCCTCTGGACCCCAGAACCCGGTTACTTGTGCTCCCCTCCTTGGGTCTATCCTAATGCGGAAAAGTAAATAATATACAATGGGTGACATCTTCTGCAACCTGGAAGTGCCCCAATAAAAGAATATTACATACAAGTTTTTTTTTTACATGAATGAAAATGAAAAACACTCATCTCACATAAAAACCCCTCGGCTATTCAAACACGACGATCCAATATAACATATCCAGCAACACATAACATCACATGTCATCAACGTAAGCAAACATGCGTATCCCAATTGTCGTTGACATATAGCAACGAAACCGGCGATATCACATATTACACTTACGGTCACAGAAAAGAAAGTGTAAAACTACAACAGTTGGAATCCGCAATCTCTTTAGACATCGCATGCCTAATCAAATGAATTCCTTAGACATCGCATGCCTAACAATTATAAACCCCGCATTTTAGTCTCATTATCGAAAACACTTTTCAATATCAAGTCGGGCAATTCAACAAGATTCCCGAAAAACTGATCGAATGCTCGTCGCAAACTTTAGTAGGCGGCCGCACCCCAGACGCCGTCGACGAAGTGCACCAAGGCGGAACACCGCTACCGCGAGCACCCAAACGGATGCTTTCGGCGACGGGGTTCTCCTACAGTCACTTGGTCGGGGCTATGGGGTGAGGCTGTCTATTAAGTTTACCCGGCGAGTATCCGCGTACGCTACGTGATTGAGACGGACTTTTGATCACATCAAAACTCCGTGGCAAACGATCAAGTGAGACTAAACTGCTATGTTTATAACATTCATTCCGTTATCTCATAACTACTTGTGAATTCCAATTATTGTATCACATTCCGGATAAATAGAAAACGCTAAACTTTTTGATCGAACAATCGAACACCCAAGTTTTCCCGATACAGCTCAACACATGAAATAAGTCTAACAGCATTCAGTTCGTGCCTCAGTACCAACGGTCCAGCAGTAGAAGGGTCAAGCCAACGCCTCACATGTGGCACGCCGTATTGCCCCAAACCCGAAGGTTCAAAGGGCAGTTCAAGACGGTCACATAATCGAGTTAAGGTTTGTTGTCTTCTAGAGGGACCATCGCGTTACTTGCACTACTTAGAACGTCGTTAAACTACGGAAAAATCCAACAATTGGAAATTTCCCGGCAGGGGAAAAAGTGGGTATTTATATCCGGTCGAACTTTTTAACATATTCTAAAAATACCCGGAAAAACACACTGACAAAATTAGACAATCCGATCGATACACCGAGTCCCCAATACAACCCAGAAAATTCAACTCTTGGAAAAATATTAAAAATTCCCAGGAAAACCAGCACTGCAAACTAGGAATTACTGTGAAAAATTTATTGCAAGAGGAGACAAAAGGGCCGCGGAACCGCCGCATTAGCATGCTAATGCCGCGGTTCCGCCGCGCTTTGATGGATTCAGGGGCCCCGTTTTATACAATAATTCTTAGAATCTTCTACTGAGTTTTCTGCATATTTTTAATCTGGAAAAAACCACGAATTTCAAAATTGTCCAGAGAGCAAATTTGGGTTTGGGTTTTGATTCGATCGGACTTCTAATTCCGTCTACGCATCGCCTAAGGCTCTAGCTAGGCTCTGATACCACTGTAGGTCAGGCAGCCACCCCATCCAATGGTGTCGCCGTGGCACCAACGGGTCCCTCAGCCGCTACTTTTTACGCATGCCCCCTCGCGAGGACTACAACCCGCCGGAACACCTTCCGGTCTTGGGACACCCTGGGGGTAAGAGCCTATGCTTCGCCACACTGTCACACAGTGAGAACCCCCCATAGGTCGACATCCAATGCCTAGTAGCTCTGATACCACTGTAGGGTTCCCTGGCACGCTAATGAAGTCTCACAAGGCATCATACATGGCTAATTCAAATTTTATGAGTGCCTACAAACCCTAACACAGATAGTTAACTAGATATATAGGCTATGCGATGCAAGTTAACAACTTTTAACTAAAGGAAAGTGACTACAACCTTTGTAGATCCGGTCCACCACTTACTAAGCTCCGCGACGATGTCCCATAGCTGTCCAAGTCCGATCCCGAACTCTAGCATCGGCTTCATCGAAGAAATGGGCGGGCTTGATCGTCGGCTTCGATGCCGAAGATGATCTACGTCGAGGCATCACAAGATCAAACTCCGACTTCACCAAGTCATGAAACTTGTGAAGAAAACACCCTATACTACTTGGCAAGAGGTAGAGGATGAAGAAATAGGAAGTGGGTTCACTTTAGAATTGGATTTCTCACTTGTTTTCATCACTTGCCATTGATGTAGCAAGCTTTTCTTCATGGAAGAAGAAGATGAAGAAGAAGAAGATGATATGATAAGTTATTTAAAAATAAATAATAAAATGAATACTTATCATAATCTTTACCTTAGTTAAGTGTAGAGAATTGACTAAGGTTAGGTTGAATGGTTAGGGTTAAGGATGAGAACAAAAAGGTCATTTAGTCAAAGCTTCATGAAGCTTCAACTAAAAACAAATGAAGCCACCATTCATTTATCTTTCAATTTATTCAAAATGAATAAATAAATAAGATAAATGAATAAGTAAAACCCTAATCAACAACTTAACCATGGTTTAATTCTTTACACTTAACCAAATAAGCATGTATCATCAAACATGATACAATCAAGTGCACAAAAGTATATCACATATACAACTTGCACAAATCAAGTGAGAAAATCTACTTAAAGTGAACCAATACTAGTTAATGCAAAGTAATATATCAAATATATAATTATACATTAAATCATTAAATCAACACTTGATTTAACGATCCGGTCATATCGCATATAACCTACCAGTATCCTATGTATCGGCTTATCGAATCAATCCTTGATTCGATAACTAGGTTATATCGCATATAACCAATCGACACATCCATCGCGAGAATGAAATACGATATCACATACACGCATTATTCTCGGTCCTGCACATATCTCATATGCGCTCCTATTTCGTTTCGCTTGAGCCAGGAAACCTCTGTATAGGACTCTAAAGACTCGTCAATACGCCGGCAGCAAATGATGATCATATCAAGCACCTACAAGCCGCAAGCGGTCTGCTAAACGTAATGGCCACCCGGGTATTGAGCGATCAGAAGATCGACGAGCAAGCCCGCTCACACTCCTGTGAATCCAACCAGTAACACTTACCGTACAGTCCGGTCTGTTCGTCTGATATGTCGCATATCTCGCCTAGGGGTGGTAAACGTCAGACCCCAATAGCTTGATAAGTCATGCCGACGTAAGGTCCATAACATGTGTGAAACTACTGATAACACTTACCAGTAGGTCACCGCAACCCTGGTCAGGGATTTCCTGTTATGGCCAGTCGAGCATAGCGCAACATCAACCCCCAATATCGGGATAGACGAATCCCCTCCTATCGCTCATTGCCTCCATGTGAATCGGGACTGTACCTAAAAACCACCTGTTTGCATGACTCAGTAGAGCCGTGGTAGGGTGGAAATCAAAGCATAGTGGGAGACACACAAGACTCTATGACGATCTCGGGTCAACAGACTAAGCTGTACCAGTATCACCAGAGAACTGCCATCTGACGTGAGGTATAATACCATCTGGGAGTTCTTGGCGAGTCCGTTCAGTGTACCCAGTCTGCACTGAGCACCCATATACCATCTCTGATGTCAAACACCAATGGATATGGGATCAACCATCGCCCATCGCATGGGTCGAGAAGATATACGCTAGTCTACTCTGGAATATCGATGCCCCGTCTCGATATTCCCACGACTAGGAACATTGAAGGATGTACTCATTGACTACCCAGACCCTACTAGTATGATCTGCATCATAGTCCTGGAAGTCGAGTACACATCCTAAGGGCTTTATCAACATGTGATCAGAGAGACAGAAAGTATACATGTTAAGATAAAGAGCAACCAGATAGTGTACTATCATGTCGAGCAAGAAAGTCCTACCTATATATGTCCCAGCATCCACTACAATATACATCCAATGTACAGTAATGGCCTCTAGGGCATACAT
The DNA here is from genome assembly GCA_030015575.1 of Agapanthus africanus. NCBI lineage: Eukaryota > Viridiplantae > Streptophyta > Magnoliopsida > Asparagales > Amaryllidaceae > Agapanthus > Agapanthus africanus. Next base: position 222,112,153 of record CM057340.1, read on the forward strand.
ATAACTAACAGAGATCAGGGAGGAGAATACTTGTGCATGGCATTCCTGGACCATTCTAAAGGAGAATGAGATTCTCTCTCCGTATTACTCCTCTGAATACACCACAGCACAACGGTGTATCAGGGCGGAGCAATCACACAATATTAGATATCGTGTGCTCTATGATGAGTACTACTGAGTTTCCTATTTCCTTTTGGGAGTTATGCAATTAAGAAGCTGCATACCTATTGAATAGGGTTCAAATCAAATCTGTTGCCTACCACTTCATATGTGATATGGAAAGGGAAGAGCCCGTGTCTTAAGCTAGTTAAGATTTGGGGTTGACCGGCCTATGTCTAAAAACAAAATCCGGACAAGCTCGAGGCAAGGTCTGTAATGTAGAACTGGAAAGGTTCCAGCTATGCAAACTACAGCAGATGATTTGGTACAACCAAAGGATTCAGTAGATACCAACGAACCTCAGCCTCTCCACCGATCTAGTAGGGTTTCTCACCCACCTGAGAGATACTTTGGTTTCTCTATGACAGTGGGAGCGAGGATTGCATCATGAGATGATGACCCAACCAGTTTTGAGCTGGCCATCAGGAGTGGGACTCTGTAAGAATGGCTGGATGCTTAGTGATCTGAGATGGAATCCTTATACACGAACAAAGTATGGACTTTGGTTGCTATATCTGAAGGGTTAAATCCCCATCAGGAGCAAGTATATCTTGAGAAGATTACTTGGTGTACATGGAAAAGTTGAGACTTTCAAAGCTAGACTAGTTAAAGGTTTGCATCATTGACCAGGTATGGATCATGACGAAACCTTTTTTAAGGAGCTATGCTTAAGTCCATCCAGATCCTACTTGCCACGGCTACATACCATGTCTGCGATATCTGGTGGTTGGGTGCCATGACTACTTTTCTAAATAGTGATTTAGAAGAGAGAGTCTATAAGAACACAGCCAGAGGGCTACGTAAACAGTGAGAGCAGCGGAAACGTGTGCAAGATGTTTTATGTGATGAAGCAGGCATCGCGGAGTTGGAACATATGTTTTGATGAGTTAGTCAAACAGTTTGACATCATCAAAATGGTAGATGAACCTTGTATATACAAAACGGTAGTAGAGAGTAAGGTCGTCATCCTCGTATTATACGTGGACAACATACTCTTGATAGGAATGGGATTTCCTATATTACGCTCGGTCAATCTCCGCTTATCACAAGGATTCTCCAATAGGATCAAAGTGATACCTCTTAAATCCTGAGTTTTCATCTATGAGATAGATGTAATTGGATGCTAGGATTCTCACTAGATGTAGTGAGATGGTATCAATCGATCCTGGGGAGAATCACTGGAAGTGTTCCAGGGTGATAAAGACGACTGAATGTCAGTCACAGGCATTGTCTTTACCCTCAGTAAAGGGACGGTATGTTGGAAGATTTCCAAGCTAGATACCGTGACAAACTAGACGATAAAGGCTGGTAACATCGCTATTAAAGATACTACCAAAGAGGCAGTTTGGGTGTATATTGGTTCATAAGATGAACTAGGTTCCTGCCATTGTATGGCAATGGAAGTGTGGCTTCGGCCCTGGAACCCTGGTCCCATTAGTGACCCAGACAAATTCTGAGGCAGCATCACCTGATCATGGAGATAGTTGATCTCCAGGTTGATCGAGGTTAGGAGAGTAGACTCAGAGGACAACACGGCGGATCCACTCACGAAGGCCTTTTCCCAAAGAGAGACTTTTAAAGAATGGTTGAGTATGTAATACTGCAACCACTGCTACAGATGGCCCTAGTGCAAGTGGGAGATTGTTAGTTATATGTATGCCCTAGAGGCCATTACAATACATTGGATGTATATTGTAGTGGATGCTGGGACATATATAGGTAGGACTTTCTTGCTCGACATGATAGTACGCTATCTGGTTGCTCTTTATTTTAACGTGTATACTTTCTGTCTCTCTGTTACATGTTGATAAAGCCCTTAGGATGTGTACTCGACTTCCAGGACTGTGATGCAGATCATACTAGTGGGGCCTGGATAGTCCATGAGTACATCCTTCAATGTTCCTAGTCGAGGGAATATCGAGACGGGGCATCGATATTCCAGAGTAGACTAGCGTATATCTTCTCGACCCATGCGATGGGCGATGGATGATCCCATATCCATTGGTGTTTGACATCAGAGATGGTATACGGGTGCTCAGTGGAGACTGGGTACACTGAACGGACTCGCCGAGAACTCCCAGATGGTATTATACCTCACGTCAGATGGCAGTTCTCTGGTGACACTGGTACAGCTTAGTCTGTTGACCCGAGATCGTCATAGAGTCTTGTGTGTCTCCCGCTGTGCTTTGATTTCCACCCTACCACGGCTCTACTGAGTCGTGCAAACAGGTGGTTTTTGGGTACAGTCCCGATTCACATGGAGGCAATGAGCGATAGGAGGGGATTCGTCTCTCCCGATATTGGGGGTTGATGTTGCGCTATGCTCGACTGGCCATAACAGGAAATCCCTGGCCAGGGTTGCAGTGACCTACTGGTAAGTGTTATCAGTAGTTTCACACATGTCATGGACTTCACGTCGGCTTGACTTATCGAGCTACTGGGGTCTGACGTTTACCACCCCTAGGCGAGATATGCAACATATCAGACGAACAGACCGGACTGTACGGTAAGTGTTACTGGTTGGATTCACAGGAGTGTGAGCGGGCTTGCTCGTTGATCTTCTGATCGCTCAATACCCGGGTGGCCGTTACGTTTAGCAGACCGCTTGCGGCTTGTGGGTGTTTAATATGATCATCATCTGCTGCCGGCGTATTGACGAGTCTTTAGAGTCCTACACAGAGGTTTCCTAGCTCAAGCGAAACGAAATAGGAGCGCATATGAGATATGTGCGGGACCGAGAATAATTCGTGTATGTGATACCGTATTCCATTCTCGCGATGAATGTATCGATTGGTTATATGCGATATAACTTAGTTATCGAATCAAGGATTGATTCGAGAAGCCGATACATAGGATACTAGTCGGTTATATGCGATATGACCGGATCGTTAAATCAAGTGTTGATTTAATGATTTAATGTATAATTTTATATTTGATATATTACTTTGCATTAACTAGTATTGGTTCACTTTAAATGGATTTACTCACTTGAAATGCACATTGTATATGTGATATATTTTTTGTGCACATGATTGTATCATGTTTGATGATACATGCAAACTTGGGTTTGTGTAAAGACTTAAACCATGATTGGTGAATGGTTAGGGTTTCATTTCTCTTTTAATTCTTTATCTATTTGTTTTTGGTTAAATAAGAAAAGAAAAGATAAATGGTTGCTTTCATACTAGAAGGTTCTTGTTGCTTCATGCCTTTTTTGACCAAAGTAACCATTTTGTCTTCTTCTTCATAACCTAACCATTGAACCTAACCATAGTCTATTCTCTACACCTAACCAAGGTTAGATTATGATAAGAATGAGTTGGATTTTCCTTTTTGCAATAATCCTTTTTATTCTATCATATTCCTTCTTCTTCATCTTCATCTTTTCCATGAAGAAAAGCTTGCTACATCAATGGAAAGTGATGAAAACATGTGAGAAATCCAATTCTAAAGTGAACCCACTTCCTATTTCTTCATCCTCTACCTCTTGCCAAGTAGTATAGGGTGTTTTCTTCACAAGTTTCATGACTTGGTGAAGTCGGAGTTTGATCTTGTGATGCCTCGACGTAGATCATCTTCGGCATCGAAGCTGACGATCAAGCCCGCCCATTTCTTCGATGAAGCCGATGCTAGAGTTCGGGATCCGACTTGGACAGCGGAGGGACATCGTCGCGGTTCCATGGAGGTGGAGAACCGGATCTACAAAGGTTGTATTTCCGTTTACCATTTAGTTAAGTTGTTAACTAGTTTCTTTTTCGCCTAAACTTCTAGCCAACGATCTGTATTAGGGTTTCTCGGCACCGTAAATTTTGAAATTGGCATGGTTGATGCCTTGTGAGACCTCTTGAGAGTGCCTAGGAACCCTACACATATTACTTGACCCGACACGGTACCGTACACTCTCGACATGACCTGGCACCTAAATACACTACTTGACTTGACCTGATGTACCATGGCTTTACCTGTTACCTGATCTTGTGTCTAATGCCAACAAACCTGACATGTAGTCCTTACGGACCGTTCCTGTTGTCTATCCAGATAATCCTGCACCTACCTGACCCTGTGTTGGCATTAGTTCTTGATTACGGAATACCTGACTTGATACATATAACTTGGGGGTATGGGGAAATCAATGATGAAATCCTGACTTGTAACTCGATAGTTGCTCGCTTATACTGATCAGTTTTAGAGGCTGGGCCCGCCTCGTGACGATGCTGCTGACATCGTTGGTCTGTACCCTTTTCCTGTTAGTGCCTAGCTGCACGTCTCGGTTTCAGCCCGAGAGTCTTAGACTGTGGTCCCGGGTATGCACGGGATACTATTGAGTTACATCGATGATTCATCAAATAGATTTCAAAGACTTGAGAGTATTTAACCCAATAGACCAGTTTAGATTACTCACTGCACACTTCCTTTCACTACCCTGATTTATATTGCTGTTACACTTTCCATACCTTTTATGATTATACCTGCATGTCTTGCTACCCTGTTTATATATTATTGCTTCATGTTATGACGCGCTGACGTCTGGGTTTTGCATAGCCCAGATCCTCTACCTTTGTTGCAGACTGATCAGGAGTTTTGTCGCTGTTAGATCGAGTGGTAGGGATCATGTCGGTATCCAGTCTTACTTTCCAGGTGTTTATTTGATCTTTGCTTTTGCATACTATAGAGTTTCTTGACTCTTTTACTCTGGTTTATAGACATGTACTAGATAGTTAGTTTACTTTCCTGTTCTTGATATCTCTACAGCCGTAATGTGACTGTGGAAGGATTTTTCCTAAGCACAGGTAGCATGGTTGGCTATGTCACGTACCTATTTTAGCGTACTCTAGGAAGCGGGGCGTGACAGTATTCCTATGGTTTATTCTAGGTCTAATTTAGAAGGTTAAGGCACTGTTTGTTTTTTCTAATTTACATCTAAACTATAACAGATTCTAAACAGAGCTATAACTATCCAAATATGATATATACCGATATCATACCTCTAAACAAAAACAGTATTGAACTAAGAACTGTAGGGTTGAACTTATACCTATTGAATGATTCACAAGAGAACTCCAGCTCAAGAATCCTATGATGAAATCATCTAAGGGTTGTAGTGTATTGTGTTTGATGAAAGGTACACTTGATGAAGGAAATCATTGCTCTCTTTCTTTTGGTACGAACACTTAGAAATTTTCATGGTTTGGGGCTGAAGAAGTGTAGTGTTCAGTTGAGAGGCTAGGGAATTTACTAGGTATTGTGTGGTGTAGAGAATGCATGAGGTGGAGGGGGAGAGATGGAGGTGGCATGAGGGTAAGGCGGAAGTGGCATGAGAGTAAGGCAGAGGTGGTAATCTCATGCAAGTAGGATGTGTAGCAAGGAAGAGAGTGATGTTTTCATGCAAAGAGGAGGTGTAACATGAAGTGTCATCTAGAATATGTTATGCCATGAGTGTAACTTAAGCTTAACCTTGACCTTTACCCCTTTTACACTTAAACCCTCACAAATTTCAAATTTCCACAAATTAACTAAACTCTTCACAAAACCCCTCATGATACTTACTATTATAAAAACAAACTATTTCCTTACAATTTTATTCTACCACATTTTAAAAGACCTTTTTTTATTACAACCACAATAAAAACAATTGTTTTAATTAAATAAATAAAATAATTAATTAACTAAAATATTTCAAAATGTTATAATATTCCCCCCTTATGAAAATTCGGTCCCCGAATTTAAGTTAAATTCCCTTCTTAAAACATTTTCCTTGATCCAGTCTGCTCAAATTCAAAACAATTTTCCAGGGTCCAACTTAAAACCTACAATGTCCGCGCAAATAATGGAACTCTAAAGTCCCACATGAGCTAAAACGCATCATATCGTAACCGTGTGTGTGAAAGCTCAAAATATATAAAACTCACATAAGTGTAACTCTAGCGGACGCTATGAGAATTACTCTAGTTATGATGCAATTTGCCAAATACAAAAACCGTTGTGCACCCTAAGTACACAATCAATGCCATAATCGTAGCGCAACATCGGTGCACACGACCAAGAGAAAATGTATAAACCAGATCTATAACATATCCTATCAAGTGCGAAGCACGAAAACAAAATCAACCCTAATGGGTTTGCATGTACATCTCAAACCACACATCACGGGGTGCATGAAAACAAAACAGCGCTAAGTGCAACAGGCGTGCACGAAACGATTATCCACTGCATCCACTGTACATGGAATAAAAGTATATAGTATACTACCAAGGGTATCGGGGTGCACAAAAATCAAATCCAAGTGCATCAGGGTGCACAATTAAATCTTAAGTGCATCGGGGTGCACAAAACTAAAATCAAGTGCATTAGAGTGCACAAAATCAAAACGTGCAACTAGTGTGCACAAATCATACCAAGTATACCTAGGATATATATATATATATATAAATTCTTAACCATGTGCATATGATGTGCACGGAAATATCAGTGTAGTGCATCCGGTGTACACAACACTCCAATCGAGTGCAGTCACCTCGCACTACTATCTCAATAAGTGCACCTAGTGTGCACAAAATATAAATCAAAATGAAATTACTGTACATGGAAATCTCATTAAGTGCACCTGGTGTGCACAAAGCATAAATTGACCCTCAAACCCTCAAAGATGAATATATCAAAATAACGGACGTTGAGTTGTCCTTTCTTCAACGTTGAAAATGAAATATTTAGATCATAAAAACGCAAAACGAACTCAAATGACATCGAAGTATATCCTCTTCAATATCGAAAGGTGTTTATACACCCGGAACTGGCATAGCAAGGATTTCTACTTGCCGTCTGCCACGATCTAACGTTCTCTGTGTTTGAATTCTGGTTCTCCTTGCGGATCCCTAATACTATGGCTTCTTTATGCAATTATCCGATGAGGAGCAACGACACCATTCTTCTTATTGCTGATACATCCATCGCATCTTCTTGGCTAGTAGTCCCGTCTCTTGTAACGCAACATATTGATGACGGAAATCTCTATCCTCTGTTTGTGTGCTAACAACTGATCCTCGGTCCAATCTTACTTAATATAAACTCTTGGAAGAGAATCCATCAAATCTTCTGCTAAAATCATTTATCCAGCCTTCCCAGAACTAGCACTCATTTCTTAACCCAATTTCTCTTTAGTAACCACTATCATTTTTTTTATTTCCTTCCTGAAAGTGTAGTCGTACGCATATAAGTATATGTTTCAAGTCTTCAATATTGCCGGTGACAAATAATTATCCATTGAAACTTCGCACCATCCTCCTGTTCCATAAATCTCCAATATCAACCACTTAAGGAGCGCCATACGATAATCATACGAATTGCAAGTCCTACTCGGTTGTGACTAAGCTTGGAGTCTTACCAAACTCAGGAACACGAATCTGACACCTATGATACTCTATGATTCTATGTAGAAGAATTTGGCTAAGCTCCCCTTCTAAAACTCGTCCCAATTTGTCGGAGGAAAACTTACTGCATGATCTCTTTCTCGAGCGACTTGCATCAGGTCTGAGCAAGATCCATCGAAAGAAGCTAACTAACTTCCTCGACTTCACCTCGGAGCGCCACTATGGATTAAAAGTCCCAACCATCCCACATCTGAACGGCTACGACTCCTTCTGATCCATCTACACTTGTAAACATCGTCAACTCTTAACTTCATGAACTCTAGAAGCAACATCTCGATAACTTCAGCAATGATTGGTACCACTGTCTGAACAGTAGGCGACACCATGATCTTCGAAGAGGGGAAAATATCATGCCTCAAGTCCGGCTGATCTTTAGCAATGATCCTACCATATGGTGCGGATCCCGAAGAACTCGCCTCAATCTTAGAACTCGATCACATATAAATAAATGACGTGTCTCTATAGCATCGGAATGTCCTCTTGGTCAGTCCTTGTCCCCGACAAGTCTTCTCTGACCGTATCTCTAACTGCAGCCCCCTCGGCTCCCATAAACATGGTGACCGAAACAATCAACATGCACTGACGATGATAGATCAACGGAATGAATAAAAGGAAGATCTAAAGATATAAATCCTAAGGTAACTTAGGCAGAGTATCATATCGTAAATATGCCGTGGAACATATGTATGGTATGTCAGTCTACTTAGTACCTACTCCATCAACCAAGGTCATCTTACATAACGAAAGTTCGGGTATAAGACCCCCAAAGTCAAGTCTAAGTCCTATAAGGTAAAGTCTAGGTAACAAAAGGTATGCCCAGACTCCATATAGTCAAACCTAGACTTGAACAAAGGTTAAACCAAAGGCTCTGATACCAATTTGTCACGACCCAAATGTGGCACGTGACCGGCACTCAAATCATGTGACATCTAAAGACGTTGATGCGGTTCAAGTAAGCCGAAACCCGGAATCTAAACCCTTTTTGAAAATATTGGAGGTGGTGTTTAAAATAGTCATCAGATGGAATCAGTTTAAAATAACATTTAAGTTTAACTAAGTATGTTTGAAAAACATCTATGACGTTTTGAAATTTGACAGCACCTCCTTTGCATTTTTGCATAACCCGATACAACATAATAATATAAATAGCATCCCAACGGGAGCTAACTTCCATGCCCTAACAGTGGAGCAACCAAGCAACGATATACGACGCACAATGGCGAAGAAAAGGAAAGCGAAACAAAGTCAACAATATAAAAAGGTCGACTCCCATGAGGGTGACATCACAACCCCCAAACTTTAAGTCTCGCTTCTAAGTCCATAATATATCATTTCTAAGTTGATGGAGTTTCCACTAGATACAAAAATATATGAATGATCAAGAGTGAGTACGATACCATAATAACCCACTTACTAATCAATCACCGAAAGGAATGTATGCCCAAGCGGCTGATAATCCAAGCGGTAAGACCTGCAAGAAACTGTGGCACAACGGGGATGAGTTGCCAACTTAGTGAATAAAAGAACATTTAAGGGTAGAAATCGAAATGCACGACGATACCTAGGTCATAAGTATAGTACTACCATAATCTGTACCAATATAATATGATATGCGTATGTGTTATAATGCAACACTAACTGTCATGCAATCCTAAGTAGAATCCATATGTAGGGACTGTTCCCCGGATCAGTCCTAGTCTAATCCAATAAATGATATCTAACTGTGTACCTCTTGATAACAATTATATCAATATATATATATATATGGATGTCCAGCATCGACATCGAAATCAGAAATCTCTCGTGTCCAGTATCGACACATAAATGCAGTTACCGTCGACACCATCTCAATAGATGATCGTCACCCGATATCCCTGGCCCGGTTGGTATCCCCTGGATATCCGTCGTGCCCATCGAACCCCGGTCAGTATCACCTGGATATCTGCCATGCACATCTCTATCTCCGGTATCGAGTATCCTCGTTAGGCTCCCCGCCTATAATGCGGCTATCCTATCCCTCGGCCTCGAACCGGGTCCACCATGTATCCTGCTGTATAGCCACCCCAATCAGTAAGGATAAGTCACAAATCCAAAACCGTATAGCTACCCCACCCAGTTCGGAACAAAAACTCAGAAAAACATAAAACTCATGGTAGACGTTAAATCATCATCTTCATAAAACATCAAGTAAAGAAAGAGAATATTTTCCTAGATTATCCTGATGATATATTATACATATACATATATAACAGCGTCCCATACCACTGATATATATCATCAAAAGTATAACGTCCAGAAAACTCATAAAATCAAATATAACATTCATAATACCGGTATTCACAATGTTTTATAGATAATAAGGTAAAGTGTGTAAATAAATCATCCAAGAAGATACACTTATCTATCCTACTGTGTCATGGTAATACTGATGATGTGTAGTGTAACATACGCGTCTGTGCTCGTGCCGCATGGCAATCATTAGTATTTGTGCAAGAGTTCTAAAGGTGTAATAGCCTACTCATATCAACATCTATATACGTATTACGTAGTATAACAGTTCTACAGTGACATGGCTAGTACCAATGAGATGTGGTATAACATACATGTACGTGCTTGTGCAGCATAGTACTCATTGGTATTTGTACAGTGTTTTATCAGAGTGTTAGTATTACAGAAACATGTACTATCGATAAATATAATGCGAACATGTAAAGTAAATCAAAGCATAATTAATAACTGTACTTACCTGCTATGAGCTATATCATTATCTTTGAAAAGGAAACGAAACGTTGGTTTTGAGATAAGGAAGCGGCCTTAGATTAAAATAGATATTCGTTTTGGAAATTGGCACCACATCCTTGTATTTTATCATTAAAAGGGAAACGAATCATAGTTTTTAAAAGAATATAGCTCACACAAGTATTACATCCTAAAACGGAAAATAATCTAACTATATGAGTCTTAAAGGAACACTTGGCCGTTATTCGGCATATAAATCTCATCATTTCCAATACATATAATTCCTCGTATAATGTCTCACATTATCAATATATCTCAAATCCTCTCTAGTATGGCATGATCCTTCGTACCATCTTATCAAACCATCCGTAAACCATATGCACATGAGTATCATACTAGATTGAATTTAATTCAAATATCCATATCTTAATAAATTTCTAAAACTACTATATATCATAATACTATTCATAAGGTTGTGGGGGTGCTATACGCCTTCCACCCTACTTCCCCCGTAGATGTAAATCTACTCACCAACTTGATGAGCTTGCTGAATTTCACGCTGCTAAGTTCGTCAACTCCGTCTCGGAATCCTTCGCGATCGCACCTATAATCGTTTTTAAAATCACATCGATGTAAATATCATATTGAAAACCAAAACTGTAAGTCGATATACAACACCCCACGACTTGCGAGGAGGCGGAAAATTGAAAAACGATCTTGTTCTTTGCATAACCATCGACTAACCGAGAATCTTTGCTAAACTATAACTAACAAGAAACATATAAGTTGTGAACTACTATGATAAGTGATTATACCTAATGAACCGTGTCCTTCTCCTTTTCGTTATCCACGTCCTTCTCGGCCACCTCCACGTAATAGATGATCCACCCGAGAGGTATACTCCAAGCTTCACCTGAGGTAACTAGGTTTCTTAAAGTGCTAATCTAAGCAACCTAAGTGATATAGAGAAGGGTTATGGATTAAATAGTCTTTTCTAATCCTTGGTCTCAACACATGAGAGGGGAGGATTAGGGTTTGAAGAGAGAGAGCTTGAGGAGAGAGAAGGTGAGCAAGAGAATGAGAAGAGATATGAACTCATTTGAATATATGAAGCATAATGTTTTATGAAATAAATAAATTAAATCATTTAACAACCATGCTTCATTCATTCATATGAGTGATTCATCTCATGAGTCATTAGATCAATAAATGATGCATTAACTCCATGGATGAATCACACAAATGAGTCATTAACACAGTAAATGCAAATGCCACCTTAACCCTCAAGTCACCATCCTTCTAGAAGGTTCTCGCAAAATTACGAGAACGCCCCTCCTATCCGTGAAAACACGGAAAAACTTTAGAATGTATAAATACAATAACCTGATACTAGAAACTGGCTTAAACCAAAGCCGGCTAGTAAAAACTGTCCGAATGTCGTACATGCGTAAACACACGTATGCGTCCGAACTCTTGTCGTAAAACCATACGACCTCTATATCGTTTCGCCAGGAGCAAGGAAACTCTCTGTGTAGGACTCTAAAGACTCGACTACTACGCTGGCAGTGGGTTTAACCACAGACCGCGAGCGGCACTAGCTGTATGTAATGGTCCCCAGGTAGATGTCGATAAGAAGGCCGATGAGGAAACCCATCCGAACTCCTACTGAGCCTGATGTGACAATCTCCGTACAGTCTGGTCTGTTCGTCTAAGACTATCGCATATCGGGCCCAGGGGGCGGCAACCGTCAGCCCCCTAATAGCGGTATAAGTCGTGTCGGAGTGTAGCCTATTACATCCTGATAAACAACTGGAACCTACCAGTAAATCTCGCTTGCCCTGGCCAGGGACTTTGCGTAATGACTCTCTGACACAGCGCGATATCAACTCCCAATACCGGGAGAGACGAATCCTGTCTAACCGCCACTGCCTCCAAGTGCTCGGGACTGCACCCAACTGCTACCTGTTTGCACGACTCCTTTGAGCCGTGGTAGGGTAGAAATCTAAGAACAGCGGGACACACTCGAGGCGAAGTAGCAGTGTCAAGTCTGCGGACTATGCTGTACTCATGTCACCTAGGAACTGTTAACGGACGACGGGTATAATACCAACCAACAGTTCCCCGTCAGTCCTGTCCGGTGTACCCGTAACCCAACGAGCACCTGTATACTATCTCCAGTACGACGTACTGACGGCTGTAGGACATACCATCTCCCCAACTGGGATGATAAGCGTACACACTAGTCTACTCCGGAGTATCGATGCCCTGTCTCGATAATCCTATGACTAGGGACCTGAAAAAGGATGTGCTTGTAGACTACCCAGCCCCCACTAGTGTGACTGCCATCACAACGCTGGTAGTCAAGCAAGATCCTAAGAGCTCTATCAATACGTATACTCACATATTAAGATAGATAAAACCAAGTAGCATACTACCATGTTTAGCAAGACTGTTATATAACTGTGAATATCCCAAGCTTCCATTAAGTAATATACAAGATAGTATGATACAATAATGGCCCCTAGGGCATATACACTAACAATCTCCCACTTGCACTAGGGCCATGTACTGGCATATCGAAGACCGATGATCTCGAGTAGCCTCTCGAACTGAATCTGAAGTAGGGCCTTCGTGAATGGATCAGCAATGTTCTCTTCAGTAGCAACTCTCCGGACCTCGATCTCCCGACGATCAATGATCTCCCTGATCAGGTGATACCGCCATAAGATGTGTCTGGAATTCTGATGGGACCTTGGTTCCTTCGCTAAAGCTATAGCTCCGTTGTTGTCGCAATACATAGGTATTGGATCAACAATGGTAGGAACCACCTGATGTTCTGTTAGGAACTTCTTCATCCAGACCGCTTCTTTTGCGGCATCGCAAGTAGCAATATACTCCACTTCCATCGTCGAGTCAGCAACGGTGTCCTGCTTGGAACTCTTCCAGCACACCGCCCCTCCATTGAGGGTAAAGACATAACCTGACATGGACTTGGAATCGTCCTTATCACTCTGGAAGCCAGAATCAGAAAAAGCCTCCATCTTGAGGTCTTTTCCTCCGTAAACCAAGAACATCTCCTTAGTCCTCCTCAGGTACTTGAGAATGTTCTTTACTGCTATCCAGTGCTTCTCCCCTAGGTCTGACTGATACCGGCTTACCACGCTCAGTGCGTAAGCTACATCTGGTCTGGTGCACAACATCGCATACATTATAGAGCCTACCGCAGAAGCGTAGGGTATAATAGACATGCGTTCCCTTTCCAAATCAGTCTTGGGAGACATCTCTTTGGATAGGGTGATTCCGTGACAAGCCGGTAGATTACCGCGCTTAGAATCTTCCATACTGAATCTTTTCAGTATAGTGTTGATATACCTGAACTGCGAAAGTCCCAACATCCTCTTAGATCTATCACAATAAAACCGGATCCCCAGAATGTAAGAGGCATCACCCAGGTCTTTCATGGAGAACCTGTGTGACAAGAATCCTTTGACAGATTGTAGCATAGGAATGTCATTTCTTATCAATAGAATGTCATCCACATACAAGACGAGGAATACTACAGTTCGTGCTACAACTTTACTATATATGCATGGTTCATCTGGATTTTTGATAAAGTCATATTCTTTGACCGTTCATCAAAACAGATGTTCCAACTCCGCGATGCCTGCTTTATTCCATAAATGGACTTAAGCAACTTGCATACTTTCCCGTTGCTCCCACTCTGATTGAAACCCTCTGGCTGATCCATATAGACGCACTCTTCTAAATTTCCATTCAGAAAAGCCGTCTTTACGTCTATCTACCAGATTTCATAATCATGGAAGGCAGCAATAGCAAGAACGACCCGAATGGATTTGAGCATAGCCACTGGAGAAAATGTTTCATCATCGTCCAAACCAGGTCTTTGACGAAAACCCTTTGCAATAAGTCTAGCCTTATAGGTTTCCACCTGTCCATCTATACTAATCTTTTTCTTGAAGATCCATTTGCATCTGTTAGTTGTATGTATGCCCTAGAGGCCCGTATTATACAGATGATGTATATTATATTGGATGCTTGGACATATATAGAGATGACTTTCTTGCTCGATATGATAGTATGCTATTTGGTTGCTCTTTATCTTAACATGTATACTTGTCTCTTTATACTGTCTTATAGTTACATGTTGGTAAAGCCCTTAGGATGTGTACTTGACTACCTGGACTATGATGCAGATCATACTAGTCCATAAGTACATCCTTCAAGGTCCCTAGTCGTGGGTGTATCGAGATGGGGCATCGATATACCAGTGTAGACTAGCGTATACGCTTCTCGACCCATGAGATGGGCGATTGATGATCCCATATCCATTGGTGTTTGACATCAGAGATGGTATATGGGTGCTCAGTGGAGACTGGGTACACTGGACGGACTCGCTGAGAACTCCCAGATGGTATTATACCTCACGTCAGATGGCAGTTCTCAGGTGACACTTGTGCAGGTTAGTCTGTACACCCGAGATCATCATAGAATCTTGTGTGATTCCCACTGTGCTTTGATTTCCACCTTACCACGTCCATGAGGGCGTGCAAAACGATGGTTTTTGGGTACAGTCCCGAGTCACATGGAGGTAATGAGCGATAGGAGGGGTTTCGTCTCTCCCGGTATTGGGGGTTGATGTTGCACTGTGCTCGATTGGCCGTAACAGGGAAGTCCCTAGCCAGGGCTGATTAGAGATTTACTGGTAAGTGTTACCAGTAGTTTCTCGACCCGTTATGGGCCTCACATCGGCCCGACTTATCAGTTATTGGGGTCTGACGTTTACCACCCCTAGACTTGATATGCGACATATCAGACGAGGAGACCGGACTGTACGGGAAGTGTTGCCGATTGGCTCGACGGGAGTTGTAGCAGGTTCGCTTGTTTTCTTCTGATCGCTCAATACCCGGGTGGCCATTACGTTTAGCTGACCGCTTGCGGCTTAGGGGAGCTTGATATGATTATCACCCACTGCCGGCGTATTGACGAGTCTTAGAGTCCCACAATGGAGTTTTCTAGTCCAGGCGAAACGTTGTGGTGCGCGTATGCGATATGCGCATGGACCCGGTTAAAATGCGTGTATAGGATACCGTATATTGATCGGGCGACTTGTTTTTGGTTGGGTCGTATGTGATATGACCGGATTGATAAATCAAGTGTTGATTTATCATTTAACCATTAGCTTCTCACTTGAAATCCTTTCTTGTGTTTGATGGATGCATGCATGCATGTTTGCTTTCTTTATAGATTCATGCACATATGGATGTGCATATACACATACATACATACATGCATCCTTCATGGTTGTACATACATGAAAATGATGGCAATATAAGACTCACACCATGGAAAATATATATTTATTATTATTGCATTTGTTTTTAAAACAAAAGGAAAAAGAAAAGGATTATTCATGGTTTGCTTCTACACTCTTCTTTGACTAAACCATGCTCACCTAACTCTTAACCATGGATTAAATTTTCTTTCGTGTTTTAAACTCAAATACAATAATATATACTTATTATTTAACCATGGTTTTATATGAAGAGTGGAAAATATATATGTTTATATTTTCCATTTTTCATATGAGATAATCTTTTCTTTTCTTCTAAAAAGAGCCATCATCTTCTTTCTCCTTCTTCACTTGCTCTCTAGACTTTTGTAGTGAGCAAATTACATAACAAAATTGGATTTTGAACTGAGAATAAGAACCACAACATCATTCTACACAAGTTTAGCCCACTTGTTTAGAGTGTTATCATCATTTCTTCTTTTGAAAAGTAAAGTTGCAAGCTTGGACTAGGAGCTTCGGGTGGATCGTCGTGGACACTAGAAGACTTCAAGCGAACCCTCCTCCAACCCTTAAGTGGCCAAGGAGTCTAGCGTGGGGAGCTACAAAGGTTGTACTCTCAAAACCCTAGCATTTCTTTCATGTGATGATGTGTAGTTTATGAAACCCTAATTTTTCTAGGAACGATCCGATGTTTGTTAACTTAGCACCCTAAAAATTCCATCTTTGGTACATATGATGCTTCCAAACCCTTCATGAGGTGCTAGGCTAACCCAACAGTGGTATCAGAGCCGACCTAGAACATTAGGCGACACTTTAGCGAAGTTAAAACTCCGATCGAACCGAAAAATACGGATTTTTAGTGCTCTCTGGACATTTTTTCAAAACAGTTGTTTTTCATAATTAAAAATATGTAAAAATTACAGCAAGAAAATTTAAGCATTACAGTGAAATACGAGGACATGAACAGTGATTCTCGCCGCGGAAATGCGGCCAAAGCTTGCTTGGGCCGCGATTCCGCGGCCGTACAGATGTGTCAGTGCATACTTTTTGCACAGTAATACTTATAACTGCTTGGTGATATTTTTGGGTATTTTTAATCTGGTCTTAGTGTTATTTGTTCTGGTGATTGTTTTGAGTTCAATGATTCGATCGGAATTTTAACTTCTTGTCTTTCCGGGTAATTTAGAAAGTGTTGAATTGTTCGAACGAGTATCATTTACTCACTCTTTCACGGGGTTTAAATCTTTTGGAAATACGTGCAAGTTTGTTTGTGGTGGACCCTCTAGAAGACAACAAACCTTAACTCGATTATGTGACCGTCTTGAACTGCCTTTTGAACCTTAGGGTTTGGGGCAGTACGGCGTGCCACATGTGAGGCGTTGGCTTGACCCTTCTACGGCTGGACCGCAACTACTGTGTCACACTCCGGGTTTTTGAACTCCGCTCAAGTGTTGAGCTTTAGGGAATTTTGATTATTTGATCATTCGTTCGAAAACTTTAATACCGTCTATTTATCTGGAATGTGATGCAATGTGTGGAATTCATATAGATAGATATGAAATACGAAATATGTGATATTTCGCATTTACGATGTCTAAAGAGAATGTGGATTCCAGATATTGCAGTTTTACACTTTCTTTTCTGTGACCGTAAGTGTAGTATGTCGATATCGCCGGTTTCGTTGCTATACATCAACGACAATTGGGGTACGCATACTTACTTACGTTGATGATATATGAGATATTATGTGTTGCTGAGATATGATATGCAGGATTGTCGCGATTGAATAGCCGGGGGGTTTTATGTGAGATAAGAGTTTTATATTTTCATTCATGTAAATTCAAATGTAATGTAATATTCTTTTATTTGGGGTACTTCCGGGTTGAGTTCGATGCCACCTGTGTTGTATATTATTTACTTTTCCACATTAGGATGGACCCAAGGAGGGGAGCACAGGTGACCGGGTTCTGGGTTTCAGTGGTAGGCCATCTCGAGGAGTCGAGACCGGGTCTCCTAAACTCCAGAATTGGTAGGGTCGCTTGCCGCTCTCGTAGGGGTCCCGGGTGTGGGCTTGGCTATTCATCGCGACTGTGGAATCCGTATTTTCTATTATTGGCTAAATACTAAATATGGATGTCTTAGTATATCACACATTATATCTATGTTTCTGCTGCGATATCTGTGATGTGATCATTTGATATGTTCTGATGGATACAGTATATAGTATATATGATATATTATATAAACGTTACTTATGTTTTACACCCGCACTAGCCCTGCCCTGCTCTGTCGTTAGTTACCTAACCTAACGGTGCATGAGGGGACATCGTGGCGAATGCGGATGGCATAAGTGTACGTCGTATTTATCTGTGATGTTTAGGTGAGTTAAATGATGGGATTTCATTAATGTGATTAATGAAAGAAAAGAAACCTAAAAGATATTGTAGAATCAAATTTTAATAAAAAAGGGTAGCTACAGTTTTGCTTTGCATAGCGGTATATATGATATACCCTGCACCTTATTCGATGGGGAAAGAGCCGAGATCCCTTCACCGGGAGTGACCTCTTTAGCAAAACTGGCAGATGCTACAACACTCGGTTTGACTTTTGACTGCTTTTGGAGTTTTGCTTTGCACAGTGATATATATGATATATCCCGCACCTTATTCGATGAGGAAAGAGCCGAGATCCCTTCACCGGGAGTGACCTCTTTAGCAAATCTAATAAAAGCCTCAAAGTCACTCCATTTCAAAATTCACATGATTTTACAAAGATATCAAGTTCATTACGCAATAAGTTTTCAGAAAAACCTGTCGTAGCCCTCCGTCATTTCAGATAAGTTGTATATAGTATTCATGCTACATTTGTTGGCTTTCGTCAAGGTGTAGTGAGCGGTAGCTATATGCTGCTTATCTGCTGCATATGATGCGACTGGATTAGGGTAGTCGTACGGCTTTGTTGGCTTTCGTCAAGGGTCGTGCGGGTGGGTTTAATTCAGTCAAGAAATGTACGGGTTGAACTTGACTAGTGGGCTATGGTTTGTTGGCTTTCGTCAAGGTCATAGCACGTTAGGGGAAAAATATTATCGGGAATTTCAAGTGTTGAAATTTGCAATGAGATTGCATACCTTCTATGAGATAGTTGGATCCCAATACCCACTGCGAGTAATTGTTACTCCCGGGTGAGTTTTACACAGGACAATTAGCCGATCAAGTAGGTGTCTAGAAAGGTGTCAACGGGGTTACGCCTCTGGGAAAACAAGGTTTACTTTAATTAGGTCCGTGCGAAAGCACGGGGAACCTCCCTCAAAGTACCGACACTGGCCTGGCTGAAAGATCGGCGAAGTTGTAGGGTGTAATTAATCCCGGCCAGTCTTTCTTTTTAGGGTTTGAAGGAAGATTTGATAAAAACAGTGGGAGCCATCCTGATTAGATAAGATAATAAACAATCTGATCTTGCAAGAGCATACACTAAAGTGTTTTCTTCTCTCTCTCTTTAGGTAGCGACCCTGTCATGCCTTAATAAAGATAATAATATGGATGTATTGACCGAACCCGCATGTTATACTGTGCTGGGGAACATTGGTTCTGTTCTATCTTATAAGAGTTATAGGACTGAACATGACATAGGGGAATACCAGGATTCCCATGCCACCCGAATGAAGAAAGTACATGATGATGCATTTTCTTCGGGTATGTTCGTTACAGAGAACTGTTTCTCCATTTGCCCTACGTCCTGGGTATTAGATACCGGGTCAGGATCCCATATATGTAATCAGTTACATGGGCTTAAGAAAGGTAGAGAACTTGGAGAAGGTGATAAAGACATAAGGGTTGGAAATGGTGCAATTGTTGCAGCTAAAACCGTCGGGGAATATCACCTTGTATTATCAACTGGTAATACATTGATTCTGAACGAATGCTATTACATGCTGAACCTGATATGCAACATTATATCAGTTTCTTTGTTGAGTAAGGAGGGATATAATTTTGCATTACAGGATAATGTTATGAACATTTTCCTTAACCAAAAGTTGGTTGGATCAGGCACGTTGTGCAATGGCATTTATGTTCTAAATCAATCAACAGTTCTGAGCATAACAAACACACACAAGAGGAAGAGTTCAGAACTGAATGAATACTTCTTGTGGCATTGTAGACTAGGTCACATCAATGCGACACGACTAGATAAGTTGCATAAGGATGGATATTTGAAACCGTTCGAATTTTCATCTTATGACACTTGGCAGTCATGTCTCAAAAGGAAGATGACCAAAACTCCGTTTACGGGACACGGAGAAAGAGTTACCGAACTCTTGGGACTGATACATAGTGATGTATGCGGTCCCATGTCTACACATGCCAGGGATGGTTCTTCGTACTTCATTACATTCACTGTCGATCTCTCAAGATACGGACATGTGTTATTAATAAGACACAAGTCTGAAGCTTTTGAGAAATTTAGAGAATATAAACAAGAAGTCGAGAACCAAACCGGAAAAAGTATTAAAATCCTACGATCTGATTGAGGAGGTGAATACTTGAGCAAAGAATTCCTGGACTTCCTAAAAGAGAATGGGATTCTCTCTCAGCTGACTCCTCCATATACACCACAGCACAACGGTGTATCGGAACGGAGGAACCGCACCCTATTAGATATGGTGCGCTTTATGATGAGCGCAGCTGAGTTACCTATTTCCTTCTGGGGGTATGCGCTAGAGACAACCATACATCTACTGAATATGGTCCCCACCAAATCTGTAGGGTTCCTAGGCACACTCAAGAGGTTCCACAACTGATCAACCATGGCAAAATCAAATTTTCCATGTGCCTAACAACCTTAATGATAGATCGATAACTAGAGGCGAAAGCGAAACATGCAAATAAACAACTTTATTGCTAAGTGAATGGAAATACAACCTTTGTAGATCCGGTCCTCCACTTCCTTGGCTCCGTGATGACGTCCCTCCGCTGTGACATTCGGAATCCTGGACTCTCGCGGTTGTTTCATCGGAGAAAAGATCGGGCTAGGTCGTTGACTTCGATGCCGAAGATGATCTACGTCGAGGCGACTCTAACTCGAGCTCCATCATCACCAAGTTGTGAAACTTATGAAGAAAACACCCTATACTACATGGCAAGTGGTAGAGGATGAAGAAATAGGAAGTGGGTTCACTTTGGATTTGGATTTCTCACTTGATTTCATCACTTGACATTTTCTTTTCTTTTCTTCACCAAGCTTTTCTTTTCTTCACTTGAAGAAGAAGATGAAGAAGAAGAAAAAGAATAATGAATTAATTCCAAAAAGAAAAATGAAGTGATGGTTATCATAATGCAACCATGGATGAGGCTAACTCATGTAGAGAGCAAACCCTAGTTTAGGTAATGGTTAGGTTTAAAAGATAAAACAAAATGGTTACTTTATCAAAGCTTCATGAAGCTTCAACAAAAATACAAAGCAAGCCACCATTTCATTTTAACTAAAATGAATAAAGAAAATAAATAAATCAAATTAAAACCTAACCATTAACCTAAAGATGGTTTAAAGCAAGCATACACCCAAGTTTGCATGTATCATCAAATATGATATAATCAAGTGCACAATAAAATATATCATATATACAATGTGCACATTCAAGTGAGATAATCAATCTTAAGTGAACCAATACTAGTTAATGTAAAGTAATATATCAAATATATAATTATACATTAAATCATTAAATCAACACTTGATTTAACGATCCGGTCATATCGCATATGACCGACTAATATCCAATGTATCGACTTATCGAATCAATCCTCGATTCGATAATTAGGTTATATCGCATACAACCAATCGATACATTCATCGCGAGAATAGAATACGGTATCACATACACGCATTATTCTCGGTCCCGCACATATCTCATATGCGCTCCTATTTTGTTTCGCTTGAGCCAGGAAACCTCTGTGTAGGACTCTAAAGACTTGTCAATACTCCGGCAGTAGGTGATGATCATATCAAACACCCACAAGCCGCAAGCGGTCTGCTAAACGTAACGGCCACTTGGGTATTGAACGATCAGAAGATTAACGAGCAAGCCCGCTCACACTCCTGTGAATCCAACCAGTAACACTTACCGTACAGTCCGGTCTGATCGTTTGATATGTCGCATATCTCGCCTAGGGGTGGTAAACGTCAGACCCCAGTAGCTCGATAAGTCGTGTCGATATGAAGTCTATAACAGTTCGAGATACTACTGATAACACTTACCAGTAAATCTCAGCAACCCTGGCCAGTGATTTCCGCTTATAGCCAATCGAACACAGCACAACATTAACTCCCTGTACCGGGAGAGACGAATCCCTTCCTATCGCTCATTGCCTCCATGTGATTCGGG
This sequence comes from Agapanthus africanus, assembly GCA_030015575.1. Classification (NCBI taxonomy): domain Eukaryota; kingdom Viridiplantae; phylum Streptophyta; class Magnoliopsida; order Asparagales; family Amaryllidaceae; genus Agapanthus; species Agapanthus africanus. The sequence continues at coordinate 222,134,168 of CM057340.1, forward strand.
ACTGTACCCAAAAACCACCGTTTTACACGCCCTCTTGGACGTGGTAAGGTGGAAATCAAAGCACAGTGGGAATCACACAAGACTCTATGAAGATCTCGGGTCTACAGACTAACCTGTACCAGTGTCACCAGAGAACTGCCATCTGACGTAAGGTATAATACCATCTGGGAGTTCTCGGCGAGTCCGTCCAGTGTACCCATTCTCCACTGAGCACCCGTATATCATCTCTGATGTCAAACACCAATGGATATGGGATCATCCATCGCCCATCTGTATGGGTCGAGAAGGTATACACTAGTCTACTCTGGTATATCGATGCCCCGTCTCGATACACCCACGACTTGAGACCTTGAAGGATGTACTTATAGACTACCATGTCCCCACTAGTATGATCCGCATCATAGTCCAGGTAGTCAAGTACACATCCTAAGGGCTTTACCAACATGTAACAGAGAGACAATCAGTGTACACGTTAAGGTAAAGAGTAACCAGATAGCATACTATCATGTCGAGCAAGAAAGTCCCCCCTATATATGTCCCAGCATACACTACAATATACATCCTATGTATAGTAATGGCCTCTAGGGAATACATATAACTAACAATAGCACCCATGAATCCCCAAGATCATTAAAACTGAATTTTTCTTGGTCCCATGTATAGAGGTTTAAGAGGGGATTAATTTTTGTGAAGGGTGTGTAGGGTTTTGGGGATTGTTAGGAGATAGATCTAGGGATTTTAGTGGAGGGTTATGGCTTGAGGGAGATGAAGGAGAGATGAAAAAAAAAAGATAGGGGAAATGAAAGGGCGCCAGCCCCCTCCCTCTTTCTCACCAATTCACACACTCTCTCTCTCTCCAAAAGCCCACCTAACCTAATCATTTTGTCCCCTTTGACCTTTTCTCTTTTCTTTTTCTTTTCTCTCCACCAATAAACCATAACACAAAAGAAATGAAACATGTAACAAAATGAAACTTGTCATGGTGCACTAACCATGGAAAACTGTAGAAGTGCGGATTTGGTTTAATCGCGATTGGCAGTGCACTAATCGGGTTTTTATCGAAACTGCATATAATAAATTTTAAAATTTCCCAATCCTTTAAATATATTTTTAAATGAATAAATCATTTTAATTTCTATTTATTTCAAAATTATTGGTATATATTTATACCCTTTTTCGAAAACCCCAATTTCGCAAATCGGCAGTTTTCGGGAAATATATTATTTTAATATTAAATTCCCAAAAATAATATTTTATATTTTCTGAAATGTTACACTGGACTATGATGGATATCATACTAGTGGGGCCAGGGTAGTCCATAAGTCCATCCTTTAATTGTTCCTAGTCATGGGAGTATCGAGACAGGGCATCGATATTACAGAGTAGACTAGCGTATACGTTTCTTGACCCAATTGATGGGCGACGGATGATCCCGCATCCATTGGTGTTTGACATCAAAGATTGTATACGGGTGCTCAGTGGAGACTAGGTATACCGAACAGGACTCGCCGAGAACTCCTAGATGGTATTATACCTATCGTCAGATAGCAGTTCTCTAGTGACACCGGTACAGGTTAGTCTGTAGACCCGAGATCGTCATAGAGTCTTGTGTGATTCCCACTGTGCTTTGATTTCCACCCTACCATGTTCAAAAGAGCGTGCAAACAGGTGCTTTTTGGGTACATTCCCGTGTGACATGGAGGCAATGAGCGATAGGAGGGGTTTCGTCTCTCCCGGTATTGGGGGTTGATGTTGCGCTGTGCTCGATTGGCCATAACAGGAAATCCCTGGCCAGGGTTGCTGAGATTTACTGGTATGTGTTATCAGTAGTTTCTCGAACCGTTATGAGCCTCACATCGACATGACTTATCAAGCTATTGGAGTCTGACGTTTACCATCCCTAGGCCAGATATGCGACATATCAGACGAAGAGACCAGACTGTACGGTAGTGTTACTTATTAGATTCACGGGAGTATGGACAAGCTTGCTTGTTGATCTTTTGATCGCTCAATACCTGGGTAGGCGTTAGTTCGGCTAGTACCGCTAACGGCTTGTGGGTAACTGATATGATCGTTACCTACTGCTGGCGTATTGACGAGTCTTTAGAGTCCTATATAGAGGTTTCCTGGCTAAAGGGAAACGAAGTTGGGCACATATGTGATATGTGCGGGACCGAGATTAATTTGTGTATATGATACCGTATTCTAATCTCACGATATATGATATTGATCGGTTATATGAGATATAGCCGGGTTATTGAATCAAGTGTTGATTTGATAAGTTGATATAAACGATATTAGTTGGTTATATTTGATATAACCGTACTATTAAATCAAGTGTTGATTTAATAATTTAATATATAATTATATATTAGATATATTAATATATATTAACTAATATTAGCTCACTAAAAAATTTCTTTTCTACTTATACATTTAATATATATGTGATATATATTAATGTATTCTCTTTGTGCCATGCTTAATGATACATTGTACATGGGTGTATGAGACTCATACCATACTTAAGATAATTAGGGTGATTATTTATTTAGGGAATAAACAAAATAAGGTAGAAATTGTCATGGGTTGGATACTTGTAGAAGCTTATGGAAACCATTGACTAAGTCCACTAATTTTGTTTTACTCTATATATTTGTTAATCCAACCATTATCTTTAACCATGGTTAAGTCTCTACAAATATCATTGGTGATATTTTCTCACCCATGGTTGCCATTATTCACCACTTCATCTTCTTCTTCATCTCAATTTAGCTCTCTAGGTTTTCTTGAGGTAAAGAGAGAGAGAGAGATAATTCTAAATGAAGAGGTTGCTTGAGTTGGAGATTCCTGGACGAGGATCATCTTCGGCATCGAAGATATTTAAGCAAGCTTGTTCCTTTCGTCTAATGGAGCCTAACGAGAGTCTGGGAGACCACCACTTTGAGCTAAAAGACTACTACACGGAGGTTTAGAAGTGAAGGACCGGTCTACAAAGGTTGTATTCCTTGTTCACTTAGAGTAAAGTTGTTTACTTGTTTAGTTAAACCCTAATTCTCTAGTTAGATCCTTGGTTTGGGTTGCTTTGCTCTCTAGATTTTTTAAAATTGCATACCTGATGCCTTATAAAACCTAGTGAGAGTGCTATGGAACCCAACACTAGCGACACCTTCTTGATTGCGGTTATTTACAACACACTTTTTCATCATCACATCAATCATGCCTCCACGTGCTCCCCATGAGGGTACCGGCGCCAACCCCTTAGGATTAAATCCTATGGTGGCGCCGCACGTGAAGCTCACGTGGGCGCCAATGTGCAACGCACAGGAGCGCCTATCATATATATGAATTAAATTCTTAAGTGGTGCCCACGTGCATAACACGTGAGCGCCGACGCCCAAATTAAAAGCAAGTAGTGTTAATTCTACATTGGGATATTTCCTAAAAAAACTGGGATACCCTCTGTTAAACAGAGCCGTTGGATCAAAGATCCAATAGTGATAATAAATCATCAAATGATAAATTCTATTTAGGAAATATTTTTCCCTGATCTTTCTAATATGGAAAGATTTTTCTCTAACAGAGAATCTTGGATTTAAAATCCAATGGTGATAAAATATCACCAATTAAACTATCTGATAGAATTAAATTTTATGTAGGAAATATTTCCCTGATCTTTCTCAAACTAGAAAGATCTTCTCTCTTAAACAGAGGACCCTTGGATCAAAGATCCAACGGTGATTACAAAATCACCCATCGAGCATTTGATAGAATAAAATTCTATCTTACGAAAATATCTTCCTAATCTTGTTAAACTAACAAGATATTCTATGCGATAGAATAAAATTCTATATTAGGAAAATATTTTCCTAATCTTGTTAAACGAACAAGATATCCATATGATAGAATTAAATTTCTATGCTAGGAAAATATCTTCCTAATCTGTTTAAACTAACAAGATATCCATATGGTAGAATTAAATTCTATGCAAGGAAAATATCTTCTTAATCTTATAGAACTAACAAGATATTCTATATGATAGAATAAAATTCTAATCTTGCTAAACTAACAAGATATTCATATGATAGAATAAAATTCTATCTTAGGAAAATATTTCATAATCATGTTAAACAAACAAGAAATCTTCTCTGTTAAACAGAGAGCCTTTGGATTAAAAATCCAACGGTGAATAAAATTCACCGATTAATCTAAAAGATCATTTTAATTGATTATAAAATCAATCATGATATCTCAATGAGTGATTTTCTCAACAAATTGATTCTTTTCTTTCTCCTATAAATAGGAGCAAAGAGATGAAAGAAAAGGGGGAGGAAGAAAAACGGAGAGACCCCCCATAAGCTTTTGTAAAAGAAATATATAAGGCTCTCAAAAGGCTTCTACACAAAAAAATAACAGAGAATTTAATTCTCAAAGAACAACATCTTTCTCTTTAAAACCCTAGGTAAAGAAAAAAAAGATCAAAATATCTCTTTTACCTATCATATCACATCTAAGGGTTTAACCCTTTTAAAAGAACATAGTTCTTTCTCTAGATCTGAGATCCAAAAGACAAGTCTCCCACAAGTTGAGAATTTAATTCTCATCGGGAAGATCTTGTTCTTGAGAATCAAAGATTCAAAGAAGAACATGAATACAAGAACATGAAAAAACATGGAGTCCATAATACTCCAGGAACTTAGTTCCTTCAAATCAGAATATGAAGTCCATAATACTCCAGGAACTTAGTTCCTTCAAATCAAGAACTTAGTTCTTAAAGAACATTATCCAAGATCCTCAAAATAATGATCTTGGTGATATTTAATGGTCAAAATACCATTAACAGAGATTTAAGTTCTCTAAGAACATCAACAGAGATTAAATCTACAAAAGAACTCAGCGCCTCACGTAAAAAGCACATTAGCGCTCAAGGCCAAGTATATAGCGCCTCACGTGAAACACACGTGAGCACCGGGAAAAGTTAGTGCTTAGCACTATTGGAGCGCCACAAAAGACTAGTGCTTAGCACTATTATAGCACCTCACGTGATATACACGTGAGCGCTATAGGCAACTGAGTGCTTAGCACTGCTGGGTGTTAAAGAAACCCAATCTCAGCCCAAATTGGCTAAGTCTCTAGCAGCTGAGCCCAAATGCTCTGTTGTTGGATCCCAATAAAATTTAATGATCATGAGAATATTGCTAAGTTGATCTTAGTCTTAAATTAGATTAAAGTATCCTTAGTTAAAAATAAATTGATCCCAAATGCTCATATGTTTAAGTTGATCTTAATCTCAAATTAGATTAACGGTCCTTAAACCAAACAAAATATTTTTGATCTAAAGGACATATAACCTAAGTTCAAAACCCAAAACTCAGTCTTAACCCAAATTAGCTAAGCTTATGTTTGTGATATCCAAATTGATATCCAAACCGATCTTCATCCCATACCTCTTAAGATTATCTTAGTCTTAAATATGACTAACGATTCTTAGGTCCATCACCCCCTTTCCCTCAAATACAGGATTTGGTTTAAGGGTACATCTCTCCATATCTCTGATATATGTCGTTGTAATTCCTCAACATCTTCAGAGAGGTGGTGGGTCCCGACAACCAACAACTATTTTCTCATCCCAACTTGATGTAAAATTTCATCAAGACAGGGAATGATACATCCCACATTGATGCACTTCCAAATTAACGTGCACACCTCAAATCGGATCGTACCCTAAATTGGGCGCATTCTATGTCACTATCGTTCACTCTGCCACGTAACAAATACACGTGCACGTAAGATGGATGTTAAGACAAAATGTCCTTAAACTAACATTCGTCCTAAATAGGGAATGTTGGACCGTGACGTCCTTAAACTAATATGTTTTACCCTGCGGGCTGTCTCCATAAAGACTACCGTATACTATCCATGGGCTATTCATATATGATATAATGATCAGTTGATCCCATATGCTCACTGCTCATATGTCGATCTTAGTCTCAAATATGGATAATGATCCTTAGCTCAAACCCAAATATCTCATGAACCGATGGACCTCACAAATCTGAGATATGCGTCCTAAGTTCATTCTCGTTGGCAAACCAAGCTACCAACGTGGGCCCCGTCAAGCAAAATTCTTGACCTAAACCCAAATCTCAAATATACGGATTTGGACTAATCTGCGCCCTACGGGAGACGACATAAATTAGTCTCCGTATACAATCCACGGGCAACCCAAAATAAAACAAACACAACACGACACGAGGTGAACTTCCGGAGGAGAAGAAAGTGGTTATCGCAACGCGGTAACATAATTAACTGCAAGGTCTTGCGCCTGCAGGGAAGAGCATCCTCACAATAAAACCCCCCTCACAAACGAGGGGAAATCTTATGAAGTCTGCTACAATGGTCGCGTCTGTCCAAACCTTCGATATATGGTACCATAAATCAACTTGGTATCTTCGGAGAGGTGGATGGATAAGTCCAAATAGCATCTTCCCGCAAATTCATGCAAGACGATCTATCCCAGTTCGTCTCAGTTTTCGGCGATAAACAGGTATCCCCCACAGATTCAAGAGATAGCCCCCGCCCCCTTGGCATAACAATTGGCGTGGCACTTTGTGTTAGTGTAATATGCCCTAGAGGCCATTATTATATAGTACTGGTTTGTATATTACATTTTGGAAGCTTGGGATATAAACACGGATTTATAACAGTCTTGCTCGATATGGTAGTATGCTACTTTGTTTGTATCTATCTTAATATGTGAATATGTTTCTTTTGACGTATCGCTAATACATATTGGTAGAGCCCTTAGGATCTTTGCTTGACTATCAGCATTGTGATGGCAGTCACACTAGTAGGGGAGGGGTAGTCTACAAGTACATCCTTATAATGGTCCCTAGTCGTAGGATTATCGAGACAGGGCATCGATACTCCAGAGTAGACTAGTATATACGCTTCTCATCCCAGGAGGGGAGATGGTCTGTCCCACAGCCATCGGTACGTCGTACTGGAGATAGTATGCATGTGCTCATTGGGTTATGAGTTACACAGGACGGACTCGTCGAGAACTGCAGGTTGGTACTATACCTATCGTCAGGTAGCAGTTCCCAGGTGACATGAGTACAGCATAGTCCGTTGACTTGACACTGCTACTTCGCCTCAAGTGTGTTCCCACTGTTCTTAGATTACTACCCTACCACGGCTCTATTGGGTCGTGCAAACAGGTAGTAGTTGGGTGCAGTCCCGAAGCGCTTGGTGGCAGTGGCGGTTAGAGAGGATTCCTTTCTCCCGGTATTGGTGGTTGATGTCGCGCTATGATTCGAAAAACCATTACACAAAGTCCCTGTCCAGGGAAAGCGAGATTTACTGGTAGGGATTCCAGTAGTTTGTCAGGGTATTTTTGGCTGCACTCCGACATGACTTATTGTGCTATTAGGGGTCTGACGCTTGCCGCCCTCTTAGGCCCGATATGTGATACTCTTAGACAAACAGACCGGACTATACGGAGATTGCCACCGACAGGCTCAGTAGGGTTACGGACGAGTTTTCTCGTCGGCCTTCTTATCGACAGATACCTGCGTAGCCGTTACGTGCAGCTAGTACCACTAACGCGCTTGTAGTTTAACCTACTGCCAGCGTACTGTCGAGTCATTAGAGTCCCCACACAGAGGGTTTTCCAGCTTCGGGCGAAATAATGTAGAGGTCATATGGTTTTACGACAGGGTTCGATCACACATGTGTACTTATGCACATATGATGTTCGGGCGGACTATACTAGTGGGCTTTGGTTTAAGCCGGATCTTATTATTTGGTTATTGGATTAGTTATGTCTCATTGTATTCGTGTTTCTCGGAACACGGATGCGGGTATGTATATACGGTTGAGAGGGGAATTCTTGTAATTTGATCAAGATTGTTTCTTGGAGTGAGACGCCTCAATTAGGGTTTTTCTTTATTAGTGAAATCTTTTATGAGGTGGAGGAAATGAGGGGAAACTTTGTGGTATTTTTGTGAAATGTGAACATGGCTTTGTGTTGACTTCATTAGACTTTAGTGAGAGATGAAGACTTAGATATTTTGAGATATTACATGAGATATTTGTATGAGATATTTTCTTTTAGTTTAAAGTCAAAAACATAAGCCATTTTTCACATTATCTCATTACCTTTGTTATTCTACAGATACTTTTCTCTCTCACTTTCCTCAAGCTTTCTTCATCTCCTCTCAAACCCTAACCATTTCATGAGTTGAGAATCCTAGGGTTTTGTGAGACTACTAGACACCTAATCACTCTCTACACATCCTAGGCTACTTAGTTTAGCACACCAAGTGACCTAGTTATCTCAAGTTAGAGGTTAAGCTCAAAGTTGGAACTCTCGGGTGGATCTTCTACGATTTGGAGAAGCCGACGAGGAGACGCGATCCGTTCTCACTTTGAAGAGTTCATGACGTGGAGAAGGATAGCGAGGAGGTGAAGGACAGCTAGAACTTGAGGTATAACATTCTAACATAGTAGTTAAACTCTAAGCTAGTTTGTTAGTTAGGGTTTAGTATCGATCCTGGAGTTTAGTCGATGTTACGAAGAACATAAAAATCGTTTTTTGCAACCTCCGCCTCCCCACGAATACATGGGGTGTATGGCATCGACTTACAGTGGTATTGTAAGTCCACGTTGCCTACCCCGGTGCTTACGGGGAGGCGGAAACGGTATAAAAAATGGATTTTTACAACTCTAGGCAACATGGACTAACTAAAAGAGGATCTTTCCTAAACATAAACTAACAACCAATTTAAAAGAGTAAGCTACTCGGTTAAAGGGTTATACCTAAGTCTTGAAGTCCTTCTCTTCTTGCTCCTTGGAGTGGGATGAACGGGTCTTCCTCGTCGCCTTCCCTTGCCGAAGAAAGATCCTCCCGAGGGTCTCTACCTTTGGCTCCTACCTCAAACTAGAAGTAACTAAGGTGCTTGATGTGCTAAACCTAGAACCTTAGAAAGAGTAGAAAGTAATTTTGAAGGTTTTATCTCAAAGCTTAATGGTTCTCAACTCATGAGAGGGAGAACTTTGAGAGAGAGGAAGAGGATGAGAGAGAATGAGAATAATAGAATGAGAAAATTTAGCCAACCTTCTCACATATATGTGAATTATGATAATTAAATAAATAACTAAAGATAATTGTGATGGTTAATATTGAAATGACCATTATCATTTAACATTAATTACTTTTGCAAGAATCAAAGAGTATCTTTCATATGAAATGATGATGGTCAATATGTCAACATAGGTCAACAAGTCAACCATAGTCAAATGGTCAACAACCCAAACCATAACACAATTATAATTAATTAATATTAATAATCATATTTCACATATAAACATTAGGGTTAAGAAAAAGACAACGGTCATCAACCCTAAAGAAAGTCTTCTGCCTCTGCCTCAGTCAACTGTGCATACACACCCATATCCGTGTTCCGAGGAACACGAATACAAAGAGATAAAACCAATCCCCAAAACCTATACTAGGATCTGGCTTAAACCAAAGCCCGCTAGTATAAGCTGTCCGGACACCAAACGTGCACGAGTGCGCGGATGTGAACGAACCCCGTCGCAAAACCATGCGACCTCTACTCGTTTTGCCTAAAGGCGAATAACCCTCTGTGTGGGACTCTAAAGACTCGACACTACGCTGACAGTGGGTTTAACCACAGATCGCAAGCGGCAGTAGCTGTACGTAACGGTCCCCAGGTAGATGCCGATAAGAAGACTGACGAGGTAAACCCATCTGAACTCCTACTGAGCCTGAATGTGACAGTCTCCATACAGTCCAGTCTGTTCATCTAAGAGTATCACATGGCGGGCTTAGGGGGGCGGTAAACGTCAGTCCCCTAATAGCGGTAAAAGTCGTGTTGGAGTGTAGCCCAGAACACCCTGAGATAACACTGGAAACCTACCAGTATATCTTGCTTACCCTGGCCAGGGACTTTGTGTAATGGCTCTCCTAGACACAGCGCGATATCAACCCCCAATACCGGGAGAGACGAATCCTGTCTAACCGCCACTGCCTCCAAGTGCTTCAGGATTGCACCCAACTGCTACCTGTTTGCACGACTCCTTTGAGCCGTGGTAGGGTAGCAATCTAAGAACAGTGGGAACACACTCGAGGCGAAGTGACAGTGTCAAGTCAACGGACTAAGCTGTACTCATGTCACCTGGGAACTGATAACTGACGATAGGTATAATACCAACCAACAGTTCCCGATGAGTCCTGTCCTGTGTACTCATAACCTAACGAGCACCGACATACTATCTCAAGTACGACGTACTGACGGCTGTGGGACAGACCGTCTCCCAAGCTGGGATGAAAAGCGCTTACGCTAGTCTACTCCGGAGTATCGATGCCCCGTCTCGATAGTCCTACGACTAGGGACCTGCATAAGGATGTGCTTGTGTATTACCCAGCCTCCATGAGTGTGACTGCCATCACAACGCTGGTAATCAAGCAAAGATCCTAAGGGCTCCACTAATATGCAAAGGCGATATGCTATAAGAAACACATGCACACATTAAAGCAGAAACAAACCAAGTAGCATACTACTATTTTGAGCAAGAATGTCAATACAAGGTGAATATCCCAAGCTTCTATTAAGTAATATACAAACTAGTATGATAAAGTAATGGCCTCTAGGGCATATACACTAACAATCTCCCAATTGCACTAAGGCCATGTTCTGGCGTATCGAAGACCTATCATCTCGATCAGCCACTCGAACTGAGTCTGGGGTAAGGCCTTCATGAATGGATCAGCAGTGTTATCTTCCGTAGCAACTCTCCGAACCTCGATCTCCTGGAGACCCACGATCTCCCTGATCAGGTGATACCGCCTCAAGATCTGTCTGGACTTCTGATGGGACCTGGGTTCCTTCGCTAAAGCTATAGCCCCATTGTTGTCGCAATACAGAGGTATTGGATCAACAATGAACGGAACCACCTGAAGTTCTGTCAAGAACTTCCTTATCCATACGTCTTCTATTGCGGCATCTGCAGCTGCGATATATTCCGCTTCCATCGTCGAGTCAGCAACGGTTTCCTGTTTGGAACTCTTCCAACACACCGCCCCTCCATTGAGGGTAAAGACATAACCCGACATGGACTTGGAATCATCCTTGTCACTCTGGAAGCTGGAGTCAGCAAAGGCCTCGATCTGGAGGTCTTTTCCGCCATACACCAAGAACATCTCCTTAGTCCTTCTCAGGTACTTGAGAATGTTCTTTACCGCTATCCAGTGTTTCTTCCCAGGGTTTGACTGATACCGGCTTACCACACTCAGTGCATAAGCTACATCTGGTCTGGTACACAACATCGCATACATTATAGAGCCTACCGCAGAAGAGTAGGGTATAATGGACTTGCGATCCTTTTCCAAATCAGTCTTGGGAGACATCTCTTTGGAGAGAGTGATCCCGTGACAAGCCGGTAGATTACCGCGCTTGGAATCTTCCATACTGAATCTTTTTAGTATGGTGTCGATGTACCTGGACTGTGAAAGTCCTAATATCCTCTTGGATCTGTCACAATAGATCCGGATCCCCAGAATGTAAAAGGCATCACCCAGGTCTTTCATGGAGAACCTGTGTGACAAGAACCCTTTGACATATTGTAGCATAGGAATGTCATTTCCTATCAAGAGAATGTCATTCAAGTATAAAACGAGGATTACTACAGTTCTTGCTACAAATCTACTATAGATGCATGGTTCATCTGGATTTTTGATAAAGCCAAATTCTTTGACCGTCTCATCAAAACAGATGTTCTAACTCCGCGATGACTGCTTTAGTCCATAGATGGACTTAAGCAACTTGCACACCTTTCTGCTGCTCCCACTCTAAATGAAACCCTCTGGCTGGTCCATATAGACACACTCCTCTAAATTTCCATTTAGAAAAGCGGTCTTTACATCCATCTGCCATATCTCATAATCATGGAAGGCGGCAATGGAAAGAAGGATCCGAATGGATTTCAGCATAGCCACTGGAGAAAAAGTTTCGTCATAGTCCAAACCAGGTCTTTGACGAAAACCCTTTGCAACAAGTCTAGCTTTATAGGTCTCAACCTGTCCATCTACACCAATCTTCTTTTTGAAGATCCACTCGCATCCTACGGGTTTTACCCCATCTGGAGCAACATCCAACGTCCATACTTTGTTGGTGTACATGGACTCCATTTCGGTCCACATTGCATCCAGCCATTTTACCGAGTCAACGCTCTGAATGGCCTGCTGGAAGCTAGTCGGCTCATCACTATCAATGATGCAATCCTCTCTATCCCCGTCTATGAGAAAACCGTAGTATCTCTCGGGCGGATGAGACTACCTACTACTTCTGCGGAGCGGCGTAGGAATTTCCTGATCTTTCAAACCCTCTGGTTCTACTAAGCTTTCAGTAATAGTCTGTGGTTCTGGAATTTCTTCCAGTTCTATTGCGCTCCCACTTATTTCCTTTTCTAAGAACTGGTGTTCCAGAAAGTAGGCATTACGAGAAACAAAGACCTTTTGTTCCTCTGCGTAATAGAAAAGATACCCCATGGAGTTCTTTGGGTATCCCACAAACTTGCACAGTACTGAGCGTGCCTCAAGCTTGTCCGCATGCTGCTTTTTGACAAAAGCTGGACATCCCCAGATTTTCAGATATTGAAAATAGGGTTTCTTTCCACTCCATATCTCATATGGTGTGGTAGGCACAGTCTTAGTTGGAACTCGGTTCAAAAGGTATGCAGCTGATTCTAGCGCATATCCCCAGAATGATCGCGGCAACTCAGCGTTACTAAGCATGGAACGTACCATATCCAATAGGGTGCAGTTCCTGCTCTCCGATACACCGTTATGTTGCGGAGTGTATGGAAGAGTAAGCTGAGAGAGAATTCCATTCTTATTTAGGTAATCCAGGAACTCGTAACTCAAGTATTCACCACCTCGATCAGATCTCAGTGTCTTGATACTTTTTCCTGTTTGTTTTTCTACTTCATTCTTATATTCCTAGAATTTTCCAAAGGCTTCGGATTTATGTTTCATTAAGAAGACATATCCGTACCTTGAAAATTCATCCGTAAAAGTAATGAAGTAAGAATAACCGCTTCGTGCATGCGTAGACATTGGACCGCACACGTCGCTGTGTACGAGTCCCAAGAGCTCGCTCGCTCTTACTCCGTGTCCAGTGAACGAAGTCTTTGTCATCTTTCCTTTGAGACAGGATTGACAAGTTGCATATGATTGATATTCGAACGGATCCAAATATCCTTCTGTATGTAACTTCATCAACCTTCTCTCATTGATGTGACCCAGTCTACAATGCCATAAGAAAGCCTGATTTATTTCCGGAGACTTTCTTTTGTGTGTATACTGGACATTGAAAATCTGTGGTTGGTTTAATACGTATATACCATTGCTTAATGTACCTGACCCAATCAGAACTTGATTAAGGTGAATGTTTACAACATTACTTACAAACGCAAATTCATAACCTTCTTTAGATATTAAAGATACAGAAATGATATTACAAGTTGCATTGGGTACAAAAAAGCAATAACGTAAAACCAAAACATGTCCATCTGACATTCCCAGGTGATAGTCCCCCACGGCCTCAGCATCCATGCTAGCTCCGTTTGCAACTCTGAGGGTCATATCACCTGCCTCCAAAACCCTACGCTTTCTCAATGCCTGCAATGAATTGCAGATATGAGATCCTGACCCGGTATCCAATACCCAGGAAGTAGAGTTTATTGATAGACAGTCTTCAACAACATACACACCAGAAGCTGATGCCGCAACTTGCTTCAGATCCTGGTTTCTGGCCTTCCGAGCCCTGCAATCTTTCTTCCAGTGTTCACTCGTGTGACAGTAAAAGCACTCTTCCTTCCCCACAAGCTTTCTCGCTACCTTTGTTGCCTTTGCCTTTCCCTTCGTATCCACTTTACTAACACCGCCCCTTGGTTTGGCGGGGGTTTTCTTCTTCTTTCCCTTGGCTTTCACCTTCAACCTAGAAGAGGAAGATCCTCCTACAAACAAAGTAGATGTTTCCCTACCTTTCTGTAGGGTGCCCTCTGCACTCCTCAGCATGTTGAGGAGTTCTGAAAGTTCGACTTTCTTTTCATGCAAGTTGAAGTTCAGGATAAACTGGGCGTAAGTGGAAGGAAGGGACTGGAGAATCAAGTCCGTATAGAGCTCATTCTCCAACATGGTCCCAAGGTTCGCGAGCTCCTCTATGTAGCCAATCATCTTAAGCACGTGTTCCGCTACCGATGATCCGACGGCCAATCTTGCCGAAAACAGCTTTTTCGAGACTTCGTATCTGGCGATACGGGACTGCTCTCCATATAGTTCTTTTGTATGGAGAAATATGGATTCGATGTCCATATTCTCGTGCCTCCTCTGATGTTCATTGTCCATAGAGGCAAGCATGAGGCATATGGCCTTCGCGCAGTCGATTTCCCAGGTCTTACAGATTTCCCTATCCGCGACGCTGGTTTTGGGACCTGGGACAGGGGGAGCTTTGGTGGTAAGGAGATACCCCAACTTGTCATAAGTGATTGCCATTTTGACATTCCTGAGCCAATCTTTATAGTTTGGCCCTGTCAGTATGTTTTTATCTACTAGTAACTTAAGTCCAGTCATGATGTTTGGTCGCTGCAATTAGTAGGGAGAGAAGAAACACTTTAGCATGATGCTCTTGCAAGTTTAGAGTGGTTTTTAATTTGTCTAAACAGGATGGCTCCCACTGTCTCTCGAATCCCTCCTCAAACCATAAAGGAAGAATTAGTCGGGATCAATCTCACCGTACAATTCTTGCTTAACCGTTCAGCCAGGCCAGTGTCGGTACTTCGAGGGGGGTTTTCCAACGCTTTCGCGAAGTTCCTTAATTAAATAACCTCTTTTCCCTGTGGGCGTAGCCCCACTAACACCTTTCTAGACACCTACTTGGTTTATAGCATTGATCGTTAAGTGAGAAAGTTCCGGAGGAGTTGCATATACTCACAGTAGGGTTGCATATACTCACAGTAGGATCGGGATCCAAATATCATCGTGTGACAAAACTGAAGGAATCCTACCAGAATCATCACACTCCAAATGGTATGCAGCGCTAGCAAGTTTCAATTTCTTTTGAAACTCCCGATGTGGATTTTTGCCCCATGCTCTTATGACCTTGGCGTGAGGTCAAAATGTCATAAGTCACATGCCAAGTTCTACCCATCATTATCCAGGTTAATTTGAACCCACCCGTACCTACCCTTGACGTAGGTCAAAATGGCAGTACGACTGTCTCAAACTAACGCATTCTATCTATGCAACAGATAAATATACGGCAGCTACCAATCACTATGCCTTGGCATGAGGTCAAAATACTTAGCTTGAATACTACCGAATATTTAACTGAAATGATGGAGGGCTACGAATGGTTTTGGCAAAACCGTGAACGTAGTGAACTTGATATAATCGATGGAACTAGATAGCTTTTAAAAGGAGTGGTTCAAGCTCCGCATTTAAAAGTAGATTTTTGAAAAGAATCGAGTGGTTTTGAAAGTGTTCCAACGACTTTTACTTGGTTTATTTTCTTGCATTAATTTTAATGCATCCCATCAATTAATCCTACCGTTGCAGAAAACAACGAAAATATGACGTATGCTTATGCCATCCGCATTCGCCACGGGGTCCCGTCATCACCCGTTAGGTTACTTAACTAACGACAGAGCGGGGGCTGGACTAGCACGGATGCAAAACATAAGCAACGCCTAAATAGATATCATATATACATATATATATATATATATATATATATATATATATATACATTCGTCACTGTAACGTTTCAGAAATCGTTTTGCGAATTTTCCCGTTTTAGGGCAAAATTGTCGGTTTTTCCCGTTTTAACCCGATTTCGATCAAACGACCGTATAACCTTACCGACACCTAATTTGGCCAAAATAAAGCTTGTGCGCGAACTTTGGGAGTATTTGGGAGGTTTTGGTTCAGATAGATTTTTTTCCGAATAAAATATTATTTTAAGCGGTATTTTGTGCACGTAAATCGGGAAAATTTTTATTTTGTGAATAAATTAATTTTGTCACTAGAATTATTTTAGAAGGTTCTTTTTAAATATCTAGATTTTTTTTGGTGACTAATGGTTTGGATTTAAAAAGAAAAGAAAAGAGTGAAAGGGGGCAAAAATAGCATTTTTTTATATTATTTACACTCTTTCCTAGCTATTTCCTCACAAATTATTCACAAAAATAACCCCCCCTCCCTTCTTGGCCGAGCTCAAACCCCCCCCCCCCATTTCTGTCCTTGACAATTCCAAACTCATTTCTCACTCATTTTCTATCAAAAACACAGAAGGAATTCCAAAAATAAATCCAAAAATTCCTATATAAATATTAAACCATTTTTTCTTCACTAATCCTTCATGGATCTTCATCAAAGCTTGATTTTGGAGGATAAAATGATGGATCAAATTTCTTTTTGGTGTTCTTGAGGAGGTATAATTTCTTACCTTAATCTATAATTAATTGCTTTAATCTTTAACTAGCTAATTTAGATAGCTATTTAAGTGTTTAATTTAGCTTTTAATTCATGATTAATTCATTATATTTGGTTTTAAAAATTCATGTTAGGGTTAAATTTTGATTAAGTGATTAGTGTTTAATTCAAGTGTTAAATTGTGTTTTGGAAAAGATTAATCTAGTTGAAAGTGTTAAAATTTGTTAATAAGCATTTTGTTTAATTAAGCAAAATTGCTTACTAGATTTTTGCTAAAACTTATTTAAACAAGTTTAAAAATATAGGATTGGTTTAGATAGCTTAGTTAAGCTATTTTAAGGTATTTGTAATTGTTAGATTTGTGTTATCTTGAATCTAGTGCGATAGGTTGCGATAGGTTGCTTACTAGATTTCGGGGTTTTTCCGACGTAGGGTTCTTTTGGTAGTTGCGAAGTTATATCCAGTGTATTCCTCGTAATTTTTGTGTTGTGTTGCGCGATCGGGGTCCAGAATTGGTGTTTTGTAGTTTAGCGACCCCAATTAGGGTTTTGGCCGGTATCGTGCGCGATAGATGCGCTAAGCGCGCAGTGTAATTTTCCGGGTGTTTTCGTCGCGTTTCGTTGTCTTTTCGTCATTGTAGAATATATGCTTATGTGATGTGTTTATGAAATTTTAGGTTCGCAATCGGGGACTTCGGACGCTACGACAAGAGGAAAACAGGTGGTAGGCTTCACCTAGCTTGGAGCGTTGGTGAGTAGATTTAACATCTACAGGGGAATCGCCCGCATGGCGTTATGCGTCTAGGCTAGAAATATTTACATTGTCGCATATTCTATGTCATGTTTAAAATTGCGCATTTACCCTATTAGTTAGATTGTAGTGTGCCTGGACTAGTAGTAGTACGACACTGCACATATTATTGACGATTTATGTTGCACTAGCACTGGTTGTATGCTACACACACCGTCAATAATTACCATGTCACACACATAACCACTAATAGATGTTATATTTCTTGGATAGGGATATTGTGATATTGATTCATATTTCTTATCACATTGACATACAGTTATCTGTTTACCTATAGGGTATTGTACCATTAGTGATAGCTACATACACACCTAAGGACATAGCTACAGGTGTACTTGCATTTTATACTTTACTTATACCTGATAGGTATATCACATCATCATATAGGTAGATACCTATATTTCTGCTATACCATTCATGTGTTCATTTATATCTGGTGATTGCTATGCTTTTCTTTTATATGCTTTCATTATAGTTTTTATGTTGCGTATACTTTATTCATGGATTATCGCATTGTTATATGGATTTTTTCATGATGTTTTCTGGATTTGGGAACCGTGGTAGTTCATGAAATTATGCATACATTGAAAAACCCGGTTTGCTTGATATGATATTTTAGCAGCCACCATGAGATTTATCGGTGCTGATATATATACCCTACGCGAGGAAAGGAGGGATCCGTGTATGGCTACATGGTGGGGCCCGGAGGTACCCTGAAGCAAGAACGTTGTCGCTGTGTGAGTCGACATCGCGGTGCTAGGCGATGAGGCTTAGGGGAACCATACTTTCCGGTGACAGGACCATTGACTCATCGGCTATCGAGTGGATACCGACGGGAGTCATGTACGTATGGATACGTCGAGAGGCGAGGGTCAGAGCTAGGCACTTGAGCTTTCGGGATAGCGTATGATACGTACCTATCAGGGGGCCAGTCATGGAGACAGCACCTGATGGATCAGCATTTCTGTGTTGATGCTTGGCACATTGGTTTCATGATATTTCTAATTACTCTTTTGTATATATAACAGGGGATTGAGTCGCTATTATATATACCCTTACACCAATATTAGTGGAATGGGACGCTAATATATGTGTATTGCCCTCATCATATTTATTTATGATATTATATTAGGATGTTAGAAGTGTGCTGGAGATTTGATTTGGTACTTAAGAGATTCATTGGGATTGGATACTGATATTGTACATACGAGATATGTGAGATCCACTTGCTGTTGTACATTTGATATATGTGAGATATACTGATATTGTACATACGAGATATGTGAGATCCACTTGATGTTGTACATTTGATATATGTGAGATATACCTGATATTGTACATACTAGATAGGTGACATCTACTTGATGTTGTACATTCGATACATATGCGAGATATACTTGATATTATGCAGTTGAGGCGATGTGACACTTAGATGATATGAGAGCCAATTTGAGGAATTGGGATTTTGATTTGTCTTGCTGGATTGTGATCCTACCACGATGTCAGGATTCCGTGGAAATGACATATTTCACTCCATACCTCATCTTTATATACTTGTGCACTGTTCCATGTATTAGGAGTACCTATGAGTGTACCTTTCATGAGTGTTGCACATTTACTTTCTCATATCCCCAGTGCATGATTATTGCATACTGTTGTCATATCATTATTGCTTTATATATTGGTGGTACTTGTTAGTGTACTTTCCATTATTTCATACTCATGACCTGTTATTACTGCAATTGTCATATATTAGATTCATGCTGTACGTACATTCTTGCGATTACCTGCATATGTTATTTACTATTCACGAGTTGGCAACTCACCCCCGTTGTACCACAGGTGTTACAGAGTGTTCCCCAGAGTAGTCGAGGCTGACTATTCATCTATCATCTTTTGCTACGGATACCGCATCAGCTCACAGTGTGCAGTTTGCTTAGGTGGGTTTTGTGGTTATTCGTTGTATTGTATATTCGTTGTATCCATGTACTTTCCATCTACTATTTTCATATTGACTTAGATACTTGGTGAGGACGATGTTGTATATTATGTTGGATTTGTTGTCTTTTATACAGTTTCTTTCTATCGTCTTCTATTTCTTCGCTACGGCGTCGTATATTTGTTGTGGTGGTTGTTTTCCGCCTTTGGGCGTGGATTTGCTCCCGTTTGGGATGCTTTACTTTATATTTATGTTGTACCCGTTTTTGGGGCTAGCTTTTACAAAAGAGGTGCTGCCAAAATTTTAAAGGAAATAAAGTTGGACTTTTAAAGAATTTGGGTTGTGATTTCAAAGACTTTTAAACAATATTTCTTATCTAATCTGGTATTTTAATGGTTTAGATTTCTGGGTTTTGGCTTTCTTTTACTGCGTTACGCCTGTAGACGTTGCGTAGTATTAGGGCCGTCACGTGCCAATTTCGGGTCGTGACAAAGTTGGTATCGGAGCGCGGTTTTACCATTTGGAGTGTAGGATGACCTTGGTATGATGGAGTAGGTAACCTAAGCGGAGTAACGTAGTGTGTGTATGTCTGCAGCATACTCACGATGCAGTATTTCGCTTAAAGTGCCTAAGTACAAATTGCTTGAAATTCCTTCCTTGATGATTCATATCATTGTGATTCGATTTCCTTGTTCTTATCGAATCCTATCTCTATTTATAGCCTTGCCGCCGATGACTATGGGGACTCAGAGTGGTGCAGCGAGGGCCGAGATCAGAGTTGGCTCGGGTGAGACGAGCACTAACCAGGATGGCACTTTGGTTGCACAGGTGCAGACGGTTCAGCCTTCGACAGATCAGCTCGCTAGGCTTGTGATAGAGATGCAGGACTTGCACCAGACGATGAGATCATTGGTTGATGCCATTCGAGCGCAGCGACAGGAGGTTGACACCCCTGTTACTCAGTTGTTCTTTGGGATCAGCATGCAGCAGTCTGTCACCTACGTAGCACCAGTGGATGTAGCCCCAGTCGACGAGACACATATTCCAGAGACTTTGCGAGTTCCAGGACAGTGGAGGAACCGTACAGGTGTGCCAGTCCAGGGACAGAGGCCTAGTCGTCGAGATAGATTTCGTGACCATCGCGGGAGCAGCAGAGGCATAGGACGTGGACAGACGTTCAGCTCTTATCCCCAGGAGGGTCAGCAGCGTTATATTGGATGCTATCGATGTGGGAGCCTTCACCACTTCATCAGGGGTTGTTCCTTAGCGCCGCGTCAGAGTCGTGTTCTAAGAGGTCGTGGGCATGGAAGGTTCGCTCAGAGGGGTCAGTCTGGCAGAGGAAGAGTTTTGACAGTTCCGGGTAGAAGGCAGACACGAGAGTTTGTTTCTACTCATCCGGACGCACAGGCGTCCAATGCAGAGTTTTCAGGTATCCTTGTTCATGTTCTTTGATGTACTTGTTGGTTTTTCGCACTTTGTGCCGTGGTTGGGACGAGGATCATGTGAGTTAGATCAGCCGTTTTGTTGTGTTCACTTCTGTCAGCGATTCTTTTGTTGCGCGACACGTATTTCACTGGTATACCAATCGGTGGGGAGATTTTGCCATCATTAGATCCTTCTAGAGATGTTGGATTTGACGTTCTCCTGGGCATAGATTGGTTAGCTACGTGTTAGGCGTCTGTGGACTACCGTGTGGAAACAGTCAGGAATTGTTTTCCCGACGAGTCAGTTCTTGTTGTGCAGGTGGATAGTTGTGCCGCCTCTCACAGCTTGAATTCAGCCTTTTTCGCTAGTCAGCTTTGGAGGAGATGTTGTGGATTCTTGGCGTTCATTCGAGATACCGGAGCCACAGTGGGATTGTTGGACCGGGTACTTATCGTGCGAGAGTTTTCCGACGATATTCCAGGAGAGCTAGCGAAATTCAGCGAGCTTAAGGATCTGCTTCAGAGTTGTTTGTTGGGAGGTTTGTGTGTCCGAGTGTTTCGCTTTTGGGAGCTACTATTTCTGTTCGTCAAGGAGAAAGACGACAGATTGTGGTTGTGGATTGATAGATCGTCAATTGAACCGGCTTATGGTGCGGTTAGGTATCATTTACCTCGCTTTGATGATTTCTTCGATCAGCTCCAGAGTGCGAGACTTTTTCTAAGTTTGTTTGGGATCAGGTCATCATTGTTGCGGGTTCGGAGTGGTGCCATTCCGAATACTGTTTTTGTGCGTGCTATGGGCAGTTTGTGTTTTGGTGGTGTCGTTGAACTCACCAATGCCCTAGCAGCATTTGTAGTTATGATGCACCAGATTTCTTCAGGCCGTTCCTCGACCAGTTGTTGTTATGTTTTGATGACATTCTGGTCTATACTTTGTGTCTTGAGGAACAGGAGCAGCACTTGAGAAATTGTTTTGCAGACATTGGGAGAGCCCCAGCTATTTGCTAGATTCTCGGAGTGTTCCTTCAGGCTTGTTTGTGTTGACTCCTAGGTCTTGTAGTTACGGGAGACGGTTTCGTATGGTTCCGAGGGAGATCGAGACCGTAAAGCTTAGGCCCGGACTTGTGTGCAGGATGGGGGTCCTTTGATTTTGGGCTTAGCAGGTTTTTACCGCCGTTTCGTGCAGGATTACTAGCGTATTGTTGCACCGTTGACTGTACAGACCTGAAAGTAGGTTCTTTTCATTGGACTGAGGCATGTGTAAAGAGTTTTCGGCAGTTGAAGATTCAGTTAGCAACTGCATCCGTTCTTTCTTTTGATTCGGAGTCTGTGATTGTGACAAGGTTGTGCTAAGTTAGGAATGCGTTTGTGTACCTGATGTTATCGGGTAGAGACGTGAAATACTAGAGCAAGCACATCAGTCAACTCTCTATGTTCATTCAAGTTCCGCCAATATTGACGTGACTGGTGAGATAGTTACGGGTGGACAGGAATGTAAAGAGAAATTTCAGGTTTCGTTTCAAGGTGTTTGTCTTGTTGTGCGTTTGTGTTAATTGTTTGCGGCAGTTGGGATCGTCACTCGACATTGTTAGGATACTTCTTGATAGCTGTTATCAGGAGACATTCCAATTGGCAACCTTTAAGTTTTGTTTGTTAGGTGGTGTCGATCTCTAGTCTGTTTTTCTGACTCTGCATTGTAGGATTTTTGGACCCCAGCTAGTCTAGAGACTTCGGAAATGATCCAGCTGTTTCAGGTAAGGATGATGACAGTCCTGTGCGGACAGAGGTCTTATGCCGACCATGGTGATCGCATGCTCGAGTTCGCAGTGGGAGATCATGTATTTCTACAGATTTTTCCGATGAAGGACGTGTTGAGTTTTGGGAAGCTTACCCAGAATTGTAGGTCCTTTCCAGATCCTTAAAGTGAGTTAGTTCTGTTGCCTTTAATTTGTTACTTCCGCCCAGATTATTGAGTATTCACCCCGTATTCCTTGTGTCGATACTTTGCAATTTCCTTCATGAACTTTCTCACATGATTCAGCACCAGACCATTTAGCTTGGACGCGATCTTTCGTTCACCAGCAGCCAATTGTGTTAATGGCTAGGCGGGTGGAGAAACTTCGGTCAAGAGTCTTGCCATCTGTGAAGGGTTTTCTTGGACGTAGCCGTATAGTGAGGTAATCACTTGGGAGGCTGCGAACGAGATATGAGAGTTTAGTAATCCTCTCTTTGAAGGTACGCTTAGTGAAAATTTTAAATTCGGGGATGAATTTTTATAAGGGGGGAGATTGTAACGTTTCAGAAACCGTTTTGCGAATTTTCCCGTTTTAGGGCAAAATTGTCGGTTTTTTCCGTTTTAACCCGATTTCGATCAAACGACCGTATAAGCTTACCGACACCTAATTTGGCCAAAATAAAGCTTGTGCGCGAACTTTGGGAGTATTTGGGTGGTTTTGGTTCAGATAGATTTTTTCCCGAATAAAATATTATTTTAAGCGGTATTTTGTGCACGTAAATCGGGAAAATTTTTATTTTGTGAATAAATTAATTTTGTCACTAGAATTATTTTAGAAGGTTCTTTTTAAATATCTAGATTTTTTTTGGTGACTAATGGTTTGGATTTAAAAAGAAAAGAAAAGAGTGAAAGGTGGCAAAAATAGCATTTTTTATATTATTTACACTCTTTCCTAGCTATTTCCTCACAAATTATTCACAAACATACCCCCCCTCCCTTCTTGGCCGAGCTCAACCCCCCCCCATTTCTGTCCTTAACAATTCCAAACTCATTTCTCAGTCATTTTTCTATCAAAAACACAAAAGGAATTCCAAAAATAAATAAAAAAATTCCTATATAAATATTAAACAATTTTTCCTTCACTAATCCTTCATGGATCTTCATCAAAGCTTGATTTTGGAGGATAAAATGATGGATCAAATTTCTTTTTGGTGTTCTTGAGGAGGTATAATTTCTTACCTTAATCTATAATTAATTGCATTAATCTTTAACTAGCTAATTTAGATAGCTATTTAAGTGCTTAATTTAGCTTTTAATTCATGATTAATTCATTATATTTGGTTTAAAAAATTCATGTTAGGGTTAAATTTTGATTAAGTGATTAGTGTTTAATTAAAGTGTTAAATTGTGTTTTGGAAAAGATTAATCTAGTTGAAAGTGTTAAAATTTGTTAATAAGCATTTTGTTTAATTAAGCAAAATTGCTTACTAGATTTTTGCTAAAACTTATTTAAGCAAGTTTTAAAATATAGGATTGGTTTAGATAGCTTAGTTAAGCTATTTTAAGGTATTTGTAATTGATAGATTTGTGTTATCTTGAATCTAGTGCGATATATTGCGATAGGTTGCTTACTAGATTTCGGGCTTTTTCCGACGTAGGGTTCTTTCGGTAGTTGCGAGGTTATATCCAGTGTATTCCTCGTAATTTTTGTGTTGTGTTGCGCGATCGGGATGATCAGGGTCCAGAATTGGTGTTTTGTAGTTTAGCGACCCCAATTAGGGTTTTGGCCGGTATCGTGCGCGATAGATGCGCTAAGCGCTCAGTGTAATTTTCCGGGCGTTTTCGTCGCGTTTCGTTGTCTTTTCGTCATTGTAGAATATATGCTTATGTGATGTGTTTATGAAATTTTAGGTTCGCAAGCGGGGACTTCGGACGCTACGACAAGGGAAAAAAAGGTGGTAGGCTTCACCTAGCTTGGAGCGTTGGTGAGTAGATTTAACATCTACAGGGGAATCGCCCGCATGGCGTTATGCGTCTGGGCTAGAAATATTTACATTGTCGCATATTCTATGTCATGTTTAGAATTGCGCATTTACCCTATTAGTTAGATTGTAGTGTGCCTGGACTAGTAGTAGTAGGACACTGCACATATTATTGACGATTTATGTTGCACTAGCACTGGTTGTATGCTACACACACCGTCAATAATTACCATGTCACACACATAACCACTTATAGATGTTATATTTCTTGGTTAGGGACATTGTGACATTGATTCATATTTCTTATCACATTGACATACAGTTATCTGTTTACCTATAGGGTATTGTACCATTAGTGATAGGTACATACACACCTAAGGACATAGCTACAGGTGTACTTGCATTTTATACTTTACTTATACCTGATAGGCATATCACATCATCATATAGGTAGATACCTATATTTCTGCTATACCATTCATGTGTTCATTTATATCTGGTGAATGCTATGCTTTTCTTTTATACGCTTTCAATACAGTTTTTATGTTGCGTATACTTTATTCATGGATTATCGCATTGTTATATGGATTTTTCATGATGTTTTCTGGATTTCGGAACCGTGGTAGTTCATGAAATTATGCATACATTGAAAAACCCGGTTTCCTTGATATGATATTTTAGCAGCCACCATGAGATTTATCGGTGCTGATATATATACCCTATGCGAGGAAAGGAGGGATCCGTGTATGGGTACATGGTGGGGCCCGGAGGTACCCTGAAGCAAGAACGTTGTCGCTGTGTGAGTCGACATCGCGGTGCTAGGCGATGAGGCTTAGGGGAACCATACTTTCCGGTGACAGGACCATTGACTCATCGGCTATCGAGTGGATACCGACGGGAGTCATGTACGTATGGATACGTCGAGAGGCGAGGGCCAGAGCTAGGCACTCGAGCTTTCGGGATAGCGTATGATACATACCTATCAGGGGGCCAGTCATGGAGACAGCACCTGATGGATCAGCATTTCTGTGTTGATGCTTGGCACATTGGTTTTATGATATTTCCAATTACTCTTTTGTATATATAACAGGGGATTGAGTCGCTGTTATATATACCCTTACACCAATATTAGTGGAATGGGATGCTAATATATGTGTATTGCCCTCATCATATTTATTTATGACATTATATTAGGATGTTAGAAGTGTGCTGGAGATTTGATTTGGTACTTAAAAGATTCATTGGGATTGGATACTGATATTGTACATACGAGATATGTGAGATCCACTTGCTGTTGTACATTTGATATATGTGAGATATACTGATATTGTACATACGAGATATGTGAGATCCACTTGATATTGTACATTTGATATATATGAGATATACCTGATATTGTACATACTAGATAGGTGAGATCTACTTGATGTTGTACATTCGATACATATGCGAGATATACTTGATATTATGCAGTTGAGGCGATGTGACACTTAGATGATATGAGAGCCAATTTGGGGGCTGATTTGAGGAATTGGGATTTTGATTTGTCTTGCTGGATTGTGACCCTACCACGATGTCAGGATTCCGTGGAAATGACATATTTCACTCCATACCTCATCTTTATATACTTGTGCACCGTTCCATGTATTAGGAGTACCTATGAGTGTACCTTTCATGAGTGTTGCACATTTACTTTCTCATATCCCCAGTGCATGATTATTGCATACTGTTGTCATATCATTATTGCTTTATATATTGGTGGTACTTGTTAGTGTACTTTCCATTATTTCGTACTCATGACCTGTTATTACTGCAATTGTCATATATTAGATTCATGCTGTACGTACATTCTTGCGATTACCTGCATATGTTATTTACTATTCACGAGTTGGCAACTCACCCCCGTTGTGCCACAGGTGTTACAGAGTGTTCCCCAGAGTAGTTGAGGCTGGCTATTCATCTATCATCTTTTGCTACGGATACCGCATCAGCTCACAGTGTGCAGTTTGCTTAGGTGGGTTTTGTGGTTATTCGTTGTATTGTATATTCGTTGTATCCCTGTACTCTCCATCTACTATTTTCATATTGACTTAGAGACTTGGTGAGGACGATGTTGTATATTATTTTGGATTTGTTGTCTTTTATACAGTTTCCTTTCTATCGTCTTCTATTTCTTCGCTACGGCGTCGTATATTTGTTGTGGTGGTTGTTTTCCGCCTTTGGGTGTGGATTTGCTCCCGTTTGGGATGCTTTACTTTATATTTATGTTGTACCCATTTTTGGGGCTAGCTTTTACAAAGGAGGTGCTGCCAAAATTTTAAAGGAAATAAAGTTGGACTTTTAAAGAATTTGGGTTGTGATTTCAAAGACTTTTAAACAATGTTTCTTATCTTTTCTGGTATTTTAATGGTTTAGATTTCTGGGTTTTGGCTTTCTTTTACTGCGTTACGCCTGTAGACGTTGCGTAGTATTAGGGCCGTCACGTGCCAATTTCGGGTCGTGACAGTCACATGCAATGATAGCCATTCCAGCTCACGGATGAATACATTGGATATACTAGGAATCCGCATTTCGTACGAGCCTGTAACGAAGAGCGGATTACACGGTCGCGATGAATAGCCAAACCCCACCCTAGACCCATACGGGTGCGGCAAACTACCTGCAAAGTACCCGAAGTGAAGCAACCTCCCTCAACAACGTGAGTAGGCCACTCGGCACTTCGCGATACCCGGTAGTTTGTGCACCCCACCTTGGGTCTATCCTAGGAGAAAAAACAGTAAAAGAAATTATACAATGACGGCTACAACCCCATCCCGGTTGTGCGGCCATATAAATAATATTATATCAATTTACATATTACATGAATTGAAAGAATAAGAAAACTCTCATCTCACAACCCTCCCGGCTATTCATCCGCGACAATCCAACGAATTCATATACACAAACCATCAACATTACAGATCATAGATATGTATAACCCCCATTAATCGACGTATAGCGATTAGCAGACGTTCAATACATATATCACATCACAGATACAACCCATTAGCCAAAGTCTACAGAAAATCGATCAAAATACAGATTTGTTACCACCCCAAAAACAAACTTGTTCTCTGGAAATTCTGGGCAGAAACAAACCATCTCAAAAATCACAAAACACCAGCAGAAGAAAACTGCAGGAGAAACGATCCACGGCCGAGTCAACTCGGCCGAGGATCCGCGGCTGGAGCAAGCTCCTGCCGCGGAACCGCGGTGAGTTGGTTGACTCACTGGATCGTTTTTCTTGCCTGTTCTTTAAAAAGCCTGAGCCGATTTTTAGTACATGATTTATTATTTTTTGAGCAGAAATAAAAATCGGCAGAAACTTGAATTTTACGGGGTGTTTTGCTATTTTTTTGTCCGATCGAAATTCTAGATACTTTGCTAACTAGTTAGTTTGTGTTTAGCTAGGCTCTGATACCACTGTAAGTCCACGTTGCCCACCCCGGTGCTTACGGAGAGGCGGAAACGGTATAAAAAACGGATTTTTACAACTCTAGGCAACATGGACTAACTAAAAGAGGATCTTTGCTAAATATAAACTAACAACCAATTTAAAAGAGTAAGCTACTCGGTTAAAGGGTTATACCTAAGTCTTGAAGTCCTTCTCTTCTTGCTTCTTGTAGTGGGATGAACGGGTCGTCCTCGTCGCCTTCTCATGCCGAAGAAAGATCCACCCGAGGGTCTCTACCTTTGGCTCCTACCTCAAACTAGAAGTAACTAAGGTGCTTGATGTGCTAAACCTAGAACCTTAGAAAGAGTAGAGAGTAATTTTGAAGGTTTTATCTCAAAGCTTAATGGTTCTCAACTCATGAGAGGGAGGGCTTTGAGAGAAAGGAAGAGGATGAGAGAGAATGAGAAGATAAAGCCAACCTTCTCACATATATGTGAATTATGATAATTAAATAATTAACTAAAGATAATTTTTATGGTTAATCTTGAAATGACCATTATCATTTCACATTAATTACTTTTGCAAGAATCAAAGAGCATCTTTCATATGAAATGATGATGGTCAATATGTCAACATAGGTCAACAAGTCAACCATAGTCAAATGGTCAACAACCCTAACCATAACACAATTATAATTAATTAATATTAATAATCATATTTCACATATAAACATTAGGGTTAAGAAAAAGACAGCGGTCATCAACCCTAATGAAAGTCCTCGGCCTCTGTCTCAGTCAACTGTGAATACACACCCGTATCCGTGTTCCGAGGAACACGAATACAATGAGATAAAACCAATCCCCAAAACCTATACTAGGATCTGGCTCAAACCAAAGCCCGCTAGTATAAGCTGTCCGGACACCAAACGTGCACAAGTGCGCGGATGTGAACGAACCCCGTCGCAAAACCATGCGACCTCTACTCGTTTTGCCTAAAGGCGAATAACCCTCTGTGTGGGATTCTAAAGACTCGATACTACGCTGGCAGTGAGTTTAACCACAGACCGCAAGCGGCACTAGCTGTACGTAACGGTCCCCAGTTAGATGCCGAAAAGAAGACTGACGAGGTAAACCCATCTGAACTCCTACTGAGCCTGAATGTGACAGTCTCCGTACAGTCCGGTCTGTTCGTCCAAGAGTATCGCATGGCGGGCCTAAGGGGGCGGTAAACGTCAGTCCCCTAATAGCGGTACAAGTCGTGTCGGAGTGTAGCCCAGAACACCCTCAGATAACACTGGAAACCTACCAGTATATCTCGCTTGCCCTGGCCAGGGACTTTGTGTAATGGCTCTCCTAGACATAGCGCGATATCAACCCCCAATACCGGGAGAGACGAATCCTGTCTAACCGTCACTGCCTCCAAGTGCTTCGGGACTGCACCCAACTGCTACCTGTTTGTACGACTCCTTTGAGCTGTGGTTGGGTAGCAATCTAAGAACAGTGGGAACACACTCGAGGCGAAGTGACAGTGTCAAGTCAACGGACTAATCTGTACTCATGTCACCTGGGAACTGATAACTGACGATAGGTATAATACCAACCAACAGTTCCCGACGAGTCCTGCCCAGTGTACTCGTAACCTAACGAGCACCCGCATACTATCTCAACTACGACGTACTGACGGCTGTGGGACAGACCGTCTCCCAAGCTGGGATGAGAAGCGCATACGCTAGTCTACTCTGGAGTATCGATGCCCTGTCTCGATAGTCCTACGACTAGGGTCCTGCATAAGGATGTGCTTGTGGATTATCCAGGCTCCACGAGTGTGACTGCCATCACAGCGCTGCTAATCAAGCAAAGATCCTAAGGGCTCCACTATTGTGCAAAGGCAATATGCTATAAGAACCACATGCACACATTAAAGCAGAAACAAACCAAGTAGCATACTACTATTTTGAGCAAGAATGTCAATACAAGGTGAATATCCCAAGCTTCCATTAAGTAATATACAAACTAGTATGATACAGTAATGGCCTCTAGGGCATATACACTAACAATCACCCACTTGTACTAAGGCCATGTACTGGCGTATCGAAGACCTATCATCTCGATCAGCCTCTCGAACTGAGTCTGGAGTAAGGCCTTCGTGAATAGATCAGCAGTGTTATCTTCCGTAGCAACTCCCCGAACCTCGATCTCCTGGCGACCCACGATCTCTCTGATCCGGTGATACCGGCTCAAGATGTGTATGGACTTCTGATGGGACCTGGGTTCCTTCGCTAAAGCTATAGCCCCGTTGTTGTCGCAAAACAGAGGTATTGGATCAACAATGGACGGAACCACCTGAAGTTCTTTCAAGAACTTCCTTATCCATACGGCTTCTTTTGCGGCATCTGCAGCAGCGATATATTCCTCTTCCATCGTCGAGTCAGCAACGGTTTCCTGTTTGGAACTCTTCCAACACACCGCCCCTCCATTGAGGGTAAACACATAACCCGACATGGACTTGGAATCATCCTTGTCACTCTGGAAGCTGGAGTCAGCAAAGGCCTCGATCTGGAGGTCTTTTCTGCCATACACCAAGAACATCTCCTTAGTCCTTCTCAGGTACTTGAGAATGTTCTTTACCGCTATCCAGTGTTTCTCCCCAGGGTTTGACTAATACCGGCTTACCACACTCAGTGCATAAGCTACATCTGGTCTGGTACACAACATCGCATACATTATAGAGCCTACGGCAGAAGCGTAGGGTATAATGGACATGCGATCCCTTTCCAAATAGTCTTGGGAGATATCTCTTTGGAGAGGGTGATCCCATGACAAGCCGGTAGATTACCGCGCTTGGAATCTTCCATATTGAATCTTTTTAGTATGGTGTCAATGTACCTGGACTGTGAAAGTCCTAATATCCTCTTGGATCTGTCACAATAGATCCGGATCCCCAGAATGTAAGAGGCATCACCCAGGTCTTTCATGGAGAACCTGTGTGACAAGAACCCTTTGACAGATTGTAGCATAAGAATGTCATTTCCTATCAGGAGAATGTCATTCACGTATAAAATGAGGAATACTACAGTTCTTGCTACAAATCTACTATAGATGCATGGTTTATCTGGATTTTTGATAAAGCCAAATTCTTTGACCATCACATCAAAACAGATGTTCCAACTCCGCGATGCCTGCTTTAGTCCATAGATGGACTTAAGCAACTTGCACACCTTTCCGCTACTCCCACTCTAAATGAAACCCTCTGGCTGGTCCATATAGACACACTCCTCTAAATTTCCATTTAGAAAAGCGGTCTTTGGTTAAACCCACTGCCAGCATAGTAGTCGAGTCTTTAGAGTCCCACACAGAGAGTTTCCCTGCTCCGGGCGAAACGATATAGAGGTCGTATGGTTTTACGACAAGGGTTTGGACGCATACGTGTGTTTACGCATGTATGACATCCGGACAGTTTTTTCTAGCCGACTTTGGTTTAAGCCAGTTTCTAGTATCAGGATATTGGATTTATACAGTCTAAAGTTTTTCCGTGTTTTCACGGATAGCAGGGCGTTCTCATAATTTCGCGAGAAGCTTCTAGAAGGATAGTGACTTGAGGGTTAAGGTGGCATTTGCATTTATTTTGTTAATGACTCATTTGTGTAATTCATCCATGGAGTTAATGAATAATTTATTGATCTAATGACTCATGAGATGAATCACGCATATGAATGAATGAAGCATGGTTGTTAAATGATTTAATTGATTTATTTCATAAAACATTATGCTTCATATATATTCAAATGAGTTCATTATCTCTTCTCATTCTCTTGCTCACCTTCTCTCTCCTCAAGCTCTCTCTCTTCAAACCCTAATCCTCTCCTCTCATGTGTTGAGACCAAGGATTAGAAAAGACTATTTAATCCATAACACTTCTCTATATCACCTAGGTTACTTAGATTAGCACTTTAAGAAACCTAGTTACCTCAAGTTAGAGGTGAAGCTTGGAGTATAGATCTCGGGTGGATCATCTATTACGTGGAGGAGGCCGAGAAGGACATGGATAACGAAAAGGAGAAGGACATGGATAACGAAAAGGAGAAGGATACGGTTCATTAGGTATAACCACTTATCATAGTAGTTCACAACTTCTATGTTTCTTGTTAGTTATAGTTTAGCAAAGATTCTCGGTTAGTCGATGTTTATGCAAAGAACAAGATCGTTTTTCATTATTCCGCCTCCCCGCAAGTCGTGGGGTGTTGTACATCGACTTACAGTGGTATCAGAGACTCGCTAAACAATAATTAACTCATTAGAAAAGTCGTATGAATTTCGAACACAAAACGAACCGGAAAAAACATCGATATCACTAAGTTTCTGTCGTTTTTAAAACATGCCCTAAAATTTTTTCAAGGACCTCTACAATAATAAGAAAGGAATTATAAGGTTACTGGTGAAAAATGGGTTCCTGAATCGGCCAAACAGCCGCGGAACCGCGGCCGAACCCACCGATCCGCCGTGGATCCGCGGCCGAGTTGAAGCCGATTCAACCCAGTTTGCTCCAGTAACTCTTCTGTGATATTTTTGTGTTTTCTGGAATGTTTATTTTTCTGCTCAAGTCTCAGGTGCACAGAGAAGTTTTGGAATAGAATCTAAAGTGTTTGCTCGATCGAAATCTTACAATGTTTGCTAATTTGATTATATCTATGATTGTATAATGTGTTCTTAAACCTCCCCTAACTGCTAGTATGTCGGTTGGCAGGGGGTTGCACATTTCTGTAATGGTTTTTACTGTTTTTGGTTGTGAACTATATTGGACTGTTGTGATGATTAGCCGGGGTTTATGATGGGTTGTTGTATTCATTCATTCAAAGTAATTGTAATATGTTGTAATATTATTTTGTGGGGCACATCCAGGCTGCTGTTGTAGCCACCGTTGTATTATTTCATTTTACTATTTTTGCTCCTAGGATAGACCCAAGGTGGGGTGCACAAACTACCGGATACTTTGATGTGTTTAGTGGCCTACTCACGTTGTTGAGGGAGACCGCTTCACTTCGGGTATTTGGCGGGTAGTTTGCCGTACCCGTAGGGGTCTAGGGTGGGGTAATGGGTATTCATCACAACTGTGTAATCCGTCTTTTATTGCAGGTTCTAAACAAACGCGGATTGCTTGCAAATCCAATAATGTTCATATGTGATCTGGAATGCCTATTATTGCGTCTGACAAATGTACAATATCTATATATGATAGCTATTTAGACGTCACTTATATTTTACACCCGCGCTAGCCCAGCCCCCGCTTTACCGAACCTAACGGGTGATGACGGGACCCAGTGGCGAATGCGGATGGAATAAGAGGATGATGTATTTTCGTTGTTTTCTGCAATGATAGGTTATTGATGGGACGCATTATTATTAATACAAAGAAAATAAACCAAAAGTTGAATTGTTGGAACAATTTAAAAGAAACCACTCGGTTATTTTAAAACAGATGATATTTTTAATTGCGGAGCTTTAACCACTCCTGTTAAAAGCTATCAGGTTCCTTCAGTCATATCAAGTTCACTACGTTCACGGTTTCGCCAAAACCATTCGTAGCCCTCCGTCATTTTATTTAGGTATTCAGTAGTATTCAAGTTATGTATTTTGACCAACGCCAAGGTATAGTGTTTGGTAGCTACTGGGTATTCATTTGTTGCATAGATAGATGAGTTATTTTAAGACAGTCATATTATCATTTTGGCCAACGTCAAGGATATGTACGGATGGGTTAAAATTAACAACATAATGATGGGAAGAACTTGACATGTGACTTATGACATTTTGACCAACGCCAAGGTCAACACCAAGGTCATAAGAGCATGGGGCAAAAACTTATATCGGGAATTTCTAAAGAAGCTGAAATTTGCAAAGAGATGCATACCATTTGGAGTTTGATGAATGTTGGTAGGATTCCTTCAACATTATCCTACGATGATATTTAGATCCCGATCCTACTGTGAGTATATGCTACTCATCAGGAGATTCTTCACTTAACGATCAATGCTATAAACCAAGTAGGTGTCAAGAAAGGTGTCAGCAGGGTTACGCCCCCAGAGAAAAGAGGTTATTTAATTAAGGAACTTCACGAAAGCGTTGGAAAACCTCCCTCGAAGTACCGACACCAGCCTGGCTGAACGGTTAAGCAAGTATTGTACAGTAAGAATAGTCCTGGCAAAATTTTCTTTTATGGTTTGAGGAAGGATTCGAGAAACATTCGGAGCCATCCAGTTTAGATAAATTAAAAACCACTCTAAACATGCAAGAGCATCATGCTAAAGTGTTTCTTCTCTCTCTCCTACTTGCAGCGACCCTGAAAATGACTTGACTTAAGTTACTTTTAGAGAAAAACATACTGACAGGGCCAAACTATAAAGATTGGCTGCGGAATGTCAAAATGGCTTTGACCTATGACAAAATGGGGTACGTCCTCACCACTAAGGCACATGCAGTCCCAGGTCCCAAATCCAGTAATGCGGATAAGAAAATCCGCAAAACCTGGGAGTATGATTGCGCGAAGGCCAAGTGCATCGTGCTTGCCTCAATGAACAATGAACATCAGAGGAGGGACGAGGATATGGATCTTGATGCCATGTTTCTCCATACAAAGGAACTTTATGGAGAGCAATCTCGTATAGCAAGATACGAGACCTCTAAGAACTTGTTTCGAGCGAGGTTGGCCATCGAATCATCGGTAGGAGAACATGTCCTAAAGATGATTGGCTATATAAAAGAGCTCGCAGACCTTGGGACGACTTTGGATAATGAGCTCTATACAGACCTTATTCTCCAGTCCCTTCCTTCCACCTACGCCCAGTTTATTCTGAATTTGAACATTCAAAGAAAAGAAGTTGAACTGCTGGAACTCCTTAACATGTTGAGGAGTGCAGAGGGCACCTTGCAGAAAGCAAGGGAAACACCCGCTATGTTTGTTAGCGGTGCTTCTTCTTCCGGGTCCAAGGCTAGGGCCAAAGGAAGGAAGAAGAAGGCCGCCACCAAACCTAGAGGAGGTGTAAGTAAGGTGGGAGCGAAGGGAAAGAAAAAGTTTGCGGTACCAGTAGTGGCCCAGGATGAGTGTTTCCATTGTCATAGGAAAGGGCACTGGAAGAAAGATTGCAAGGCGTGGAATGCCAAGAACCAGGAACCGAAGCAAGCTGTGGCTTCAACTTCAGGAATGTTTGTAATTGAGAATTGTCTTTCAATCAACTCTACTTCCTGGGTATTGGATACCGGATCAGTATCTCATATATGCAATTCATTGCAGGCATTGAGAAACCGTAGAGTGCTGAAGGATGGTCATATGACCCTGATGGTTGCTAACGGAGCTAGCGTGGGTGCTGTGTCCGTAGGGGGTTATCACCTGGGATTGACGAGTGGACAAATTTTGGTTTTACATAACTGTTTTTGTGTACCTAGCTTAACGTGTAATATCATATCAGTTTCCTTGTTATCAAATAAAGGTTATGATTTCACGTTTGTAAGTGATGTTGTTAACATCCACCTTAATCATAGTTTGATTGGGTCCGGTACACTGGATAACGGTATATATGTCTTAAACCAACTCCAAATTTTCAATGTCCAGAACACACTAAAAAGAAAGTCTCCAGATTTAAATAAAGCTTTCTTATGGCATTGTAGACTAGGTCACATCAATGAGAGAAGGTTCACTAAGTTACATAGAGAAAGATATTTGGACTCGTTCGAATATCAAACTTATGTCACTTTTCAATCATGTCTCAAAGGAAAGATGACAAAGACTCTATTCACTGAACATGGAGTAAGAGCGAGCGAGCTCTTAGGACTCATACACAGCGATGTATGTGGTCCAATGTTTACACATGCAAGAGGTGGTTTTTCCCATTTCATTAATTTTACGGATGATTACTCAAGGTACGGATTCATTTATCTGATGAAACATAAATCCGAGGCTTTTGAGAAATTCCAAGAGTATAAGAATGAAGTAGAAAACCAAACCGGCAAAAGTATCAAGACACTAAGATCTGATCGAGGTGGTGAATATTTAAGTGCCGAGTTCCTAGGTTACCTAAAAGGGAAAGGAATTCTCTCTCAGCTTACTCCTCCATACACTTCACAGCATAACGATGTATCGGAGAGACGGAATCGGACCCTATTGGATTTGGTACGTTCCATGATGAGTAATGCTGAGTTACCACAATCTTTCTGGGGTTATGCGCTAGAATCAGCGGCATATCTTTTGAACATGGAAGACTATGCCTACCACACCATATCAGATGTGGAGTGGGAAGAAACCCTATCTTCAGTATCTGAAGATATGGGGATGTCCAGCTTTTGTTAAAAAGCAGCATGTGGACAAGCTCGAGGCACGATCAGTACAGTGTAAGTTTGTGGGATATCCAAAGAACTCCAAGGGGTATCTATTCTATTACGCAGAGGAACAAAAGGTTTTTGTTTCTCGTAATGCCCATTTTCTAGAATATCAGTTTTTAGAAAAAGAAATAAGTGGGAGCGAAATAGAACTGGAAGAAATTCCAGAACCACAAACTACTACTGAAAGTTTGGTAGAACCGGTAGTTCAAGAAGAACAGGACATTCCCACACCCCTCCGCAGGAGTAGTAGGCCGTCTCATCCGCCTGAGAGATACTACGGTTATCTCATAGATGGGGATAGAGAGGATTGCGTCATAGATGATGATGAACCTACTAGCTTCCAGCAGGCCATCCAGAGTGGCGACTCGGTATGATGGCTAGATGCAATGCGGACCGAAATGGAGTCCATGTGCACCAACAAAGTATAGACTTTGGACTTTGCTCCAGATGGGGTAAAACCCATAGGATGCAAATGGATCTTCAAGAAAAAGATTGGTGTAGATGGACAGGTGGAAACCTATAAGGCTAGACTTGTTGCAATGGGTTTTCGTCAAAGACCTGGTTTGGACTATGACGAAACTTTTTCTCCAGTGGCTATGCTCAAATCCATTCGGGTCCTTCTTGCTATTGCTGCCTTCCATGATTATGAAATCTGGTAGATGGACGTAAAGATGGCTTTTCTGAATGGAAATTTAGAAGAGTGCGTCTATATGGATCAGCCAGAGGGTTTCAATCAGAGTAGGAGCAGCGGGAAAGTATGCAAGTTGCTTAAGTCCATTTATGGACTAAAGCAGGCATCGCGGAGTTGGAACATCTGTTTTGATGAAACGGTCAAAGAATATCACTTTATCAAAAATCCAGATGAACCATGCATATATAGTAAAGTTGTAGCACGAACTGTCGTATTCTTCGTCTTGTACGTGGATGACATTCTATTGATAGGAAATGACATTCTTATGCTACAATTTGTCAAAGGATTCTTGTCACACAGGTTCTCCATGAAAGACCTGGGTGATGCCTCTTACATTCTGGGGATCCGGATCTATCGTGATAGATCCAAGAGGATGTTGGGACTTTCGCAGTCCAGGTATATCAACACTATACTGAAAAGATTCAGTATGGAAGATTCTAAGCGCGGTAATCTACCGGCTTGTCATGGAATCACCCTATCCAAAGAGATGTCTCCCAAGACTGATTTGGAAAAGGAACGCATGTCTATTATACCCTACGCTTCTGCGGTAGGCTCTATAATGTATGCGATGTTGTGCACCAGACCAGATGTATCTTACGCACTGAGCGTGGTAAGCCGGTATCAGTCAGACCCAGGGGAGAAGCACTGGATAGCAGTAAAGAACATTCTCAAGTACCTGAGGAGGACTAAGGAGATGTTCTTGGTTTACGGCGGAAAAGACCTCAAGATGGAGGCCTTTA
Organism: Agapanthus africanus; assembly: GCA_030015575.1. Taxonomy (NCBI): domain Eukaryota; kingdom Viridiplantae; phylum Streptophyta; class Magnoliopsida; order Asparagales; family Amaryllidaceae; genus Agapanthus; species Agapanthus africanus. The sequence goes on from CM057340.1 coordinate 222,171,813, forward strand.
CTGATTCCGGCTTCCAGAGTGATAAGGACGATTCCAAGTCCATGTCAGGTTATGTCTTTACCCTCAATGGAGGGGCGGTGTGCTGGAAAAGTTCCAAGCAGGACACCGTTGCTGACTCGACGATGGAAGCGGAGTATATTTCTGGTTGCGATGCCGCAAAAGAAGCGGTCTGGATGAAGAAGTTCCTAACAGAACTTCAGGTGGTTCCTACCATTGTTGATCCAATACCTCTGTATTGCGACAACAATGGAGCTATAGCTTTAGCGAAGGAACCAAGGTCCCATCAGAAGTCCAGACACATCTTAAGGTGGTATCACCTTATCAGGGAGATCATTGATCGTCGGGAGATCGAGGTTCGGAGAGTTGCTACCGAAGAGAACATTGCTGATCCATTCACGAAGGCCCTACCTCAGATTCAGTTCGAGAGGCTACTCGAGATCATCGGTCTTCGATATGCCAGTACATGGCCCTAGTGTAAGTGGGAGATTGTTAGTGTATATGCCCTATGGGCCATTATTGTATCATACTAGCTTGTATATTACATAATGGAAGCTTGGGATATTCACAGTTATATAACAGTCTTTCTAAACATGGTAATATGCTACTTGGTTTTATATATCTTAATATGTGAGTATACGTATTGATAGAGCTCTTAGGATCTTACTTGACTACCAGCGTTGTGATGGCAGTCACACTAGTGGGGACTGGGTAGTCTACAAGTACATCCTTTTCAGGTCCCTAGTCGTGGGATTATCGAGACAGGGCATCGATACTCCGGAGTAGACTAGTGTGTATGCTTCTCATCCCAGTTGGGGACATGGTTTGTCCCACAGCCGTCAGTACGACGTACTGGAGATAGTATACAAGTGTTCGTTGGGTTACGGGTATACCGGACAGGACTCGCAGGGAACTGTTAGTTGGTATTATACCCGTCGTCAGTTAACAGTTCCCAGGTGAAATGAGTACAACATAGTCCGCAGACTTGACACTGCTACTTCGCCTCGAGTGTGTCCCACTGTTCTTAGATTGCTACCCTACCACGGCACAAAGGAGTCGTGCAAACAGGTAGCAGTTGGGTGCAGTCCCGAGCACTTGGAGGCAGTGGCGGTTAGACATGATTCGTCTCTCCCGGTATTGGGAGTTGTTATCGCACTGTGTCAAAGAGCCATTACGCAAAGTCCCTGGCCAGAGCAAGCGAGATTTACTGAAAGGTTCCAGTTGTTTCTCAGGGTGTAATGGGCTACGCTCCGACACGACTTATACCGCTATTAGGGGACTGACGCTTGCCGCCCCCTAGGCCCGATATGCGATAGTCTTAGACGAACAGACCGGACTGTACGGAGATTTTCACATCAGGCTCAGTAGGTGTTCGGATGGGTTTCCTCATCGGCCTTCTTATCGACATCTACTTGGGGACCGTTACGTACAGCTAGTGCCGCTTGCGGTCTGTGGTTAAACCCACTACCAGCGTACTAGTCGAGTCTTTAAAGTCCCACACAGAGAGTTTCCTTCCTCCGGGCGAAACGATATAGAGGTCGTATGGTTTTACGACAAGGGTTCGTACGCATACGTGTGTTTACGCACGTACGACATCCGGACAGTTTTTACTAGCCGTCTTTGGTTTAAGCCAGTTTCTAGTATCAGGTTATTGGATTTATAAAGTCTAAAGTTTTTCCGTGTTTTCACGGATAGGAGGGACGTTTTCGTAATTTCGCGAGAAGCTTCTAGAAGGATGGTGACTTGAGGGTTAAGGTGGCATTTGCATTTATTGTGTTAATGACTCATTTGTGTGATTCATCCATGGAGTTAATGCATCATTTATTAATCTAATGACTCATGAGATGAGTCACTCATATGAATAAATGAGGCATGGTTGTTAAATGATTTAATTGATTTATTTCATAAAACATTATGCTTCATATATATTCAAATGAGTTCATTATCTCTTCTCATTCTCTTGCTCACCTTCTCTCTCCTCAAGCTCTCTCTCTCTCTTCAAACCCTAATCCTCCCCTCTCATGTGTTGAGACCAAGGATTAGAAAATTCTATTTAATCCATAACACTTCTCTATATCACCTAGGTTACTTAGATTAGCACTTTAAGAAACCTAGTTACCTCATGTTAGAGGTGAAGCTTGGAGTGTAGCTCTCGGGTGGATCATCTATTACGTGGAGAAGGCCGAGAAGGACGTGGATAACGAAAAGGAGAAGGACACGGTTCATTAGGTATAATCACTTATCATAGTATTTCACAACTTCTATGTTTCTTGTTAGTTATAGTTTAGCAAAGATTCTCGGTTAGTCGATGTTTATGCAAAGAACAAGATCGTTTTTCATTATTCCGCCTCCCCACAAGTCGTGGGGTGTTGTACATCGACTTACACGTGTATGTGCGAGTTGTAAGGTATATACTTTCAGAATTTAGACTTAAGTTTTGGAATTATTTTTCAGACTTACACTTTAATAAGAATTTCAACACTCTTCCCTTATTTTGACTTAGCCCAAGAACTGAACTCAAAATTTGCCTATTTCTAAATAAAATATACGGACATATATTTTCTACCGTTAAACATTAAGAAAGGTTATTTTTAGAGTTTTTAATTTATTAAGTTTAGGATCTAGTTTTTCCTAGCTAGTTAACCGTCTTGTCAAACTTAAGTCAATTATGGCCAAAATTGAATTTTTGAATTTTTATGATTTTTAAAAATTTTAAATTTTTTATTCTATTTTATTTTTTTAATTTTTTTTTGTTTTTTTATAAAGATGCAATGCAGAAATAAACATGCAAAAGAGAAAAGAAAAATATATACAAAAATTAAAATTGCAATGCAATAATAACTATTTACAAACCACCTCCTCCCCCAAACTTACCAAAAGCGGTGCCCTCACTGCTCAGGACCTCGCCATCCCCTTGAACGTGAACGGGAACGCTCCTCTCGCGCCAGCAGCGTAGATACTCCGTGTTCAACCTCTGTCACCCGGTGATCCAAGTTGGTCACCATCCATGTCAAATTATCAATCCCCCTAACGGCTCCTCTAAGAAGACGTGCATGTTCTATGGGGGTAAGCTCTTCCTCGTTCGCGGTAGAGCCGGAGCTGGGTGTTCTGGCGGGTAGATGTTCGGCCGGTTCTCTTCGCGACCATACATCAGTTAGGCGGGTATAGGACGTGGATACGCCCTCAATAAGAGGCCTAATGGGTATACATCCATGCATGTACAACTCAAATTCCTCCACAGGGAGAAAATAGCGACACAGTTGTGTCACTAACATAGGACATGGGTAATTTGCGACCCTTTTGCCAGCACCAATTGAATTAAGTAGAACCGTGCACATGTAAAATCTAGGGTTCCTAGTCATTAAGGTGTGCACGATATGAAGAGATGGGGTAAAAAATGTTATGTTATGTGAGCTGCCAAAAATATTATTTTGTGCCCAACGGCACACGGTTAATACATTGGCAAAAAGGGTTCTAGCCTGTATGCCTTTCCTAGGTTCTCTCGAACAGTCACTGCCCATTAAGGGTAAGTAATCTTCAAATTGAAGCGGTTGGTCGTGAACAGGTAATCTAGGAATTAAGGTGACTTCATGGATGAAGTCCCTGTCAATGATTATTTCCCTATCGTCCCAAAGTAATTTTATAAACCCGTATTGTGTTAGGCACCCTTCCTCCATGCACTCGTAAAAACGAGTGGCTAGATATGGAAGAGCGAAGACATTGGGATGATTGAAAATTAAAAAGTTCCACCCTCGCCGTGTGATTTCATCAGCAAAATAACTTCCGTAAATTGTGTGTGAAAAGATTTGTGAAAAATCTCGTTCTAACTGCATGTTTGGTGCCATTCAGAAAGTTCACAGATAAAAAAAATTATTTTAACAGAGAGGGAAAAGAACTGCAAACCTCCTCTGAAGATTTCAGAGGGCGACGATACCAAAGCGCGGCGGTTGCACGGTCGAAGACAGGGTACTGCAGCGGAAGCGCGGCGGCTAGGGCAGATCTCCTTCTTTTGGCTGCGGCGGCGGCTAGGGTTTGCAGAGAGGAAAATTTAGGGTTTGATAAAAACAGAGAGGGGTCGGGTTTTATTTATAGTGGGGGATGTTTTTGGTTATTTGCAAAAAAACCATCTTAAAAAAAGGAAATTATTTGTAAATAAAAAAAGTTATTTTTTATTAAAACTGGAAATTTACAAAAATATCCAAATTTTTTATTTTATTTTTTAAAATATTTTTTTTATTTTTTTTTATATATGTACAAGTGATACATACCCCCAAACTTGTTTAAAACAGTGTTTTGGCTAGATAATCGAAGTTTAGGGGTAGATAGTGGAAGACCAGTCATTGTAAATCGGCTCCTGCAAAAACAAGAGCTCCTCCGAAGGGTCCGCAGTGAGGAACGGTTTAAGTCTATGTCCATTCACTTTAAATAGTGAACCGTCCTCTGGGCTTTCTAAATCGACCGTACCGTGCGGATATATGGTGCGTACCAAAAATGGCCCTTTCCATCGAGATCGGAGCTTTCTGGGATGGAAGTGCAATCGCGTGTCGTAAAGTAAAACCTGTTGACCAGGTTTGAAAGTTTTTCGCATACGGTGTTTATCGTGAAACACCTTCGTTCGGTTTTTAACAACTACGGCGTTCTCGTAGGCTTTATCCCGCAGCTCGTTCAATTCATTCAATTGCAGCTTTCTATTGCTGCCCGCATCTCCCAAAGATAGGTTCAACTCTTTTATTGCCCAAAATACCCTATGCTCTATTTCAACTGGAAAGTGGCAAGCCTTTCCATAAACAAGCTTATATGGATACATGCCAAGATTGGTCTTAAAGGCTGTTCGGAATGCCCAAAGGGCATCAATAAGTTTTGACGACCAATCTTTACGGTTTTTGGAAACCGTTTTCTCTAATATCTGTTTAATTTGCCGATTTGAAATCTCGGCTTGCCCATAAGTTTGGGGATGATAGGGCGTTGACAGCTTGTGAGTAATGGAGTATTTCCGCATTAAGGACTCGAAAGTCCTATTACAAAAGTGAGATCCATTATCACAGATAATCGCGCGAGAATGCCCAAACCGAGAAAAAATGTTTTCTTTGAAAAATCTAACGACAACCTTGTTGTCATTAGTTCAGCTGGGCACAGCCTCGGCCCATTTTGAAACATAGTCAACAGCGAGTAGAATATACATGTTCCCAAAGGAATTGGGAAATGGTCCCATAAAGTCTATACCCCAAACATCAAAAATTTCAACAACCAAAATTGGTTGGAGCGGCATTTCATTTCTCCTAGATATCCGGCCCAAGTGTTGGCACCGGGAGCATGTCTTGCAGTACTCATATGCGTCTTTAAAAAGTTGTGGCCAATAAAAACCACACTGCAAGATCTTTTCTGCTGTCTTTTTAGGGCCAAAATGCCCGCCACACGCTTGATCGTGGCAAAATGACAGCACGCTCTTAAACTCGTTGTCGGGGACACACCGACGAATGGTTTGGTCGGAACAGTATTTGAAGAGATACGGTTCATCCCAGTAAAAATGTTTTACTTGGGACAGGAATCGGAGTTTGTCCTGATTTGACCAATCATTAGGTATAAGTCCGGTGGCCAAATAATTTACAGTATCTGCGAACCAAGGTTCGCATGACACAGTTAAGAGCTGCTCATCTGGGAAAACGACTGTTATAGTACTTTGAAGCATTGGCGAAGAAGGGAGGCGTGAAAGATGATCAGCGACTACGTTTTCGCATCCTCTCCTATTTCTGATGACAAGATCGAACAATTGCAGTAGGAGGATCCAACGTATAAGCCGAGATTTAGCATCCTTCTTCGCAAAAAGATGGCGAAGAGCTTAGTGGTCAGTATAAATGATGACAGGAGAGCCGATTAAGTAAGGCCTGAATTTTTCTAGTGCAAACACAACAGCTAAGAATTCCTTCTCAGTTGTTGTATAATTTAATTGGGCCTCGTTCAATGTCCGGCTAGCGTAATAAATTACATGCGGCATCTTGTTAATGTGCTGTCCAAGGACAGCACCAATGGAGAAATCAGATGCATTGCACATAATCTCAAATGGATGCGTCCAGTCAGGAGATGAAAGAATGGGAGCGGAAGTAAGCGAGTTTTTCGAAGACTCGAATGCCTTCATACAGCTCGAGTCGAAATCAAAAGTAGCGTCCTTGGCCAACAAAAGAGTCAAGGGTCTAGCAATCTTGCTAAAACCCAAGATGAACTGTCTATAGAAACCGGCATGGCCAAGGAAGGCTCGGATGTCTTTGACGCATTTTGGAGGAAGAAGATTGGAGATGACTTCAATCTTAGCTTTATCTACCTCAATACCATTTTGCGAGATGATATGTCGTAAGACAATACCTTCTCGTAACATAAAGTGGCATTTCTCCCAATTTAAAGTGAGGTTCTTATCCCTACATCGGGTAAGAACCGCGTCTAAATGTAGCAAACACTCGTCAAAGGAGTCGCCGAAAATGGAGAAATCATCCATAAAAATCTCCAAGAATTTTTCCACCATGTCTGAAAAAATGCCCATCATACACCGCTGGAAAGTAGGGGGTGCATTGCATAACCCAAAGGGCATGCGACGGTAAGCAAACATACCGAAAGGAAAAGTAAATGTGGTCTTGTCTTGGTCCTTTTTGGCGATGGGAACTTGATTATAGCCGGAGTAGCCATCCAAAAAGCAATAGTACTCGTGCCCAGTCAATCGTTCTAGCATTTGGTCAATAAAAGGTAATGGAATGTGCTCTTTCCGTGTCGCGGTGTTGAGTTTTCTATAATCGATGCACACTCGCCACCCAGTTTAGGTGCGAGTAGGTATTAACTCATTCGCCTTATTAGTTATGACCGTTATGCCCGATTTTTTTGGGACAACATGAATGGGGATAACCCACTGGCTATCAGAGATAGGGTAAATGATACCACTATCAAGACATTTTACAATCTCCTTTTTAACAACCTCCTTCATTATGGGGTTGAGGCGTCTCTGTGGATCCCTTGCTGGCTTGGCATCATCCATCATATGAATATGATGTTCAACTATTAGGGGACTAATCCCCTTGATGTCCGCCATAGTCCAGCCAAAGCTTGCCGATTATTTTGTAAGACCGTTAAAAGGGCTTTCTCTTGCTCGGGGGCTAAGGAGGCCGAGATGATAATGGGAAGGGTCTCATTCTCACCTAAGTAAGCGTATTTAAGGTGAGATGGCAATAGCTTGAGTTTGAGCTTTGGTGCCGAAACAATTGAAGGTAAAATTGGTGAAACTGTCTCAAACTCGAAGGATTCCAACAAAGGTTCAAAGCGAGTGTAAGCAACCGAGTCGGATGGTTCAGCTAACTCATCCAAACATTCAAAGGATTCAAACTTGGGTGGTGATTCTTCAAAATCGTTCGAAAAAGTGAAACACTCATAATCGTTGTCGGGTGTGAAAGCAGTATCAGAATTTAGGAGGAACGCACTACTGGCGTAAAAGTTGTTGTGATCGAATAGAAATTTTTTGAGCTCACAGTCCTCCTGAGTGATCTCTTGGATCGAGCAAACATCAAGTATATTAGCATTAGGTTCGGAGGGTTGATTCCCCAACTTAAAAATGTTGAGCTCAACTGTCATGTTTCCAAAAGATAGGTTCATTGAACCATTTCGAAAATTGATCACCGCATTAGAAGTTGCAAGGAATGGTCGACTTAGTATCACCGGAATTTGACTCCGGGGATTAGCTACAGGCTGTGTGTCCATAACAATGAAATCAACGGAAAATATGAAGTCCCCTACTTTAATCAACACATCCTCTAACTCACTCCTAGGATGGGTGATGGATCGATCGGCCATTTGGAGAGTACAATGTGTGGGTTTCAACTCTCCAACACCTAATTTCTCATCTACTGAATAGGGAAGCAGGTTAACACTGGCACCAAGATCTCAAAGTGCGCGATTGATGTTCTTATCCACAATAGTTATTGAAACTGTAGGGCAGGCAGGGTCCTTTTGCTTTTGAGGTAACGGTTGGGTAAGAGCATCACTCACTGCATTAGCCAAGAAAACTTTCTTGGGTACCTGTGATTTCCTCTTCTTGGTGCATAAGTCCTTGAAGATTTTAACGTAAGAAGGGACTTGTTGGATGGCATCCAAGAGAGGGATGTTTATTCTAATCTGTTTAAATAACTCCACAATCTTCTCCATTTGTGGACTTGGTTTATTGGATCACAACCTGTTTGGAAATGGAACATTTTGAAAATTGGTTGAGTCCAATATTTGTGGAGGAGATTGCGGAGTTGGAACGGATCCCAGTGTTGGTGTTTTCGTGGAGTGAGATGTGAGTCCGTTCGGAGTAGTAGACGAATTAGAGCCTTGTGAAGAATGTAGAACAGGCTCTGAAGATGAAGAAGATGAAGAAGAAGAAGCGGCGGCCGGGGTGTCATCATTAATACCCACATTATTGTGCAACACTCTTCCAGATCTCAACGTAGTCACAACACTTACATTATGATTTTGTTGTTCATAAGCAACATGTGCATTTTTGTGTGACCGGGATTTGGCAATGGTTGAGATGGAAGCTTTCTCTTTTCTCGCTCGCTTAACGCAACATTCAGTTGTGCAATTTGAGCTTCAATTGTTTTGATGCTTTGATCATGTGAAGCAGTGTGTTGCACCAAAGACTGAATGGAAGATTGGATGATGGCTGAGGATTGCGTAGATTGTTTTAAAAACGCATCCAGAGTTCGTTCTAGCGAGGAAACCTTATCGTTATTTGGTTGAACAAAATTATTTTGAGGAAAAGAGTTGTTTGGTGCAAAATTGTTCATTTGATTTTGGTAAGGTTGGGGTTGAAAAGGTTGCTGATATTGAGTTTGTTGAGGGGCTTGTTGTTGTGGAGGAGGCCTCTGAAAATTGTTATTGCCTTGGAATTGTTGTTGATTTTGATTCCAGGCGAAATTTGGGTGGCTCCTCCAACCAGTATTATAAGTTGAAGAGTATGGGTCATTTCTTTGTCTTCGCTGAAAGACAGTATTGACTTGATCATGTCCTTCAGAAAGTGGATTGTAAGAACACTCTTCAGTCAAGTGGGATGGATCCGAACAACAAGCGCATATAGTGCGATTGGGTAAAGCCGGGGCAGGAGAAGGCGATGAGAATTTGCTCTCAATTGCCTCTAGTTTTTTCGTGAGTGCAGCCATTTCGGCCTTCATTGCAATCGACATATCAAGTTGATGTATGCCTTCCCTAGACTGACTTGATGAAGTAGATGAAGTGATCTGTCTAGTGCTTTCCTACTGAAGTGTTTGTTCAGCAAGATCGTCGAGAAATTGCCAAGCTTCCTCGCTCGATTTGGTTAGAAAGTGACCTTGACAAATGGTTTCCAGCAACTGCTTAGTTGCTGGGTTCAGTCCCTCGTATAAAGTTTGGCAAAGTTGCCATCTCTCGATACCGTGGTGAGGGCACTGAACAAGAAGGTCCTTAAATCGTTCAAAACACTTCCAAAAAGGTTCGGAAGGAAGCTGGGAAAATTGATTAATTTCATTGCGAATTCTCGCGTCCTTGTGGTGTGGGTAAAACTTTTTAAGAAAAACCTTAACAAACTCTTCCCAATTTTTTATGGAATGTGATGCTGTGCTATATAGCCACTTTTCAGCTAGGTCACATAAAGTGAAGGGAATGACACATAGCCTTATAGCATCATCAAACAGTTAGGTTGTCTTCATCATTGCACAAACATTCAGGAATTTTTTTATGAAGATATAGGCATTTTCGGATTCCAGCCCGTGAAATTTGGGCAACATGTTGATGAAGTGGGGTTTAATTTCAAAGTTATCCCCATTAGCCGGTGGAAGTGAAAGAAAAGTGGGAAGTGCGGTGCGGGTTAGATAGAAAAGATCCTGGAGCGCGATTCGTTGGGGCGCTTCAACAGGCGGGTGTTGTGGGTTATTCGCACCCAGATGAGGTGGAATCAGTCCCGAAGTAGGTAAGGGGTTGTTAGGATTGAATCCCGACATCTCCTTAGAAGATGATGAATGTGAAGATGAAGGTAAAGAAGTGGATGAAATTTCGACTTCGGAGTCGAACGCGTCGTTAGTAGGCACTAACGAGACACGGACTAAATCGGCGCTAATGTCCCTAGTCCAACCGGACATACACTAAATAAGGTGTAGTGTAGTAAAAAAAAAATAGAAGTTGGGGGTAAGAAAACGTCAATAAGAAAATGAGGGTGAAAGTTGGGTGCAATGGATTTCCAGTGACAAAATGGCAAGTTTTTGTAAAAATTTTTTGTTTTGTGTTTTTTTATAAATATTTTTGCAAAAGATTTTTATACGGAACCACGACACACTTTCAAGCAATGCACAATCAAGCCTAGAGCTAGGGTCTCCTAAGTCAACTAGACCGCTCCTAACTTGTCATGACCCGAAAGAGCACGTGACTGGCCCTTGAACCATATGAAGTCTATAGGACTCCATCTGATCCAAGTAAGCCAAAAGCCCAGAAATCTAAATCCATTTTAAGAGTAAATAAAGAAAACCGGTTTAAAGAAATGAAGAAAAACATGTTTGAAGTCAAGGTTTTTAAATAACTAAGCCGAATATGCATTTTAAAAATGTAAGGTCTTTTCTAAAAATTTCGGCAGAGTTTCTTTTGCAAATACTGGCCCCGAACGGGGTACAACAAGAACAATATATATGCAATGATAAAAGGCATCCCCAAGCAGGAGCTAGGTCTTCGTCAATCGATGGTCACAACCACACAAGCAAAATAATATACAACGCCGAATGACGAGAATCAAAACTCAAAATAACATGAAAACCGTCATACTGCTACATACGACTCTAAGGTCGAAATAATACATCACTAGTGTCTAAGTCTGAAACAATATAAAAGTTTTGGTTGATGGAATTCTAGAAACAATGAATAATACATATACATGGGTGGTTCTGATGCAAAGAACCCACCTACCAAAAGCAATTCACCCGCAAAGGAAGCAGTGTGCCAGAAATGCCGCTATGGAACCTGTACGGCAAAACCTGCAAGAACTGTGGCACAACGGGGGTGAGTTTCCAACTCGTGAATAGAAAATATCTACAAGAAGAAACCGAAAGCATGACATAATCCTATGTCAATACGATCAGTATATGATATAAACCTCAAGAGTAAGTCTGAAGCATGATAAGGTGGCAATATAACATCTAAACAAGTAGGTAGTGCCAAAAACTCATGCCAGTGCCTCAGGTAATAACATGTCATAAATATAAGGTATGTCTGCATGAAGTAAATATGATGAAATATCAAAATGGATATCAATACACATATATTAGCGTCCCATTCCACTAATATTGGTGTAAGGGTATATATAACAGCGCCCTCATGCCCTGTTATATATACAAATGAAGTGTGATCAATGTAGTCAAAGTCTGTATGTAATCAATGTCTGTATATATGTGGATCCCGTCCACCTGTCACCCAATGACAATAAGCATCATGCATGCAAATATGAGGATATAATCAAATCATGGAGATCATCATGAAACCTGTGCCTAGCATCGGCACGTAAATCCTCGTCCATATGGGGCTCCGTCTGCGGTATCGGCCCTCAGCCCCGGCAGCACGGGTCAGCCCATGTCCATCTCTCAACTCCGGTCGGTATCCTCCAGATATCCACTGAGCTTAAATACAATCATCGGTTGGTAGTAGTCCCTCTGCCAGGCTCACCGTCTACTACACAGCGAAACCGTTCTCGCCCTGGGGTACCATACCAGGTCCACCATGTACTCGCAATCGGTCTCATCCGCCTCCTCGAATCGGGTTTCACATGTCGCTCTCAGCACCGAGAAAACACATGGTGGACGCACTGAAATATCATATCAAGGGTAACCGGGTTTTTAAAACAATTATATATTCTCTTTTGAAATACCCACGGTTCCCAAATCCAGAAATATCATGGAAACAACATATCTCAATGCGTATAATCAAAACATGATGTATGCGACATGTAAAGAAAGGTAAGCATATCGATAAGTCATGCAACATAGAATAGTAATGTGCACATGTCGAGGGAAACCTCTCTTTTTAAAATGAATCAGTTTTGAAGAATATCTTGCGGCTCCCAAATCTCTAATCAAGTCAGAATCATCTACGTAAGTTTACAGGTATAAGTGTACAATATTCCATGCAAGAATCATATCATGAATGCAACAGTACTACAGTGTAGTGGCATGGAAATTATCGATGATGAAGTGTGTGAGCCGGCAAATAGTGTACGTGGAACATACGCATCATCGATAATTATGCTGGTGTCCTAACAGCATGATAGTAATATAGCAATAAACATATGCAAAGCAATGTGAATAGCATGAACATGCGGAAATCAAATAATCAACACCACAGTGAAGAATCTACATCAATATGAATATGTCATGCAGTTATGTCATTTGAAATAAGACGAATCAGGATTTTTAGTAAAATAAGGGCTACGGTATTTTTAAGAAAGATACGTCCTTTGAAAAATACCCGTAGAATCCATTTACTTGTCTTTTAAGATATTCCTGATTTGTAGTTTTTGAAATAGATATGACTCGGGTCTAGTCTAACATCTACTATGCAAACTACAGATCTAAGTATCAAGTCAATCGGGAGGGGTATGGAAACCACCTAAATCTAAGTCGATATATATATATATATAGATATAATAGTCGGTGATCCCGCCTCAATAATATCGCGTACGATACAGTATATCGTAAGACATCCTCGAGTCATGAGTGTGGATCTATCATCAATATAGGCTCGTACGGTAAATCGTCGTACGGCATCCTAATAGCTGGGTACGGGTCAATATCACATTATCTCATCACATATCAGGTATCACTATCATCATATCACATAATCTGGGGTACTGATCTAAGTCTAGTACAATCGATACCATCTATCACTGCGTGTGTAAGCACACGTCCAATGGCCCGCTAGAGATCACATGTCGTATCCCAAATACGAATCATATCAAATCACCGATATCGCGGCACAATGCCCAACATCATCGACTCATCTCCAATGCCATCCAATATCATCAAACACAGTGCAAGTATAATGAATATGCAAGGGTGTGCGTGTAGGTGTAAATCTATACTAGGGTTCGCGACTATGAACTACACTAATTACTTTTAACCCTAAACTATCAATAATACACCTAACACAATATCCATGACACACTATAACTATCATATATATATAGTATATCAACTACGGACTGCGGGGGTGCTATACGCCATCCACCCGACTTCCCTCACCTTGCGTCTTCATTGTCGACGTCACCACGCGTTTGCTTGTCGTCCCGAAGTCTTCATGGGGTACCTACACATTATCGTATCGCAAATGCGTATTAAAACCAATTCCAAACTAAAACAGCATATGACTCTCAAGACGATACGCTATGATCTATAGGTTAGAACCTATAGACAACGCCTTCCAAAACCATCAACTCCCTCGATATCGTCGTATAAACGCCAAATAGTCGAGGTAAAACACAATACACAAATTCAGACTTACAAATACGGAATACGGAAACACGAATCCAAAACAGCAACTAAGGAAAAAGGTTCCAGATTTCACCCTAGGTCAAATTAGACAAATCTATACATGCCAGGGGTCTAAACTACTGATAAGGGGGCACCAAAACAAAAATGAGGCAAATACACCATGGTCTGGCCGCAAATTGGGGCCAGAATTGATAAATTTATGGCCGGGAAATGGAAGTAGGCGCTAGGGTTCTGGTGATAGCTTCCTGGTTGCCTGCACATGTCACTGTCCATTCAATATAATTTTCAGAGTCTCGGGTTGATAGCAGATCTCATATAAGCTTCACAGATTTCATAACTTTTTCGATATCGGTTTCTATAAATCCGTATTCTGGGTTTAAGCTTCAGGTTTGGGTCTCCATTCCAGCACTAGGGTGTTTACCTAACCTCTACTGAGCTCAATTTCACATCATAACTCAAATTTTCCTCAAACCCTAACTAGGTTTTCCTCAAGTCCACAAAATCAAACAATATCGGTTCAATCTAAACATGGGGTAAAGGTAATGCATAAAATAATCTTTAAGGTCCAGAAAATACCGCATTTGGCAACTCAAGAATTTTCTTGAGTTGCCCCTAGTGGCCAAAATCCTTGCTTTCTTGGTCCAATGTGTAGATCTTGAGCTTATGCACACTTTTAATGGAATGAGAGTGGGGTTTTGGTGTAGTTTTAGAGGTGATTTGGGGCTTGAAGAAGGGAGGGAGAATGAGGTGCTGGAGCAGCAGCAGCAATGGAAGAAGAAAGAGGGAAATGAGGGAAGGGAAATGGCTAAGTCCTAGGTCAAAGAAGACCATCCCTCTCTCTCTCACCAAACCTCATATAATAATCCCTTATTCCATTTTCTTTTCCTTTCTTTTTCTCCAAAACCTTCTCACTAGAATAGTAACCCCAAAAGAAAAATGGAAAGAAAAAAAATGTAACACAAGTGTAGAAAAAGATATGTGCATGTTTTGTACAAAATTGCTAAAAAAACGATTAGCGATTTTTAATCGCGATTAGCACTAAATTAGTATATAACTAATCATAAAAGCTCAAAAATGACATAATTCCATAAAATACCCTATTTTATAATTTTCCATAATTTTTCCAAAATTTTTCCCATTTATTTGTATTTAATAATACCAAAATATTAAAATATTCAATAAAATAATATTAAATTATAAAAATTCCCAAAAATAATATTTTATTATTATCTTTTTTTGAAATGTTACAATCTTCCCCCCTTAAATAAATTCGGTCCCCGAATTTAAATTTAAACCCCCAATACTAAAACATTTCAGTAAAAATCCAATTTGTCGGGGCTCCGAAAACATCAATACACAGTGAATATCATAAAAAATGTACTGCTCTATAAGAAATCAATCCTAAAAAGGTATATATACGAATATCCTGTGCGTCTGGTGCGCAAGGAAATTAAAATCCATATGTGTGTCATACATGGGCACAAAACAACATCCAGGTGCAACGGGTGTGCACGAAACATCTGTCATAGGCAACGTGTGTGCCTGACAGCCAAATCAGGTGCATATGACATGCACGAAGAATCCCGATTTGGTGCATCTGGCGTGCACCAAAATCGTATATCAAAACACTAAAGGTGCAAGAAAACTATGCTGGAAGTGTAAATCAAATCACTGCATAAGATAGGCGTGAAATCACAATCAATACCTCAAATGTAATAACTATGCGCAAAATATAAATAACTAGTGGGTGCATGAAAATAAATATCATGAAACTCAGCCATCAAGACTAAATCATACAAACAGAACGCCCAAAATACCGAAATCCAAGATGACGGATACGTGATAACCGAATCACAAAATCACAAATCATAAATACCGTCGTCGGTAGTTACTCCTTCAAAGTCGAGAAGGAGTCGGTGCATCCAATGCTAGCAGCGCAAGATATCTACTTGCCTCTTGCTCACGGTCTGGCGTCCTCTGCCTCTGGGTCCTTATCTTCTCTGCGGATTACCTATCTCGCAATCAATCGGCTCATCAGCCCTGTCAGGTGTGCTAACGGGGACGATTTAGTTCTGGCACTTCTCTGGTCATCTATCGATCAATCCTCACGACCACTCATAAAGCAGCATATCACTGGCGTCGGCCTCCGGCTCTCTGAGTGCACATCACACATTTGATCCTGGGTGCAAACATCATTGCAGTAGTGTCCTGGAAGGAATCCCGCTCAAGGTCTCTTCCGATCTTGCCTATGCCGGTTTGTACGGAGGCTGGTACTCTTGCATAATCTTTTCTCTCTCGATGGACATATGCGTCCTCAGCACAGCATTTTCTCGGAAATTGGTCGCATCCCAACGCCTCTGTAAGCATATCAGGTATCTAGTCTCGACGGGAAGTAATGACAGCTCGTCAGCGTCTCGCACGAACCTCTGGTTCCACTTGTCTCTATCGTCGTCCCTTATGACTTCACGCCATGCTATCTACGCATTGCACTGTTCTCGGCCTCGGTCAATCCGAAGTCTCTCACACGGACTCCAAATCGCGTACTCTATAGCTTCATCATTCTGTAGAAGATGTCTGGCCGAACAGGTCCTCAGGAATACGTCCCAACCATCAAATGAATACTCAATACTCGTCCGTCCTCGATCAACTCACAACGCATCTGGGTAAGGTCCTTTATCCGAACCTGGTCAACTACCTCATCGACGATGTCGAGCTCTGGCCTTCTGAGTGTGCTCAATATGACCCCCCTTGGGTCCTGGTCTTCTCGTATAGTATTCTAGAAAGGTCCTGTCGAGGTCTCTCTCAAATCTCATTCTTGCTGAATTGCCCGGAAGTCGTCGTCCTTTACTGAAGCAAATTTTTATTCTGGAACGGCTGCATACTCGTCGCAACTCCTTCTGGAAGGTATATCCATATACAACGTCTCTGCGTGCGTATCGCATCTCTGATGTCAGCGGAGTGGGACGTCATCTCGTCGAAATCTCTTGCAAACTCTTTACTTCACTCTGCTTCAATGTCGACTGCTTCGGACTCGTCTCATCGTGGCTGCATGGACTGCGCTCCAACGGCCATGCTCGTATCTGGACTCTCCCAAGCAGTGTTTCCCATCACATGATACCCGAATGATGTCGAACCATCTGATCGATTGTCAAAACCTCATAATCCCCCAAGAGATCAACATCTTGGGTACAGTTTAATGGTATCGAGTACATACCACAGCATCAGTGGTCCAGTCGTAAAAGGGCAAACCGAAGCCTCACTAATGGCGCCACGGAACAGCCGCAAACCCTAAGGTTCAAAGGCTTTCACACGGTCAATAAGTCGAGTTAGGGTTTCATTCTTCTAGAGGGTCCATAGAATCGATTGCATGTCTTTCCGAATACTTTAAACCTGGAAAATGGGCTCCTGACATTCGATTGCCTCTATCGACTCTTAACGAACCTACGTGAAGTCGTCTCTACCTGGAATCAATCTGTCTGATGACCTCGTATCTGGGTAAGTGAACGAATCAAATGTCCAAGCATCCATCCTCGGTGACTAGCGATCTTCCATCATATCTCTAAGTATATACTCATGCTGCAGTAGCTCCAATCATCTGGCCGACATCTCGTCATTTGCAGCATCAACTGGCTCATTCGTCTGTACGCTGAACATCGCCTCAATCCTCCAGGAAAGGTAATACATTGGCGGTCATCTCTAAATCTGCCGGCTCTAGATCTGAGTAAGACTCTCCACACTGGAAATCTTTAACTCAACTGGGCCTGCTCCGGCGCATAAATCGGACGAATCACCTTCGTCTTTCAAATCGGGTAGACTAGCTATCGTCTGTCTCATATTTGCCTGGAAGCTCCGGCGATCTCAGCTCGTAAACTCCGGAAGCGACATCCTGTCAATCTCAGCAACAGCCGGTTCATCTGTCTGCACAGTAGGCGACATCATAATCTCTGAGGTATGTTGTACATCAACAGTCCTCTCTCAATTGGCAGCTCTAACAATGGCCCGATCATCCGGTGTAAAACCAAGCACTCGCCTCCACAAGAGGTCACAATCACCAGTACTAACTCGAGACGTTCCCATGTCACCAAAAAACAATGGTCAGCCCTCGTACCATACGAGCTCTCCCTGACCGTAGCACTGGCAACAGCTCACTGCACTCAAACAATGGCGACAGGAACCTCAATCGAGTATCGAAGAGAGCAGATCAATGGGAATAAGAAAACAACAGATCCAGAATGGATACACGATCATAATAAGGAACAGCATCAATGAAAGTATTGTTAGTTGTATGTATGCCCTAGAGGCCAGTATTGTACAGATGATGTTTATTATATTGGATGCTTGGACATATATAGAGATGACTTTCTTGCTCGATATGATAGTATGCTATCTGGTTACTCTTTATCTTAACATGTATACTAGTCTCTTTAAATTGTCTTATGGTTACATGTTGGTAAAGCCCTTAGGATGTGTACTTGACTACCTGGACTATGATACAGATCATACTAGTGGGGACATGGTAGTCCATAAGTACATCCTTCAAGGTCCCTAGTCGTGGGTGTATCGAGACGGGGCATCGATATACCAGTGTAGACTAGCGTATACGCTTCTCGACCCATGAGATGGGCGATGGACGATCCCATATCCATTAGTGTTTGACATCAGAGATGGTATACGGGTGCTCAGTGGAGAATGGGTACACTGGACGGACTCGCCGAGAACTCCCAGATGGTATTATACCTCACGTCAGATGGCAGTTCTCAGGTGACACTTGTGCAGGTTAGTCTGTAGACCCGAGATCGTCATAGAGTCTTATGTGATTCCCACTATGCTTTGATCTCCACCTTACCACGTCCATGAGGGCATGCAAAACGGTGCTCTTTGGGTACAGTCCCGAGTCACATGGAGGCAATGAGCGATAGGAGGGGTTTCGTCTCTCCCGGTATTGGGGGTTGATGTTGCGCTGTGCTCGATTGGCCGTAACAGGGAAGTCCCTGGCCAGGGCTGATCAGAGATTTGCTGGTAAGTGTTACCAGTAGTTTCTCGACCCGTTATGAGCCTCACATCGGCACGACTTATCGGTTATTGGGGTCTGACGTTTACCACCCCTAGACTTGATATGCGACATATCAGACGAACAGACCGGACTGTACGGTAAGTGTTACTGGTTCGATTCACAGGAGTGTAAGCGGGCTAGCTCGTTGATGTTCTGATCGCTCAATACCCGGGTGGCCGTTACGTTTAGCAGACCGCTTGCGGCTTGTGGGTGCTTGATATGATCATCATCTGCTGCCGGCGTATTGACGAGTCTTTAGAGTCCTACACAGAGGTTTCCTGGCTCAAGCGAAACGAAATAAGAGCGCATATGAGATATGTGCAGGACCGAGAATAATGCGTGTATGAGATACCGTATTCCATTCTCGCGATGAATGTATCGAATGGTTATATTCGATATAACCTAGTTATTGAATCAAGGATTGATTTGATAAGCCGATACATAGGATACTAGTCGGTTATATGCGATATGACCGGATCGTTAAATCAAGTGTTGATTTAATGATTTAATGTATAATTATATATTTGATATATTACTTTGCATTAGCTAGTATTGGTTCACTTTATATGGATTTTCTCACTTGATGTGCAAGAAGTATATGTGATATACTTTTGTGCACATTTTTGTATCATGTTTGATGATACTTGATCATTTAGTTAAGTGTATAGAATTAAACCATGGTTAATTTGATGATTAGGGTTTTGCTTGTTCATTTATTTATTTATTAGTTCATTTATTTATTTGGAAATGATTTAGATAAGAATGGTGGCTTTATTTGTTTCTAGTTGAAGCTTCATGAAGCTTTGACTTCTTAACCATTCTTGTCTTCATGCTTAACCCTAACCCATCCAAGTAACCATAGTCTATTCTCTACACTCTACCCTAGTTAGTATATGATAAGTATTCATTTACTTTTCATTTTAAAATAATACTCATCATATTCTAGCTTCATCTTCTTCTTCATCTTCAAAAGAAAAAGCTTGATGCCATCAATGGAAACTTGAGTTCTAAAGTGAGAAATCAAATTCTAAAGTGAACCCACCTCCTATTTCTTCACCCTCTACCTCTTGCCAAGTTGTTTTGGGTGTTTTCTTCACAAGTTTCACAAATTTGTGAAGTCGGAGCTTGAACTTGTGATGCCTCGACGTAGATCATCTTCGGCACGAAGCCGACGACCTAGTCCGCCCATTTCTCCGATCAAGCCGACTATTGAGTCCGGGATTCGAGATAGACAGTGAGAGGACGCCTACGTGGAGCCAAGGAAGTGGATATCCGGATCAACAAAGGTTATAGCTTCTTATCTTTAGTTAAGTTGTTAACTAGATTCGTATTTCGCCTAAACTTCTAGTCAACGATCCGTATTAGGGTTTCTCGGCACCCGTAAAATTTGAAATTAGCATGGTTGATACCTTGTGAGACCTCTTGAGAGTGCCTAGGAGCCCTACAGTGGTATCAGAGGCTAGCTAGAGCCTTAGGCGTAGTCTAGACAACGTTTGAAACCCGATCGAACCCGAAACCCTAAAACCCAAGTGCTCTCTGGACTTTTTCTAAAATCTGGGATTTTTCCATATTAAAAATGCTTAAAAAATTCAGCAGGGAATTCTAAGAATTACGGTGCAAATTTTTTCCAATAAACAGTATAGTGTGCGACGGAACAGCGGCAGAAGCATGGCTTCTGCGGCGGTTCCGCGGCCCAATAATGACGTCAGCCCTCCTCCTTTGCACAGTAATTCATTATTTCAGAAGCTGAGTTTTATGGGTATTTTTAATATTTATTCAAGAGTTGAATTTTCTGGGGTGTTTTAGAGCTTCGATGTTTCGATCGGATTATCAGATTTTGTCTTTGTGGATTCCGGATAATTTTTGAATATGTTAAAAAGTTCGACCGGATATAAATACCCAAATTTTCCCCTGCCGGAAAATTTCCAAGTGTTGGATTTTTCCGTGGTTTAAAATTGTTCTATGTAGTGCAAGTAACGCGATGGACCCTCTAGAAGACAACAAACCTTAACTCGATTATGTGACCGTCTTGAACTGCCCTTTGAACCTTCGGGTTTGGGGCAGTACGGCGTGCTACATGTGAGGCATTGGCTTGACCCTTCTACGGCTGGATCGTTGGTACTGAGGCATGAACTGAATGTTTTTAGACTTATTTCATGTGTTGAGCTATATCGGGAAAACTTGGGTGTTCGACTGTTCGATCGGAAAGTTTAACATTTTCTGTTTATCTGGAATGTGATACAACAATTGGAATTCACAAGCAGTTATGAGATAACTGAATGAATGTTATAAACATAGCAGTTTAGTCTCACTTGATCGGTTGCCACAGAATTTTGATGTGATCAAAAGTCCGTCGCAATCACGTAGCGTACGCGGATACTCGCCGGGTAAACTTAATAGACAGCCTCACTCCATAGCCCCGACCAAGTGACTGTAGGAGAACCCCGTCGCCGAAAGCATCCGTTCGGGTGATCGCGGCAGCGGTGTTCCGCCTTGGTGCACTTCGTCGACGGCGTCGGGGGTGCGGCCGCCTACTAAAGTTTGCGACGAGCATTCGATCAGAATGTCGGGAATCCTGTTGAATTGCCCGACTTGATATTGAAAAGAGTTTTCGATAATGAGACTAAAATGCGGGGTTTATAATTGTTAGGCATGTGATGTCTAAGTATTTCATTTGATTAGGCATGCGATGTCTAAAGAGGTTGCGGATTCCAACTGTTGTAGTTTTACACTTTCTTTTCTGTGGCCGTAAGTGTAATATGTGATATCGCCGGTTTCGTTGCTATATGTCAACGACAATTGGGATGCGCATATTTACTTACGTTGATGACATGTGATGTTATGTGTTGCTGGATATGTTATATTGGATTGTCGTGTTTGAATAGCCGGGGGTTTTTATGTGAGATGAGTGTTTTTCATTTTCATTCATGTAAAAACTTGTATGTGATATTCATTTATTGGGACACTTCCAGGTAGCGGAAGTAGTCACCTTTTATATATTATTTACTTTTCCGCATTAGGATAGACCCAAGGAGGGGAGCACAAGTAACCGGGTTCTAGGGTCCAGTGGGAGACCATCTCGAGGAGTCGAGTCCGGGTCTCCTAACCCTAGAATTGGTAGGGTTGCTTGCCGCTCTCGTAGGGGTCTAGGGGTGTGGGATTGGCTATTCATCATGACCGTGGAATCCGTGTTTTATACTGGCTCGTATTGAAAACACGGACGTCCTAGTATATCCAATATTTCATATGTTTCTTCTGCTGCGATATCTGTGATGTGATCATGTGATGTTCTGTGATAGATACAGTATATAGTATATATGATATATTATATAGACGTTACTTATGTTTTGCACCCGCACAAGCCCTGCCCTGCTCTGTCGTTAGTTACCTAACCTAACGGTGCACGAGGGGACATCCAGGCGAATGCGGATGGCATAAGTGTACGTCGTATTTATCTGTGATGTTTAGGTGACTTAAATGATGGGACTTCATTAATGTGATTAATGAAAGAAAAGAAACCTAAGATGTTGTAGAATCAAATTTTAAACAAAACAGGTAGCTACAGTTCTTGCTTTGCATAGCGGTATATATGATATACCCCGCACCTTATTCGATGAGGAAAGGACCGAGATCCCTTCACCGGGAGTGACTCCTTTAGCAATAACTGGCAGATGCTACAAACTCGGTCTGTTTTTTATTGCTTCTATTGTTTCTGCTTTGCACAGTGATATATATGATATATCCCGCACCTTATTCGACGAGGAAAGGGCCGACGGTCCCTTCACCGGGAGTGACCCCTTTAGCAAAACTAGAAAAGCCTCAGAAACACTCCATTTCAAAACTTCATTTGATTCTACAACGATATCAAGTTCATTACGCAATAGGCTTTCAGAAAAACCTATCGTAGCCCTCCGTCATTTCAGATAAGTACTAGTTAGTATTCGTGCTACGTTTGTTGACTATGTTAAGGCGTAGTGTGCGGTTGCTGACCAGTATTTATCTGCTTATGCATATGATGCAGATTGGATTAGGGTAGTCGTGCGACTTTGTTGACTATGTTAAGGGTCGTACGGGTGGGTTTAATTCAATCAGGAAATGACGGGTTGAACTTGACTAGCACTTATGATTTGTTGACTATGTTAAGGTCATATAGCTGCTAGGGGCAAAATATTATCGGAAATTTCAAGTGTTGAAATTTGCAATGAGATTGCATACCTTCTATGAGATAGTTGGATCCCGATACCCACTGCGAGTAAGAGTTACTCCTGGGAGAGTTTTGCGCATTGCAATTAGCCGATCAAGTAGGTGTCTAGAAAGGTGTCAACGAGGTTACGCCTCTGGGAAAGCGAGGTTTACATTAATTAGGTTCGTGCGAAAGCACGGGGGACCTCCCTCAAAGTACCGACACTGGCCTGGCTGAAAGATTGGCGAACTTATAGTGTGTAATTAATCCCGGCTAGTCTTTCCTTTTAGGGTTTGAAGGAAGATTTGATAAAAACCAGTGGGAGCCATCCTGATTAGATAAGATAATAACCAATCTGATCTTGCACGAGCATACGCTAAAGTGTTTTCTTCTCTCTCTCTCCAGGTAGCGACCATTTCATGCCCTAATGAAGATAATAATATGGATGTATTGACCAAACCCGCATGTTATACTGTGCTGGGGAACGTTGGTTCCGTTCTTTCTTATAAGAGTTATAGGAATGAACAGGATATAGGGGAATACCAGGATTCCCATGCCACCCGAATGAAGAAAGTACATGTTGATGCATTTTCTTCGGGTGTGTTCGTTACAGAGAACTGTTTCTCCATTTGCCCTACGTCCTGGGTATTAGATACCGGGTCAGGATCACATATATGTAATCAGTTACATGGGCTTAGGAAAGGTAGAGAACTTGGAGAAGGTGATAAAGACATTAGAGTTGGAAATGGTGCAATTGTTGCAGCTAAGACTGTCGGAGAATATCACCTTGTATTACCAACTGGAAATACATTGGTTCTGAACGAATGCTATTACATGCCGAACCTGATATGCAACATTATATCGGTTTCTTTGCTGAGTAAAGAGGGATATAATTTTGTATTACAGGACAATGTTATGAACATTTTCCGTAACCAAAAGTTGGTTGGATCAGGCACGTTGTGCAATGGCATTTATGTTCTAAATCAATCAACAGTTCTGAGCATAACAAACACACACAAGAGGAAGAGTTCAGAACTGAACGAATCCTACTTATGGCATTGTAGACTGGGTCACATCAATGTGACACGACTGGTTAAGTTGCATAAGGATGGATATTTGAAACCTTTCAAGTTTTCATCTTATGACACTTGCCAGTCATGTCTCAAAGGCAAGATGACCAAAACTCCGTTTACGGGACACGGAGAAAGAGTTACCGAACTCTTGGGACTGATACATAGTGATGTATGCGGTCCTATGTCTACACATGCCAGGGATGGTTCTTCATACTTCATTACATTCACTGACGATCTCTCTAGGTTCGGGTATGTGTTCCTGATGAAACACAAATCAGAAGCTTTTCAGAAATTTAGAGAATATAAACAAGAAGTTGAGAACCAAACCGGAAAAAGTATTAAAATCCTACGATCTGATCGAGGAGGTGAATACTTGAGCAATGAATTCCTGGACTTCCTAAAAGAGAATGGGATTCTCTCTCAGCTTACTCCTCCTTATACACCACAGCACAACGGTGTATCAGAGCGGAGAAATCGCACCTTATTAGATATGGTGCGCTCTATGATGAGTACAGCTGAGTTACCTATTTCCTTCTGGGATATGCGCTGGAAACAGCAACATACCTATTGAATCAAGTTCCATCTAAATCTGTACCTACCACACCATATGAGATATGGAGTGGGAAGAGACCATATTTTAAACGAGTTAAGATATGGGGTTGTCCGGCCTATGTCAAAAGGCAAAATCCAGACAAACTCGAGGCACGGTCAGTTCTTTGCAAGTTTGTGGGATATCCCAAGAATTCACAAAGATATTTTTTCTACCATGCTGAAGAACAAAAGGTGTTTGTTTCTCAATATGCCACCTTTTTAGAAAAGGAATTCCTTGAAAAAGAAATTAGTGGCAAAGTGGTAGAGCTGGTAGAGGTTCCAGATACACAAACTATAACTGAAGATTTAGTGGAACCAGAAAATTTAGTAGCTCCCAATGAACCTCAGCCTCTCCGCCGATCTAGTAGGGTTCCTCGCCAACCTGAGAGATACTACGGTTTTCTCATGGATGGTGGCAGCGAGGATTGCATCATGGAGGATGATGACCCAACTAGCTTCGAGCAGGCCATCACGAGTAGGGACTCAGTGAAATGGCTGGATGCTATGCGGTCCGAGATGGAATCCATGTACACCAACAAAGTATGGACTTTGGACGTTTCTCCTGAAAGGGTAAAACCCATTGGGAGCAAGTGGATCTTCAAGAAGAAACTTGGTGTAGATGGGAAAGTGGAGACTTTCAAAGATAGACTTGTTGCAAAAGGTTTTCGTCAAAGACCAGGTGTGGACTATGACGAAACCTTTTCTCCATTGGCTATGCTTAAATCCATCAGGATCATGCTTGCCATCGCTGCATATCATGATTACGAAATCTGGCAAATGGATGTTAAGACCGCCTTTCTAAATGGTGATTTAGAAGAGTGCGTGTACATGACTCACCCAGAGAGCTTCGTAGATAGTGGGAGCAGCGGGAAGGTGTGCAAGCTGCTTAAATCCATTTATGGATTAAAGCAAGCGTCGCGGAGTTGGAACATCTGCTTTGACGTCATTATCAAAGTGTTTGATTTCGTCAAAAACCCAGATGAACCTTGTATCTACAAGAAGGTGGCAGAGAGTAAGGTTGTCTTCCTCGTATTGTACGTGGACGACATACTCTTGATAGGAAATGATATTCCTATACTGCAATCGGTCAAGCTCTTCTTATCACAAAGATTCTCAATGAAAGATCTTGGTGATGCCTCCTGCATATTGGGGATCAGGATCTATAGAGATAGATCCAAACGGATATTGGGATTGTCCCAATCCAGGTACATTGACACCATACTAAAGTGGTTTAGTATGGAAGAATCCAAGCGTGGGAACTTTCCCACGATCTCTGGAGTCACTCTCTCCAAAGAGATGTCTCCCAAGACTGATTTGGAGAGAGCTCGCATGTAAGGGATACCCTATGCTTCGGCTGTAGGCTCTATCATGTACGCGATGCTGTGTACCAGATCCGATGTAGCATACTCACTAAGTGTAGTGAGCAGGTATCAAGCTGATCCTGGAAAGAGTCACTGGACAGCTGTGAAGAGCATTCTCAAGTACTTACGAAGGACTAAAGAGATGCTCTTGGTGTATGGTAACGGGGAACTCCAAGTGGAGTCCTTTACCGATTCGAGCTTCCAGAGTGATAAGGACGACTCTAAGTCGCAGTCGGGATTTGTCTTTACCCTTTACGGAGGGGCGGTTAGCTGGAAGAGTTCCAAGCAGGAAACCGTGGCAGACTCGACGATGGAGGCTGAATACATCGCTGCCAACGATGCTGCCAAAGAGGCTGTCTGGATCAAGAAGTTCATTACTGAACTTGGAGTGGTTCCATCCATTGAGCATCCAATACCTTTGTATTGCGATAACAATGGAACGGTGGCTTTGGCCAAGGAACCCAGGTCCCATCAGCGATCCAGGCATATTCTGAGGCGGTATCACCTTATCCGGGAGATAGTTGATCGCCGGGAGATCGAGGTCAGGAGGGTTGATACGAAGAACAACACAGCGGATCCACTCACGAAGGCCATTCCCCAGATACAGTTTGAGAGACTCTTCGGGATGCTCGGTATGCGATACTACAGCAGCTGGCCCTAGTGCAAGTGGGAGATTGTTAGTTGTATGTATGCCCTAGAGGCCAGTATTGTACAGATGATGTATATTATATTGGATGCTTGGACATATATAGAGATGAGTTTCTTGCTTGATATGATAGTATGCTATCTGGTTACTCTTTATCTTAACATGTATACTAGTCTCTTTAAACTGTCTTATAGTTACATGTTGGTAAAGCCCTTAGGATGTGTACTTGACTACCTGGACTATGATGCAGATCATACTAGTGGGGACATGGTAGTCTATAGGTACATCCTTCAAGGTCTCTAGTCGTGGGTGTATCGAGACGGGGCATCGATATACCAGTGTAGACTAGCGTATACGCTTCTCGACCCATGAGATGGGCGATGGATGATCCCATATCCATTAGTGTTTGACATCAGAGATGGTATACGGGTGCTCAGTGGAGACTGGGTACACTGGACGGACTCACCGAGAACTCCCAGATGGTATTATACCTCACGTCAGATGGCAGTTCTCAGGTGACACTTGTGCAGGTTAGTCTGTAGACCCGAGATCGTCATAGAGTCTTGTGTGATTCCCACTGTGCTTTGATCTCCACCTTACCACGTCCATGAGGGCATGCAAAACGGTGGTCTTTGGGTACAGTCCCGAGTCATATGGAGGCAATGAGCGATAGGAGGGGTTTCGTCTCTCCCGGTATTGGGGGTTGATATTGCGCTGTGCTCGATTGGCCGTAACAGGGAAGTCCCTGGCCAGGGCTGATCAGAGATTTGCTGGTAAGTGTTACCAGTAGTTTCTCGACCCGTTATGAGCCTCACATCGGCACGACTTATCGGTTATTGGGGTCTGACGTTTACCACCCCTAGACTTGATATGCGACATATCAGACGAACAGACCGGACTGTACGGTAAGTGTTACTGGTTGGATTCACAGGAGTGTGAGCGGGCTAGCTCGTCGATCTTCTAATCGCTCAATACCCAGGTGGCCGTTACGTTTAGCAGACCTCTTGCGGCTTGTGGGTGCTTGATATGATCATCATCTGCTGCCGGCGTATTGACGAGTCTTTAGAGTCCTACACAGAGGTTTCCTGGCTCAAGCGAAACGAAATAGGAGCGCATATGAGATATGTGCAGGACCGAGAATAATGCGTGTATGAGATACCGTATTCCATTCTCGCGATGAATGTATCGAATGGTTATATTCGATAAAACCTAGTTATTGAATCAAGGATTGATTTGATAAGCCGATACATAGGATACTAGTCGGTTATATGCGATATGACCGGATCGTTAAATCAAGTGTTGATTTAATGATTTAATGTATAATTATATATTTGATATATTACTTTGCATTACCTAGTATTGGTTCACTTTATATGGATTTTCTCACTTGATGTGCAAGAAGTATATGTGATATACTTTTGTGCACATTTTTGTATCATGTTTGATGATACTTGATCATTTAGTTAAGTGTATAGAATTAAAACATGGTTAATTTGATGATTAGGGTTTTGCTTGTTCATTTATTTATTTATTAGTTCATTTATTTATTTGGAAATGATTTAGATAAGAATGGTGGCTTTATTTGTTTCTAGTTGAAGCTTCATGAAGCTTTGACTTCTTAACCATTCTTGTCTTCATGCTTAACCCTAACCCATCCAAGTAACCATGGTCTATTCTCTACACTCTACCCTAGTTAGTATATGATAAGTATTCATTTAATTTTCATTTTAAAATAATACTCATCATATTCTAGCTTCATCTTCTTCTTCATCTTCAAAAGAAAAAGCTTGATGCCATCAATGGCAACTTGAGTTCTAAAGTGAGAAATCAAATTCTAAAGTGAACCCACCTCCTATTTCTTCACCCTCTACCTCTTGCCAAGTTGTTTTGGGTGTTTTCTTCACAAGTTTCACAAATTTGTGAAGTCGGAGCTTGAACTTGTGATGCCTCGACGTAGATCATCTTCGGCACGAAGCCGACGACCTAGTCCGCCCATTTCTCCGATCAAGCTGACGATTGAGTCCGGGATTCGAGATGGACAGCGAGAGGACGCCTACGTGGAGCCAAGGAAGTGGATATCCGGATCTACAAAGGTTGTAGCTTCTTATCTTTAGTTAAGTTGTTAACTAGATTCGTATTTCGCCTAAACTTCTAGTCAACGATCCGTATTAGGGTTTCTCGGCACCCGTAAAATTTGAAATTGGCATGGTTGATGCCTTGTGAGACCTCTTGAGAGTGCCTAGGAGCCCTACAAGTATGATCATGGAACTAATAGAATCGAGGATCTCAAATGGATGTATAATCATGGAAATAAAGAGAATCACTGATCTCGAAAATATGTACATCCTAAGGTTCCTTAAGCGGAGTAGCGTATCGTTAGTATGCCGTGGAACATACCCACGGTACGTCACTCTACTTTAGTCACTTATTCCATCAATTGAGGGTCATCCTACGCGACGAAAGTTCGGGTCTAATACCCCCTCGACTAAGTCTAAGTTCCGTAAGGTCAAGCCTAAGTTTCGTGTATATATAGACGCCCTAGGCTCCACATAGTCAAACTTAGACTCGAACCAAGGTTAACCAAGCGCTCTGATACCAACTTTGTCACGACCCGAAAGAGCACGTGACTGGCCCTTGAACCATATGAAGTCTATAGGACTCCATCTGATCCAAGTAAGCCAAAAGCCAGAAATCTAAAACCATTTTAAGAGTAAATAAAGAAAACTGGTTTAAAGAAATGAAGAAAAACATGTTTGAAGTCAAGGTTTTTAAATAACTAAGCCGAATATGCATTTTAAAAATGTAAGGTCTTTTCTAAAAATTTCGGCAGAGTTTCTTTTGTAAATACTGGCCCCGAACGGGGTACAACAAGAACAATATATATGCAATGATAAAAGGCATTCCCAAGCGGGAGCTAGCTCTTCGTCAATCGATGGTCAGAACCACACAAGCAATATAATATACAACGCCGAATGGAGAGGATCAAAACTCACAATAACATGAAAACCGTCATACTGCTACATGAGACTCTAAGATCTGAATAATACATCACTAGTGTCTAAGTCTGAAACAATATACAAGTTTTGGTTGATGGAATTCTAGATACACTGAATAATACATATACAAGGGTGGTTCTGATGCAAAGAACCCACCTACCAAAAGCAATTCACCCGCAAAGGAAGCAGTGTGCCAGAAATGCCGCTATGGAACCTGTACGGCAAAACCTGCAAGAACTGTGGCACAACGGGGGTGAGTTTCCAACTCGTGAATAGAAAATATCTATAAGCAAAAACCGAAAGCATGACATAATCCTAGGTCAATACGATCAGTATATGATATAAACCTCAAGAGTAAGTCTGAAGCATGATAAGGTGGCAATGTAACATCTAAACATGTAGGTAGTGCCAAAAACTCGTGCCAGTGCCTCAGGTAATAACATGTCATAAATATAAAGTATGTCTGCATGAAGTAAATATGATGAAATATCAAAATGGATATCAATACACATATATTAGCGTCCCATTCCACTAATATTGGTGTAAGGGTATATATAACAGCGCCCTCATGCCCTGTTATATATACAAATGAAGTGTGATCAATGTAGTCAAAGTCTGTATGTAATCAATGTCTGTATATATGTGGATCTCGTCCACCTGTCACCCAATGACAATAAGCATCATGCATGCAAATATGAGGATATAATCAAATCATGGAGATCATCATGAAACCCATGCCTAGCATCGGCACGTAAATCCTCGTCCATATGGGACTCCGTCTGCGGTATCGGCCCTCGGCCCCGGCAGCACGGGTCAGCCCATGTCCATCTCTCAACTCCGGTCGGTATCCTCCAGATATCCACCGAGCTCAAATACAATCACCGGTAGGTAGTAGTCCCTCTGCCAGGCTCACCGTCTACTACACAGCGAAACCGTTCTCGCCCCGGGGTACCATACCGGGTCTACCATGTACCCGCACTCGGCCTCATCCGCCTCCTCGAATCGGGTTTCACATGTCGCTCTCAGCACCGAGAAAACACATGGTGGACGCACTGAAATATCATATCAAGGGTAACCGGGTTTTTTAAACAATTATATATTCTCTTTTGAAATACCCACGGTTCCCAAATCCAGAAATATCATAGAAACAACATATCTCAATGCGTATTATCAAAACATGATGTATGCGACATGTAAAGAAAGGTAAGCATATCGATAAGTCATGCAACATGGAATAGTAATGTGCACATGTCGAGGGAAACCACTCTTTTTAAAATGAATCAGTTTTGAAGAATATCTTGCGGTTCCTAAATCTCTAATTAAGTCAGAATCATCTACGTAAGTGTACAGGTATATGTGTACAATATGCCATGCAAGAATCATATCATGAATGTAACAGTACTACAGTGTAGTGGCATGGCAATTATCGATGAAGAAGTGTGTGAGCCGGCAAATAGTGTTCATGGAACATACGCATCATCGATAATGGTGCTGGTGTCCTAACAGCATGATAGTAATATAGCAATAAACATATGCAAAGCAATGTGAATAACATGAACATGCGGAAATCAAATAATCAACACCACAGTGAAGAATCTACATCAATATGAATATGTCATGCAGTTATGTCATTTGAAATAAGACGAATCAAGATTTTTAGTAAAATAAGGGCTACGGTATTTTTAAGAAAGATACGTTCTTTGAAAAATACCCGTAGAATCCCTTTACTTGTCTTTTAAGATATTCCTGATTCGTAGTTTTTGAAAAAGGTATGACTCGGGTCTACTCTAACATCTACTATGCAAACTACAGATCTAAGTATCAAGTCAATCGGGAGGAGTATGGAAACCACCTAAATCTGAGTCGATATATATATATATATATAATAGTCGGTGATCCCGCCTCAATAATATCGCGTACGATACAGTATATCATAAGACATCCTCGAGTCATGAGTGCGGATGTATCATCAATATAGGCTCGTACGGTAAATCGTCGTACGTTATCCCAATAGCTGGGTACGGGTCAATATCACATTATCTCATCACATATCAGGTATCACTATCATCATATCACATAATCTGGGGTATTGATCTAAGTCTAGTACAATCGATACGATCTATCACTGCGTATGTAAGCACACATCCAATGGCCCGCTAGAGATCACATGTCGTATCCCAAATACGAATCATATCAAATGACCGATCTCACGGCACAATGCCCAACATCATCGACTCATCTCCAATGTCATCCAATATCATCAAACACAGTGCAAGTATTGTAGGGTTCATAGGCACACCCATGAGGCTCTACAACTGATCAACCATGCCAAAATCAAAAATTTCCATGTGCCAAAGAACCCTATACTAGATCGTTAACTAGAGGTAAGGCGAAAGAATACAAGTTAACAACTTTAACTAAAAGGAAAGTGACTACAACCTTTGTAGATCTGGTCCTCCACTTCTTTAGCTTCATGATGATGTCCCTTCGCTGCGATCATCGGATCCTGGACTCTAGCGTCGACTTCATCGGAGAAATGGGCAGGCTAGGTCGTCGACTTCGATGCCGAAGATGATCAACATCGAGGCAACTCAAAATCAAGCTCCATCTTCACTTGGTCATAGAACTTGTGAAGATAACACACTCTACTATATGGCAAGTGGTAGAGGATGAAGAAATAGGAAGTGGGTTCACTTTGGATTTGGATTTCTCACTCTTTTTCTCATGACACCATTGGAAGTAGCAAGGTTTCTTCTTCTTGAAAAAGAAGAAGAAGAAGGAATATGATAAGAACAATAAAATCAATTGATGAATAATAATAAATCAAGTGATCTTATCATAATGCAACCATGGGTTAGTGTAACTAGTGTAGAGACTAAACTAGGGTTTAGGTGAATGTTTAGGTTAAGGAAAGAAACAAAATGGTCAAAGCTTTTCAAAGCTTCAACTGAAAACCAAAAGAAGCCACCATTTTATTTCTTGCCCAAAAATAAATAAAATGAATAAGTGAATAATTTAAAACCCTAACCATTAACCTAAACATGGTTTATAGCATACACACACCCAAGTTTGCATGTATCATCAAACATGATACAAACTAGTGCATAATACTATATCATATATACAATGTGCACATCAAGTGAGAAAATCCATCTTAAGTGAACAAATACTAGTTAATGTAAAATAATATATCAAATATATAATAATACATTAAATCATTAAATCAAGATTTGATTTAATGATCCGGTCATACTGCATATAACCGACTAATATCAAGTGTATCATTGTATCGAATCAACACTTGATTCGGTAACCCGGCTATATCATATATAACCGTCCGATGATACAAATCGCGAGAATAGAATACAGTATCACATACTGGTATTATTCTCGGTCACGCACATATCTCATATCCGCTCCTATTTCGTTTTTCTTGTGCCAGGAAACCTCTGTGTAGGACTCTAAAGACTCGTCAATACGCCGGCAGCAGGTGATGATCATATCAAACACCCACAAGCCGCAAGCGGTCTGCTAAACGTAACGGCCACCCGGGTATTGAGCGATCAGAAGATCAATGAGCAAGCTCGCGCACACTCCGGTGAATCCAACCAGTAACACTTACCGTACACTCCGGTCTGTTCGTCTGATATGTCGCATATCTCGCCTAGGGGTGGTAAACGTCAGACCCCAGTAGCTTGACAAGTCATGCCGATATAAGGTCCATAACAAGCGTAAAACTACTGATAACTCTTACCAGTAAATCACTGCAACCCTGGCCAGGGATTTCCAGTTATGGCCAGTCGAGCATAGCGCAACATCAACCCCCAATACCGGGAGAGACGAATCCCTTCCTATCGCTCATTGCCTCCATGTGAATCAGGACTGTACCCAAAAACCACCTGTTTGCACGACTCAATAGAGCCGTGGTAGGGTGGAAATCAAAGCACAGTGGGAGACACACAAGACTCTATGACGATCTCGGGTCAACAGACTAAGCTGTACCAGTGTCACCAGAGAACTGCCATCTGACGTGAGGTATAATACCATCTGGGAGTTCTCGGCGAGTCCGTTCAGTATACCCAGTCATCACTGAGCACCCGCATACCATCTCTGATGTCAAACACCAATGGATATGGGATCATCCATCTCCCATCAAATGGGTCGAGAAGATATATGCTAGTCTACTCTGGAATATCGATGCCCCGTCTCGATATTCCAACGACTATAAACATTGAAGGATGTACTGATGGACTACCCAGGCCCCACTAGTATGATCTACATCATTGTCCTGGAAGTCGAGTACACATCCTAAGAGCTTTATCAACATGTAACAGAGAGACAGAAAGTATACATGTAAAGATAAAGAGAAACCAGATAGCGTACTATCATGTCGAGCAAGAAAGTCCTAACTATATATGTCCTAGCATCCACTACAATATACATCCAATGTACAGTAATGGCCTCTAGGGCAGACATATAACTAACAATCTCCCACTTGCACTAGGGCCATCTGTAGCAGTGGTTGCAATATCTAATACTCAACCATCCCATATGAGTCTCTCTCTGGGAAAAAGCCTTTGTGAGTGGATCCGCCGTGTTGTCCTCTGAGTCTACTCTCCTAACCTCGATCACCCTGGAGATCAACTATCTCCATGATGAGGTGATGCTGCCTCAGAATATGTCTGGGTCACTGATGGGACCAGGGTTCGTGGGCCAAAGCCACACTTCCATTGTCACACAATGGTAGGAACCTAGTTCATCTTATGAACCAATATACACCCAAACTGCTTCTTTGGTAGTATCTTTGATAGCGATGTCACCAGCCTTTATCGTCTAGTCTGCCACGGTATCTAGCTTGGAACTCTTCCAACTTACCGTCCCTCCACTGAGGGTAAAGACAATGCCTGCGACTGACATTCAGTCGTCCTTATCACCCTGGAACCTTTCCAGTGATTCTCCCCAGGATCAACTGATACTATCTCACTACAACTAGTGAGAATCCTAACATCCATTTACATATATCTCATAGATCCGAAACCCAGGATTTATGAGGTATCAGTTTGATCGTATATGGAGAATCCATGTGATAAGCGGAGATTGACCGAGCGTAGCATAGGAAACTCCTTTCCTATCAAGAGTATGTTATCCACGTACTCTACGAGGATCATCACCATACTCCATACTACCTTTTTGTACATACAAGGTTCATCTACCATTTTGATGAAGTCAAACTCTTTGACCACCACATCAAAACAGATGTTCCAACTCCGCGATGCATGCTTTATCCTGTAAAGCAACTTGCACACGTTTCCGCTGCTCCCACTGTTCACGAAGCCCTCTGGCTGTGTACTTATAGACGTTCTCTTCTAAATCAATATTTACAAAAGCAGTCATGGCACCCAACCACCAGATATCGTATTCATGGTATGTAGCCGTGGCAAGTAGGACCCGGATGGACTTAAGCATAGCCACTAGAAAAGGTTTCATCATTATCCACGCCTGGTCGATGATGAAAACCTTTAACATGTCTAGCTTTGAAAGTCTCAACTTTTCCAGCTATACCAAGTAAACTTCTCAAGATATATTTGCTCCTGATGGGGATTTAACCCTTCAGATATAGCAACCAAAGTCCATACTTTGTTGGTGTATAAGGATTCCATCTCAGATCACTAAGCATCCAGCCATTCTTATAGAGTCTTACTCCTGATGGCCAGCTCGAAACTTGTTGGGTCATCATCTCATGATGTAGCCCTCGCTCCCACTGTCATAGAGAAACCAAAGTATCTCTCAGGTGGGTGAGAAACCCTACTAGATCGGCGGAGAGGCTGAGGTTCGTTGGTTGCTATTGAATCCTTTGGTTCTACCAAATCATTAGCTGCAGTTTGTATAGCTGGAACTGCTTCCAGTTCTACCTCCTGTCCACTAATTTCTTCACAAGAAATTCCCTTTCATAAAGGTGGCATGTTGAGAAACAAAACATTTTTTTTCCTCGCTTAAGTAGAAGCTATTCCCTTGCGAATGCTTAGGATATCCAACAAACTTCTACAGAACTGACATTGCCTCGAGCTTGTCCGGATTTTGCTTTTGACATAGGCCGGACAATCCCAAATCTTAACTTACTTAAGAGATAGGCTCTTCCCATACCATATCTTATATGGAGTGGTAGGCACTGATTTGATTCGAACCTAATTCAATAGGTATGTAGCTTTTCAAGTGCATAACTCCTTAAAAGAAACAGGTAACTCAGTAATACTCATCACAGAGCACACCATATCTAATATGGTGCGATTGCTCCGCCCCGATACACCGTTGTGCTGTAGTATATTCAGAGGAGTTGTCACGACCCGAAAGTACGGAACGCGACTGGCACTTAGATTACGAGACGTCTAAAGGCGTACCGTAACCTAAGTCAGCCAAAGCCCAGAAGAATCTAAACCAAAATCAAAGAGAGCGAAGGAAAACCTTTAATAAAAATGGTTTTTTTTAAATCATTCAAGTTGCATAAAATCCCTTTAAAAAGAAATATCAAAAATTTCTGAAAATTTCGGCAGAGTCTCCCCTGTATTTTCTATCCCCCAAAATGGGTACAACAAGATAATAAACCTGTAATCATAAAATGGCATCCCCAAGCGGGAGCTAGCTCTTCGCCCAAGGCGGATCACAACCACATGCAATATAATAGTAATATCAAGAAAAAAGAGCATAAAAGAAATGCAAAATACCAGAAAACACACGTCGGCTCAAGTGAGCTCGACCCAAAAGAAACCACAAATATACATATCTCTCATTCTCATCACTAGGTCGCATAAACAATACAAGTGGTAGATGGAGAATACTAGATACAATGATAAAGCAAAAAGAAATAAAGTATACTCGCAACCCACCTACGGGCGATGTCACGAGTCTGAGCAAAAGGAATTGATGACAAGATAGCCCGCCGCTATAAGACTGACGGGTCCGACCTGCAAGACACTGTGGCACAACGGGGGTGAGTTGCCAGCTCGTGAGTAGAATATAACATCTAGTAAGGCAATCGTAAGAATGCACGCAATGCGGAACAACATGTATGTCCATATGTGATATAATAACTCTAGTATGCATGCACAGGTATGCAATATCTTTTCTAACTCTTTAAGTGTTTAGAATGTTAAAGTTACTGCATTCTTAACTTTTAGAAAGTGTATGTCTGTATAATAGCTAAATATCATCAAGAAATCATCTGAAAACCCGTGTCAAGCATCGACACCAAATAGGAATCATATCTGTCTCAATATCGGGCTCCGTCAGTCCGGATCGGCCCATATCATAAATCTCACGACAACGGTCGGTATCCTCCGGATATCCGCCGCGCCAGACATCACCGATAGGTAGTCTTCCCCTGCCAGGCTCATCGTCTACAACTCGATCTTCTTGCCCCGGGGTACCATACCGGGCCCACCATGTACCCGAGACGGTTCATCCACTCCTCGAATCGGGTCTCGAAATCCAACAGAAAACATGAAAACTCATGGTGGACGACACATACATCACGAGAAAACCGCAACTTTGTTTTGAAAATGATAAATATAAGGTTTTGTTAAATTCTTGCGGATTTCCCCAAAAATCCAGAAATCGCAGAAAAACTGAAATCATCAAGAAAATCATAGTGTCCACATGTTATATATGATAAATGCCTATGATATCAATGTATATGATGTGAGTTTTGGTAGAAATCTATATAAATATGATGATGATGCGAGGTATACGTATGCTATGCAAATTTCATATATCATGTATGATTGCAAATGGCGATATTAAGTTAAACAGGTTTTCTAGTGCACGTGGCATGTCAATTACCAAAGGCGTGTGTGTCACATGAATAGTGCGTGTGCAACAGATGCCAATGGTAATGGTGTTCGTGTCCTACGAAGTGTTATCGCATATGAGCATATGGATATCCATGCAATCTAGCATACTATTAACTATAAGGGTATGCAATGTCAATGAAGGGGTAAGCTAACTAACCACATGAATCTTACAAGAGATAAGGAAATCCTAACTAGGGGGCGCATCGCTCCATCCAGAGGATTCCCCCATAGATGAATACATCTACTCACCTGAAATCCCCGCTAATCCGTTCCGGCCACCGCCTTGCCTTTTCGCGCCGTGTCCGAAGTTTCCCCGATCGATCCTATATCTGCACAATATCAAGCATAAGATTACAAAACCTAACAAAATGCAAGTCACAGCATACAATTATCCACGCTCTCAAATTAATCGTAGCATGCACTCAGTGCGCGGAAAAACGCACGAAAATCGCAATCCTTTAACTAAAATCGTCATTTCGGGGAAATCGACAAAACTACAACCCGACTAGACGAAACCCCGCGTTCGCGCATTCTAATAATCCTATACGAAGCTAATAATATTGCTAACCTAACGCAAATTGAACGCATTCTATTTTTCGTAAAAATCTAGCAAGCAAATTCAACGCCGATTCAATGCAAACATCGATATTTTGTCGATTTAGCGAGCATATAAATACACCATTAACCACTACAACCAATTAGAAACCCAAAGCCCTAATTTAATTTTGATAACCATGTTTCAAACCCTAACTCAACATCAAAACCCATTCTTGATTTTTCCTAAACAACATTTACCACTTAAACTAATATTTAGAATTTCAATTCTAGCATAATTAAACCACAAGTTAACAAAAAGATTTGAATTTTCACCTCTCAAGCTTGAACCCTAGCTTGATCAAGTCACCAAGAAGCCTTCTTTCATCATGTTTTTGAACAAATTTGTGTTGAAGAGAGAAGGGATTAGGGTTAGGCTTTGAATGGAGAAAGAAATTGTGGATTTTTTATTGAATTTTTTAGCAAGAAAAGAAGCAAAATGAAGTGGGAAAATGGGGATTCAGCAGCTGTAGGGGTCGGCCAGCAGTAGGAGGAGGGAGGTGAGGGAATTTTGGAGAAGTTTCTAGGTCATTACAACATCATATGATATCATTTCATGCTTTCATATCAACCTTTTTACAAAAAAACCCTTTTTTCATCATTTTTTTCATAATTTTCCCACCAAAAAGCTAAAAGTTTGCAAGCCATGTTATAATTTTATTAACACCATATTTTAGCTTATAAAGATTCCTAATTATGAAATTTACCTAATTAAATTTGTATTTATCCCTAATTTAATGTATTTTAAAAAGGCTTAAAATAATAAAAAAAATAATTAATTACGAATTTTTTTTTATTTAACTGGATAATTATAAGTGACATTTTAGTGACAAAATTATAGTAATATCTTATCTAAATTTTGTATAATTAGGTCTACAATGAAAATTATCAATTTTGACTTTTTACGGAAAAAGCCGAAAAATTAGCCGATTACCGAAAAACTGCCTAAACGATTTTCGAAGGATTACAATCTTCCCCCCTTAAAGAAATTCGGTCCCCGAATTTAAAATTTGACTACGTGTACCTTCAAAAAGATGGGGATATCTCTTCCTCATCTCGACCTCGGTCTCCCAGGTGACCTCCTCGCTGTTCGGGCCACGCCAAAGGACCTTGACGGACGGTATAACCTTCGACCTCAATTTCTTCACCTGCCGATCCAAAATGACCACCAGCTGCTCGGTAAAAGAAAGATCACGCTCTAGCTGGATCGTCTGGTGCTGAATCGCCTGGGAAGGATAATGAAGGTACTTGCGGAGCATCGAGACATGGAATACGGGGTGAACATCGGGGAAGCTGGGCGGAAGAGCTAACCTATAAGCGACTGGACCAACACGCTCTAGGATCTCAAAAGGACCAACATATCTAGGACCCAGTTTCCCTTTCCGTCCAAATCTCATCACACCCTTCATCGGAGAGACCTTCAGGTAAACATGATCGCCAACAGCGAACTCGAGTCGGCGACGGCGCCTGTCAGCATATGATTTCTGCCTGCTCTGTGCCGCTCTCATCCTGTCCCAAATCAGCTGTATCTTCTCGGTCGTCTCCTGTACGATCTGCGGCCCCAAAATACTGCTCTCCCTGAGCTCTGTCCAACATACCGGCGATCGACATCTCCTCCCATATAAAGCCTCGAAAGGTGCCATCTGAATCGTCTCCTGGAAGCTATTATTGTAGGAAAACTCGATCAAAGGTAAATGACGATCCCAGCTACCACCGAAATCTAAAACACAAGCTCTGAGCATGTCCTCAAGAGTCTGAATCGTACGCTCCGACGGACCGTCAGTCTGAGGATGAAAGGCTGTGCTAAAACTCAATCGGGTGCCCAAAACTTCCTAGAGTTTCTGCCACAATCGGCTGGTAAACTGGGTGCCACGGTCGGACACGATGCAAGTCGGAAAACCATGCAGTCGCACAATCTCATCAATATAAACCTGGGCATACTGAGAAAATCCAAAAGTGGTCTTCACTGGCAGGAAGTGAGCCGCTTTCGTCAGTCGATCCACAATCACCCAAATAGAGTCGTACCCTCGACTGGTCCTGGGTAGACCGACAATGAAGTCCATGGAGACCTGCTCCCACTTCCACTCAGGGATGGGCAAAGGCTGTAACTCACCGGCTGGCCTCTGGTGCTCGGCCTTGACTTGCTGACAAGTCAGGCACCTCGCCACAAAGTCTGTAACATCCTTCTTCATCCCGTCCCACCAGTAAACCTCTCTCAAATCACGGTACATCTTGGTAGAACCTGGGTGAACACTGTATACTGATCTATGTGCCTCCTCGAGAATATCACGCCTCAGTCCCTCTGAATCTGGCACGCACAGTCGAGTCCCAAATCGAAGTATCCCCTGATCATCAATCACGAACTCAGAAACTCTGCCCTGCCGAATCTGCTCAATAATCTCTAATGTACGGGCATCGCCGGACTGTGCCTCGTGGATACGGTCAAGTAGCTGTGGGCGTGCTCTGAAATGGGCCAGCTGTCCCCCTGTAGGAGTAAACTCGAACTGCACTCTGCTATCACATAACACCTGCCAATCCGCCGTCGACTGTATCTGCACTGCGCTCAAACAAGATAAGCTACCTCCGGGCCTCCTACTCAAAGCATCTGCCACCACATTCGCCTTGCCCAGATGGTATAAAATCTTGCAGTCATAATCCTTCACCAACTCCATCCAACGGCGCTGTCTCAGGTTCAGGTCTCGCTGCTGGAAGATATACTTCAAACTCTTGTGGTCAGTGAATATCTGGCACGACTCACCGTATAGGTAATGTCTCCAGATCTTGAGTGCAAACACCACTGCAGCCATCTCTAAATCATGGGTAGGGTAGTTCTGCTCGTGTTTCCTCAGCTGTCGAGAAGCATACGCGATAACTCTGTCGTGCTGCATCAACACACATCCCAGCCCCACTCGAGAAGCATCATAATAAACCACGAACCCGCCTGATCCTGAAGGCAATGCTAACACTGGTGCAGTAGTCAGACGAGTCTTCAACTGCTGGAAGCTATCCTCACATGCCTGGGTCCAATCAAAAGGAACCCCCTTCCGGTTCAACCCGGTCAACGGTGCAGCAATGCGGGAGAAATCCTGGACGAAACGTCGATAATAGCCGGCCAGACCTAGAAAGCTACGAACCTCTGTAACTGATACCGGTCTAGGCCAACGCTGAACTGCCTCGATCTTCTTCGGGTCCACGCAAATACCATCTCTCGTCACCACATGACCCAAGAAGTCGACACTGTCTAACCAGAATGCGCACTTGGAGAATTTGGCGAACAGCTGATGCTCCCTCAAAGTCTGCAATGTGATACGTAAGTGCTGCTCATGCTCCTCCCGGCTCCGAGAATAAACCAAGATGTCGTCAATGAACACAATGATGAACTGATCGAGATACGGCCTGAATACACGGTTCATCAAATCCATAAATGCTGCCGGGGCATTGGTGAGCCCGAACGACATCACCAAGAACTCGTAATGACCATATCGAGTACGGAAAGCGGTCTTCGGAATATCCTCCTTCCGAACCAGCAACTGGTGATAACCTGACCGTAAATCAACCTTCGAGAAAAACCCTGCACCCTGGAGCTGATCAAATAAGTCATCAATGCGGGGTAGGGGATATCTGTTCCGCACAGTAACCCGGTTCAGCTGACGATAATCAATGCATAAACGCATACTTCCGTCCTTCTTCTTAACAAACAAGACGGGAGCGCCCCAAGGTGACACACTCGGTCGGATAAGCCCTTTGTCCAGCAAGTCCTGTAACTGATCCCTTAGCTCTCTCAGCTCCGCCGGGGCCATCCGATAAGGCGGTATAGAGATAGGCCCCGTCCCGGGGATCAAGTCAATACAGAACTCAATCTCGCGCTCTGGTGGCAGACCAGGCAGCTCGTCAGGGAATACATCAGGGAACTCTCTCACAACAGGGACCTGGTCCAACGGAACCTCTGTGGAGCGAGTATCACAAATATAGGCTAAGAATCCCTGACACCCTTTCCTTAAGAGCTGACCAGCGCGAAGAGAAGAAATCAAGCTGGGAAGGGTAGCGCTACGATCTCCCTGAATAATAAGAACCGGCTCACCAGGAAAACTGAATCTGACTGCCTTTTCACGGCAGTCCACGGATGCATAATAGGTGGCTAGCCAGTCCATACCAAGAAGAACGTCAAAGTCTAGCATATCGAGGAGAATCAAATCTACTGAAGAATCTCTCTCCCCGATACGAACGGAAGAAGATCGGTACACAAAATGGGCAACAAAAGACTCGCCTACCGGGGTAATAACGACAAGCGGCTGATCTAACGGGGAAGACTCTCGGCCCAACCTTGGTGCAAAGTACGTGGATACATAGGAATGTGTGGAGCCTGGATCAAATAATACCCGTGCATCAAAAGAACATACTGGCAGAGTACCTGTCACGACGGCATTGGATGCCTGTGCATCCTGAGGAGTCAACGCGAACACTCGGGCCTGTCCACCACTAATAGCTGGCTGTGCTCTGCCTCTACCTCGGCCTCTGCCTCTGCCTCTGTCGCCTCGTCCTCTCTGAACCGGACCGCCACGCCCACGGCCTCTAGAAGCATCTGGCTGGCGTGAAGCATCATCAGGAGTAGGAAGTAAAGCTCTCTGCGAAGGTGGTGAAGGTGGTAAAGTCACATGCGGGACTGTCGCCGCGCCCGGACGTCCCATGGTACAGTCTCTGACACGGTGATACTGACTCCCGCACCGAAAACATCCTGGAGACGACTGCTGGGTCTGTGGATATGAACCAAATAACTGACCTCGTCTCAATCCTCTGCCTCCGCCATCTCCCGGAAATAATCTATCACGATGTCTACCC
Organism: Agapanthus africanus; assembly: GCA_030015575.1. Lineage (NCBI taxonomy): Eukaryota > Viridiplantae > Streptophyta > Magnoliopsida > Asparagales > Amaryllidaceae > Agapanthus > Agapanthus africanus. The sequence goes on from CM057340.1 coordinate 222,214,510, forward strand.
ATCTGCTGCTGAGCTAGCGTATCAGTACGGATCCTCTTCGGTCCAGAAGCGACCGGAGTCTCAGAAATACGCTCCTCCAAAAGTAAGGCTGCATCCATCGCGGCTGCGTTTGTATCAAAGTGCTGGGTGCCGATGGCAAGGAATAGCTGTGTATCAAGCCCTCGTACAAACCTCTTTATTCTCTTCTCTTCTGTGTCGACTAGGTACGGAGCATATCGAGACAACTGGGTAAACTGTATATCATACTCCGACACTGTCATCCCAGGAGTCTTGCGCAAAGACTCAAAACTACGGGCTCGAGCATCTCGGACACTCTCCGGAAGAAAACGGGCAAGAAATGCAGCTGTAAACTCATCCCAGGTCATAGAAGGAAGACCTGCAGCTCGGCCTCTCTCTACTGAGTCGTACCATGTCTGGGCAAGACCCTCCAGACGAAAACTCGCAAACTCCACCAATCTATCATCAGAACACCTCAACGAACGGAAAATCTGAGCCATCCTATCAAGAAATGCCTGTGGGTCCTCTGTCGCATTTGTACCGGTAAAAGCTGGAGGTCTCAATCTCATGAACTCCTGTAGTGAAACAGGGATAGTCTCCGTAGTAGCAGCAGGAGTGACCATCTGTGCAGCAGGTACGATCGTGGTCTGTGCGGTGGAAGGAACGTCCTCGGATCTCTGTGCCCGGCTGGACTCAACTAAAGATCCCATCATCTGCCGCAACTCTTGCATGCCGGCCTCTAGTCTGGCAATACGGTCAGGATAAGGCGGATCAGTATGACCCTGAAGGGTAGGCGTATCCTCCCGCTCGATCCTCGCCTCAGACGGGCCCGCCCGAATCTCATCCCTAGCGGCAGCCCGCTGAGCTCTCGTAGTCTTTGGCGGCATCGAAGCTGGAAAAAGAAACAGGACTGATAAGATCATTGCAATTGAATCAAGGAATGCAAGGAATCAAGAAAGGAAATACAAGCAATTATGTCCTAAGGTCACTTAGGCGGAGTACCGTATCGTAAGTATGCCGCGGATCATACCCATGCTACGCCACTCTGCTTAAGTCACCTACTCCATCTACCAAGGTCGTCCTACACTCAGAATGGTAAAACCTACGCTCTGATACCAACTTTGTCACAACCCGAAAGTACAGAACGCGACTGGCACTTAGATTACGAGACGTCTAAAGGCGTACCGTAACCTAAGTCAGCCAAAGCCCAGAAGAATCTAAACCAAAATCAAAGAGAGTGAAGGAAAACCTTTAATAAAAATGGTTTTTTTTTAAATCATTCAAGTTGCATAAAATCCCTTTAAAAAGAAATATCAAAAATTTCTGAAAATTTCGGCAGAGTCTCCCCTGTATTTTCTATCCCCCAAAATGGGTACAACAAGATAATAAACCTGTAATCATAAAATGGCATCCCCAAGCGGGAGCTAGCTCTTCGCCCAAGGCGGATCACAACCACATGCAATATAATAGTAATATCAAGAAAAAAGAGCATAAAAGAAATGCAAAATACCAGAAAACACACGTCGGCTCAAGTGAGCTCGACCCAAAAGAAACCACAAATATACATATCTCTCATTCTCATCACTAGGTCGCATATACAATACAAGTGGTAGATGGAGAATACTAGATACAATGAGAAAGCAAAAAGAAATAAATTATACACGCAACCCACCTATGGGCGATGTCGCGAGTCTGAGCAAAAGGAACTGATGATAAGATAGCCCGCCGCTACAAGACTGACGGGTCCGACCTGCAAGACACTGTGGCACAACGGGGGTGAGTTGCCAGCTCGTGAGTAGAATATAACATCTAGTAAGGCAATCGTAAGAATGCACGCAATGCGGAACAACATGTATGTCCATATGTGATATAATAACTCTAGTATGCATGCACAGGTATGCAATATCTTTTCTAACTCTTTAAGTGTTTAGAATGTTAAAGTTACTGCATTCTTAACTTTTAGAAAGTGTATGTCTGTATAATAGCTAAATATCATCAAGAAATCATCTGAAAACCCGTGTCAAGCATCGACACCAAATAGGAATCATATCTGTCTCAATATCGGGCTCCGTCAGTCCGGATCGTCCCATATCATAAATCTCACGACAACGGTCGGTATCCTCCGGATATCCGCCGCGCCAGACATCACCGGTAGGTAGTCTTCCCCTGCCAGGCTCATCGTCTACAACTCGATCTTCTTGCCCCGGGGTACCATACCGGGCCCACCATGTACCCGAGACGGTTCATCCACTCCTCGAATCGGGTCTCGAAATCCAACATAAAACATGAAAACTCATGGTGGACGACACATACATCACGAGAAAACCGCAAATTTGTTTTGAAAATGATAATTATAAGGTTTTGTTAAATTCTTGCGGTTTTCCCCAAAAATCCAGAAATCGCAGAAAAACTGAAATCATCAAGAAAATCATAGTGTCCACATGTTATATATGATAAATGCCTATGATATCAATGTATATGATGTGAGTTTTGGTAGAAATCTATATAAATATGATAATGATGCGAGGTATACGTATGCTATGCAAATTTCATATATCATGTATGATTGCAAATGGCGATATTAAGTTAAACAGGTTTTCTAGTGCACGTGGCATGTCAATTACCAAAGGCGTGTGTGTCACATGAATAGTGCGTGTGCAACAGATGCCAATGGTAATGGTGTTCGTGTCCTACGAAGTGTTATCGCATATGAGCATATGGATATCCATGCAATCTAGCATACTATTAACTATAAGGGTATGCAATGTCAATGAAGGGGTAAGCTAACTAACCACATGAATCTTACAAGAGATAAGGAAATCCTAACTAGGGGGCGCATCGCGCCATCCAGACGATTCCCCCATAGATGAATACATCTACTCACCTGAAATCCCCGCTAATCCGTTTCGGCCACCGCCTTGCCTTTTCGCGCCGTGTCCGAAGTTTCCCCGATCGATCCTATATTTGCACAATATCAAGCATAAGATTACAAAACCTAACACAATGCAAGTCACAGCATACAATTATCCACGCTCTCAAATTAATCGTAGCTTGCACTCAGTGCGCGGAAAAACGCACGAAAATCGCAATCCTTTAACTAAAATCGTCATTTCGGGGAAATCGACAAAACTACAACCCGACTAGACGAAACCCCACGTTCGTGCATTCTAATAATCCTATACGAAGCTAATAATATTGCTAACCTAACGCAAATTGAACGCATTCTATTTTTCGTAAAAATCTAGCAAGCAAATTCAACGCCGATTCAATGCAAACATCGATATTTTGTCGATTTAGCGAGCATATAAATACACCATTAACCACTACAACCAATTAGAAACCCAAAGCCCTAATTTAATTTTGATAACCATGTTTCAAACCCTAACTCAACATCAAAACCCATTCTTGATTTTTCCTAAACAACATTTACCACTTAAACTAATATTTAGAATTTCAATTCTAGCATAATTAAACCACAAGTTAACAAAAAGATTTGAATTTTCACCTCTCAAGCTTGAACCCTAGCTTGATCAAGTCACCAAGAAGCCTCCTTTCATCATGTTTTTGAACAAATTTGGGTTGAAGAGAGAAGGGATTAGGGTTAGGCTTTGAATGGAGAAAGAAATTGTGGATTTTTTATTGAATTTTTTAGCAAGAAAAGAAGCAAAATGAAGTGGGAAAATGGGGATTCAGCAGCTGTAGGGGTCGGCCAGAAGTAGGAGGAGGGAGGTGAGGGAATTTTGGAGAAGTTTCTAGGTCATTACAACATCATATGATATCATTTCATGCTTTCATATCCACCTTTTTACAAAAAAACCCTTTTTTCATCATTTTTTTCATAATTTTCCCACCAAAAAGCTAAAAGTTTGCAAGCCATGTTATAATTTTATTAACACCATATTTTAGCTTATAAAGATTCCTAATTATGAAATTTACCTAATTAAATTTGTATTTATCCCTAATTTAATATATTTTAAAAAGGCTTAAAATAATAAAAAAATAATTAATTACGAATTTTTTTTTTATTTAACTAGATAATTATAAGTGACATTTTAGTGACAAAACTATAGTAATATCTTATCTAAATTTTGTATAATTAGGTCTACAATGAAAATTATCAATTTTGACTTTTTACGGAAAAAGCCGAAAAATTAGCCGATTACCGAAAAACTGCCTAAACGATTTTCGAAGGGTTACAGGAGTAATACGGAAAGAGAATCTCATTCTCCTTTAGAATAATCCAGGAATTTTATGCACAAGTATTCTCCTCCCTAATCTTATCATAGGACATAATAGTTATACCCGGTTTTTTTTTTTGGTTCTCTACTTCTAACTTATATTCTGTGAATATCTCAAAAGCTTCGGACTTATGTTTCAACAGGAACATATGGCTGAATCTTGAGAGATTATCAAAGAACGTAATGAAGTACATGTAGGGTTCCTAGGCACTCTAATGGAGTCTCACAAGTGATCAAACATGCACAAATCAAATTTTTCGGGTGCCGAGAAAACCTAGAACGGATAGTTAACTAGATATTTAGGCAAAGCAAGCAAGTAAACGGAAATATAGAAATAGGGAAGGGGCTACAACCTTTGTAGATCCGGTCCACCACTTCGTGAGCTCCATGATGATCTCCCTCCACTGTCCAAATCGAACTCACGACTCTAGCATTGGCATCATCGAAGAATGGGCGGGCTTGATCGTCGGTTCGATGCCGAAGATGATCTACGTCGAAGCATCACAAGAACAAGCTCCAACTTCACCAAGCTTTGAAAACTTGTGAAGTAAACACCCTATACAACTTGGCAAGAGGTAGAGGATGAAGAAATAGGAAGTGGGTAGACTTTATATTTGGATTTCTCACTCAATTTCACTAGTTGCCATTAATGGCCACTAGCTTTCTTCATGTTGAAGAAGATGAAGAAGAAGAAGAAGATATGATAAGTCTTAATAATTAGATAAAATAAATCAATACTTATCATACTTTCAACTATGGTTTAGTGTAGAGATTTAACCAAGGTTTAGAAGAGTGGTTAGGGTTAAAGAAGAGACAAGAATGGTAGACTTTTTCAAAGCTTCAAGAAGCTTCAAAGAAAAGACAAACTAAGCCACCATTTCTTTTTCTCTTTATCTTTTCCAAAACAATAATGAATGGATAAATAAATAAGAGAAAAGAAACCCTAACCATTCACTAAACATGGTTTAATCTTTACACAAACCCAAAAGAGCAAGTATCATCAAATATGATACAATCTTGTGCACAAAAGTATATCACATATACAATGTGTACAAACCAAGTGAGTAAATCCATTTAAAGTGAACCAATACTAGTTAACGCAAAGTAATATATCAAATATATAATTATACATTAAATCATTAAATCAACACTTGATTCAATGATCCAGTTATATCGCATATAACCGGCTAGTATCCAATGTATCGGCTTATCGAATCAATCCTTGATTCGATAACTAGGTTATATCGCATACAACCATCCGACACATTCATCGCGAGAATGAAATACGGTATCATATACACGCATTATTCTCGGTCCCGCACATATCTTATATGCGCTCCTATTTCGTTTCGCTTGAGCCAGGAAACCTCTGTGTAGGACTCTAAAGACTCGTCAATACGCCGGCAGCGGATGATGATCATATTAAACACCCACAAGCCGCAAGCGGTCTGCTAAACGTAACGGCCACCCGGGTATTGAGCGATCAGAAGATCGACGAGCAAGCCCGCTCATACTCCTGTGAATCCAACCAGTAACACTTACCGTATAGTCCGGTCTGTTCGTATGATATGTCGCATATCTCGCCTAGGGGTGGTAAACGTCAGACCCCAGTAGCTTGATAAGTCATGCCGACGTGAGGTCCATAACATTCGTGAAACTACTGATAACACTTACCAGTAGGTCACTGTTCATATCTGAATACTGCATTTTATACCGCCCATTCTTACGCTCGTGTGTTTATAGGTAAGTGCTTTTTATCCGTGTTTATCACATATTTGCAGAATACAGGTTCTCGGTTCTAAAACGGTGAAATTCATGGAAAACACGACAATATCCGGGTTCCTGCCAACCACTGATAAAACACTGTCTCCGCTCTTCATCCGTATGTTACCAGATATCAGTTAAGAGACAAAATGTCAAATCATTGTCGTTATCAGGCACAAGGCTCAATGGTAGCACAAGATCCAAGAGATCTACGCGGAGCTCGAGGCAATCATGACAAAAACATCCACAAAAAGTCCACCCTTCCTCAACAGAAATTCTGGAAGAATTGTGAATGTATTTTCAGAAAATATATGTACCAAACAGTTGGAAAAATCCAAACAGGGACCCCAACCAAAGACCACTGCCCAACTCCACAGTATGGCCGCGCAAGCGCGGCCAAAAGGGGGTATTGGCCGCGCTTGCGCGGCAAGGTGGGGCCCACTTACTGTCGTGATTCAGGGGTGTTTTGGGTACTTCATTTATGGTCTGCTGGTTGCCCTAGAACTTCAACTCTCTGCCTATAAATACAGCAGAACTGAGCTTAGCCAAGGGTGATTCTTTTGTATTCTTTTGTTCCTCTTTCTTTTGTAGTTTTTAGTTCTTTTTCTTCTTCTTCTTCATTCCTCTTCCATGAATTGTAGTGAGAGCTTTTTATGGATGTGAATAAAGATGAGGGTTTTGTATCATTCTCTTGTGCTTCTTCTTCCCCTTTGAGATTTTTGCTTTCTCTTGCTCATTCAACCTCTTCATTGAGCTTGAATGGTTAAGGGTTAGTTATTGATCTCAAAGGTCGTATTTTCTCCCGGGACTAGTTCTTCACTTCACATGCGTTTTCTACCCTTCCCTTGATCTTGCAACCTCTTCATTGAGCTTGCAAGTTTAAGGGTTGGCTATTGAGCACATGCTTGGCTTGGGTTCTACTTCCGTGTTCTTTTCTTGTTCTTTTTATTACTCGCTTTTTATTACTTGTCTTTTTATTTCATGCATTTTATTCATGCTCTTTAATACTTGTATCTTTTCTTTTCTTTGTTCTTTTCTTTTTGTTCTCTTTTGTTTATATTGTGAATGTTGTAATTATTGTTCTTGTTAAGAATTAATACGGTTTTATAAGTTAACTTTTCTTTGCCAATTCCTTTTCCCGTTATTTTCCATTTGAACTTCGCCCAAACCATACGCAAGCGCTCCGTTAGGCACCGTACCCTGACAAGGTAACGGTGATTCCTAACCACGACCGGTTGCGTTCGGTTTGGCCGGAGGCGAAGGCAAGAGACAAGAACGGAAGGACAAGGGTAAATAAGCCGGATTCCACGAATACCGCGCTTAAATCCCCTAATCCACGTTGTTGCCGATTGCTTAGCTTCAATTGGTCAAGACTCGGCTCAAAGGTTTTGAGTACGGATTTCTTAGCTTATAATTTCGTATTTTCTTAACAACTTTATACTTGCAGATAAACACATAGGTTAGAACAAACAAACATACAAGATTCTTTATTGACTCGTCTAAAACAAGAAGGTAAGATAACACCATCTCCCTGTGGACCGACCCGTGCTCACCGGCTAGCTGCATAGCGACACCGTCCAGATCGCGGTTACACTTAAATTCTTTGAACATCCGACACGCCGAAAGCGTGCGATCAGTCACTGCAACCCTGGCCAGGGATTTCCTGTTATGGCCAGTCGAGCATAGCACAACATCAACCCCCAATACCGGGAGAGACGAATCCCCTTCTATCGCTCATTGCCTCCATGTGAATCGGGACTGTACCCAAAAACCACCTGTTTGCACGACTCAGTAGAGCCGTGGTAGGGTGGAAATCAAAGCACAGTGGGAGACACACAAGACTCTATGACGATCTCGGGTCAACAGACTAAGCTGTACCAGTGTCACCAGAGAACTGCCATCTGACGTGAGGTATAATACCATCTGGGAGTTCTCGGCGAGTCCGTTCAGTGTACCCAGTCTCCACTGAGCACCCGCATACCATCTTCGATGTCAAACACCAATGGATATGGGATCATCCATCGCCCATCACATGGGTCGAGAAGATATACGCTAGTCTACTCTGGAATATCGATGCCCCGTCACGATATTCCCACGACTAGGAACAATGAAGGATGTACTCATTGACTACCCAGGCCCCACTAGTATGATCTACATCATAGTCCTAGAAGTCGAGTACACATCCTAAGGGCTTTATCAACATGTAATCAGAGTGACAGAAAGTATACATGTTAAGATAAAGTGCAACCAGATAGCGTACTATCATGTCGAGCAAGAAAGTCCATCCTATATATGTCCCAGCATCCACTACAATATACATCCAATGTACAGTAATGGCCTCTAGGGCATACATATAACTAACAATCTCCCACTTGCACTAGGGCCATCTGTAGCAGTGGTTGCAGTATCACATACTCAACCATCCCCTAAAAGTCTCACTTTGGGAAAAAGGCCTTCGTGGGTGGATCCGCCGTGTTGTCCTCTGAGTCTTCTCTGCTAACCTCGATCACCCTGGAGATCAACTATCTCCATGATCAGGTGATGCTGCCTCAGAATTTGTCTGGGTTACTGATGGGACCAGGGTTCCAGGGCCAAAGCCACACTTCCATTGTCATACAATGGCAGGAACCTAGTTCATCTTATGAACCAATATACACCCAAACTTCCTCTTTGGTAGTATCTTCAATAGCGATGTTACCAGCCTTTATCGTCTAGTTTGCCACGGTATCTAGCTTGGAACTCTTCCAACATACCGTCCCTTTACTGAGGGTAAAGACAGTTCCTGTGACTGACATTCAGTCGTCTTTATCACCCTGGAACACTTCCAGTGATTCTCCCCAGGATCGATTGATACAATCTCACTATACCTAGTGAGAACCATAATATCCCTTTAGATCTATCTCATAGGTCCAAATCTCAGGATTTAGGAGGTATCATCTTTATCCTATTTGGAGAATCCTTGTGATAATAGGAGATTGATCGATCGTAGTATAGGAAACTCTTTTCCTATCAAGAGTATGTTGTCTACGTACAATACGAAGATGACCACCTTACTCTCTACTACCCTTTTGTATATACAAGGTTCGTCTACCATTTTGATGAAGTCAAACACTTTGACTATCACATCAAAACAGACGTTCCAACTCCGCGATGCCTGCTTCATTATGTAAAGCAACTTGCACACGTTTCCGCTGCTCCTACTGTTTACGAAGACCTCTGGCTGTGTTCTTATAGACGTTCTCTTCTAAATCAGTATTTAGAAAAGCAGTCATGGCACCCAACCGCCAGATATCGTAGTCATGGTATGTAGCCGTGGTAAGTAGGATCTGGACAGACTTAAGCATAGCTACTGGAAAAAGGTTTCATCATTATCCACGCCTGGTCGATGACGAAAACCTTTAACAGGTCTAGCTTTGAAAGTCTCAACTTTTCCATCTAAACCAAGTAATCTTCTCAAGATATACTTGCTCTTGATGGGGATTTAACCCTTCAGATATAGCAGCTAAAGTCCATACTTTGCTGGTGTACATGGATTCCATCTCAGATCGCTAAGCATCCAGCCATTCTTACAGAGTCCCTACTCTCGATGGCCTGCTCGAAACTAGTTGGGTCATCATCTCATGATGCAATCCTTGCTCCCACTGTCATCGAGAAACCGAGGTATCTCTCAGGCGGATCAGGAACCCTACTAGATCGGCGGAGAGGCTGAGGTTCGTCGGGAACTATAGAATCTTATGGTTCTGTCAAATCATCAACTGCAGTTTTGTATAGCTGGAACCTTTCCAGTTCTACAGAACTGATCCTGCCTCGATCTTGTCCGGATTTTGCTTTAAACATAGGCCGGACAACCCCAAATCTTAACTCGCTTAAGATATGGGTTCTTCCCATACCATATCTTATATGGAGTGGTAGGCAGTGATTTGATTCAAACCTAATTCAATAGGTATGCAGCTTCTCAAGTGCATAACCCCAAAAGGAAATAGGTAACTCAGTAATACTCATCATAGAGCACACCATATCTAATATTGTGCAATTGCTCCGCCCTGATACACCGTTGTGCTGTGGTGTATTCAGAGGAGTAACACTGAGAGAAAATCTCATTCTCCTTTAGAATAGTCCAGGAATTCTATGCACAAGTATTCTCCTCCCTGATCTTATCATAGGACATAATACTTATACCCGTATTTTGGTTCTCTACTTCTAACTTATATTCTGTGAATATCTCAAAAGGTTCGGACTTATGTTTCAACAGGAATATATGACTGAATCTTGAGAGATTATCAGAGAATATAATGAAGTATAAAGAACCAGTCCTGGCATGTGTAGACAGGAGACTTTACATACATCATCATATATCAGTCCCAAAAGTTCATTAACTCTTTCTCGGCTTCCAGTAAGCAGAGCTGGTGTCATTATATCTTTGTGACATGACTGGCAAGTTTCACAAGATGTAAATTTAAACTGATTTAAATATGCATCTAAAAAGTAACTTCAGCCAGTCGGGTCGCATTGATATGACCTAGTCTACAATGCCTCAAAAATGATTCGTTCATTTCTGAACTCTTCCTCTTGTGTGTGTTCAGTATACAAGGAACTGTAGTTTGATTTAGAACGTCAATGCTTTTAGATGACGTGCCTGAACCGATCAACTTTTGATATAGGAAATGTTCAAAACATTATCCATCAATACAAAATTATATCATTTCTTTACTAATAAAGAGACTGATATGATTTTGTATATCAGGTTCGGTATCTAATAGCATTTGTTCAGAATCAATGTATTGGTAATACAGGGTGACAGTGACCAACAGACTTGGCTGCAACACTTGCCCCGTTTTCTGCCTCATGAAACTTATCACCCATTCTCAGTTTTTCTACCTTTTTGTAGCCCTATGTAACATATTACATATCTGGGATCCTGATCCGGTATCATATACCCAGGATGCAGAGGATACTGAGAAACAGTTCTTTGTAATGAACACACCCGAAGGAGATGCATCTCATGCACTTTCTTCGTTTGGGCGGCATGGGAATCCTGGCATTCCCCTATTTCCTGCTCTGTCTTATAACAATTATAAGTTGGAGCGGGACCAACGTTCCCCAGCTCAGTATAACAAGCGGGTTCGGTCAATACATCCATATTATTATCTTGATTAAGGCGTGACATGGTCGCTACCAGGAGAGAGAGAAGAAAACACTCTGCGTGCGCTCTTGCAAGATCAGATTGGTTATATATTTTATCTAATCAGGATGGCTCCCACTGTTTTTGTCAAATCTTCCTTCAAACCTTAAAAGGAAAGACTAGCCGGGATTAATTACACTCTACAAGTTCGCCAATCTTTCAGCCAGGCCAGTGTCGGTACTTTGAGGGAGGTTCCCCGTGCTTTCGCACGGACCTAATTACAGTAAACCTCGTTTTCCCAGAGGCGTAACCCCGTTGACACCTTTTTATACACCTACTTGATCGGCTAATTGTAAAGTGCAAAACTCTCCCAGGAGTAACAATTACTCGCAGTGGGTATCGGGATCCAACTATCACATAGAAGGTATGCAATCTCATTGCAAATTTCAACACTTGAAACTCCCGATAAAGGTTTTTACCCCTAGCACCTATGACCTTAACTATGGTAAACAAATCACAAGTACTAGTCAAGTTCTACCCGTCATTTCGTGATTAATTAGACCCACCCACATGACCCTTAACTAAGGTCAACAAAGTCACGCGACTGTCCTAACTAATCGCATCATATGCGGTGTAGGAAGACATCACTTAGCTACCGTACACTGTGCCTTGACTATGGTCAACAAACATAGCACGAATACTAAGTACTCTACTTCCTAAAATGACGGAGGGTTGCGGCTGGTTTTTGTGAAACCTTTAACGCTTTGAACTTGATCTCGTTGCGGAATCAAATGGTTTTTAAATGGAATGTTTTTGAGGCTTTTCTAGTTTTGCTAAAGGGGTCACTCCCGGTGAAGGGATCGTCGGCCCTTTCCTCGTCGAATGAGGTGCGGGATATATCATATATATCACTGTGCAAAGCAGAAACTATAGAAGCGATCAAAATACAAACCGAGGGTTGTAGCATCTGCCAGTTATTGCTAAAGGAGTCACTCCCGGTGAAGCGATCTCGGTCCTTTCCTTATCGAATAAGGTGCAGGATGTTCTACAAGGAACACCACGATGCAAAGCAAGAACTGTAGCTACCTGTTTTATTTTGAAATTCTATTCCACAACATCAATTAGGTTTATTTTCTTTCATTAATCTCATTAATGAATATCCCATCAATTAAGTCCACCTAATCATCACAGATAAATATAACGTACGCTTATGCCATCCGCATTCGCCTCGATGTCCCGTCTGCACCGTTAGGTTAGGTAACTAACGCCAGAGCGAGGCCGGGCTAGCGCGGGTGTAAAACATAAGCAACGTCTATATAATATATCATATATACTATATATAATACTTATCACAGAACATCACATGATCACAGATAAATCATAGCAGAAGAAACATATGAAATATTGGATATACTAGGACGTCCGTGTTTTCAATACGAGCCAGTATAAAACACGGATTCCACGGTCGTGATGAATAGCCAATCCCACACCCCTAGACCCCTACGAGAGCGGCAAGCAACCCTACCAATTCTAGGGTTAGGAGACCCGGACTCGACTCCTCGAGATGGTCTCCCACTGGACCCTAGAACCCGGTTACTTGTGCTCCCCTCCTTGGGTCTATCCTAATGCGGAAAAGTAAATAATATATAAAAGGTGACTACTTCCGCTACCTGGAAGTGTCCCAATAAAAGAATATTACATACAAGTTTTTACATGAATGAAAATGAAAAACACTCATCTCACATAAAACCCCCCGGCTATTCAAACACGACAATCCAATATAACATATCCAGCAACACATAACATCACATGTCATCAACGTAAGTAAATATGCGCATCCCAATTGTCGTTGACATATAGCAACGAAACCGGCGATATCACATATTACACTTACGGTCACAGAAAAGAAAGTGTAAAACTACAACAGTTGGAATTCGCAACCACCTCAGACATCGCATGCCTGACCAAATGAATTACTTAGACATCGCATGCCTAACAATTATAAACCCCGCATTTTAGTCTCATTATCGAAAACTCTTTTCAATATCAAGTCGGGCAATTCAACAGGATTCCCGACATTCTGATCGAATGCTCGTCGCAAACTTTAGTAGGCGGCCGCACCCCTAACGCCGTCGACGAAGTGCACCAAGGCGGAACACCGCTACCGGGAGCACCTGAACGGATGCTTTCGGCGACGGGGTTCTCCTACAGTCACTTGGTCGGGGCTATGGAGTGAGGCTGTCTATTAAGTTTACCCGGCGAGTATCCGCGTACGCTACGTGATTGCGATGGACTTTTGATCACATCAAAATTCCGTGGCAACCGATCAAGTAAGACTAAACTGCTATGTTTATAACATTCATTCCGTTATCTCATAACTATTTGCGAATTCCAATTATTGTATCACATTCCGGATAAATAGAAAATGCTAAACTTTTCGATCGAACAATCGAACACCCAAGTTTTCCCGATACAGCTCAACACATGAAATAAGTCTAACAACATTCAGTTCGTGCCTCAGTACCAACGGTCCAGCCGTAGAAGGGTCAAGCCAACGCCTCACATGTGGCACGCCGTACTGCCCCAAACCCGAAGGTTGAAAGGGCAGTTCAAGACGGTCACATAATCGAGTTAAGGTTTGTTGTCTTCTAGAGGGTCCATCACGTTACTTGCACTACTTAGAACGTCGTTAAACTACGGAAAAATCCAACAATTGGAAATTTCCCGGCAGGGGAAAAAGTGGGTATTTATATCCGGTCGAACTTTTTAATATATTCTAAAAATACCCGGAAAAGCACACCGACAAAAATTAGACAGTCCGATCGAATACACCGAGTCCCCAATACAACTCAGAAAATGCAACTCTGGGAAAAATTATTAAAAAACCCCAGGAAAAGCAGCACAGACAACTAAGAATTACTGTGCAAAATATGATGCACATAACGACAAAATGGCCGCGGAACCGCAGCACGAGCCATGCTCGTGCCGCGGATCCGCGGCTCTTTGATGGAATTACTCCATCGAAATTCACAGTAATTCTTAAATTAGCCTGCTGATTTTTCTGGATATTTTTAATGTGGAAAAATCCTCGAAATTAAAAAATGTACAGAGAGCATATTCAAAGTCGGGGTTTTGGGTCGATCGGACTTCTAACTCCGTCAGGACTTCGCCTAAGGCTCTAGCTAGGCTATGATACCACTGTAGGGTTCCTAGGCATTCAAATGGAGTCTCACAAGTGATCAAACATGCACAAATCAAATTTTTCGGGTGCCGAGAAAACCTAGAACGGATCGTTAACTAGATATTTAGGCAAAGCAAGCAAGTAAACGGAAATATAGAAATAGGGAAGGGGCTACAACCTTTGTAGATCCGGTCCACCACTTCGTGAGCTCCACGATGATCTCCCTCCGCTGTCCAAATCGAACTCACGACTCTAGCATTGGCATCATCGAAGAATGGGCGGGCTTGATCGTCGGTTCGATGCCGAAGATGATCTACGTCGAAGCATCACAAGAACAAGCTCCAACTTCACCAAGCTTTGAAAACTTGTGAAGTAAACACCCTATACAACTTGGCAAGAGGTAGAGGATGAAGAAATAGGAAGTGGGTAGACTTTATATTTGGATTTCTCACTCAATTTCACTAGTTGCCATTAATGGCCACTAGCTTTCTTCATGTTGAAGAAGATGAAGAAGAAGAAGAAGATATGATAAGTCTTAATAATTAGATAAAATAAATCAATACTTATCATACTTTCAACTATGGTTTAGTGTAGAGATTTAACCAAGGTTTAGAAGAGTGGTTAGGGTTAAAGAAGAGACAAGAATGGTAGACTTTTTCAAAGCTTCAAGAAGCTTCAAAGAAAAGACAAACTAAGACACCATTTCTTTTTCTCTTTATCTTTTCCAAAACAATAATAAATGGATAAATAAATAAGAGAAAAGAAACCCTAACCATTCACTAAACATGGTTTAATCTTTACACAAACCCAAAAGAGCAAGTATCATCAAATATGATACAATCTTGTGCACAAAAGTATATCACATATACAATGTGTACAAACCAAGTGAGTAAATCCATTTAAAGTGAACCAATACTAGTTAATGCAAAGTAATATATCAAATATATAATTATACATTAAATCATTAAATCAACACTTGATTCAATGATCCAGTTATATCGCATATAACCGGCTAGTATCCAATGTATCGGCTTATCGAATCAATCCTTGATTCGATAACTAGGTTATATCGCATACAACCATCCGACACATTCATCGCGAGAATGAAATACGGTATCATATACACGCATTATTCTGGTCCCGCACATATCTCATATGCGCTCCTATTTCGTTTCGCTTAAAGCCAGGAAATCTCTGTGTAGGACTCTAAAGACTCGTCAATACGCCGGCAGCGGATGATGATCATATCAAACACCCACAAGAGGCAAGCGGTCTGCTAAACGTAACGGCCACCCGGGTATTGAGCGATCAGAAGATCGACGAGCAAGCCCGCTCATACTCCTGTGAATCCAACCAGTAACACTTACCGTATAGTCCGGTCTGTTCGTCTGATATGTCGCATATCTCGCCTAGGGGTGGTAAACGTCAGACCCCAGTAGCTTGATAAGTCATGCCGACGTGAGGTCCATAACATTCGTGAAACTACTGATAACACTTACCAGTAGGTCACTGCAACCCTGGCCAGGGATTTCCTGTTATGGCCAGTCGAGCATAGCACAACATCAACCCCCAATACCGGGAGAGACGAATCCCCTCCTATCGCTCATTACCTCCATGTGAATCGGGACTGTACCCAAAAACCATCTGTTTGCACGACTCAGTAGAGCCGTGGTAGGGTGGAAATCAAAGCACAATAGGAGACACACAAGACTCTATGACGATCTCGGGTCAACAGACTAAGCTGTACCAGTGTCACCAGAGAACTGCCATCTGACGTGAGGTATAATACCATCTGGGAGTTCTCGGCGAGTCCGTTCAGTGTACCCAGTCTCCACTGAGCACCCGCATACCAACTTCGATGTCAAACACCAATGGATATGGGATCATCCATCGCCCATCACATGGGTCGAGAAGATATACGCTAGTCTACTCTGGAATATCGATGCCCCGTCTCGATATTCCCACGACTAGGAACAATGAAGGATGTACTCATTGACTACCCAGGCCCCACTAGTATGATCTACATCATAGTCCTGGAAGTCGAGTACACATCCTAAGGGCTTTATCAACATGTAATCAGAGAGACAGAAAGTATACATGTTAAGATAAAGTGCAACCATATAGCGTATTATCATGTCGAGCAAGAAAGTCCTTCCTATATATGTCCCAGCATCCACTACAATATACATCCAATGTACAGTAATGGCCTCTAGGGCATACATATAACTAACAGTCCAAAGAACCGGTCTTGGCATATGTAGACAGGGGACCTTGCATACATCACTATGCATCAGTCCCAAGAGTTCACTAACTCTTTCTCTATTTCCAATAAACAGAGCTATGGTCATTTAATCTTTGTGACATGACTGGCAAGTTTCATAAGATGTAAATTCAAACTAATTTACATATGCATCTAAATGTAACTTCAGCCAGTCGGGTCGCATTGATATGACCTAGTCTACAATGCCTTAAGAAGGATTCGTTCATTTCTGAACTCTTCCTCTTGTGTGTGTTCTGTATACTAGGAACTGTAGTTTGATTTAGAACGCCAATGCTTTGAGATAACGTGCCTGATCCGATCAACTTTTGATATAGGAAATGTTCAAAACAATATCCAACAATAAAAAATTATATCCTTCTTTACTAATAAAGAGATGGATATGATTTTGTACATCAGGTTCGGTATCAAATAGCATTTGTTCAGAATCAATGTATTGGTAATACAGGGTGACAGTGACCAACAGACTTGGCTGCAACACTTGCCCCGTTTTCTGTCTCATGAAACTTATCACCCGTTCTCAGTTCTCTTACCTTTCTGTGGCCCATGTAACGGATTACATTTGCGGGATCCTGATCCGGTATTAAATACCCAGGACGTAGAGGATACTGAAAAACAGTTCTTTATAATGAACACACCCGAAGGAGATGCATCATATGCACTTTCTTCGTTTGGGCGGCATAGTAATTCTGGTATTCCCCTATTTTCTGCTCGGTCTTATAACAATTATAAGTTGAAGCGGGAGAAACATTCCCCAGCTCAGTATAACAAGCGGGTTCGGTCAATACATCCATATTATTATCTTGATTAAGGCGTGATATGGTCGCTATCTGGAGAGAGAGAAAAGAAAACACTCTGCGTGCGCTCTTGCAAGATTAGATTGGTTATATATTTTATCTAATCAGGATGGCTCCCACTGTTTTTATAAAATCTTCCTTCAAACCCTAAAAGGAAAGACTAGACGGGATTAATTACACTCTACAAGTTCGTCAATCATTCAGCCAGGCCAGTGCCGGTACTTTGAGGGAGGTTCCCCGTGCTTTCGTACGGACCTAATTAAAGTAAACCTCGTTTTCCCAGAGGCGTAACCCCGTTGACACCTTTCTAGACACCTACTTGATCGGCTAATTGTAAAGTGCAAAACTCTCCCAGGAGTAACAATTACTCGCAGTGGGTATCGGGATCCAACTATAATATAGAAGGTATGCAATCTTATTGCAAATTTCAACACTTGAAACTCTCGATAAAGGTTTTTACCTCTAGCACTTATGACCTTAACTATGGTCAACAAATCATAAGCACTAGTCAAGTTCTACCCATCATTTCATGATTAATTAGACCCACCCACATGACCCTTAACTAAGGTCAACAAAGTCGCGCGATTGTCCTAACTAATCGCATCATATGCGGTGTAGGAAGACACCACTTAGCTACCGTACACTGTACCTTGACTATGGTCAACAAACACAACACGAATACTAAGTACTCTACTTCCTAAAATGACGGAGGGTTGCGGATGGTTTTTATAAACACCTTTAACGCTTTGAACTTGATCTCGTTGCGGAATCAAATGGTTTTTATATGGAGTGCTTTTTAGGCTTTTCTAGTTTTGCTAAAGGGGTCACTCCCGGTGAAGGGATCGTCGGCCCTTTCCTCATCGAATAAGGTGCAGGATATATCATATATACCGCTGTGCAAAGCAGAAACTATAGAAGCAATCAAAAGACAAACCGATGGTTGTAGCATCTGCCAGTTATTGCTAAAGGAGTCACTCCCGGGGAAGGAATCTCGGTCCTTTCCTTATCGAATAAGGTGCAGGATGTTCTACAAGGAACACCTCGATGCAAAGCAAGAACTGTAGCTACCTGTTTTATTTTTGAAATTCGATTCCACAACATCTTTTAGGTTTATTTTCTTTCATTAATCTCATTAATGAATGTTCCATCATTTAAGTCCACCTAAACATCACAGATAAATATAACGTACGCTTATGCCATCCGCATTCGCCTCGATGTCCTGTCTGCCCCGTTAGGTTAGGTAACTAACGCCAGAGCGAGGCAGGGCTAGCGCAGGTGTAAAACAGAGGCAACGTTTATTTAATATATCATATATACTATATACTATATCTATCTGAACATATCACATGATCACATCACAGATAACGCAGCAGAAAATATCATATGAAATATTGGATATACTAGGACGTCCGTGTTTTTAATACGAGCCAGTATAAAACACGGATTCCACGGTCGCGATGAATAGCCAAACCCACATCCCTAGACCCCTACGAGAGCGGCAAGCAACCCTACCAATTCTAGAGTTAGGAGACCCGGACTCGACTCCTCGAGTTGGTCTCCCACTGGACTCCAGAACCCGGTTACTTGTGCCCTCCTCCTTGGGTCTATCCTAGTGCGGAAAAGTAAATAATATACAAAAGGTGACATCTTCCGCAACCTGGAAGTGCCCCAATAAAAGAATATTACATACAAGTTTTTTACATGAATGAAAATGAAAAACACTCATCTCACATAAAAAAACCGGCTATTCAAACACGGCGATCCAATATAACATATCCAGCGACACATAACATCACATGTCATCAACGTAAGTAAATATGCGCATCCCAATTGTCGTTGACATATAGCAACGAAACCGGCGATATCACATATTACACTTACAGTCACAGAAAAGAAAGTGTAAAACTACAACAGTTGGAATCCGCAACCTTCTTAGACATCGCATGCCTAACCATCTGAATTCCTTAGACATCACATGACTAACAATTATAAACCCCGCATTTTAGTCTAATTATCGAAAACTCTTTTCAATATCAAGTCGGGCAATTCAACAAGATTGCCGACATATTGATCGAATGCTCGTCGCAAACTTTAGTAGACGGCCGCACCCCCGATACCGTCGACGAAGGGCACCAAGACGGAACACCGCTGCCGTGAGCACTGGAACGGATGCTTTTTGGCGACGGGGTTCTCCTACAGTCACTTGGTCGGGGCTATGGGATGTGGCTGTCTATTAAGTTTACCCGGCGAGTATCTGCATACGCTACGTGATTGCGACGGACTTTTGATCATATCAAAATCCCGTGGCAACCGATCAAGTAAGGCTAAAGTGCTAGATTTATAATATTCAAATCAGTTATCTCATAACTACTTGTGGATTCCAAATATTGTATCACATTCCAGATAAACAGAAAATGTTAAACTTTCCGATCGAACAATCAAACACCCAAGTTTTCCCAAACAGCTCAACACTTGAAATAAGTTCAAAAAAACATCCATTTCATGCCACAGTACTAACGGTCCAGCCGTAGAAGGGTCAAGCCAACGCCTCACATGTGGCACGCTGTACTGCCCTAAACCCTAAGGTTCAAAGGGCAGTTCAAGACGGTCACATAATCGAGTTAAGGTTTGTTTTCTTCTAGAGGGTCCATCGCGTTACTTGCACTACTTAGAACGTCTTTAAACCACGGAAAAATCCAACATTTGGAAATTTCCCGACAAGGGAAAAATTGGGTATTTATATCCGGTCGAACTTTTTAACATATTCTAAAATTACCCGGAAAAACACATAGACAAAATTAGACAATCTGATCGAATCTACGAACTCCCAATACAACACAGAAAACTCAACTCTTGAGTAGAATTAAAAAATTCCCAGAAAATACAGAACTAACAGATAGGAATTACTGTGCAAAGAAAATGACAAGATGCTCTTATATGGCCGCGGAACCGCCGCACATGCCATGCTCGTGCCGCGGTTTCGCGGCCACTTGGTCGAGTTATGCGCACGTGCTTCACAGTAATTCTTAAAAAAGCCTGCTGATTTTTCTGCATATTTTTAATTCACAAAAAGGCCAGTTTTGAAAAATTGTACAGAGAAGGGTTTTGGATTAGGGTTTCGGGTTCGATCGGACTTCTAACATTGTCTACACTTCGCCTAAAGCTCTAGCAAGGCTCTGATACCACTGTAGGGTTCCTAGGCACACCCATGAGGCTCTACAACTGATCAACCATGCCAAAATCAAAAATTTCCATATGCCAAAGAACCCTATACTAGATCGTTAACTAGAGGTAAGGCGAAAGAATGCAAGTTAACAACTTTAACTAAAAGGAAAGTGACTACAACCTTTGTAGATCCGGTCCTCCACTTTCTTAGCTCCGTGACGATGTCCCTTCGCTGAGATCATCGGATCCTGAACTCTAACGTCGACTTCATCGGAGAAACGGGCGGGCTAGGTCGTCGACTTCGATGCCGAAGATAATCTACATCGAGGCAACTCAAGATCAAGCTCCATCTTCACTTGGTCATAGAACTTGTGAAGATAACACACTCTACTACATAGCAAGTGGTAGAGGATGAAGAAATAGGAAGTGGGTTCACTTTGGATTTGGATTTCTCACTCTTTTTCTCATGACACCATTGGAGGTAGCAAGGTTTCTTCTTCTTGAAGAAGAAGAAGAAGAAGGAATATGATAAGAACAATAAAATCAATTGATGAATAATATGATCTTATCATAATGCAACCATGGGTTAGTGTAACTAGTGTAGAGACTAAACTAGGGTTTAGGGGAATGGTTAGGTTAAGGAAAGAAACAAAATGGTCAAAGCTTTTCAAAGCTTCATGAAGCTTCAAATAAAAACCAAAAGAAGCCACCATTTTATTTCTTGCCCAAAAATAAATAAAATGAATAAGTGAATAATTTAAAACCCTAACCATTAACCTAAACATGGTTTATAGCATACACATACCCAAGTTTGCATGTATCATCAAACATGATACAAACTAGTGCACAATACTATATCATATATACAATGTGCACATCAAGTGAGAAAATCCATTTTAAGTGAACAAATACTAGTTAATGTAAAATAATATATCAAATATATAATAATACATTAAATCATTAAATCAACACATGATTTAATGATCCGGTCATACTGCATATAACCGACTACTATCAAGTGTATCATTGTATCGAATCAACACTTGATTCGGTAACCCGGCTATATCACATATAACCATCGGATGATATAAATTGCGAGAATAGAATACAGTATCACATATTGGTATTATTCTCGGTCCCGCACATATCTCATATGCGCTCCTATTTCGTTTCGCTTGGGCCAGGAAACCTCTGTGTAGGACTCTAAAGACTCGTCAATACGCCGGCAGCAGGTGATGATCATATCAAACACCCACAAGACGCAAGCGGTCTGCTAAACGTAACGGCCACCCGGATATTGAGCGATCAGAAGATCAACGAGCAAGCCCGCTCACACTCCTGTGAATCCAACCAGTAACACTTACCGTACAGTCCGGTCTGTTCGTCTGATATGTCGCATATCTCGCCTAGGGGTGGTAAACGTCAGACCCCAGTAGCTTGACAAGTCATGCCGATATAAGGTCCATAACAAGCGTGAAACTACTGATAACTCTTACCAGTAAATCACTGCAACCCTGGCCAGGGATTTCCAGTTATGGCCAGTCGAGCATAGCGCAACATCAACCCCCAATACCGGGAGAGACGAATCCTCTCCTATCGCTCATTGCCTCCATGTGAATCAGGACTGTACCCAAAAACCACCTGTTTGCACGACTCAATAGAGCCGTGGTAGGGTGGAAATCAAAGCACACTGGGAGACACACAAGACTCTATGACGATCTCGGGTCAACATACTAAGCTGTACCCGTGTCACCAGAGAACTGCCATCCAACATGAGGTATAATACCATCTGGGAGTTCTCGGCGAGTCCGTTCAGTGTACCCAGTCATCACTGAGCACCCGCATACCATCTCTGATGTCAAACACCAATGGATATGGGATCATCCATCGCCCGTCACATGGGTCGAGAAGGTATACGCTAGTCTACTGTGGAATATCGATGCCCCGTCTCGATATTCCAACTACTAGGAACATTGAAGGATGTACTCATGGACTACCCAGGCCCCACTAGTATGATCTACATCATAGTCCTGGAAGTAGAGTACACATCCTAAGGGCTTTATCAACATGTAACAGAGAGACAGAAAGTATACATGTAAAGATAAAGAGCAACCACATAGCGTACTATCATGTCGAGCAAGAAAGTCCTACCTATATATGTCCCAGCATCCACTACAATATACATCCAATGTACAGTAATGGCCTCTAGGGCATACATATAACTAACAAGTATAATGAATATGCAAGGGTGTGCGTGTAGGTTTAAATCTATTCTAGGGTTCGCGATTATGAACTACACTAGTTACTTTTAACCCTAAACTATCTATAATACACCTAACACAATATCCATGACACACTATAACTATCATATATATATAGTATATCAACTACGGACTGCGGGGGTGCTATACCCCATCCACCCGACTTCCCCTGTAGATATAATCTACTCATCTTGCGTCTTCATTGTCGACGTCACCACGCGTTTGCTTGTCGTCCCGAAGTCTTCATGGGGTACCTACACATTAACATATCGCAAATGCGTATTAAAACCAATTCCAAACTAAAACGGCATACGACTCTCAAGACGATACGCTATGATCTATAGGTTAGAACCTATGGGCAACGCCTTCCAAAACCATCAACTCCCTCGATATCGTTGTATAAACGCCAAATAGTCGTGGTAAAACACAATACACAAATTCAGACTTAAAAATACGGAATACGGAAACACGAATCCAAAACAACAACCAAGGAAAAAGGTTCCAGATTTCACCCTAAGTCAAATTAGACAAATCTATACATGCCAGGGGTCTAAACTACTAATAAGGGGGCACCAAAACAAATCCACCATTGTCTGGCCGCAAATTGCAGCCAGAATGGATAAATTTACGGCCGGGAAATGGAAGTAGGGGCTAGGGTTCTGGTGATAGCTTCCTTGTTGCCTGCACATGTCACTGTTCATTCAATATAATTTTCAGAGTCTCGGGTTGATAGCATATCTCATATAAGTTTCACAGATTTCATAACTTTTCCAATATCGGTTTCTATAAATCCGTATTCTGGGTTTAAGCTTCAGGTTTGGGTCTCCATTCCAGCACTAGGGTGTTTACCTAACCTCTACTGAGCTCAATTTCACATCATAATTCAAATTTTCCTCAAACCCTAACTAGGTTTTCCTCAAGTCCACAAAATCAAACAATATCGGTTCAATCTAAACATGGGGTAAAGGTATTGCATAAACTAAGCTTTAAGGTCCAGAAAATACCTCATTTGGCAACTCAAGAATTTTCTTGAGTTGCCTCTAGTGGCCAAAATCCTTGCTTTCTTGGTCCAATGTGTAGATCTTGAGCTTATGCACACTTTTAATGAAATGAGAGTAGGGTTTTGGTGTACTTTTAGAGGTGATTTGGGGCTTGAAAAGGGGAGGGAGAATGAGGTGCAGGAGCAGAAGCAGCAATGGAAGAAGAAAGAGGGAAATGAGGGAAGGGAAATGGCTAAGTCTTAGGTCAAAGGAGACCATACCTCTCTCTCACCAAACCTCATATAATAATCCCTTATTCCATTTTCTTTTCATTTTCTCCAAAACCTTATCACTAGAATAGTAACCCCAAAAGAAACATGGCAAGAAAAAAATGTAACACAAGTGTAGCAAAAGATATGTGCATGTTTTGCACAAAATTGCTAAAAAACCAATTAGCGTTTTTTAATCGAGATTAGCACTAAATTAGCATATAACTAATCATAAAAGCTCAAAAATGGCATAATTCCATAAAATACCCTATTTTAGAATTGTCCATAATTTTTCCAAAATTTTTCCCATTTATTTGTATTTAATAATACCGAAATATTAAAATATTCAATAAAATAATATTAAATTATAAAAATTCCCAAAAAAATTATTTTATTATTATGTTTTTTTGAAATGCTACATAACTGATCCAAATGACAAGTTGTGAGATATCTCTCAAATCGCCTCTTCACCGCCAATTGTGGCCAGGTAAGCACAAGTAAAGAAAGGAGGGATCCGCTCACGAATCACCGTGAGACGGGCCTTTTAAAATTAAATTTCTCACTTGTCTAGCCTAGGCACCACAAAGTCAGGTTTAGATAAACGACCGATTACCCACAACCTTCCTTTGTCCTAATGAGCGCAACAGTCCTTATTGGCTGAGTCTAAATATTTTTTAATTAACTCGAGGGTTTATGCATTTTCTTTTTATGATTTTTGGGGTCCTAGGAAGGGTAATGAAATCCCCACCCAATCTGGATTGGTGTTATAGCCCCTTAAAAAGTCCGTATTAAAAATTCAAAGCAGTAAACACAAAAAATCTAAAACACTTTGCCAAAAAAAAAATTTCATTTTATTTGCGGCGCAAAGAATCCTGCACAAGATTGATTTATTGGAAAGGGAGAAGAAGTTTTTGTGCAAAGAACCCTGCAGGAAAATTTTTCAGTGGAGTTCAGGGGGTTACAGAGGAGACAAGAAATACTCACAGAGGGATTTGAAGGGCTGACGTCACCAAGTCGCAGTGGATCCGCGGTCAAAAGCAAGAAGTCGCGGTGGTTTCGCGGTGTTTAAGTGGGTTCAATCCTCCAAAATTCTTCTGTTTTCTGTTGTGGTTCTCCTCTGTCTGTTCAGATCTTCTGTTTGCTGTTTTGTTCACTGGCTTTGCTCTAGATCTGAATTTGTCCTTATTCCTTTCCTGCGCAATTCACACAAAACCCTTCAAAAAATAACAAGATGATATTTTTTATGTTTTTTTTATTTTCAATTTTTTATGATTTTTTCAATTTTAACTAACCCGAAATTACAAAAAGAAAATAACTACCGTTATCCTCGGCAACGGCGCCATTTGATTGGTAGATGTTTTGCGTGCGTTTGAAATCAAAGAAAAAGAATTACCGCAATCAATAACGGTGTCGCTTGGTAGCTAGCCGATTGAGTGCGGGTCGGTCCACGGGGAAAATGTGTTCATTTCTAATTGTTCTAACGAGTTAATTCCTATTTTTGGTAGGTTTTGAATTTTATAAACACTAAAATTGAATTTGATTTGGATTAAAACCTTGCTAGGGTTAGGATTAGGTTAGTTTGGAAAGTTAATTCTACTCACTGCTTTCTTTGCCCTAATTAAGAATATAGGTGTTAAGGTAATAATTAACAAAGGGGATTAGCACGACAAGGAAGAAATGTAGTTTCTTCCTTTTGGTCCTTGTCCGTCCTTTCTTAACTCTTAGCCCTAATCTCTATGTAAATCAACCACTACCGGTCTTAACTAGGGAATCACCGCTATCTCGTAGGATAGGGTGCCATAGTGAGCGGTGGGTTACATCGAGTCCTAATTTATAAAGTTATGAGGGCAAGAAAGGAGTGAGAGATATCCATCTCTCAAACCTACCCAATCCTAACCCTAACAAGTGAGGAACTACTCACTCATTAGGGAAACAGCGAAAAAATTCATTTTTATAAATTTTCTTTTTTAATTAACTAATGAACTTGCAGATCAATAAGGCAGGTAAAAAAATGCAGAGAAATAAAATTGCAACTAAGAAGAACACAAGATAAAAAGAAAACAACTTACTTTATTGATGCACTCTTGAAGGATTGCAAAGGAATTGAAATTTAATCTTGAATTAAAAAGAGGCATGCCTAATTAGGCTTTAGGGTTTCCTATTTATAGATAGGAGAAACCCTAGGGTTTACATATGATCCACATCTAAAATTACAAAACTACCTTAAGAAAGCCGAGTCAACGTACCGACACCACGGACAAATTGCACCGACACGTACTCAGCACGGCCGCGGAACCACGGCGGAAAGCCATGTTTGGCCGCGGATCCGTGGCCATATTTTGGGGTCTTGAGTTCATTTTCTCAGGGCTTTTTCATGTTGCTTTTTCCTTCTGTTTTCTTCACTTGGTTCATCAGAATCTTTTCCAGATTTCCAACAGTGCAGAATTTTTGAACTTTTACCGTAAGCTTCGCTTTGAAGTCTTGTATCTTGTGCTGCCCTTGAACTGTCTTGTGCATGGAACTGTTTACGGATCTTCATTAGGTGGCATCATACGGATTCATCTTTTGTTGGCTGTAGTCTCACTTTTGTAACGTCTTTTCATGAATTCCATTGTATTGTTCTGAGAACCTGTAACCTGCAACTACTTAGCAGACATGGATCAAAAGCACCTATTTATTTGTAAAATGATTAAGAATGGGGAATGTAATAATGCAAAATTATGATATGAATAGCCACATTGGCCAAAAATCCGGCCTCACCCGTTTTCCAGAGAGGGAATGCTTCGTGTTTTGGTCTGTGGTCTTGTTACTTGGATCTAGGGTTTCAGGAGTTTTTTATTTTTGCCAATTTTGAATATACTGTCAATTCTTTACTGTGGCAATACGGGGTGCTTCGAAGTCACAGTTTTAACATCGTTTAATATTTCAAGTTCTGATATATGTGTTCGTAAACTTCCGCTAATTGCTATATGTCGGTTAGTTGGGGGTTGCACATATCTGTGATGCTTTTGTGGTTTGTGTATATGAATATTGTTGGATTGTCGTGAATGAATAGTCGGGGATGTGAGGTGTAATATTCTTTCATTCGATGTAAAATTTGTAAAGTGATGTAATATTATTTTGTGGGGCACATCCGGGTTGAGGTTGTAGCCACCGTTGTATTATTTCTTTTACTGTTTATTGCTCCTATGATAGACCCAAGGAGGGGTGAACAAACAACCGGGTACTTTGAAGTGCCGAGTAGCCTACTCACGTTGATGAGGGAGGTTGCTTCACTTCGGATATTTGGCGGGTAGTTTTCCCCACCCGTAGGGGTCTGGGGTGGAGTTTGGCTATTTATCGCGACCGTGGAATCTGTCTTTCGTTACAGGATTAAATGAAACGCGGAATTCCTAGTATATCCAATGTATCCATCTGTGATCTGGAATGCCTATTATTGCGTCTGACGAATGGATATTATTATTATATATATTATATAATAGACATTGCTTATGTTTTGCATCCGAGTTAGTCCAGCCCCAAGCTCTGGCGTTAGTTATCTGACCTAACGGTGTAAGACAAGGCCCCGTGGCGAATGCGGATGACATAAGCATACGTTGTATTTTCGACTTTTTCTGCAATGGTAGGTTAATTGATAGGATTGCATTACGTTAATGCAAAGCAAAAAAACCAAAGCTGAATCGTTGGAACAATTTTAAAACCGCTCGGTTTTTTCAAAAACAGCAAAACTTTTAAAAATGCGGAGCTTAAACCACTCCTTTTAAAAGCTATCAGGTTCCTTCGATTATATCAAGTTCACTACGTTCACAGTTTCGCCAAAACCATTCGTAGCCCTCCGTCATTTCAGTTGGATATTCAATAGTATCCAAGCTATGTATTTTGACCTTCGCCAAGGCATAGTGATTGGTAGCTGCTGAATATCCATCTGTTGCATAGAAAGATGCGTTGGTTTGGGATAGTCGTACTACTATTTTGGCCTTCGTCAAGGGTATGTGCGGGTGGGTTCAAATTAACCTGGAGAATAACGGGTAGAACTTGACAGGTGACTTATATGTTGGCCTTCGTCAAGGTCATAAGAGCATGGGGCAAAAATCTACATTGGGAGTTTCTAAAGAAACTGAAACTTGCTAGTGTTGCATACCATTTGGAGTGTGATAATTTTGGTAGGATTCCTTCGACTTTATCACACAATGATATTTGGATCCCGATCCTACTGTGAGTATATGCTACTCCTCGGGAGATTTTGTCACTTAACGATCAATGCTATAAACCAAGTAGGTGTCTAGAACAGTGTTAATGGGGCTACGCCTCTAGGGAAAAGAGCTTAATTTATTAAGGAACTTCGCGAAAGCGTCGTAAAACCTCCCTCGAAGTACCGACACTTTCCTAGCTGAAAGTTTAAGCAAGTATTGTACGGTGAGATTAATCCTAACTAATTCTTCTTTTATGGTTTGAGGAAGGATTCGAGAAACAGTGGGAGCTATCCTGTTTAGGTAAACTAAAAACAAATCTAAACTTGCAAGAGTATCATGCTAAAGTGTTTCTTCTTTTTCTCCTAATTGCAGCAACCAAGATGACGGGCCTTAAGTTACTATTAGATAAAAATATATTGACAGGGCCAAACTATAAAGATTGGTTCAGGAATGTCAAGATGGCAATCACGTATGAAAAATGGGGCTATGTCCTTACTACTAAAGCCCCCGCCGTCCCAGATCCTGACTCGAGTGTCGCGGATATTGAGATCCGTAAGACCTGGGAGATTGACTGCGCGAAGGAAAAGTGCCTCGTGCTGGCCTCTATGGACAATGAGCACCAGAGGCGGCACGAGAATATGGATCTTGAATCCATATTCCTCTATACCAAGGAACTATATGGAGGGCAATCTTGTATCGCAAGACACGAGACCTCGAAGAAGCTATTTCAGGCGAGGTTGGCCGTCGGGTCATCTGTAGGGGAACACGTCCTTAAGATGACCGGCTACATTGAGGCTCGCGGACCTAGGGACCACGTTGGAGAATGAGCTATATATTGACTTAATTCTGTAGTCCCTCCCTTCCACCTATGCCCAGTTTACCTTGAATTTTAATATTCAAGGTAAAGAAGTTGAACTTTCGGAACTCCTCAACATGTTGAGGAGTGTTGAGGGCACCCTGCAGAAATCCAGGGAAACACCCGCTCAACTTGTTGGTGGAGCTTCCTCTTCTAGATCCAAGGCGAAAGCCAAATGAAAGAAGAAGAAGGCCCCCACAGAGCCGAGAGGCGGTGTTAGTAAGGTGGAAGCAAAGGGCAAGGAAAGAGTAGCAAGGCCGACAGTAGGAAAGGAAGAATGCTTCTACTGTCATAAGAAGGGCCATTAGAAGAAAGATTGCAGGGCTTGGAAGGCCAAGAACCAAGACCCGAAGCCAGTTGTGGTTTCGGCTTTAGGTGTGTTTGTAATTGAAAACTGTCTGTCAATCAACTCTACTTCCTGGGTATTGGATACCAGATCAGGATCTCATATCTGTAATTCTTTGCAGGCACTGAGAAGCCGTAGGGTTCTAAAGACTAGTGATATGACCCTCAGAGTTGCTAACGGAGCAAGCGTGGATGCTGTGTCCGTAGGGGAATATCACTTAGGGTTGACAAGTGGACATATTTTGGTTTTGCGCAACTGTTTTTGTGTACCTACTTTGACTTGTAATATCACTTCTGTATCTTTGTTATCTAAAGAAGGTTACGTTTTTACATTTGTAAGTAATGTCGTAAACATCCACCTTGATCATGGTCTGATTGGGTCAGGTACTCTAAACAATGATATATACGTATTAAACCAATTGCAAATTTTCAATGTCCAGAACACACATAAAAGAAAGACTCCAGAATGAAATCAAGCTTTCTTATGGCATTGTAGACTGGGTCAATCAACGAAACAAGGTTGACCAAGTTACATAAAGAAGGATATTTGGATCCGTTCGAATATCAATCTTATGCAACTTGTCAATCATGCCTCAAAGGAAAGATGACAAAGACTCCGTTCACTGGACACGGAGTAAGAGTGAGCATGCTCTTGGGACTCATACACAGCGACGTGTGTGGTCCAATGTCTATACATGCAAGAAGTGGTTATTCCTATTTCATTAATTTTGCGGATGATTTCTCTAGGTATGGACATATTTTCTTGATGAAACATAAATCCAAGGCGTTTGAGAAATTCCGAGAATATAAGAATGAAGTGGAAAAACAAACCGGCAAAAGTATCAAGACACTGAGATCTGATCGAGGTGGTGAATACTTGAGTGACGAGGTCCTAGATTATCTAAAATAGAATGTAATTCTCTCTCAGCTTACTCCTCCATACATACCACAACACAACGGTGTATCGGAGAGACAGAAGCGAACCTTATTGGATATGGTACGTTCCATAATGAGTAACGATGAGTTACCGTGATCATTCTGGGGCTATGCACTAGAATCAGCTGCATATCTTTTGAACAAGGTTCCTACCAAGACTGTGCCTACCATACCATATCAGATGTAGAGTGGGAAGAAACCCTATCTTCAATATCTGAAGATATGGGGTTGTCCAGCTTTTGTTAAAAAGCAGCATGCAGATAAGCTCGAGGCACGCTCAGTACTGTGTAAGTTTGTGAGATACCCAAAGAACTTCAGGAGGTATCTTTTCTATTACGCAGAGGAACAAAAAGTTTTTGTTTCTCGTCATGCCCACTTTTTGGAACATCAATTTTTAGAAAAAGAAACTAGTGGGAGCACAATAGAACTGGAAGAAATTCCAGAACCACAAGCTATTACTGAAAGCTTGATAGAACCAGAATTTTCAGAAGAACAGGACATTTCCGCGCCACTCCGCAGGAGTAGTAGGCTGTCTCATCCGCCCAAGAGATACTATGGTTTTCTCATAAACGGGGATAGAGAGGATTGCATCATTGATAATGATGAGCCAACTAACTTCCAGCAAGCCATTCGGAGCACAGACTTGGTAAAATGGCTGGATGCAATGCGGACCGAGATGGAGTCCATGTACACCAACAAATTATGGACTTTGGACATTGCTCCAGAAGGGGTAAAACCCGCAGGCTGCAAATGGATCTTCAGAAAGAAAATTGGTGTAGATGGACAGGTTGAAACCTATAAGGCTAGACTTGTTGCAAAAAGATTTCGTCAAAGACCTGGTTTGGATTATGATGAAACCTTTTCTCCAGTGGCTATGCTCAAAACCATTCGGATCCTTCTTGCCATTGCTGCCTTCCACGATTATGAGATTTGGCAGATGGAAATAAAGACCGCTTTTCTAAATGGAAATTTGGAAGAGTGCGTCTATATGGACCAGCCAGAGGGTTTCATTCAGAGTGGGAGCAGCGGGAAAGTGTGCAAGTTGCTTAAGTCCATCTATGGACTAAAGCAGGGATAGCAAAGTTAGAAAATCTGTTTTGATGAGACAGTCAAAGAATTTGACTTTATCAAAAATCCAGATGAGCCATGCATTTATAGTAAGATTGTAGCAAGAACCGTAGTATTCCTCATCATGTACATGGATGACATTCTTTTGATAGGAAATGACATTCCTATTCTACAATCTGTCAAAGAGTTCTTGTTACAAAGGTTCTCCATGAAAGACCTGGGTGATGCCTCTTACATTCTGGGGATCCAGATCTATCGTGATAGTTCTAAGAGGATGTTGGGACTTTCACAGTCCAGGTACATCGACACCATACTGAAGAGATTCAGTATGGAAGATTCAAAGCGCGGTAATTTACCGGCTTGTCATGGAATCACCCTCTCCAAAGAAATGTCTCCCAAGACTGATTTGGAAAGGGATCACATGTCTATTATACCCTACGCTTCTGCGGTAGGCTCTATAATGTATGCGATATTGTGTACCAGACCATATATAGCTTATGCACTAAGCGTGGTAAGCCGGTATCAGTCAAACCCTGGGGAGAAGCACTGGATAGCAGTAAAGAACATTCTCAAGTACCTGAGAAGGACTAAGGAAATGTTCTTGGTTTACGGCGGAAAAGACCTCTAGATCGAGGCCTTTGCTGACTCCAGCTTCCAGAGTGACAAGGATGACTCCAAGTCCATATCGGGTTATGTCTTTACCCTCAATGGAGGGGCGGTCTGTTGGAAGAGTTCCAAGCAGGACACCGTTGCTGACTCGACGATGGAAGCGGAGTATATCACAGCTTCTGATGCTGCAAAAGAAGTAGTCTGGATGAGGAAGTTCTTAACAGAACTTCAGGTGGTTCCGTCCATTGTTGATCCAATACCTCTGTATTGTGACAACAATGGGGCTATAGCTTTAGCAAAGGAACCCAGGTCCCATCAGAAGTCCAGACACATCTTGAGGCTGTATCGCCTGATCAGGGAGATCGTGGATCGCCGGGAGATCGAGGTACGAAGAGTTGCTACTGAGGACAACACTGCAGATCCATTCACAAAGGTCATCTCTCATACGCAGTTCGAGAGGCTATTCGAGATGATAGGTCTGCGATATGCCAGCACATGGCCTTAGCGAAAGTGGGAGATTGTTAGTGTAATATGCCCTAGAGGCCATTATTGTATAATACTAGTTTGTATATTACATTTTGGAAGCTTGGGATATGTACAGGGATTTATGACAGTCTTGCTCGATATGGTAGCATGCTACTTGGTTTGTATCTATCTTAATATGTGAATATGTTTCTTTTGACGTATCACTAATACATATTGGTAGAGCCCTTAGGATCTTTGCTTGACTACCAGCGTTGTGATGGCAGTCACACTAGTGGGGGCTGGGTAGACTACAAGCACATCCTTATAATGGTCCCTAGTCATAGGATTATCGAGACAGGGCATCGATACTCCAGAGTAGACTAGTGTATACGCTTCTCATTCCAGGAGGGGAGATGGTCTGTCCCACAGCCATCAGTACGTCGTACTGGAGATAGTATGCAGGTGCTCATTGGGTTATGAGCTACACAGGACGGACTCGTGGGGAACTGCTGGTTGGTACTATACATATCTTCAGGTAGCAGTTCCCAGGTGACATGAGTACAACATAGTCTGTTGACTTGACACTGCTACTTCGCCTCAAGTGTGTTCCCATTGTTCTTAGATTACTATCCTACCACGGCTCTATTGGGTCGTGCAAACAGGTAGTAGTTGGGTGCAGTCCCGAAGCGCTTGGAGGCAGTGGCGGTTAGATAGGATTCGTCTCTCCCAGTATTGTGGGTTGATGTCGTGCTATGATTCGGAAAGCCATTACACAAAGTCCCTAGCCGGGGCAAGCGAGATTTACTGGTAGGGATTCCAGTAGTTTGTCAGAGTGTTTTTGGCTGCACTTCGACACGACTTATTGCGCTATTAGGGATCTGACGCTTTCCACCCCCTAGGCCCGATATGCGATACTCTTAGATGAACAGACCGAACTGTACGGAGATTGCCACCGACAGGCTCAGTAGGGGTACGGATGAGTTTACTCGTCGGCTTTCTTATCGACATATACCTGGGTAGCCGTTACGTGCAGCTAGTACCGCTAACGCGCTTGTGGTTAAACCCATTGTCAGCGTACTGTCGAGTCTTTAGAGTCCCATACAGAGGGTTTTCCAGCTTCGAGCGAAACGATGTGGAGGTCGTATGGTTTTATGACAGGGTTCGATCACACATGTGTACTTGTGCGCATATGATGTTCAGGCGGATAATACTAGTGGGCTTTGGTTTAAGCCGGATCTTAGTATTTGGTTAATAGTTATGTCTCATTGTATTCGTGTTTCTCGAAACACAGATGCGGGTATGTATATACGGTTGAGAAGGGCATTCTTGTAATTTGATCAAGATTGTTTCTTGGAGTGAGACACCTCAATTAGGGTTTTTATTTATTAGTGAAATCTTTTATGAGGTGGAGGAAATGAGGGGAAACTTTGTGGTATTTTTGTGAAATGTGAACATGGCTTTGTGTTGACTTCATTGGACTTTAGTGAGAGATGAAGACTTTGATATTTTTGAGATATTACTTGAGATATTTGTATGAGATATTTTCTTTTGGTTTAAAGTCAAAAACATAAGCCATTTTTCTCATTATCTCATTACCTTGGTCATTCTACAGATACTTTTCTCTCTCACTTTCCTCAAGCTTTCTTCATCTCCTATCAAACCCTAACCATCTCATGAGTTGAGAATCCTAGGGTTTTGTGAGACTACTAGACTCCTAATCACTCTCTGCACATCCTAGGCTACTTAGTTTAGCACACCAAGTGACCTAATTACCTCAAGTTAGAGGTTAAGCTCAAAGTTGGAACTCTCGGGTGGATCTTCTACGATTTGGAGAAGCCGACAAGGAGGCGTGATCCGTTCTCACTTTGAGGAGTTCACGACGTGGAGAAGGACAGCGAGGAGGTGAAGGATAGCGAGAACTTGAGGTATAACATTCTAACATAGTAGTTAAATCTCTAAGCTAGTTTGTTAGTTAGGGTTTAGTATCGATACTGGAGTTTAGTCGATGTTATGAAGCACTTAAAAATCGTTTTTTGCAAGCTCTGCCTCCCCGCGAACACGTGGGGTGCGTGGCATCGACTTACACTTTGTTCCGTGAGAAAGAACCGGGTCCCGACATTGTTCTTACCTTTGAACAATGGTTCCTCCTCGAACTACAGACCTACTACTAAGGGACCTACACGGGCCACCATAAATGTAACGACCCCACGCCCCAGTACAGATGGTATTGTCCGCTCTGGCCGAAACCGCACGGTTTTGCCCTTTAGAGGAACCGAACCCGACCAGGGGACACCCATCCCAAGACTTCCATGGCCCGAGCATGCTTAACTACGGAGTTCTCATGCTCTTGTAGTGCCGATTCACTTAAAAAGCACCTTTGTAATTGAGGGTGGTATCATTACATTTAAAATGCAGTTCGGTCCTCTTTCGGAATGTGTTCCGAAGATTCCCCATTGTTCTACAGTGGGTCCTACGGACTCAAGAGGTGACCCCTACGGATTCAAGAGGTGGCCCCCGCCCCCTTGGCATGACAATTGGCGTGGCACTTTTTTCCATGTGGCACTTTATTCCGTGAGCAAGAACCGGGTCCCAACAATCTGTCACACCCCGCTTCCCAATAGACGGAAACGGTGACGTGGCAAGCCCGCAACATATTTACTATGAAATAAATACGTTAAGCGTAATTAAGCAATATATAAATGAACAAGAATGACAAGAGTAATAAAATGAAACAACAACTTTATTTACATTCAACTTTACATACAACTGTTTATAATAAAAAGATACAATGTTATAAAGCAAATGCCTAAACAATGGCATGTAGAATGTAAGTACAGGCTGGAAGGGGCTAGTAATCTGGCTGTGCTGCAAGCCGGTCCAAGTCCTCCTGGCTCGGCTCTATCTCTTCAGTGTTCGGTCCTCCTGACAAACATTCTAAAGAAAGAAACAGAAAAGAATATCGTAAGAGATCTAACGCTCGGTAAGTCCCAAAAGAAGAAATAGAAGATGGTATGTAATTATGAAATGAACAGGTAAAGTTGTATATGATCGTTCACAGGTATAGGATAGTTATTCTAACGTGGTTATTTGTAGCTTGATAAGAAAGGTATTCATGTATACGAGATGAGTCCATTTTACCCTGTGGACTATGGTAACATGTAGTATAAGGCCCCGTCATAACCCACGGGACAACGGCACATGAATTCTTATAGGTGTCTTTTAAAGTGACCTCTCGTGTCACGATATACATTCCGTACCAATCTACCCCTTTATCCCCGTGTAATGTATTGTATAGATTATGTTTACAGGTCTTGCCCGAAACCATGGATACAAAATGCTCAAGTTCATGTTCAGGATGTAATCATGTGTTCAAGTAGTCATGTTGAGTTCAAGTCAAGTTATAACCATGGTTCGGTCAAGTCAAGTCAAGTATACAAGTTGGAATTTGATGTTTGAATTCAAGTATTAAGGTTCATGATCAAGTATTCAAGTTCGTGTTTGATTTTGGATTCAGGTTTGAGTTTGGACTCAGATTGAGTCAGACGCTTGTGAACGGATTTAACTCTTGAATTCTTAGGTTCGGGAGTAATCGGCAACTGCTGCATATGGACGGCAGGATTTGTGTCCTTTTCCAAGATAATTACCAATGATAACTCCGTTAAGTTGTCTATCCTGAATAGGCAAGTACTCACTTTCTCCAGCTCCCTGGGGCTCAAGAGAATTGATCCCGCTTAAACCTATATTTACTAAAATCCTTAAAATATTGTTTTGTATATCTCGAGGAGGTTTTATGAAAAATATTTTAATATAGATTAAAAATAAAACTCGAGAGTGATTTGTATTACTTAGGGTTTTCATGAACATGTGTTTTAATTATTGGTGTGTTTTAATGATAAATACCTAGCTTAAAAATTTTTATGTTATTTTATTGAAAACTGGTCCTTTTTGGTAACTTGATGGTATTTTATTAAAAGTTTAATCTTTCAGTTTAGAAAATATAGTTTCATAATATATTGAAAATATGGATTTATAATTTTTATATAATTTTCAAAAATTAGTTTTATTTAAAAAAGTTGCATTTTTAAAAACCGTATTTTATTTCCTTTCGAGATCGAATACTCCGTGAGGAGTTCTGCATCTCGCTCTACTATCCCAAGAATGTGCGATAATCCGCACCATCCATTAGCGGGTCCCCTAACGAAGGTTGTAGAGGCGTATTTGCTAAGGATTACAAAACACAGCTTTTAAAAGAAACCCGTTTTTGAAAAGATGTGGTATTTTATTGTAAAAGTTATTCTTTGAACCAACTATATATATATATATATGTAGACATCGTGCTATGAAACCAAGACGTGCGTGTGGGGTAGATCGTTACCCCTAGAAGTTTTCCTAAAGGTATTGTTTTAACAATATCGAAAAGAGGTGATAATAAAGTTTAAGGTATTTTCATGAAAAGTTAGTTTTATGGTTGTTTCACACGAGAATTTTGATAAAACTTGAATCTAAATATTGGTAATTAAAGTTACAAATAATGTTGTAAAATTATATTGACCAATATATAAAGGAAAAGAGAGTTCTAGGGTTTAGAAAAGAAAGGTATCGGTAATAACTCCACTTTACCAATATGTGATTTGGAGATGAATTTCAATGAAAAGAAGGAGAGTTGGGAGGGAATTACTGTTTGGTA
This sequence comes from Agapanthus africanus, assembly GCA_030015575.1. NCBI lineage: Eukaryota > Viridiplantae > Streptophyta > Magnoliopsida > Asparagales > Amaryllidaceae > Agapanthus > Agapanthus africanus. Next base: position 222,251,721 of record CM057340.1, read on the forward strand.
ATATCTAGAAAAGGAATATGAAGAAGATGGAGGTTTCGTGGCGTCACGGGAGCTCCGGAATCTGCTTAGATCTTCGACGGAAAGAGCTTGGTTGCTAACTCCACTTCACTCCACTTGCACTTAGGAGCTTTTTTCAGAATTTTTGCTAGAATTTCATAATAGTGAAGAGCGAAAGCATAGGGTGATATTTATATTGAAGAATTAGGGTTTGGGAATTAAAATTTTGGATTAAAAAGCATTAAAATGATGTTAAATGGTGAAATGAAAAGTCTATGTTTGATTGCAGGGAAATCAAACAGTGTAGAGGAGTTAAGGGGAGATGAAAGGAAAAGTGTGCAAAGCACGGATAAAAATAGGCTCATCAGAACCGTCCCTGCCGGCCCTATAGCCAATTTGGCTAGTTGGATCTGAGGCAATTGCCTCGAGATTCATGCCACGTGGGTTTTTAAGTGTGTACGCCTCATTGCGCCTGTTTGATTTTTCTGAACTTTTCATCACCCCGTGTATCGCACGTGTAACTCTTGGGCTTCCAAAAATTTAAAAAAAATCAGAAAAAAAATAATTGTGTCTGATGGGAATCGAACACACAGGCTGCGTCACTGCAGTGCAGGGGCTTTACCAGTGAGCTACAAGTTATTTCTTGCTTTTATTTAACAAAAGTAACTTTTAACTCTTACACAGGCTGTAATACTCTTTTCTGTATATTAACCGGAAAATTTCTGTACAGTGATTTTGGAGTCGTTACACCTTAAATGTCCTTGGTCGTTGGAAAATTGAGACTGGGCATCGATATTCCAGAGTAGACTAGTTTATATGTTTATTGATCCCGACGAGGGGCGATAGCGGTCTCACAGCCATTGGTGTCAGTTAGTCACCAAAGATAGTATACATGTTCTCATTGGGTTATGAGTTACACTGGACAGACTCGCTGGGAACATGCTAGATAGTATTATACCAATTGTCAGATATCAGTTCTCAGGTGACATGAGTACAGTTTAGTCTGTCGACCTGAGATCATCATTTGTCTCGTGTGAGTTCCTACTGTGCTTTGATTACTACCCTACCACAGCTCAAGGTGTCGTGCAAACAGGCTTTAGTTGGGTACAGTCCCGAGCCACATGGAGGCAGTGAGCGGATCGTCAAAGATTCGTCTCTCCCGATATTAGGGGTAGATGTCGCGCTGTGTATGGGTGGCCATCACCAGAAATCCTTGGCCAAGGTGGACGAGATTTACTTATTTGGATCAGTAGTTTCTCAGTGAGTGATGGACTTCACACCGACATAACTTATCATGTTATTAGGGGTCTAACTTTATTCACCCCTAGACCCGATATGCGATACTCTTAGACGAACAGACCGGACTGTATGGACATTGTCACAGAAAGGCTCAGTAGGGATACAGATGAGTTTGCTCGTCGGCCTTCCTTTCGTTCAATATCTGGGTAGCCGTTACGTGCAGCTAGTGCCGCTGACGTCCTTGTGGTTAAACCCATTGTCAGCGTATTTATCACGCCCTGCTTCCAAGTGTACGGGTAAGGAGACGTGACCAGGCCGCGACGTATTTACTCAGAAGTAAACACGTTAAGCGTAAATAAGCAATATAAATGAATCACACAAGAATAACAAGAGATGTAATAAAACAACAACTTTTTATTGATAATTATTCTTTACATACAAATAAAAATTAAAGTACAATGATGGAAAGCGATGCCTAAACAGTGGCATATGAACTAAAAAGAAATAAGTACAAGTAAAAGCCTAGAAGTCGTGTTGCTCGGTGATCTGCTCCAAATTGTCCTGGCTGGGCTCGATCTCCTCAAAGTCGGGTCTTCCTGACGAACATTCTAAAGAAAGAAGAGATAAGAATGTCGTCAGCGAACTAGCGCTCGGTAAGTCCCAAAAGAAAGAGTAGAATAGACATGTAAAGAGAATAGAACTAGTAAATTGTACAGGTTTATGTTTGTTATACTAACGTAATTGTTTGTAGCTTGGTACAGAATGTATCAGTGTATACGAGAGGAGTCCAACTTGCTCCGTGGACTATGGTAATCCGAAGTACAAGGCCACGTCAAAACCCATGGGAACACAGCACGGATGTTCATGTAGGTGTCTTTTAGTGACCGTCTCGTTCCACTTATAATACATTCTGTACCATTCTACCCCGTTAAAACCCCGTAATGTATATTGTATTGATTGTACTAATGTGTCGTTATCAGACTTGCCGAGACCATGGTATAAGTTGTTCATGTAAACGGATTCAGGAGGTAAATGGTAGTCATGTAATCAAGTTCAAGATATAACCATGGTTCGGTCAAGTCAAATCATGTTGATATTGTTCTGGTATTCATGTTCAGGTTTAAGCGTTCATGTTTGGTATATTGGATTCATGTTGAATTGGAGTTATGATTGAATTCATGTTTGGATTGTATTCAGATTATACTGAGACTCAGATTGAGTCAGACACATAAACAGATTTGGATCCTGAATTAGATTTTGGTGTTACCGGTAACTGCTGCACATGGACGGCAGGATTTGTGTCTTTTTCCAAGAAAATTACCATTGATAACCCCGTTTTAGTTTTCTACCTTAAATATACAAGCACCCACTTTCTCCAGCTCCCTGAGGCTCAAGAGAATTGGTCCCGCTTAAACCTATATTTACTAGGGTCCTTAATGTAATTTAATATAACTTGAGGGGGTTTTATGAAAAATAATTTTTTATATACTTTCAAAATAAACCACAAGTATTTATTTATGTTATATAGGGTTTTTATGGATGTAAATTTTGTAGAATGAGGTATGTTAGTGAATATATATATATATATAACTTGAATAGTTCAAGGTATTTTAATGTAAAGTTTGACATTTGTATTGATTCTTGATGGTATTTTCATGAAACTTGTAATTCTTTTATATTCTAGAAAACATAGAATTTTATTATATATTAAAAATAGATGGTTTGATAATATTTATATAATTATTAAAAATAAATTTTTATTATTAAATAGAAATTCTCGTTTTTGTTAAAAATTGTATTAAAATTCCATCGAGCTCGTATGCTCCGTGAGGAGGTCTGCATCTTGCCCTACTATTCCCGAGGATGTGCGATAATCCACACTATCCAAACCGGGTTCTCCAAAATGGGTTGTAGAGGCATAATTGCAAGGAATTTAAATAATACTATTTACAAGAAAACGGATTTTTATAGTTCGGGGTATTTTGATGAAAAGTCGTATTTTGCCACGAGATATTGATTTCAAGATAATCGTATTATGTCAAGATGTGTGTATGTGAGAGGTAGGTCATAAGCTCGTGAGGTTTTCTAAAGGTAATATTTATCAAAACAACTAAAGATGTCGTATGTAAACTTCATTGTATCTAACTGTAAAAGCTTAAATTAAGTTATTTTACATGGAGTTTTAAGGTGAACCTTGTTGCAAAATATAAGTTAATGATTAACAAGCAAGGTATAATGATATTGATGAGTGATTCTTAAGAAAAATTGTAGTTTTTAAAGTTTTAGAAACAAAAGCCGGTATAACTCCATTTACCGACATGTTTTGAAAAGAGAACTTTTTAAGGTAGAAGGAGAAGAAGAGAGATGCGACTTACAAGTTGTGTGGGTTAAGAATAGAGGAAGGAAGGGATTGAGATCGTCGTGGTGTCGCGGAGTCGCCGGAAACGTCTCGAATCCTCGCCGGAAATGGAACTAGGGCTAACTCCACTTGTACTCTTCTTTGACTTAGAAATTTTTGAGAATTTGATAATATATTTCAGAATGAAGAGGGGCTAGGGTATGGGGTTATATTTATAGGGTAAAATTAGGGTTTTGGAATTGAAGAAGGAATTAAAAATGCATTAAAAATGTGATTTATGATGAAAATTAAGTCTCTGTTAATTTTCAGGGAAAACAAACAGTATGGGGGTAATCGGGGTAGGCCAAAGGTAAAGTGTGCAGAGAATGGGGACCTTTTCTTATGGTCTATCTGTCTCTGCCGGCCCAAATGGCCATCTCGCCGGCCAAATTTTTGAAGGGGGCCGTCGGATGATTGCCACGTGTTCATGTCTGTATAAATATCATTTTACACATGTTTAATTTTCCAGACTTTTTATTTTTACGTGTATTGCATGTATAAACTTTTGGTCTTCCAAAAAGTTTAAAATAAAAATCAGTAAAAAATATATGTGGATGATGGAATTCGAACAGAGGGGCTACGTCACAGCAGTGTAAGGGTTTTACCAGTGAGCTACAAGTTGTTTCTTATTGTTCTTAAATAAGAATAACTTTTAACTTGTACACAGACCTGCAAACTCCTTGTTGTACTTTAAGAAGAAAAATTTTTGTACAGAAAATGTAGGGTTCCTAGACACACCCATGAGCTTCTACAACTGATCAATCATGTCCAATTCAAAAATTTCATGTGCCAAAGAACCCTAAACTAGATCGTTACTAGAGGTAAAGGCGAAACTACAAGCAAGTTAACAACTTAACTAAAAAGTGAAAGGGACTACAACCTTTGTAGATCCGGTCCTCCACTTCCTTAGCTCCGTGACGAGTCCCTTCGCTGCGATCATCGGATCCCGGACTCTAGTGTCGGCTTCATCGGTGAAATAGGCGGGCTAGGTCGTCGACTTCGATGCCGAAGATGATCTACGTCGAGGCAACTCAAGATCAAGTTCCATCTTCACTTGGTCATAGAACTTGTGAAGATAACACACTCTACTACATGGCAAGTGGTAGAGGATGAAGAAATAGGAAGTGGGTTCACTTTGGATTTGGATTTCTCACTCTTTTTCTCATGGCACCATTGGAGGTAGCAAGGTTTCTTCTTCTTGAAGAAGAAGAAGAAGAAGAAGAAGAAAGAATATGATAAGAATTATCTATTGAATTCTTGAATATAATAAATCAAGTGATTCTTATCATATAGCAACCATGGGTTAGTGTAACAAGTGTAGAGACTAAACTAGGGTTTAGGTGAATGGTTAGGTTAAGGAAAGAAACAAAATGGTCAAAGCTTTTCAAAGCTTCAAGAAGCTTCAACTAAAAACCAAAAGAAGCCACCATTTTATTTCTTGCCCAAAAATAAATAAAATGAATAAGTGAATAATTTAAAACCCTAACCATTAACCTAAACATGGTTCAAAGCATACACACACCCAAGTTTGCATGTATCATCAAACATGATACAAACAAGTGCACAAAAATATATCACATATACTACTTGTGCACATCAAGTGAGAAAATCAATCTTAAGTGAACAAATACTAGTTAATGTAAAGTAATATATCAAATATATAATTATACATCAAATCATTAAATCAACACTTGATTTAATGATCCGGTCATATCGCATATAACCGACTAATATCAAGTGTATCAATGTATCGAATCAACACTTGATTCTGTAATCCGGCTATATCTTATATAACTGTTCGATGATACAAATCGCGAGAATAGAATCCAGTATCACATACTGGTATTATTCTCGGTCCCGTACATATCTCATATGCGCTCCTATTTCGTTTCGCTTGAGCCAAGAAACCTCTGTGTAGGACTCTAAAGACTCGTCAATACGTCGGCAGCAGGTGATGATCATATCAAACACTCACAAGCCGCAAGCGGTCTGCTAAACGTAACGGCCACCCGGGTATTGAGCGATCAGAAGATCAACGAGCAAGCCCGCTCACACTCCTGTGAATCCAACCAGTAACACCTACCGTACAGTCCGGTCTGTTCGTCTGATATGTCGCATATCTCGCGTAGGGGTGGTAAACGTCAGACCCCAGTAGCTTGATAAGTCATGCCGATATAAGGTCCATAACAAGCATGAAACTACTGATAACACTCACTCTTGGTTCCCAGAATCTACCAGTAAATCAGTGCAACCTAGGCCAGGGATTTCCAGTTATGGCCAGTCGAGCATAGCGCAACAACAAACCCCAATACCGGGAGAGACGAATCCCCTCCTATCGCTCATTGCCTCCATGTGAATCAGGACTGTACCCAAAAACCACCTATTTGCACGACTCAATAGAGCCGTGGTAGGGTGGAAATCAAAGCACAGTGGGAGACACACAAGACTCTATGACGATCTCGGGTCAACAGACTAAGCTGTATCAGTGTCACCAAAGAAATGCCATCTGAAGTGAGGTATAATACCATCTGGGAGTTCTCGGCGAGTCCGTTCAGTGTACCCAGTCACCACTGAGCACCCGCATACCATCTCTGATGTCAAACACCAATGGATATAGGATCATCCATCGCCCATCACATGGGTCGAGAAGATATACGCTAGTCTACTCTGGAATATCGATGCCCCGTCTCGATATTCCCACGACTAGGAACATTGAAGGATGTACTCATTGACTACCCAGGCCCCACTAGTATGATCTGCATCATAGTCCAGGAAGTCGAGTACACATCCTAAGGGCTTTATCAACATGTAACAGAGAGACTGCAAGTATACATGTTAAGATAAAGAGCAACCAGATAGCGTACTATCATATCGAGCAAGAAAGTCCCACATATATATGTCCCAGTATCCACTACAATATACATCCTATGTACAGTAATGGCCTCTAGGGCATACATATAACTAACAATCTCCCACTTGCACTAGGGCCATCTGTAGCAGTGGTTGCAGGATCTCACACTCAACAATCCCATAAAAGTCTCTCTTTGGGAAAAAGCCTTTGTGAGTGGATCCGCTGTGTTGTCCTATAAGTCTACTCTCCAAACCTTGATCACCGTGGAGATCAACTATCTCCATGATCAGGTGATGCTGCCTCAGAATATGTCTGGGTCACTGATAGGACCAGGGTTCATGGGCTAAAGCCACACTTCCATTGTCACACAATGGTAGGAACCCAGTTCATCTCATGAACCAATATACACCCAAGCTGCCTCTTTGGTAGTATCTTTAATAGCGATGTTACCAGCCTTTATCGTCTAGTTTGCCACGGTATCTATCTTGAAACTCTTCCAACATACCGTCCTTTCACTGAGGGTAAAGACAATTCCTGCGACTGATATTCAGTCGTTCTTATCACCCTGGAACCTTTCCAGTGATTCTCCCTAGGATCGATTGATACTATCTTACTACAGCTAGTGAGAATCCTAACATCCATTTAGATCTATCTCATAGATCCAAAACCCAGGATTTAGGAGGTATCACTTTGATCCTTTATAGGGAATCCTTATGATAAGCGGAGATTAACCGAGCGTAGCATAGGAAACTTCTTCCCTATCATGAGTATGTCATCCATGTACTCTACGAGGATCACTACCATACTCCCTACTATCCCTTTGTATATACAAGGTTCATCTACCCATTTTGATGAAGTCAAACTCTTTGACTACCACATCAAAACAGATGTTCCAACTCCGCGATGCCTGCTTTATTCTGTAAAGCAACTTGCACACGTTTCCGTTGCTCCCACTGTTTACGAAGTCCTCTGGCTGTGTACTTATGGACGTTCTCTTCTAAATCGGTATTTAGAAAAATAGTCATGACACCCAACCACCAGATATCGTAGTTATGGTATGTAGCAATGTTAAGTAGGATCCAGATGGACTTAAGCATAGCCACTGGAAAAAGGTTTCATCATTATCCACGCTTGGTCGATGATGAAAACCATTAACAAGTCTAGCTTCGAAAGTCTCAACCTTTCCATCTACACCAAGTAATCTTCTCAAGATATACTTGCTCCTGATGAGGATTTAACCCTTCAGATATAGCAGCCAAAGTCCATACTTTGTTGGTGTACATGGATTCCATCTCACATCGCTAAGCATCCAGCCATTCTTACAGAGTCCCTACTCTCGATGGCCTGCTCGAAACTAGTTGGGTCATCATCTCATGATGCATTCCTCGCTCCTACTGTCATCGAGAAACCAAAGTATCTCTCAAGCGGATGAGGAACCCTGCTAGATCGGCGGAGAGGCTGAGGTTCGTCGGGGACTATTGAATCCTTTGGTTCTGTCAAATCATTAGCTGTAGTTTGTATAGCTGGAACTTTTCCAGTTCTACAGAACTAACCTTGCCTCGATCTTGTCCGTATTTTGCTTTTGACATAGGCCGGACAATCCCAAATCTTAACTTACTTAAGAGATAGGCTCTTCCCATACCATATCTTATATGGAGTGGTAGGCACTGATTTGATTCGAACCTAATTCAATAGGTATGCAACTTCTCAAGTGCACAACCCCAAAAGGAAATAGGTAACTCAGTAGTACTCATCATAGAGCACACCATATCAAATATGGTGCGATTGCTCCGCCCCAACACACCGTTGTGTTGTGGTGTATTCAGAGGAGTAATACTGAGAGAGAATTTCATTCTCCTTTAGAATAGTCCAGGAATTCTATGCACAAGTATTCTCCTCCCTAATCTTAGCAAAGGACATAATACTTGTAGGGTTACTGGGCACGCGCACAAGGGTCTATGAGGCATCAACCATGCCCGATTAAAATTTTAGCCGTGCCGAACAACTCGAATACAGATCTTTAAACTAGGGTTTAGGCGAAAACTAACATGTTAAACACTTTAACACTAAGTGAGAGGGATTACAACCTTTGTAGATCCGGTCCTTCACTTCATAAGCTCCGTGTTGTGGTCCCTTCGCTGCGATCATCGGGTTCCGGACTCTCGAGAGGTTCCACGAAGAGAAAGATGCACTCTTGCTTCCGATCTTCGATACAAAGATGATCTACCTTGAAGTTTCATTAACACAAGCTAACACTCACTAAAATTGAGTGAACACTCTCATCTAAAGGGCAAGGGAAGATGAGGATGATGAAGTAGGATTTTTGCTCTCTTTATTTATCTTTTTCTCACATTTATTCATCACATGGAAAAAAGCTAGCAAGCTTTTTCCATGAAGAAAGAAGAAGGAAGAAGATGAAGAAGAAGAATGAATTATCATTTGTGATGAATAATAAAATGTTATCATAATCATTTATGCAACCATGGTTGTAGTAACCTATGTTGAGAGTTTACTAGGGTTAGGGTTTGGGTTGGGTTAAAGGGTGAGTCACAAAGAAATATCTATCATAATATCTTAGCAAAACAAAAGAAAACCTTCTAGAATCATCTAGAAAGTATTAACCCAAATCAAACCCTAATCTTGTTTAAACTCCACTAAACATATTGCATTAATAATTATAACATGTTACAATATTATATATCACATATACAGTATTTATTGTAATAAAATAAAATAATACATTTAACATATATCGCATATATATCAATGTATTACCCGAGTGAGAAAAAGAATCTTTTAGTGAGCTAATATTAGTTAATGTAATTTAATATATCATATATATTATTATACATTAAATTATCGAATCAACACACAATCCGGCTATATCACATATAACCGACTAATATTTATCCGTACCGATTCATCGAATCAACACTTGATCCGATGACCCCGCTGATATCAAATATCGCGAGAATAGAATACGGTATCTCATATCGCATTATCCTCGGTCCCGCACATATCACATACGTGCCCCTACTCTGTTTTTCCTAAGTCAAGAAACTTCTGTGTAGGACTCTAAAGAATCATCAATACGCCGGCAGTAGGTGATGATCATATCAAACTCCCACAAGCTGCAAGCGGTCAGCTAAACGTAACAGCTACCAAGGTATTGAGCGCTCAGAAGATCAACAAGCAAGCCTGCATATTCTCCTGTGAATCCAAACAGTAACACTCCCGTACAGTCCGGTCTCGTCGTCTGATATGTTGCATATCTCGCATTGGGGTGGTAAACGTCAGACCCCAGTAGCTCGATAAGTCGTGTCGATATGAGGTCTATAACAGTTCGAGAAACTACTGATAACACTTACCAGTAAATCTCAGCAACCCTGGCCAGGGATTTCCGGTTATAGCCAATCGAACACAGCACAACATCAACTCCCTATACCGGGAGATACGAATCCCCTCCTATCGCTCTTTGCCTCCATGTGATTCGGGACTGTACCCAAAAGCCACCTTTTTGCACGCCCTCTTGGACGTGGTATGATGGAAATCAAAGCACAGTGGGAATCACATAATACTCTATGACGATCTCGGGTCAACTGACTACTCTGTACCAGTGTCACCGTAAAACTGCCATCTGACGTGAGGTATAATACCATCTGGGAGTTCTCGGCGAGTCCGTCCAGTGTACCCAGTCTCTACTGAGCACCCGTACACCATCCTTGATGTCAAACACCGATGGATATGGGATCATCCATCGCCCATCATATGGGTCAAGATGCATATACGCTAGTCTACTCTGGTGCATCGATGCCCTGTCTCGATACACCCTCGACAAGGAACAATTATAGGATGTACTCGTCGACTACCACGGCCCCACTAGTATGATCTCATTATAGTCCCAGTAGTCGAGTACATATCCTAAGGGCTTTATCAACATGTAACATAGAGACAATCAGAGTACATGTTAAGATAAAGTACAACCAGATAGCATACTATCATGTCGAGCAAGAAAGTCCACCCTATATATGTCCTAGCATCCACTACAATATACATCGTATGTACAGTAATGGCCTCTAGGGCATACATATAACTAACAATCTCCCACTTGCACTAGGGCCATCTGTTGTGGTATCACATACCCAACAATTAGCTGTGGTTGAAGTATCTCATACTCAACCATCCCATAAAAGTCTCTACTGGGAAAAAGGCCTTTGTGAGTGGATCTGTGCTGTTGTCCTCTGTGTCTACTCTCCTAACCTCGATCTCCCTGGAGATCAACCATCTCCATGATCAGGTGATACTGTCTAAGAATTATATCTGGATTTCTGATGGGACGGTAGTTCCTTGGCTAAAGCCACAACTCCATTGTCACACAATGGTAGGAACGAAGTTCATCTCATGAGCTTATATATCCAGACTGCCTCTTTGGTTGCATCCTTGGTAACGATGTATCTTGCCTTTAATCGACTAGTAAGTCACGGTATCTAGATTGGAACTCTTCCAACATACCGTCCCTCCACTGAGGGTAAATACAATGCCTGCGACTGACAATCAGTCGTCCTTATCACCCTGGAACCTTTCCTGTGATTCTCCCCAAGATCGATTGATACCATCTCACTACAACTAGTGAGTATCCTAACATCCAATTAGATCTATCTCATAGATCCAAAACTAAGGATTTAGGAAGTATCACTTTGATCCTAATGGAGAATGTTTGTGATAAGCGGAGATTGACCGAGCGTAGCATAGGAAACTCTTTCCCTATCAAGAGCATGTCATCCACGTACTCTACGAGGATCACCACCATACTCCCTACCACCTTTTAGTATATACAAGGTTCATCTACCATTTTGATGAAGTCAAACTCTTTGACTACCACATCAAAACAGATGTTCCAACTCCGCGATGCCTGCTTTATCATATAAAACATCTTGCTCACGTTTCCGCTGCTCCCACTGACTGCGAAGCCCTCTGGCTGTGTACTTATAGACGCTCTTTTCTAAAACATCATTTTGGAAAAGCAGTCATGACACCCAACCGCCAGATTTTGTAGTCATGGTATGTAGCCGTGGTAAGTAGGATCTGGATGGATTGAAGCATAGCTCCTTAGAAAAGGTTTCATCATAAGCCACAACTGGTCTACGATGCAATCCTTTAACAAGTCTAGCTTTGAAAGTCTCAATTTTCCATGTACACCAAGTAATCTTCTCAAGATATACTTTCTCCTGATGGGGATTTAATCCTTCAGATAAAGCAACCAAAGTCCATACTTTGTCGGTGTATAAGGATTCCATCTCAGATCGATAAGCATCCAGCCATTCTTACAGAGTCCCACTCCAGATGGCCAGCTCGAAACTAGTTGGGTCATCATCTCATGATGCAATCCTCTCTCCCACTTTCATAAAGAAACCGAAGTATCTCTCAGGTGGGTGAGGAACCCTACTAGATCGGCGGAGAGGCTGAGGTTGGTTGGAAACTATTGAATCCTTTGGTTCTACCAAATTATCAGCTGTAGTTTGTATAGCTGGAACATTTCCAGTTCTACATAACAGACCTTGCCTCGAGCATGTCCGGATTTTGCTTTTAGACATAGTTCGGACAACCCCAAATCTTAACAAACTTAAGATATGGGCTCTTCCCTTTCTATATCACATATGAAGTGGTAGGCAACTGATTTGATTTAAACCCTATTCAATAGGTATGCAGCTTCATAAGTGCATAACACCCAAAAGGAAATAGGAAACTCAGCAGTACTCATCATAGAGCACACCATATCACATAGGGTGCTATTGCTCCGCCCCGATATACCATCGTGCTATGGTGTATTCGGAGGAGTAATGCCGAGAGAGAATCTCATTCTCCTTTAGAATAGTCCAGGAATCCCGTGCTCAAGTATTCTCCTCCTTGATCTCATCAAAGGACATAATACTTATACCCGTTTTTGGTTCTCTACTTCTAACTTATATTCTGTGAATATCTCAAAAGGTTCAGACTTGTGTTTCAACAGGAACATATGTCCGAATCCTGAGAGATCATCAGAGAATGTAATGAAGTACAAAGGACCGATCTTGGCATGTGTAGACAGGGGACCTTCATACATCAGCATGTATCAATCCCAAGAGTTCACTAACTCTTTCTCTGTTTCCAATAAACAGAGCTATGGTCATCTTATCTTTGTGACATGACCGGCAAGTTTCACAAGATGTAAATTCAAACGAATTTAAATATGCATCTAAATGTAACTTAGCTAGTCGGGTCGCATTGATATGACCTAGTCTACAATGCCTCAAGCAGGATTCGTTCATTTCTGAACTATTTCTCTTGTATGTGTTCCGTATGCTAAGAACTGTAGTTTGATTTAGAACGTCAATGCTTTTAGATAACGTGCCTGAACCGATCAACTCTTGATATAAGAAATGTTCAAAACATTATCCAACAATACAAAATTATATCCTTTCTTTACTAATAAAGAGACTGATATGATGTTGTATATCAGGTTCGGTATCTAATAACATTCGTTTAGAATCAATGTATTCTGATAATACAGGGTGATAGTGACCAACAGACTTGGCTGCAACACTTGCACCGTTTTCTGTCTCATGAAACTTATCACCCATTCTTAGTTCTCTACCTTTCTGTAGCCCATGTAACAGATTACATATGCGGGATCCTGATCCGGTATCTCATACCCAGGACGTAAAGGATACTGAGAAACAGTTCTCTGTAATGAACACACCCGAAGATGATGCACCAACATGCACTTTCTTCGTTTGGGCGGCACGGGAAATCTAGTATTCCCCAATTTTCTGCTCTGTCTTATAACAATTATAAGTTGGAGCGGGACCAACGTTCCTCAGCTCAGTATAACAAGCGGGTTCGGTTAATTCAACCGTTTTATTATCTTGATTAAGGCATGATATGGTCGCTACCAGGAGAGAGAGAGAAGAAAACACTCAGCGTATGCTCTTGCAAGATTAGATTGATTATCTAATATATATAATCAGGATATCTCCCACTGTTTTAATCAAATCTTCCTTCAAACCTTAAAAGGAAAGACTAGCCGGGATTAATTACACGTTACAAGTTCGCCAATCTTTCAGCCAGGCCAGTGTCGGTACTTTAAGGGAGGTCCCCCGTGCTTTCGCACGAACCTAATTAATATAAACCTCGTTTTCCCAGAGGCGTAACCCCGTTAACACCTTTCTAGACACCTACTTGATCGGCTAATTGTAATGTGTAAAACTCTCCCAGGAGCAACTCTTACTCGCAGCGGGTATCGGGATCCAACTATCTCATAGAAGGTATGCAATCTCATTGCAAATTTCAACACTTGAAATTCCCAATAATATTTTGCCCCATGCGATCTATGACCTTGACTGAGTCAACAAACCATAGATTTCAAGTAAAGTTCAACCCGACATTTCCCGATTGAATTAAACCCACCCGCACGACCCTTGACTGAGTCAATAAGGCCGCACGACTACCCTAATCCAATCGCATCATATGCTTCGCAGATAAGCACTAATCAGCTACCGCACACTACGCCTTGACTGAGTCAACAAATGCAGCACGCATACTAAATACTACTTATCTGAAATGACGGAGGGCTACGACAGGTTTTTAAGAAAACCTTTTGCGTAATGAACTTTATATCGTTGAAGAATCGAGTGATTTTAAATGGAGTGTTTTTTAGGCTTTTCTATTTTTGCTAAAGGGGTCACTCCCGAGGAAAGGATCGTCGGCCCTTTCCTCATCGAATAAGGTGCAGGATATATCATATATACCACTATGCAAAGCAAGAACTATAAAAGCAATCAAAAACAAACCGAGAGGTGTAGCATCTGCCAGTTATTGCTAAAGGGGTCACTCCCGGTGAAGGGATCTCGGCCCTTTCCTTATCGAATGAGGTGCAGGATGTTCTACAAGGAACACCGCGATGCAAAGCAAGAACTGGAGCTACCAGTTCTTAAACAAGTTTCTACAACATCATAGGTTTCTTTTAGTTTCATTAATCTCATTAATGAAGTCCCATTTTATTATGCTTCACAAGCATCTCATTTGAAACGAAATCTGCAATATAACATATATCACATATATATAATATAAACATTCGTCACAGGCAGTAATATGATCTCATCACAGAACATTGCAGCAGAAGAACATATATGAAATATTGGGTATACTAGGACGTCCGTGTTTTAAATACGAGCCTGTATAAAACACGGATTCCACGGTCGTGATGAATAGCCAAGCCTACATCCCTGGACCCCTACGAGAGCGGCAAGCAACACTGCCAATCCTAGGGTTAGGAGACCCTGTCTCAACTCCTCGAGATGGTCTCCCACTGGACCTTAGAACCCGGTTACTTGTGCTCCCCGCCTTGGGTCTACCTAATGCGGAAAAGTAAATAATATACAACGGTGACATCTTCCGCATCCTGGAAGTGCCCCAATAAAAGAATATTACATACAAGTTTTTACATGAATGAAAATGAAAAACACTCATCTCACATAAAAACCCCCGGCTATTCAAACACGACGATCCAATACAACATATCACAGCAACACATAATATCTCATATCATCAACGTAAGCAAGTATGCGTATCCCGATTGTCGTTGATGTATAGCAACGAAGCCGGCGATACACCACACACTACGCTTACGGTCACAGAAAAGAAAGTGTAAAACTACAACAGTTGGAATCCGCAACCTTCTTAGACATCGCATGCCTAACCAAATGAATTCCTTAGACATCGCATGCCTAACAATTATAAACCCTGCATTTTAGTCTCATTATCGAAAACTCTTTTCAATATCAAGTCGGGCAATTCAACAAGATTCCCGACATCCAGATCGAATGCTCGTTGCAAACTTTAGTAGAGGCCGCACCCCCGATGCCGTCGACGAAGTGCACTAAGGCGGAACACCGCTGCCACGAGCACCCGAACGGATGCTTTTGGCGACGGGGTTCTCCTACAGTCACTTGGTCGGGGCTATGGGGCGTGGCTGTCTGTTATGTTTACCCGGCGAGTATCCGCGTACGCTACGTGATTGCGACGGACTTTTGATCACATCAAAATTCCGTGGCAACCGATCAATTTGAGACTGAAGTGCTAGATTTATAACATTCAAATTAGTTATCTCATAACTACCTGTGGATTCCAAATATTGTATCACATTCCAGATAAATAGACAATGTTAAACTTTCCGATCGAATAATCAAACACCCAAAATTTCCCCAATATATCTCAACACTTGAAATCAGTTTAAAAACATCCATCACATGGCACAGTACCAATGGTCCAGCCGTAGAAGGGTCAAGCTAACGCCTCACATATGGCACGCCGTACTGCCACAAACCCTAAGGTTTAGAGGTAGTTCAAGACGGTCACATAATCGAGTTAAGGTTTGTTGTCTTCTAGAGGGTCCACCACGTTACTTGCACGACTTAGAACGTTCTTAAACTCGAGAAAAAAATCCAACTTTTGAAAAAAATTCCGACTGGGGAAAAAGTGAGTTAATTATATCCGTTCGAAATTTTTAACAGTTTCTAAAATTATCCGGAAAATATATAACGAATTTAAAATTCCCGATCGAATCGACGATTACAAAATAAACCCCAGAATACTCAACACTTGAGTCAGATTAAAAATACCCATAAAATATCACCAACAGAGAAGTATATTACTGTGCAAAATTGACAGCACAAGCACACTGTACGGCCGCGGATCCGCGGCACAAGAAGGCTACTGCCGCGGTTCCGCGGCGGACCGTACGGCTTACGTCACCAATTTTGCTCCGTAATTCTTAAAATTACCACGGAGATCGTTGGCGGTACAGTCTGGGCGATCAATAAAATAATTTGATGCGAGTGGAAAAACCCAGTTTTTGAAAAAAGTCCAGAGAGGGGGTTAAATTGATGTTATCGGGTTCGTGCGGGGTTTTAACTTCGTTAACACTTCGCCTAAAGCTCTAGCTTGGCTCTGATACCACTATAGGGTTGCTGGGCACACGCACAAGGGTCTACGAGGCATCAACCATGCCCGATTAAAATTTTAGCCGTGCCGAACAACCCGAACACGGATCTTTAAACTAGGGTTTAGGAGAAAACTAACATGTTAAACACTTTAACACTAAGTGAGAGGGATTACAACCTTTGTAGATCCGGTCCTTCACTTCATAAGCTCCGTGTTGTGGTCCCTTCGCTGCGATCATCGGGTTCCGGACTCTCGAGAGGTTCCACGAAGAGAAAGATGCAGTCTTGCTTTCGATCTTCGATACAAAGATGATCTACCTTGAAGTTTCATTAACACAAGCTAACACTCACTAAAATTGAGTGAACACTCTCATCTAAAGGGCAAGGGAAGATGAGGATGATGAAGTAGGATTTTTGCTCTCTTTATTTATCTTTTCTCACATTTATTCATCACTTGGAAAAAAGCTAGCAAGCTTTTTCCATGAAGAAAGAAGAAGGAAGAAGATGAAGAAGAAGAATGAATTATCATTTGTGATGAATAATAATGTCACGTCCCGAAAGTACGGAACATGACCGGCACTTAAACTACGAATGTCTCGAGGCGTACGTAATCTAAGTATGCCGAAAACCCAGAAATCCAAACCAAGAAAAGTAATAGAGTGAAGGAAAACCAATTTAAAACAAGTAGTTTTAATAGCATAAGCCGACTTATGCGGTTTTTAAGAACATCAAAAATTTACTGAAAATTTCGGCAGTCTCCTTTGTAAATACTGGCCCCCCAACGGGATACAACAAGAATAGTATACGAGATCAATAAAAAGGCATCCCCAAGCGGGAGCTAGCTCTTCGTCAATCGACGGTCACAACCACACAAGCAAAATAATATACAACGCCAACGGCGAGGATCAAAACTCAAAAGGAAACTCAAAAGCACAAGAAATCTACAGAAATATAACGCGCGACTCTAAGGTCGAAAGAAAAACATCACTGGTCTCTATCTCAAAAATAAATACATGTTTGGTTGATGGAACTTCTAGATACAACAGAGTAATAATATACAAGTTATATAATGGGGGGTACGATACAAGTAAACCCACCTACTAGCAAATCACCCAAAGGAGACTATGCCCGCAAGCCGTAATGAAACCTGTACGGCAAACCTGCAAGAAACTGGGGCACAACGGGGTGAGTTGCCAACTCGTGAATAGAAAAACATCTACGGAAAGAAATCGCATAAATAACGCAACCTAGGTCACTGATCATAATATATCCTCAATTATATATATATAACATGCAACCTATAACAAGGCTAGGGTAAATATCTAACCCGAGTGTAATATCATGTGCCCGTGTCAGTGCCTCAGGTAGCAATATATCATATGAATGAGGTATGAATGCATGAAAACAGAATACATGTAAATGAAGAACCGTTTTCATAATTTAGTGAGATTTCCTTTGTATTTTTAAAATGAGATATCATAATGAAATCAGCATAAAACAGTGCCTTGCATCGGCACAAAACGTAATCCCAATATCTCAATATCTCTGTATCACAGTCTCTGTACCTCAATATCTCGAAATCTCAATGTCTCAATCACAATATCTAGGGCGCCGTCAGTCCGGACCGGCCCCTACCATCCATCTCAAGACCACGACGGTATCCTCCGGATATCCGACGCGTCGGGTAAAATCACCGTTAGGTAGTGCTCCCCTGCCAGGCTCACATCGTCATCATCACGCGCTTCTTGCCGCGGGGTACCATACTGGGTCCACCATGTACCCGAAACGGTTCATCCGTCTCCTCGAATCGGGTCTCGAAATCCATCAGCAAACTCATGGTGGACGACTCATACATCATGGGAAAACCGCACTTTTTATTTTAAAATAGAGAAAAGGTTTATTTATGTTTTTGCGGTTTTCCTCCAAATCCAGAAAATCTCATGGAAATCCGAATCCAAAACCTCAATAACACGTAAAATAGTGAATATATGCATGAGAATCCATGAATGCGGCATAATAATGAATAACAGTATGCATGAAGTAGCAGGTAATAACTACAATGTCTAAACTATTAGCTAACAGGCTATGTCAAGCAATAATATTTTCTAAGGTGTACGTGACATGGCAATTACCGATGAAGATGTATGTGAGCCGGCAAGTAAGTGTACGTGGTACATACGCATCATTGGTAATGGTGCTGGTGTCCTAACAATATGATATCAATATTTCAATAAGAAATTATAACATAAGTGTGCGATGCGAAGCGAACCACAATGATGAGAGGGAGCTGAATACTAGACGCAACTATAACTAATCTGCACTAATCTAATATAAGTCCTACAAATGGTGCCTTTTGAAATAACACGAATCATGGGGTTTTGAAAATAGGGGCTACGGTGTTTTTATGAAAAGATACGTCTTTTGAAATATCCGTAGGATCCCTTGGACTGTCTTTTAAATTACCCACGATTCGTTAGTTTTTGAAATAGGTAAGAATCGAATCTAATCTAACAACTAAACTAAACCAAAGGGCTAAGCTAACAAGCTGGACTACAGGTAAGGAAACCGCCTAACATCTGAGTCGATCCATATACATACATGTATATATATTAGTCGGTGATCCCGCTTTAATAATATCATATCCGATACCATATCTACAATCAGACACCCCAAGTCAAGAGTGCGGATCAATTATCAAGATAAAGCTCGTATGTAAATCCGTCGTACGGCATCCCCAGATCTGGGTACGGGTCAATATCATATTCCTCACACTATTCCTCAGGTATTCTCTTTATCCAAGATCAAAGTCTAGGATACTGACCTATGTCTAGTACAATACTAATATCCTCAATATACTCATGATCTGACTACTGATCGACAATCTCGTACAAACCGATATCGTCATCACATATCATCATCAAGGGGTATACATCGCCCTATACGGCCTAAGGTCAATATCCTAGCATATCATGCCTCATATCACGATCACATGACGACCATTTTATTTATAACACTATTCACCCGTATTGCCGCCCCAAGATCCGCTATAACACCAGGACGCACCTCAAGTGCGAATCCTGCCATATCACCGATATCGTAACCACAAAACAAATCTCATCGACTCAGCTCCAACCCAAGTATCATCCTCAAATCCCTATGTGAACACATAGTCCCATACCCATGTGAACACATAACTATAAAGAATCCCATGAGGACATATAAATAGGAATGTATGCAAGTATGTATGTGTGTATGTGTAGTGCAACACTACCCTAGGGTTCGCAACACTAAAGTAATCCAATACACCAATATCCATCCTAACATCATTATTAATCCCAAATAACATATAATAATTGTTGGTGTGTATACGCATCCGTATACACCACCACGGACTGCGGGGGTACTATACGCCATCCACCCGACTTCTCCCCGTAGATATAAATCTACTCACCTGGTCCTCGCTCGCCGGTGCCGACGTCGCCACGCGCTTGCTTGTCGCCTCGAAGTCCACAAGGGGTACCAACATATCAAAACGCACCATATCGCATTAAAATCCGACTCATGACCAAAACGACGCACGAATCACACATAGGTCAAAACCTATGGTTGCTCTCACAAACCAACCCAAAAACCCTCGACGTCGGCGTGCAAACGCCCGACCATCGAGAAAAACCCAAGTACACTCATTTGCACATTCACGAATACTAATTTTAATATAAAATAGGTTAAAACTCACAAAAACCCCAATTTCACTTAAAAAGTCATTTTTCCAAAAATCTAGCATGCACAATTCGCCGTTTTTGTACAAAACATGATGTTTAAACAATTCTAGTGACCAAGATGATAACTTAATATCTTAATTATACCATAGAAACCATTACGTAAATTTTTAACCCACAATTTAATTCGATTTCAAAAACCTAGTTTGCAATATTAACCAATTTTAACAATTTTATAGCAAAAATGCACAAACTTCAATCTAGCTTGGATTTTCATGAACTAAAGGCATTAAACCACTCAATATAATATTAATAATGCTATGAAACCATAATTATATTTTAATCTAAAGCATTTAACAATTTTCCAAAACTCTAGTTAGCAAAATAACTTAATTAGGGCATTTTATAAGTAATGGTTTGGAATTAACAACTAAATTAGCTTTCTATAAAACTTAAGATGTTAATCCACAACACAAAACCATGCACAATTTATCATAACCCATTTCCACAACAAAACCCTAACTTGAAATCTTTAATCATGCAATTAAACTCACCAAAACCTAATTAAGCACTTAGTTAACTTAGATTAAAGCAACTAGATAACAAATTTTAGCAAAAGCATGAGATTATACGTCCCATGATGAGATCAAGCTCAAGATCTAGCCTCCTAAAATGCCATTTTGATCCCTAGATCCGTACTAGAATGGCTAATGAGAAATGGGTAGGAGTTGGATTTTGATTTGGATTTTTGCTTGATTTTTAGTGGATTTTTCAAGCATTTTTGATGAACTTTTTTTTAAAGAGAAGTAGATGAAGAATGAAGGGCTGAAATGGGGGGGGGGGGCTCGGCCAAAATGCATGTGGGGGGGAGAAGAGAGGGGGTGTGGTGTGAGGTATGGTGAGGGAAAAGTCCAAGTCAACAAAAGGTCAACTCTTTTATCCATTTTCTTTTCTTTTCTTTCATTTCTTTTCTTTGAAATTCAAGTGGGGAAAAAGGTGGGGGCTGCTGAATTCAGCCAAGGGGAGAAGTAAATGGGGGGGTGTGAGTGTGGGTATGGGTGTGGGGTGATGGAAAATGACAAATACAATACCCCAAACATCCATTTACATAAAAAAAAGCCTTTTTCTTCGATATTTTCTAAACCGTTTTGGCAAACGATTTCGTTTCAAAAACCACATGATAAAATTTTATTCAATTTATTATGATGCACAAAATTTATTTAAACTCATTCCAATTTGTAATTTTCCCTAATTAAATATATTAGTGACGGCTTAAAATAATATTAAAATAATTATTTTCGGAAAATTTTTCAGAAAATTTGAAATTTCCCCAGTGGCTCAATAAACACCAAATACTAGCAATTACATAGCTAGAATATGTATATTTAATTTTAAAATAAAGATATTTGTATTTTGACTTTTTACAGAAAACCCCCTTATTTTACCGTTTTTTCGAAAATTCACCGAAACGATTTTCAAAACGTTACAATCTTCCCCCCTTAAAGAAATTCGGTCCCGAAATTTAAATTAAAACTTCCCCCCAAATACTAAAATATTTCAGCCAAAACCATCAAATCGCCGGGGCTCCGAAATCATAAATACATGAAACAAATCGTAGCGCAACGCATGCGCATGAAAAATGAGCACATAACTCAAATCAGAACTTCGTCAAGCATCTCGCAATCATCGGAGTCATGGGGAAGACATCAATACCAAATCCAACGCAAAACCAATATGATATAAATCGAAACTATACATGTAAAATATATTCAGGTACTGTCCTCTGACTAGTCCTGCTCAGTACGAAAACTATTAGTGTATATGCCCTAGAGGCCATTACTGTATCATACTAGTTTGTATATTACTTGATGGAAGCTTGGGATATTCACAGTTGTATATACAATCTTGCTCGAAATGGTAGTATGCTACATGGTTTGTCTCTATTTCAATATGTGCATGTGTTTCTTTTAGCATATCGCTGATATACATATTAGTAGAGCCCTTAGGATCTTTGCTTGATTACCAGCGTTGTGATGGCGCTCGCACACGTGGGAGCTGGGTAATCTATAAGCACATCCTTATACAGGAACCTGGTCGTTGGACAATCGAGACAGGGCATCGATACTCCGGAGTAGACTAGCGTATGCGCTTCTCATCCCAGTGTGGGAGACGGTCTGTCCCACAGCCATCAGTACGTCGTACTTGAGATAGTATACGGGTGCTCGTTAGGTTACGAGTACACTGGACAGGACTCGTCGGGGGCTGTTGGTTGGTATTATACCTATCGTCAGTTATCAGTTCCTAGGTGACATGAGTACAGCTTAGTCCGCTGACTTGACACTGTCACTTCGCCTCGAGTGTGTTCCCACTGCACTTTGATTGCTACCCTACCACGGCTCAAAGGACTCATGCAAACAGGTAGTTTTTGGGTGCAGTCCAGAAGCACTTGGAGGCAGTGACGGTTAGACAGGATTCGTCTCTCCCGGTATTGGGGGTTGACATCGCGCTGTGTCCAGGAGAGCCATTACACGAGTAGTCCCTGGCCAGGGCAAGCGAGATATACTGGTAGGTTTCCAGTGTTATCTCAGGGTGTTCTGGGATACACTCCGACACGACTTGTACCGCTATTAGGGGACTGACGTTCACCGCCCCCCTAGGCCCGCCATGCGATGTATCAGACGAACAGACCGGACTGTACGGAGACTGTCACATACAGGCTCAGTAGGAGTTCAGATGGGGTTCACCTCGTCAGTCTTCTTATCGACATCTACCTGGGGACCGTTACGTACAGCTAGTGCCACTTGCGGTCTGTGGTTAAACCCACTTCCAGCGTAGTGTCGAGTCTTTAGAGTCCCACACGGAGAGCTATTCGCCTTTTGGCAAAATGAGTAGAGGTCGCATGGTTTTGCGACAGGGTTCGTTCGCATCCGCGCACTTGTGCACGTTTGCTGTCCGGACAGCTTATACTAGCGGGCTTTGGTTAAAGCCGGATCCTAGTATATGATTTGGGATTGGTTTTATCTCATTGTATTCGTGTTCCTCGGATCACGAATACGGGTGCGTATGCACAGTTGCTTGAGACAGAGGGAGAGGACTTTGATTAGGTTTAATGACTATTGTCATTTTATTAACCCTAATGCTCATGTGTGTATTATTGTTAATTGATATTAGTTTTATAATTGTGCAGGGTTATGGTTGTTGACCATTTGACCTCCTTGACTTGTTGACTATGGTTGACACTTTGACCATCATCATTTCATTTGGAAGATGCTTTTTGATCCTTGCAATTTGCATTTAAAATGAAATGATAATGGTCATGTCTTGATTAAGCCATGACAATTATCTCACTAATTTTCTAATTACAATAATTCACATATATGAGAGAATGTTTCATATTATTCTCTCATTCTATCATTCACATTCTCTCTCTTGTTCTTCCTCTCCCTCAAGCTCTCCCCTCTCATGTGTTGAGAAACACTTGAGCTTGAGAAAAACCCTTTCTTGATAATCTCTACTCTCATCTAGGGTTTAAGGATTAGCACTTCTTGCACCCTAGTTACTTCTAGCTTGGAGTTGAAGCCAAAGGTCGAGGCTTTCGGGTGGATCTTTCTTCGACGTGAGAAGACGACAAAGGTGACCTCCTTCCACCACTCCAAGGAGCAAGGAGAGAAGGACATAAAGCCCAAGGTATAACCTTTCTAGCACTTAGCTAGTTTCTAGTTCGCTTTAGCTTGTTTTTGTTTAGCAAAGATCCTTCTTTGTCTAGTCCATGTTGCCTAAGTTGATAAAAATTTGATTTTTATTCCGTTTTCCGCCTCCCCGTAAGTACCGGGGTGGGCAACGTGGACTTACAGTGGTATCAGAGCCTAACTAAACATAAACTAGCTAGGTAGTGAAGTGTATCGAAATTCGAAACGGAAAAATCGAAAAACCAAAATATCAAAATCCTAGTTTTCTGTTAAATTTTTTTTCTGTTCAAAACAAAATATATCATACTCCAAAAATCATCTCAGGGTTTTGTGAAGAAAGCCACCAAAAACGATCCACTGATTCGACTAAAGAGCCGCGGTTCCGCGGCAATAGCAAGCTATTGCCGCGCAACCGCGGCCGTCTTGGCTCTTCTCTGGGTCGGGTTTGGTGCAGTGTATTTCTGGCTTGGTTTTGGGATTTTTAAGATGGTTTATATGTGCCCAGATTTCCCAGAATAGAAATTTATTTTTGGGGGCCTATAAATCCGTATTTTTGTTTTCGAACTTCACTACACTTTGACTATAAGGGTTATATCTGTGATGTTTGTATGTATTGAACGTCGGCTAATCGCTATATTTCGATTAGTCGGGGTTATACATATCTGTGATCTGTGTTTGATATTGGTATGTGTATATGAATGGGTTGGATTGTCGCGGGTGAATAGCCGGGGTGGATGTGAGATGAGTGTTGCTTTTTCTTTCATTCATTGTAACATGCAAGTTGATGTAATATTATTATTTGTATGGCCGCACAACCGGGTCGGGGTTGTAGCCGTCATTGTATAACTCTTTTTACTGTTTTTGCTCCTAGGATAGACTCACGGAGGGGGTGCACCAACTACCGGGTATCTCGAAGTGCCGAGTGGCCTACTCACGGTGTTGAGGGAGGTTGCTTCGCTTCGGGTACTTGGCGGGTAGTTTGCCGCACCCGTAGGGGTCTTGGGTGGGGTATTGGCTATTCACCGCGACCGTGTAATCCGCTTTTCGTTGCAGGCTCGAACGGATTGCGGATTCCTAGTATATCTAATGTATTCATCTGTGATCTGTAATGTCTATCATTGCTATATATATTTATATATGATAACTATTTAGGCGTTGCTTATGTTTTACAGCCGCGCTAGCCCAGCCCCCGCTCTGTCGTTAGTTAAGTAACCTAACGGGTGATGACGGGGCCCCATGGCGAATGCGAATGGCATAAGCGTACGTCATATTTTGGTTGTTTTCTGCAATGGTAGGATTAAATGATGGGACGCATTAAAAGAACTAATGCAAGAAAATAAACCAAGTAAAAGTCGATTGGAACACTTTGATAACCACTCGGTTCTTTTCAAAACTAAACTTTTAAAACGCGGAGCTTGAACCACTCCTTTTAAAAGCTATCTCGTTCCATCGATTATATCAAGTTCACTACGTTCACGGTTTTGTCAAAACCATTCGTAGCCCTCCGTCATTCCACATGAATGGTCAAAAAGTATTCAAGCTACGTATTTAGCCAAAGTCAAGGCATAGTGATTGGTAGCTATTGGGTATTCATGTGCAGCATAGATAGATGCGTTGGTTTGGGACAGTCGTGCTGCCATTTTGGCCAAAGTCAAGGGTAGGTACGGGTGGATCCAAATTAACCAGGAGAATAACGGGTAGAACTTGACATGTGACTTATGATATTTTGGCCAAAGTCAAGGTCATAAGAGCATGGGGCAAAAATCCACATCGGGAGTTTCATAAGTACTGAAACTTGCTAGCGCTGCATACCATTTGGAGTGTGATGATTCTGGTAGGATTCCTTTGGTTTTATCACGCGATGATATTTGGATCCCGATCCTACTGTGAGTATATGCTACTCCTCGGGAAAACTCTCGCTTAACGATCAATGCTATAAACTTAGTAGGTGTCTATAAAGGTGTTGGCGGGGCTACGCCCCCAGGGAAAAGAGGTTCTTAAATTAAGAAACTTCGCGAAAGCGTTGGAAAACCTCCCTCGAAGTACCGACACTGGCCTGGCTGAACGGTTAAGCAAGTATTGTATGGTGAGATTGATCCTGACTAATCCTTTCTTTACGGTTTGAGAAGGGATTCGAGAGACAGTGGGAACCATCCAGTTTAGACAAACTAAAAACCACTCTAAACTTGCAAGAGCATCATGCTAAAGTGTTTCTTTTCTCTCTCCTAATTGCAGCTACCATTCAACATGACCGGACTTAAGTTATTACTAGATAAAAACATATTGACAGGGCCAAACTACAAAGATTGGCTCAGGAATGTCAAGATGGCAATCACTTACGACAAGTTGGGGTATGTACTTACCACCAAAGCTCCCCCAGTCCCAGGTCCCACCTCCAGCGTCGCGGATAAGGAAATCCGTAAGACATGGGAGATAGATTGCGCGAAGGCCAAATGCCTCGTACTTGCCTCGATGGACAACGAACATCAGAGGAGGCACGAGAATATGGACCTAGAGTCCATATTTCTCCATACAAAAGAACTGTATGGAGAGCAGTCTCGTATCGCAAGATACAAAGTGTCGAAGAAGCTATTTTCGGCAAGGTTGGCCGTCGGATCATCGGTAGCGGAACACGTGCTTAAGATGATTGGCTACATTGAGGAGCTCGCGGACCTTGGGTCCACGTTGGAGAATGAACTCTATACTGATTTGATTCTCCAGTCCCTTCCTTCCACTTACACCCAGTTTATCCTTAACTTCAACATGCAAGGAAAGGAGGTTGAACTTTCCGAACTTCTGAACATGTTGAGGAGTGCTGAGGGCACCCTACAGAAAGGTAGGGAGACATCCACTTTGTTTGTAGGAGGATCTTCCTCTTCTAGATCCAGGGCGAAAGCCAAGGGTAAGAAGAAGAAAGCCCCCGCCAAACCAAGAGGCGGTGTCAGTAAAGTGGATACGAAGGGAAAAGGAAAAGCAACAAAGATAGTGGGGAAGCTAGTGGGGAAGGAAGAATGCTTCTATTGTCACAAAAGTGGTCACTGGAAATAGGATTGCAAGGCTTGGAAGGCCAGAACACAGGATTTGAAGCGAATTGCGGCTTCAGCTTCAAGTGTGTATGTTATTGAAAACTGTCTATCAATAAACTCTACATCCTAGGTATTGGATACCGGATCAGGATCTCATATCTGTAATTCTTTGCAGGCGTTGAGAAGGCGTAGAGTTTTGAAGGCAGGTGACATGACCCTCAGAGTTGCAAACGGTGCTAGCATGGATGCTGAGGCCGTGGGGGACTATCACCTGGGATTGTCGGATGGACATTTTTTGGTTTTGCGTAGCTGTTATTATGTACCAAATGCAACCTGTAATATCATTTCTGTATCTTTATTGTCTAAAGAAGATTATGAATTTGTATTTGTAAGTAATATAGTGAACATTCACCTTAATCAAGTTTTGATTGGGTCAGATACATTGAACAACGGTATATACGTATTAAACCAACCACAGATTTTCAATGTCCAGAATACACACAAAAGAAAGTCTCCAGAAATCAATAAAACTTTCTTATGGCATTGTAGACTAGGTCACATCAATGAGAGAAGGTTGACTAAGTTACATGCAGAAGGATATTTGGATCCGTTCGAATATCAATCGAATGCAACTTGTCAATCCTGTCTCAAAGGAAAGATGACAAAGACTCCGTTCACTGGACACGAAGAAAGAGCGAGCGAGCTCTTGGGACTCGTACACAGCGACGTGTGCGGTCCAATGTCTACACATTCACGAAGCGGTTATTCTTACTTCATTACTTTTACGGATGACTTTTCAAGGTATGGTTATGTCTTCTTAATGAAACATAAATCCGAGGCTTTTGAAAAATTCCAGGAATATAAGAATGAAGTAGAAAAACAAACAGGCAAAAGTATCAAGGCACTGAGATCTGATCGAGGTGGTGAATACTTGAGTGCCGAGTTCCTGGGTTACTTAAAAGAGAATGGAATTCTCTCTCATCTTACTTCTCCATACACTCCGCAACATAACGGTGTATCGGAGAGACAGAACCGAACCCTATTGGATATGGTGCGGTCCATAATGAGTAACGCTGATTTGCCGCGATCGTTCTGGGGATATGCGCTAGAATCAGCTGCATACCTTTTGAACCGAGTTCCAACTAAGACTGTGCCTACTACACCATATCAGATATGGTGTGGGAAGAGACCCCATCTTAATCACATTAAGACATGGGGATGTCCATCTTTTGTAAAAAAGCAGCATGCGGACAAGCTCGAGGCACACTCAGTACAGTGCAAGTTTATGGGATATCCAAAGAACTACAAGGGATATTACTTCTATTGCGAAGAGGAACAAAAAGTCCTTGTTTCTCGCCATGCCCACTTTCTAGAACACCAGTTCATAGAAAAAGAATTAAGTGGGAGCGCAATAGAACTGGAAGAAATTCCAGAACTACGAGCTATTACTGAAAGCTTGGTTGAACCAGAGAGATCAGGACATTCCCACGCCACTCCGCAGGAGTAGTAGGTAGTCTCATCCGCCCGAGAGATACTACGGTTTTCTCATTGACGGGGATAGAGAGGATTGCATCATAGACTGTGATGAGCCTACTAGCTTCCAGCAAGCCATTCAGAGCGTCGACTCGATAAAATGGCTGGATGCAATGCGGACCGAGATGGAGTCCATGTACACCAACAAAGTATGGACGTTGGACATTGCTCCAGATGGGGTAAAACCCGTAGGATGCAAGTGGATCTTCAAAAGGAAGATTGGTGTAGATGGACAGGTTGAGACCTATAAAGCTAGACTGGTAGCAAAGGGTTTTCGTCAGCGACCTGTTTTGGACTATGATGAAACCTTTTCTCCAGTAGCTACGCTGAAATCCATTCGGATCCTTCTTGCCATTGCTGCCTTCCACGATTATGAGATTTGGCAGATGGACGTAAAGACAGCTTTTCTAAATGGTCGTTTAGAGGAGTGTGTCTATATGGACCAGCCAGAGGGTTTCATTCAGAGTGGGAGCAGCGGAAAGGTGTGCAAGTTGCTCAAGTCCATTTATGGACTAAAGCAGGCATCACGGAGTTGGAACATCTGTTTTGATGAGACGGTCAAGGAATTTGGCTTTATCAAAAATCCAGATGAACCATGCATCTATTGTAGATTTGTAGCGAGAACTGTAGTATTCCTCGTTTTATACGTGGATGACATTCTCTTAATAGGAAATGACATTCCTATGCTACAATCTGTCAAGGGGTTCTTGTCACACAGGTTCTCCATGAAAGACCTAGGTGATGCCTCATACATTCTGGGTATCCGGATCTACCGTGACAGATCCAAGAGGATATTAGGACTTTCACAGTCCAGGTACATCGACACCATACTGAAGAGATTCAGTATAGAAGATTCCAAGCGCGGTAATCTACCGGCTTGTCACGGGATCACCCTCTCCAAAGAGATGTCTCCCAAGACAGATTTGGAGAGGGATCGCATGTCTATTATACCCTACGCTTCTGCGGTAGGCTCTATAATGTATGCGATGTTGTGTACCAGACCGGATGTAACTTATGCACTGAGTGTGGTAAGCAGGTATCAGTCAAACCCTCGGGAGAAACATTGGATAGCAGTAAAGAACATTCTCAAGTACCTGAGAAGGACTAAGGAAATGTTCTTGGTGTATGGCGGAAAAGAACTGCAGATTGAGGCCTTTGCTGACTCTAGCTTCCAGAGTGACAAGGATGATTCCAAGTCCATGTCGGGTTTTGTCTTCACCCTCAATGGAGGGGTGGTGTGTTGGAAGAGTTCCAACCAGGAAACCGTTGCGGACTCGACTATGGAAGCGGAATACATTGCTGCATCTGATGCCGCAAAAGAAGCTGTCTGGATGAGGAAGTTCTTGAAAGAACTTCTGGTGGTTCCGTCCATTGTTGACCCAATACCTCTGTATTGCGACAACAACGGGGCTATAGCTTTAGCGAAGGAACCCAGGTCCCATCAGAAATCCAGACACATCTTAAGGCGGTATCACCTGATCAGGGAGATCGTGGATCGCCAGGAGATCGTGGATCGCCAGGAGATCGAGGTCCGGAGGGTTGCTTCAGAAGATAACACAGCAGATCCATTCACCAAGGCCTTGCCCCAGACTCAGTTCGAGCGGCTGATCGAGATGATAGGTCTTCGATACGCCAGTACAAGGCCTTAGTGAAAGTGGGTGATTGTTAGTGTAT
The DNA here is from genome assembly GCA_030015575.1 of Agapanthus africanus. Classification (NCBI taxonomy): domain Eukaryota; kingdom Viridiplantae; phylum Streptophyta; class Magnoliopsida; order Asparagales; family Amaryllidaceae; genus Agapanthus; species Agapanthus africanus. Next base: position 222,281,827 of record CM057340.1, read on the forward strand.
ATGCCCTAGAGGCCATTACTGTATCATACTAGTTTGTATATTACTTGATGGAAGCTTGGGATATTCACAGTTGTATATACAATCTTGCTCGAAATGGTAGTATGCTACTTGGTTTGTCTCTACTTCAATATGTGCATGTGTTTCTTTTAGCATATCGCTCATATACATATTAGTAGAGCCCTTAGGATCTTTGCTTGATTACCAGCGTTGTGATGGCGCTCGCACTCGTGGGAGCTGGGTAATCTATAAGCACATCTTTATACAGGTCCTTGGTCGTTGGACTATTGAGACAGGGCATCGATACTCCGGAGTAGACTAGCGTATGCGCTTCTCATCCCAGTGTGGGAAACGGTCTGTCCCACAGCCGTCAGTACGTCGTACTTGAGATAGTATACGGATGCTCGTTAGGTTACGAGTACACTGGACAGGACTCGTCGGGGACTGTTGGTTGGTATTATACCTATCGTCAGTTATCAGTTCCCAGGTGACATGAGTACAACTTAGTCCGCTGACTTGACACTGTCACTTCGCCTCGAGTGTGTTCCCACTGCACTTTGATTGCTACCCTACCACGGCTCAAAGGAGTCGTGCAAACATGTAGTTTTTGGGTGCATTCCCGAAGCACTTGGAGGCAGTGACGGTTAGACAGGATTCGTCTCTCCCGGTATTGGGGGTTGACATCGCGCTGTGTCCAGGAAAGCCATTACACGAGTAGTCCCTGGCCAGGGCAAGCGACATATACTGGTACGTTTCCAGTGTTATCTCAGGGTGTTTTGGGCTACACTCCGACACGACTTGTATCGTTATTAGGGGACTGACGTTCACCGCCCCCTAGGCCCGCCATGCGATGTATCAGACGAACAGACCGGACTGTACAGAGACTGTCACATACAGGCTCAGTAGGAGTTCAGATGGGGTTCACCTCGTCAGTCTTCTTATCGACATCTACCTGGGGACCGTTACGTACAGCTAGTGCCGCTTGCGGTCTGTGTTTAAACCCACTTCCAGCGTAGTGTCGAGTCTTTAGAGTCCCACACAGAGAGCTATTCGCCTTTTGGCAAAATGAGTAGAGGTCGCATGGTTTTGCGACAGGGTTCGTTCGCATCCGCGCACTTGTGCACGTTTGCTGTCCGGACAGCTTATACTAGCGGGCTTTGGTTTAAGCCGGATCCTAGTATATGATTTGGGATTGGTTTTATCTCATTGTATTCGTGTTCCTCGGATCCCGAATACGGGTGCGTATGCACAGTTGCTTGAGGCAGAGGGAGAGGACTTTGATTAGGTTTAATGACTATTGTCATTTTATTAACCCTAATGCTCATGTGTGTATTATTGTTAATTGATATTAGTTTTATAATTGTGCATGGTTATGGTTGTTGACCATTTAACCTCCTTGACTTGTTGACTATGGTTGACACTTTGACCATCATCATTTCATTTGGAAGATGCTTTTTGATCCTTGCAATTTGCATTTAAAATGAAATGATAATGGTCATGTCTTGATTAAGCCATGACAATTATCTCACTAATTTTCTAATTACAATAATTCACTTATATGAGAGAATGTTTCATATTATTCTCTCATTCTATCATTCACATTCTCTCTCTTGTTCTTCCTCTCCCTCAAGCTCTCCCCTCTCATGTGTTGAGAAACACTTGAGCTTGAGAAAAACCCTTTCTTGATAATCTCTACTCTCATCTAGGGTTTAAGGATTAGCACTTCTTGCACCCTAGTTACTTCTAGCTTGGAGTTGAAGCCAAAGGTCGAGGCTTTCGGGTGGATCTTTCTTCGACGTGAGAAGACGACAAAGGTGACCTCCTTCCACCACTCCAAGGAGCAAGGAGAGAAGGACATAAAGCCCAAGGTATAACCTTTCTAGCACTTAGCTAGTTTCTAGTTAGCTTTAGCTTGTTTTTGTTTAGCAAAGATCCTTCTTTGTCTAGTCCATGTTGCCTAAGTTGATAAAAAGTTGATTTTTATTCCGTTTTCCGCCTCCCCGTAAGTACCGGGGTGGGCAACGTGGACTTACAAAAACACATAGCAATATCATAAAAACGTACTGCTCTATAAGAAAAATCAATCCCAAAATACGCGTATGAGTACTACGTGCGTCTTGTGCGCACGGAAATTAAATCCAAATATGTGCCATACATATGCACAGAACCAACATCTAAGTGCATCGGGTGTGCACGAAACATCTGTCGTAGGCAACATGTGTGCCTGACAGCAAAATCAGGTGCATCTGACATGCACGAAAAATCTCGATTTAGTGCATCTGGAGTGCACCAAAATCACACTTCAAAACATGCGCCCAACATGCGCGAAAATCCAAGGCACGAAAACTATCTCAAGTGCAACTGTGCAAAAATCATAAATACTCAGTAGGTGCAAACATGGCGCGTGAAAACGATATCATGAAACTCAACCATCAAAACCAAATCATGTGAATAGATCACCCAAAACATCGAAATCAATAATGGCGGAATAGTACCGCTCAAGCACATCCTCTAAGAATCTTGGGCCAACTGTCGCGGTCACTAGTGGGATGTCTCGTCGATGATCATGAACTCTGGCCTGTTGGTGTGCGTAACAATGACCACTCCTGGGTCAAGGTCTTCACTGTGAATTACCAATCTCTCGGTCCATCGGCTCATCGGCCCTGTCAGGTGTGCTAACGGGGATGATTCCGTTTTGGCACTTCTCTGGTCATCTCTCGGTCAATCATCGCGACCACTCGTAAGACAGCATATCACTGGCGTCGGCCTCTGGCTCTCTGAATGTACGTGACACCTCTGATCCTGGGTGCAAGTATCATTGCAGCAGTGTCCTGGAAGGAATCCTGCTCACGGTCTCTTCCATGACTCGTCTCTGCCAACTGTCTGGAAGTCATCGTCCCTTACTAGATCTGTTCTCGTTCCGGAAGGGCTGCATACTCATCACGACTCCTTCAGGAAGGTATATCCAAGTACAATGCCTCGGCATACGTATCGCATCTCTGATGTCGGCGGAGTGGAACTTCGTTTCATCTAGATCTGGTACGAATCTTACTCCACTTTTCCCCAACGTCGACTGTTTCGGACTCGTCTCATCGTGACTGCATGGACTGAGCTCCAACGGCTATCCTCGTATCGGGAGCCTCCCAAGAAATGCATCTCACCACCTAGCATCCGAATTAAGTTGAGCCATCCGATCAAGTCGTCAAAACCTCATAATCCCCCAAGAGCTCAACCTCTTGGGCACAGTTTAATAGTATCGAGTACATACCACAGCATCGGTGGTCCAGCCGTAGAAGGGCAAACCCAAGCCTCACTAATGGCGTCGTAGAACTGCCGCAAACACGAAGGTTCAAAAGCTTTCACACGGTCATTAAGTCGCGTTAGGGTTTCATTCTTCTAGAGGGACCATAGAATTTCCTGCATGTCTTTCCGACTACTTTAAACTTGGAATAATAGGTTTCTGACATTCGATCGTCTCTGTCGACTCCCAACGTCTCCGCGTGAAGTCGTCTCTAGCTGGAATCAATCTATCTGATGACCTCGCATCAGGGTAGGCGAATGATCCACATGTCCTAGTCATTCATCCTCGATGACTAGCGACCATCTATCATCTCTTAGTACAACTCGTTCTGCCCTAATTCCAGCATCTGGGGCAATATCTCGTCGTTCGCAGCAATAACTGGCTCGCTCGTCTGCACGCTGAACAGTGCCTCGATCATCATGAATAAGCAACACACCAACGGTCATCAAAATCTGGCTGGCCTCTATCATTGGCTCAATCCTCTAGTGTCGATCAGCACATCTGAGTAACCTCATAAAGGCGATCCGCCAAACGCTCGTGGCGCGGAAACACAGTAAAAAGACACATCTCCGCAATCGTGTGTCACCGGAATTCCGCCCTGGTCAGTCCTCGTTCGTGACGAGCTCATGCTGACCGCAACTCTAGCTGTAGCTCTCCCTGCCCGTAATCGTGGCAGCAAAACCATAACTAGTATTGATGAGGCTAGATCGGAATGAATATAATACTGAGCAAAGAAATGTACATCCTAAGGCTTCTTAAGTGGAGTAGCGTATCGTAAATATACCGCGGAACATACCTACGGTACGTCACTCTACTTTAGTCACCTATTCCATCAACCAAGGGTCATCCTACGCTCCGAAGGTAAAACCTAACGCTCTGATACCAACTTTGTCACGTCCCGAAAGTACGGAACATGACCGGCACTTAAACTATGAATGTCTCGAGGCGTATGTAATCTAAGTGAGCCGAAAACCCAGAAATCCAAACCAAGAAAAGTAGTAGAGTGAAGGAAAACGAATTTAAAACAAGTAGTTTTAATATCATAAGCCGACTTATGCGGTTTTTAAGAACATCAAAAATTTACTGAAAATTTCGGCAGAGTCTCCTTTGTAAATACTGGCCCCCCAACGGGATACGACATGAATAGTATACGAAATCAATAAAAAGGCATCCCCAAGCGGGAGCTAGCTCTTCGTCAATCGACGGTCACAACCACACAAGCAAAATAATATACAACGCCAATAGCGAGGATCAAAACTCAAAAGGAAACTCAAAAGCACAAGAAATCTACAGAAATATAACGCGCGACTCTAAGGTCGAAAGAAAAACATCACTGGTCTCTATCTCAAAAATAAATACATGTTTGGTTGATGGAACTTCTAGATACAACAAAGCAATAGTATACAAGTTATATAATGGGGGGTACGATACAAGTAAACCCACCTACTAGCAAATCACCCAAAGGAGACTATGCCCGCAAGCCGTAATGAAACCTGTACGGCAAACCTGCAAGAAACTGGGGCACAACGGGGTGAGTTGCCAACTCGTGAATAGAAAAACATCTACGGAAAGAAATCGCATAAATAACGCAACCTAGATCACTGATCATAATATATCCTCAATTATATATATAACATGCAACCTATAACAAGGCTAGGATAAATATCTAACCCGAGTGTAATCTCATGTGCCCGTGTCAGTGCCTCAGGTAGCAATATATCATATGAATGAGGTATGAATGCATGAAAACAGAATACATGTAAATGAAGAACTGTTTTCAAAATTTAGTGAGATTTCCTTTGTATTTTTAAAATGAGATATCATAATAAAATCAGCATAAAACAGTGCCTAGCATCGGCACAAAACGTAATCCCAATATCTCAATATCTCTGTATCACAGTCTTTGTACCTCAATATCTCGAAATCTCAATGTCTCAATCACAATATCTAGGGCGCCGTCAGTCCGGACCGGCCCCTACCATCCATCTCAAGACCACGACAGTATCCTCCGGATATCCGACGCGTCGGGTAAAATCACCGGTAGGTAGTGCTCCCCTGCCAGGCTCACATCGTCATCATCACGCGCTTCTTGCCGCGGGGTACCTTACCGGGTCCACCATGTACCCGAAACGGTTCATCCGTCTCCTCGAATCAGGTCTCGAAATCCATCAGCAAACTCATGGTGGACGACTCATACATCATGGGAAAACCACGCTTTTTATTTTAAAATAGAGAAAAGGTTTATTTATGTTTTTGCGGTTTTCCTCCAAATCCAGAAAATCTCATGGCAATCCGAATCCAAAACCTCAATAACACGTAAAATAGTGAATATATGCATGAGAATCCATGAATGCGGCATAATAATGAATAACAGTATGCATGAAGTAGCAGGTAATTACTACAATGTCTAAACTATTAGCTAACAGGCTATGTCAAGCAATAATATTTTCTAAGGTGTGCGTGACATGGCAATTACCGATGAAGATGTGTGTGAGCCGGCAAGTAAGTGTACGTGGTACATACGCATCATCGGTAATGGTGCTGGTGTCCTAACAATATGATATCAACATTTCAATAAGAAATTATAACATAAGTGTGCGATGCGAAGTGAACGACAATGATGAGCGGGAGCTGAATACTAGACGCAACTATAACTAATCTGCACTAATCTAATAAAAGTCCTACAAGTGGTGCCTTTTGAAATAACACGAATCATGGGGTTTTGAAAATAGAGGCTACGGTGTTTTTATGAAAAGATACGTCTTTTGAAATATCCGTAGGATCCCTTGGACTGTCTTTTAAAATACCCACGATTCGTTAGTTTTTGAAATAGGTAAGAATCGAATCTAATCTAACAACTAAACTAAACCAAAGGGCTAAGCTAACAAGCTGGAATACAGGTAAGGAAACCGCCTAACATCTGAGTCGATCCATATACATACATGTATATATTTTTGTTGGATATATGTATGCCCTAGAGGCCATTATGTGATAGTGGATGTATCTATACATGTATATATTCAGTTTGCATTCTTGCTCGACATGATAGTATGCTATCTGGTTATTCTTTATCTGACATGTTTATTTGATCATGCTTCTATTCATTCATACATGCTGATAAAGCCCTAAGGATATCGGCTTGACTACTCTGATTATGATGGAGATCATACTAGTGGGACATCTGTAGTCTATAAGCATATCCTGAAATGTCCCTAGTCGGAGGTGTATCGAGACGGGGCATCGATATACCAGAGTAGACTAGCGTATATGATACTAGACCCATGTGATGGGCAATGGATGTTCCCACATTCATCGATGTTTGACATCAAGATCATATACGGGTGCTCAGTGGTGACTGGGTACACTGGACGGACTCGCCGAGAACTCCAATATGGAATTATATCTATCGTCGGATAGCAATTCTCAGGTGACACTGGTACAGGTTAGTCTGTAGACCCGAGATCGTCATAGAGCCTTGTGTGTTCTCCCACTGTACTTTGATTGCCACCCTACCACGGCTCTACTGAGTCGTGCAAACAGGTGGCCGTTGGGTACAGTCCCGAGACACACGAAGACGATGAGCGATAGGAGGGGTTTCGTCTCTCCCGGTATTGGGAGTTGATGCTGTGCTGTGCTCGACTGGTTATAACAGCAAGTCCCTGGCCAGGGCTGCTGAGATTTGCTGATAAGTGTTATCAGTAGTTTCTCGATCTGTTATAGACCATTCACCGACACGACTTATTGAGTTATTGGGGTCGACGTGACCATCCCTAGGCTCGATATGCAGCATATCTGACGAAGAGACCGGACTGTACGGTAGTGTTGCCGGATGGCTCGACGGGAGTTGTAGCAGGTTCGCTTGTTGTCTTCTGATCGTTCAATACCCGGGTGGCCGTTACGTTTAGCTGACCTCTTGCGGCTTGAGGGCACTTGATATGATCATTACCCTCTGCCGGCGTATTGACGAGTCTTAGAGTCCCACAGAGGAGTTACCCAGTCCAGGCGAAACGTTGTGGTGCGCATATGCGATATGCGCATACACCCGATTGAAATGTGCATATATGATACCAAACATTGATCGGGTGAACTGCTTTTGGTGGGGTCATATGAGATATGACCGGATTGATAAATCAAGTGTTGATTTATCATTTAACCATTAGTTTTCTCACTCAAAACCTTTCTAGGGTTTGATGGATGTATGCATGCATGCATGTGTTTCTATTTTTCTTTTCTAGTTTCATGCACATGAAGATGTGCATACATGTACACATACATACATCAAACTATCATGGTTGTTTATATATGGAAATGGTGGCAATATAAGCTTCACACCATAGATTAAACTATGGATAATTATTTAATTTTGGTTTTAAAAGAAAATGAAAAGGAAAGGATAATTATGCTAGTTTCTACATGCTTCTTTTAACCTAACCATTCTCACCCACCACTAAACCATGGTTATCTTTTCCTTTATCATTCTAAACCCAAGTTAAATTAATCATCCATCATTTAATCATGGTTAGAGTCAAGAAGGATTAAATATATATAGTGATATTCATTTTCTTTTGCAAGTTAACCTAATGGTTATCTTTTTATCTCTTGAAGAAAAATAGCCACCATTTTCATCCTCCTTCATCTTCTCCTCTCTAGTTCTTTTCTAGTGAGTGAAACACAATCAAAGAAAGGTTTTTGAAGTGAGATCCAAAGCCACAACACCATTCTATTCAAGTCTAGCCAACTTGATTAGAGTGTTTACTTCGATTTCACAAAGTAGCGAGCTTGGACGGAGATCTCCGCGGTGGATCATCGTGGACACAAGGAGAGTTCAAGAGGACCTCGTTTCAACACCAAAGAGCATAAGGAGCGAAGCAAAAACGGGAGCTACAAAGGTTGTAGCCTTCAAACCCTAATTTTTGTTAGCTTTAAGATTAGTAAACCCTAATTTTCTAGGATCTATCCTTTGCATGTTAGTTTAGCACCTTAAAAATTAAAACTTTGGGTCATGTGATGCTTCAAAACTCTTCATAGGGTGCTATACTAACCTTACATTGGTATCAGAGCCGACCTAGAACGTTAGGCGACCTTTTTGCGAAGTGAAAAGTCCGATCGAACCAAAATACGGATTTATGGGATGCTCTCTGGAAATTTTTTAAAAACTGATCTTTTTCAGAATTAAAAATTCTCAAAAAATAGAGCAGGTAAATATTAGACGATCTGGAAAATCCGTACACATGAACAGTAGGTTTGACCGTGGAAGGGCGGCATAAGCAAGCTTAGACCGCGCTTCCGCGGCCAAATGAGGGGCTCTCTGACAAGTTTTTGCACAGTACTTTTCTTTACCTGCTACAGTACATTTTGAGAGTATTTAATCTGAATCGCAAAACGAGGGGTCCGATTTTTTTTTCGAGCGAAACGGATTTAAAGGTCAAGTTTTCTTAATGAAAACTTTCTTAAATTTCATAAATAGAGATTACGTGGTCAAGACCCGGTACTACGGGTATGAGATGTGGCAGAAAATACCTTCCAGCTTTCCCGCTTGCAAGGTTTCGAGGGGCATTCTATTCCACAGCTTCATGTGCAGCTGATTCCATATCCCTCTCCCTCAAAGTGTCCTTTCCTTGTGTTTCTAGCGCGGGTGATGCCTCTTCCATTAGTGCTGCTTCCTCCGATGCCTCCGCTCGGTCAACGGTCTCTGGAATTGCTGCCTTTTCCGGTTCTGCTTCCACTCCTTGCTCAGTGAAGTGAGGGCTAAATGACCGAACGAACGGATAGGGTTTCGAGGTTTTCATGGTGCGGTAGACCAAGCAACGGAGTGAGCGCCTAGCGCGAAAGCCGTGATCGTCAATTTCTGGACTTTTCCAGTGATTAGCGCAGACTGCCCAAAAACAGTCTATCATTGGAGAAAGAGGAAGCATACTCTATCTTAGAGACATAAGCATACTATCAGACAGAATAGGCATAATCAAGATAACTGGAAGACGACTTTTTAGTGCTAGCTGAACGTAAAGTAATGGCTTTTGTGCAACGTCGAAAGGGTCCTGATGTAGTCCATATCTTTATGCGCAGGGGCATCCAAATCCCGCGGAATGGAAGAAGAAAATCCGTTACCAGGTTTTGTCGACGACGATGAATGAATAAGGGAAACCCGGTTCTGGAGATGGTTTTGAACTAGTTGTTTCGATCGGAATTTTCATTTCGTATTTCTTTTCCGGGTAAACTAGAAAGTATTGAAGTGTTTGAACGAATATCATTTACTCAATATTCACGGGGTTTAAATAGTTTGGAGATGTGTGCAAGTCTTTTTGCGGTGGTCCCTCTAGAAGACAACAAACCTTAACTCGATTATGTGACCGTCTCGAACTGCCCTTTGAACCCTAGGGTTTGGGGCAGTACGGCGTGCCACATGTGAGGCGTTGGCTTGACCCTTCTACGGCTGGACCGCCGCTACTGTGTCACACTCCGGTTTTTTTGAACCCTGCTCAAGTGTTGAGCTTTAGTGAATCTTGGGTGCTTGACAGTTCGTTCGAAAACTTTAATACTGTCTGTTTATCTGGAATGTGATACAATATGTGGAATTCATATAGTGTAGGCATGAAATACGAAATATGTGATATTTCGCATTTATGATGTCTAAAGAGGATCTGGATTCCAAATATTGTAGTTTTACACTTTCTTTTCTGTGACCGTAAGTGTAGTATGTTAGATATCGCCGGTTTCGTTGCTATACATCAACGACAATCGGGGTACGCATACTTACTTACGTTGATGATATGTGATATTATGTGTTGCTGAGATATGATGTGCAGGATTATCGCGATCGAATAGCCGGGGGTTTTTGTGAGATGAGAGTTTTATATTTTCATTCATGTAAATTCAAATGTAATGTAATATTCTTTTATTTGGGGCACTTCCAGGTTGCGGTTGTGTCACCAGTGTTGTATATTATTTACTTTTCCGCATTAGGATGGACCCAAGGAAGGGAGCACAGGTGACCGGGTTCTGGGGTTCAGTGGGAGGCTATCTCGAGGAGTCGAGACCGGGTCTCCTAAACTCCAGGATTGGTAGGGTCACTTGCCGCTCTCGTAGGGGTCCAGGGTGTGGGCTTGGCTATTCATCGCGACTGTGGAATCCGTATTTTCTATTCTGGCTAAATACTAAATACGGACGTCCTAGTATATCCCACGTTATATCTATATTTCTGCTGCCTGTGTTCTGTGATATCTGAGACGAATGACTTATTATATATATATGATATATAGTAGACGTTGCTTATGTTTTACACCCGCACTAGTCCCGTCCCGGTATGCCGTTAGTTAAGTAACCTAACGGTGCATAACGGAACATTGCGGCGAATGCGGATGGCATAAGCGTACGTGTTATTTTCGTTTCTTTTCTGTGATTGGCTTAAGGACTTAAATGATGGGATTACATTAATGTGATTAATGTAAAGAAAATAAACCTAAAAGATGTTGTAGAATCTGATTTAAAAACTACTCGGCTATTTATGAAAAAGCAATATTTCAAAACTGCGGAGCTTAAGCCACTCCTTTTGAAAACTGTTTGATTCTACAACGATATCAAGTTCAAAGCGTTAAAGATTTTCTTAAAAATCATTCGCAACCCTCCGTCATTTTAGGAAGTAGAGTACTTAGTATTCGTGCTACGTTTGTTGACTTTAGTTAAGGCGTAGTGTACGGTAGCTAAGTGATGTCTTCCTACACTGCATATGATGCAGATTAATTAGGACATTCATACGACTTTGTTGACCATAGTTAAGGGTCATATGGGTGGGTCTAATTAATCAAGAAATGACGGGTAGAACTTGACTGGTACTTATGATTTGTTGACCATAGTTAAGGTCATAAGTGCTAGGGGTAAAAATTACATCGGGAATTTCAAGTGTTGAAATTTGCAATGAGATTGCATACCTTCCATGTGATGGTTGGATCCCGATCCCACTGTGGGCAATAGTTGCTCCTAGGAGAGTTTTACAGTTTACAATTAGCTAACTCATTAGGTGTCTAGAAAGGTGTTAACGGGGCTCCGCCTCTGGGAAAACGAGGTTTACTCTAATTAGGTCCGTGCGAAAGCACGGGGAACCTCCCTCAAAGTACCGACACTGGCCTGGCTGAACGGTTAGCGAAGTTGTAGACTGTAATTAATCCTGGCTAGTTTTTCTTTTTATGGTTTGAAAGAAAAACTTGATAAAAAGCAGTGGGAAACATCGATTAGACAAGATAATAAACCAATCTAATCTATGCAAGAGCTTTCGTTGAGTGTATTCTTTTCTCTCTCTTAATGGCAGATACCAATGACTGGACTTAAGCTTCTACTAGATAAAAACAAACTGAATGGGACCAACTATAAAGACTGGCTAAGGAATCTGAAGATCGCCTTGACTTATGATAAAGTATCATATGTCCTTACGGCTTCAGCCCCGCCCGTCCCAGGCCCAAAATCTTCAGTTGCGGACATAGAAGTCCGCAAGACATGGGACGCTGACTGTGCCACGGCAAAATGCCTCGCGCTTGCATCGATGGACAATACACATCAAAAGCAGCACGAGGACATGGACATTCACGGGATACTGCTCCATACAAAGGAGTTGTATGGGGAACAGTCCCGCGTATTACGATACGAAGCATCGAGAAAACTGTTTCACATGCGAATGGCCCCTGGCACACCGGCAGGAGACCATGTGTTGAAGATGATAGCTCTTATAGAAGAGCTTGAGGACCTTGGATGGACAATGGAAAATGAACAATATATAGATATTATTCTGCAGTCCCTCCCCTCCACCTTTGCTCAGTTCATAGTGAACTTCAACATGCATGGCATGGAGAAGGACCTCCCTGAACTCCTTAATATGTTAAGGAGTGCAGAGAGCACTATGAAGTCAGCAAAGACTCCCGTTATGACCATTGGACAGTCTTCTTCTTCTCGCCCAAAAGCTAAGGCCAAGGGAAAGAAAAAGAAGAAACCCACTAATCCTAAGGGCGGAGTCAAAAAGGTGAAGGGAAAGGGAAAGTCCACGGCTGGAGACCCAGGGAAAGGCGAGTGTTTTCATTGCCACAAGACAGGACATTGGAAGCGCAACTGCACGGAGTACCTAAGTCTCAAGAAGAAGCATGGTGATGCTTCTGCTTCAGGTGCGTTTGTGACTGAAAACTGTTTTTCTATAAACTCTGCTTCCTGGGTATTGGATACCGGTTCAGGTTCTCACATTTGCAATTCTATGCAGGGGCAGAGAAATAGCAAGGTTTTGAGGACAGGTGACCATACTCTCCGCGTTGGAAATGGTTCCAATGTACATACAGTCGCAGTGGGAGAGTATCACTTGGGGTTGCCATCTGGATGTATTTTGATTTTGAATCCATGTTATTTTGTACCAACTATGCTATGTAATATAATATCCGTTTCTTTGTTGGACAATGAAGGATATAATTTTGTGTTGCAGAACAATGTTATGAACATTCACCTAAATCAAATGTTGGTTGGGTATGGTACGCTTAATAACGGAATATATGTCCTAAATCAACACACAGTTTTCAGTATACAACACACTAATAAAAGAAAATTTTCAGAATTAAATGAAGCTTTTCTTTGGCACTGTAGACTTGGTCATATTAACGAAACAAGACTAAACAAGTTACACAAAGATGGATATTTAAACCCTTTTGAATATAAATCTTATGCGACTTGCCAGTCTTGTATCAAGGGTAAAATGACCAAAACTCCGTTTACCGGACACGGAGAAAGAGCTACTCAGCTCCTTGGCCTCATACATAGTGATGTATGTGGGCCGATGTCTACACAGGCTAGAGGCGGTTTTTCATACTTCATTACATTCACCGACGATTTCTCAAGATTCGGTCATGTATTTTTATTAAAACACAAGTCCGAAGCTTTCGAGAAATTCATTGAATATAAACGAGAAGTAGAAAAACAAACCGGCTTGAGTATTAAGATGCTTCGATCAGATCGAGGTGGTGAGTATCTCAGTACAGAATTTGCAAACTTCCTAAAAGAGAATGGGATTCTCTCTCAGCTCACTCCGCCTTACACACCACAGCACAACGGTGTGTCAGAACGACGGAATAGGACCCTATTAGATATGGTCCGGTCCATGATGAGTGACGCTGAGTTACCAGTCTCGTTTTGGGGGCATGCATTGGAGACTGCAGCGTTTCTGCTAAACAGGGTTCCAACCAAAGCCGTATCTACCACGCCATATGAGATATGGAATGGGAAGAGACCATCTCTTAAAAGAATTAAGATTTGGGGTTGCCCGGCTTATGTTAAAAAGCAGAATCCGGACAAACTCGAGACACGGTCAGTCATGTGTAACTTTGTGGGATATCCAAAGAATTCTTATGGATATCTGTTCTACCACAAAGAGGAACAAAAGGTGTTTGTTTCTCAGTATGCCACATTCTTGGAAAAAGAGTTTTTCACGGATAGAGATGATGGCAAGGTGGTAGATCTAGAAGAGGTTCTGGAGACACAAACTACAAATGACGATTTGGTTGAGCCGGCTGTTGCAACAGAAACTGAAGAACCTCGGCCACTCCGTAGGTCTGGTAGGACTTCTCGCCCACCGGAGAGGTACTACGGTTTCCTCATTGATGGTGACAGAGAAGACTGTATCATGGAAGATGATGATCCTACCAGTTTTCAGCAAGCTATCACGAGTGGTGACTCTGTGAAGTGGCTGGATGCCATGAGATCCGAAATGGAGTCTATGTACACCAACAAAGTATGGACTTTGGACGTTGTACCCCCTGGGGTAAAACCTGTAGGGTGTAAATGGATCTTTAAAAGAAAGATTGGTGTGGATGGGCAGGTAGAGACCTATAAGGCAAGACTTGTGGCGAAAGGTTTTCGTCAAAGACCAGGTTTGGACTATGACGAAACTTTTTCGCCCGTAGCCATGCTTAAATCTATTCGGATCCTACTTGCTATTGCTGCTCACTACGACTATGAAATCTGGCAGATGGACGTTAAAACAGCATTTCTAAATGGAGATTTAGAAGAATGTGTTTATATGGATCAGCCAGAGGGCTTCATTGACAGTGGGAGCAGCGAGAAAGCATGTAGATTGCTTAAATCCATATATGGGTTAAAGCAGGCATCTCGGAGTTGGAACATCTGTTTCGATGATGTTATCAAAGAGTTTGATTTCATCAAAAATCCAGATGAACCTTGTGTTTATAGGAAGGCTGTAGGAAGAGCTGTCACATTCCTCGTATTGTACGTGGATGACATTCTTCTGATAGGAAATGATATTCCTATGCTACAGTCGGTCAAATCATTCTTATCACTAAGGTTCTCCATGAAGGACCTGGGTGATGCCACATACATCCTGGGAATAAGGATCTATAGGGATAGATCCAAAAAGTTATTGGGACTGTCCCAAACCAGGTACATTAACACCATCCTAAAGAGGTTTAGTATGGAAGACTCCAAGCGGGGTGCCTTACCCGCTTGCCATGGAGTCACTCTCTCCAAGGATTCTTGTCCAAAGACCGATGAAGAGAGAGCTCGCATGAGCATTATACCTTATGCTTCGGCAGTAGGATCTATAATGTATGCGATGTTATGTACACGCCCAGATGTAGCTTATGCACTTAGTGTTGTAAGCAGGTATCAATCCAACCCAGGGGAGAACCACTGGACAGCTGTGAAGAACATTCTTAAGTACTTGCGAAGGACTAAAGAATTGTTCTTGGTGTATGGTAATAAAGATCTCCAAATGGAGGCCTTTACCGATTCGAGCTTCCAGAGCGATAAGGATGACAGCAAATCTATCTTAGGGTTTGTATTTACCCTCAATGGAGGGGCGGTAAGTTGGAAGAGTTCCAAACAAGATACCGTTGCAGACTCTACGATGGAAGCTGAGTACATTGCTGCAAATGATGCCGCCAAGGAAGCCGTCTGGATGAAGAAGTTCGTCTCGGAGCTAGGAGTAGTTCCAACCATTATTGATCCAATACCTTTGTATTGTGACAATAATGGGGCGATGGCGTTAGCCAAGGAACCCAGATCCCATCAGCGGTCCAGACACATCCTGAGGCGCTTTCATTTGATCCGGGAGATTGTAGATCGCCGCGAGATCGAGATTAAGAGAGTTGACACAAAGAACAACGCCGCGGATCCATTCACCAAGGCTCTCCCTCAGCCGCAGCATGAGCGACTTTTTGAGATGTTGGGTATGAGATACGCCAATAACTGGCCTTAGTGCAAGTGGGAGATTGTTGGATATATGTATGCCCTAGAGGCCATTATGTGATAGTGGATGTATCTATACATGTATATATTCAGTTTGCATTCTTGCTCGACATGATAGTATGCTATCTGGTTATTCTTTATCTGACATGTTTATTTGATCATGCTTCTATTCATTCATACATGCTGATAAAGCCCTAAGGATATCGGCTTGACTACTCTGATTATGATGGAGATCATACTAGTGGGACATCTGTAGTCTATAAGCATATCCTGAAATGTCCCTAGTCGGAGGTGTATCGAGACGGGGCATCGATATACCAGAGTAGACTAGCGTATATGATACTAGACCCATGTGATGGGCAATGGATGTTCCCACATTCATCGATGTTTGACATCAAGATCATATACGGGTGCTCAGTGGTGACTGGGTACACTGGACGGACTCGCCGAGAACTCCTATATGGAATTATATCTATCGTCGGATAGCAGTTCTCAGGTGACACTGGTACAGGTTAGTCTGTAGACCCGAGATCGTCATAGAGCCTTGTGTGTTCTCCCACTGTACTTTGATTGCCACCCTACCACGGCTCTACTGAGTCGTGCAAACAGGTGGCCGTTGGGTACAGTCCCGAGACACACGAAGACGATGAGCGATAGGAGGGGTTTCGTCTCTCCCGGTATTGGGAGTTGATGCTGTGCTGTGCTCGACTGGTTATAACAGCAAGTCCCTGGCCAGGGCTGCTGAGATTTGCTGATAAGTGTTATCAGTAGTTTCTCGATCTGTTATAGACCATTCACCGACACGACTTATTGAGTTATTGGGGTCGACGTGACCATCCCTAGGCTCGATATGCAGCATATCTGACGAAGAGACCGGACTGTACGGTAGTGTTGCCGGATGGCTCGACGGGAGTTGTAGCAGGTTCGCTTGTTGTCTTCTGATCGTTCAATACCCGGGTGGCCGTTACGTTTAGCTGACCTCTTGCGGCTTAAGGGCACTTGATATGATCATTACCCTCTGCCGGTGTATTGACGAGTCTTAGAGTCCCACAGAGGAGTTACCCAGTCCAGGCGAAACGTTGTGGTGCGCATATGCGATATGCGCATACACCCGATTGAAATGTGCGTATATGATACCAAACATTGATCGGGTGAACTGCTTTTGGTAGGGTCATATGAGATATGACCGGATTGATAAATCAAGTGTTGATTTATCATTTAACCATTAGTTTTCTCACTCAAAACCTTTCTAGGGTTTGATGGATGTATGCATGCATGCATGTGTTTCTATTTTTCTTTTCTAGTTTCATGCACATGAAGATGTGCATACATGTACACATACATACATCAAACTATCATGGTTGTTTATATATGGAAATGGTGGCAATATAAGCTTCACACCATAGATTAAACTATGGATAATTATTTAATTTTGGTTTTAAAAGAAAATGAAAAGGAAAGGATAATTATGCTAGTTTCTACATGCTTCTTTTAACCTAACCATTCTCACCCACCACTAAACCATGGTTATCTTTTCCTTTATCATTCTAAACCCAAGTTAAATTAATCATCCATCATTTAATCATGGTTAGAGTCAAGAAGGATTAAATATATATAGTGATATTCATTTTCTTTTGCAAGTTAACCTAATGGTTATCTTTTTATCTCTTGAAGAAAAATAGCCACCATTTTCATCCTCCTTCATCTTCTCCTCTCTAGTTCTTTTCTAGTGAGTGAAACACAATCAAAGAAAGGTTTTTGAAGTGAGATCCAAAGCCACAACACCATTCTATTCAAGTCTAGCCAACTTGATTAGAGTGTTTACTTCGATTTCACAAAGTAGCGAGCTTGGACGGAGATCTCCGCGGTGGATCATCGTGGACACAAGGAGAGTTCAAGAGGACCTCGTTTCAACACCAAAGAGCCTAAGGAGCGAAGCAAAAACGGGAGCTACAAAGGTTGTAGCCTTCAAACCCTAATTTTTGTTAGCTTTAAGATTAGTAAACCCTAATTTTCTAGGATCTATCCTTTGCATGTTAGTTTAGCACCTTAAAAATTAAAACTTTGGGTCATGTGATGCTTCAAAACTCTTCATAGGGTGCTATACTAACCTTACATTTTTAGTCGGTGATCCCGCCTCAATAATATCATATCCGATACCATATCTATAATCAGACACCCCAAGTCAAGAGCGCGGTTCAATCATCAAGATATAGCTTGTACGTAAATCCGTCGTACGGCATCCCCAGATCTGGGAACGGGTCAATATCATATTCCTCACACTATTCCTCAGGTATCCTCTTTATCCAAGATCAAAGTCTAGGGTACTGACCTATGTCTAGTACAATACTAATATCCTCAATATACTCATGATCTGACTAATGATCGACAATCTCGTACAAACCGATATCGTCAGCACATATCATCATCAAGGGGTATACATCGCCCTATACGGCCTAAGGTCAATATCCTAGCATATCATGCCTCATATCATGATCACATGACGACCATTTTATTTATAACACTATTCACCCGTATCGCCGCCCCAAGATCCGCTATAACACCAGGACGTACCTCAAGTGCGAATCCTGCTATATCACCGATATCATAACCATAAAACAAATCTCATCGACTCAGCTCCATCCCAAGTATCATCCTCAAATCCCTATGTGAACACATAGTCCCATACCCATGTGAATGCATAACTATAAAGAATCCCATGAGCACATATAAATAGGAATGTATGCAAGTATGTATGTGTGTATGTGTAGTGCAACACTACCCTAGGGTTCGCAACACTAAAGTAATCCAATACACCAATATCCATCCTAACATCGTTATTAATCCCAAATAACATATAATAATTGTTGGTGTGTATACGCATCCGTATACACCACCACGGACTGCGGGGGTGATATACGCCATCCATCCAACTTCTCCCTGTAGATATAAATCTACTCACCTGGTCCTCGCTCGCCGGTGCCGACGTCGCCACGCGCTTGCTTGTCGCCTCGAAGTCCACAAGGGGTACCAACATATCAAAACGCACCATATCGCATTAAAATCCGACTCATGACCAAAACGACGCACGAATCACACATAGGTCAAAACCTATGGTTGCTCTCACAAACCAACCCAACAACCCTCGACATCGGCGTGCAAACGCTCCGACCATCGATAAAAACCCAAGTACACTCATTTGCACATTCACGAATACTAATTTTAATATAAAATAGGTTAAAACTCACAAAACCCCCCAATTTCACCTAAAAAGTCATTTTTTCCGAAAATAAAGCAAGCACAATTCGCCGTTTTTGTACAAAACATGATGTTTAAACAATTCTAGTGACCAAGATGATAACTTAATATCTTAATTATTCCATAGAAACCATTAGTAAATTTTTAACCCACAATTTAATTCGATTTCAAAAACCTAGTTTGCAATATTAACCAATTTTAACAATTTTATAGCAAAAATGCACAAACTTCAATCTAGCTTGGATTTTCATGAACTAAAGGCATTAAACCACTCAATATAATATTAATAATGCTATGAAACCATAATTATATTTTAATCTAAAGCATTTAACAATTTTCCAAAACTCTAGTTAGCAAAATAACTTAATTAGGGCATTTTATAAGTAATGGTTTGGAATTAACAACTAAATTAGCTTTCTATAAAACTTAAGATGTTAATCCACAACACAAAACCATGCACAATTTATCATAACCCATTTCCACAACAAAACCCTAACTTGAAATCTTTAATCATTCAATTAAACTCATCAAAACCTAATTAAGCACTTAGTTAACTTAGATTAAAGCAACTAGATAACAAATTTTAGCAAAAGCATGAGATTATACCTCCCATGATGAGATCAAGCTCAAGATCTAGCCTCCTAAAATACCATTTTGATCCCTAGATCCGTGCTAGAATGGCTAATGAGAAATGTGTAGGAGTTGGATTTTGATTTGGATTTTTGCTTGATTTTTAGTGGATTTTTCAAGCATTTTTGATGAACTTTTTTTTAAAGAGAAGGAGACGAAGAATGAAGGGCTGAAATGGAGGGGGGGCTCGGCCAAAATGCATGTGGGGGAGAGAAGAGAGGGGGTGTGGTGTGAGGTATGGTGAGGGAAAAGTCCAAGTCAACAAAAGGTCAACTCTTTTATCCATTTTCTTTTCTTTTCTTTCATTTCTTTTCTTTGAAATTCAAGTGGGGAAAAAGGTGGGGGCTGCTGAATTCAGCCAAGGGGAGAAGTAAATGGGTGTGTGTGAGTGTGGGTATGGGTCTGGGGTGATGGAAAATGACAAATACAATACCCCAAACATCCATTTACACAAAAAAAGCCTTTTTCTTCGATATTTTCTAAACCGTTTTGGCAAACGATTTCGTTTCAAAAACCACATGATAAAATTTTGTTTAATGTATTATGATGCACAAAATTTATTTCAACTCATTCCAATTTGTAATTTTCCCTAATTAAATATATTAGTGACGTCTTAAAATAATATTAAAATAATTATTTTCGGAAAAATTTTCATAAAATTTGAAATTTCCCCAGTGGCTCAATAAACACCAAATACTAGCAATTACATAGCTAGAATATGTATATTTAATTTTAAAATAAAGATATTTGTATTTTGACTTTTTATAGAAAACCCCTTATTTTACCGTTTTTTCGAAATTTCACCGAAACGATTTTCAAAACGTTACAAATAAAAAGTTATCATAATCTTTTATGCAACCATGGTTGTAGTAACCTATGTAGAGAGTTTACTAGGGTTAGGATTTGGGTTGGGTTAAAGGGTGAGTCACAAAGAAATATCTATCATAATATCTTAGCAAAACAAAAGAAAACCTTATAGAATCATCTAGAAAGTATTAACCCAAATCAAACCCTAATCTTGTTTAAACTCCACTAAACATGTTGCATTAATAATTATAACATGTTGCATTAATAATTATAACATGTTACAATATTATATATCACATATACAGTATTTATTGTAACAAAATAAAATAATACATTTAACATATATCGCATATATATCAATGTATTACCCGAGTGAGAAAAAGAATCTTTTAGTGAGCTAATATTAGTTAATGTAATTTAATATATCATATATATTATTATACATTAAATTATCGAATCAACACTTGATCCGACAATTCGGCTATATCGCATATAACCGACTAATATTTATCCGTACCGATTCATCGAATAAACACTTGATCCGATGACCCGGCTGATATCAAATATCGCGAGAATAGAATACGGTATCTCATATCGCATTATCCTCGGTCCCGCACATATCACATACGTGCCCCTACTCCGTTTTTCCTGAGTCAAGAAACTTCTGTGTAGGACTCTAAAGAATCGTCAATACGCCGGCAGTAGGTGATGATCATATCAAACACCCACAAGCTGCAAGCGGTCAGCTAAACGTAACAGCTACCCAGTTATTGAGCGCTCAGAAGATAAACAAGCAAGCCTGCACATTCTCCTGTGAATCCAAACAGTAACACTCCCGTACAGTCCGGTCTCGTTGTCTGATATGTTGCATATCTCGCCTAGGGGTGGTAAACGTCAGACCCCAGTAGCTCGATAAGTCGTGTCGATATGAGGTCTATAACAGTTCGAGAAACTACTGATAACACTTACCAGTACATCTCAGCAACCCTGGCCAGTGATTTCCGGTTATAGCCAATCGAACACAGCACAACATCAACTCCCTATACCGGGAGAGACGAATCCCCTCCTATCGCTCATTGCCTCCATGTGATTCGGGACTGTACCTAAAAGCCACCTTTTTGCACGCCCTCTTGGACGTGGTATGATGGAAATCAAAGCACAGTGGGAATCACACAAGACTCTATGACGATCTCGGATCAACAGACTACTCTGTACCAGTGTCAACGTATAACTGTCATCTGACGTGAGGTATAATACCATCTGGGAGTTCTCGGCGAGTCCGTCCAGTGTACCCAGTCTCCACTGAGCACCCGTACACCATCCTTGATGTCAAACACCAAAGGATATGGGATCATCCATCGCCCATCATATGGGTCAAGATGCGTATACGCTAGTCTACTCTGGTGCATCGATGCCCTGTCTCGATACACCCTCGACCCTGTCTCGATACACCCTCGACTAGGAACAATTATAGGATGTACTCATCGACTACCGCGGCCCCACTAGTATATCTCATCATAGTCCCAGTAGTCGAGTACATATCCTAAGGGCTTTATCAACATGTAACATAGAGACAATCAGAGTACATGTTAAGATAAAGTACAACCAGATAGCATACTATCATGTCGAGCAAGAAAGTCCTCCCTACATATGTCCTAGCATCCACTACAATATACATCGTATGTACAGTAATGGCCTCTAGGGCATACATATAACTAACAATACTTATACCCGGTTTTTGGTTCTCTACTTCTAACTTATATTCTGTGAATATCTCAAAAGCTTCGGACTTATGTTTCAACAGGAACATATGACTGAATCTTGAGAGATTATCAGAGAATGTAATGAAGTACAAAGAACCGGTCTTGGCATATGTAGACAGGGGACCATGCATACATCACTATGTATCAGTCCCAAGAGTTCACTAACTCTTTCTCTCTTTCCAATAAACAGAGCTATGGTCATCTAATCTTTGCGACATGACTGGCAAGTTTCATAAGATGTAAATTCAAACTGATTAAAATATGCATCTTAAATATAACTTAAGCTAGTCGGGTCGCATTGATATGACCTAGTCTACAATACCTCAAAAAGGAATCGTTCATATCTGAATTCTTCCTCTTGTGTGTGTTCTGTATACTAGGAATTGTAGTTTGATTTTGAACGTCAATGCTTTTAGATAACGTGCCTGAACCGATCAACTTTTGAAATGTAGGAAATGTTCAAAACATTATCCAACAATACAAAATTTTATCATTTCTTTACTAATAAAGAGACTGATATGATTTTGTATATCAGGTTCGGTATCTAATAACATTCGTTCATAATCAATGTACTGGTAATACAGGGTGACAGTGACCAACAGACTTGGCTGCAACACTTGCCCCATTTTCTGTCTTATGAAACTTATCACACGTACTCAGTTCTCTACCTGTCTGTAGCCCTTTGTAACGGATTACATTTGCGGGATCCTGATCCGGTATCTAATACCTAGGACGCATAGGATACTGAGAAACAGTTCTGTGTAACGAACACACCAGAAGAAGATGCATCATATGCACCTTCTTCGTTTGGGCAGCATGGAAATCTTTGTATTCCCATATTTCCCGCTCTGTCATATAACAATTATAAGTTGGAGCGGGACCAACGTTCCCCAGCCCAGTATAACAAGCGGGTTCGGTCAATACATCCATATTATTATCTTGATTAAGACGTGATATGGCCGCTACCTGGAGAGAGAGAGAAGAAAAACACTCTGCATCCACTCTTGCAAGATTAGATTGGTTATTTATTTTATCTAATCAGGATGGCTCCCACTGTTTTTATCAAATCTTCCTTCAAACCCTAAAAGGAAAGACTAGTCGGGATTAATTACACTCTACAAGTTCGCCAATCTTTCAGCCAGGCCAGTGTCGGTACTTTGAGGGAGGTTCCCCGTGCTTTCGCACGGACCTAATTACAACAAACCTCGTTTTCCCAGGGACGTAACCCCGTTGACACCTTTCTAGACACCTACATGATCGGCTAATTGCAAAGTGCAAAACTCTCCCAGTAGTAACAATTACTCGCAGTGGGTATCGGGATCCAACTATCATATAGAAGGTATGCAATCTCATTGCAAATTTCAACACTTGAAACTCCCGATAATGGTTTTTACCCCTAGCACTTATGACCTTAACTATGGTCAACGAATCATAAGCACTAGTCAAGTTCTACCCGTCATTTCGTGATTAGTTAGACCCACCCACATGACCCTTAACTAAGGTCAACAAAGCCACATGACTGTTCTAACTAATCGCATCATATGCGGTGTAGGAAGACATCACTTAGCTACCGTACACTGTGCCTTAACTATGGTCAACAAACACAACACGAATACTAAGTACTCTACTTCCTAAAATGACGGAGGGTTGCGAATGGTTTTTAATAAAACCTTTAACGCTTTGAACTTGATCTCGTTACAGAATCAAATGGTTTTTAAATGGAATGTTTTTGAGGCTTTTCTAGTTTTTGCTAAAAGGGTCACTCCCGGTGAAGGGATCGTCGGCCCTTTCCTCATCGAATAAGGTGCAGGATATATCATATATACCGCTGTGCAAAGAAGAAACTATAGAAGCAATCAAAAGACAAATCGAGGGTTGTAGCATCTGCCAGTTATTGCTAAAGGAGTCACTCCCGGTGAAGGGATCTCGGTCCTTTCCTTATCGAATAAGGTGCAGGATGTTCTACAAGGAACACCGCGATGCAAAGCAAGAACTGTAGCTACCTGTTTTATTTTTGAAATTCGATTCCACAACATCTTTTAGGTTTATTTTCTTTCATTAATCTCATTAATGAATGTCCCATCATTTAAGTCCACCTAAACATCACAGATAAATATAACGTATGCTTATGTCATCCGTATTCGCCTCGATGTCCCATCTGCACCGTTAGCTTAGGTAACTAACGACAGAGCGGGGCAGGGCTAGCGCGGGTGTAAAACATAAGCAATGCCTATATAATATATCATATATACTATATACTATATCTATCTGAACATATCACATGATCACATCACAGATAACGCAGCAGAAAATATCATATGAAATATCGGATATACTAGGACGTCTGTGTTTTTAATACGAGCCAGTATAAAACACGGATTTCACGATCGCGATGAATAGCCAAACCCAAACCCCTAGACCCATACGAGAGCGGCAAGCAACCCTACCAATTCTAGGGTTAGGAGACCCGGACTCGACTCCTCGAGATGGTCTCCCACTGGACCCTAGAACCCGGTTACTTGTGCTCCCCTCCTTGGGACTATCCTAATGCGGAAAAGTAAATAATATACAAATGATGACATCATCCGCAACCTGGAAGTGCCCCAATAAAAGAATATTACATACATGTTTATTTTTACATGAATGAAAATGAAAAACACTTGTCTCACATAAAAACCCCCGGCTATTCAAACACGACGATCCAATATAACATATCCAGCAACACATAACATCACATGTCATCAACGTAAGTAAATATGCCCATCCCAATTGTCGTTGACATATAGCAACGAAACCGGCGATATCACATATTGCACTTACGGTCACAGAAAAGGAAGTGTAAAACTACAACAGTTGGAATCCGCAAACTCTTTAGACTTCACATGCCTAACCAAATGAATTCCTTAGACATCGCATGCCTAATAATTATAAACCCCGCATTTTAGTCTCATTTATCGAAAACTCTTTTCAATATCAAGTCGGGAAATTTAACAGTATTCCCGACATTCTGATCGATTGCTCGTCGCAAACTTTAGTAGACGGCCGCACCACCGATACCGTCGACGAAGTGCACCAAGACGGAACACCGCTGCCGCGAGCACCCGAACGGATGCTTTCGGTGACGGGGTTCTCCTACAGTCACTTGGTCGGGGCTATGGTGCGTGGCTATCTATTAAGTTTACCCGGCGAGTATCCGTGTACGCTACGTGATTGCGGCGGACTTTTGATCACATCAAAATTCCGTGGCAACCAATCAAGTGAGACTAAAGTGCTATGTTTATAACATCCAAATCAGTTATCTCATAACTACTTGTAGATTCCAAATATTGTATCACATTCCAGATAAATAGAAAATGTAAAACTTTCCGATCGAACAATCAAACACCTAAGTTTTCCCAAACAGCACAACACATGAAATAAGTTCAAAAACATCCATTTCATACCACAGTACCAACGGTCCAGCCGTAGAAGGGTCAAGCCAACGCCTCACATGTGGCACGCCGTACTGCCCCAAACCTTAAGGTTCAAAGGGCAGTTCAAGACGGTCACATAATCGAGTTAAGGTTTGTTGTCTTCTAGAAGGTCCATCGAGTTACTTGAACTACTTAGAACGTTCTCAAACTACGGAAAAGTCCAACGGTTGGAAATTTCCCGGCAGGGGAAAAATTGGGTATTTATATCCGGTCGAACTTTTTAACTTCTAAAATTACCCGGAAAAACACATAGACAAAATTAGACAATCCGATCGAATCTACGAACTCCCAATACAACCCAGAAAACTCAACTCTTGAGTATAATTTAAAAATTCCCAGAAACCTCAGCAACTAAAGAAAGAGATTACTGTGCAAAGAAAGTTAAAAGATGCTCCTATATGGCCGCGGAACCGCCGTACATGCCATGCTCGTGTCGCGGTTCCGCGGCCACTTGGTCGAGTTATGCGCACATGCTTTACAGTAATTCTTAAAAAAGCCTGCTGATTTTTCTGCATATTTTTAATTCACAAAAAGACCAGTTTTGAAAAATTGTACAGAGAAGGGTTTTGGATTAGGGCTTCGGGTTCGATCGGACTTCTAACATCGTCCACACTTCGCCTAAAGCTCTAGCCAAGCTCTGATACCAATGTAGGGTTCCTAGACACACCCATGAGGTTCTACATCTGATCAATCATGTCCAATTCAAAAATTTCATGTGCCAAAGAACCCTAAACTAGATCGTTACTAGAGGTAAAGGCGAAACTACAAGCAAGTTAACAACTTAACTAAAAAGTGAAAGGGACTACAACCTTTGTAGATCCGGTCCTCCACTTCCTTAGCTCCGTGATGATGTCCCTTCGCTGCGATCATCGGATCCCGGACTCTAGCGTCGGCTTCATCAGAGAAATGGGCGGGCTAGGTCGTCGACTTCGATGCCGAAGATGATCTACGTCGAGGCAACTCAAGATCAAGTTCCATCTTCACTTGGTCATAGAACTTATGAAGATAACACACTCTACTAAATGGCAAGTGGTAGAGGATGAAGAAATAGGAAGTGGGTTCACTTTGGATTTGAATTTCTCACTCTTTTTCTCATGGCACCATTAGAGGTAGCAAGGTTTCTTCTTCTTGAAGAAGAAGAAGAAGAAAAAGAAAGAAAATGATAAGAATTATCTATTGAATTCTTGAATATAATAAATCAAGTGATTCTTATCATATAGCAACCATGGGTTAGTGTAACAAGTGTAGAGACTAAACTAGGGTTTAGGTGAATGGTTAGGTTAAGGAAAGAAACAAAATGGTCAAAGCTTTTCAAAGCTTCAAGAAGCTTCAACTAAAAACCTAAAGAAGCCACCATTTTATTTCTTGCCCAAAAATAAATAAAATGAATAAGTGAATAATTTAAAACCCTAACCATTAACCTAAATATGGTTCAAAGCATACACACACCCAAGTTTGCATGTATCATCAAACATGATACAAACGAGTGCACAAAAATATATCACATATACTACTTGTGCACATCAAGTGAGAAAATCAATCTTAAGTGAACAAATACTAGTTAACGTAAAGTAATATATCAAATATATAATTATACATCAAATCATTAAATCATGACTTGATTTAATGATCCGGTCATATCGCATATAACCGACTAATATCAAGTGTATCAATGTATCGAATCAACACTTGATTCGGTAATCCGGCTATATCTTATATAACTGTCCGATGATACAAATCGCGAGAATAGAATCCAGTATCACATACTGGTATTATTCTCGGTCCCACACATATCTCATACGCGCTCCTATTTCGTTTTGCTTGAGCCAGGAAACCTCTGTGTAGGACTCTAAACACTCGTCAATACGCCTGCAGCAGGTGATGATCATATCAAACACCCACAAGCCGCAAGCGGTCTGCTAAACGTAACGGCCACCCGGGTATTGAGCGATCAGAAGATCAACGAGCAAGCCTGCTCACACTCCTGTGAATCCAACCAGTAACACTTACCGTACAGTCCGGTCTGTTCGTCTGATATGTCGCATATCTCGCCTAGGGGTGGTAAACGTCAGACCTCGGTAGCTTGATAAGTCATGCCGATATAAGGTCCATAACAAGCATGAAACTACTGATAACACTTACCAGTAAATCAGTACAACCCTGGCCAGAGATTTCCAGTTATGGCCAGTCGAGCATAGCGCAACATCAACCCCCAATACCGGGAGAGACGAATCCCCTCCTATTGCTCATTGCCTCCATGTGAATCGGGACTGTACCCAAAAACCACATGTTTGCACGACTCAGTAGAGCCGTGGTAGGGTGTAAATCAAAGCACAGTGGAAGACACACAAGACTCTATGACGATCTCGGGTCAACAGACTAAGCTGTACCAGTGTCACCAGAGAACTGCCAACTGACGTGAGGTATAATACCATCTGGGAGTTCTCGGCGAGTCCGTTCAGTGTACCCAGTCACCACTGAGCACCCGCATACCATCTCTGATGTCAAGCACCAATGGATATGGGATCATCCATCGCCCATCCCATGGGTCGAGAAGATATACGCTAGTCTACTCTGCAATATCGATGCCCCGTCTCGATATTCCCACGACTAGGAACATTGAAGGATGTACTCATTGACTATCTAGGCCCCACTAGTATGATCTGCATCATAGTCCAGGAAGTCGAGTACACATCCTAAGGGCTTTATCACCATAGCGTACTATCATGTCGAGCAAGAAAGTCCTACCTATATATGTCCCAGTATCCACTGCAATATACATCCTATGTACAGTAATGGCGTTGTAACAGATTCAAGAAAAATTTGATTACTGTGGTGGTGAAAGAGCTACTGAATGTAACGACCCTAATATTACTATACCTTCGTGTTTTCTTTGTTTAGTAAAATATTGTATTTATTTATTCTTATTATTTTTCCGTAAATTTTGTTTTCTATTAAATATATTATTTTATTATTCTATCTATTTTTTTCCAAACCCATTTCTTTAAACTAAATCTTAACCTATTTCAAATTAAACGCAATACCTAACCCAGCCCATAACCCAAATCCAATCTCATTTTTATTTTCTTGTATAAAACTATGAGTCCAAAAGCCCACTTTCTTTTCAAGCAACAGCATATATTTAATTCTAATTAAATATGTGCATGAACAACCTTGTAGCATATTGGTTAAGTCCTTGCATTGTTATTCCATAAGTGATATGTTCAAATCTCCATTCTTGCAATTATTTTTTTTATCAATTTTTATTCTTCTCATAACCTACAAATGAGACATTTCATTTCATCTTCTTTTTAACTCCCAAACTAATTAGAATGGTTATGAGCCATGATTTATTAGAATTATGGTGGTCATAAACTTTTTTATATCTCACTCCTCTTTCTTTTCATCATCACACATTTCTATCATTTCACATATCCCTCTTCATCTAAATCCCCCGAAGAAAAACATGAAGAAATTCTTAAGAAAGTCTCGCTAGAAACGTGAGGCTATCGGCGGATAGACAAGCCCGGTGACAATACCAGCTTGTGTATGTAAGTCCCTTCTCTCTTTCCCTCCCTCCATCTCTTTCTATTTATCTTTCTCTTTTTTATAATGCCATGGAAAACTTCCCTCATCACATCATAGTCCCTAAATAATTAATTAAATGGATACATATATAAATAATGAACACACACAAACATACACACATATATAGTTTGTAAAGTCTTTTTCATTACTCTCAATCCATATGTTAAGATTTGATAGTAACCAATTAGAATTGCAATGTTTGTTATTGTATTTTAAATTACTTTATTCAAATTTTGTTTAAGAAAATAAAGTTACGAGTAAATACCATGATTTCCTCATTTTCACATATGACATATCAATACTTTTATATTTAAAATAATTTTTAGAAATTAATTTTTACTTATGGAAATTTTAGAAAATTTATCTTTGATAGAATATATTTTTGTGTACACTCTGTAAAATATTTAGATCGAATCACTTAACGGTTTAGGAATTACATCATTTTTATTCACTGTTCGTAAAACAGAAAACTGCAGTTATCAGTCAACTTGTAGGACACATAAATTGGTATACCGTTATCCAAATTGAGTAAAATCAGGTGTTTTGGATATCTACATAGAATAGTCTAGATTTTCTTAGTTTTACGTTTTTATTGAAAAATGAAGTAAAATATAGAAAACCGCGTTACAATATTAAGCGACGAATCTGGACAGAATCTGTGCTGATTCCTATACTCTTTTTAAATTAGACATAACTCAAAGTACCGATGTCCGTTCGTGACAAACTTTAGATGTGTAGATGCACAATTGATAGGACTATAATTATCTGTATACTATATTACTTATAAATGCATGAAACAACCCGATATAGGATTTGCAATACAATATATAGTTGCTGTCCAGAAATCTGAATTTCTGTTTTAAACGCTGATATTAAAATAATCATAACTAGAGCCTTAGAAATCCAAATCACATGAATTTTGAAGATTTTGATAAGTACATCGAAACACCTACAATTATCTATTAATCTTCGTAACCTAAAAACTGATAAAAATTAACTCAAACTGCGTTTTAAAAATATGTGACAATGCTGAACAGATTCTGATCTGTTTTGCGCGACGATACGAAAACATATATATCTCCGAAACCGATAGTCGTATTTAGGCGAGACTGGAACTCACGTGTGAATAACAAATAAGGCTATGTTTTCGTTTATATTCTTATTTCAAATGACTTCATTAACTATTCAAACATATCACATATTTACAACATTGTTTTGGACGTTACTTGTATACCTATCTCATATCATGTTCTGTAATTACTTATTTATTTTTATTTATATGACTTGTGA
This sequence comes from Agapanthus africanus, assembly GCA_030015575.1. NCBI lineage: Eukaryota > Viridiplantae > Streptophyta > Magnoliopsida > Asparagales > Amaryllidaceae > Agapanthus > Agapanthus africanus. Next base: position 222,312,162 of record CM057340.1, read on the forward strand.
TTAAATCATTACATATTAGAATTGACTTGATCTTGACACGACTCAATCATGAATACTTGAACCCAGTATGTACACTTGAACCAACTTGACATCGAACCATGAATACAATTGGCATGACTTGCACTTGACAAGACTACATGAACTCAATCTTGAAAACTTGATATCATACATCACCTTTTGTATTCATGGATTCTATCACGACTCATAACATTAATCATAAACTTATATACACGGGGTGTTGGGGTAGTTTGAGTATGAATCCAACGGAATTTCATGAGTCTTATTAATACAAATTATGTTGCTGTGGTACCGGGTTGAAACTGTACAAATCATGTTGCTGTGGTACCGGGCTGAAACGGTACAAATCATGTTGCTGTGGTACCGGGTTGAATCGGCACAAATCATGAATTCACGAATGAGGGCCCGTGTTTCCAAGCCCCTGGATGATAGTCTGTTGGGTTTGGAATACTTCAATAACAATTGAAGTCCTCCTATTATGGTCCCGTGATTCCTTGCCCCTGGACGATAGCCTTAGGTTCGAGAATACTCTTGAGATTGGTTGACATTCACACTTGAACTCACGTTAGTTAATTTGACCCTTTTAGAGACCTTTTAGGACACTTACATCACTTCATATTCACTATACCTATACTCAACGGCCATGGAATACTTGTTTGCTATGCTCATGTTACATTTCCATGCCGATATAGTTGCCATATACATTAACATACTTGTTCATATATTACAATTTCCATTTATACTATATTACATGTTATCTTGCACTCAATTTATATATTACACATCTCTATTGGGACTTACCGAGCGTTAGTTCGCTGACGGGCATTCCACCCACTTCTTTCTATTCCTGGAATGTTCGTCACATGACATTGACACAGAGCAGATAGAAGTGGTCGAAAAGGAGTACAACCAGTTCGCATCACAAACAGACGTATAGTTTCATTCAGCTTTTCATTTCATTTCACCTTATTTATGTATGGCTCCTTGCTAAGGCTTATCATGTTAAATATCTTGTATTCAGATATTTTGTCAATTGTGAATCATGAATGTAATATATCAGAGTTGGATTTCATTTTTTTGTTTGTTCTTGTTACTTTATGTTGCTTATAGATGCTTAGTGTATTTATTTCGAGAAACGGCCTTCTCATAATAAATACATTGCGGGCTTGCCACGTTATCGTTTCTATCTAGTGGGAATCGGGGCGTGACACTGAAAGTGCATGAAAAATTTTGAAAGAACAAAAGGATGCAAGGTTTTGAAAGAAGAAGGATTACCAGTGTTACCTTGACCTGTAGCTTCGGCTTCTACGGCCGTTAAAGTGAAAGCCTGGCGTCGGGGTACATTCCTCCTGGCTGGAGGCATATTCCTCTATCCTTGGGGCATGTTTCTCTGCTTTTGAGGCATGTTCCTCATTGCCTAGTGGAACGAACGAGGTGGCTGTGCAGGAGGTCCATGAGAAGGTAGAGCAGGTAGGGCTAAGCGAGGAGGCCTGAATAGCTGGCCGCTGCAGAAAGGTGTTAGCTGGTCTGGGAGCTAGATTTGGATTGCGTCTATGAGTAAATGCTACGATGTCATGAGTGGATGCGCCACAAACTAAGCACAGGTCATTTGCACACATGCAATCCTTCCCCAGGTGTCCATTTCTTTTGCAGTAGAAGCAAAAATCTTGACTTGGCCGGTTAAATGTTACTTCCGGTCTCCTGGGTGCAAAAGTTGGCATGAAAGAGGCTCCTCCCGCTATCTGAGTAGCAGGGCGCTTCACTCCGGCAGTCTAAGGTCTGCCCTTCTTCTTTACAACTGCCTCATATTTTCGGGCAGCCTTCAGAGCAAGATCGTGGGTTGGGAAATCCCTTGTAGCTAATGCAGCTTGGATCTCCGGGTCCAACCCTTGCTGAAATCGTCGGGCTCTGCTCTCAGCAGTCGGTATGAGATGTGCCACGAACCTGTTACGGTCTTGTGTTAGCAGTGTAGTATGTGATATTAGAAAATTGAATATTGAGACATATCTTACCTGCTAAATATGGTGAACTCAGGATCATACTCATCCACAGATTTGCTCCATATAGAGCCTTGTTGCAGGTAGATGAATTGCTGCTCCATGTCAAACCGGACATTCTCGGTAAAATATTTCGCATCGAACATATCGCGAAATGTCTTCCATTCAATCGACTGGGTGAGTCATCTTTCTTCAACCTTCCACCATACTCTAGCGTTGTCAGTTAGTTGCAACTTCGCAACTCTCACCCAAGCAATCTCTGGCACTTGTGCTGCTGCCAGGTCATCCTCAATCGACTGAGGCTATTCTTCCGCTTCTAGGGGGCTCTCTTTCCCAGAGAATTGTTTAGGGTGTAGTGCCCGGAATTGTTTCACACCGGGTGCCTCAGCTTCTGGGTGGTGCAATAGGATAGCAGTCTGCTGCTGTTGTCCCTTCAAGAAGATCTTGATTGCCTCAAGCAATATCGTCCGCTCGTTGAGAGGAGCTTCTACGGTAGGTGTAAGTGGTAGAGGTGATGGTTTCCATTCACGTTTGTGCTGGTATTATTCAGTGAATCCATAACCTTGAGAGAAAAATAGGGTTAGGATGGATTCAAGGAATTTGAAATGTAAAGAATGTTTAGTTACTGATTCTTATAATTCTTGTGATATATTGCTTAGATTTCCATGCAAAACTGACCCGTATGGGCCGCCAACAAAACCTGTCACGCCCCGCTTCCCAGTGTACGGGTAAGGAGACGTGACGAGGCCGCGACGTATTTACTCAGAATGAAACACGTTAAGCGTAAATAAGCAATATAAATGAATCACACAAGAATAACAAGAGATGTAATAAAACAACTTTTTATTGATAATTATTCTTTACATACAACTGAAAAGTAAAGTACAATGATGGAAATCGATGCCTAAACAGTGGCATATGAATTGAAAAGAAATAAGTACAAGTAAAAGCCTAGAAGTCGTGATGCTCGGTGATCTGCTCCAAATCGTCCTGGCTGGGCTCAGTCTCCCGAAAGTAGGGTCCTCCTGACGAACATTCCAAAGAAAGAAGAGACAGGAATGTCGTCAGGGAACTAGCGCTCGGTAAGTCCCAAAAGAAAGAGTAGAATAGACAAGTAAAGAGAATAAAACTGGTAAATTGTACAGGTTTATATTTGTTATGCTAGCAGTTGTTTGTAGCTTGGTAAAGAATGTATCAATGTATACGAGAGGAGTCCAACTTGCTTCGTGGACTATGGTAATAGGAAGTACAAGGCCCCGTCAAAACCCACGAGACAATGGCATGGATGTTCATGTAGGTGTCTTTTAATAACCATCTCGTTCCACTTTTAATACATTCCGTACCAGTCTACCCCGTTAAAACCCCGTAATGTATATTGTATTGATTGTATTGATGTGTAGTTATCAGACTTGCCGAGACCATGATATAAGTTGTTCATGTAAACGGATTCAGGAGGTAAACGGTAGTTATGTAATCAAGTTCAAGATATAACCATGGTTCGGTCAAGTCAAGTCATGTTGATATTGTTCTGATATTCATGTTCAGGTTCAAGTGTTCATATTTGGTATATTGGATTCATGTTGAATTGGAGTTATGATTGGATTCATATTTGGATTGTATTCAGATTAAACTGAGACTCAGATTGAGTCAGACACTTAAACAGATTTGGATCATGAATTAGATTTTGGTGTTATCGGTAACTGCTGCACATTGGCAGCAGGATTTGTGTCTTTTTCCAAGACAATTACCATTGATAACCTCGTTTTAGTTTTCTACCTTAAATAGGCAAGCACCCACTTTCTCTCGTTCCCTGGGGCTCAAGAGAATTAGTCCCGCTTAAACCTATATTTACAAAGGTCCTTAATGTAATTTAATATAATTTGAGGGGTTTTATGAATTTTTTTTTATACTTTCAAAATAAACCTCAAATATTTATTTATGTTATATAGGGTTTTCATGGATGTAAATTTTATAGAATGAGGTATGTTAGTGAATATATATATAACTTGAATAGTTCAAGGTATTTTAATGTAAAGTTTGACTTGTATTGATTCTTGATGGTATTTTCATGAAACTTGTAATTTTTTAAATTCTAGAAAACATGAAATTTTATTATATATTAAAAATAGATGGTTTGATAATATTTATATAATTATTAAAAATTAATTTTTATTATTACATATTAATTCTCATTTTTCTTAAAAATTGTATTAAAATTCCATCGAGATCGTATGCATCGTGAGGAGGTCTGCATCTCGCCGTACTAGTCCCGAGGATGTGCGATAATCTGCACCATCCAAACCAGGTTCCCCAAATGGGTTGTAGAGATATAATTACAAGGAATTTAAATAATACTATTTACAAGAAAATGGATTTTTATAGTCGAGGTATTTTGATGAAAAGTCGTATTTTACTACAAGATATTGGTTTCAAGAGAATCGTGTTATGTCAAGATGTGTATATGTGAGAGGTGGATCATTACCTCGTAAGGTTTTCTAAAGGTAATAGTTATCAAAACAACTAAAGATGTCGTATGTAAACTTCATTGTATTTAACTGTAAAAGCTTAAATAAAGTTGTTTTACATGGAGTTTTAAGGTGTAACTTGTTTCAATATATAAGTTAATGATTAACAAGTAAGGTATAATGATATTGATGAGTGATTCTTAAGAAAAATTATAGTTTTCAAAGTTTTAGAAACAAAAGCCGGTATAACTCCATTTACCGACATGTTTTAAAAAGAGATCTTTTTAAGGTAGAAGGAGAAAAAAAGAGATGGGACTTACAGGTTGTGTGGGTTAAGAATAGAGGGAGGAAGGGATTGAGATCGTCGTGGTGTCGCGGAGTCGCCAGAAACGTCTCGAATCCTCGCCAGAAATGGAACTAGGTCTAACTCCACTTGTACTCTTCTTTGACTTAGAAAATTTTGAGAATTTGATAATAGATTTCAGAATGAAGAGGGGCTAGATATGGGGTTGTATTTATAGGATAAAATTACGGTTTTGGAATTGAAGAAGGAATTAAAAATGGAATTTATGATGAAAATTAAGTCTACGTTAATTATCAGGAAAGAAAAACAGTATGGGGGTATTAGGGTTAGGACGAAGGTCAAATGTGCAGAGAATGGGGACATTTTCCTACGGTCTACCTGTCGTCGCCGGCCCAAATGGCCATCTTGCCGGCCAAATTTCTGAGGGGGTCCGTCGGATGAATGCCACGTGTTCATATCTGTATGAATATTATTTTACACATGTATAATTTTACATACTTTTTATTTTTACGTGTATTGCACGTGTAAACTATTTGGCTTCCAAAAAGTTTAAAATAAAAATCGGTAAAAAATTTAAGTGGCTGATAGGATTCGAACACAGGGGCTACGTCACAGCAGTGCAAAGGCTTTACCAGTGAGCTACAAGTTGTTTCTTGCTGTTCTTAAACAAGAATAAATTTTAACTTGTGCTCAGACCTGCAAATTCCTTTCTGTACTTTAAGAAGAAAAACTTTTTTACAAAAAATTCAGGATCGTTACAGTATTGATGAGTCTTTAGAGTCCTACACAGAGGGTTTTCCCGATTCAGGATAAATGATGTAGTGTCGTATATTAATACGTGCAGGGTTCCGATTAAGTATGTGTACTAGCTACACGGACTTTAATTGGGCGGATGATAATACTAACCGACTTAGGATTAAACCGGATTATTAAATCAAGTTTTGATTTAATAATTTGCATATATGTATTTTGATATGTATATTCTAGTATTATGTTCATTGTGTTTTTCTATCTCTTGGGTATTCGTATATTGATACGAATATGGGCATGTATTTGCGGATACGTATTTTTGTATTCATACAAAAATACATTCTAGAAGGTGGACACCTCATTTGTGCTGATTTTCCATTTTTGGAAAATAGAAATGAGATGGCTCATGGTATGTTGAGAAGAATACGCAAATGAATTTTTAATTCATTTGCAAATACTATCGAGGCATGGTTGCATTTTAATTAAAAAAAGGTTTTTGGCTAAAAAGAAAATTGGATGCCTCATTTCTCACTTGATGTTATTTTTCATACCATTCTCATTCCTCTCTTGCTCTATCTCTTGGAGCTCCTCCTTCATTCTTTTCTTCTACCATCTTATGGGTTGAGAATCAAGAAGAAAATGAGATAGGAAAAATACTAGAACACTCACACTACATCCCTAAACTTCACTTCTTAGCAAGTTGTGAACCTTAGTTGCTTCACTAGATTATTTTTGTGTGAAACTAGAACTTGGACTAGGTTCCCTCGGGTGGATCATTTTCGGCGAAGGAGGACCGACTTGCAAGCGCGCGATTCAGAGCTCTTCAGAGTGAGCTAGAGTCCAACCTAATTGGAGCTCTTGAAGAAAACTTGAGCATGTGAGTATTCTACGCATAGTAAATTAGTTTAGCTCACTAATTTTTTTTTACAAGTTCTAACTCTTTAGTTTTGATTCATGATTTTGGAACTTTAGCAAACTAGAAATTTTTTTAAATCCATGTTGCTATTTTCTAAAATTAGCCTGCCAGAGTGCTTAAGTTCCCGACAGTACGACCTCAGGCCTCGGAGTCCTACCGGCCTCAACTAACTGCCCGATCATCTGCTGCAGACCCTACATGCTCTCCTCCGGCGTAGTCATCATGTCGGGAAAAGGAGGATCGACATGCCCCTATGTCATCGGAATGCCCTCCTGGTCAGTCCACATCCTTGGTGGACCTATCCTGGCTGCATTCCTAGCTGCGGCTCTCTCGGCTCGTGTAGCCATGGCAAATGGAACGAAAAAACAAAAGTTGGTAAGGTGTAACAACGAGAATGAAAGGATGCATAGAGTCAACGAAGAAATTCACAAGACACTTATATCCTAAGGTCACTTAAGCGGAGTATCGTATCGTAAATATACCTCAAAACATACATATGCTACGTCACTCTACTATAGTTCCCTACTCCATCATACCAAGTACAACATATATAACGAAAGTTGGGGTCTAACACCCCCAAAATCAAGTCTAAGTTCTGTAAGATTAAGCCTAGATTCCTAAAATTCATGTCCGAGACTCCACATAGTCAAACCTAAACTCAAATAAAGGTTAAACCATGTTTTGATACCAACTTTGGTATGACCCGGAAACGGAAAGTGACTGGCACTTAAATCACGCGACGTCTAGATACATTGATGCAATTCAAGCCAAAACCCAGAATCTAAACCATTTTAAAGAAATATTGGAGGTGAAGTTTTTGAAATGGTGTACCAAATGAAATAAGGTATGTTTTAAAAGATGGTTTGTTCAAAAGTATAAACATGTTGTTTTGGAATAAGGTTTGAAAACATTTTCATCGTTTAAATTTTGGGCAGCACCTCCTTTATAAATTTTGATAAAAACGAGTACAATAATCAATATGTAAAAGCATCCCTAATCGGGAGCTATCTCAACACCCATCCGGCAGAAACACAACCATACGGTCAATATATGACGCTCAAAGGCGAAGAATCACAAGAAAAATATAAGAAAACTGCATAAGTAAAGCTCATGGTCGACTCTACTCGAGTTTGACCTAAAAATATAAACATTAAGTCTCGACTCGATCTAAGTCATATAATAATACAAGTTTGGTCGATGGAGTCACACTAGATACAAAGAAAAATAACATACATAAGAGGCGGTTACTAAGCATGTAATCCACTTAGCAAAATAAGCGACAGAACCCCAAAGAGATGTGTGCCGACATGCCGCTAACTATCCCAAGTGGTCGATCCTTCAAGGAGCTAAAGCATAACGGGGGTGAGTTGCCAACTCAGTGAAGAAATATAACATCACAATATATATATATATATATATATATATATATATAAATGAATGGTAAATGAATGTGGTGCAACATAAACGTACAACGTAAAATAGAATCAACATCATGAATGAATCATCATAAAATGAGTGTCTATCATCGACGCTCGAAATCATCATCAAATGAGTGTCGACCATCGACACTCGAAATCATCAACCTCGTCTTCGAACCCCGGATGGCATCCTCCATGTTCAAGACTATCCCCGGTGGTATCTTTCGGATATCCACCGTGATCAAAACTATCACCGGTATCGATCAACCTCGCTAGGTCCCCATATCTACCTACGAAATTCCTGCCCCTCGGTGTCGTACCGGATGCACCATGTATCCATAATTTGTTATCCTCTATCTCGATTTGGATATCATATCATGAATAGAAAAAAACTCATGGTGAACGTCAAATCATCATATCAGATAAAACCCCACCTTTGAAGACGTATCAAGTTTTGTAAAATCATTCCGCGATTTCGCAATCCATAGAAAACATCGAGTCTATAGATATGGAACATGGTGTGGTACTAAAATAAAATTTTAATAGCATGGTAGTCCAATCAAGTGTCGCGAATATGGTTTAAAATCGACATGAAGTTTTATAAAATTTCTGGTAGTCGAGGGTGCTATATGCCATCCGCCCGATTTCCTACTTGTAGACGCTATTCTACTCACAGGAGTACGACTCGCTCTAAATGAATTTCTTGATCGCTTTTCCTTTCCGCGTCATCTCGAACGTCTCCGCAACCGATCCTAACATTGAAATAGAAATTTATCTCATAAGAATCTATACAGATATCAATTTATAACGAACTGGACGTTTATAGGTTAGAGCTTATGGCCACGTGTGCTATTTGTGTGTCACCTGTTAGATATGTCTTCCCTAGAGGCCATTATTGTGTTTTATATTGGATGCAGGGACATATGTATGTACAGAACAATCTTGCTCAAAATGATAGTATGCTATCTGGTTTTGACTTTATCTTAACATGTATACATATTTTTTCTTTCTATTACATGTTGATAAAGCCCTTAGGATATTTGCTTGACTACCAGGACTATGATGTCGATCATACTAGTGGGACCTGGGTTGTCAATAAGCATATCCTTAAATGTTCTTTTTTGTAAGGGTATCGAGACAGGGTATCGATATTTCTGAGTAGACTAGTGTATACGTTTCTTGACCCCATACGGGGCAATGGTTGATCCCACAACCATTGGTGTTTGACAACAAATATTGTATACAGATGCTCATGAGAGACTGAGTACACCGAACGGACTCGTCGAGAACTCCTAGGTGGTACTATACCTATCGTCGGATAGCATTTCTTTGGTGAAATGAGTACATGGTAGTTTGTAGATCTGAGATCGTCATAGTGTCTCATGTGGTCCCCACTATACTTAGATTATTACCCTACAATGGCTTTAAAGAACTGTGCAAATAGGTAGTAGTTGGGTACAGTCCCGGATCATATGGAGGTAATGAGAGATCGGAAAGGATTCGTCTATCCTGGTATATGGAGTCGATATTGCATAGTGCGCGATTACCAATAACCATAAGTCCCTGGCCAGGGCAAACGATATTTACTGATAAGTGTTATCGGTAGTTTCTCATTTGGTTATGAGCTTGATATCGGCACGATTTACTGGGTTATTGGGAGTCTGATGGATTCCACCTCCCAGGCCCGGTATGAGACACTCACAGAAAAAGAGACCGGACTGTACGGTGAGTGTCATTTATAGGCTCTGCAGGGTACGGACAAGCTTGCTTGTCGACCTTTCCTTCGTTCAAAACCTGGGTAACCGTTATGTACAGCTAGTACCACTGACGCGCTTGTGGATATGATCCGAAAACTCACTACCAATGTATTGACGAGTCTTTAGAGTCCCACACAGAAGGCCTGTCCACTCGAGTGAAATAACGTAGTGCACGTACGGCGCTGCGTGCGGGGTCCGGTTAGACGTATGTCTTAAACCGGACGGATTATGATACTAGCCGGTTTATGATTGAACCGGGACATTAAATCAATTGTTAATTTAATGAAGTAATTAATTAATTATGTGATGGTACATATAGTTAAACTATTGTTATATTGTTTTCTCTCTCTTGATCATATGGTTACATGTGTTGAAACCATTTAATATGTTTAAATTTGTTTAAACATATTATCTTTTTCTTTATTTATTTTTCTCTTTTATTTTTGCATGGCTAAAGGTGTGGTGGAGCTTCATCTCATGTCTTATGACATGTGTAAGGATGAAATGAGAAAGGGGTTATGTGTTATGATAAGGGTCTTGTATCATTCTAGATGTAACATAATTCTTTTTCTCTCACATCCTTAAGAGAGAAAAATAGAGAAAAAATAAGAGAATGAAAAGAAAGAGTTTCCATTCTCTACATCACCTTCATCTCACATTTTTGCACCCTGTGAGGTTGAAGTAGTAGCTCAAGTGGCCTCTCCTTCGATGTGGATCATCTTCGACGGAAGGATCGGCAACCAAGTTTCGTCCGGTGCATAATTGGAGCCTGGCTTGGAGTTCAAACAAAGAAGAGCATCCTGTTCGAAACCCACGGTGACGTGCTTTTTGGAAAATAAGGTCAATGTCGGATATGTCGGTTTTTGTCGGAAAAATAGTGCACGACGTAAGTATCGAGTTTTAAAAATACCGCAAGTGCACGGTGCGTTGAAGCAAGCCGGCAAGCACGGGTCGAACCACAAGGAGTGGATATCACGACATCAAATTGAGTTATGATCAATAAGTTGGAAGATGGTGTTTTTGTCACGATTTAGTGTACTGCCTAAAAGGAACAAGGTGTTGGGATACGAAAACTTGGGCTGAGGTTCAGTAAGAGTGAAATACGACATTTACCCCCAACTCTCCATTTTGATTCAAGATTCATTCTTTTAGTTTCCATTTGAGTAGCGAAAGTATGCCGTATTTATCCGAAACGTGTCTCGGGATGAAATACGATATCAAGGGTAGAAAAACAGAAACTAACAAGAATGAGGTTTATAATGGAGTGGATATGGAATTAGTTAAGTGAAGTAGCAAGTATAGACTATATGCAAGAATGCTATATATCCTATCTAGCTAATTGCGACAAGTAACTTAATTCCGTATTCACGCCTTCTTCAAGTCGTAACATAGCAACGATAAAATGTGAAGAAAGGATATGATATATGTTAAAGGTTGATTTGCAATCATTCAAAACGATATATCCTATCAATCAAAACATAATAAACTTGCGATTTGAAGAAAAGAAGTGAAAAGATGCAAGAATCAAAAGGGAAGGGTTGGAAGTGAAGTCATTCCACATCCTACCTCCCCATAGCCTAAGAGCAACTACTCACACATCATTATATGAATATCACAACTGAATAATCAAAACAATCGACGAAATAGAAAAAGATACAAGAATCAAACTTGAATGTAATGAGTGTTTATTGCAATGGTTCAAAATACATGTAATGAGTTCAACTACCAAAATCTAATCTTGCAAGCTCAAAAATAGAGGTTGCAAGACCAGAGGTAGACAAAGAACTCAACTTAATTCCAAGAGCAACAAGAATTTTTAAAAAAGTGCACAAGTATATCAGAATATCTGCTCCCAAAAAATCATATATGAACTACATCTCTGATCTGCTATTTGTAGGCAACCCAAAATAAAAGATAAAACCACAGGTGGACTAAATACACAATGGGGGACCCACACAAAGAAAACGAACCACTTTTTCACCATCTGGGCCGCAAATTGCGGCTGTTTTGAATAAATTTGTGGCCGTCTTGAAGAGTGTGGGGCCCACTGTTGGGGTAAAAATTTACACCCCGGTTGACCGAGTCAAAGTCAAGGTCAACCCCAAGCCAGGTGGGCCCAAGCCTGGGTCAAGTGGGCCCATGCCCAGGTCGAGTCCGAAACGTGAAGCGGCCGACCCTCCCCATGCTAAAATATAAATCATGTCATAAATAATTTTTATGTAATTTTTTGTTATGCATGAATGTAAACAAAAATGGGCGTAAAGCCAATATTTTGTAAGCCCATGGCTTATGTGCAAAAATGAAATGACACATAAGCCATGAGATAGGCAAGATGCCATTTTGTGAAGCCCAAGGGGCTATGTGTAAAATGTATGGCCTATAAAGACAAGGATAATGAAATATCCAAAAAAAAAACTTTTTCTCTCTCTAAAAATTTTCCAGATCTGAGATCTATTCTTCTTCTTCAAGGTTCCAAAACCTTCTTCTTTCTCTTGAATTAAATCAAGAGTTTTACTCCTCTTTTTATAAAACAAATTGGTTTTTCACCACAAAACCCACAAAGGGGAACTTGGATCTGTCATCAGATCTTAAAAAGGAGAGATTTTGAGATTTCACATCTCTTGATCCTCAAGATCCAGCAAGCAACAGGAGGAAGAAGAAGAACCACTTCTATTAAACCCAGAACACATTCAGGAGCCCGACTCCTCTCTGATTTCTCTTTGAGAAATCTTTTTTCAGGCTAAAAGCCTCTTGTCCTCTCCAGCGCGCAGCGCAAGTGCGCAAAGCGCCCGCGTGCCGACACGTGGCGCGCGCGCTTGCGCAAGTGCGCAAAGCGCTCGCGTGCCGACACGTGGCGCGCGCGCTCGCTTGCGCACCTGCGCGCTTGCGCAAGTGCGCAAAGCGCCCGCGTGCCGACACATGGCGCGCGCGCTTGCTTGCGCACCTGCGCGCAACGCGCATTGCGCAAAGAGCCCGCTTGCCGACACGCGGCGCGCTTGCGCCTGAGCGCACAGCACCTAAGCGCACAGCGCTCAAGGCGCTGGTCCCACCCATCCCTTGGATGCCTTTTCCCCCTCTTTTTTATGTACATACATATACATATACATATGTATACAAATTCACACATATACATACTCCGCAACATTCTCCCCCTCCAAAAATTTTTTCGGGCCGGGGCGCTGCCCCGAACCCCGTAAGGGGGCTGCTAGCCCCCTTGACCCCCAGCCTGCTATCCGGGTAGCGGGACCCCCGTAAAAACTCTGCGTGGCTCCCGATATATCCAAAACCCCCCTTTCAGAACAGCACACACGCACACTGCACATTGAGTTCGCATGACCAGTTTAACCCGTTAATCGGAGGTTCCCTCGCCCTAAAGGCGAGGGGTAATTAACGGCAGCTTAGTCCGCAGCTGCCGGAGATTCGGATCCCCACAATCATTAAACCCCGGCCTACCCTAGGCAGGGGGAATCTGTAGTACGCCTGACAAGCGCGCGCGTATTCCCATCTCACTGGGGTGACGAAAAACACCCTACAGATTCTGGCACGCCCGGTGGGACCAATCTCTCCTCCCATATTTCGGGTTAAGCGTTCATGCGAACTCAATCAATATACATACCTATATTTATACTAAAAATGATGCTTTTTTCATGCAGGATTTTCAAGCGATCACCTTTCAACAATGTCTCCGAAGATGAACTCAGCTCCCGTCTCCTACACAATGAAGATAGACTCCAGGACGGTCCTCCCGGCCAGTCTCGGGCGACAATGGGAGGAGCCGCTGCTACCATTCGGCTCTATTCTGTTCATGCCAGTTGGCGCCATCCCAGCTCCTCAAGCCCCGGTGGCAGACAAACCGGTCTCGAAAGGCAGGAGACCAAATGTGGTGATCTCAAGGGCGCCCCAACCCAAACGCAAGTCGGTGTCTGAACGATTTTCCTTGGCCCCAGCTGGGGGCAAGGCCATCAACACCAATAAAGCTACAACGCGTCCTGAGCAAGCTCCAGCGGTGCCCTTGACCACTGCTCGATCGGGTGTCTTCTCTAAGCTCCCCTCTGATCAACTCACAATGGCTTCCCGGGTAGCAGATGCCGGCCAAGCCTTCAAAATCGAGAAGCTGAGGGAGAAAAGGCTCAGATATAGAGCCAACAAAAGGGCTAGGGCTACTGCCAGGCTAAACCTCATGAGGTTCGAAGAACAGGGTTACCCCGCCAAAGATGAGGGGATGGCTGAATGTGTTATCCACACTGTCTACGTGGTGGGCACGCACAGCAAGAGCAAGGACGGGGCTACTGTTAGTGTATATGCCCTAGAGGCCATTACTGTATCATACTAGTTTGTATATTACTTAATGGAAGCTTGGGATATTCACCTTGTATATACAATCTTGCTCAAAATAGTAGTATGCTACTTGGTTTGTTTCTACTTCAATGTGTACATGTGTTTATTTTTGTATATCGCCTATACACATTAGTAGAGCCCTTAAGATCTTTGCTTGATTACCAGCGATGTGATGGCCGTCACACTAGTGGGGCTGGGTAATCTATAAGCACATCCTTATGCAGGTCCCTGGTCGCAGGACTATCGAAACAGGGCATCGATACTCCGGAGTAGACCAGCGCATGCGCTTCTCATCCCAGTGTGGGAGACGGTCTGTCCAACAGCCGTCAGTACGTCGTACTTGAGATAGTATGCGGGTGCTCGTTAGGTTACGGGTACACTGGACAGGACTCGTCGGGAACTGACTAGTTGGTATTATGCCTATCGTCAGTTATCAGTTCCCAGGTGACATGAGTACAGCTTAGTCTGCTGACTTGACACTGTCACTTCGCCTCGAGTGTGTTCCCACTGTACTTTGATCACTACCCTACCACGACTCAAAGGAGTCGTGCAAACAGGTAGTGGTTGGGTGCAGTCCCGAAGCACTTGGAGGCAGTGACGGTTAGACAGGATTCGTCTCTCCCGGTATTGGGGGTTGACATCGCGCTGTGTCTAGGAGAGCCATTACACGAGTAGTCCCTGGCCAGGGCAAACGAGATATACTGGTAGGTTTCCAGTGTTATCTCAGGGTGTTTTGGGCTTCGCTCCGGCACGACTTGTACCGCTATTGGGGGACTGACGTTTACCGCCCCCTAGGCCCGCCATGCGATGTATCAGACGAACAGACCGGACTATACGGAGAATGTCACACTCAGGCTCAGTAGGAGTTCAGATGGGTTTCGCCTCGTCGGTCTTCTTGTCGGCACTACCTGGGGACCGTTACGCACAGCTAGTGCCGCTTGCGGTCTGTGGTTAAACCCACTGCCAGCGTAGTGTCGAGTCTTTAGAGTCCCACACAGAAAGCTTTTCGCCTTTAGGCAAAAGAGTAGAGGTCGCATGGTTTTGCGACAGGTCGCATGGTTTTGCGACAGGGTTCGGTCACATCAGTGCACTTGTGCGCGTACAGTGTCCGGACAGTTTACACTAGCGGGCTTTGGTTTAAGCCAGATCCTAGTGTACCTTATGGGATTGGATTTATCCAGTTTGCATTCGTGTTCCTCGAAACGCGGATGCGGGTGTGTATGCACAGTTGACAGGGAGACAGAGGCAGTGGATTCTCATTAGGGTTGTTGACAGTTGACCGTTGACTATTGACCTTTTGATCAACCCTAATGAGAATATGATATGTGATTAACTATTATATTAATTAAGTATTATGGTGATATGGTTGTTGACTTTGTTGACTTTTGTTGACTTGTTGACTTTGTTGACTTGTTGACTTTTGTTGACTTTGTTGACCGGTTGACTAGGCTTGACTAGTTGACCATCATGATAACCATAGCCATCATTTCATGGCAAAGACTTTTTCTTGCTTGCTCATTTGTGTAAAATGAGTGCATGAAATGATATGGTTATGGTTGCTTCAAACCATCACATAAGACTTTTTTTTAGTATGATGAGTTATCATGACTTTGGATTATGAGAGGGTGAAAGAAAAAAGAGAGCCTCATTCTTTCTTGCTCATTCTCTCTCTTGTTCTTGAGCTCTCCTTTTGCTCTCACCCTTTTGCTCTTGCTCCCTCTCTTTAATCTATGGTTCTCTTGTCTCATGAGTTGAGAATCAAGAACCATAGATAAAATCCCATTCTATTTCTTCTCTACTCATCCTAGTTCACTAGGTTTAGCAAACCAAGTGAACTAGTTTCTTCAAAGAACGAAGAAGGAGCTAAAGGTTGGAGCTTTCAGGTGGATCTATCTTCGGCGTACGGAGACGACGAGAAAAAGCCATTCCGGACCACCATCGGAGCTTGAAGACGAAGGAGTTCAAGACAAGCAAGGTATAACCCCCTAACCGAGTAGCTAGAAACTCGTAGTTAGATTGCTAGATAGATGTTTAACCAAGATCCGGGTTTTAGGTCCATGTTACCACCTCCGTAAAAATCATTTTTTACCAAATTCCGCATTCCCGAAAGTACCGGGAGAGGTAGCATGGACTTACAGTGGTATCAGAGCCTAGTTAAACTCTATCTAACAAGTTAGCAAGTAACTAGAAGATCGATCAAAGAAAAAGTCCCAAAAACGAACCCATGAATTTTCAACTTTCTGTCGATTTTAAAAGTGCTGGAAAACCTTTTTAAATTACACCTAAAATCGACTCAGGCTTTTTTAAAGAAACTGCAAAAATTTGGGCCCCTGACTCGATCAAAGCGCCGCGTTTCCGCGGCGGGAGCACGCTCCCGCCGCGGAAACGCGGCCGAGTTGACTCGGTCAAGGGTTTTCTTTTTTGCAGTTTACTCTTTGGGGTATTTTGGGATTTTTAGTATATATATTTTCAACCCAGATTTTCCAGAACGAAAATTTTATTTTGGGGTCCCGAAAATCCGTATTTTTGATCGAACTTCTAAAAGACTTAAGCTAACGGGTTTTCTGTAATGTGATATTTGTATTGAACGTCTACTAATCGCTATATGTCGATTAGTGGGGGTTATACAAATCTGTGATCTGTAATGTTGCTGGAATGTGGATATGAATATGTTGGATTGTCGCGGGTGAATAGCCGGGGGTTGTGAGACGAGAGTTTTCTTTTCTTTCAATTCATGTAAATTTGTAAATTGATGTAATAATTATTTGTATGGCCGCACAACCGGGTCGGGGTTGTAGCCGTCATTGTATAATTTCTTTTTACTGTTTTTGCTCCTAGGATAGACCCATGGAGGGGGTGCACAAACTACCGGGTATGCCGAAGTGTCGAGTGGCCTACTCATGGAGATGAGGGAGGTTACTACGCTTTGGGTACTTGGCGGGTAGTTTGCCGCACCCGTAGGGGTCTTGGGTGTGGTATTTGGCTATTCACCGCGACCGTGTAATCTGTTTGTCGTTACAGGCTCGTGCGAATTACAGATTCCTAGTATATCCAATGTATTCATGTGTGATCTGAAATGTTTATCATTGCAGTATATCTATATATGATATTATTTAGGCGTTGCTTATGTTTTACAGCCGCGCTAGCCCAGCCCCCGCTCTGTCGTTAGTTAAGTAACCTAACGGGTAATGACGGGGCCCCGTGGCGAATGCGAATGGCATAAGCGTACGTCATATTTTGGTTGTTTTCTGCAATGGTAGGATTAAATGATGGGACGCATTAAAAGAACTAATGCAAGAATATCACGCATTAAAAGAACTAATGCAAGATAATAAACCAAGTTAAAGTCGTTGGAACACTTTCGAAAAACCACTCGGTTCTTTTCAAAACAAACTTTTAAAATACGGAGTTTGAGCCACTCCATTTAAATGCTATCTCGTTCCATCGACCAAATCAAGTTCACTACGTTCACGGTTTTGCCAAAACCATCCGTAGCCCTCCATCATTTCAGTTAAATATTCGGTAGTATTCAAGCTATGTATTTTGACCTCACGCCAAGGCATAGTGATTGGTAGCTGCCGGATATTTATCTGTTGCATAGATAGAATGCGTTGGTTTGAGACAGTCGTACTGCCATTTTGGCCTACGTCAAGGGTATGTACGGGTGGGTTCAAATTAACCTGGATAATGATGGGACGAACTTGACATGTGACTTATGACATTTTGACCTCACGCCAAGGTCATAAGAGCATGGGGCAAAAATCCACATCGGGAGTTTCATAAGTACTGAAACTTGCTAGATTTGCATACCATTTGGAGTGTGATGATTCTGGTAGGATTCCTTCAGTTTCGTCACGCAATGATATTTGGATCCCGATCCTACTGTGAGTATATGCTACTCCTCGGGAAATTTCTCACTTAACGATCAATGCTATAAACCTAGTAGGTGCCTAGAAAGGTGTTAGCGGGGCTACGCCCCCAGGGAAAAGAGGTTCTTTAATTAAGGAACTTTGCGAAAGCGTTGGAAAACCTCCCTCGAAGTACCGACACCGGCCTGGCTGAACGGTTAAGCAAGTATTGTACGGTGGGATTGATCCTGACTAATTCTTCCTTTATGGTTTGAGGAGGGATTCGAGAAACAGTGGGAGCCATCCTGTTTAGACAAACTAAAAACCACTCTAAACTTGCAAGAGCATCATGCTGAGTGTTTCTTCTTCTCTCTCCTAATTGCAGCGACCAATCAACATGACTGGACTTAAGTTACTCCTAGATAAAAACAAACTGACAGGGCCAAACTACAAAGATTGGCTCAGGAATGTCAAGATAGCAATCACTTACGACAAGCTGGGGTATCTTCTTACCACCAAAGCTCCCCCTGTCCCTGGTCCAACTTCCAGCGTCGCGGATAAGGAAATCCGCAAGACTTGGGAGATTGATAGCGCGAAGGCCAAATGCCTCCTGCTTGCCTCGATGGACAACGAACATCAGAAGAGGCATGAGAATATGGACATGGAATCCATATTGCTTCATACAAAAGAACTGTATGGAGAGCAATCTCGTATCGCAAGATACGAAGCGTCGAAAAAGTTATTTTCGACAAGAATGGCCGTCGGATCATCAGTAGCCGAGCACGTGCTAAAGATGATCGGCTACATTGAAGAGCTCGCGGACCTAGGGATCACATTGGAGAGTGAACTATATACGGATATAGTTCTCCAGTCCCTTCCTTCCACTTACGCCCAGTTTATACTGAACTTCAACTTACAAGAAAAAGAGGTTGAACTTTCAGAGCTCCTCAACATGCTGAGGAGCGCAGAGGGCACCCTACAGAAAGGTAGGGATACATCCACTTTGTTTGTAGGAGGATCATCTTCTTCTAGGTCCAAGGCGAAAGCCAAGGGAAAGAAGAAGAAGGCCCCCGCCAAACCAAGGGGCGGTGTTAGTAAAGTGGATACGAAGGGAAAAGGTAAAGCAACAAAGATAGCGGGGAAGCTTGTGGATAAGGAAGAATGCTTCTATTGTCATAAGAAAGGACACTGGAAGAATGATTGCAGGGCCTGGAAGGCCAGAACACAGGAATTGAAGCAGGTTGCAGCTTCAGCTTCAGGTGTGTATGTTATTGAAAACTGTCTTTCAATAAACTCTACTTCCTGGGTATTGGATACCGGATCAGGATCTCATATCTGTAATTCTTTGCAGGCGTTGAGAAACCGTAGGGTTTTGAAGGCAGGTGACATGACCCTCAGAGTTGCGAACAGAGCTAGCATGGATGCTAAAGCCGTGGGGGACTATCACCTGGGAATGTCAGATGGACATGTTTTGGTTTTGCGTAATTGCTTTTTTGTACCCAACGCAACTTGTAATATCATTTCTGTATCTTTAGTTTCTAAAGAAGGTTATGAATTTGCGTTTGTAAGTAATGTTGTAAACATTCACCTTAATCAAGTTTTGATTGGGTCAGGTACATTGAGTAATGGTATATACGTATTAAACCAACCACAGATTTTCAATGTCCAGAATACACACAAAAGAAAGTCTCCGGAAATAAATCAGACTTTCTTATGGCATTGTAGATTGGGTCACATCAATGAGAGAAGGTTGACGAAGTTACATACAGAAGGGTATTTGAATGCGTTCGAATATCAGTCGTATGCCACTTGTCAATCCTGTCTCAAAGGAAAGATGACAAAGACTCCGTTTACTGGACATGGAGTAAGAGCGAGCGAGCTCTTGGGACTCGTACACAATGACGTGTGCGGTCCAATGTCTGCACATGCCCGAAGCGGACATTCTTACTTCATTACTTTTACGGATGACTTCTCAAGGTACGGTTATGTCTTCTTAATGAAACATAAGTCCGAAGCCTTTGGAAAATTCCAGGAGTATAAGAATGAAGTAGAGAAACAGACCGGCAAAAGTATTAAGATTCTAAGATCGGATCGAGGTGGAGAATACTTAAGTGCCGAGTTCCTGGACTATTTAAAAGAGAACGGAATTCTCTCTCAGCTTACTCCTCCATACACCCCGCAACATAACGGTGTATCGGAGAGACGGAACCGCACCCTATTGGATATGGTGCGGTCCATGATGAGTAACGCTGAGTTACCGCGATCATTCTGGGGGTATGCGCTAGAATCAGCTGCATACCTTTTGAACCGAGTTCCGACTAAGACTGTGCCTACCACCCCATATGAAATGTGGAGTGGGAAGAAACCCTATCTTCAATATCTGAAGATCTGGGGATGTCCAGCTTTTGTCAAAAAGCAGCATGCGGACAAACTCGAGGCACGCTCAGTACTGTGCAAGTTTGTGGGATACCCAAAGAACACCAGGGGGTATCTTTTCTACTACGCAGAGGAACAAAAAGTCCTTGTTTCTCGTAATGCCCACTTTCTAGAACACCAGTTCTTGGAAAAGGAAATTAGTGGGAGCGCAGTAGAACTGGAAGAAATTCCAGAACCACAGACTATTACTGAAAGGTTAGTGGAACCAGAGGGTTCAACAGAACAGGACATTCCTACGCCGCTCCGCAGGAGTAGTAGGCAGTCTCATCCGCCCGAGAGATACTGCGGTTTTCTCATAGACGGGGATAGAGAGGATTGCATCATAGATTATGATGAGCCTACTAGCTTCCAGCAGGCCGTTCAGAGCGTTGACTCAGTGAAATGGCTGGATGCAATGCGGACCGAAATGGAGTCCATGTACACCAACAAGGTATGGACGTTGGACATTGCTCCAAACGGGGTAAAACCCGTAGGATGCAAGTCGATCTTCAAGAGGAAGATTGGTGTAGATGGGCAGGTTGAGACCTATAAAGCTAGGCTGGTAGCAAAGGGTTTCCGTCAAAGACCTGGCTTGGACTATGACGAAACCTTTTCTCCAGTAGCCATGCTGAAATCCATTCGGATCCTTCTTGCCATTGCTGCCTTCCACGATTATGAGATCTGGCAAATGGACGTAAAGACAGCTTTTCTAAATGGAAATTTAGAGGAGTGTGTCTATATGGACCAGCCAGAGGGTTTCATTCAGAGTGGGAGCAGCGGAAAGGTGTGCAAGTTGCTTAAGTCCATCTATGGACTAAAGCAGGCATCGCGGAGTTGGAACATCTTCTTTGATGAAACGGTCAAAGAATTTGGCTTTATCAAAAATCCAGATGAACCATGCATCTATAGTAGATTTGTAGCGAGAACTGTAGTATTCCTCGTTTTATACGTGGATGACATTCTCTTAATAGGAAATGACATTCCTATGCTACAATCTGTCAAGGGGTTCTTGTCACACAGGTTCTCCATGAAAGACCTGGGTGATGCCTCATACATTCTGGGTATCCGGATCTACCGTGACAGATCCAAGAGGATATTAGGACTTTCTCAGTCCAGGTACATCGACACCGTGCTGAAAAGATTCAGTATGGAAGATTCCAAGCGCGGTAACCTACCGGCTTGTCACGGGATCACCCTCTCTAAAGAGATGTCTCCCAAGACTGATTTAGAGAGGGATCGCATGTCTATTATACCCTACGCTTCTGCGGTAGGCTCTATAATGTATGCGATGTTGTGTACGAGACCGGATGTAGCTTATGCACTGAGTGTGGTAAGCCGGTATCAGTCAAACCCTGGGGAGAAACACTGGATAGCGGTAAAGAACATTCTCAAGTACCTTAGAAGGACTAAGGAGATGTTCTTGGTGTATGGCGGAAAAGACCTCCAGATCGAGGCCTTTGCTGACTCCAGCTTCCAGAGTGACAAGGATGATTCCAAGTCCATGTCGGGTTTTGTCTTTACCCTCAATGGAGGGGCGGTGTGTTGGAAGAGTTCCAAACAGGAAACCGTTGCAGACTCGACGATGGAAGCGGAATACATCGCTGCATCTGATGCCGCAAAAGAAGCTGTCTGGATGAGGAAGTTCTTGAAAGAACTTCAGGTGGTTCCGTCCATTGTTGATCCAATACCTCTGTATTGCGACAACAACGGGGCTATAGCTTTAGCGAAGGAACCCAGGTCCCATCAGAGATCCAGGCACATCTTGAGGGGGTATCACCTGATCAGGGAGATCGTGGATCGCCAGGAGATCGAGGTTCGGAGAGTCGCTTCAGAAGATAACACTGCAGATCCATTCACCAAGGCCCTGCCCCAGACTCAGTTCGAGCGGCTGATCGAGATGATAGGTCTTCGATACGCCAGTACATGGCCTTTGTGCAAGTGGGAGATTGTTAGTGTATATGCCCTAGAGGCCATTACTGTATCATACTAGTTTGTATATTACTTAATGGAAGCTTGGGATATTCACCTTGTATATACAATCTTGCTCAAAATAGTAGTATGCTACTTGGTTTGTTTCTACTTCAATGTGTACATGTGTTTATTTTTGTATATCGCCTATACACATTAGTAGAGCCCTTAGGATCTTTGCTTGATTACCAGCGATGTGATGGCCGTCACACTAGTGGGGCTGGGTAATCTATAAGCACATCCTTATGCAGGTCCCTGGTCGCAGGACTATCGAGACAGGGCATCGATACTCCGGAGTAGACCAGCGCATGCGCTTCTCATCCCAGTGTGGGAGACGGTCTGTCCCACAGCCGTCAGTACGTCGTACTTGAGATAGTATGCGGGTGCTCGTTAGGTTACGGGTACACTGGACAGGACTCGTCGGGAACTGACTAGTTGGTATTATGCCTATCGTCAGTTATCAGTTCCCAGGTGACATGAGTACAGCTTAGTCCGCTGACTTGACACTGTCACTTCGCCTCGAGTGTGTTCCCACTGTACTTTGATCACTACCCTACCACGGCTCAAAGGAGTCGTGCAAACAGGTAGTGGTTGGGTGCAGTCCCGAAGCACTTGGAGGCAGTGACGGTTAGACAGGATTCATCTCTCCCGGTATTGGGGGTTGACATCGCGCTGTGTCTAGGAGAGCCATTACACGAGTAGTCCCTGGCCAGGGCAAACGAGATATACTGGTAGGTTTCCAGTGTTATCTCAGGGTGTTTTGGGCTTCGCTCCGGCACGACTTGTACCGCTATTGGGGGACTGACGTTTACCGCCCCCTAGGCCCGCCATGCGATGTATCAGACGAACAGACCGGACTGTACGGAGAATGTCACACTCAGGCTCAGTAGGAGTTCAGATGGGTTTCGCCTCGTCGGTCTTCTTGTCGGCACTACCTGGGGACCGTTACGCACAGCTAGTGCCGCTTGCGGTCTGTGGTTAAACCCACTGCCAGCGTAGTGTCGAGTCTTTAGAGTCCCACACAGAAAGCTTTTCGCCTTTAGGCAAAAGAGTAGAGGTCGCATGGTTTTGCGACAGGTCGCATAGTTTTGCGACAGGGTTCGGTCACATCCGTGCACTTGTGTGCGTACAGTGTCCGGACAGTTTACACTAGCGGGCTTTGGTTTAAGCCAGATCCTAGTGTACCTTATAGGATTGGATTTATCCAGTTTGCATTCGTGTTCCTCGGAACGCGGATGCGGGTGTGTATGCACAGTTGACAGGGAGACAGAGGCAGTGGATTCTCATTAGGGTTGTTGACAGTTGACCGTTGACTATTGACCTTTTGATCAACCCTAATGAGAATATGATATGTGATTAACTATTATATTAATTAAGTATTATGGTGATATGGTTGTTGACTTTGTTGACTTGTTGACTTTTGTTGACTTGTTGACTTTGTTGACTTGTTGACTTTTGTTGACTTGTTGACTTTGTTGACCGGTTGACTAGGCTTGACTAGTTGACCATCATGATAACCATAGCCATCATTTCATGGCAAAGACTTTTTCTTGCTTGCTCATTTGTGTAAAATGAGTGCATGAAATGATATGGTTATGGTTGCTTCAAACCATCACATAAGACTTTTTTTAGTATGATGAGTTATCATGACTTTGGATTATGAGAGGGTGAAAGAAAAAAGAGAGCCTCATTCTTTCTTGCTCATTCTCTCTCTTGTTCTTGAGCTCTCCTTTTGCTCTCACCCTTTTGCTCTTGCTCCCTCTCTTTAATCTATGGTTCTCTTGTCTCATGAGTTGAGAATCAAGAACCATAGATAAAATCCCATTCTATTTCTTCTCTACTCATCCTAGTTCACTAGGTTTAGCAAACCAAGTGAACTAGTTTCTTCAAAGAACGAAGAAGGAGCTAAAGGTTGGAGCTTTCAGGTGGATCTATCTTCGGCGTACGGAGACGACGAGAAGAAGCCATTCCGGACCACCATCGGAGCTTGAAGACGAAGGAGTTCAAGACAAGCAAGGTATAACCCCCTAACCGAGTAGCTAGAAACTCGTAGTTAGGTTGCTAGATAGATGTTTAACCAAGATCCGGGTTTTAGGTCCATGTTACCACCTCCGTAAAAATCGTTTTTTACCAAATTCCGCATTCCCGAAAGTACCGGGAGAGGTAGCATGGACTTACAGCTACCACATCTCAAATCCAATCTGGCTTTAATATGGTTGCCACTTCCTAAGAACAGCCGCCTCCGCTGGATGATGAAAACCCTCTCGATGAGGCTGATAGGCAGAGGGAGCCCTCAATTCATGAGGAGTCAGGCTCGGAAAGCGAAGATGAGCCAACTTTCCGTCCTAAGACCACAGAGCAGCAACTTCTCCAAGAGCTCCGAAAACAGCTCAGAAGCAATGATAAGGAGATGGCCAAGCTCTACTCAAAGATCGACGACTTGACAAATGTCGTCTTACGTCTTACGGCCCAACTTGCCTCTCAGCCGCCCAATCAAGCACAGGGCTCAGCTCATGAGCCGGGAAACGGTGTCCCAAAGCAACCGACGCCTATTCCCTCAAATCTAAAAGTGGGCGGACCTCATGAAAGTCAATCGCATCCTATCTCAGGAAATGTCTTGGCTACCGATGACAGTAGCCCGCTAACTCAAGACCAAATCATGGATTTGGTTGCCAGCAAAGTCAAAACATTGGTGGCCGAAGCCGAAGCGCAAAAAGATATCAGCAGTAGTGGGAGACCATATCCTGCTCAGTATGATCTGGTGGAATTTCCTAGCAGCTATGTCATCCCTAAATTCGGAAGATTCGATGGGACGGGAAATGCGAATCAACACATCGCCCACTTCAAAGCCTCTTGCGGGAATACTGGGGGCAATGATGCGCTTCTCCTCCGCCAGTTCGTTAATAGCCTGACCGATGTTGCTTTCGACTGGTACTCAAGCATACCAGATGGCTCCGTTACTACTTTCGTCCAAATGGAATCTTTGTTTCGACAAAGGTTCATGAGCGTCAGCGATAAGATCACCATTGCCGAGCTCGTAAGGACCAAGCCAAAGAACAACGAAAGCAACACGGATTTTATAACCCGATGGCGCAATCTCTCCGTCAAATGTGAGCCACCGATAGAGCAGGACCAATCTGTCAGTCTCCTTGTCGGAAATCTCAACAATTGGATGGCCCCGTTTCTATGCACCGCGGGTCTCAAAACATTCCAAAAACTGACCAGAAAAGTTCAAATGTTGGAGCGCTCAAAGCAGGAGTCCTCCTCGGATTCCCAAAATAACAATAGGTCCTGGAGAAACCGAAAGGACGATAATCGCAAAGGCGGAGATCCCGACGATTCTGAATCTTTCAATGCTTCGGCTAACCGAAATAAGCAAGGGATGAGCGGGCCTAGCGCCAACCAGCCTCGGAAGCCAATGTTCGGAGAGGGGGGAGAATCTCCGCTGAAAGAGAAGCTGGATAAGGTCTATTCCTTCAGAAGGGACAAAATCCGTAAAATATTCAAAGACGCCCTGAAGAACAGTCTACAACTGCCAGAGTCAAAAAGACCGCAGGAAGCGAATAGGACCGACGACCCCAAATACTGCCTCTATCACAGAGTGATAGGCCATGCCATTGAGGACTGATTCGTCTTCAAAGATTGGGTCGAAAAGCAATACAAGGCAGGAGAGATAGAACTGTCCAAAGGCGTGTTAACAAACAGTCAAGCTGCAACCGCCAATTTCATACAAACGGAGACCGAAGTTCTTCGTGAAACCGATTCTCTCAGACATCTGCCTTTCTCTGAAAACAATCGACCACCACGTCATTAAACTGGGAACAATCGACCACCACGTCATTAAACTGGGAACAATCGACCTCTAAGTCGTTAAACTGGAAATGTAAAAAAAAAATTTAAAAAAAAAAGTGTAAATAAAAGAAAAATAAAGAAAAGCCGAAATGATGGGGCAACTCGCAATAAAAATCAGCGAGTAAAAATGAAAATGAAAATAAAGCCGAAATGATGGGGCAACCGCGAATAAATAGCCGAAATGATAGGGCAATCGCGACCTTCGCGATAAGAAAAGCTGAAATGATAGAGCAATCGCGGTGAAACAAAAAAAAAAAAAAACCAATGGTGAATGATGAGTCGCTCTTGGTACCATATTCCAGTGTAGCGATACTGACGCCAACAAAAATTCAAATTTCCAAAATTCTCCCAGCCCTACGGCCAGTCTCCAAATTGACTACTGTATACAATCCACGGGCTCAAATAATTCTCAGCATACCCATGCCCCACCGCAACCACCAGTCACGCGGCTGGTCTCCGCCTTTGGAATTATGCTTCATTGGAAAGACCCACTCATGTGTCCTCACGATGCATGAGGAGAACAAACCTTCGTGAGATCCTTACGACTCACCAAGGAAAAACACACTTAGGAGTCCTCACGACTCTTAAGGAGAAAATACACCTGCGGGATCCTTACGACTCGTAGGGAGAAAATGCTTTTATGGGACCCTCACGGCCCATAAAATTGAAAAGTCTTAGGTGATAGGGATCCAAACCTGTCTCCTAAGCCATCGCTCCCCAATCCCCAACGGCGAATGATGAGTCGCTCCTGGTACCATATTCCAGTATAGCGATGCAGACGCCAACCAAATTCCAAATCTCATACCAACGGCGAATGATGAGTCGCTCCTGGTACCATATTTCAGTGCAGCGATGCAGACGCCAACAAAGTCCTGAAATGTTTCTGGCCCTACGGTCTGGATCATGCATCCTGCAAAACCGTATACAATCCACGGGCGTAAAACAATCCCAATCTCTCCCAAGTCCTCCCGGGGCAAATGATGAGTTGCTCCTGGCATCATTCCAGTGCAGCAATGCTGATGCCAAACAAAAACCAATTCCCAAATCCTCTCATGACAAATGATGATTCGCTCCTGGTACCATATTCCAGTGTAGCGATACTGATGTCAACCCAAATCAAATCAACCAACAAGCTCTGTGTCGGAATCATGCTTCGTCTCAGAATGTGCACCCCGTGTC
The DNA here is from genome assembly GCA_030015575.1 of Agapanthus africanus. Taxonomy (NCBI): domain Eukaryota; kingdom Viridiplantae; phylum Streptophyta; class Magnoliopsida; order Asparagales; family Amaryllidaceae; genus Agapanthus; species Agapanthus africanus. The sequence goes on from CM057340.1 coordinate 222,339,387, forward strand.
GAAATGAGGGTTCGCCTCGGTGTATCTGTCTTCCCTGTCGGAATTATGCTTCGGCTCGGAATCAACCAACGACCTCCTCGTCGGAATTATGCTCCGTCTCGGAATCAAGTCAACCAACAAGCTCTGTGTCGGAATCATGCTTCGTCTTAGAATGTGCACCCCGTGTCGAAATGATGGTTCGCCTCGGTGTATCTGCCTTCCCTGTCGGAATTATGCTTCGGCTCGGAATCAACCAACGACCTCCTCGTCGGAATTATGCTCCGTCTCGGAATCAAGTCAACCAGCAAGCTCTGCGTCGGAATCAAGCTTCGTCTCAGAATGTGCACCCCGTGTCGAAATGATGGTTCGCCTCGGAGTATTTGTCTTCTCTGTCGGAATTATGCTTCGCCTGGGAATCAACCTCCGCATCGAAATTATGCTTCAGTTAGAGTGTCTGTCACCCTTCGGAATGATGCTCCGAATCTTGGAATTATGCTCCGCAAATTGGAATGATGCTCTGCTCATCGGAATGATGCTCCGATCCTTGGAATTATGCTCCGCTCTTCGGAATGATGCTCCGATCCTTGGAATTATGCTCCGCTCTTCGGAATGATGCTCCGATCCCCTGGAATCATGCTCCGCTCATCGGAATGATGCTCCGATCCCCGGGACCATGCTCCGCCCATCGGAACGATGCTCCGATCTCTGGAATTATGCTCCGCTCTTCGGAAAGATGCTCCGAACTCTGGAATCATGCTCCGCCCTTCGGAAAGATGCTCCGAACTCTGGAATCATGCTCCGCCCTTCGGAATGACGCTCCGAATCCTGGAATTATGCTCCACTCTCTGGAATTATGCTCCGATCATCGGAATGATGCTCCGATCTCTGGAATTATGCTCCGCTCTTCGGAAAGATGCTCCGAACACTGGAATCATGCTCCGCCCTTCGGAAAGATGCTCCGAACTCTGGAATCATGCTCCGCCCTTCGGAATGACGCTCCGAATCCTGGAATTATGCTCCGCTCTCTGGAATTATGCTCCGATCATCGGAATGATGCTCCGATCTCTGGAATTATGCTCCGCTCTTCGGAAAGATGCTCCGAACTCTGGAATCATGCTCCGCCCTTCGGAATGATGCTCCGAACTCTGGAATCATGCTCCGCCCTTCGGAATGATGCTCCGAACTCTGGAATCATGCTCCACCCATCGGAATGATGCTCCGATCCCCTGAAATTAAGCTCCGCTCATCGGAATGATGCTCCGATCCCCGGAACCATGCTCCGCCCATCGGAATGATGCTCCGATCCATGGAATAATGCTCCGCTCTTCGGAATTATGCTCCGCTCTTCGGAAAGATGCTCCGATCTCCGGAATTAGCAGCCTTTCGGAATGATGCTCCGAACCCTGGAATCATGCTCCGCTCGTCGAAATGATGCTCCGATCCCCGGGAATCTTGCTCCCCGGGATGATGCTTCGCCTCTGGAATGATGTTCCACCTCGAAGTTCAGCTTCAAGATCCATCAATTTCATGCACACAACTCAAATGTGCGGTGTGCATTTATTGATGGGGGGCACTTTGTTGGGGTAAAAATTTACACCCCGGTTGACCGAGTCAAAGTCAAGGTCAACCCCAAACCAGGTGGGCCCAAGCCTGGGTCAAGTGGGCCCATGCCCAGGTCGAGTCCGAAACGTGAAGCGGCCGACCCTCCCCATGCGAAAATATAAATCATGTCATAAATAATTTTTGTGTAATTTTTTTTATGCATGAATGTAAACAAAAATGGGCATAAAGCCAATATTTTGTAAGCCCATGGCTTATGTGCAAAAATGAAATGGCACATGAGCCATGGGATAGGCAAGATGCCATTTTGTGAAGCCCAAGGGGCTATGTGTAAAATGTATGGCCTATAAAGGCAAGGATAATGAAATATCCAAAAAAAAAACTTTTTCTCTCTCTAAAAATTTTCCAGATCTGAGATCTATTCTTCTTCTTCAAGGTTCCAAAACCTTCTTCTTTCTCTTGAATTAAATCAAGAGTTTTACTCCTCTATTTATAAAAAAAATTGGTTTTTCACCACAAAATCCACAAAAGGGAACTTGGATCTGTCATCAGATCTTAAAAAGGAGAGATTTTGAGATTTCACATCTCTTGATCTTCAAGATCCAGCAAGCAACAGGAGGAAGAAGAAGAACCACTTCCATTAAACCCAGAACACATTCAGGAGCCCGACTCCTCTCTGATTTCTCTTTGAGAAATCTTTTTTCAGGCTAAAAGCCTCTTGTCCTCTCCAGCGCGCAGCGCAAGTGCGCAAAGCGCCCGCGTGCCGACACGTGGCGCGCGCGCTTGCGCAGGTGCGCAAAGCGCCCGCGTGCCGACACGTGGCGCGCTTGCTTGCTTGCGCACCTGAGTGCAACGCGCATTGCGCAAAGCGCCCGCGTGCCGACACGCGGCGCGCTTGCGCCTGAGCGCACAACACCTAAGCGCACAGCGCTCAAGGCGCTGGTCCCACGCATCCCTTGGATGCCTTTTCCCCCTCTTTTTTATGTACATACATATACATATACATATGTATACAAATTCACACATATACATACTCCGCAACATTCTCCCCCTGCGTGGCTCCCGATATATCCAAAACCCCCCTTTCAGAACAGCACACACGCACACTGCACATTGAGTTCGCATGACCAGTTTAACCCGTTAATCGGAGGTTCCCTCGCCCCAAAGGCGAGGGGTAATTAACGGCAGCTTAGTCCGCGGCTGCCGGAGATTCGGATCCCCACAATCATTAAACCCCGGCCTACCCTAGGCAGGGGGAATCTGTAGTACGCCTGATAAGCGCGCACGTATTCCCATCTCACTGGGGTGATGAAAAACACCCTACACCCACCTTGCTACAATAGTTTTCTGATTAGTTGACTATATCCCTGTAATTGCAATTTAGTCAAATGATTTCGTGGGTGAATTCTGGAGCAATGAACAGAGAGCAATTCATGAGTAAGTCCATGTTTTTGCAGGGTTCCTAGGCACACTAAGGAGGTCCTACAAGGCATCAACCATGCCAAATTCAAAAATTTCCGGTGCCGAGAAACCCTAATGCGATCGTTGACTAGAGTTTAAGGCGATAACCGAACAAGTAAACAACTTTACTAAGAAGTGAACGGAAATACAACCTTTGTAGATCCAGTCCTCCACCTCCATAGCTCCGTGATGAATCCCCCTCGCTGCGATCATCGGATCCCGGACTCTAGAGTCGGCTTCATCGGAGAAATGGACGGGCTAGGTCGTCGACTTCGATACCGAAGATGATCTACGTCGAGGCAACTCAAGATCAAGCTCCAACTTCACCAAGTCATGAAACTTGTGAAGAAAACACCCTATACTACTTGGCAAGTGGTAGAGGATGAAGAAATAGGAAGTGGGTTCACTTTAGAATTGGATTTCTCACTCTTTTTCTCAAGTCACCATTGAAGCTAACAAGCTTCTTTCTTCTTGAAGAAGAAGAAGAAGAAGAAAAAGAATATGATAAGAATTATGGAAAAAGAAAATAAAGTCATTCTTATCATTTTAGCAACCATGGTTTAGTGTAGAGAATAAACTATAGTTAGGTGAATGGTTAGGTTTAGGAAAGGAACAAAAATGGTCAAAGCTTCATGAAGCTTCAACAAAAGAACAAAAGAAGCAACCATTTTTGTTTCTTTCCCTAAAGTAAATAAATAAATAAGAATAGATAACAAAACCCTAACCATTCACTTAAATACGGTTTAAAGTAAACATACAACCAATTTTGCATGTATCATCAAACATGATACAATCAAGTGTACAAAAATATATCACATATACAATGTGCACATCAAGTGAGAAAATCCATCTTAGGTGAACCAATACTAGTTAATGCAAAGTAATATATCAAATATATAATTATACATTAAATCATTAAATCAACATTTGATTTAACGATCCGGTCATATCGCATATGACCGACTAATATCCAATGTATCGACTTATCGAATCAATCCTCGATTCGATAACTAGGTTATATCGCATACAACCAATTGATACATTCATTGCGAGAATAGAATACGGTATCACATACACGCATTGTTCTCGGTCCCGCACATATCTCATATGCGCTCCTATTTCGTTTCGCTTGAGCCAGGAAACCTCTGTGTAGGACTCTAAAGACTCGTCAATACGCCGGCAGCAGGTGATGATCATATCAAATACCCACAAGCCGCAAGCGGTCTGCTAAACGTAACGGCCACCCGGGTATTGAGCGATCAGAAGATCGACGAGCAAGCCCGCTCACACTCCTGTGAATCCAACTAGCAACACTTACCGCACAGTCCGGTCTGATCGTCTGATATGTCGCATATCTCGCCTAGGGGTGGTAAACGTCAGACACCAGTAGCTCGATAAGTCGTGTCGATATGAGGTCTATAACAGTTCGAGAAACTACTGATAACACTTACCAGTAAATCTCAGCAACCCTGGCCAGGGATTTCCGGTTATAGCCAATCGAACACAGCGCAACATCAACTCCCTATACCGGGAGAGACGAATCCCCTCCTATCGCTCATTGCCTCCATGTGATTCGGGACTGTACCCAAAAACCACCGTTTTGCATGCCCTCTTGGACATGGTAAGGTGGAAATCAAAGCACAGTGGGAATCACACAAGACTTTATGACGATCTCAGGTCTACAGACTAAGCTGTACCAGTGTCACCAGAGAACTGCCATCTGACGTAAGGTATAATACCATCTGGGAGTTCTCGGCGAGTCCGTCCAGTGTACCAAGTCTCCACTGAGCACCCGTATATGATCTCTGATGTCCAACACCAATGGATATTGGATCATCCATCGCCCATCTGTATGGGTCGAGAAGGTATACGCTAGTCTACTCTGGTATATCGATGCCCCGTCACGATACACCCACGACTAGGGACCTTGAAGGATGTACTTATGGACTACCATGTCCCCACTAGTATGATCCACATCATAGTCCAGGTAGTCAAGTACACATCCTAAGGGCTTTACCGACATGTAACAGAGAGACAATCAGTGTACACGTTAAGGTAAAGAGCAACCAGATAGCATACTATCATGTCGAATAAGAAAGTCCTCCCTATATATGTCCCAGCATCCACTACAATATACATCCTATGTACAGTAATGGCCTCTAGGGCATACATATAACTAACAATCTCCCACTTGCACTTGGGCCATCTGTAGCAGTGGTTGCAGTATCTCATACTCAACCATCCCATAAAAGTCTCTCTCTGGGAAAAGGCCTTTGTGAGTGGATCCGCTGTGTTGTCCTCTGAGACTACTCTCCTAACCTCGATCACCTTGGAGATCAGCCATCTCTATGATCAGGTGATACTGCCTTAGAATATGTCTGGATCACTGATGGGACGGACGTTCCTTGGCATAAGCCACAACTCCATTGTCACACAATGGGAGGAACTAAGTTCATCTCATGAACAAATATACATCCAGACTGCCTCTTTGGTAGCATCTTAAGTAGCGATGTATCCAGCCTTTATTGTCTAGTATGCCACGGTATTTAGCTTGGAACTCTTCCAACATGCAGTCCCTTTACTGAGGGTAATGACAATGCCTGCGACTGACATTCAGTCGTCCTTATCATCATGGAACCCTTCCAGTGATTCTCCCCAGGATCAACTGATACCATCTCACTACAACTAGTGAGTGTCCTAATATCCAACTAGATCTATCTCATAAATCCAAAACCCAGGATTTAGTAGGTATCACTTTGATCCTATATGGAGAATCATTGTGATAAGCGGAGATTGATCGAGCGTAGCATAGGAAACTCCTTCCCTATCAAGAGTATGTCATCCACGTACTCTACGAGGATTACTACCATACTCCCTACTACCTTTTTGTATATACAAGGTTCATCTACCATTTTGATGATGTCAAACTCTTTGACTAACACATCAAAACTGACGTTCCAACTCCGCAATGCCTGCTTCATCACATAAAACATCTTGCACACGTTTCCGCTGCTCCCACTGTTTACAAAGCCCTCTGGCGGTGTACTTATAGACGTTCTCTTCTAAAACATCATTTAGAAAAGCAGTCATAGCACCCAACCGCCAGATACCGTAGTCATGGTATATAGCCGTGGCAAGTAAGATCTGGATGGACTTAAGCATAGGCACTGGAAAAAGGTTTCATCATTATCCACGCCTGGTCAATGATGCAAACTTTTAACAAGTCTAACTTTGAAAGTCTCAACTTTTCCATCTACACCAAGTAATCTTCTCAAGATATACCTGCTCCTGATGGGGATTTAACCCTTCAGATATAGCAACCAAAGTCCATACTTTGTTGGTGTATAAGGATTCCATCTCAGATCGATAAACATCCAGCCATTCTTACAGAGTCTCACTCCTGATGGCCAGCTCGAAACTAGTTGGGGCATCATCTCATGATGCAATCCTCGATCCCACTGTCATAGAGAAACCGAAGTAACTCTCAGGTGGGTGAGGAACCCTACTAGATCGGCGGAGAGGCCGAGGTTCGTTGGAATCTAGTGAATCCTTTGGTTCTATCAAATCATCTGCTGTAGTTTGTATAGCTGGAACATTTCCAGTTCTACAGAACTGACCTTGCCTCGATCTTGACCGGGTTTTGCTTTTAGACATAGGCCGGACAACCCCAAATCTTAACTAACTTAAGATATGGGCTCTTCCATTTCCATATCACATATGAAGCGGTAGGCAACAGATTTGATTAGAACCCTATTCAATAGGTATGCAACTTCATAAGTGCATAACTCCCAAAAGGAAATAGGTAACTCAGTAGTACTCATCATAGAGCACACCATATCATATAGGGTGTGATTGCTCCTCCCCGATACAACGTTGTGTTGTGGTGTATTCGGAGGAGTAATGCTGAGAGAGAATCTCATTCTCCTTTAGAATAGTCCAGGAATTCCATGCACAAGTATTCTCCTCCCTGATCTCATCATAGGATATAATACTTATATCCGTATTTTGGTTCTCTACTTCTAATTTATATTCTGTGAATATCTCAAAAGGTTCGGACTTGTGTTTCAACAGGAACATATGTCTGAATCTTAAGAGATCATCAGAGAATGTAATGAAGTACAAAGAACCGGTCTTGGCATGTGTAGACAGGGGACCTACATACATTAACATGTATCATCCCAAGAGTTCACTAACTCTTTCTCTGTTTCCAGTAAATGGAGCTATGGTCATCTTATCTCTATGACATGACTGGCAAGTTTCACAAGATGTAAATTCAAACTAATTTAAATATACATCTAAATGTAACTTCAGCCAGTCGGGTCGCATTTATATGACCTAGTCTACAATGCCTCAAGAAGGATTCGTTCATTTCTGAACTCTTCCTCTTGTGTGTGTTCTATATACTAAGAACCGTAGTTTGATTTAGAACATCAATGCTTTTAGATAACGTGCCTGAACCGATCAACTTTTGATATAGGAAATGTTCAAAACATTATCCAACAATACAAAATTTTATCATTTCATTACTTATAAAGAGACTGATATGATTTTGTATATCAGGTTCGGTATCTAATAGCATTTGTTCAGAATCAATGCATTGGTAATACAGGGTGACAGTGACCAACAGACTTGGCTGCAACACTTGCACCGTTTTCTGTCTCATGAAACTTATCACCCGTTCTCTGTTCTCTACCTTTCTGTAGCCCTATGTAACAGATTACATATCTGGGATCCTGATCCGGTATCAGATACCCAGGACGCAGAGGATACTGAGAAATAGTTCTTTATAATGAACACACACGAAGGAGACGCATCATATGCACTTTCTTCGTTTGGGCGGCATGGGAATTCTGGTATTCCCCAATTTCCTGCTCTGTCTTATAACATTTATAAGTTGGAGCGGGACCAACGTTCCCCAGCTCAGTATAACAAGCGGGTTCGGTCAATACATCCGTATTATTATCTTGATTAAGGCGTGATATGGTCGCTACTTAGAGAGAGAGAGAAGAAAACACTCAGCGTATGCTCTTGCAAGATCAGATTGGTTATTATTTTATCTAATCAGGATGGCTCCCACTGTTTTTATCAAATCTTCCTTCAAACCCTAAAAGAAAAGACTAGCCGGGATTAATTACACGCTACAAGTTCGCCAATCTTTCAGCCAGGCCAGTGTCGGTACTTTGAGGGAGGTTCCCCGTGCTTTCGCACGGACCTAATTACAGTAAACCTCGTTTTCCCAGAGGCGTAACCCAGTTGACACTTTTCTAGACACCTACTTGATCGGCTAATTGTAATGTGTAAAACTCTCCCAGGAGTAACAATTACTCGCAGCGGGTATCGGGATCCAACTATCTCATAGAAGGTATGCAATCTCATTGAAAATTTCAACACTTGAAATTCCCGATAATTTTGCCCCTAGCGTCCTATGACCTTGACGGAGGCCAAACTACCCATAGTCCGCTAGTCAAGTTCAACCTGTCATTTCCTGATTGAATTAAACCCACCCGCACGACCCTTGACGGAGGCCAAAAAATGCCGTACGAATACCCTAATCCAATCGCATCGTATGCTAGCAGATAAGCAATAGTTAGCTACTGTACACTACGCCTTGACGGAGGCCAAACTACCGCAGCACGAATACTAACTAGTACTTATCTGAAATGACGGAGGGCTACGACAGGTTTTTACCAAAACCTATTGCGTAATGAACTTGATATCGTTGTAGAATCAAATGAATTTAAAAATGGAGTGTTTCTGAGGCTTTTCTAGTTTTGCTAAAGGGGTCACTCCCGGTGAAGGGATCGTCGGCCCTTTCCTCGTCGAATGAGGTGCGGGATATATCATATATATCACTGTGCAAAGCAGAAACTATAGAAGCAATCAAAAAACAAACCGAGTGCGTAGCATCTGCCAGTTATTGCTAAAGGAGTCACTCCCGGTGAAGGGATCTCGGTCCTTTCCTTATCGAATAAGGTGCAAGATGTTCTACAAGGAACACCGCGATGCAAAGCAAGCACTGTAGCTACCTGTTTTTGAAATTCGATTCCATAACATCTTAGGTTTCTTTTCTTTCATTAATCATATTAATGAAGTCCCATCATTTAAGTCACCTAAACATCAAAGATAAATACGACGTACACTTATGCCATCTGCATTCGCCTCGATGTCCCCTCGTGCACCGTTAGGTTAGGTAACTAACGGCAGAGCGGGGCAGGGCTAGCGCGGGTGTAAAACATAAGTAACGCCTATATAATATATCATATATACTATATACAGCATTTATCACAGAACATCAAATGATCACATCACAGATATCGCAGCAGAAGAATCATATGAAATATTGGATATACTAGGATGTCCGTGTTTTCAATACGAGCCAGTATAAAACACGGAATCCACGGTCGCGATGAATAGCCAAACCCACACCCCTAGACCCCTACGAGAGCGGCAAGCAACCCTACCAATTCTAGAGTTAGGAGACCCAGACTCGACTCCTCGAGTTGGTCTCCCACTGGACTCTAGAACCCGGTTACTTATGCTCCCCTCCTTGGGTCTATCCTAGTGCGGAAAAGTAAATAATATACAAACGGTGACATCTTCCGCAACCTGGAAGTGCCCCAATTAAAGAATATTACATACAAGTTTTTACATGAATGAAAATGAAAAACACTCATCTCACATAAAAAAAACCCGGCTATTCAAACACAACGATCCAATATAACATATCCAGCAACACATAACATCGCATGTCATCAACGTAAGTAAATATGCGCATCCCAATTGTCGTTGACATATAGCAACGAAACTGGCGATATCACATATTACACTTACGGTCACAGAAAAGAAAGTGTAAAACTACAACAGTTGGAATCCACAACTTCTTTAGACATCGCATGCCTAATCAAATGAATTCCTTAGACATCATATGCCTAACAATTATAAACTCCGCATTTTAGTCTCAAAATCGAAAACACTTTTCAATACCAAGTCGGGCAATTCAACAAGATTCCCGACATCCTGATCGAATGCTCGTCGCAAACTTCAGTAGGCGGCCGCACCCCCGATACCGTCGACGAAGTGCACTAAGACGGAACACCGCTGCCGCGAGCACCCGAACGGATGCTTTCGGCGACGGGGTTCTCCTACAGTCACTTGGTCAGGGCTATGGGGCTTGGTTATCTATTAAGTTTTACCGGCGAGTATCCGCGTACGCTACGAGATTGTGACGGACTTTTGATCGCATCGAAATTCTGTGGCAACCGATCAAGTGAGACTAAAGTGCTATGTTTATAACATTTATATCAGTTATCTCATAACTACTTGTGGATTCCAAGTATTGTATCACATTCCAGATAAACAGAAGATGTTAAACTTTCCGACCGAACAGTCAAACACCCAAGTTTTCCCGATATAGCTCAACACATGAAATAGGTTTAAAAACATCCAGTTCATGCCTCAGTACCAACGGTCCAGCCATAGAAGGGTCAAGCCAACGCCTCACATGTGGTACGTCGTACTGCCCCAAACTCGAAGGTTCAAAGGACAGTTCAAGACGGTCACATAATCGAGTTAAGGTTTGTTGTCTTCTAGAGGGTCCATCGCGTTACTTGCACTACTTAGAATGTCTTTAAACCACGGAAAAATCCAACAATTGGAAATTTCCCGACAGGGGAAAAAATGGGTATTTCTATCCGGTCGAACTTTTCAACATTTTCTAAAATTATCCGGAAAAACCCGTAGACGAAGTTAAACATTCCGATCGAAACATCGAGTCCCCAATACACTCCAGAAAACTCAATTGATGAGCAGTAATTAAAATTACCCAGAAAACACAGGCATTACAGACGGGGATTACTATGCAAAGAACATGAAAAGAAGCTTCTATATGGCCGCGGAACCGCCGCAAATGCCTGGGTGGGGCCGCGGTTCCGCGGCGCTTTAGATGATTCAGGGACACGTGCTTCACAGTAAACCCTAGAAAACCCTGCTTATTTTTCTGCATATTTTTAATTCACAAAAATCGAAAATTCCAGAAAATGTACAGAAAGGGGTGAAACTTAGGGTTTCGGGGTTCGATCGGGTTTCTAACATCGTCTACGCATCGCCTAAGGCTCTAGCTAGGCTCTGATACCACTGTAGGGTTCCTAGGCACACTAAGGAGGTCCCACAAGGCATCAACCATGCCAAATTCAAAAATTTCCGGTGCCAAGAAACCCTAATGCGATCGTTGACTAGAGTTTAAGGCGATAACCGAACAAGTAAACAACTTTACTAAGAAGTGAACGGAAATACAACCTTTGTAGATCCAGTCCTGCACCTCCATATCTCCGTGATGAAGTCCCCTCACTGCGATCATCGGATCCCGGACTCTAGCGTCGGCTTCATCGGAGAAATGGGCGGGCTAGGTCGTCGACTTCGATGCCGAAGATGATCTACGTCGAGGCAACTCAAGATCAAGCTCCAACTTCACCAAGTCATGAAACTAGTGAAGAAAACACCCTATACTACTTGGCAAGTAGTAGAGGATGAAGAAATAGGAAGTGGGTTCACTTTAGAATTGGATTTCTTACTCTTTTTCTCAAGTCACCATTGAAGCTAGCAAGCTTCTTTCTTCTTGAAGAAGAAGAAGAAGAAGAAAAAGAATATGATAAGAATTATGGAAAAAGAAAATAAAGTCATTCTTATCATTTTAGCAACCATGGTTTAGTGTAGAGAATAAACTATAGTTAGGTGAATGGTTAGGTTTAGGAAAGGAACAAAAATTGTCAAAGCTTCATGAAGTTTCAACAAAAGAACAAAAGAAGCAACCATTTTTGTTTCTTGCCCTAAAGTAAATAAATAAATAAATAAGAATAGATGAGAAAACCCTAACCATTCACTTAAATAAGGTTTAAAGTAAACATACACCCAAGTTTGCATGTATCATCAAACATGATACAATCAAGTGCACAAAAATATATCACATATACAATGTGCACATCAAGTGAGAAAATCCATCTTAAGTGACCCAATACTGGTTAATGCAAAGTAATATATCAAATATATAATTATACATTAAATCATTAAATCAACATTTGATTTAACGATCCGGTCATATTGCATATGACCGACTAATATCCAATGTATCGACTTATCGAATCAATCCTCGATTCGATAACTAGGTTATATCGCATACAACCAATCGATACATTCATCACGAGAATAAAATACGGTATCACATACACGCATTGTTCTCGGTCCCGCACATATCTCATATGCGCTCCTATTTCGTTTCGCTTGAGCCAGGAAACCTCTGTGTAGGACTCTAAAGACTCATCAATACGCCGGCAGCAGGTGATGATCATATCAAATACCCACAACCCGCAAGCGGTCTGCTAAACGTAACGGCCACCCGGGTATTGAGCGATCAAAAAATCGACGAGCAAGCCCACTCACACTCCTGTGAATCCAACCAGCAACACTTACCGCACAGTCCGGTCTGATCGTCTGATATGTCGCATATCTCGCCTAGGGGTGGTAAACGTCAGACCCCAGTAGCTCGATAATTCGTGTCGATATGAGGTCTATAACAGTTCGAAAAACTACTGGTAACACTTACCAGTAAATCTCAGCAACCATGGCCAGGGATTTCCGGTTATAGCCAATCGAATACAGCGCAACATCAACTCCATATACCGGGAGAGACGAATCCCCTCCTATTGCTCATTGCCTCCATGTGATTCGGGACTGTACCCAAAAACCACCATTTTGCATGCCCTCTTGGACGTGGTAAGGTGGAAATCAAAGCACAGTGGGAATCACACAAGACTCTATGACGATCTCGGGTCTACTGACTAACCTGTACCAGTGTCACCAGAGAACTGCCATCTGACGTAAGGTATAATACCATCTGGGAGTTCTCGGCGAGTCCGTCCAGTGTACCCAGTCTCCACTGAGCACCCGTATATGATCTCTGATGTCGAACACCAAAGGATATGGGATCATCCATCGCCCATCTGTATGGGTCGAGAAGGTATACGCTAGTCTACTCTGGTATATCGATGCCCCATCTCGATACACCCACGACTAGGGACCTTGAAGGATGTACTTATGGACTACCATGTCCCCACTTGTATGATCCGCATCATAGTCCAGGTAGTCAAGTACACATCCTAACGGCTTTACCAACATGTAACAGAGAGACAATCTGTGTACACGTTAAGGTAAAGAGCAACCAGATAGCATACTATCATGTCGAGCAAGAAAGTCCTCCCTACATATGTCCCAGCATCCACTACAATATACATCCTATGTACAGTAATGGCCTCTAGGGCATACATATAACTGACAGTTTTCACATGTTTCATACTTGGTCACACTCTTTCTTTGTTGCAAACTCTTTCAGTCTTGATCTGTATTCTTCCCGTTGGCAGTTCTGGTTAAAAACCTGTTAGTGTATATGCCCTAGAGGCCATTACTGTATCATACTAGTTTGTATATTACTTGATGGAAGCTTGGGATATTCACAGTTGTATATACAATCTTGCTCGAAATGGTAGTATGCTACTTGGTTTGTCTCTACTTCAATATGTGCATGTGCTTCTTTTAGCATATCGCTTATATACATATTAGTAGAGCCCTTAGGATCTTTGCTTGATTACCAGCGTTGTGATGGCGCTCACACTCGTGGGGGCTAGGTAATCCATAACCACATCCTTATACTAGTCCCTAGTCGTTGGACTATCGAGACAGGGCATCGATACTCCGGAGTTGACTAGCATATGCGCTTCTTATCCCAGCGTGGGAGACAGTCTGTCCCACAGCCGTCAGTACGTCGTACTTGAGATAGTATGCGGGTGCTCGTTAGGTTACGAGTACACTGGACAGGACTCGTCAGGAACTGTTGGTTGGTATTATACCTATCGTCAATTATCAGTTCCCAGGTGACATGAGTACAGATTAGTCTGCTGACTTGACACTGTCACTTCGCCTCGAGTGTGTTCCCACTGCACTTTGATTGCTACCCTACCACGGCTAAAAGGAGTCGTGCAAACAGGTAGTTTTTGGGTGCAGTCCCGAAGCACTTGGAGGCAGTGAAGGTTAGACAGGATTCGTCTCTCCCGGTATTGGGGGTTGACATCGCGCTGTGTCCAGGAGAGCCATTACACAATTAGTCCCTGGCCACAGCAAGCGAGATATACTGGTAGGTTTCCAGTGTTATCTCAGGGTGTTCTAGGCTACACCCTGACACGACTTGTACCGCTATTAGGGGACTGACGTTCACCGCCCCCCACTAGGCCCTCCATACGATGTATCAGACGAACAGACCAGACTGTACGGAGACTGTCACATACAGGCTATGTAGGAGTTCAGATGGGGTCACCTTGTCAGTCTTCTTATCGGCATCTACCTAGGGACCGTTACGTACAGCTAGTGCCGCTTGCTGTCTGTGGTTAAACCCACTGCCAGCGTAGTGTCGAGTCTTTAGAGTCCCACACAGAGAGCTATTCGCCTTTAGGCAAAATGAGTAGAGGTCGCATGGTTTTGCGACAGGGTTCGTTCACATCCGCGCACTTGTGCACGTTTGCTGTCCGGACAGCTTATACTAGCGGGCTTTGGTTTAAGCCAGATCCTAGTATATGATTTGGGATTGGTTTTATCTCATTGTGTTCGTGTTCCTCGGATCATGAATACGGGTGCGTATGCACAGTTGATTGAAACAGAGGGAGAGGACTTTGATTAGGGTTAATGACCATTGTCATTTTGCTAACCCTAATGCTTATGTGTGTATTATGGTTAATTGATATTAGTTTAATAAAATTGTGCATGGTTAGGGTTGTTGACCATTTGACATTCTTGACTTGTTGACCTAGGTTGACAATTTGACCATCATCATTTCATTTGAAAGATGCTTTTTGATCCTTGCAATTTGCATTAAAAATGAAATGATAATGGTCATGTCTTGATTAAGCCATGACAATTATCTCACTAATTTTCAATTTACAATAATTCATACATATATGTGAGAATGCATCATTATTCTCTCATTCTATCATATGCTTTCTCTCTCCTCCTCCTCTTCCTCTCTCTCAAGCTCTCCCCTCTCATGTGTTGAGAAACACTTGAGCTTGAGAAAAACCTCTTCTTGATAATCTCTACTCTCATATAAGGTTCTAGGATTAGCACTTCTAGCACTTTAGTTACTTCTAGCTTGAAGTTGAAGCCAAAGGTTGAAGCTCTCGGGTGGATCCTTCTTCGACGAGAGAAGACGACAAAGAGATCACTTCCGTTCACTACAAGGAGCAAGGAGAGAAGGACATAAAGCCCTAGGTATAACCATTTTTCGATGTAGCTAATTTCTAGTTAGCTTTAGTTAGTTTTTGTTTAGAAAAGATCCCGACTTTGTCTAGTCCATGTTGCCTAGAGTAGTAAAAATCTGATTTTTATTCCGTTTTCCGCCTCCCCGCAAGCACCGGGGTGGGCAACGTGGACTTACAGTGGTATCAGAGCCTAACTAAACATAAACTAGCTAGGTAGTAAAAGTGTATGGAAGTTTGATCGAAAAAATCGCAAAACCAAACGATACAAAACCCTAAGTTTCTGTTGAAATTTTTTCTGCTCAAAATAAAATAAATCTTACGTCAAAAATCATCTCAGGGTTTTGTTAAGAAACTCACCAAACCCGGTCCAGTGAATCGTTCAAAGCGCCGCGGTTCCGCGGCAATAGCAAGCTATTGTCGCGCAACCGCGGCCGAGTTGACTCGGTTCTGGGTCGAGTTTGGTGCAGTGTTCTTCTGACATGGTTTTGGGATTTTTAAGACATTTTATTTGTGCCCAGATTTTCCAGAATAGAAATTTGTATTTGGGGGCCTATAAATCCGTATTTTTGATCGAACTTCACTACACTTTGACTAATGGGTTTTATCTGTGATGTTAATATGTATTGAACGTCGGCTAATCGCTATACGTCGATTAGTGGGGGTTATACATATCTGTGATCTGTGTTTGATGATGGTATGTGTATATGAATGCGTTGGATTGTCGCGGGTTAATAGCCGGGGTGGATGTGAGATGAGTGTTTCTTTTTCTTTCATTCATGTAATATGTAAATTGATGTATTATTATTTGTTTGGCCGCACAACCGGGTCGGGGTTGTAGCCGTCATTGTATAATTCTTTTTATTGTTTTTGCTCCTAGGATAGACCCATGGAGGGGGTGCACAAACTACCGGGTATCTCGAAGTGCCGAGTGGCCTACTCACGGTGTTGAGGGAGGTTGCTTCGCTTCGGGTACTTGGCGGGTAGTTTGCCGCACCCGTAGGGGTCTTGGGTGGGGTATTGGCTATTCACCGCGACCGTGTAATCCGCTTTTCGTTGCAGGCTAGAACGGATTGCGGATTCCTAGTATATCCAATGTATTCATCTGTGATCTGTAATGTCTATCATTGCTATATATTTATATATGATAACTATTTAGGCGTTGCTTATATTTTACAGCCGCGCTAGCCCAGCCCCCGCTCTGTCGTTAGTTAAGTAACCTAACGGGTGATGACGGGGCCCCGTGGCGAATGCTAATGGCATAAGCGTACATCATATTTTGGTTGTTTTCTGCAATGGTAGGATTAAATGATGGGACGCATTAAAAGAACTAATGCAAGAAAATAAACCAAGTCAAAGTCGATTGGAACACTTTGAAAACCACTCGGTTCTTTTCAAAACTAAACTTTTAAACGCGGAGCTTGAACCACTCCTTTTAAAAGCTATCTCGTTCCATCGATTATATCAAGTTCACTACGTTCGCGGTTTCGCCAAAACCATTCCTAGCCCTCCGTCATTCCACATGAATGGTCAAAAAGTATTCAAGCTATGTATTTTGGCCAAAATCAAGGCATAGTGATTGGTAGCTATTGGGTATTCATGTGCAGCATAGATAGATGCGTTGGTTTGGGACAGTCGTGCTGCCATTTTGGACAAAATCAAGGGTAGGTACGGGTGGGTCCAAATTAACCAGGAGAATGACGGGTAGAACTTGACATGTGACTTATGATATTTTGGCCAAAGTCAAGGTCATAAGAGCATGGGGCAAAAATCCACATCGGGAGTTTCATAAGCCCTGAAACTTGCTAACGCTGCATATCATTTGGAGTGTGATGATTCTGGTAGGATTCCTTTGGTTTTATCACGCGATGATATTTGGATCCCGATCCTAGTGTGAGTATATGCTACTCCTCGGGAAAACTCTCACTTAACGATCAATGCTATAAACCTAGTAGGTGTCTAGAAAGGAGTTAGCGGGGCTACGCCCACAGGGAAAAGAGGTTACTTAATTAAGGAACTTCGCGAAAGCGTTGGAAAACCTCCCTCGAAGTACCGACACTGGCCTTGCTGAACGATTAAGCAAGTATTGTACGGTGAGATTGATCCCGACTAATTCTTTCTTTACGGTTTGAGAAGGGATTCGAGAGACAGTGGGAGCCATCCTGTTTAGACAAAATAAAAAACCACTCTAAACTTACAAGGGCATCATGCTAAAGTGTTTCTTTTCTCTCTTCTAATTGCAGCAACCATTCAACATGACCGGGCTTAAGTTATTACTAGATAAAAACATACTGACAGGGCCAAACTACAAAGATTGGCTCAGGAATGTCAAGATGGCAATCACTTACGACAAGTTGGGGTATGTCCTTACCACCAAAGCTCCCCCTGTCCCAGGTCCCACCTCCAGCGTCGCGGATGTAGAAATCCGTAAGACAAGGGAGATCGATTGCGTGAAGGTCAAATGCCTCGTGCTTGCCTCGATGGACAACGAACATCAGAGGAGGCATGAGAATATGGACCTAGAGTCCATATTTCTCCATACAAAAGAACTGTATGGAGAGCAGTCTCGTATCGCAAGATACGAAGTGTCGAAGAAGCTATTTTCGGTAAGATTGGCCGTCGGATCATCGATAGCGGAACACGTGCTTAAGATGATTGGCTACATAGAGGAGCTCGCGGACCTTGGGACCACGTTGGAGAATGAACTCTACACTGATTTGATTCTCCAGTCCCTTCCTTCCACTTACGCCCAGTTTATCCTTAACTTCAACATGCAAGGAAAGGAGGTTGAACTTTCTGAACTTTTGAACATGTTGAGGAGTGCTGAGGGCACCCTACAGAAGGGTAGGGAGACATCCACTTTGTTTGTAGGAGGATCTTCCTCTTCTAGGTCTAGGGCAAAAGCCAAGGGTAAGAAGAAGAAACCCTCCACCAAACCAAGAGGCGGTGTCAGTAAAGTGGATACGAAGGGAAAAGGAAAGGCAACAAAGGTAGCGGGAAAGCTGGTGGGGAAGGAAGAATGCTTCTACTATCACAAAAGTGGACACTGGAAACAGGATTGCAAGGCTTGGAAGGCCAGAACCCAGGATCTGAAGCGAGTTGCGGTTTCAGCTTCAGGTGTGTATGTTATTGAAAACTGTCTATCGATAAACTCTATATCCTGGGTATTGGATACCTGATCAGGATCTCATATCTGTAATTCTTTGCAGGCGTTGAGAAAGCGTAGAGCTTTGAAGGCAGGTGACATGACCCTCAGAGTTGCAAATGGAGCTAGCATGGATGCTGAGGCCGTGGGGGACTATCACCTGGGATTGTCGGATGGACACTTTTTGGTTTTGCGTAGTTGTTATTATTTACCAAATGCAACCTGTAATATCATTTATGTATCTTTATTATCTAAAGAATGTTATGAATTTGCATGTGTAAGTAATGTAGTGGACATTCACCTTAATCAAGTTTTGATTGGGTCAGGTACATTGAACAACGGTATATACGTATTAAACCAACCACAGATTTTCAATGTCCAGAATACACACAAAAGAAAGTCTCCAGAAATCAATAAAACTTTCTTATGGCATTGTAGACTGGGTCACATCAATGAAAGCAGGTTGACTAAGTTACATGCAGAAGGATATTTGGATCCGTTCGAATATCAATCGTATGCAAGTTATCAATCATGTCTCAAAGGAAAGATGACAAAGACTCCGTTCACTGGACACGGAGTAAGAGCGAGCGAGCTCTTGGGACTCGTACACAGCGACGTGTGCGGTCCAATATCTACGCATGCACGAAGCGGTTATTCTTACTTCATTACTTTTACTGATGACTTTTCAAGGTACGACTATGTTTTCTTAATGAAACATAAATCCGAGGCTTTCGAAAAACTCCAGGAATATAAGAATGAAGTAGAAAAACAAACAGGCAAAATTATCAAGGAACTGAGATCTGATCGAGGTGGTGAATACTTGAGTGCCGAGTTCCTGGGTTACTTAAAAGAGAATGGAATTCTCTCTCAGCTTTCTCCTCCATACACTCCGCAACATAACGGTGTATCGGAGAGACGGAACCGAACCCTATTGGATATGGTACGGTCTATGATGAGTAACGCTGAGTTGCGGTGATCGTTCTGGGGATATGCGCTAGAATCAGCTGCATACCTTTTGAACCGAGTTCCAACTAAGACTGTGCCTACTGTTAGTGTATATGCCCTAAAGGCCATTACTGTATCATACTAGTTTGTATATTACTTGATGGAAGCTTGGGATATTCACAGTTGTATATACAATCTTGCTCGAAATGGTAGTATGCTACTTGGTTTGTCTCTACTTCAATATGTGCATGTGTTTCTTTTACCATATCACTTATATACATATTAGTAGTGCCCTTAGGATTATTACTTGATCACCAGCGTTGCGATGGCGCTCACACTCGTAGGGCTGGGTGATCTATAAGCACATACTTATACAGGTCCCTAGTCGTTGGACTATCGAGACAGGGCATCGATACTCCGGAGTAGACTAGCGTATGCGCTTCTCATCCCAGCATAGGAGACGGTCTGTCCCACAGCCGTCAGTACGTCGTACTTGAGATAGTATGCGGGTGCTCGTTAGGTTATGAGTACACTGGACAGGACTCGTCGGGAACTGTTGGTTGGTATTATACCTATCGTCAGTTATAAGTTCCCAGGTGACATGAGTACAGCTTAGTCCGCTGACTTGACACTGTCACTTCGCCTCGAGTGTGTTCCCACTGCACTTTGATTACTACCCTACCACGGCTCAAAGGAGTCGCGCAAACATGTAGTTTTTGGGTGCAGTCCCGAAGCACTTGGAGGCAGTGACGGTTAGACAGGATTTGTCTCTCCCGGTATTGGGGGTTGACATCGCGCTGTGTCCAGGAGAGCCATTACACAAGTAGTCCCTGGCCAGGGCAAGCGAGATATACTGGTAGGTTTCCAGTGTTATCTCAGGGTGTTCCGGGCTACACTCCGACACGACTTGTACCGCTATTAGGGGACTGACATTCACCGCCCCCCTAGGCCCGCCATGCGATGTATCAGACGAACAGACCGGACTGTATGGAGACTGTCACATACAGGCTCAGTAGGAGTTCAGATGGGGTTCACCTCGTCAGTCTTCTTATCGGCATCTACCTGGGGATCGTTACGTACAGCTAGTGCCGCTTGCGGTCTGTGGTTAAACCCACTACCAGCGTAGTGTCGAGTCTTTAGAGTCCCACACAGAGAGCTATTCGCCTTTAGGAAAAATGAGTAGAGGTCGCATGGTTTTGCGACAGGGTTCGTTCACATCCGCGCACTTGTGCACGTTTGCTGTCCGGACAGCTTATACTAGTGGGCTTTGGTTTAAGCCAGATCCTAGTATATGATTTAGGATTGGTTTTGTCTCTTTGTATTCGTGTTCCTCGGATCACGAATACGGGTGCGTATGCACAGTTGCTTGAGACAGAGGGAGAGAACTTTGATTAGGGTTAATGACCATTGTCATTTTATTAACCCTAATGCTTATGTGTGTATTATGATTAATTGATATTAGTTATATATAATTGTGCATGGTTAGGGTTGTTGACCTTTTGACCATTCTTGACTTGTTGACCTAGGTTGACACTTTGACCATCATCATTCCATATAAAAGATGCTCTTTGATCCTTGCAATTAGCATTAAATGTGAAATGATAATGGTCATGTCTTGATTAAGCCATGACAATTATCTTGCTAATTATCAATTTATAATAATTCACACATATATGTGAAAATGCTTCATAATTCTCTCATTTTATCATATACTTTCTCTCTCTTGCTCTTCCTCTTCCTCAAGCTCTCCCCTCTCATGTGTTGAGAAACACTTGAGCTTGAGAAAAACCACTCCATAGTAATCTCTACTCTCATCTAGGGTTCTAGGATTAGCACTTATAGCACCTTAGTTACTTCTAGCTTGAAGTTGAAGCCAAAGGTTGAGGCTCTCGGGTGGATCCTTCTTCGACTAGAGAAGGCGACAAGGTGATCCCTTTCTACCACTTCAAGGAGCAAGGAGAGAAGGACATAAAGCTCAAGGTATAACCATTCTTCCATGTAGCTAATTTCTAGTTAGCTTTAGTTAGTTTTTGTTTAGCAAAGAACCTCCTTTGTCTAGTCCATGTTGCCTAGGGTAGTAAAAATCCGATTTTTATTCCATTTTCCGCCTCCCCGCAAGCACCGGGGTGGGCAACGTGGACTTACAGTGGTATCAGAGCCTAACTAAACATAAACTAGTTAGGTAGTAAAGTGTATGGAAGTTTGATCGAAAAAATCGCAAAACTAAAAATGCAAAACCCTAACTTTCTGTTGAAAATTTTTCTGTTCAAAAAATAAAAAATCATACTTCAAAAATCGGCTCAGGGTTTTGTGAAGAAGCACACCAAATACGGTCAAGTGAACAGTTCAAAGCGCGGCGGTTCCGCGGCAAAAGCATGCCTATTGCCGCGGAACCGCGGCCGTTTTGAGTCTGTTCTGGACCGGGCTTGGTGCAGTGTTTTACTGACATGGTTTTGGGATTTTTAAGATGGTTTATTTGTGCCCGGTTTTCCAGAAAAGAAATTTGTTTTTGGGGGCCTATAAATCCGTATTTTTGATCGAACTTCACTGCACTTTGACTAAAGGGTTATATCTGTGATGTTTATATGTATTGAACGTCTGCTAATCGCTATAAGTCAATTAGTGGGGGTTATACATATCTGTGATCTGTGTTTGATGATGGCATGTGTATATGAATGCGTTGGATTGTCGCGGGTGAATAGCCGGGGTGGATGTGAGATGAGTGTTTCTTTTTCTTTCTTTCATTGTAATATGTAAATTGATGTATTATTATTTGTTTGGCCGCGCAACCGGGTCGGGGTTGTAGCCGTCATTGTATAATTCTTTTTACTGTTTTTGCTCCTAGGATAGACCCATGGAGGGGGTGCACAAACTACCGGGTATCTCGAAGTGCCGAGTGGCCTACTCACGATGTTGAGAGAGGTTGCTTCACTTCGGGTACTTGGCGGGTAGTTTGCCGCACCCGTAGGGGTCTTGGGTGGGGTATTGGCTATTCACCGCGACCGTGTAATCCGCTTTTCGTTGCAGGCTCGAACTTATTGCGGATTCCTAGTATATCCAATGTATTCATCTGTGATCTGTAATGTCTATCATTGCTTTATATCTATATACTATAACTATTTAGGCGTTGCTTATGTTTTACAACCGCGCTAGCCCAGCCCCCGCTCTGTCGTTAGTTAAGTAACCTAACGGGTGATGACGGGGCCCCATGGCGAATGCGAATGGCATAAGCGTACGTCATATTTTGGTTGTTTTCTGCAATGGGAGGATTAAATGATGAGACGCATTAAAAGAACTAATGCAAGAAAATAAACCAAGTAAAAGTTGATTGGAACACTTTGAAAACCACTCGGTTCTTTTCAAAAAACTAAACTTTTAAACGCGGAGCTTGAACCACTCCTTTTAAAAGCTATCTCGTTCCATCGATTATATCAAGTTAACTACGTTCACGGTTTCGTCAAAACCATTCGTAGCCCTCCGTCATTCCACATGAATGGTCAAAAAGTATTCAAGCTACGCATTTTGGCCAAAGTCAAGGCATAGTGATTGGTAGCTATTGGGTATTCATGTGCAGCATAGATAGATGCGTTGGTTTGGGACAGTCGTGCTGCCATTTTGGACAAAGTCAAGGGTAGGTACGGGTGGGTCCAAATTAACCAGGAGAATGACGGGTAGAACTTGACATGTGACTTATGATATTTTGGCCAAAGTCAAGGTCATAAGAGCATGGGGCAAAAATCCACATCGGGAGTTTCATAAGCACTGAAACTTGCTAGCGCTGCATACCATTTGGAGTGTGATGATTCTGGTAGGATTTTTTCGGTTTTATCACGCGATGATATTTGGATCTCGATTCTACTGTGAGTATATGCTACTCCTCGGGAAAACTCTCACTTAACGATCAATGCTATAAACCTAGTAGGTGTCTAGAAAGGTGTTAGCGGGGATAAGCCCACAGGAAAAAGAGGTTACTTAATTAAGGAACTTCACGAAAGCGTTGGAAAACCTCCCTCGAAGTACCGACACTGGCCTGGCTGAACGATTAAGCAAGTATTGTACGGTGAGATTGATCCCGACTAATTCTTTCTTTACGGTTTGAGAAGGGGTTCGAGAGACAGTGGGAGCCATCCTGCTTAGACAAATTAAAAACCACTCTAAACTTGCAAGAGCATCATACTAAAGTGTTTCATTTCCCTCTCCTAATTGCAGCGACCATTCAACATGACCGGACTTAATTTATTAGTAGATAAAAACATACTGACAGGGCTAAACTACAAAGATTGGCTCAGGAATGTCAAGATGGCAATCACTTACGACTAGTTAGGGTATATCCTTACCACCAAAGCTCCCCCTGTCCCAGGTCCCACCTCCAGCGTCGCGGATGTAGAAATCCGTAAGACATGGGAGATAGATTGCGCGAAGGCCAAATACCTCGTATTTGCCTCGATGGACAACGAACATCAGAGGAGGCACTAGAATATGGACCTAGAGTCCATATTTCTCCATACAAAAGAACTGTATGGAGAGCAGTCTCGTATCGCAAGATACGAAGTGTCGAAGAAGCTATTTTCGGCAAGATTGGTCATTGGATCATCGGTAGCGGAACACGTGCTTAAGATGATTGGCTACATAGAGGAGCTCGCGGACCTTGGGACCATGTTGGAGAATGAACTCTATACTGATTTGATTCTCCAGTCCCTTCCTTCCACTTACGCCAAGTTTATCCTTAACTTCAACATGCAAGGAAATGAGGTTGAACTTTCCGAACTTCTGAACATGTTGAGGAGTGCTGAGGGCACCCTACAGAAGGGTAGGGAGACATCCACTTTGTTTGTAGGAGGATCTTCCTCTTCTAGATCAAGGGCGAAAGCCAAGGGTAAGAAGAAGAAAGCCCCCGCCAAACCAAGGTAGCGGAAAAGATGGTGGGGAAGGAAGAATGCTTCTATTGTCACAAAAGTTGACACTGGAAACAGGATTGCAAGGCTTGGAAGGCCAGAACCCAGGATCTGAAGCGAGTTGCGGTTTCAGCTTCAGGTGTGTATGTTATTGAAAACTGTCTATCGATAAACTCTACATCCTGGGTATTGGATACCAGATCAGGATCTCATATCTGTAATTCTTTGCAGGCGTTGAGAAAGCGTAGAGTTTTGAAGGCAGGTGATATGACCCTCAGAGTTGCAAACGGAGCTTGCATGGATGCTGAGGCCGTGGGGGACTATCACCTGGGATTGTCGGATGGACACTTTTTGGTTTTGCGTAGTTGTTATTATGTACCAAATGCAACCTGTAATATCATTTCTGTATCTTTATTATCTAAAGAAGGTTATGAATTTGCATTTGTAAGTAATGTAGTGAACATTCACCTTAATCAAGTTTTGATTGGGTCAGGTACATTGAACAACGGTGTATACGTATTAAACAAACCACAGATTTTCAATGTCCAGAATTCACACAAAAGAAAGTCTCCAGAAATCAATAAAACTTTCTTATGGCATTGTAGACTGGGTCACATCAATGAGAGAAGGTTGACTAAGTTACATGCAGAAGGATATTTGGATCCGTTCGAATATCAATCGTATGCAACTTGTCAATCCTGTCTCAAAGGAAAGATGACAAAGACTCCGTTCACTGGACACGGAGTAAGAGCGAGCGGGCTCTTGCGACTCGTACACAGCGACGTGTGCGGTCCAATGTCTACGCATGCATGAAGCGGTTATTCTTACTTCATTACTTTTACGGATGACTTTTCAAGGTACGGTTATGTCTTCTTAATGAAAAATAAATCCGAGGCTTTTGAAAAATTCCAGAAATATAAGAATGAAGTAGAAAAACAAACAGGCAAAATTATCAAGGCACTGAGATCTGATCGAGGTGGTGAATACTTGAGTGCCGAGTTCCTGGGTTACTTAAAAGAGAATGGAATTCTCTCTCAGCTTTCTTCTCCATACACTCCGCAACATAACGGTGTATGGGAGAGACGGAACCGAACCCTATTGGATATGGTACGGTCTATGATGAGTAACGCTGAGTTGCCGCGATCGTTCTGGGGATATGCGCTAGAATCAGCTGCATACCTTTTGAACCGAGTTCCAACTAAGACTGTGCCTACTACACCATATCAGATGTGGTGTGGGAAGAGACCCTATCTTAATCACATTAAGACATGGGGATGTCCAGCTTTTGTAAAAAAGCAGCATGCGGACAAGCTCAAGGCACGCTCAGTACAGTGCAAGTTTGTGGGATATCCAAAGAACTCCAAGGGATATTTCTTTTATTGTGAAGAGGAACAAAAGGTTTTTGTTTCTCTCCATGCCCACTTTCTAGAACACAAGTTCATAGAAAAAGAAATAAGTGGGAGCGCAATAGAACTGGAAGAAATTCCAGAACCACGAGCTATTACTGAAAGCTTAGTAGAACCAGAGGGTTCGAAAGATCAGGACATTCCCACGCCACTCCGCAGGAGTAGTAGGCAGTCTCATCCGCCCGAGAGATACTACGATTTTCTCATTGACGGGGATAGAGAGGATTGCATCATAGATTGTGATGAGCCTACTAGCTTCCAGCAAGCCATTCAGAGCATCGACTCGGTAAAATGGCTGGATGCAATGCGGACCGAAATGGAATCCATGTACACCAACAAAGTATGGACGTTGGACATTGCTCCAGATGGGGTAAAACCCGTAGGATGCAAGTGGATCTTCAAAAGGAAGATTGGTGTAGATAGACAGGTTGAGACCTATAAAGCTAGACTGGTTGCAAAGGGTTTTCGTCAGCGACCTGGTTTGGACTATGACGAAACCTTTTCTCCAGTAGCTATGCTGAAATCCATTCAGATCCTTCTTGCCATTGCCGCCTTCCACGATTATGAGATTTGGTAGATGGACGTAAAGACCAGTTTTCTAAATGGACATTTAGAGGAGTGTGTCTATATGGACCAGCGAGAGTGTTTCATTTAGAGTGGGAGCAGCGGAAAGGTGTCCAAGTTGCTTAAGTCCATTTATGGACTAAAGCAGGCATCGCGGAGTTAGAACATCTGTTTTGATGAGACGGTCAAGGAATTTGGCTTTATCAAAAATCCAGATGAACCATGCATCTATTGTAGATTTGTAGCGAGAACTGTAGTATTCCTCGTTTTATACGTGGATGACATTCTCTTAATAGGAAATGACATTCCTATGCTACAATCTGTCAAAGGGTTCTTGTCACACAGGTTCTCCATGAAAGACCTGGGTGATGCCTCATACATTCTGGGGATCCGGATCTACCGTGACAGATCCAAGAGGATTTTAGGACTTTCACAGTCCAGGTACATCGACACCATACTGAAAAGATTCAGTATGGAAGATTCCAAGCGCGGTAATCTACCGGCTTGTCACGGGATCACCCTCTCCAAAGAGATGTCTCCCAAGACTGATTTGGAGAGGGATCGCATGTCTATTATACCCTACGCTTCTGCGGTAGGCTCTATAATCTATGCGATGTTGTGTACCAGACCAGATGTGGCTTATGCACTGAGTGTAGTAAGCTGGTATCAGTCAAACCCTGGGGAGAAACATTGGATAGCGGTAAAGAACATTCTCAAGTACCTGAGAAAGACTAACGAGATGTTTTTAGTTTGTTATTCCAAGTTCAAGTTGTTTTAGGGTCAAAGGAAAAAAATAAATTAATAAATTAAACAAATCTTGCAATTATTGAACTTGAGGGGGTGTTTTTAGCATGCAAATTTCTATCCAATCATCCACTCATTCTCACCCCCTCATTTCAGCCGAGCCCACCAGCAGGAATCCCCTCTCCATCAATTTCCTTCATGTCATTTGAAACAAAAGATATGAGATGAATATAATATATTAATTATGGTATGGGTATTAATGAGTTATGGGGGGGTTTTTGACTTGGAAAAATCTATCATACCCACACACTAACTCCTCCATCCCCCGCTGGCCGAAAGTGATCAGCAGCCCCCTCCATTGATTCTCCAAAAAAAAATCCCCAAATGCTTCAAAAATCAAATTAAACCTCACAATTTCAAGCCCATTCTTCATGCTTTCTCCTTAGCCATTCTTGCATGGATCTTGGAAACTAGGAGGCCGCCTTTGGAGGCAAATCATCTTGCTAGATCTCTAGAATTGAGGTATAATCTTGACCCAATTAACACTTGTGGTTAAATTCCTTAAATTAAATTCATTTAGAGTTAAATTTTGTGCTAATTTCTAATATAGGTTTTTAAAGTGGATGGTTTGAGTTGAACTAGGGTTTTAAAAACACAATTATTAAGTTAATTAAGTTATCTAGTTATCTAGTTCTTACACTAACCTAATCTCAGAGGTTAGCTTGCTATTGGGTTTTAAATTAGTGTTAGTTTGAGTTTTTCTAATACGGATTTTGATTGCAATTGCTAATAAGAAAAATCAAGAAAGGGTTGTGTTTGGAAAATATGTTTTGAAGCATAGTTAATGGTTTAAAATTAGTGTAGTGGCTATCTAGTGAGTTAGTTTGGATTGTTGTGTTGGATTGTGTTAACATTGTCGCTAATTGTCGATGTTTGCACCAAATTGCAAATTCTAGCTTACTAGTTTTTATTAAAATATTGTGATGAATTAATTGCGATGTCTTGATGACATTTTTAGCGTATCCTATGACTTTTAGGATGTGTGAGTGCGGATTTTGAGTGTTCGGGTTTTAGTTTTTCCGGGCGACCAAATCGACGATTCTAGTTAGTTTTGCGATTTTCGCGTGCGTTCCGCGCAACTTTGCACGTTGTACCTAGCCTGTGAACGTTGGTATTTTCGTTAGGGAATTGCGTCATTCTTGATATGTAACCTTATGTTTGTATTGATGTAAATTCCAGGTTCAGTCGCGGAGACGTCATACGCGGCACGAAAGGGAAAAGCGGTGATTGGACGTGACTAGCTAGGGATTCCAATGAGTAGATGTAACATCTACGGGGGACTATCGTTGGATGGCGCAAGTCGCCCGATAGTTTTAGTAGCTTAATAAGATTCTTAGTAATGTTAGTAATTAGGGGTGTAATACTTGTATGATTATTTGCTACATTCATGCCTTATATTGACATACATATACGAACCCATTCTATAGGACACCTGCACCATTGCCAGGGTTTTTATATGCAGCACGAGCACTATTCATGCTTACATACACACCCTGGTAATTGCCATGCCACCACACTAGATAACCTTTAAATTGAAACCTTTCACTATAATTGATACATAAACTTGCGCTATTGCTTTAATTCCTTAAAATGAAATCGTAGGATTGCTATTCATGTGCATGTACTTCATCATAGTATTTTTTCATGCCTAATTTATTAATCACACATCGCAACTTGATTATTGATACCATATGCATTCATTATCATTGACGTATGCATTCATGATGATTTCTTGAGATTTATGATATTTCTGTATTTCGGGGGAAGGCCGCAAAATTTCTAAAACTTATTACCCTTTTTAAAATATGCAAAATTGCGGTTTTCTAGTGATGTAAAGTGTCGTCCACCATGAGTTTGCTGTGGTTTTCGAGATCCGTGTCGAGGAGTGGAGGAACCGTCACGGGTACATGGTGGGCCCGGTAAGGTACCCCGGGGCAAGAGAAATGTGTTGTTGACATTGAGCCTGGCAGGGGATGGACTACCTACCTGTGACTGTTTTGGCATGGCGGATATTGAGAGGATACCGACCGTGGCCGCGAGATGATGAGATATTGATATTTGAGATGGGTCAGCCGGACGGCTGAGGCCAGAGATACATTGATATAAGATTTGAGACAGTTTTGAGGTGTCGTTGCTGGACACAGGTCCTTGTTAATTCTATTGGTATTGTGCTGGTATTTCAAAAGAGATTCCTAAAGGAAAAATACATTTCTTATACTTACACATTCAGGTCATGAGTCGATTCGCATTGCATTCATACCTACTAGTATATTCATATTGCATACATACCTGCTATTATGTCCAGCCTTACCTGTATTTAGATGCTAGGATGCTTGTGTGCATGATTTCGATAGCCTGTGTAGATGTTATTTATTACTCACGAGTTGGCAACTCACCCCCGTTGTGCCACAGCCTTTTGCAGGTCCGCTCCGTCAGTACAGTAGCGGCGGGCGCACTTGCTTCTTTTGCCTCTTTTGCCTGGACTCAAGGTTTTGCTCTTATGTGGGTTATATAATTATTTTTGTACCACCTTGTATATTCTTTGTATCTAGTGTACTCCATCTACTGTATCTACCAGTATTACTGTATATTGACCTAGAGATGAGACTGTTGTTGGAGATAGTGCCCTCAGAGTCAATTATTGGATCACAGGCACGTGATTGCAATGATTGAGGGAGGACCTATCCCGGTAGGACAGTCTTACTCGAGATGATAGTATGCTATCTGGTTTACCTTTATCATCGTGTACTGCTTTAGGTGACCTGACAGGTCGCTATTGCACGTTGATAGAGCCCCTAGGATTCTTGCTTGACTGCCAGCAGTATGAGGGCGATCATATATGTGGGAGATGGTATTCTATAAGCACATCCTTGAAAGGTCCCTAGTCGTAGGAGTTTAGAGACAGGGCATCGATACTCCAGAGTAGACTAGTGTATACAGTCGAGACCCGGACGAGGGGCGGTGGCCGGTCTCACAAGCCACTGGTGTCTGTTGGATCACCTAAGATGTATATAGGTGCTCATTGGATTATGAGTACACCGGACTGGACTCGCTGGGAACATGCTAGTTGGTCTTATACTTGACATCAGATAGCAGTTCCCTGGTGACATGTGTACAGGTTAGTTCATCGACCTGGGGATCGTCATTTGTCTCGTGTGAGTTCCCACTGTACTTTGATTACTACCCTACCACGCTCGAAGGAGACGTGCAAACAGGTTTTAGTTGGGTACAGTCCCGAGCCACATGGAGGCAGTGAGCGTATCTTCAGGGGTTCGTCTCTCCCGGTATTGGGGGTGAGGTCGCGCTGTGTCTAGGAGAGCCATTACACGAAGTCCTTGGCCAAGGCAGAAGATTTACTGGTAGGTATTCCAGTAGTATCTCAGTGTGTTCTGGGCTACACTCCGACACGACTTGTACCGCTTTTGGGGGTCTGACTTTTACCAACCCTCTAGGCCCGCCATGCGATGCTCATAGACGAACGGACCGGACTGTACGGATATTGTCACTGACAGGCTCAGTAGGGTGTCAGGATGAGTTCGCTCATCGACGTCCCTTTTAGTCAATAGCTGGTGGCCCGTCGCGTATGGCTAATACCTCTGACGTGCTAGTGGTTAAATCCACAACCATAGTATTGACGAGTCTTTAGAGTCCACCACACTTTCAGTTACTCAAGCTTTCGGGCGAAACGCTGTGGAGGCCGTATGGAGATATGGCAGGGTCCGATCAGATACGTGCGATATTGCACGGATCAGGATCGGACGGTTAGTACTAGAGGCCGTATGGATATATGGCAGGGTGCGATCAGATTCGTGCGGTATTGCACGGATCAGGATCGAACGGATATTACTAGCAAGCTTTGGTTTAAGCCGGATCCTAGTTTAGTACAGTGTAGGTTTTGTCTCTTTGGATTTGTGTTCAGTGGGAATACAAATGCGGGCATGCATTTGCAGTAGAGGGGTTTTCCTGTAATTTATTACGGGACCAGTTTTTCTGGAGTTGCCAGTTTGCATTCCGTCCCGGCCGATTTTCCTTTGTTCCTTCGCGGCCGGACTTTTCCGATGGAGGGGGTTATTTGCAAGTTTGCAAATAACATTTTGTGGAGGGTTTGTTTGTGAGATGAGAGATTATGATAGCATCTTTAGATTCCCTTTTCATCTTTTCTTTTCATGCATCATTACATGTATTAATGAGATGAGAGTGATTAGAGTTGATTAGATTTGGAGATGACATTGTTATCATGATCTTCGGATGTGGTCACCCTCCACCTTTTACTACACTCACCTCCCTCTTGCATTATGTTTTTTGAATCCCTCCACCATTCTCATAAGGTTGAGAGGCCGGCCACTTTGAGAGGTGGAGACTGAGAGAGTTCATTTTGTTGTGTGAGGAGTTCTTCATCTCATATTCTTCTTGCTAGAAAATTGAAAGCACCAATTTTCCTAACCTCCTCCTCAATCCTCCATGGCAACTAAAACCCCCAAAAGAGACATAGCCTTCTACACTTATCTACAGCAAATCTTGGATGCGTCGGCTAGCCAACTTCGCGCCCGAGTTGCTTCGGTATAGAGGCGGGAGCCCGTAAAAGATGCAGACGATGTGGTGCCCTTCCGGCAAGGAGGCGACGACCGGAGTTTCCGCGGGAGATCGGAGTGGAGACGAAGACCGAAGGACACGGATCGCTTGGTATATTTCTCTACCCCTTCTCTAGATAGCTAGGACTAGTTTAATGGCCCGATCCGGGTGTTTAGTGCATGGTGGTGCCGGTTTGCTAGTTTGCAAAATTAAAGTTTTTCGCTTCCGCATATTGGCGTCGGAATTGACGGCCGGGGCACCGCCGTGCACTTACAGTGGTATCAGAGCCTCGCCATTAACATAGTCTAGCTTTGTCTAATGTGTTTTACATTTTCGATCGAACAAAATTCCAAAATCCGCATTTTCTTCACATCAATTTTCTGTTGATTTTTTTCTAGCTCGAAAATTTTTTCAGGTTGCAGAAAAGTGATGTACTGGAAATTCTAAGAACACTGTAGAAATTCGATACAGTGACTCCACAATGGGAGCGCGGAACCGCGGCCAAACCCCACTTTAGGCCGCGGTTCCGCCGCACTATGTTGAGATCAGTGTGTCAAATTTCTACAGTTGCTTTCTGGGGTGATTTGAGGGGTTTTGGAATATTAATATTGGGCCCAGAATTTCTTGATGTGCTACAGTAGTACTTGGGGCCCACTTGTTATAATTTTGATCGATCGGATATTTTAAACACATTATTTCACAGTATTTACATTATATCTGCGACCGTGAATGTCACTTGATCGGTAAATCTAGTCTAACTGCTATAGCCCGGTTAGACGGATTTGCGAACTTGACTTTCACGTTGATGTTTTGTGATTTTACTGTGATGTTGCGTATCGGTCGTGGGGATAGCGTAGATGCAATGCTAGTACAGTTTTTGTTGTATTATGTACATTTGATATTGCGGGGCGAGCGTCCGACATGTGGACTGCCGTCACTGCCTGTTTGTATTATTATTTTGGGGCACGACCAGGTTGCGGTCGATGTACCCGTTGTATGTATATTTTACTTTCTGTACTAGGATTACCCCGCGGAGGGGTGCACGGATAGCCGGGTTCTAGAGGGCAACGGGCCCGCATCTCATGGCATTGAGACGGAGGGGGCTTTACTCTAGTATTGGCGGGCTATTCGCCGCACTCGTAGGGGGTACAGGTTGACCCAGGAGGGGTGCCCAAGTTACCGGATTCCATGAAGTGCTGGGTGGTCCATTCACGGTGCTGAAGGGGGCTGCCTCGCTTCAGGTTTTGGCGGGTAACTTGCCGCGCCCGTAGGGGTCTAGGATTTCATTGCACAGGATATCCACATGACCAGGGGAACGTTGGGTTTCAGTAGTGGCTCTGTGAAACCCGGGGATCCCAAATATCTGTATTGTTCTGTGATGCTGTACATTTCTGTGATGTTGCTTTTTATCACGCCTTGAGCGAAATATAATATATTGGTATATATATTAGTAGATGTTGTATATGTTTTGCATCCACGCTAGTCCACTCCCCGCTCTGTCGTTAGTTAGCTAACCTAACGGGTAATGACGGGTGGCGAATGCGGATGGCATATACGTACATCAGTATATTTTCGTTCTTTGTGGTGTTATCAATTGATGGGACTGCGTTGATTCGGATCAATGCAAGTTAAAACAAACCTAATCTGATGTTGTTGGAACACTTTTCAAAAAGCTGTTATTGCAAGGACGTTCACTTTTGTTTTGCATCGTGGTATTCATTTGGAATATCCTGCTCCTCAGTCGACGAGGCAAGGGCCGAGATCCCTTCACCGGGAGTGACCCCTTGGACAGAAGTTTGCGTCAGGGCATTAACTTCACTATAGCCGATTACTTTTGCTTTGCACCGTGGTATTCAGTTAGAATATCCTGCACCTCATTCTATGGGGAAAGAGCCGAGATCCCTTCACCGGGAGTGATCTCTTTAGCAAAGGTTTTCGTCACTATATTTTTCTAAAAAGCTATCCGTTCCTTCAACGATATCAAGTTCATTACGTTAAAGGTTTTCGCCAGAAACCATTTGTAGCCCTCCGTCGTTTCATATGGATAGTCAATAGTATTCAAGTTGTGTATGTTGGCCAAAGTCAAGGCACAGTGTTTGGTAGCTGTTGGGTATTCATATGTAGCATAGATAGATGCGTTGGTTTGGGACAGTCGTACTGCCATTTTGGCCAAAGTCAAGGGTAGGTATGGATGGGTTCAAATTAACCAGGAAAATGACGGGTAGAACTTGACATGTGACTTATGATATGTTGGCCAAAGTCAAGGTCATAAGAGCATGGGGTAAATATCCACATCGGGAGTTTCAAAAGAACTGAAACTTGCCAGATATGCGAATACCTTCTGGAGTATGATGGCGTGAGCGGATTCAGTCACGTTATCATGCGATGAGAGTTGGATCCCGATTCCCACTGATGAGTTAGTTTACTCCTCGGGTGACCCCGACTAATTCTTCTTTCAGATTTGGAGGAGAATTTGAGGTACAGTGGGAGGTTTCCAGATTAGATAAATTGGTAACCATTCTGATCTAGGTTAGAGTGCACACTGAGTGTTTCTTTTCTCTCTCTCTTTGGCAGCGACCATTGACCCGACCCTAAGACTATGACTCAGTGACCAAGTTGATCGAACCTTCTTAACACCGGCTTTTGGATTATCAGAGTTGCAGACCTCATTGCCACTCCTACTTTTACCCTTTTCTCCAGGACACCCCGTATTACTACGAACGTCCACTTCCATTGGACAAAACCATCGTATGGTTAGATACGAACTCGAAGGAATTCGAGGATGGTTTCCGGTTTTGGAGAAAATGGATAGGATTATTCAGTTGTCTTTTCCTTTTACCTTCTCTCAGGTTGCGAGTACTCCTTGGTTTAGGAGATAGTACACCAATTACGCAAATTGGATAGTCTTCTTCCGAACCTTAGGCTGGTGCCGAACGGTAGGGAATGAAGAAAACCAATTAGCCTAACGATGGTGTACAGAAGGTATTAAGTTAAGACAAAGCAAGGGATTAGTAAGAGGGCAAAGTAAATTGCGACTGATATTCACGACCAAACGAAGTATTTCATTACCACTCCCACTTCACCTTTGTATTTCTCCAGGACACTCCGTGTCACTACGAAGATCCACAGTTTATTAGATACTCCATCGTATGGTTATATACGAACTCGAAAGGAACTTGTTCCAGTTCGGGGATGGATTCTGGTCCAGGAGAAATAGGAATAAGGTTTATTCAGGTGTCTTTTATCCTCACCTTCTCTCGCATTGCGAGTGTTCCTAGGATTAGGACAGTACACCCATTATGCTTATTGGATAGTCTTCTTCCAAACCCTAGGCTGGTGCCGAACGGTAGGGAAGGAAGAAAACCATTTGGCCTAAAGGGGTGTGTAGAAGGTAATGACTAAAGACATATGAAGGGATTTGGAGAGGTGGCAAAGAGATATACGGTTACAGTTGCGAATCTGGATAATGGAAGAGGCATTACTAGGAATACCAGGATACCCCATCCAGACATTTCAATGTTTCAATTTCACTGTGTAATGTTAAAAGAAAACTGATTTCCCGATTAGATACTTACTCCAGGGTATGTATTTACCAGGTTTGATTCTCACATCTGTATGGTTTTACAGATGATGAGTGGGAGTAAGTTATTGGGAATTGGGTGATCATCCTCATTATATCGGGATTCGTTGTAATCAGTGATATTTGAGGAAGTCACCTGGGTTGTTTGCCGGACGGCAAATATTTGGTTTTGAATATCCGCTGTTATGCACCAATTTCAGATTGATATATCTGTACGTCTATTTTCATAGAGTGAGATATACCTTTTTGAAATTATGTCAGTGACATTTACCTATATCAGTGGATGGTTAGGTAAGGAGCATTAAACAGCGGTGTAATTCTTCATAACCAAAGGTACAGTTTTCAACCTACGACACACAGTGAATGAGTTATCAGACTCAAGGGACTTATACAGAGTATTGTATGTTGTCCAGGGTCCATCAGGACAGAGGGGTTGGTCCTCGTACTATATTCGGTTTACTTATGACTTCTTTAGTTTTTAGACAGGTGTTTCGTGGAAACACAGGGTCCGAATTTTGAGAAGTTGTAGGTATTTGAATAAAGTAGAGAACCAGGTATTGCAAGTATCGGGATTCTTCAAAGTGATCGAAGATGTAGATACTTGTGTATGGTGTTCAGTTGATAGTAATGATAAATAGAACTTGCTTCTCTTTCAGGTTACTCATAATTGGAAGCATTCCTAAGTTGAGTAACGCTGATAGGCCTCCTTACATTTAGTAAACTTGCACTGGAGACAGCTGCATGATTTGAATCTGGTTCAATTAAATCAGTGCCTCTGGTTCTGTATTGGATATAGAACAGTTCATATCTTAACGATGTTAAGGTACGGGGAGTTGTCCGGATTATTCTTAAAACCAGACTTTGGATAACTCAAGGCACGTTTCTGTAATGGCTGTTTGTGGGTTGACCCAGGCTATGACGAGTGTTGACTTTCTACCATATGGAAGATCAATAGTGATATTGTTCTAGACTCGCCACAGTTTTAAATAAAATGGATTTTTTTTCCAGAAAAACAGTAGTGGGAGTATGGTAGAACTGGAAGTGATTCTAGATTCACAAACGATTACTGAAGATTTGATAGGAACCTAAAGATTCAATCTGGCTTGACATTCCATTGGCCACTCCGCAGATACGGTATGTAACCTCAGGCGCCCGAGAGGTACTTCGGTATGCTCAAGGACGGTGGCAGGGAGGTTCTTGTTTACCCCACTTTCCATTGCTGTTGTTCCAGATTGTGAGACCCGGCAGGAGGATGAGTATAGCGTCATTCTAAACTGTCTTTAGAAGTGTACGTCTATATGACTCTACCAGAGGGTTGTCGTAGTCAGTGGGAGCAGCGGAAGCATTGG
Organism: Agapanthus africanus; assembly: GCA_030015575.1. Classification (NCBI taxonomy): domain Eukaryota; kingdom Viridiplantae; phylum Streptophyta; class Magnoliopsida; order Asparagales; family Amaryllidaceae; genus Agapanthus; species Agapanthus africanus. Next base: position 222,375,943 of record CM057340.1, read on the forward strand.
TGGACAGGTGGCTTATGTCTATTTATAGACTAAAGCAGATATAGAGGAGATAGATCATCAATTTCTGATGTGACAGTCATAGGTTTGACATCATCAGAATAGGGGATGGATCTGTTGAGAAGGTAGTAGGGTGTAATGTCATGGTTTTTGGATGACATACACAGAATAGGAAAAGAAACTCCCATACTACGATCGGTTATACTTTGGTCGTCACACAGTGGTTTCTCCACATGGGACTTGGACATTATATCAGACATACTGGTTACTAGATCTATGGTTTTAGATCTAGATTTGGGTGGTTTCCCAATCTGGGTACTTAGACAGCATTCTAAGAGTATTTAGAATGGTCGACTCCTAGCACGGTAGTGTACCTGCAGGTAATGGAGTCACCCTCTCTAAAGGTGTCTTACAGACTAAAAGGGAGAGGGATGTGCATGATTGGCAGATCACTTGCTCAGGCAATTGAGTCAATCATGAGATGTCAAGTACCACACCAGATGTTGTTCTTGCACTAGATGCAATAAGTTGACATTGATCCAATCTTGGAGAAACAGTCGGAAGCAGTTTTAGAACATAAGTGGATGTTCTAAGGGATATGATAACGACAGCCTCATTCAGGAGACAGTTATCATTCCAGGTTTCCAAGGTGACCTGGACGATAAGGAGGTTGTCAGAGTTATAGTTTTCCTTCTGACGAGGGGCAGTATTTTGGACAGGTGGTCTAAGGCAATACTGAGGGTGGCATGGCGCAGGATACTGATTAAGTTCAGTTGACGATACAGTCTAAGAAGTTTGGATTTGGAGTTCATTTATGAGCTAGGTCCCATCAGACATCCAGACACATTCTAAGACAGGTATTGCTCATTTCGGGAGATGGGTTTCTCCGCAAACTTGAGATATAGAGAGACATAGAAAGAAACAACAAAGCGGATCCACTCACTGAGGCTATTCCTCGAACTCAAAAGTCTCGCAAACGAGTTTTGTGAGACTGATAAGTAGAGGAGTTGGGTGTTCGGTATCACACGGGCTGTGAGTATGCGACATCGCAATAATTAGCCTTGAGTGCAAGTGGGAGATTGTTGGAGATAGTGCCCTCAGAGTCAATTATTGGATCACAGGCACGTGATTGCAATGATTGAGGGAGGACCTATCCCGGTAGGACAGTCTTACTCGAGATGATAGTATGCTATCTGGTTTACCTTTATCATCGTGTACTGCTTTAGGTGACCTGACAGGTCGCTATTGCATGTTGATAGAGCACCTAGGATTCTTGCTTGACTGCCAGCAGTATGAGGGCGATCGTATACGTGGGAGCTGGTAGTCTATAAGCACATCCTTAAAAGGTCCCTAGTCGTAGGAGTTTCGAGACAGGGCATCGATACTCCAGAGTAGACTAATGTATACAGTCCAGACCCCGACGAGGGGCGGTGGCCGGTCTCACAAGCCACTGGTGTCTTTTGGATCACCTAAGATGTATACAGGTGCTCATTGGGTTATGAGTACACCGGACAGGACTCGCCGGGAACATGCTAGTTGGTCTTATACTTGACGTCAGATAGCAGTTCCCTGGTGACATATGTACAGGTTAGTTCATCGACCTGGGGATCGTCATTTGTCTCGTGTGAGTTCCCACTGTACTTTGATTAGTACCCTACCACGCTCAAAGGAGACGTGCAAACAGGTTTTAGTTGGGTAAAGTCCCGAGCCACATGGAGGCAGTGAGCGTATCTTCAGGGGTTCGTCTCTCCCGGTATTAGGGGTGAGGTCGCGCTGTGTCTAGGAGAGCCATTACACGAAGTCCTTGGCCAAGGCAGGAGATTTACTGGTAGGTATTCCAGTAGTATCTCAGGGTGTTCTGGGCTACACTCCAACACGACTTGTACCGCTTTTGGGGGTCTGACTTTTACCAACCCTCTAGGCCCGCCATGCGATGCTCATAAACGAACGGACCGGACTGTACGGATATTGTCACTGACAGGCTCAGTAGGGTGTCAGGATGAGTTCGCTCATCGACGTCCCTTTTAGTCAATAGCTGGTGGCCCGTCACGTATGGCTAATACCTCTGACGTGCTAGTGGTTAAATCCACAACCATAGTATTGACGAGTCTTTAGAGTCCACCACACTTTCAGTTACTCAAGCTTTCGGGCCAAACGCTGTGGAGTCCGTATGGAGATATGGCAGGGTCCGATCAGATACGTGCGGTATTGCACGGATCAGGATCGGACGGTTAGTACTAGAGGCCGTATGGATATATGGCAGGGTTCGATCAGATACGTGCGGTATTGCACGGATCAGGATCGAACGGATATTACTAGCCAGCTTTGGTTTAAGCCGGATCCTAGTTTAGTACAGTGTAGGTTTTGTCTCTTTGCATTTGTGTTCAGTGGGAATACAAATGCGGGCATGTATTTGCAGTAGCGGAGTTTTCCTATAATTTATTACGGGACCAGTTTTCTGGAGTTGCCAGTTTGCATTCCGTCCCGGCCGATTTTCCTTTGTTCCTTCGCGGCCGGACTTTTCCGATGGAGGGGGTTATTTGCAAGTTTGCAAATAACATTTTGTGGAGGGTTTATTTGTGAGATGAGAGATTATGATAGCATCTTTAGATTCCCTTTTCATCTTTTCTTTTCATGCATCATTACATGTATTAATGAGATGAGAGTGATTAGAGTTGATTAGATTTGGAGATGACATTGTTGTCATGATCTTTGGATGTGGTCACCCTCCACCTTTTACTACACTCACCTCCCTCTTGCATTATGTTTTTTGAATCCCTCCACCATTCTCATAAGGTTGAGAGGCCGGCCACTTTGAGAGGTGGAGAATGAGAGAGTTCATTTTGTTGTGTGAGGAGTTCTTCATCTCATATTCTTCTTGCTAGAAAATTGAAAGCACCAATTTTCCTAACCTCCTCCTCAATCCTTCATGGCAACTAAAAACCCCAAAAGAGACATAGCCTTCTACACTTATCTACAACAAATCTTGGACGCGTCGGCTAGCCAACTTCGCGCCCGAGTTGCTTCGGTATAGAGGCGGGAGCCCGTAAAAGATGCAGACGATGTGGTGCCCTTCCGGCAAGGAGGCGACGACCCGAGTTTCTGCGGGAGATCGGAGTGGAGACGAAGACCGAAGGACACGGATCGCTTGGTATATTTCTCTACCCCCTCTCTAGATAGCTAGGACTAGTTTAATGGCCCGATCCGGGTGTTTAGTGCGCGGAGATGCCGGTTTGCTAGTTTGCAAAATTAAAGTTTTTCGCTTCCGCATATTGGCGTCGGAATTGACGGCCGGGGCGCCGCCGTGCACTTACAACTGTGAGGTTTTTGGACTTTTATGCTGTATTTTGGGGTCGAGCTCACTTGAGTCGACATGCTGTTTTTCTTATGCTTCGTTATGATTATTTCGCATGTTGTTGCTTTATATTGTGTGGGATTTGTGACCGCCTTGTGGCGAAGAGCTAGCTACCGCTTGGGGATGCCTTATTTGTTGGATTCATATATATTTTTTTTTTGTACCCATTTTGGGGGCCAGTATTTACAAAGGAGACTCTGCCGAAATTTTCGGAAAAATTGATATTGTTTTTAAAAAGGTTTTATATGACTTATTTGATAAACTCGCTTTCAATTGATTGGGTTCTCTTCACTCTTTTGCTTATTTGGTTTTGATTTCTGGGCTTTGGCTTACTTATTTTACGGACGCCTTGAGACGTTTCGTAATTTAAGTGCCAGTCACGTTCCATACCTTTCGGGTCGTGACAAAGTTGGTATCAGAGCGATAGGTTTTACCTTTCTGAGTGTAGGATGGCCTTGGTAGATGGAGTAAGTGACTTAAGCAGGGTAACGTAGCGTGCGTATGTCCGCGGCATACTTGCAATACGGTACTCCGCCTAAGTGACTTTAGGATATACTTGCTTGAAATTCCTTCTTCAATTCCGGGTCTCCAATGATTCTATTGCACTGTTCTTATCGTCCTGTTCTTGTAACAGCCACTATGCCGCCGAAGGCTACGAGGGCACAGAGGACTGCCACCCGTGATGAGATCCGAGCAGGCTCGTCCGAGACGAGGACTGAGCAGGGGGGTATACCTACACCTCAGGGACAGACTGATCCGCATTCCCCAGGTCGCATGGACAGGCTAGAGTCTGGTATGGAGGAGCTACGACAGATGATGGGAGGCGTGCAGGAGCTACGACAGATGGTGGGATCCTTAGTAGAGGTCAATCGAGCGCAGAGATCGGATACTACTCCCCCTACGGTCGTTTCGAGACCGAGTCGGATTCGCACTGATATATTAGCATCTAGGCGTGTTCGCCGAGGCCGTGGCGGATTCTTTAGGGGCCAGTTGTATCGCCTTCACCCATATGGTCAACAGCCATGGTTAGGATGTTTTTGGTGTGGTAGCCTACATCATCGTATCAGAGACTGTCCGGTGAGACGACAGGGAGTGGCGACAGTGCCACATGTTACCTTACCACCATCACCACCCCCTCCTCAGAGAGCTCTACTTCCTACCACTGGAGATGCTCCACATCAGATAGGTGCACCCAGAGGCCGTGGACGCGGCGGTCCTATCCAGAGGGGACGAGGAGGCAGAGGCCGAGGCCGAGGAAAGCCCACTATCGGTGGAGGACAGGCACGAGTGTTCGCTTTGACACCGCAGGATGCGCAGGCATCCAACGCCGTTGCGACAGGTACCTTTCCAGTTTGTTCTTTCGACACACGGGTATTATTCGACCCAGGTTCCACACATTCGTACGTATCTACATACTTTGCACCGATGTTGGGCCGTGAGTCGTCGTCGTTAGATCAGCCACTTGTTGTTATTACCTCGGTAGGCGAGTCGTTTGTCGCTCGTTTTGTGTTTCGATTGTGTTCCGTTCGTATCGGGGAGAGGGATTCATCGGTTGATTTGATTCTCTTCGATATGTTGGACTTTGATGTGCTTCTGGGCATGGGTTGGCTAGCCACTTGTTATGCTTCTGTGGACTGCCGTGAGAAAGATGTCAGATTTAGCTTTCCGGGAGAGCCAATCCTTGTTATTCAGGGAGACCGCAGCGTCACCCTTCCCAGCTTGTTTTTGTCTCTTCGCGCTGGTCAGCTCTTGCGGAAGGGATGTCAGGGATTCTTAGCGTATATTTGTGATACTCGAGTTGCAGAGGTTCCGTTGGACCGGGTCCAGATTGTTTGTGAGTTCCCTGATGTTCTCCCTGATGAGCTACCTGGGCTACCACCTGAGCGCGACGTTGAGTTCTGCATCGATTTGATTCCCGGCTCGGGGCCTATTTCTATACCGCCTTATCGGATGGCCCCGGCAGAGCTTTGAGAGCTGAAGGATCAGTTGCAGGATTTGTTAGATAAGGGGCTTATTCGACCTAGTGTTTCTCCGTGGGGTGCTCCGGTCCTGTTTGTCAAGAAGAAGGATGGAAGTTTGCGCTTATGTATCGACTACCGCCAGCTGAACAAAGTTACCGTTCGGAACAGATATCCGTTGCCACGCATTGATGATTTGTTCGACCAGCTTCAGGGTGCGGGGTATTTTTCGAGGATTAACTTGCGATCAGGATACCATCAGCTGCGAGTTCGACAGGAGGATATACCGAGGACAGCTTCCCGCACGCGCTACGGCCACTACGAGTTTTTGGTGATGTCGTTCGGACTCACCAACGCCCCAGCAGCATTCATGGATTTGATGAACCGTACATTCAGGCCGTATCTTGACTTGTTCATCATCGTGTTTATCGACGATATCTTGGTGTACTCCCGGAGCAGAGAGGAGCACGAGCAGCACTTGCGGATTACGTTACAGACTCTGAGGGAGCACCAGCTGTTCGCAAAGTTCTCCAAGTGTGCATTCTGGCTGGACAGCGTCGGATTCTTGGGTCACGTGGTTACGAGAGACGGCATATGTGTGGACCCAAAGAAGATTGAGGCTGTTCAGCAGTGGCCCCGACCTACATCGGTTACTGAGATCCGTAGTTTTCTAGGCCTGGCAGGCTACTACAGGCGTTTTGTTCAGGACTTCTCCCGTATAGCTGCACCTTTGACCGGTTTGACCCAGAAGGGAGTTCCTTTCGTTTGGACAGAGGAGAGCGAGCGCAGTTTTCAGCAGCTGCGGACTTGTTTGACTACGGCGCCGGTATTATCTTTGCCTTCGGGATCAGGCAGATTTGTGGTCTACTGTGATGCTTCGCGAGTGGGGTTAGGATGCGTGTTGATGCACCATGGCCGGGTGATCGCATATGCTTCTCGGCAGTTGAAGAAGCATGAACAGAACTACACCACTCATGATTTGGAGATGGCTGCAGTGGTCTTTGCATTGAAGATTTGGCGACATTACCTATATGGCGAGTCGTGCCAAATATTCACAGACCACAAGAGCTTAAAATACATATTTCAGCAGCGAGACCTGAACCTCAGACAGCGTCGTTGGATGGAGTTGGTGAAAGACTACGACTGCGAGATCTTATATCACCCAGGCAAGGCGAATGTGGTAGCAGATGCTTTGAGCAGGAGGCCCGGTGGTAGTCTATCCTTTTTGCACTCAGTGCAGAGGCAGTCGTCAGCAGATTGGCAGATGTTATGCGACAGCCGAGTTGAGTTCGAGTTCACTCAGACAGGGGGACAGCTCGCGCATGTTCGTGCACGCCCACAGTTGCTTGACCGTATATATGAGGCACAACGCAGTGACGACCGTTGCTCAGAGATCATGGCACAGATAGGACAGGGCAGATTTTCCGAGTTCGTGATTGATGATCAGTGGATTTTACGATATGGATCTAGACTGTGCGTACCAGATGCTGACGGATTGCGGCGCGACATTCTTGAGGAGGCATACCGATCAGTGTATAGTGTCCACCCCGGTTCCACTAAGATGTACCATGATATGAGAGAGACCTACTGGTGGGACGGGATGAAGAGGGACATTGCGGAGTTTGTATCGAGATGCCTGACTTGTCAGCAAGTCAAGGCCGAGCACCAGAGGCCCGCAGGAGAGCTACAGCCGTTACCCATTCCAGAGTGGAAATGGGAGCAGATTTCGATGGATTTCGTTGTGGGTCTACCCAGGACCAGTCGAGGGTACGACTCCATCTGGATGATCGTAGATCGATTGACGAAAGCGGCCCACTTCCTGCCAGTGAAGACCACTTTCAGCTTCGCTCAGTATGCCCAGCTTTACATCGACAAGATCGTGCGGTTGCATGGTGTACCGACTTGTATCGTGTCCGACAGAAGCACCCAGTTTACCAGCCGACTTTGGCAGAGACTTCAGGAGGCATTGGGCACCCGTTTGAGTTTTAGCACAGCATTTCATCCGCAGACCGACGGCCAGTCAGAGCGGACTATTCAGACTCTCGAGGACATGCTCCGAGCGTGCGTTTTGGACTTTGGTGGTAGCTGGGATCGTCATTTACCTCTAGTGGAGTTCTCCTACAACAACAGCTTCCAGGATACTATTCAGATGGCACCTTTCGAGGCATTGTATGGGAGGAGATGCAGATCGCCCGCTTGTTGAACAGAGCTCAGCGAGAGCAGTATTTTGGGGCCGCAGCTTGTTGAGGAGACGACAGCGAAGATACAGTTGATCCGAGACCGGATGAGAGCGGCTCAGAGCAGGCAGAAATCATATGCGGACAAGCGCCGTCGTAGATTAGAGTTCGCAGTTGGCGACCATGTTTTTCTGAGAGTCTCTCTGATGAAGGGCGTGATGCATTTTGGGAGAAAGGGGAAGCTTAGCCCTAGATTCGTAGGTCCCTTCGAGATCCTCGAGCGTGTCGGTGCTGTTGCATATCTTTTGGCTCTTCCACCCAGCTTTCCCGATGATCACCCCGTCTTCCATGTTTCGATGCTCCACAAGTACCTTCACGACCCTTCGCATGCGATTCAGCACCCGACAGTCCAGCTGGAGCGCGACCTTTCCTTTGCAGAGCAGCCGGTGGCCATCCTGGATCAGCAGGTGAAGAAGTTGAGATCGAAGATTATACCAACCGTCAAGGTCCTTTGGCGTAGCCCGAGCAGCGAGGAGGTTACCTGGGAGACTGAGGGCGAGATGAGGAAGAAATATCCCCATCTCTTGGAAGGTACGCGTAGTTATATTTTTAAATTCGGAGACCGAATTTCTTTAAGGGGAGAAGATTGTAACGCCTTGAAAAGTCGTTTTGGTGTTTTCCCGAAAATCGGTGAAAATTCGGTATTTTTCTGAAAACCGTCCTTTTTGTTATTTTGCAGTTTAGGACTAATTATACCTAATTTGGATAGGTAATCGCTACTTTTTAGTAGCAAATGAGTTAATTATGAAATTCTGGTCGTTTAAAATTTTTCCCTAATTTTTTCAATTTTTAATATTATTTTAAACCGGTAAGAAAATATATTAAATTAGCGATAAATACAAATTTAAGCATTAAAATCATGTTAATTAAAATCTGGTTTGTAATATAAATTTTTAGTTTGTTATTCCAAGTTCAAGTTGTTTTAAGGTCAAAGGAAAAAATAAATTAATAAATTAAACAAATCTTGCAATTATTGAACTTGAGGGGGTGTTTTTAGCATGCAAATTTCTATCCAATCATCCACTCATTCTCACCCCCTCATTTCAGCCGAGCCCACCAGCAGGAATCCCCGCTCCATCAATTTCCTTCATGTCATTTGAAACAAAAGATATGAGATGAATATAATATATTAATTATGGTATGGGTATTAATGAGTTATGGGGGGGTTTTTGACTTGAAAAAATCTATCATACCCACACACTAACTCCTCCATCCCCTGCTGGCCGAAAGTGATCAGCAGCCCCCTCCATTGATTCTATCTCTTTCCTCTCCAAAAAAAAATCCCCAAATGCTTCAAAAATCAAATTAAACCTCACAATTTCAAGCCCATTCTTCATGCTTTCTCCTTAGCCATTCTTGCATGGATCTTGGAAACTAGGAGGCCGTCTTTGGAGGCAAATCATCTTGCTAGATCTCTAGAATTGAGGTATAATCTTGACCCAATTAACACTTGTGGTTAAATTCCTTAAATTAAATTCATTTAGAGTTAAATTTTGTGCTAATTTCTAATCTAGGTTTTTAAAGAGGATGGTTTGAGTTGAACTAGGGTTTTAAAAACACAATTATTAGGTTAATTGAGTTATTTAGTTATCTAGTTCTTACACTAACCTAATCTCAGAGGTTAGCTTGCTATTGGGTTTTAAATTAGTGTTAGTTTGAGTTTTTCTAATATGGATTTTGATTGCAATTGCTAATAAGAAAAATCAAGAAAGGGTTGTGTTTGGAAAATATGTTTTGAAGCATAGTTAATGGTTTAAAATTAGTGTAGTGGCTATCTAGTGAGTTAGTTTGGATTGTTGTGTTGGATTGTGTTAACTTTGTCGCTAATTGTCGATGTTTGCACCAAATTGCAAATTCTAGCTTACTAGTTTTTATTAAAATATTGTGATGAATTATTGCGATGTCTTGCTGACATTTTTAGCGTATCCTATGACTTTTAGGATATGTGAGTGCGGATTTTGAGTGTTCGGGTTTTAGTTTTTCAGGGCGACCAAATCGACGATTCTAGTTAGTTTTGCGATTTTCGTGTGCGTTCCGCGCACCTGTGCACGTTGTACCTAGCTTGTGAACGTTGGTATTTTCATTAGGGAATTGCGTCGTTCTTGATATGTAACCTTATGTTTGTATTGATGTAAATTCCAGGTTCGGTCGCGGAGACGTCAGACGCGGCACGAAAGGGAAAAGCGGTGATTGGACGTGACTAGCTAGGGATTCCAGTGAGTAGATGTAACATCTACGGGGGACTATCGTTGGATGGCGCAAGTCGCCCGATAGTTTTAGTAGCTTAATAAGATTCTTAGTAATGTTAGTAATTAGGGGTGTAATACTTGTATGATTATTTGCTACATTCATGCCTTATATTGACATACATATACGAACCCATTCTATAGGACACTTGCACCATTGCCAGGTTTTTATATGCAGCACGAGCACTATTCATGCTTACACACACACCCTGGTAATTGCCATGCCACCACACTAGATAACCTTTAAATTGAAACCTTTCACTATAATTGATACTTAAACTTGCGCTATTGCTTTAATTCCTTAAAATGAAATCGTAGGATTGCTATTCATGTGCATGTACTTCATCATATTATTTGTTCATGCCTAATCTATTAATCACACATCGCAACTTGATTATTGATACCATATGCATTCATTGTCATTGACGTATGCATTCATGATGATTTCTTGAGATTTATGATATTTCTGTATTTCGGGGGAAAGCCGCAAAATTTCTAAAACTTATTACCCTTTTTAAAATATGCAAAATTGCGGTTTTCTAGTGATGTAAAGTGTCGTCCACCATGAGTTTGCTGTGGTTTTCGAGATCCGTGTCGAGGAGTGGAGGAACCGTCACGGGTATATGGTGGGCCCGGTAAGGTACCCCGGGGCAAGAGGAATGTGTTGTTGACTTTGAGCCTGGCAGGGGATGGACTACCTACCGGTGGCTGTTTTGGCACGGCGGATATCGAGAGGATACCGACCATGGCCGCGAGATGATGAGATATTGATATTTGAGATGGGTCAGCCGGACGGCTGAGGCCAGAGATACATTGATATGCGATTTGAGACATTTTTGAGGTGTCGTTGCTGGACACAGGTCCTTGTTGATTCTATTGGTATTGTGCTGGTATTTCAAAAGAGATTCCTAAAGGAAAAACACATTTCTTATACTTACACATTCAGGTCATGAGTCGATTCGCATTGCATTCATACCTGCTAGTATATTCAAATTGCATACATACCTGCTATTATGTCCTGTTTACCTGTATTTAGATGCTAGGATGCTTGTGTGCATGCTTTCGATAGCCTGTGTAGATGTTATTTATTACTCACGAGTTGGCAACTCACCCCCGTTGTGCCACAGCCTTTTGCAGGTCCGCTCCGTCAGTACAGTAGCGGCGGGCGCACTTGCTTCTTTTGCCTCTTTTGCCTGGACTCGAGGTTTTGCTCTTAGGTGGGTTATACCATTATTTTTGTACCACCTTGTATATTCTTTATATCTAGTGTACTCCATCTACTGTATCTACCAGTATTATTGTATATTGACCTAGAGATGAGACTGTGAGGTTTTTGGACTTTTATGCTTTATTTTGGGGTCGAGCTCACATGAGTCGACATGCTGTTTTTCTTATGCTTCGTTATGATTATTTCGCATGTTGTTGCTTTATATTGCGTGGGATTTGTGACCGCCTTGTGGCGAAGAGCTAGCTCCCGCTTGGGGATGCCTTATTTGTTGGATTCATATATATTTTTTTTGTTGTACCCATTTTGTGGGCCAGTATTTACAAAGGAGACTCTGCCGAAATTTTTGGAAAAATTAATATTGTTCTTAAAAAGGTTTTATATGACTTATTTGATAAACTCGCTTTCAATTGATTGGGTTCTCTTCACTCTTTTGCTTATTTGGTTTTGATTTCTGGGCTTTGGCTTACTTATGTTACGGACGCCTTGAGACGTTTCGTAATTTAAGTGCCAGTCACGTTCCGTACCTTTCGGGTCGTGACAGCTGCATCTGATGCCGCAAAAGAAGCTGTCTGGATAAGGATGTTCTTGAAAGAACTTCAGGTGGTTCCGTCCATTGTTGACCCAATACCTCTTTATTGCGACAACAACGGGGCTATAGCTATAGCGAAGGAACCCAGGTCCCATCAGAAATACAGACACATCTTGAGGCGGTATCACCTGATCAGGGAGATCGTGGATCGCCAGGAGATCGAGGTTCGGAAGGTTGCTTCAGAAGATAACACTGCAGATCCATTCACCAAGGCCTTGCCCCAGACTCAGCTCAAGCGGCTGATCGAGATGATAGGTCTTCGATACGCCAGTACATGGCCTTAGTGCAAGTGGGAGATTGTTAGTGTATATGCCCTAGAGACCATTACTGTATCATACTAGTTTGTATATTACTTGATGGAAGCTTGGGATATTCACAGTTGTATATACAATCTTGCTCGAAATGGTAGTATGCTACTTGGTTTGTCTCTACTTCAATATGTGCATGTGTTTCTTTTAGCATATCGCTTATATACATATTAGTAGAGCCCTTAGGATTATTGCTTGATTACCAACATTGAGATGGCGCTCACACTCGTGGGGGCTGGGTGATCCATAAGCACATCCTTATACAGGTTCCTAATCGTTGGACAATCGAGACAGGGCATCGATACTCCGGAGTAGACTAGCGTATGCGCTTCTCATCCCAGCATGGGAGACGGTCTATCCTACAGGCGCCAGTACGCTGTACTTGAGATAGTATGCGGGTGCTCGTTAGGTTACGAGTACACTGGATAGGATTCGTCGGGAACTGTTGGTTGGTATTATACCTATCGTCTGTTATCAGTTCCCAGGCGACATGAGTACAGCTTAGTCCGCTGACTTGACACTGTCACTTCGCCTCGAGTGTGTTCCCACTGCACTTTGATTACTACCCTACCACAGCTCAAATGAGTCGTGCAAACAGGTAGTTTTTGGGTGCAGTCCCGAAGCACTTGGAGGCAGTGACGGTTAGACAGGATTCGTCTCTCCCGGTATTGGGGGTTGACATCGCGCAGTGTCCAGGAGAGCCATTACACAAGTAGTCCCTGGCCAGGGCAAGTGAGTTATACTGGTAGGTTTCCAGTGTTATCTCAGGGTGTTCTGGGCTACACTTCAACACGACTTGTACCGCTATTAGGGGACTGACGTTCACTGCCCCCCTAGGCCTGCCATGCGATGTATCAGATGAACAGACCGGACTGTACGGAGACTGTCACATACAGGCTCAATAGAAGTTCAGATGGGGTTCACCTCGTCAGTCTTCTTATCGGCATCTACCTGGGGACCGTTACGTACAGCTAGTGCCGCTTGCGGTCTGTGGTTAAACCCACTACCAGCGTAGTGTCGAGTCTTTAGAGTCCCACACAGAGAGCTATTTGCCTTTTGGCAAAATGAGTAGAGGTCGCATGGTTTTGCGACAAGGTTCGTTCACATCCGCGCACTTGTGCACGTTTGCTGTCCGGACAGCTTATACTAGTGGGCTTTGGTTTAAGCCAGATCCTAGTATATGATTTGGGATTGGTTTTATCTCTTTGTATTCGTGTTCCTCGGATCACGAATACGGGTGCGTATGCACAGTTGCTTGAGACAGAGGGAGAGGACTTTGATTAGGGTTAATGACCATTGTCATTCTATTAACCCTAATGCTTATGTGTGTATTATGATTAATTGATATTAGTTATATATAATTGTGCATGGTTAGGGTTGTTGACCTTTTGACCATTCTTGACTTGTTGACCTAGGTTGACACTTTGACCATCATCATTCCATATAAAAGATACTCTTTGATCCTTGCAATTAGCATTAAATATGAAATGATAATGGTCATGTCTTAATTAAGCCATGACAATTATCTTGCTAATTATCAATTTATAATAATTCACACATATATGTGAGAATGCTTCATAATTCTCTCATTCTATCATATACTTTCTCTCTCTTGCTCTTCCTCTTCCTCAAGCTCTCCCCTCTCATGTGTTGAGAAACACTTGAGCTTGAGAAAAACCACTCCATAGTAATCTCTACTCTCATCTAGGGTTCTAGGATTAGCATTTCTAGCACCTTAGTTACTTCTAGCTTGAAGTTGAAGCCAAAGGTTGAGGCTCTCGGGTGGATCCTTCTTCGACTAGAGAAGGCGACAAGGTGATCCCTTTCTACCACTTCAAGGAGCAAGGAGAGAAGGACATAAAGCTCAAGGTATAACCATTCTTCCATGTAGCTAATTTCTATTTAGCTTTAGTTAGTTTTTGTTTAGCAAAGATCCTCCTTTGTCTAGTCCATGTTGCCTAGAGTAGTAAAAATCCAATTTTTATTCCGTTTTCCGCCTCCCCGCAAGCACCGGGGTGGGCAACATGGACTTACACCTACTACACCATATCAGATGTGGTGTGGGAAGAGACTCTATGTTAATCATATTAAGACTTGGGGATGTCCAGCTTTTGTAAAAAAGCAGCATGCGGACAAGCTCGAGGCACGCTCTGTACAGTGCAAGTTTGTGGGATATCCAAAGAACTACAAGGGATATTTCTTCTATTGCGAAGAGGAACAAAAGGTTTTTGTTTATCGCAATGCCCACTTTCTAGAACACCAGTTCATAGAAAAAGAAATAAGTGGGAACGCAATAGAACTGGAAGAAATTCCAGAACCACGAGCTATTACTGAAAGCTTAGTAGAACCAGAGGGTTCGAAAGATTAGGACATTCCCACGCCACTCCGTAGGAGTGGTAGGCAGTCTCATCCGCCCGAGAGATACTACGGTTTTCTCATTGACGGGGATAGAGAGGATTGCATCATAGATAGTGATGAGCCTACTAGCTTCCAGCAAGCCATTCAGAGCGTTGACTCGGTAAAATGGCTGGATGCAATGCGGACCGAAATGGAGTCCATGTACACCAACAAAGTATGGACGTTGGACATTGCTCCAGATGGGGTAAAACCCGTAGGATGCAAGTGGATCTTCAAAAGGAAGATTGGTGTAGATGGATAGGTTGAGACCAATAAAGCTAGACTGGTTGCAAATGGTTTTCGTCAGCGACCTAGTTTGGACTATGACGAAACCTTTTCTCCAGCAACTATCCTGAAATCCATTCGGATCCTTCTTGCCATTGCCGCCTTCCACGATTATGAGATTTGGCAGATGGATGTAAAGACCGCTTTTCTAAATGGACATTTAGAGGAGTGTGTCTATATGGACCAGCCAGAGGGTTTCATTCAGAGTGGGAGCAGCGGAAAGGTGTGCAAGTTGCTTAAGTCCATTTATGGACTAAAGCAGGCATCGCGGAGTTGGAACATCTGTTTTGATGAGACGGTCAAGGAATTTGGCTTTATCAAAAATCCAGATGAACCATGCATCTATTGTAGATTTGTAACGAGAACTGTAGAATTCCTCGTTTTATACATGGATGACATTCTCTTAATAGGAAATGACATTCCTATGCTACAATCTGTCAAGGGGTTCTTGTCACACAGGTTCTCCATGAAAGACCTGGGTGATGCCTCATACATTCTGGGTATCCGGATCTACCGTGACAGATCCAAGAGGATATTAGGACTTTCACAGTCCAGGTACATCGACACCATACTGAAAAGATTCAGTATGGAAGATTCCAAGCGCGGTAATCTACCGGCTTGTCACGGGATCACCCTCTCCAAAGAGATGTCTCCCAAGACTGATTTGGAGAGGGATCGCATGTCTATTATACCTTACGCTTCTGCGGTAGGCTCTATAATGTATGCGATGTTGTGTACCAGACCGGATGTGGCTTATGCACTGAGTGTGGTAAGCAGGTATCAGTCAAACCCTGGGGAGAAACATTGGATAGCGGTAAAGAACATTCTCAAGTACCTATGAAGGACTAAGGAGTTGTTCTTGGAGTATGGCGGAAAAGACCTCCAGATTGAGGCCTTTGCTGACTCCAACTTCCAGAGTGACAACGATGATTCCAAGTCCATGTCGGGTTTTGTCTTTACCATCAATGGAGGGGCGATGTGTTGGAAGAGCTCCAAACAGGAAACCGTTGCTGATTCGACTATGGAAGCGGAATACATCGCTGCATCTGATGCCGCAAAAGAAGCTGTCTGGATGAGGAAGTTCTTGAAAGAACTTCAGGTGATTCCGTCCATTGTTGACCTAATACCTCTGTATTGCGACAACAACGGGGCTATAGCTTTAGCGAAGGAACCCAGGTCCCATCAGAAATCCAGACACATCTTAAGGCGGTATCACCTGATCAGGGAGATCGTGGATCGCCTGGAGATCGAGGTTCGGAGGGTTGCTACAGAAGATAACACTGCAGATCCATTCACCAAGGCCTTGCCCTAGACTCAGTTCGAGCGGCTGATCGAGATGACAGGTCTTCGATACGCCAGTACATGGCCTTAGTGCAAGTAGGAGATTGTTAGTGTATATTCCCTAGAGGCCATTACTGTATCATACTAGTTTGTATATTACTTGATGGAAGCTTGGGATATTCACAGTTGTATATACAATCTTGCTCGAAATGGTAGTATGCTACTTGGTTTGTCTCTACTTCAATATGTGCATGTGTTTCTTTCAGCATATTGCTTATATACATATTAGTAGAGCCCTTAGGATCTTTGCTTGATTACCAGCGTTGTGATGGCGCTCACACTCGTGGGGGCTGGGTAATCCATTAGCACATCCTTATACTGGTCCTTAGTCGTTGGACAATCGAGACAGGGCATCGATACTCCGGAGTAGACTAGCGTATGCGCTTCTCATCCCAGCATGGGAGACGGTCTGTCCCACAGCCGTCAGTACGTCGTACTTGAGATAGTATGCGGGTGCTCGTTAGGTTACGAGTACACAGGACATGACACGTCGGGAACTGTTGGTTGGTATTATACCTATCGTCAGTTATCGGTTCCCAGGTGACATGAGTACAGCTTAGTCCGCTGACTTGACACTGTCACTTCGCCTCGAGTGTGTTCCTACTGCACTTTGATTGCTACCCTACCACGGCTCAAAGGAGTCGTGCAAACAGGTAGTTTTTGGGTGCAGTTCCGAAGCACTTGGAGGCAGTGACGGTTAGACAGGATTCGTCTCTCCCGGTATTGGGGGTTGACATCGCGCTGTGTCCAGGAGAGCCATTACACAAGTAGTCCCTGGCCAGGGCAAGAGAGATATACTGGTAGGTTTCCAGTGTTATCTCAGGGTGTTCTGGGCTACAATCTGACATGACTTGTACCGCTATTAGGGGACTGACGTTCACCGCCCCCCTAAGCCCGCCATGCGATGTATCAGACGAACAGACCGGACTGTACGGAGACTGTCACATACAGGCTCAGTAGGAGTTCAGATGGGGTCACCTCGTCAGTCTTCTTATCGGCATCTACCTGGGGACCGTTACGTACAGCTAGTGCTGCTTGCGCTCTGTGGTTAAACCCACTGCCAGCGTAGTGTCGAGTCTTTAGAGTCCCACACAGAGAGCTATTCTCCTTTAGGCAAAATGAGTAGAGGTCGCATGGTTTTGCGACAGGGTTCGTTCACATTCGCGCACTTGTGCACGTTTGCTGTCCGGACAGGTTATACTAGCGAGCTTTGGTTTAAGCCAGATCCTAGTATATGATTTGGAATTGGTTTTATCTGATTGTGTTCATGTTCCTCGGATCACGAATACGGGTGCGTATGCACAGTTGATTGAGACAGAGGGAGAGGACATTGATTTGGGTTAATGACCATTGTCATTTTGCTAACCCTAATTCTTATGTGTGTATTATGGTTAATTGATATTAGTTTAATATAATTGTGTATTGTTAGGGTTGTTGACCATTTGACATTCTTGACTTATTGACCTAGGTTGGCAATTTGACCATTATCATTTCATTTGAAAGATGCTCTTTGATCCTTGCAATTTGCATTAAAAATGTAATGATAATGGTCATGTCTTGATTAAGCCATGACAATTATCTCACTAATTTTCAATTTACAATAATTCACACATATATGTGAGAATGGTTCATTATTCTCTCATTCTATCATATGCTTTCTCTCTCCTCCTCTTCCTCTCTCTCAAGCTCTCCCCTCTCATGTGTTGAGAAACACTTGAGCTTGAGAAAAACCTCTTCTTGATAATCTCTACTCTCATCTAAGGTTCTAGGATTAGCACTTCTAGCACTTTAGTTACTTCTAGCTTGAAGTTGAAGCCAAAGGTTGAGGCTCTCGGGTGGATCCTTCTTCGACGAGAGAAGACGACAAGGAGATCACTTCCGTTCACTACAAGGAGCAAGGAGAGAAGGACATAAAGCCTTAGGTATAACCATTCTTCCATGTAGCTAATTTCTAGTTAGCTTTAGTTAGTTTTTGTTTAGAAAAGATCCCGACTTTGTCAAGTCCATGTTGCCTAGAGTAGTAAAAATCCGATTTTTATTCCGTTTTCCGCCTCCCCGCAAGCACCGGGGTAGGCAAAACCGTCGTTTCCGTTCATGTTGTGTACCATTTCCAGTGTTTTTGCCTGTGTAGCTGTGTTCTGTACTAATGAGCAGAAAGAGATTAATAGCACTGTTTATTGACCAAAAATGATAGGAAATGAGTGGTATTAAAATGTAATAAAGCGTGCCGAAAAAATACCCCCAAACTTATCTTTTGCTCATCCCGAGCAAAACCATTTATTCAGAAAAGAGAATCCTAACCGCACTTTCGCAGGGAACGTGATTGCACTGTGCGTGTGCAATAAGCCGTTAAACCTCTAGGTGTCCCTAGTAGGAGGAGTGTTGTCTTCTGAGGGTTTTCAGCGGATTACACCGACAAAATCCAGTCAAGTTAGTTTTGCTAGAAAAACAGTTGATCCAAACCTTAAGGTTAAGTATCAAAGCTAGAACTTCCATCACCCAAGTTAGAAACATTAAACCCTATTTTCACTCCTCGCAATTTGTTTAACAAGCTGATATGCGTCTTTTCGTGCTAGTGCGGTAGTGTCGTCATGTTTTTAAGAATTTGATTAGGGTCATCATGTCAAAAGTTACAGACCGGGGTAAACATATAAAGGATCATACAAGTTCGAAAAGAGTAATGATTTTCTCAAGTTTTATTCTCCAGTTAGGCTTCAAGTCAGAATATATATCGATTTTAACAGAGTACCATAGTCGTAATGTTCACTTCTATCTTTCACCTGTTTTAGTTCCTACACACCCTTTAATATTGTGCAAAACGTCTTAATAAATACAAACCTTCATGTCTCCGCGAAAAAACTGTTTTACTATAAAATTTGTCACCGCAAAGATTATACTCCCACAAAGAACCATAAGGACTTTTAACTCGGAGAGGACACTTGCTTAGCTTGTTTTATCAGGCGATTGGAAACTTAGCGAGCTTTGGGTCAATGACTCCCAAACCAGATGATTTTAGGGCATTAGGTGTGGAGACACCCCAAGGACTTAATTACCCAAGTTACCAAAACCACAAAACAAAAGACTCATTTTAAATTTTTAGGACTTTAGTAAAACGGAGATATAGTCATTTTTTTAAGACGTTTACATGTGATAAGGTGTGTAATTACTCCACAAGGTTCCAGATGGGTTACTTTTCGGACTTGTAGCTTCTGTCAAAACTTCTATAAAATTCTTCATATCTACTTCTTTGTATGAATTATTCTTGATATTACTTAACTCAGCCAAACCTATTTGATCTTAAGGATGTTTAACACTTTAAAAGTTTTTACAGACATGTCAGACATTCATTAAATTCAAAAAAAAAAAAATATACGACACGTGTAAGTGATATAAAAGACGTGTATCAGCTACGTTTAAACGCACAGGCGGGTTATTTTTCAGGTTGTCAATCTCAATTCTTGAATTTAGTTATTTCTACTTTCTCAATCTAACCATTAGATTTTGAATCAACATTCCTCCGCTAGCCAGCCTGACAAAGTTTTATAATTTTTTGAAATTTTTTTTTCTTCAATTTTTATAAATTTTTCAATTTTTTCAATTTTTATATAATGCAGTACAAAAGCAGATATGAAATGCAACTACATGCAAAAGAAAAGAAAAATACAATAAGTAAATGCTGAAATGCAGGAAATATGCAAATGCAACCTATATGCTACCACCCCCGAGCTTCAGCTCCACCCCCAAACTTGAGCCAGACGATGTCCTCATCGTCGCTTTGCTTTTCCTTTCCCCTTCTTGCTTCCGCTGGCTTCATCTTGCGATTCCCGTTGAGCCGCTTCAATCCTGTCAAGCTGCTTCTGCATCTTTTGTTGTTTCTTGAGTATGTGGCGGATACTCCTAAATGTGAGGCGCTGCAGGTCTTTCTCATTATCTGGTTCTGGCTCATTCAAGAGTGCCTCTGTCGAGCTTTCGGGACCGGGATGTTCGCTTGGGTCCTCCCTTGACCAGACTTTTTGCTTGTAGTGGCTGCCGGTGTATCCTTGTGAAATTCTCTCTATTTCGACCGGCCAATGTGCATAAACAGTCGCAAATCCCTCAACTCAATCTCATGCATATAGTACCTCGCGAGTTGGGTTACTAGCACTGGCAGCAGGAGTTTGTTCTGGGCCACCCCTTCCATGATTGTGTTGAACAATTGTGTTACAACACAGAAATATTGGTCCTTTTCCATCAAACAATGCACAATATGTCCAACCCCAGCCGGGAAGGAAGAAACACGGCTCTTTCCCCTGATGTTGCGGTTTGCCCATCGGAAAACCGCAAGCACGTTTCGGTACATCTGGGCTGGATTCAGCCCCTTATCTTTCAATTCCACAAATTCCCCTATCAATGACCTGTAAACCGCCAATTCTTGCGGTTCTTGATTCCCGGGCCTCATGGCGATACCTGTGACTCTAGAAATGGTATCGGCCTGAAGGATTCTACGTCGTCCTTGGAAAAAGAATTCTATGAAGTTCTCTTCCGATTTGCCATTTCTTAAAGCTTCATAAAAATCCTCTACTAATTCCCTCACAGCAAATAAATTATTTCCTCTGTAGATTAAATACTCCCACCCTCTTTGACAGATTTCATTGTAGAAATACTGTCCATAGGTTGCGTCGGAGAAAATCTCGAAGAAATTTTTCTCACAATCGAAAGCTACCATTGTAGATATGAAATTCTAGGTGGAAATTAAACCAGAAGAGAGGAAATCTTACAGAGTAGAAAGAAGATCGGGGCTGTTGGAGCTGATCAGGCCGCAAATTGCGGCTTTTTTGAATTTTTCGGCGGCCGGAGATGAAGATCTGGGGCTGGTGTTGCTAGGTTGGGTTTCTTTTGGGGAGGGACCTTCAGAGTTTTTGCAAAATGAGGAATGAAGTCTCGGGTTGGGATTAGGACAGCTTATAAAGGGTTATTTACAAAGACACCCCTTTATAAAAAGAATTTGCAAAAGAAAACTAAAATTACAAAAAGGCTTCAAGAAAAAGGTATATACAAGAAAACATGGGGGGTTTTAATCGATGTAACTTGGCTCATGCAAAAACATGAGCTCCGCCGTTTCCACGGGCAATTCTAAAAATGGTTTTAGTCGTTGGCCATTAACTTTGAACGTGCTGCCAGTTTGCTGATTTTCAATTTCGACAGCACCGTGCGGAAAAACAGTGCGCACAAAAAATGGGCCTGTCCATCGTGATTTCAATTTCCCGGGGAACAGATGAAGTCGGGAGTCATAGAGCAGAACCTTTTGCCCCACGGTGAATGTTTTTTTGAGAATCGCCTGTCATGAAAGACTTTCGTCTTTTCCTTATACAGTTTGGCGTTCTCGTACACATCATTGCGTATTTCGTCAAGTTCGTTTAATTGAAGTTTTCGCGCTTCGCCGGCTTTTTCCAAGTCGATATTGAGCTGCTTGATTGCCCAGAAAGCGCGGTGCTCTAATTCAACAGGCAAGTGACATGCCTTTTGTCACGCCCCGCTTCCCAAAATATGGAATACGAGGGGTTGACAAGGCCAGCCATGCTCCTACGGTCAAGGAAATGTCCTGCCGTAGTCACACTTCGGCTTCTTGCTTTACATGGTAAACAGTAAATAATGCGCAGGTAAAGAGAAATGCAGTAACTGAACAAAACAATATAAAGAACTGACCTGATGGGAAACAAAAGGTATAACCCTGGATAGCTAATCAAGATGTCCGTGATGTACGTCTAAACTGGTCCAGGCTAAATCTTCTCCTCACTCTGAGCATGCATACTCAGGTCGTCAGAGCGACACAATAGCAATATAATATATAAATTCATATGACAACTCTAACAGTGATAATAAATATATATAACAGTAAATCAATGACGGTATTGGTATGAACATGCAGTAATCAATGCAGTGGAATAGTAAAAGCAGTAAAATGATATGCCAAGTATGTCAACACAGTAAGTATGTATATCGATGCTATTATCCCTATTAGTCTCTAAGTCTCACTGTACAGGTCACTAAGCCTATCGTCAGTCCAAGTGTGAGAGTCAACCACTCGCGAGTGTCCTCCACCCAAGGATAGAACCCAAGGGCAAGGGACCACGGGCCCAACAAGTAACTCACGGTAATAATCTTGTACCCTGTAAATCTCCATATATCTCCATATATATAAGCCGGCATGGGACTCCCGAGATTCTGTTGAACTCACACTCAAACTACCCCACACCCCGTGGTCTACATCAAACGCTAACCATAACCTCAAATACCAATCGGTCTGTGACAAGTCTGCGCGAGAACTGGAGGCAGGACCTCCATCAAGCACGTTCCGACAAATACCTAAGATAAATGGCAGTGTCTGGTGCCCTATCTGTGACACCCATGCAAGAGCTTCTATAAATGTCCCATACCACTTATAGTCACACGTACACGCGTCCCACAGACGTCGACAATGCAATAGAATAATAAGGTTCACTGATTGTGTACAAGTACGTGTCACTTTCACTTATTCACTTAAACACGAACACTAACGTGCTTGCCACAATCATCACTAATACCTAACAATGGTTAATGCACATGATCACTAGGTTATCAATGCAGTGACATAAGTGTGATTTGATGAGGAAACAGTATGTAAAGCATGATTAAAATGTCATAAAACAGTATTCTACTACTTGCACAATTTATCATAAATCAAATGTGTACAGTTTAGCGAAATGGTAAATGGGGAATAAATAGTACGATTGATTATCTAACCAGAGAATTTGGTTTCACGGCAATCGGGTTTCAGGATCATTAGTTATGGCCATTTCCTTTCAAGCGTTCACGGCGGGAAACCCGGTTTCAGAATCGGAAGTCCGTTTCGCAACGCATTTTAATCCCAATTGGGTTCAGATTTTAGCGACGCTACAGTTGAATGAAATCTAGGGTTTTCAGCAAGGTTTTCAACGCAACATATGGATCCTCAATCGCGTCTGTACGTCAGGATATATACAGTGTTCAATACTAGTATGTCAATTCTGATTCTGTTGGGACTGTTATACATCCCCATCTTTTAAATTACAGATTAAATAGTAAACGATGACGAAACAGAATGAAACCACTTGTGTTACCTAGATAACAGTTTCACCTTTTATAAGAAGTGGAGTTCTGCAACCTACGAGTAAAGGAAACCAGGTGGTACCCATTACGGGACAGCACACAGTAAACAGAATCGCTCTGGACTGCAGTCCAGAGTCGCACTCCGATCCAAATATTGTCACAGTTTAAGTACAGAAACAATTAGAAACTTGCATAGGGTTGTAGATCGTCGAGTCTTCTTCGATTTGAGCCCTCGAACGCATCATTCCAGTATGTATATAATTTATGGTGATTTTAACGGTTTTCAGGTACAAGAAATTTTCAGTTTTACAGGTATACTTGGGGGTAGTCGTTTTAGTCGATAATAGTCGTATTTTCCAGCGAAATTTGTACAAGGTATTCATCACTACACGGGCCAATATAAGCAATCCAGTTCCGTCAAATCAGGTGAGTATTTTCATTGGGATCACACATCGAACACATATGTCACTAAATTTTATCGGAAAAAGGAATTTCATAACTTATCCGTTTGAATTTGTAATACGAATATATTAGAATGTAGCAAGTAAATTACTTGCCTGGAAACGTCTCGGGGATGCACGGCAGCGACGCGGTCTATTGCAATGGCACGACGCGATCACGACGCGAATACGATAAAGATTGTCCTCGGCTCGCGCTTCGCTTGACGGCTCGGTACAGTGGTTATTTGCGTGTGCGACGGAGAGGGGCTGTAGAGGAAGAGAAAGAGGGAACGCAGAGAGAGAGAAAGAGTTCAAAAGAGAGAGAGAGAGAGAGAGACAGAGAGGGATAGAGTGAGAATGGGAGAGAACAGAGAGAGAGTTTGAGAAAGAGAGAGAGAGAGTGAGAACATAGAGACACAGAGATAGAGAGGGAGATATGGTGGCGACGATGATGATGACGTAGGGTGTCGACGAGGCGATCCCGGTGAGGGGAGGCTCGCCGGCGAGAGGTACGATGGCCGAGCTCGGGTGTGCAGTGTGGGGTTCTGTGGAGGCTAAAGGAGAGTGGAGACAAGAGCTGCGTTTGATCAGGGGAGGCGATGGTGGTTCAGCTGACGACGATGAGGGTGTGGCGGAGTCGACGAGACGGCTTGGGGGCAGTGGGGAGCTCGTCGACGATGATGGGTTTGACGGTTTGCACGTGGGATGGGGAGCGGAGAGGAGGAGAGAAGCTCGAAGTTTTGGGGAGAGGAGAGAGGGGAGAGGAGGGAAGAGCGACGCCGGCGATGGTGACGGGGCGAGCGCGGCGTCGGTGTGATGTGGCGTGGGTCGGGAGTGGGAGCGAGAGAGAAGGAGGAAGGAGAACGAGGGAGAGAGAGAAAGCGAGATGAGGAAGAGAGTGTGTGGGTGTGTACGAGAGGAGAGATAGGGGAGACGGGGGTCGTGCGTCGTGGGGAGTAACGGCGCGTGAGCGTGGGAGGAGGAGGCGGATCGCGAGGGACAGGGAGCGGGAAATTGGGGGGTAGCCGTTGGGAAGAAGGAGAAGGCGGGTCGGGTAGGGTGTAACGGGTCGCAGGCCGTTGGGCTGCTGGGTTGGCCCAGGGTTAAGAAAAAGAAATGAATTCGTTTAATTTTGTGTGGGCTGAGGAGTATTGCTGGGCTGGAGGATTTGGGCCAGATGGATTTAATCAAATGTTTTAATTTTATTTGATTTTCTTTTGGGCTGAGAGATGATGCTGGGCTGCAGGAAATTTAAGAGGAAAAATGGTGAGAACAGAGTGGGCCAGGCTGGGTTTAAAGAAAAAGGTTTTAAGCTATTTAAAGGAATGGGCTTGAGATTTTATTAAAAGAGAATGGTGTTGGCTGAGGGAATTAGTTGGAAAAGATATACTAGGGTTTTGAGTTTAAATAAAAACATGAAAAGATATGGGCATATATAAATTGAGGTTTATATAAATGGAACAAGAACATGAGGAATTGGGATTAGGGTCTGAGAAAGGAGAGGGGAAGAATTAGAATAGATTGGGAGATTTAAAATAATAAATAATTATAAATAAAATTTTATAGGTTAAAAGAAATACGGATATAGGCGTATATAAATGAACTAGTTTAAGGATGTGCTTATAGACTATCCAACTCTCACGTATATGATCGCCATCATACTGCTGGCAGTCAAGAAAGAATCCTATGGGCTCTATCAACATGTAATAGTGATCTGTAATGTCACCTGAAGCATGTACACGATGATAAAGACAAACCAGATAGCATACTATCATCTCGAGTAAGACTGTTCTACCGGTATAGGTCCTCCCTCAATCATTGCAATCATGTTCCTGTGATCCAATAATTGACTTGAGGGCACTATAGCCAACAATCTCCCACTTGTACTTAAGGCTAATTATTGCGGTATCGCATATTCACAGCCCGTATGATACCGAATACCCAACTTCTCCACTAATCAGCTTTACAAAGCTCGTTTGTAAAACTATTGCTTTCGAGAAATAGCCTCAGTGAGTGGATCCGCTCTAATGTTTCTTTCTATGTCTCTCTTTATCTCAAGTTCGCGGAGAAAGCCATTTCCCGAAATGAGCAATACCTGTCTTAGAATATATCTGGATATCTGATGGGACCTAGTTCAAAAATGAACTCCAAATCCAGTAAACTTCTTAGACTGTATCGTCAACTGAATTTAACCAGTATCTTGCGCCACGCCTCCCTCAGTATCTGCTTGGATCACCTGTCCAAACTACTGCCCCTCGTCAGAGGGAGAACTATAACTCCGACAGTCACTCTGTCATCCAGGTCACCTTGGAAGCCTGGAATGATAACCGTCTCCCGAATGAGACTGCCGTTACCAAATCCTTAGATCATTCACTTATGTTCTAAAACTGCTTCCGAACGTTTCTCCAGGATTGGATTAATATCAACTTATTGCAGCTAGTACAAAAACAACATCTAGTGTGGTACTTGACATCTCATGATTGACTCAATTGCCTAAGCAAGTGATATGCCAATCATGCACATCCATCTCCCCTTTAATCTATAAGACACCTTTAGAGAGGGTGACTCCATCACCTGCAGGTTCACTACCATGCAAGGAGTCGTCTATTGTAAAACACCTTTGGAATACTGTCTAAGTACCCGAATTGGGAAACTACCCAAATCTAGATCTGAAACCATAGATCTAGTAACCAGAATGCCTGATATAATGTCCATATCCTATGTGGAGGAACCACCGTGTGACAACCAAAGTATAACCGATCGTAGTATAGAACTTTCACTTCCTACAACGTGTATGTCATCCAAATACCAAGACATCACACCCTACTATCTTCTCAACAGATCCATCTCCTATTCTGATGAAGTCAAAGCCTATGATTGTCACTCAAAAATAGATGATCTATCTCTGCTATATTTGCTTTAGTTTATAAATAGACACAAGCTACTTGTCCACTACGCTTCCGCTGCTCCCACTGACTACGACAACCCTCTGGCAGAGTCATATACACATGCACTTCTAAAGCTAGTTTAGAACGACGCTATATTCATCCTCCTGCCGGGTCTCATAGTCTAGAACAGCAGTAGTGGAAAGTCTGGGTAAACAAGAACCTCCCTGTCACCGTCGTTGAGGATACCGGAGTACCTCTCGGGTGCCTGAGGTTACCGACCATATCTGCGGAGTGGCTAATGGAATGTCAAACCCAATTGAATCTTTAGGTCCTATTAAATTTTTAGTAATCATTTGCGGTTCTAGAATCACTTCCAGTTCTACCATACTCCCACTACTGTTTTCTGAAAAAGTCCATTTTACTAAAACTGTGGCGAGTCAAGAAAAATATCACTATTGATCTTCCAGATGGTAGAAAGTTAACCCTCGTCATAGCCTGGGTTAACCCATAAACTGCCATTACAGAAATGTGCCTTGAGTTATCCAGAGTCTGGTTTTAAGCATAAGCCAGACAACTCCATATACCTTAACATCGTTAAGATATGAACCATTTTATATTCAATATAGAAACAGAGGCACTGATTTAATTGGAACCAGATTCAAATCATGCAGCTGTCTCCAGTGCATGTCAACTAAATGGAGAGAGGCCGATTTGTTAGTTATATGTATGCCCTAGAGGCCATTACTGTACATGAGATGTATATTGTAGTGGATGTTGGGACATATATAGGTAGGACTTTCTTGCTCGACATGATAGTACGCTATCTGGTTGCTCTTTATCTTAACATGTACACTGACTGTCTCTCTATTACATGTTGATAAAACCCTTAGGATGTGTACTCGACTTGCAGTACTATGATGCAGATCATACTAGTGGGGCCTGGGTAGTCCATGAGTACATCTTTCAAGTTCCTAGTCGAGGGAATATTGAGACGGGGCATCGATATTCCAGAGTAGACTAGCGTATATCTTCTCGACCCATGAGATGGGCGATGGATGCTCCCATATCCATTGGTGTTCGACGTCAGAGATGGTATGCGGGTGCTCAGTAGTGACTGGGTACACTGAACGGACTCACCGAGAACTCCCAGATGGTATTATACCTTACGTCAGATGGCAGTTCTCTGGTGACACTGGTACAGCTTTGTCTGTTGACCCGAGATCGTCATAGAGTCTTGTGTGTCTCCCACTGTGCTTTGATTTCCACCCTACCACGGCTCTACTGAGTCGTGCAAACAGGTGGTTTTTGGGTACAGTCCCGATTCACATGGAGGTAATGAGTGATAGGTGGGGATTCGTCTCTCCCGGTATTGGGGGTTGATGTTGCGCTATGCCTGACTGGCCATAACTGGAAATCCCAAGCCAGGGTTCCAGTGATTTACTGGTAAGTGTTATCAGTAGTTTCACGCTTGTTGTGGACCTTACATCGGCATGACTTATCAAGCTACTGGGGTCTGACGTTTACCACCCCTAGGCGAGATATGCGACATATCAGACGAACAGACCGGACTGTGCGGTAAGTGTTACTGATTGTATTCGCAGGAGTGTGAGCAGGCTTGCTCATTGATCTTCTGATCGCTCAATACCCAGGTGGCCGTTACGTTTAGCAGACCGCTTGCGGCTTATGGGTGATTGATATGATCACCACCTACTGCCGGCGTATTGACGAGTCTTTAGAGTCCTACACAGAGGTTTCCTGGCTCAAGCGAAATGAAATAGGAGCGCATATGAGATATGTGTGGGACCGAGAATAATACCAGTATGTGATACTGTATTCTATTCTTGCGATTTGTATCATCGGACGGTTATATGAGATATAGTCGGGTTACCGAATCAAGTGTTGATTCGATACATTGATACACTAGGTATTAGTCGGTTATATGCAATATGACCGGATCGTTAAAACAAGTGTTGATTTAATGATTTAATGTATAATTATATATTTGATATATTACTTTACATTAACTAGTATTGGTTCACTTCAGATTGATTTTCTCACTTGACGTGCACAAGTTGTATATGTGATATATGTTTGTGCACTAGTTTGTATCATGATTGATGATACATGCAAACATAGGTGGGTGGGTGACATACACCATGTTAATTATAATTTAGGTTTTTATTTATCTTAATTATTCAAATTGGTGGCTTCTTTTGTCATGGCTTGAAGCTTCATCAAGCTTGAAGCAACTTTGACAAAGTCCACTCATTTTGTCTTGTTTAAGATATTCATTAACCAAACCATTATAATTAACTATGGTTTAGTCTCTACATAGGTTATCTCATCCATGGTTGCATTATGATAGACTTCACTTGATTATTCATTTTTGCATAATTCATATATTCTTTTCTTCTTCTTCTTCTTCTTCAAGAAGAAGAAAGCTTGCTAGAAAAATTTTCAAGTGAAGATTTAGAGTGAGAAATCTAAATCTAAAGTGAACCCATTTTCTATTTCATCATTCTCTACTACTTGCCATTTAGTTTAGGGTGTTCTCTTCACAAAGTTCATAACTTGGTGAAGATGGAGCTTGAGTTTGAGTCTCCTCGACGTAGATCATCTTCGGCCTCGAAGTCAACGACCTAGCCCGCTCATTTCTCCGAAGAAACAATCGCTAGAGTCCGGGATCCCGATGATCGCAGCGAAGGGACGTCAAAACGGAGCTTTAGAAGTGAAGGACCGGATCTACAAAGGTTGTAATTCCTTTCACTTGTAGTTAAAATGTTTAACTTGCTAGTTTTCGCATAATTTCTAGTATACGATCTTGTTTAGGGTTGTTCGACACGGCTATTTTTTTTGAATCGGGCATGGTTGATACCTTGTAGAACCTTGTTAGAGTGCCTAGGAACCCTACAGTGGTATCAGAGCCAAGCTAGAGCTTTACGCGAAATCTAGGCGAAGTTTAAAGTCCGATCGAACCCGTAAACACCGACGAATACCCTTCTCTGGACAATTTTCAAAACTGTGATTTTTTATGAATTAAAAATTCTCAGAAAATTAAGCAGGAAAAACTAAGAATTACTGTGAAGTACGGCCCACTGATTCGTCTATATGACCGCGGAACCGCGGCCCAAATTATGACTTAGTCCCTCATACTTCATATATTTATTCTTAGGTCCTTTCTTGTCAATTCTTTCTGGGAATTTTTTAATTCCACTCAAGTGTTGAGTTTTCTTAGGGTTGTATTGGGGACTCGTTGATTCGATCGGATAATTTAACTTTGTTTAGTTTTTCCGGGTAATTTTAGAACGTGTTAAAATGTTCGAACGGATATCAATAACTCACTTTTTCCCCGGCCGGAAAATTTCCAAGTGTTGGATTTTTCCGTAGTTTAAGAACGTTCTAAGTCGTACAAGTAACGCGATGGACCCTCTAGAAGACAACAAACCGTAACTCGATTATGTGACCGTCTTGAACTGCCTTTTGAACCTTGGGGTTTGGGGCGGTACGGCGTACCACATGCGAGGCGTTGGCTTGACCCTTCTACGGCTAGACCATTGGTACTGTGGCATGAAATGGATGTTTTTAAACTTATTTCAAGTGTTGTGCTATTTGGGAAAACTTGGGTGTTTGATTATTCGATCGGAAATTTTAACATTGTCTATTTATCTGGAATGTGATACAATATTTGGAATCCACAAGTAGTTATGAGATAACTAATTTGAATGTTATAAATCTAGCAGTTCGGTCTCATATGATCGGTTGCCACGGAATTTTGATGTGATCAAAAGTCCGTCGCAATCACGTAGCGTACACGGATACTCGCCGGGTAAACTTAATAAACAGCCACGCCCCATTACCCCGACCAAGTGACTGTAGGAGAACCCCGTAGCCAAAAGCATCCGTTCGGGTGCTCGCGGTAGCGGTGTTCCGCCTTAGTGCATTTCGTCGACGGCATCCAGGGGTGCGGCCGTCTACTAAAGTTTGCGACGAGCATTCGATCAGGATGTCGGGAATCTTGTTGAATTGCCCGACTTGGTATTGAAAAGTGTTTTCGATTTTGAGACTGAAATGCGGGGTTTATAATTGTTAGGCATGCGATGTCTAAGGAATTCATTTGGTTAGGCATGCGATGTCTATGAAGGTTGCGGATTCCAACTATTGTAGTTTTACACTTTCTTTTCTGCGACCGTAAGTGTAATATGTGATATCGCCGGTTTCGTTGCTATATGTCAACGACAATTGGGATGGGCATATTTACTTACGTTGATGACATGTGATGTTATGTGTTGCTGGATATGTTATATTGGATCGTCGTGTTTGAATAGCCGGTTTTTTTTTATGTGAGATGAGAGTTTTTCTTTTTCATTCATGTAAAATTCATTGTATGTAATATTCTTTTATTGGGGCACTTCCGGGCTGAGGATGATGTCACCATTGTATATTATTTACTTTTCCGCATTATGATAGACCCAAGGCGAGGAGCACAAGTAACCGGGTTCTAGGGTCTAGTGGGAGACCATCTCGAGGAGTCGAGTCCGGGTCTCCTAACTCTAGAATTGGTAGGGTTGCTTGCCGCTCTCATAGGGGTCTACGGGTGTGGGATTGGCTATTCATCACGACCGTGGAATCCGTGTTTTATATAGGCTCAAAATAAAATACGGACGTCCTAGTATATCCAATATTTCATATGTTGTTTTCTGCTGCGTTATCTGTGATGTGATCATGTGATATGTTCAGATAGATACTGTATATAGTATATATGATATATTGTATAGACGTTGCTTATGTTTTACACCCGCGCTAGCCCTGCTCCGCTCTGCCGTTAGTTACCTAACCTAACGGTGCAGACGGGACATCGAGGCGAATGCAGATGGCATAAGTGTACGTTGTATTTTTCTATGATGTTTAAGTGGACTTAAATGACGGGACATTCATTAATGAGATTAATGAAAGAAAATAAACCTAAAAAATTTTGTGGAATCGATTTTCAAAATTTAGGTAGCTCTAGTTATTGCTTTGCATAGCGGTGTTCCTTGTAGAACATCCAGGACCTTATTCGATAAGGAAAGAGCCGAGATCCCTTCACCGGGAGTGACCTCTTTAGCAATAACTAGCAGATGCTACAACTTTCAGTTTGTCTTTTGATTGCTTTTATAGTTCTTGTTTTGCATAGTGGTATTGTGAATATCCTGCACCTCATTCGACGAGGAAAGAGCCGAGATCCCTTCACCGGGAGTGACCTCTTTAGCGAAACTAGTAAAAGCCTAAAAAAACACTCCATTTAAAACCATTTGATTCTGCAGCGAGATCAAGTTCAAAGCGTTAAAGGTTTTCTTAAAAACCATCCGCAACCCTCCGTCATTTTAGGAAGTAGAGTACTTAGTATTCGTGCTGAGTTTGTTGACCATAGTCAAGGCACAGTGTACGGTAGCTAAGTGATGTCTTCTTACACCGCATATGATGCAATTAATTAGGACAGTCGCGTGACTTTGTTGACCTTAGTTAAGGGTCATGTGGGTGGGTCTAATTAATCACGGAATGACGGGTAGAACTTGACCTGTGCTAATGATTTGTTGACCATAGTTAAGGTCATAAGTGCTAGGGGTAAAAACCTTTATCGGAAGTTTCAAGTGTTGAAATTTGCAATGAGATTGCAAACCTTCTATGAGATAGTTGGATCCCGATACCCACTGCGAGTAATTGTTACTCCTGGGAGAGTTTTGCACTTTGCAATCAGCCAATCAAGTAGGTGTCTAGAAAGGTGTCAACGGGGTTACGCTCCTGGAAAAACGAGGTTTATTTTAAGTAGGTCCGTGCGAAAGCACGGGGAACCTCCCTCAAAGTACCGGCACTGGCCTGGCTGAAAGATTGGCGAACTTGTAGAGTGTAATTAATTCCGGATAGTCTTTCCTTTTAGGGTTTGAAGGAAGATTTGATAAAAACAGTGGGAGCCATCCTGATCTGATAAAATATATAACCAATCTAATCTTGCAAGAGCGCACGCAGAGTGTTTTCTTCTCTCTCTCTCTAGGTAGCAACCATGTCACGCCTTAATCAAGATAATAATATGGATGTATTGACCGAACCCGCTTGTTATACTGAGCTGGGGAACGTTGGTCCGGCTCCAACTTATAATTGTAATAAGACAGAGCAGGAAATTGGGGATTACCAGAATTCCCGTACCGCCCAAACGAAGAAAGTGCGTGATGATGCATCTTCTTCGGGTGTGTTCATTACATAGAACTGTTTCTCAGTATCCTTTACGTCCTGGGTATGAGATACCGGATCAGGATCCCACATATGTAATCTGTTACATGGGCTACAGAAAGGTAGAGAACTGAGAACGGGTGATAAGTTTCATGAGACAGAAAACGGTGCAAGTGTTGCAGCCAAGTCTGTTGGTCACTATCACCCTGTATTACCAGAATACATTGATTCTGAGCGAATGTTATTAGATACCGAACCTGATATACAACATCATATCAGTCTCTTTATTAGTAAAGAAATGATATAATTTTGTATTGTTGGATAATGTTTTGAACATTTCCTATATCAAGAGTTGATCGGTTCAGACACGTTATCTAAAAGCATTGACGTTCTAAATCAAACTACAGTTCTTAGTATACGGAACACACACGAAAGGAAGAGTTCAGAAATGAACGAATTCTTCTTGAGGCTTTGTAGACTAGGTCATATCAATGTGACCCGACTAGCTGAAGTTACGTTTAGATGCATATTTAAATTAGTTTGAATTTACATCTTGTGAAACTTGCCGGTCATGTCACAGAGATAAGATGACCACAGCTCCGTTTATTGGAAACAGAGAAAGAGTTAGTGAACTCTTGGGATTGATACATGCTGATGTATGAAGGTGCCCAGTCTACATATGCCAGGACTGATTCTTTGTACTTCCTTACATTCACTGATGATCGCTCAAGATTAGGACACATGTTCCTGTTGAAACACAAGTCCGAAACTTTTGAGATAATCACCGAATATAAGTTAGAAGTAGAGAACCAAAAACGGGTATGAGTATTGTAAGTGCACGGCGGCGCCCCGGCCGTCAATCCGACGCCGGAATGCGGAAACGAAACTTTTCTAAAAACTAGAAACCGGCACCACAGCGCACTATTAAACCCGGATCGGGCCATTAACCTACTCCTAGCAAACTAGAGAAAGGAAAGAGAAGCTATACCGAGCGATCCGTGTCCTTCGGTCTTCGGCCTCCACTCCGATCTCCTCGCGGAATCTCCGGTCTTCATCTCCTCGTCGGAACGCGCACCACATCGCCGGGTTCTTTTACAGGCTCCCACCTCTGGACCGAGGCAACTCGGGCGCGAAGTTGGCTAGCCGACGTATCCAAGGTTGAAGTAGAGAAGTGTAGAATGGTTTGTCTCTTTGGGATTGTGAAGTTGACATTTTATGTGGAGGTCAAGAAGGAACTTTGATACAAACATGAGATGAACATTTTCTCCACCACCAAAATAAATTCCCCTCTCCTCTCCCAAGTGGCCGGCCCTCTCAAAGAAAAAATGGTGGAGCTATATTTTGCAAGTGGAGAAAAAAGAATGATAATGAGAATAAAAGAATCACACTCAAGCCAAAATCAAATCCCATCCATTTTCTAATCTCATAAATGGAAAAGAGTTGATTCAAAAAGAATCAAATGATGCTAGTCAAATCATGAAGCCACATTTACAAAAGACACCCTCCACAAATGATAATTTGCACACTTGCAAATACCCCCTCCATTATAACAATCCGGCCGAGAAGAAACAAAGGAAAACTGGCCGGAACGGAATGCAAACTGGCAAATTCAGAAAACTGATCCCGTAATAAATTACAAGAAAACCCCGCGACTATATATACATACCCGCATTTATATTCCCACTGAATACAAATGCAAAGAGACAAAATCTACACTGTACAATACTAGGATCCGGCTTAAACCAAAGCCCGCTAGTATTATCCGTCCAATCATGATCCGTGCAATACCGCACGTATCTGATCGAACCCTGCCATATCTCCATACGGCCTCTACAGCGTTTCGCCCGAAACTTGAGAAAACGGTCTGTGGGGGACTCTAAAGACTCATCAATACTTTGGTTATGGATTTAACCACTAGCACGTCATAGGTATTAGCCTATACGTAACGGGCTACCAGGTATTGACCAAAAGGGACGTCGATGAGCGAACTCATCCTTACACCCTACTGAGCCTTTCAGTGACAATATCCGTACAGTCCAGTCTGTTCGTCTATGAACATCGCATGGCGGGCCTAGGGGGTTAGTAAAAGTCAGACCCCCAAAAGCGGTACAAGTCGTTTCGGAGTATAGCCCAGAACACCCTGAGATACTACTGGACTACCTACCAGTAAATCTCCTGCCTTAGCCAAGGACTTTCATGTACTGGCTCTCCTAGATACAGCGCAACCTCACCCCCAATACCGGGAGAGACGAACCCCTGCAGATCCGCTCACTGCCTCTATATGGCTCGGGACTGTACCCAACTAAAACCTGTTTGCACGTTTCCTTTGAGCGTGGTAAGGTAGTAATCAAAGCACAGTGGGAACTCACACGAGACAAATGACGATCTCAGGTCGATGAACTAACCTGTACACATGTCACTAGGGAACTGCTATCTGAGGTCTGGTATAATCCCAACTAGCATGTTCCCGGCGAGTCCTGTCCGGTGTACTCATAACCCAATGAGCACCTGTATACATCTTAGGTGAACCAACTGACACCAATGGCTTGTGAGACCGACCACCGCCCCTCATCGGGGTCTCGACTGTATACACTAGTCTACTCTGGAGTATCGATGCCCTATCTCGAAACTCCCACAACTAGGGACCTTTTAAGGATGTGCTTATAGACCCCAACTCCCACGTATATGATCGCCCTCATACTGCTGGAAGTCAAGCAAGAATCCTAGGGGCTCTATCAACGTGCAATAGTGATAAGTAATGTCACCTAAAGCAGTACACGATGATAAAGATAAACCAGATAGCTTACTATCATCTTGAGTAAGACTGTCCTACCGGCAAAGGTCCTCCCTCAATCATTGCAATCACGTGCCTGTGATCCAATAATTGACTCTGAGGGCACTTTCTCCAACAATCTCCCACTTGCACTCAAGGCTAATTATTGCGATGCCGCATACTCATAGCCCGTGTGATACCGAACACCCAACTCCTCTACTAGTCAGTCTCACAAAGCTCGTTTGCAAAACTATTGCGTTCGAGGAATAGCCTCAGTGAATGGATCCGCTGTGATGTTTCTTTCTATGTCTCTCTTTATCTCAAGTTCGCGGAGAAACCCATCTCCCGAAATGAGCAATACCTGTCTTAGAATATGTTTGGATGTCTGATGGGACCTAGTTCATAAGTTAACTCCAAATCCAAACTTCTTAGACTGTATCGTCAACTGAACTTAATCAGTATCCTACACCATCCTTCCCTCAGTATCCGCCTGGACCACCTGTCCAAAATACTGCCCCTCGTCAGAGGGAAAACTATAACTCTGACAGCCACTCTATCATCCAGGTCACCCTTGAAGCCTGGAATGATAACTGTCACCCAAATGAGGTTGTCGTTATCATATTCGTAGAACATTAACTTATGTTCTAAAACTACTTACGAATGTTTCTCCAGGATTGGATCAATATCAACTTATTGTATCTACTGCAAAAACAACATCTGGTGTAGTACTTGACATCTCATGATTGACTCAATTGCCTAAGCAAGTGATCCGCCAATCATGCACATCCCTCTCCACTTTAGTCTATAAGACACCTTAAGAGAGGGTGACTCCATCACCTGCAGGTACACCACCATGCCAGGAGTCGTCCATTCTAAATACCTTTAGAATGCTGTCAAGTACCCAGATTGGGAAACCACCCAAATCTAGATCTATAGATCTAGTAACCAGAATGTCGTGATATTATATCCAAGTCCCATGTGGAGAAACCACTGTGTGACAACCAAAGTATAACCGATCGTAGTATAGGAATATCACTTCCTACTCCGTGTATGTCATCCAAATACCAGGACATCACACCCTACTACCTTCTTAACAGATCCATCCCCCATTCTGATGAAGTCAAACCTATGACTGTCATATCAGAAATAGATGATCTATCTCCGCTGTATCTGCTTTAGTCTATAAATAGACATAAGCCACTTGTCCACCAATGCTTCCACTGCTCCCACTTAGTACGATAACCCTCTGGCAGAGTCATATACGCGTGAACTTCTAAAGCTAGTTTAGAATGACGCTATACTCATCCTCCTGCCGGGTCTCACAGTCTAGAACAACAGAAATGGCAAGTCTGGGTAAACAAGAACCTCCCTGCCACCGTCCATGAGCATACCGAAGTACCTCTCGAGCGCCTGAGGTTACCCACCATATCTGCGGAGTGGCTAATGGAATATCAAACCAGATTGAATCTTTAGGTTCTTATCAAATCTTCAGTAATCGTTTGCGGTTCTGGAATGATAGTGTCTATGCCCTAGAGGCCATTACTGTATCATACTAGCTTGTATATTACTTGATGGAAGCTTCGGATATTCACAGTTGTATAGACAATCTTGCTCAAAATGGTAGTATGCTACTTGGTTTGTCTCTACTTCAATATGTGTGATCGCACGCTGAAAGCGTGTCGGATGTTCAAAGTTCTAAAGTTAACCGCAATCAAGACGGTGTCGCTATGCAGCTAGCCGGTTGAGCACGGGTCGGTCCACAGGGAGATGGTGTTATCTTACCTTCTTGTCTTAGACGAGTCAATAAAGAATCTGTATGAGTTTGATTCTAACCTATGTGTTTATTTGCAAGTATGAAGTTGTTAAGAAAAGATACGAGATTATAAGCTAAAGATATCCGTACTCGAAACCTTTGAGCCGAGTCTTGACCAATTGAAGCTAGAGCAATCGGCAACAACGTGGATTAGGGGATTTAAGCGCGGTATTCGTG
This sequence comes from Agapanthus africanus, assembly GCA_030015575.1. Lineage (NCBI taxonomy): Eukaryota > Viridiplantae > Streptophyta > Magnoliopsida > Asparagales > Amaryllidaceae > Agapanthus > Agapanthus africanus. The sequence continues at coordinate 222,413,289 of CM057340.1, forward strand.
GAATCCGGCTTATTTACCCTTGTCCTTCCGTTCTTGTCTCTTGCTTTCGCCTCCGGCCAAACCGAACGCAACCGGTCGCGGTTAGGAATCACCGTTACCTTGTCAGGGTAGGGTGCCTAACGGAGCGCTTGCGTATGGTTTGGGCGGAGTTCAAATGGAAAATAACGGGAAAAGGAATTGGCAAAGAAATGTTAACTTATAATACCGTATTTCTTCTTAACAATAATAATTACATTCATTCACAAGAAAGAACCAAAAAGAGAGAACAAAAAGAAAAGAACAAAGAAAAGAAAAGATACAAGTAATTAAAGTACATGGAATAAAATTGCAAGTAAGTAAAGCAAGAATGAAAAATGCAAGTAATAAATAAGCAAATAAAAAGAACAAGAAACTAGAACTCAATACAAGCATGTGATCAATAGCCAACCCTTAAACTTGCAAGCTCAATCAAGAGGTTGCAAGATCAAGGGAAGGGTAGAGAACGCATGTGAAGTGAAGAACTAGTCCCGTAAGAAAATACGACCCTTGAGATCAATAACTAACCCTTAACCATTCAAGCTCAATGAAGAGGTTGAATGATCAAGAGAAAGCAAGAATCTCAAGGGGGAGCGAAACTAACAAGAAAGATAAAAAACCCTCATCTTCATTAATTTTCCACTCAAAAAGCTCTCACTACAATTTTAATGGAGAAAGAATGAAGAAGAAGAAGAAGAAGAACAAAACTACACAAAAAGAGGCTAAAGAAAAGCTCCCTTAGTTTGGCTCAGATCTGCTGTATTTATAGGCAGGGAATGGGAACTCTAGGGCAACCATCAGACCATAGACACAATTACCAAACAGCCCCCAAAAGTTCACAGAGAGAGGACACAGTACGGCCGCGTTTCCGCGGCCAATACCCCATATTGGACGCGGAAACGCGGCCATGTGGTGGAGTCAGGTCGTCAACTTTTGTGGCTTTCCCTGTTTTGATGTTTCCTCGTGTTTGAAAACTTCAAAATGAATAAAAGTCCTCCAGAATATCTGCAGATTCCAACTCCAAGATTGCATTATCTTTTCTTTACTTTTGACTTTATCTCCCTCGAGCTCCGCGCACCCATTGATTCTTGTGCAGCCCCCTCGTGCTCTGTGCTTGTCCCAGACACGAATGACTACTGTCACATGTCTTGTATCGGGAACCGGTACTCGGCACTGGACGGATATGGATGACCGGAACCCGGCTTTTATCTGCTGTCGACAGATGTTCTGCATTTGGTGTAACTGTGGAGATTTTGTCTTGATTTGCAATATTTGGACTGAAAACCTGTACTCTGTAAACATGTAACAAACACGGATTAAAAGCACCTACCTATACACAACCGAGCGTAAGAATGGGCGGTATAAAATGCAGTATTCTGTGATGAACAAATACCCCCAAACTTAACTTTTGCTCGTCCCGAGCAAAACCAATTATTCACAAAAATAAAATCCTAACCGCACTTTCTCAGGGAACACGATTGCACTGAGCGCGTGCAACAAGCCGTTAAACCACTAGGTGTCCCTAGTAGGAGGAGTGTTGTCTCCTGAGGGTTTTCAGCGGATACTACCCACAAAATCCGGTCAAGTTGATTTTGTAAAATAACTAAGATTCAAACCCTAAAGTTTTGTTTTAGAAAATATCAATTCTATAATCCTAAGTCTAGACCATCGAACCTTTATTTTTCACACCTTGCTTCTTATTTAACTACAGATTTTATATGTCTTTACGTGTAGTGCAAATAGTGTCGTTAAGTTCCAGAAGGATCGATTAAAGTCATCATGTCGCATAAAAAAGCCCAGATAACAATTTTAAAAGGATCACATAAGTTTTATAAAGAGTTAAGCATTTTTCAAGTTTCGTTTTCCAGTAAGGTTTCAACTTCAGAATTTCTATCTTCCTTAACAGGAAACTGAGTCGTATTTTTCACTCCACCTTTTTCTTGTTTTCATTTCATACACACCTCTGTGAACGTGCAATAGTCTTTATCATAGAATAAAACCTTCATATCTCCGTTAATTTTTTTTTATAAAAGCCTGTCTTTTATCAAGATTATTCTCACACAAAGAACCGTTAGGAATTTTAACTCGGAGAGAACACTTGCTTGACTTTGTTTTAAACTGGACTTTCTAGGCTTCTTAGCGAGCTTTGGGCCAATGCACCTAAACCAGTTGGTTTTAGGGCATTAGGTGTAGAAACACCCCAGCGGACTTAATTACTCAAGTTACCTAGGTCCAAAAACAAAAGACAGTTTGACGTGAAAATCAGATGATTTAATACGAACGGAGATATAACCGGCAGTTCAATTATTTTTTGGATAAAAGACGTGTTTAGTGGGTTTGGTGTGTAATCATTCCAATCAAGTTTCCGATGGGTTATTTTTCAGACTTAGCTCCAATTACGGCATCAATAACATTCCTTCATATTCGCTTTACTTCATAAACTATTCTTGACATTACTTATTTCAGAACAAACCTATTTGATCCTCAGAAAATCATTTATCTGTTTAAAAGTTTAAACATGAAAGACTTGTCATCTAATTCCCAAAATTCACGACACGTGTAGTGTGATGTAAAGACGTATATCAGCTATAGTTAACATCAAAGGAGAGTTATCTTTCAGGTTTTCAAAATCCAAACATAAGATCTAGTTATTCCTATTTTTTCAAACAAAAACCGTCGAAATGTTGAATCAAAGTTCTTTCACAAGCTAACTTGACAAGAAAGTTTTTATATTTTTAGAAAATTTTCTGATTTTTATGGATTTTTAATAAGGTATGCAAATGCAAAATATACAAATGAATGCGAAGGAAGAAAGCTTACCGAGCACACCCCCAAACTTAAACTTGACAGTGCCCTCACTGTCAGGCTACACCAAGAGGGTCAAAATTGTCGGCGCTCCCTAGAAGCAAATTATATACAAAACAAAAAGGAAAACAAAAAATATATACAAAAAAGGTGTCCCCCCCAAACTTAAGTAAAACAGTGTTTCCACTGTTAAGCGTTGAAATTCAGGATTAGGGGGGGAAGAACAGTATCAAGCTATACAAGGCCTTACACAGGCCAAAAGTTAGTACCAACCATTCAAAGATTTTATCTCGATAAAGCAGTGGCTGGTGAAAGAAGGCGTAGAGAAAAGAGATGGAGAATACGCGAGACCGTATGGAGATAGAAGTGGTATAAGGTCTCGGTATATGAGAGGAAGAAGAATGGCGGAAGGGAAAAAGAAGTGGAATACGAACTTGAGGGTGCAAATGGAGTAAATAGATTAGCACAATTTGTGATGACCGATGTGTGAAAAGTGATTGTGCTAATATATTTATCTGTCGAGAAATGGGGTCAAATCCCTCAGGATTCGTGAGAAACCATGGGTACGCCGAACTTGGTAAACCAGACATATGAAATGAAAGTGAGACAGGTTCTTGCAAGGTCGGAACGATGGAAAGGATGGAGGGAAGTGGTTGAGGAAGGGTATCGGTTAAGGGTTCTGGAGGGTGTACACAGTCAGTGAAAGGAACAGGATGAATTGGAAAATCCGACTCATCATCTAGAACTGTTTCATCCTCAAAAATATCCTCAAAATTCTCCTCAAAATTTAGCACATCCATGCACTTCTCTTCAAATTCCGGACGCATATGGGGTTCGGGAAAAACATTTAATGACTCGGGATGATGATTTGAAGAGACAAACTCAGCCAAATCTACGGGTTCATCATCCAAAATATTCCCGGCGGCAATATCCTTAATCAAGTGAAAATCAAAATTCTCTGACACCTCATCAAAAGCATAGATATCAATCGATTCAGGTTCTAAAGTGGAGGTGTAGAGGTCAAAAGTTTTGGGATTGGTTTCACTTGGAAGGGACCCTTCACAATCAGGTAAATCAAACACTACAAAGTCGCACAACTCATTAATCATTCTATCTTCAATTGATAAAGCATGTGGGACACTCGATAGACTTTCAAAACAGGAGTTGTGGGATTCAATTTGGGACGGGTAGGTTTGATTTGGAAGGGGGTACATCTCACTCTCTCCACTCAAATTCACAGCCTGTCCTGCCGCCTCATCATACATTGAAAAATTTGGAGCTAGTTGAAAACTAGCTACCGGATTACTAGGTTGTATGAGGGCGGCCATGGACGCATTCAAATCCATCATTTGCTGGCTTGACGCTACCCTAAAGTCTTCCAACGACTGTTCCAGACTAGACATGGGTTGTGAAGGGGTTTCAGTAAAAGATTCAAAGTTGTTTGGATACTGAAAACTCCCAAACGGCGGTTCTGAAGCAATGTCTAGGGAAGGTGCAAAAGTAGGGTAGGATTGGTAGGAATGGAATGGCTGGACAGGAGTAGGATCAACATTTGGATAAGAAGGTGAATGGAACTGTTGATCCCAAGAATTTGAAGTGGTGAAATGAGTGAAAGATCGGCTACGGGATTGTTCAATTCGTTCAGCAAGAGACATTGGTCTCGGGTTTACAACTGGACTTTCAAAAGGTGTATCAACGCAAGAAGGGGTGAATGTTTGAAACGGTTGGTACGAAGTGGATTGCGGGGTCCAGTTGTTCGTCCAAGATGCGTCTATCCGATCTTTCAAAGAAATTTTTGGCATGGAGGGGTCGTTTGAAGTTCGACCAAAACAAGAACCGTATGAAGTAATGTCTGGTTGTGGGTACCAAAGTTCGGCAAGAGTTTTTCGAGGTGGGGTACCCATGATATGAAGAGAGAGAAAGAAAGGTAGAGAAAAGGAGGGGAAAAAGAATGTCATATTTTTTTTTTTTTAGTTTATATATTAACAAAAGAAAAAAAACAATATGGACAAAAACAATCACGACACAAAAATACCACACACCTAATCGTTCTAGGGTTCACCTAGGTCAACTAGACCTGCTCCAGAACTTGATTGTCGAAGTAAAACTGTGTCGAGAAACGGGCTCAAGATACACTGATCACGAGGCCAGGTAAGTGCAGAGATAAGGGGAGGTTTTCCAACGCTTTCGCGAAGTTCCTTAATTAAATAACCCTTTCTCTTTTGGCGGTTTCGCCGTTAACACTTTCCTAGACACCCCGTAAACAATATACCGTTAAGCAAGGTTCTAAACACAGTCAACTTCTCCTAGTGAGCGCGAAGTCCTTAAGGCTTAAAGTCTAGTTTCTTTTAAATTTTTGTGCGGGTAAACGTTATGCTCAAGTTCGTGATTTGTGGGCCACGGAAAAGGTGATGAAATCCTTTACCGTATGTTGTGGGGTTCGCTTGCCCTTAAGTCCGTATTAATGTATGCAATGCGCAATTCAAAAAATTCTATAAAGAATCAAACAATCGTTTTTTAGTTTAAGCGCGGCGCTGCAACAAATACGGGTTAGTCAATTTTTTTGCGTTTGCTAGCGAACTTGCAAAGAATCCTGCAAAGAATAGTACATTGGAAGCGTCGGATTTGAGAAGAAGGTGTTAGTAAAGTACGTACCGTTAAGTTTTGGGTTAGGAAACCCCCGTTGAATCAAATCCGGTAAGCTTGAAAGGTTCGCTTGCGCGGGTCAAACTACCCGGATCTTTGGCACTGTACTTTGCAAACACCTTAGCCTTGAATGTACACTTTGCTCCCCACAATCGCAGTTTGCAAATCCGCAAAAATCTGCACTCTTGCCTACAAAAATGATCAAAAAAAACAAAAAGAATATTATTTTTCTTTTATTTATTATTTTTTTTAAATATATACAAAAAGAATATTAACCCGAATAACAAGAAAGAAAATACGCTACCGTCTCCCCGGCAACGGCGCCATTTGATCGCACGCTGAAAGCGTGTCGGATGTTCAAAGTTCTAAAGTTAACCGCAATCAAGACGGTGTCGCTATGCAGCTAGCCGGTTGAGCACGGGTCGGTCCATAGGGAGATGGTGTTATCTTACCTTCTTGTCTTAGACGAGTCAATAAAGAATCTGTATGAGTTTGATTCTAACCTATGTGTTTATTTGCAAGTATGAAGTTGTTAAGAAAAGATACGAGATTATAAGCTAAAGAAATCCGTACTCGAAACCTTTGAGCCGAGTCTTGACCAATTGAAGCTAGAGCAATCGGCAACAACGTGGATTAGGGGATTTAAGCGCGGTATTCGTGGAATCCGGCTTATTTACCCTTGTCCTTCCGTTCTTGTCTCTTGCTTTCGCCTCCGGCCAAACCGAACGCAACCGGTCGCGGTTAGGAATCACCGTTACCTTGTCAGGGTAGGGTGCCTAACGGAGCGCTTGCGTATGGTTTGGGCGGAGTTCAAATGGAAAATAACGGGAAAAGGAATTGGCAAAGAAATGTTAACTTATAATACCGTATTTCTTCTTAACAATAATAATTACATTCATTCACAAGAAAGAACCAAAAAGATAGAACAAAAAGAAAAGAACAAAGAAAAGAAAAGATACAAGTAATTAAAGTACATGGAATAAAATTGCAAGTAAGTAAAGCAAGAATGAAAAATGCAAGTAATAAATAAGCAAATAAAAAGAACAAGAAACTAGAACTCAAGACAAGCATGTGATCAATAGCCAACCCTTAAACTTGCAAGCTCAATCAAGAGGTTGCAAGATCAAGGGAAGGGTAGAGAACGCATGTGAAGTGAAGAACTAGTCCCGTGAGAAAATACGACCCTTGAGATCAATAACTAACCCTTAACCATTCAAGCTCAATGAAGAGGTTGAATGATCAAGAGAAAGCAAGAATCTCAAGGGGGAGCGAAACTAACAAGAAAGATAAAAAACCCTCATCTTCATTAATTTTCCACTCAAAAAGCTCTCACTACAATTTTAATGGAGAAAGAATGAAGAAGAAGAAGAAGAAGAACAAAACTACACAAAAAAGAGGCTAAAGAAAAGCTCCCTTGGTTTGGCTCAGATCTGCTGTATTTATAGGCAGGGAATGGGAACTCTAGGGCAACCATCAGACCATAGACACAATTACCAAACAGCCCCCAAAAGTTCACAGAGAGAGGACACAGTACGGCCGCGTTTCCGCGGCCAATACCCCATATTGGCCGCGGAAACGCGGCCATGTGGTGGAGTCAGGTCGTCAACTTTTGTGGCTTTCCCTGTTTTGATGTTTCCTCGTGTTTGAAAACTTCAAAATGAATAAAAGTCCTCCAGAATATCTGCAGATTCCAACTCCAAGATTGCATTATCTTTTCTTTACTTTTGACTTTATCTCCCTCGAGCTCCGCGCACCCATTGATTCTTGTGCAGCCCCCTCGTGCTCTGTGCTTGTCCCAGACACGAATAACTACTGTCACATGTCTTGTATTGGGAACCCGTACTCGGCACTGGACGGATATGGATGACCGGAACCCGGCTTTTATCTGCTGTCGACAGATGTTCTGCATTTGGTGTAACTGTGGAGATTTTGTCTTGATTTGCAATATTTGGACTGAAAACCTGTACTCTGTAAACATGTAACAAACACGGATTAAAAGCACTTACCTATAAACAACCGAGCGTAAGAATGGGCGGTATAAAATGCAGTATTCTGTGATGAACAATGTGCATGTGTTTATTTTAGCATATCGCTTATATACATATTAGTAGAGCCCTTAGGATCTTTGCTTGATTACCAGCGTTGTGATGGCGCTCACACTCGTGGGGGCTGGGTAATCCATAAGCACATCCTTATACAGGTCCCTAGTCGTAGGACTATCGAGACAGGGCATCGATACTCCGGAGTAGACTAGCGTATGCGCTTCTCATCCCAGCGAGGGAGACGGTCTGTCCCACAGCCGTCAGTACGTCGTACTTGAGATAGTATGCGGGTGCTCGTTAGGTTACGAGTACACTGGACAGGACTCGTCGGGAACTGTTGGTTGGTATTATACTTATCGTCAGTTATCAGTTCCCAGGTGACATGAGTACAGCTTAGTCCGCCGACTTGACACTGTCACTTCGCCTCGAGTGTGTTCCCACTGTACTTAGATCACTACCCTACCACGGCTCAAAGGAGTCATGCAAACAGGTAGTAGTTGGGTGCAGTCCCGAAGCACTTGGAAGCAGTGACAGTTAGACAGGATTCGTCTCTCCCGGTATTAGGGTTTGACATCGCGCTGTGTCTTGGAGAGCCATTACACAAGTAGTCCCTGGCCAGGGCAAGCGAGATATACTGGTAGGTTTCCAGTGTTATCTCAGGGTGTTCTGGGCTACACTCCGACACGACTTGTACCGCTATAAGGGGACTGACGTTCACCTCCCCCTAGGCCCGCCATGCGATGTATCAGACGAACAGACCGGACTGTACGGAGATTGTCACATACAGGCTCAGTAGGAGTTCGGATGCGTTTACCTCATTGGCCTTCTTATCGACATCTACCTGGGGACCGTTACGTACAGCTAGTGCCGCTTGCGGTCTGTGGTTAAACCCACTACCAGCGTAGTGTTGAGTCTTTAGAGTCCCACACAGAGAGTTTCCCTGCACTGAGCGAAACGTGTAGAGGCCGTATGGTTTTACGGCAGGGCTACGATCACTTACGTGCACTTGTGTGTGTATGCTGTTCGGGCAGGCAATACTAGTAGGCTTTGGTTTAAGCCAGATCCTGGTATTGCATAGATGGATTTGATTTTTCTTCTGTGCATTCGCATTCTACGGAATGCGGATGCAGGTGTGTATGCACAGTTTTGAGGAACGATGAAGGAGGAGGTGCCCCATTAGGGTTTTGGCAGTTGGCTCGGCCAAAACTGTAATGTGGCACACTCATTAGGGTTTTGACAATTCGTTTGGTCAAAACCGTTATGAGTCGGAGACATTGTTTACTAATCCTTTTAGTGATAGATTAGTGATGGCTAATTGCATTGACCATTTGACTACTTAGACCTCTCTTGACTTTGTTGACCCGTTGACCGTGTTGACCATTGACCGTCAAGAGGGATCTACACTTTTCTTTCATTTTATTTATAATTCTTGAGTTATGATAATGGTCAATTCAATATGCCATCAACTTTATCATGATAGGATTAGTAATGATGAGATTAGTGTATTATTGCAACCATGGTTCATTTAATTTGGCCTAATCTTTTTCATTATTCCATTCTCATTTTCTCTCTTGGAATGAGAAGAAAAGAAAAGCTCCATGGTTGCTAAACTTTCTCCTTCTTCTTTCTCCTCTTGATCTCTTCTTTTGATCTCATGTGTTGAGAGAAAAAGAATCCACATAGACAAACACTTCCATCTTTCTCTTCTACACAACCTAAGGCATTTAGATTGGCAATCTCTTTGCCCTAGTTGCCTTGGCTTGAGGCGAAGCTTAGTGTACAACTCTCGGGTGGATCGTCTTCGACTCAAGAAGGCCGCGGAGGTGCCTAAGGTCCGGATCGACGCTTGGAGCTTGGATGGACGAGTGGGACAGCGGAACGAAGACCCGAAGGACCAGTTCCGTGAGGTATACTTTCTACAGCATAGTAGCTAAAACCTCTAAGTGTCTACTGGTTTCTAGTTTAGCCAAGATCCTTGCTTTTGAGTCCATGTTGCCTTGCGCCAAATCATTGTTTTTCGTCGTTTCCACCTTCCCGTAAGAACCGGGGTGAGCAACGTAGACTTACAGTGGTATCAGAGCCTAGCTAAACGTAAACTAGTAAGTTAGCAAAGTGTTTAGAATATCGATCGGAAAAAAGTCGTAAAACACGTCCGCAAAACCTCATGTTTCTGTCGATTTTTTTACTGCTCTAAAAGTGATTTAAAATATATGAAAAATCGTGTCAGGGTTTTGTGAAAACACTGCTGAAAAACGATACAGCAAATCGATCAAACGACCGCGGTTCCGCGGCAAAGACATGCTCATTGCCGCGGTTCCGTCGCCGTTTTGACTCGGCACTGGATCGGATTTTGTGCAGTATTTTAGTTTGTCTGTTTTGAGATTTTTGATACATGTTTTTTCCACCCAGAATTTCCAGAGAGCATATTGACTTTTGAGGTGGTTAAAAATCTGTATTTTGATCGATATTCCGTACTCTTTGGCTAATGAATATTATCTGTGATGTGATATATATATTGAACGTCCGCTAATCGCTATACGTCGATTAGTGGGGGTTATACATATCTGTGATCTGTAATGTTGTTGGTTTGTGTAAATGAACTCGGTGGATTGTCGCGGATGAATAGCCGGGAATGGGTGTGAGATGAGAGTTTCTTTTTCTTTCATTCATTGTAAAAGTTGTAAATTGATGTAATATTATTTGTTTCGCCGCACAACCGTGTCGGGGTTGTAGCCGTCATTGTATAATTTCTTTTTACTATTTTTGCTCCTAGGATAGACCCAAGGTGGGGTGAACAAACTACCGGGTATCTCGAAGTGCCGAGTGGCCTACTCACGGTGTTGAGGGAGGTTGCTTCGCTTCGGGTACTTGGCGGGTAGTTTGCCGCACCCGTAGGGGTCTAGGGTGGGGTTTGGCTATTCATCGCGACCGTGTAATCCGTTTTTCGTTGCAGGCTCGAACGAATCGCGGATTCTTAGTATATCCAAAGTGTCCATCTGTGATCTGTAATGGCTATCATTGCTATATATCTATATATGAGATCTATTTAGGCATTGCTTATGTTTTCCAGCCGCGCTAGCCCAGCCCCCGCTCTGTCGTTAGTTAAGTAACCTAATGGGTGATGACGGGGCCCCGTGGCGAATGCGAATGGCATAAGCGTACGTCATATTTTGGTTGTTTTCTGCAATGGTAGGATTAAATGATGGGACGCATTAAAAGAACTAATGCAAGAAAATAGACCAAGTAAAAGTCGTTGGAACACTTTCAAAACTACTCGGTTCTTTTTCAAAAACCAGCATTTTAAACGCGGAGCTTGAACCACTCCTTTTAAAAGCTATCTCGTTCCATCGATTATATCAAGTTCACTACGTTCACAGTTTCGCCAAAACCATTCGTAGCCCTCCGTCATTTCGTATGGATATTCAATAGTATTCAAGCTATGTTTGTTGACCTTCGTCAAGGCATAGTGATTGGTAGCTGTTGAGTGTTCATATGTAGCATAAATAGATGCGTTGGTTTGGGACAGTCGTATTACCTTGTTGACCTTCGTCAAGGGTATGTTCGGGTGGGTTCAAATTAACCTGGAAAATGACGGGTAGAACTTGACATGTGACTTATGATTTGTTGACCTTCGTCAAGGTCATAAGAGCATAGGGCAAAAATCCACATCGGGAGTTTCATAAGTACTGAAACTTGCTAGCGCTGCATACCATTTGGAGTGTGATGATTCCGGTCGGACTCCTTCAGTTTTATCATGCGATGATATTTGGATCCCGATCCTACTGTGAGTATATGCTACTCCTCGGGAAAGTTCTTACTTAACGATCAATGCTATAAACCTAGTAGGTGTCTAGAAAGGTGTTAGCGGGGCTACGCCCACAGGGAAAAGAGGTTACTTAATTAAGGAACTTCGCGAAAGCGTTGGAAAACCTCCTTCGAAGTACCGACACTGGCCTGGCTGAACGGTTAAGCAAGTAATGTACGGTGAGATTCATCCTGACTAATTCTTTCTTTATGGTTTGGGATGGGATTCGAGAGACAGTGGGAGCCATCCAGTTTAGATAAATTAAAAACCAATCTAAACTTGCAAGAGCATCATGCTGAGTGTTTTCTTATCTCTCTCTTAATTGCAGCGACCCAATGACTGCACCTAGGTTACATCTAGATAATAAAACAACTGAATCTGACTGTTATGACTGGCAAAGGTCTGTCCAGATGTACATTGCCCATGACGAGCTGGGACACCTCTTGACTGATCCAACCCCTGCCGTCTCAGGTCCAGTTTCCCCTGTCACGGATATTGATATCCGTAGGACATCGGAAGAAGACTGTGCGAAAGCCAAGTGCCTCGTGTTAGCCTAAGTTGATTGTATATACCAGAGGCAGCACGAGAAGATGGACTCAGCTTCTATCTTCCTCCATAACAAAGTTTTATATGGAGAGCAATCTCGTATCGCAAGATATGAGACCTCGAACGAATTGCTTCCAGCGAGATTGGCTATCGGGTCATCTGTAGGGGGCAACGTCCTTACAGAGACCAGCTCTTTTGAGCTCTCGGACCTGAAGACCACGTTGAAGAACAGGTCAGATGCTGACTTAGTTCAACAGTCTTTACCTACTACTCTGAAGGAAACCAGGGAAGTAGAAAGAAAGGGAAGGGCAGAAGTTTCGAGACTGGATGTAGTAAAAGAGGGATGTTCCTATTGTAACGGGAATGAACATGGGCAGAAGGATTGCAGGGCTTGCAAAGCCAGTAGCCAGAATTCGAAGCATGTTGTGGCTTCGGCTTCGGGTGTGTTTGTAATAGAGAACTGTATATCAGTTAACCCTACTTCCTTGGTATTGGATACCGGATCAGGATCTCATATGTGTAATTCGTTACAGGTTATGAGAAACCGTAGGGTTATCAGGAAAGGTGATATGACTCTCAGGGTTGCTAACGGAATGAGCATGTATGCTGAATCCGTAGGGGAATATCATCTAGGACTGACAACTGGGCAAATATTGATTCTGCGTAACTGTTTTTATGTACCAGGTGCGACTTGTAATATCATATCTGTTAGTTATATGTATGCCCTAGAAGCCATTACTGTACATTGGATGTATATTGTAGTGGATGCTGGGATATATATAGGTAGGACTTTCTTGCTCGATATGATAGTACGCTATATGGTTGCTCTTTATCTTAACATGTATACTTTCTGTCTCTCTGTTACATGTTGATAAAGACCTTAGGATGTGTACTCGACTTCCAGAACTATGATGTAGATCATACTAGTGGGGCCTGGGTAGTCCATGAGTACATCCTTTAATGTTCCTAGTCGTGGGAATATCGAGACGGGGCATCGATATTCCAGAGTAGACTAGCGTATATCTTCTCGACCCATGTGATGGGCGATGGATGATCCCATATCCATTGGTGTTTGACATTAGAGATGGTATGCGGGTGCTCAGTGGTGACTGAGTACACTGAACGGACTCGCCGAGAACTTCCAGATGGTATTATACCTCAAGTAAGATGGCAGTTCTCTGGTGACACTGGTATAGCTTAGTCTGTTGACCCGAGATCGTCATAGAGTCTTGTGTGTCTCCCACTGTTCTTTGATTTCCACCCTACCATGGCTCTACTGAGTCGTGCAAACATGTGGTTTTTGGGTACAGCCCCGATTCACATGGAGGCAATGAGCGATAGGAGGGGATTCGTCTCTCCCGGTATTGAGGGTTGATGTTGCGCTATGCACGACTGGCCATAACAGGAAATCCCTGGCCAGGGTTGCAGTGATATACTGGTAAGAGTTATCAGTAGTTTCACGATTGTTATGGACCTCACGTCGGCATGACTTATCGAGCTATTGAGGTCTGACGTTTACCACCACTAGGCGAGATATGCGACATATCAGACGAACAGACCGGACTGTACGGTAAGTGTTACTGGTTGGATTCACAGCAGTGTGAGCGGGCTTGCTCGTCGATCTTCTGATCACTCAATACCCAGGTGGCCGTTACGTTTAGCAGACCGCTTGCGGCTTGTGGGTGTCTGATATGATCATCACCTGCTGCCGGCGTATTGACGAGTCTTTAGAGTCCTACACAGAGGTTTCCTGGCTCAAGCGAAACGAAATAGGAGCGCATATGAGATATGTGTGGGACCGAGAATAATGCGTGTATGTGATACTGTATTCTATTCTCGCGATGAATGTATCGATTGGTTGTATGCGATATAACCTAGTTATCGAATCAAGGATTGATTCGATAAGCCGATATATTGGATATTAGTCGGTTATATGCGATATGACCGAATCGTTAAATCAAGTATTGATTTAATGACTTAATGCATAATTATATATTTGATATATTACTTTGCATTAACTAGTATTGGTTCACTTTAAATGGATTTTCTCACTTGAAATGCACAAGTTGTATATGTGATATATTTTTGTGCACTTGGTTGTATCATGTTTGATGATTCATGAATGTTCGGGTGTATGTTTAGTTTAAACCATGGTTATGTTAATGGTTAGGGTTTTTATTTACTTATTCATTTATTTATTTATTCATTTTGGAAAGATAAATATAATGGTGGCTTATTTTGTTGTTTTGTTGAAACTTCATGAAGTGTTGAAAGCTTGACCATTCTTGTTCTTTTCCTAAACCTAACCATTAAACCTAACCCTAGTTTATTCTCTACACTTAACCATGGTTGCTATATGATAAGAATCAACTTATTTTCTATTTTCATATAATTCTTATCATATTCTTTTCTTCTTCTTCTTCTTCTTCAACAAAGAAGAAAGCTTGCAACCATTAATGGCAACATGAGAAAAAGTATGAGAAATCCAATTCTAAAGTGAACCCACTTTCTATTTCTTCATCCTCTACCACTTGCCAAGTAGTATAGGGTGTTTTCTTCACAAGATTCATGACTTGGTGAAGTTGGAGCTTGATCTTGAGTTGCCTCGACGTAGATCATCTTCGGCATCGAAGTCGACGACTTAGCCCGATCAATTCTTCGATGAAACCACCGCGAGAGTCCGGGATCCGAACGGTACAGCGGAGGGTCGTCAACACGGAGCTAGAGAGGTGGAGGACTGGATCTACAAAGGTTGTAATCACTTTCCTCTTAGTTAAAGTTGTTAACTCGCATTGCATCGCCTTATTATCTAGTTAACGATCCATATTAGGGTTTGTAGGCACATGAAAAATTTGAATTAGGCATGCTTGATCACTTGTGAGACCTCATTAGTGTGCCTAGGAACCCTACAGTGGTATCAGAGCCTAGCTAGAGCCTTAGGCGATGAGTAGACGAAGTTAGAAGTCCGTTCGAACTCGAAACCCTAACCGAAGACCCCTCTCTGTACATTTTTCCAAAACTTGGTTTTTTCCAGATTAAAAATGCTTAAAAATTCAGCAGGAAGTTCTATGAATTACGGTGCAAAAACGACCAAAAGATATGCTTAAAGCGCGGCGGAACCGCGGCAGAAGCTTGGCTTCTGCGGCGGTTCCGCGGCCAAATGTTGAGATTAGACTTCAATTTTTGCACAGTAATTTGTCTCTTCAGGTGCTGGGTTTTCTGGGAATTTTTAATTTGAACTCAAGAGTTGAGTTTTCTGGGGTGTTTTGGGGCTTCGATGATTCGATCAGAAATTTCAAACTTTGTCTATGTGCTTTTCCGGGTAATTTTAGAATATGTTAAAAAGTTCGACCGGATATAAATACCCACTTTTTCCCCTGCCGGAAAATTTCCAATTGTTGGATTTTTCCATAGTTTAATGACGTTCTAAGTAGTGCAAGTAACGCGATGGTCCCTCTAGAAGACAACAAACCTTAACTCGATTATGTGACCGTCTTGAACTGCCCTTTGAACCTTCGGGTTTGGGGCAGTACGGCGTGCCACATGTGAGGCGTTGGCTTGACCCTTCTACGGCTGGACCGTTGGTACTGAGGCATGAAGTGAATGTCTTTACACTTATTTCATGTGTTGAGCTGTTTTGGGAAAACTTGGGTGTTCGATTGTTCGATCGGAAAGTTTAACATTTTCTATCTTATCCGGAATGTGATACAATAATTGGAATTCACAAATAGTTATGAGATAACTAATATGAATGTTATAAACTTAGCAGTTTAGTCTCACTTGATTGGTTGCCACGGAATTTTGATGCGATCAAAAGTCCGTCGCAATCACGTAGCGTACGCGGATACTCGCCGGGTAAACTTAATAGACAGCCTCACCCCATAGCCCCGAACAAGTGACTGTAGGAGAACCCCGTCGCCGAAAGCATCCGTTAGGGTGCTCACGTCAGCGGTGTTCCGCCTTGGTGCACTTCGTCGACGGTATCGGGGGTGCGGCCGTCCACTAAAGTTTGCGACGAGCATTCGATCAGATTGTCGGGAATCTTGTTGAATTAACCGACCTGGTATTGAAAAGAGTTTTCGATAATGAGACTAAAATGCGGGATTTATAATTGTTTGGCATGCGATGTCAAAGTATTTCATTTGATTAGGCATGCGATGTCTAAAGAGTTTGCGGATTCCAACTGTTGTAGTTTTACACTTTCTTTTCTGTGACCGTAAGTGTAATATGTGATATCGCCGGTTTCGTTGCTATATATCAACGACAATTGGGATGCGCATATTTACTTACGTTGATGATATGTGATGTTATGTGTTGCTGGATATGTTATATTGGATCGTCGTGTTTGAATAGCCGGGGTTTTTTATGTGAGATGAGTGTTTTTCATTTTCATTCATGTAAAAACTTGTATGTAATATTCTTTTATTGGGGCACTTCCAGGTTGCGGATGATGTCACCATTTGTATATTATTTACTTTTCCGCATTAGGATAGACCCAAGGAGGGGAGCACAAGTAACCAGGTTCTAGGGTTCAGTAGGAGACCATCTCGAGGAGTCGAGTCCGGGTCTCCTAACCCTAGAATTGGTAGGGTTGCTTGCCGCTCTCGTAGGGGTCTTGGGGTGTGGGATTGGCTATTCATCATGACCGTGGAATCCATGTTTTATACTGGCTCGTATTAAAAACACGGACGTCCTAGTATATCCAATATTTCATATGATATTTTTCTGCTGCGTTATCTGTGATGTGATCATGTGATGTGTTCAGATAGATATTTTATATAGTATATATGATATATTATATACACGTTGCTTATGTTTTACACCCGCCCTAAACCTGCCTCGCTCTGTCGTTAGTTACCTAACCTAACGGTGCAAACGGGACATCGAGACGAATGCGGATGGCATAAGTGTGCGTTATATTTATCTGTGATGTTTAGGTGGACTTAAATGATGGGATATTCATTAATGAGATTAATGAAAGAAAATAAACCTAATTGATGTTGTGGAATCGAATTTCAAAATAAAACAGGTAGCTACAGTTCTTGCTTTGCATCGCGGTGTTCATTATAGAACATCCTGCACCTTATTCGATGAGGAAATGACCGAGATCCCTTCACCGGGAGTGACTCCTTTAGCAATAACTGGCAGATGCTACACACTCGGTTTGTCATTTGATTGCTTCTATAGTTTCTGCTTTGCACAGTGATATATATGATATATCCCGCACCTCATTCGACGAGGAAAGGGCCGACGATCCCTTCACCGGGAGTGACCTCTTTAGCAAAACTAGAAAAACCTCAAAAACATTCCATTTAAAAACCATTTGATTCCGCAACGAGATCGAGTTCAAAGCGTTAAAGGTTTTCATAAAGAACATTCGCAACCCTCCGTCATTTTAGGAAGTAAAGTACTTAGTATTCGTGCTACGTTTGTCGACCATAGCCGAGGCGTAGTGTGCGGTAGCTAAGTGATGTCTTCCTACATAGCATATGATGCGATTAGTTAGGACAGTCATGTGGCTTTGTTAACCTTAGCCAAGGGTCATGCGGGTGGGTCTAATTAATCACGAAATGACGGGTAGAACTTGACTAGTACCTATGATTTGTTGACCTTAGCCAAGGTCATAGGTGCTAGGGGTAAAAACCATTATCGGGAGTTTCAAGTGTTGAAATTTGCAATGAGATTGCATACCTTCTATGTGATAGATGGATCCCGATACCCACTGCGAGTAATTGTTACTCCTGGGAGAGTTTTGCACTTTACAATTAGCCGATCAAGTAGGTGTCTAGAAAGGTGTCAACGGGGTTACGCCTCTGGGAAAACGAGGTTTACTGTAATTAGGTCCATGCGAAAGCACGGGGAACCTCCCTCAAAGTACCGACACTGGCCTGGCTGAAAGATTGGCGAACTTGTAGAGTGTAATTAATCCCGGCTAGTTTTTCCTTTTAAGGTTTGAAGGAAGATTTGATAAAAACAGTGGGAGCCATCCTGATTAGATAAAATAAATAACCAATCAAATCTTGCAAGAGCGCACGCAGAGTGTTTTCTTCTCTCTCTCTCCAGGTAGCGACCATATCACGCCTTAATCAAGATAATAATATAGATGTATTGACCGAACCCGCTTGTTATACTGAGCTGGGGAACGTTGGTCCCGCTCCAACTTATAATTGTTATAAGACAGAGCAGGAAATAGGGAAATACCAGAATTCCTATGCCACCCAAACGAACAAAGTGCATATGATGCATCTCCTTCGGGTGTGTTCATCACAAAGAACTGTTTCTCAGTATCCTCTGCATCCTGGGTATATGATACCGGATCAGGATCCCAGATATGTAATCTGTTACATAGGGCTACAAAAAGGTAGAAAAACTGAGAACGGGTGATAAGTTTCATGAGACAGAAAACGGGGCAAGTGTTGCAGCCAAGTCTGTTGGTCACTGTCACCCTGTATTACCAATACATTGATTCTGAACAAATGCTATTAGATACCGAACCTGATATACAAAATCATATCAATCTCTTTATAAGCAAAGAAATGATAAAATTTTGTATTGTTGGATAATGTTTTGAACATTTCCTATATCAAAAGTTGATCGGTTCAGGGACGTTATCTAAAAGCATTGACGTTCTAAATCAAACTACAGTTCCTAGTATATAGAACACACACAAGAGGAAGAGTTCAGAAATGAATGAATCATTCTTGAGGCATTGTAGACTAGGTCATATCAATGCGACCCGACTGGCTGAAGTTACATTTTAGATGCATATTTAAATCAGTTTGAATTTACATCTTGTGAAACTTGCCAGTCATGTCACAGAGATTAGATGACCATAGCTCTGTTTATTAGAAACAGAGAAAGAGTTAGTAAACTCTTGGGACTGATACATGATGATGTATGTAAGGTCCCCTGTCTACACATGCCAGGACCGGTTCTTTGTACTTCACTACATTCTCTGATGATCTCTAAAGATTCAGCCATATGTTCCTATTGAAACATAGGTCCGAAGCTTTTGAGATATTCACAGAATATAAGTTAGAAGTAGATAACCAAAATCGGGTATAAGTATTATGACCTGTGATAAGATCAGGGAGGAGAATACTTGTGCATGGAATTCTTGAACTATTCTAAAAGAAAATGAGTTTCTCTCTCATTATTACTCCCCTGAATACACCACAGCATATCGGTGTATCAGGGCGGAGCAATCACACCATATTAGATATGGTGTGCTCTATGATGAGTACTACTGAGTTACCTATTCTCTTTTGGGGTTGTGCACTTGAGAAGCTGCATACCTATTGAATTAGGTTCGAATCAGATCACTGCCTACCACTCCATTTAAGATATGGTATGGGAAGAGCCTATCTCTTAAGTAAGTTAAGATTTGGGATTGTCCGGCCTATGTCAAAAGCAAAATCCGGACAAGATCGAGGCAAGGTCAGTTCTGTAGAACTGGAACGGTTCCAGCTATACAAAACTGCAGCTGATGATTTGACAGAACCAAAGGATTCTATAGTCCCCGACGAACCTCAGCCTCTCCACCGATCTGGTAGGATTTCTCGATGACAGTGGGAGCGAGGAATGCATCATGAGATGATGACCCAACTAGTATCGAGCAGGTCATCGAGAGTAGGGACTCTGTAAGAATGGCTGGATGCTTAACGATCTGAGATGGAATCCATATACACCAACAAAGTATGGACTTTGGTTGCGATATCTGAAGGGTTAAATCCCCATCAGGAGCAAGTATATCTTGAGAAGATTACATGGTGTAGATGGAAAAGTTGAGACTTTCAAAGCTAGACTCGTTAAAGGTTTTCGTCATTGACCAGGCGTGGATAATGATGAAACCTTTTCCAGTAGCTATGCTTAAGTCCATCCAGATCCTACTTGCCACTGCTACATACCATAACTGCGATATCTGGTGGTTAGGTGCCATGACTACTTTTCTAAATAATGATTTAGAAGAGAACGTCTATAAGAACGCAGCCAGAGGGTTTCGTAAACAGTGGGAGCAGCGGAAACGTGTTCAATTTGCTTTACATAATAAAGCAGGCATCGCGGAGTTGGAACGTCTGTTTTGATTTGATAGTCAAAGTGTTTGACTTCATCAAAATGGTAGACGAACCTTGTATATACAAAAAGTTAGTAGAGAGTAAGGTGCTCATCCTCGTATTGTACGTAGACAACATACTCTTGATAAGAAAAGAGTTTCCTATACTACGCACGGTCAATCTCCTCTTATCATAAGGATTCTCCAAATAGGATCAAAGTAATACCTCCTAAATCCTGGGATTTAGGTCTATGAGATAGATCTAAATGGATGTTAAGATTCTTACTAGCTGTAGTAAGATTGAATCAATCGATCCTGGGGAGAATCACTGGAAAAGTTCCAGGGTGATAAGGTCGACTGAATGTCAGTCGCAGGCATTGTCTTTACCCTCAGTAGAGGGACGGTATGTTGGAAGAGTTCCAAATGAGATACCGTGGCAGACTAGACGATAAAGGCTGGTAACATCGCTATAAAAGATGCTACCAAAGAGGCAGTTTGGGTGTATATTGGTTCATAAGATGAACTAGGTTCCTACTATTGTATGACAATGGAAGAGAGGCTTTGGCCAAGGAACCCTGGTCCCATCAGTGACCCAGACATATTCTGAGGAAGCATCACCTGATCATGGAGATAGTTGATCTCCAGGGTGATCGAGGTTAGGAGAGTAGACATAGAGGACAACACAGCGGATCCACTCACGAAGGCCTTTTCCCAAAGAGAGACTTTTAGAGGATGGTTGAGTATTAAATACTACAACTACTGCTACAGATGGCCCTAGTGCAAGTGGGAGATTGTTAGTTATATGTATGCCCTAGAGGCCATTACTGTACATTGGATGTATATTGTAGTGGATGCTGGGACATATATAGGTAGGACTTTCTTGCTCGACATGATAGTACGCAATCTGGTTGCTCTTTATCTTAACATGTATACTTTCTGTCTCTCTGTTACATGTTGATAAAGCCCTTAGGATGTGTACTCGACTTCCAGGACTATGATGTAGATCATACTAGTGGGGCCTGGGTAGTCCATGAGTACATCCTTCAATGTTCCTAGTCGTAGGAATATCGAGACGGGGCATCGATATTCCAGAGTAGACTAGCGTATATCTTCTCGACCCATGTGATGGGCGATGGATGATCCCATATCCATTGGTGTTTGACATCAGAGATGGTATGTGGGTGCTCAGTGGTGACTGAGTACACTGAACGGACTCGCCGACTCCCAGATGGTATTATACCTCACGTCAGATGGCAGTTCTCTGGTGACACTGGTACAGCTTAGTCTGTTGACCCGAGATCGTCATAGAGTCTTGTGTGTCTCCCACTGTGCTTTGATTTCTACCCTACCACGGCTCTACCGAGTCATGCAAACAGGTGGTTTTTGGTTACAGTCCCGATTCACATGGAGGCAATGAGCGATAGGACGGGATTCTTCTCTCCCGATATTGGGGGTTGATGTTGCGCTATGCACGACTGGCCATAACAGGAAATCCCTGGCCAGGATTGCAGTGATACACTGTTAAGAGTTATCAGTAGTTTCACGATTGTTATGGACCTCACGTCGGCATGACATATCGAGCTATTGGGGTCTGACGTTTACCACCCCTAGGCGAGATATGCGACATATCAGAAGAACTGACCGGACTGTACGGTAAGTGTTACTGGTTGGATTCACAGGAGTGTGAGCGGGCTTGCTGGTTGATCTTCTGATCGCTCAATACCCGCGTGACCGTTACGTTTAGCAGACCGCTTGCGGCTTGTGGGTGTTTGATATGATCATCACCTGCTGCCGGCGTATTGACGAGTCTTTAGAGTCCTACACAGAGGTTTCCTGGCTCAAGCGAAACGATATAGGAGCGCATATGAGATATGTGCGGGACCGAGAATAATGCGTGTATGTGATACCGTATTCCATTCTCGCGATGAATGTATCGATTGGTTGTATGCGATATAACCTAGTTATTGAATCAAGGATTGATTCGATAAGCCGATACATTGGATATTAGTCGGTTATATGCGATATGACCGGATCGTTAAATCAAGTAATGATTTAATAATTTAATATATTATATTTTTGATATATTACTTTGCATTAACTAGTATTGGTTCACTTTAAATGGATTTTCTCACTTGAAATGCACAAGTTGTATATGTGATATATTTTTGTGCACTTGTTTGTATCATGTTTGATGACACATGAATGTTTGGGTGTATGTTTAGTTTAAACCATGGTTATGTTAATGGTTAGGGTTTTTATTTACTTATTCATTTATTTATTTATTCATTTTGGAAAGATAAATATAATGGTGGCTTATTTTGTTGTTTTGTTGAAACTTCATGAAGTGTTGAAAGCTTGACCATTCTTGTTCTTTTCCTAAACCTAACCATTAAACCTAACCCTAGTTTATTCTCTACACTTAACCATGGTTGCTATATGATAAGAATTAACTTATTTTCTATTGTCATATAATTCTTATCATATTCTTTTCTTCTTCTTCTTCTTCTTCTTCAACAAAGAAGAAAGCTTGCAATCATTAATGGCAACATGAGAAAAAGAGTGAGAAATCCAATTCTAAAGTGAACCCACTTCCTATTTCTTCATCCTCTACCACTTGCCAAGTAGTATAGGTTGTTTTCTTCACAAGTTTCATGACTTGGTGAAGTTGGAGCTTGATCTTGAGTTGCCTCGACGTAGATCATCTTCGGCATCGAAGTCGACGACCTAGCCCGATCAATTCTTCGATGAAACCACCGCGAGAGTCCGGGATCCGAAGGGTACAGCGGAGGGTCGTCAACATAGAGCTAGAGAGGCGGAGGACCGGATCTACAAAGGTTGTAATCACTTTCCTCTTAGTTAAAGTTGTTAACTCGCATTGCATCGCCTTATTATCTAGTTAACGATCCGTATTAGGGTTTGTAGGCACATGAAAAATTTGAATTGGGCATGCTTGATCACTTGTGAGACCTCATTAGTGTGCCTAGGAACCCTACAATATCTGTATCCTTAATTTCTAAGGAAGGATATGATTTTACTTTTGTAAGCGATGTAGTAAACATCCACCTAAATCAAGTTCTGATTGGGTCAGGTACATTACAAAACGGAATATACGTATTGAATCAAGCTCAGATCTTCAGTGTCCAGAACACACTTAGAAGAAAGTCTCCGGAAACAAATCAGGCTTTCTTATGGCATTGTAGACTGGGTCACATTAATGAGACACGGTTAAAAAAGTTATATAAAGAGGGATACTTGAATCCGTTTAGTATCAGTCTTATGCCACTTGTGAATCTTGTCTCATGGGAAAGATGACAAAGACTCCGTTCATTGGACACGGAGAAAAAGCAAGCGAGCTCTTGGGACTCATACACAGTGATGTATGTGGTCCAATGTCTACACATGCGTGAAGTGGTTATTCATACTTCATTACTTTCACAGATGATTTCTCTAGGTATCGGCATGTCTTCTTGATGAAGCACAAATCCGAGGCCTTTGAGAAATTTCAGGAATACAAGAATGAAGTTGAAAAACAAACAGGCAAAAGTATCAAGACACTAAGATCTGATCGAGGTGGTGAATACTTGAGTGCTGAGTTTCTGGGCTACTTAAAAGAGAATGGAATTCTCTCTCAGCTTACTCCTCCATACACACCACAACACAACGGTGTATCGGAAAGGCGGAATCGAATCCTATTGGATATGGTTCGTTCCATGATGAGTAAGGCTGAGTTACCGCGATCCTTCTGGGGTTATGCGCTAGAAACAGCAGCATATCTCTTGAACAAGGCTCCAACCAAGACTGTGCCTACCACCCCATATCAGATGTGGAGTGGGAAGAAACCCTGTCTTAAGCACCTTAAGACATGGGGATGTCCAGCTTTTGTAAAAAAGTAGCATGCGGACAAGCTCGAGGCACGCTCAGTACTGTGTAAGTTTGTGGGATACCTAAAGAACTCCGTTGGGTATCTTTTCTATTCCGCAAGGAAACAAATGGTTTTTGTTTCTCAGCATGCCCACTTCTTGGAAACTGAATTTTTTAAAAATCAGATAAGTGGGAGCGCAATAGAACTGGAAGAAATTCCAGAACCACAAGTTGTTACTGAAACCTTGGTAGAACCAGAAGGTTCAGGAGAACCGGACATTCCAGTGCCACTCCGTAGGAGTAGTAGGCAGTCTCATCCGCCCGAGAGGTACTATGGTTTTCTCATAGACGGGGATAGAGAGGATTGCACCATGGATTATGGTGAGCCTACTAGCTTCCAACAAGCCATTCAGAGCGGCGACTCGGTAAAATGGCTGCATGCAATGCGGGCCGAGATGGAGTCCATGTACACCAACAATGTTTGGACTTTGGACTTTGCTCCAGAAGGGGTAAAACCCGTAGGCTGCAAATGGATCTTCAGAAAGAAGATTGGTATAGATGGGCAGGTTGAGACCTATAAAGCTAGACTTGTTGCAAAGGGTTTTCGTCAGAGACCAGGTTTGGACTATGACGAGACCTTTTCTCCAGTGGCTATGCTGAAATCCATTCGGATCCTTCTTGCCATTGCTGCCTTCCACGATTATGAAATCTGGCAGATGGACGTAAAGATGGCTTTCCTAAATGGAAATTTGGAAGAGTGTGTCTATATGGATCAGCCGGAGGGCTTCATTCAGAGTGGGAGCAGCGGTAGAGTGTGCAAGTTGCTCAAGTCCATTTATGGACTTAAGCAGGCATCGCGGAGTTGGAACATCTGCTTTGATGATACTGTCAAAGAATTCGACTTTATCAAAAACCCAGATGAACCATGCATTTACAGTAAGATTGTAGGGAGAACTGTGGTATTCCTCGTCTTGTACGTGGATGACATTCTCCAAATAGGAAATGATATTCCTATGCTACAGTCAGTCAAAGGATTCTTGTCGCAGAGGTTCTCCATGAAGGACCTGGACGATGCCAACTACATTCTGGGGATCCAGATCTATCGTGATAGATCTAAGAGGATGTTGGGACTTTCACAGTCAAGGTACATCAACACCATACTGAAAAGATTCAGTATGGAAGATTCCAAGCGCGGTAATTTACCGGGTTGTTACGGGATCACCCTCTCCAAAGAGATGTCTCCCAAGACTGATTTGGAAAGGGATCGCATGTCTATTATACCCTACGCTTCTGCGGTAGGCTCTATAATGTATGCGATGTTGTGTACCAAACCAGATGTAGCATACGGATTGAGCGTTGTAAGCCGGTATCAGTCGAACCCATGGGAGAAACACTGGATAGCGGTAAAGAACATTCTCAAGTACCTGAGAAGGACTAAGGAGATGTTCTTGGTGTATGGCGGAAAAGACCTCCAGCTTGAGGCCTTTGCTGACTCCAGCTTCCAGAGTCACAAGGATGACTCCAAGTCCATGTCGGGTTATGTCTTTACCCTCAATGGAGGGGCGGTTTGCTGGAAGATTTCCAAGCAGGAGACCGTTGCAGACTCAACTATGGAAGCGGAGTACATAGCTGCTTGCGATGCCGCAAAGGAAGCTGTCTGGATGATGAAGTTCCTCACGGAGCTTCAGGTGGTTCCTACCATTGTTGATCCAATACCGCTGTATTGTGACAACAACGGCGTTATAGATTTAGCGAAGGAACCCAGGTCCCATCAGAAGTCCAGGCACATTTTGAGGCGGTACCACCTGATCAGGGAGATCGTAGATCGCCGGGAGATCGAGGTGAAGAGAGTAAATACGGAGAACAACACTGCAGATCCACTCATGAAAGCCCTACCCCAGACTCAGTTCGAGCGGCTGATCGAGATGATAGGTCTTCGATACGCCAGTACATGGCCTTAGTGCAAGTGGGAGATTGTTAGTGTATATGCCCTAGAGGACATTACTGTATCATACTAGCTTGTATATTACTTGATGGAAGCTTGGGATATTCACAGTTGTATAGACAATCTTTCTCAAAATGGTAGTATGCTACTTGGTTTGTCTCTACTTCAATATGTGCATGTGTTTCTTTTAGCATATCAATTATATACATATTAGTAGAGCCCTTAGGATCTTTGCTTGATTACCAGCGTTGTGATGGCGCTCACACTCGTGGGGGCTGGGTAATCCATAAGCACATCCTTATACAGGTCCCTAGTCGTAGGACTATCGAGACAGGGCATCGATACTCCGGAGTAGACTAGCGTATGCGCTTCTCATCCCAGCGGGGAAGACGATCTGTCCCACAGCCGTCAGTACGTCGTACTTGAGATAGTATGCGGGTGCTCGTTAGGTTACGAGTACACTGGACAAGACTCGTCGGGAACTGTTGGTTGGTATTATACCTATCGTCAGTTATCAGTTCCCAGGTGACATGAGTACAGATTAGTCCGCCGACTTGACACTGTCACTTCGCCTCGAGTGTGTTCCTACTGTACTTAGATTACTACCCTACCACGGCTCAAAGGAGTCGTGCAAACAGGTAGTAGTTGGGTGCAGTCCCGAAGCACTTGGAGGCAGTGACGGTTAGACAGGATTCGTCTCTCCTGGTATTGGGGGTTGACATCGCGCTGTGTATAGGAGAGCCATTACACAAGTAGTCCCTGGCAAGGGCAAGCAAGATATACTGATAGGTTTCCAGTGTTATCTCAGGGTGTTCTGGGCTACACTCTGACACGACTTGTACCGCTATAAGGGGACTGACGTTCACCGCCCCCTAGGCCCGCCATGCGATGTATCAGACGAACAGACCGGACTGTACGGAGATTGTCACATACAGGCTCAGTAGGAGTTCGGATGGGTTTACCTCATCGGCCTTCTTATCGACATCTACCTGGGGACCGTTACGTACAGCTAGTGCCGCTTGCGGTCTGTGGTTAAACCCACTACCAGCGTAGTGTCGAGTCTTTAGAGTCCCACACAGAGAGTTTCCCTGCACTGAGCGAAACGTGTAGAGGCCGTATGGTTTTACGGCAGGGCTACGATCACTTACGTGCACTTGTGTGCGTATGCTGTTCGGGCAGGCAATACTAGTGGGTTTTGGTTTAAGCCAAATCCTGGTATTGCATAGATGGATTTAATTTTTCTTCTGTGCATTCGCATTCTACGGAATGCGGATGCGGGTGTGTATGCACAGTTTTGAGGAGCGATGATGGAGGAGGTGCCCCATTAGGGTTTTGGAAGTTGGCTCGGCCAAAACCGTAATGTGGCACACTCATTAGGGTTTTGACAATTCGTTTGGTCAAAACCGTTATGAGTCGGAGGCATTGTTTACTAATCCTTTTAGTGATAGATTACTGATGGCTAATTGCATTGACCATTTGACCACTTAGACCTCTCTTGACTTTGTTGACCCGTTGACCGTGTTGACCATTGACCTTCAAGTGGGATCTACACTCTTCTTTCATTTTCTTTATAATTCTTGAGTTATGATAATGGTCAATTCAATATGCCATCAACTTTATCATGATAGGATTAGTAATGATGAGATTAGTGTATTATTGCAACCATGGTTCATTTCATTTGGCCTAATCTTTTCCATTATTCCATTCTAATTTTCTCTCTTGAAATGAGAAGAATAGAAAAGCTCCATGGTTGCTAAACTTTCTCCTTCTTCTTCCTCCTCTTGATCTCTTCTTTTGATTTCATGTGTTGAGAGAAAAAGAATCCACATAGACAAACACTTCCATCTTTCTCTTCTACACAACCTAAGGCATTTAGATTGGCAATCTCTTTGCCCTAGTTGCCTTGGCTTGAGGCGAAGCTTAGTGTACAACTCTCGGGTGGATCGTCTTCGACTCAAGAAGGCCGCGGAGGTGCCCAAGGTCCGGATCGACGCTTGGAGCTTGGATGGACGAGTGGGACAGCGGAACGAAGACCCGAAGGACCGGTTCCGTGAGGTATACTTTCTACAGCATAGTAGCTAAAACCTCTAAGTGTTTACTAGTTTCTAGTTTAGCCAAGATCCTTGCTTTTGAGTCCATGTTGCCTTACTCCAAATCATTGTTTTTCGTCGTTTCCTCCTCCCCGTAAGAACCGGGGTGAGCAACGTGGACTTACATGGAATACTTCCAGTTCTACCATACTCCCACTACAGTTTTCTGAAAAAAACCATTTTTATTAAAACTGTGGCGAGTCAAGAACAATATCACTATCGATCTTGTCACGTCCCGAAAGTACGGAACATGACCGGCACTTAAACTACGAACGTCTCGAGGCGTACGTAATCTAAGTGAACCGAGAACCCAGAAATCCAAACCAAGAAAAGTAGTAGAGTGAAGGAAAACTAATTTAAAACAAGTAGTTTCAATAGCATAAGCCGAATTATGCGGTTTTTAAAAAAACATCAAGTATTTCCTGAAAATTTCGGCAAAGTCTCCTTTGTAAATACTGGCTTCCAAACGGGATACAACATGAATAGTATACGAAATCAAAAAAAAGGCATCCCCAAGCGGGAGCTAGATCTTTGTCAATCGACGGTCACAACCACACAAGAAATATAATATACAACGCCAACGGCGAGGATCAAAACTCAAAACCACAAGAAAACCACAGAAATAAAACGCGCGACTCTAAGGTCGAAAGAATAACATCACTGGTCTCTATCTCTGAAATAAATACATGTTTGGTTGATGGAACTTCTAGATACAACAGAATAATGATATACAAGATATATAATGGGTGTACGATATAAGTAAACCCACCTACTAGCAAATCACCCGAAGGAAACTATGCCCGCAAGCCGTAATGAAACCTGTACGGCAAACCTGCAAGAAACTGGGGCACAACAGGGGTGAGTTGCCAACTCGTGAATAGAAAAACATCTACGGAAAGAAATCGCATAAATAACGCAACCTAGGTCAATGATCATAATAAATCCTCAATTATATATATAACATGCAACCTATAACAAGGCTAGGGTAAATATCTAACCCGAGTGTAATCTCATGTGCCCGTGTCAGTGCCTCAGGTAGAAATATATCATATGAATGAGGTATGAATGCATGAAAACCAAATACATGTAAATGAAGAACTGTTTTCAAAATTTAGTGAGATTTCCTTTGTATTTTTAAAATGAGGTATCATAATGAAATCAGCATAAAACAGTGCCTAGCATCGGCACAAAACGTAATCCCAATATCTCGATATTTCTGTATCACAGTCTCTGTACCTCAATATCTCGAAATCTCAATGTCTCAATTACAATATCTAGGGCGCCGTCAGTCCAGACCGGCCCCTACCATCCATCTCAAGACCACGACGGTATCCTCCGGATATCCGACGCGTCGGGTAAAATCACCGGTAGGTAGTGCTCCCCTGCCAGGCTCACATCGTCATCATCACACGCTTCTTGCCCCGGGGTACCTTACCGGGTCCACCATGTACCCGAAACGGTTCATCCTTCTCCTCGAATCGGGTCTCGAAATCCATCAGCAAACTCATGGTGGACGACTCATACATCATAGGAAAAACCGCACTTTTTATTTAAAAAGAGAGAAATCAGTTTATATAAGTTTTGCGGTTTTCCCCCCAAATCCAGAAAATTTCATGGAAATCCAAATCCAAATCATCAATAGCATGTAAAACCATGAATATAGACATAACAATGAATAACAGTATGCATGAAGTGACAAGTAATAACTACAATGTTAAGCTGGCATATAAGGCAGATACACTAATATCATGCCAAATTACTAACTAACAAGCTAAGTCAAGCAATAATATTTTCTAAGGGGTACGTGACATGGCAATTACCGATGAAGATGTGTGTGAGCCGGCAAGTAAGTGTACGTGGTACATACGCATCATCGGTAATGGTGCTGGTGTCCTAACAATATGATATCAACATTGCAATAAGAAATTATAACATAAGTATGCGATGCGAAGCGAACTACAATAATAAGCGGGAGCTGAATACTAGACGCAACTGTAACTAACCTGCATTAATCTAATATAAGTCCTACAAATGGTGCCTTTTGAAATAACACGAATCATGGGGTTTTGAAAATAGGGGCTACGGTGTTTTTATGAAAAGATACGTCTTTTGAAATATCCGTAGGATCCCTTGGGCTGTCTTTTAAAATACCCACGATTCGTTAGTTTTTGAAATAGGTAAGAATCGAATCTAATCTAACAACTAAACTAAACTAAAGGGCTAAGCTAACAAGCTGGACTACAGGTAAGGAAACCGCCTAACATCTGAGTCGAACTATATACATACCTGTATACGTATAGTCGGTGATCCCGCCTCAATAATATCATATTCGATACCCTATCTATAATCAGGCATCCCAAATCAAGATTGCGGATCAATCGTCAATATAGCTCGTACGTAAATCCGTCGTACGGCATCCCAATCTGGGTACGGGTCAATATCACATTCATCATACTATTCACATGGTACCGCTTAAGTATGCATGCACGTGTGTGAAACACTACGTCAAGACCCGTTACAACGTCATGTCGTATCTCAAAAACGAACCCTGCTATATCACTGATCTCACGGTCTCAAATCAAATCTTATCGACTCATCTTAAATCCCAAGTACTATCCCCATTATCCATGCATGCGTATATGAATGTACATATGCATAGTCCCATACCCACGCATATATACATATATACACATCCCAATCGGCGCACAAGAAAGTAATGTACGCAAGTCTGTGTGTGCGTATGTGGGTATAACAACTACTCTAGGGTTTCGCAACTAACCCAAAGCTAATCCAGGAACACATAAACATAACATGAATACACATTCTCGTATCATAAAACACCTATATAAACATACAAATATAAGCTACACTACGGACTGCGGGGGTGCTATATGCCATCCACCCGACTTCTCCCCGTAGATATAAATCTACTCACCTGGTCCTCGCTAGCCGGTGCCGACGTCGCCACGCGCTTTCTTGTCGTCTCGAAGTCCACATGGGGTACCTACATATCACAATGCACCGTGTCTTATTAAAATCCGACTCATGACCCAAAACGATACGTGAATCCCACGTAGGTCAAAACCTATGGTTGCTTTCACAAATCAACCCAAAAACCCTCGACGTCGGCGTACAAACGCCAAACGATCTTGAAAAACTCAAACTTATCAATCGTGGTTTCACAACACCTTATATATATATATATATAAAGTTAAAATCACCAAAACTTCAAATTCGCTTTAAAACTATTTTTCCGAAAACCTCATAAGCAAAAATTATCCGTTTTTATACAACAAATTGATGTTTAAACGAATCTAGCGGCCACAATATTCACTAAATATCATAACAAAGTCATATAAACCATTCCTATAATTTATCCTCATCAAATTCCATAAATTCCAAAATTCTAGTTTACAATATACCCAAATTTAACAATTTTATAGCAAAAATGCACAAACAACAATTTAGCTTGGATTTTTCATGAACTAAAGTATTAAACTATATTTTATAATGTTAATGAAGTCATGAAAAACCTAATCACATTTTTAAACCCAATATTTAAACAATTTTCAAAAACCTAGTTTGTTAAAACTTCAATTTTAACAATTTTAAGTGACAATATACAAAACAACTACTAGACTAGATTTGTATATCGTAAGATGCTAAAATACATATCACAACCATCATCAATTTATCACAACCCTAACATAATTCAAATCCTTCTCTTAAATTTCACAAACCCTCACTTTAAATTAGAAACCCAAACAACTTTTAACTACTTTAGCTTAAGCCAAATACCAACAATTTAACCATTTGGACAAGATTTATACCTCCAAGACTTGTAGATCTACATGCAATTTAGCCTCCCAAATTAGCTTCCATGCCCCAAGATCCATGCTAGATGGGATAAAGAATAATGGGTAAGTGTTGGATTTTGATTTCGGTAAGGTTTGCTTGATTTTTCATGGAATTTTTTTTTTGTAGATTTTTGGAGAGAGATGAGGTGAGGAAATTAAGAGGGGAGGGGCTGCAGGAACTTTCTGTTCTCGGCCAGAATGGGGAGGGAAAATGAGTGAGGGAGGAGAGAGAGTGAGGTGGAGAAAGTGGGAAAGTCAAAGTCCACATTTTCTTTTATCATTTTCTTTTCTTTTCTTCCCTTTTCTTTGTGATTGGAGAGAGAGAGGGGGAGGGCTGTCATGGTGGGGTCGGCCACATGGGGAGAGGGAGAGAGGGTGAGTTATGGGTGCATGGGTTAGGCAAAAAGATAAATGTATTACCCCAATTCCCATTAACACTAATTTCACCGAAAAACAAGCCTTTTTCTTCGATATTTTCTAAACCGTTTTGGCAAACGATTTCTTTTAAAAAACCGCATGATAAAATTTTATTTAATGATTTATGATGCAAAAAATTTGTTTCAACTCATTCCAATTTGTAATTTTCCCTAATTAAATATATTAGTGACGGCTTAAAATAATATTAAAATAATTAATTTCGGAAAAATTTTCAGAAAATTTGAAATTTCACCAGTGGCTCAATAAACACCAAATACCAGCAATTACATAGCTAGAATATGTATATTTAATTTTATAATAAAGATATTTGCATTTTGACTTTTTACAGAAAACCCTCTTATTTTACCGTTTTTTCGAAATTCCACCGAAACGATTTTCAAAATGTTACAATCTTCCCCCCTTAAAGAAATTCGGTCCCCGAATTTAAATTAAAACTTCCCCCAAATAATAAAATATTTCAGCAAAAACCATCAAATCGCCGGGGCTCCGAAATCATAAATACATAAAACAAATCGTAGCGCAACGCATGCGCATGAAAAATGAGCATATAACTCAAATCAGAACTCCGTCAAGCATCCCGCAATCATCGGAGTCATGGGGAAGACATCAATACCAAATCCAAAGCAAAACCAATGTGATATAACTCGAAAGTATACATGTAAAATATATTCAGGTACTGTCCTCTGACTAGTCCTGCTCAATACGAAAACACATAGCAATATCATAAAAACGTACTGCTCTATAAGAAAAATCAATCCCGAAATACGCGTATAAATACTACGTGCGTCTTGTGTGCACGGAAATCAAAATCCAAATATGTGCCATACATATGCACAGAAACAACATCTAAGTGCATCGGGTGTGCACGAAACATCTGTCGTAGGCAACATGTGTGCCTGACAGCAAAATCAGGTGCATCTGACATGCACGAAAAATCTCGATTTAGTGCATCTGGTGTGCACCAAAATCACACTTCAAAACATGCGCCCAACATGCGCGAAAATCCAACTCAGGTGCATACATCGTGCACGAAATCATGAAATCCAATATAAAGCGCCGAACATGCGCAAAATCAAATCAGGTGCACAAAACAATTATCGAGTATCACAATCGAAATCGAAGTCCAGTGCATCTAAGTGCACAAAAGGAATATCACTGCACTGCAAGAATATATAAACTATACAGAGTGCAGGAACCAAATCGTGTGCGTGCATACGTGTTGGAGATAGTGCCATCAGAGTCAATTATTGGATCACAGGCACGTGATTGCAATGATTGATGGAGGACCTATCCCGGTAGGACAGTCTTACTCGAGATGATAGTATGCTATCTGGTTTATCTTTATCATCGTGTACTGCTTTAGGTGACCTGACATGTCACTATTACACGTTGATAGAGCCCCTAAGATTCTTGCTTGACCACCAGCAGTATGAGGGCGATCATATAAGTGGGAGCTAGGGTCTATAAGCACATCCTTAAAAGGTCCCTAGTCGTGGGAGTTTCGAGACAGGGCATCGATACTCCAGAGTAGACTAGTGTATACAGTCGAGACCCCGACGAGGGGCGTTGGCCGGACTCAGAAGCCACTGGTGTCAGTTGGTTCACCTAAGATGTATACAGGTGCTCATTGGGTAATGAGTACACCGGACAGGACTCGCCGGGAACATGCTAATTGGTCTTATACCTGACGTCAGATGGCAGTTCCCTGGTGACATGTGTACAGGTTAGTTCATCGACCTGAGGATCGTCATTTGTCTCGTGTGAGTTCCCACTGTACTTTGATTACTACCCTACCACGCTCAAAGGAGACATGCAAACAGGTTTTAGTTGGGTACAGTCCCGAGCCACATGGAGGCAGTGAGCGGATCTTCAGGGGTTCGTCTCTCCCGGTATTGGGGGTGAGGTCGCGCTGTATCCAGAAGAGCCATTACACGAAGCCCTCGGCCAAGGCAAGAGATTTACTGGTAGGTATTCCAGTAGTATCTCATGGTGTTCTGGGCTACGCTCCGACACGACTTGTACCGCTTTTGGGGGTCTGACTTTTACCAACCCCCTAGGCCCGCCATGCGATGCTCATAGACGAACGGACCGGACTGTACGGATATTGTCACTGACAGGCTCAGTAGGGTGTCAGGATGAGTTCGCTCATCGACGTCCCTTTTGGTCAATAGCTGGTGGCCCGTTACGTATTGGCTTATACCTCTGACGTGCTAGTGGTTAAATCCATAACCAAGGTGTTGACGAGTCTTTAGAGTCCCCCACATTCAGTTACTCAAGCTTTCGGGCGAAAAGCTGTAGAGGCCGTATGGAGATATGGCAGGGTTCGATCAGATACGTGCGGTATTGCACGGATCAGGATCTGATGGTTTGTACTAGAGGCCGTATGGATATATGGCAGCGTTCGATCAGATACATGCGGTATTGCACAGATCAGGATCGAACGGATTTTACTAGCCGGCTTTTGGTTTAAGCCAGATCCTAGTATAGTACAGTGTAGATTTTGTCTCATTGCATTTGTATTTCGGTCGGAATACAGATGCGGGTGTGTATGCACAGTATCGGGGTTTTCCTATAATTTATTACAGGACCAGTTTTTCTGGAGTTGCCAGTTTGCTTTCCGTTTCGGCCAATTTCCTTTGTATCGTTCATTGGCCGAAGATTGGTGGAGGAGGGCTTATTTGCATTTGTGCAAATAAGTATTTGTGGAGGGTGTTCTTTACATTTTGTTTCTTCATGATGAGTACCCTTCATTTGACTTCATAACCTCATCATGGCTTGACTTTTTTCTTCATGATAGTTTTCATGATGGCTTGACCTTTGTTGGGTGATGATGGTAGTTTGAGTGTTGGAGTTTCTTTGAGATCATTACTTATTATGATGGCCTTTTCTCTCTCTCCCTTGAATTATTATTGGTCTCCCTCATTTTTGTTACCCCATTCTCTCATTCCCAATTGTATGGCCGGCCACTATGAGGAGTGGGCTGTCCCATTTTGGTGTGGGGAGAAATACTCTCATTTGGCTTGCAAAAATGACATGGTTCATCTCCAAAAGCTTATATCCTTTTCACCTCCACTAAAAGGCAACATCCTCTACCCCAAATGAGACTTGAGCACTACACATTCTACAGCAAATCTTGGGCACGTCGGCTCTCCAACTTCGTGCCCGAGTTGCCTCGGTATAGAGACGGGAGCCCGTAAAAGAAGCAGGCGAAGTGGTGCTCTTCCGGCGAGGAGGTGGAGACCGGACATTCCGCGGGAGATCGGGACGACGGCGAGAAGACCGGAGGACTCGGATCACTCGGTATATCTCTCTTCCCCATCTTGTAGTTAGCTAGGACTAGTTAATGGCCCGATCCGGGTATTAGTGCGCGGTGGTGCCAGTTCATGAAAAATTTAAGTATATCACCGCTTCCGCATTTTGGCCTCGGGATGGAGGTCGGGGCACCGCCGTGCACTTACAGTGGTATCAGAGCCACGCCATTAACCTAGTCTAGCTTTGTTTAATGTGTTTTACATTTCCGATTGACCAAAATTCCAAAAACCCGCGTTTTCTTCACATCAGTTTTCTGTCGAATTTTTTCTGGCTCGAAAAATTTTTCAGGTTGTAGAAAATTGATGTACTAGAAGTCCTAAGAATTCTGGGGAAATTCGAGAGATTGATCTTTTAGGGAGAGCGTGGAACCGCGGCCAAACCCCACTTGGCGCCGCGGTTCCGCCGCAGTATGAAAGGATCACTGTGTCGAATTCTTCCAGTGGGCTTCTGGGGTGAAAATAGGGTTTCTGGAATATTATGTTTGGGCCCAGAATTTTTGGATGTGCTACAGTAGTACTTGGGGGCCCACTTGGTAAATTTGATCGATCGGATATTTTAAACACATTATCTCACAGTATTTACATTATATTTGCGACTGTGAATGTCACTTGATCGGTAAATCCAGTCTAACTGCTATAGCCCGGTTAGACGGATTTGCGAACGTGACTTTCACGTTGATGTTCTGTGTATTGCTGTGATGTTGCGGATTGGTCATGGGGGATAGCCTGGATGCAATGCTAGAACAGTTGTGGTTGTATCATATATATTTGATATTGCGGGGCGAGCGTCCGACATGTGAACTGCCGTCACTGCCTAATTGTATTATTATTTTGGGGCACGACCAGGTTGCGGTTGATGTACCCGTCGTATGTATATTTTACTTTCTGTACTAGGATTACCCCAAGGAGGGGTGCACGGATAGCCGGGTTCTAGAGGGCAACAAGCCCGCATCTCATGGCATTGGGACGGAGGGGGCTTCACTCTAGAATTGGCGGGCTATTCGCCGCACTCGTAGGGGGTACAGGTTGACCCAGGAGGGGTGCCCAAGTTACCGGATTCCGTGAAGTGTCGGGTGGTCCATTCACGTTGCTGAAGGGGGCTTCCTCGCTTCAGGTTTTGGCGGGTAACTTGCCGCGCCCGTAGGGGTCTAGGATTTCATTGCACAGGCTATCCACACGACCCGGGGAACGTCGGGTTTCAGTAGTGGCTCTGTAAAACACGGGGATCCCAGATATCTGCATTGTTCTGTGATGCTGTACATTTCTGCGATGTTGCATTTTATCACGCCTTGAGCGAATATAATATATTGGTATATATATTAGTAGATGTTGTATATGTTTTGCATCCATGCTAGTCCAGTCCCCGCTCTGTCGTTAGTTAGCTAACCTAACGGGTAATGACGGGACCCAGTGGCGAATGCGGATGGCATATACGTACATCAGTATATTTTCGTTCTTTGTGGTGTGATCAATTGATGGGACTGCGTTGATTCGGGTCAATGCAAGTTAAAAACAAACCTAATCAGATGTTGTTGAAACACTTTTCAAAAGGCTGTTATTGCAAGGACGTTCTCTTTTGTTTCGCATCGTGGTATTCAGTTGGAATATCCTGCTCCTCAGTCGACGAGGCAAGGGCCGGGATCCCTTCACCGGAAGTGACCCCTTGGACAGAAGTTTGCGTCAGGGCATTAACTTCACTATAGCCGATTACTTTTGCTTTGCACCGTGGTATTCAGTTGGAATATCCTGCACCTCATTCTACGGGGAAAGAGCCGAGATCCCTTCACCGGGAGTGACCTCTTTAGCAAAGGTTTTCGTCACTATATTTTTCTAAAAAGCTATCCGTTCCTTCAACGATATCAAGTTCATTACGTTAAAGGTTTTCGCCAGAAACCATTCGTAGCCCTCCGTCATTTCAGTTAAATATTCGGTAGTATTCAAGCTAAGTATTTTGACCTCACGCCAAGGCATAGTGTTTGGTAGCTGCCGGGTATTTATCTGTTGCATAGATAGATGCGTTGGTTTGGGACGGTCGTACTACTATTTTAGCCTACGTCAAGGGTATGTACGGGTAGATTCAAATTAACCTGGATAATGACGGGTAGAACTTGACATGTGACTTATGATATTTTGACCTCACGCCAAGGTCATAAGAGCATGGGGTAAAAATCACATCGGGAGTTTCTAAAGAAACTGAAACTTTCCAGATATGCGCATACCTTCTGGAGTGTGACACCGTGAGCGGATTCCGTCACGTTATCATGCGATGATAGTTGGATCCCAATTCCCACTGATGAGTTGGTTTACTCCTCGGGTGATCCCGACTAATTCTTCTTTCAGGTTTGGAGGAGAATTTGACGGTACAGTGGGAGGTTTCCAGATTAGATAAATTGGTAACCATTCTGATCTAGGTTAGAGTGCACGCTGAGT
Source organism: Agapanthus africanus (assembly GCA_030015575.1). Taxonomy (NCBI): domain Eukaryota; kingdom Viridiplantae; phylum Streptophyta; class Magnoliopsida; order Asparagales; family Amaryllidaceae; genus Agapanthus; species Agapanthus africanus. Next base: position 222,451,133 of record CM057340.1, read on the forward strand.
GTTTCTTTTCTCTCTCTCTTTGGCAGCGACCATTGACCCGACCCTAAGACTATGACTCAGTGACCAAGTTGACCGAACCTTCTTTAACACTGGCTTTTGGATTGTCAGAGTTGCAAACCTCATTGCCATTCCAACCTTTACCCTTTTCTCCAGGACACCCCGTATTACTACGAACGTCCACTTCCATTGGACAAAACCATCGTATGGTTATATACGAACTCGAAAGAATTTATTCGAGGATGGTTTCAGGTTCTGGAGAAAACGGATAGGATTATTCAGTTGTCTTTTCCTTTTACCTTCTCTCGGGTTGCGAGTACTCCTTGGTTTAGGAGATAGTACACCTATTACGCAAATTGGATAGTCTTCTTCCAAACTTTAGGCTGGTGCCGAACGGTGGGGAATGAAGAAAACCAATTAGCATAACGATGGTATGCAGAAGGTATTAAGTTAAGACAAAGCAAGGGATTAGTAAGAGGGCAAAATAAATTGCGACTGATATTCACGACAAAACCAGGTACTTCTTTACCACTCCCACTTCACCTTTGTATTTCTCTAGGACACTCCGTATCACTACGAAGATCCACAGTTTATTGGATACTCCATCGTATGGTTATATACGAACTCGAAAGGAACTTGTTCCAGTTCGGGGATGGATTCTGGTTCAGGAGAAATAGGAATAAGGTTTATTCGGTTGTCTTTTATCCTGACCTTCTCTCGCATTGCGAGTGCTCCTAGGATTAGGACGGTACACCCATTATGCTTATTGGATAGTCTTCTTCCAAACCATAGGCTGGTGCCGAACGGTAGGGAAGGAAGAAAACCATTTGGCCTAAAGGGGTGTGCAGAAGGTAATGACATATGAAGGGATTTGGAGAGGTGGCAAAGAATTATACGGTTACAGTCGTGAATCTGGAAGAGGCATTACTAGGAATACCGGGATACCCCATCGAAACATTTCAATGTTTCAATTTCACTGTGTACTGTTAAAGGAAAACTGATTTCCCAATTAGTCCTTACTCCAGGGTATGTATTTACCAGGTGTGATTCTCACATCTGTATGGTTTTATAGATGATGAGTGGGAGTAAGTTATTGGGAATTAGGTGATCATCCTCATTATATCGGGATTCGTTGTAATCGGTGATATTTGAGGAAGTCACCTGGGCTGTTTGCCGGTCGGCAAATATTTGGTTTTGAATATCCGCTGTTATGCACCAATTTCAAATTGATATATCTGTACGTCTATTTTCATAGAGTGAGATATACCTTTTTGAAATTATGTCTGTGACATTTACCTATATCAGTGGATGATTAGGTAAGGAGTATTAAACAGCGGTGTAATTCTTCATAACCATAGTACAGTTTTCAACCTACGACACAGGGAATGAGTTATTAGACTCAAGGGACTTATACAGAGTGTTGTATGTTGTCCAGGGTCCATCAGGACAGAGGGGTTGGTCCTCGTACTATATCCGGTTTACTTATGACTTCTCTAGTTTTTAGACAGGTGTTTCGTGGAAACACAGGGTCCGAATTTTGAGAAGTTATAGGTATTTGAATGAAATTGAGAACCAGGTGTTACAAGTATCAGGATTCTTCAAGTTGATCGAAGATGTAGATACTTGGGTATGGTATTCAGTTGATAGTAATGGTTAAGAGAACTTGCTTCTCTTTCAGGTTACTCATAATTGGAAGCATTCCTAAGTTGAGTAACGCTGATAGGCCTCCTTCCATTTAGTTGACATGTGCTGGAGACAGTTGCATGATTTGAATCTGGTTCAATTAAATCAGTGCCTCTGGTTCTTTATTAGATATAGAACAGTTCATATCTTAACGATGTTAAGGTACGGGGAGTTGTCTGGCTTATGATTAAAACCAGACGTTGGATAACTCAAGGCACGTTTCTGTAATGGCTGTTTGTGGGTTGACCCAGGCTATGACGAGGGTTGACTTTCTACCATCTGGCAGATCAATAGAAATATTGTTCTAGACACGCCACAGTTTTATTAAAAATGGATTTTTTCAGAAAACAGTAGTGGGAGTATGGTAGAACTGGAAGTGATTCCAGAACCACAAACGATTACTGAAGATTTGATAGGAACCTAAAGATTCAATATGGATTGACATTCCATTGGCCACTCCGCAGATAAGGTGGGTAACTGTAAGTGCACGGCGGCGCCCCGGTCGTCAATCCGACGGCCAAATACGGAAACGGTGATAAACTTTAATTTTGCGAACTTTGCAAACCGGCACCACCGCGCACTAAACCCCGGATCGGGCCATTAAACTAGATCTAGCAAAGTAACAAGATAGGGAAGAGATATACCGACTGATCCGAGTCCTCCGGTCTTTGTCTCCACTCCGATCTCCCGCGGATGCTTCGTCCGTCATCTCCTCGTTGTCGCCTCTTCGCCGGAAGGGTACCACATCGCTTGCATCTTTTACGGGCTCCCACCTCAATACCGAGGCAACTCGGGCGTGAAGCTGGCGAGTCGACGCGTCCAAGATTTGCTGTAGAAAGTGTAGTGTAGAGCTTATGTCTCATTTGGGGTTTGTTGCCTTTGAAGATGATGGAGGAATCAAGATAAGAAAAATGGTGCTTGCATTTTTCTAGCATGAAATGAGATGAACAAATTTTCCCTCTTGAAAAATGATCCTCTCTTCTTCTTCTCTCAAGTATGAAAAAAAAACTTATCATCTTAGAAAAATGGTGAAGGAAAGAATATGAAGAATGAAGGGAGGTGATGGTAGGAGCATAAGTGGTGACCACATCCAAAACATCATCATAACCATCTCACATCAAACTCTAATCACTTCTAATCAACAAAAAGGCAAGTGATAATGATGGATAAGAATAGTATCAAAAGATGCTTTCATAATAAATATATTTGCAAGAAAAACCTCCACAATGTGTTATTTGCAAACTTGCAAATAACACCCTCCATCGGAAAAGTCCGGCCGGGAAAGAACAAAGGAAAACCGGCCGGAACGGAATGCAAACTGGCAACTCCAGAAAACTGGTCCCGTAATAAATTACAGGAAAACCTCGATACTGTGCATACACACCCGCATCTGTATTCCGTAAAAGATACAAATGCAAAGAGACAAAATCTACACTGTACTAAACTAGGATCCGGCTTAAACCAAAGCCGGCTAGTAATATCCGTCCGATCCTGATCCGTACAATACCGCACGTATCTGATCGAACCCTGCCATATAACCATACGGACACTAGTACAAACCGTCCGATCCTGATCCGTGCAATACCGCACGTATCTGATCGGACCCTGCCATATCTCCATACGGCCTCTACAGCGTTTCGCCCGAAAGCCTGAGTAACTGAAAGTGTGGTGGACTCTAAAGACTCGTCAATACTATGGCTGTGGATTTAACCACTGGCACGTCAGAGGTATAAGCCAATACGTAACGGGCCACCAGCTATTGACCAAAAGGGACATCGATGAGCGAACTCATCCTGACACCCTACTGAGCCTGTCAGTGACAATATCCGTACAGTCCGGTCCGTTCGTCTATGAGCATCGCATGTCGGGCCTAGGGGGTTGGTAAAAGTCAGACCCCCAAAAGCGGTACAAGTCGTGTCGGAGTGTAGCCCAGAACACCCTGAGATACTACTGGAATACTTACCAGTAAATCTCTTGCCTTGGCCAAAGACTTCGTGTAATGGCTCTCCTAGACACAGCGCGACCTCACCCCCAATACCGGGAGAGACGAACCCCCGAAGATCCGCTCACTGCCTCCATGTGGCTCGGGACTGTACCCAACTAAAACCTGTTTGCACGACTCCTTTGAGCCGTGGTAGGGTAGTAATCAAAGTACAGTGGGAACTCACACGAGACAAATGACGATCCCCAGGTCGATGAACTAACCTGTACACATGTCACCTGGGAACTGCTATCTGACGTCAGGTATAAGACCAACTAGCATGTTCCCGGCGAGTCCTGTCCGGTGTACTCATAACCCAATGAGCACCTGTATACATCTTAGGTGAACCAACTGACACCAGTGGCTTGTGAGACCGGCCACCGCCCCTCGTCGGGGTCTCGACTGTATACACTAGTCTACTCTGGAGAATCGATGCCCTGTCTCGAAACTCCCACGACTAGGGACCATTTAAGGATGTGCTTATAGACTACCAGCTCCCACTTATATGATCGCCCTCATACTGCTGGTGGTCAAGCAAGAATCCTAGGGGCTCTATCAACGTGCAATAGTGACCCGTCAGGTCACCTAAAGCAGTACACGATGATAAAGATAAACCAGATAGCAAACTATCATCTCGAGTAAGACTGTCGTCCCGGGATAGGTCCTCCCTCAATCATTGCAATCACGTGCCTGTGATCCAATAATTGACTCTGAGGGCACTATCTCCAACAATCTCCCACTTGCACTCAAGGCTAATTATTGCGATGTCGCATACTCACAGCCCGTGTGATACCGAACACCCAACTCCTCTACTAGTCAGTCTCACAAAGCCTGTTTGCGAAACTCTTGCGATCGAGGAATAGCCTCAGTGAGTGGATCCGCCATGAAGTTTCTTTCTATGTCTCTCTCTATCTCAAGTTCGCGGAGAATGCCATCTCCCGAAATGAGCAATACCTGTCTTAGAGTGTCTGGATGTCTGATGGGACCGAGCTCATAAATGAACTCCAAATCCAAACTTCTTAGACTGTATCGTCAACTGAGCTTAATCAGTATCCTGCGCCATGCCACCCTCAGTATTTCCTTAGACCACCTGTCCAAAATACTGCCCCTCGTCAGAAGGAAAACTATAACTCTGACAACCTCCTTGTCGTCCATGTCACCTTGGAAGCCTGGAATGATAACTGTCTCCTAAATGAGGCTGTCGTTATCATATCCCTAGAACATCCACTTATGTTCTAAAACTGCTTCCGACTGTTTCTCCAGGATTGGATCAATATCAACTTATTGCATCTAGTGCAAGAACAACATCTGGTGTGGTACTTGACATCTCATGATTGACTCAATTGCCTAAGCAAGTGATCTGCCAATCATGCACATCCCTTTTTTTTTACTTTAGTCTATAAGACACCTTTAGAGAGGGTGACTCCATTACCTGCAGGTACACTTCCATGCCAGGAGTCGTCCATTCTAAATACTCTTAGAATGCTGTCAAAGTACCCTGATTGGGAAACCACCCAAATCTAGATCTAAAACAATAGATCTAGTAACCAGTATATCTGATATAATGTCCAAGTCCCATGTGGAGAAACCACTGTGTGACGACCAAAGTATAACCGATCGTAGTATAGGAATATCACTTCCTATTTTGTGTATGTCATCCAAATACCAGGATATCACACCCTACTACCTTCTCAACAGATCCATCCCCTATTCTGATGAAGTCAAACCTATGACTGTCACATCAGAAATAGATGATCTATCTCCGCTATATCTGCTTTAGTCCATAAATAGACATAAGCCTGATGTCCGCCAATGCTTCCGCTGCTCCCATTGACTACGACAACCCTCTGGCAGAGTCATATAGACGTGCACTTCTAAAGCTAGTTTAGAACGACGCTATACTCATCCTCCTGCCGGGACTTGCAGTCTGGAACAACAACAATGGCAAGTGTGGGTAAACAAGAACTTCCCTGTCACCGTCCTTGAGGCTACCGGAGTACCTCTCGGGTGCCTGAAGTTACCCACCTTATCTGCGGGGTGGCCAATGGAATGTCAAATCAGATTGAATCTTTAGGTTCCTTATCAAATTTTCAGTAATCGTTTGCGGTTCTGGAATCACTTCCAGTTCTACCATACTCCCACTACTGTTTTTGAAAAAATCCATTTTTAATAAAACTGTGGCGAGTCCAGAACAATATTTCTATTGATCTGCCAGATGGTAGAAAGTCAACCCTTGTCATAGCCTGGGTCAACCCACAAACAGCCATTACAGAAACGTGCCTTGAGTTATCCAGAGTCTGGTTTTAATCATAAGCCGGACAACTCCCCGTACCTTAACAATGTTAAGATATGAACTGTACTATATCCAATATAGAACTAGAGGCACTGATTTAATTGAACCAGATTCAAATCATGCAGCTATCTCCAGTGCATGTCAACTAAATGGAAGGAGGCCGATCAGCGTTACTCAACTTAGGAATGCTTCCAATTATGAGTAACCTGAAAGAGAAGCAATTTCTCTTTATCATTACTATCAACTGAATACCATACACAAGTATCTACATCTTCGATCACCTTGAAGAATCCCGACACTTGCTACACCTGGTTCTCTACTCTATTCAAATACCTATAACTCCTCAAAACTTAGACCCTGTGTTTCTACGAAACACATGTCTAAGAACTAGAGAAGTTAAAAGTAAACAGAATATAGTATGAGGACCAACCCCTCTGTCCTAATGGACACTGGACAACATACAATACTCTGTATAAGTCCGCTGAGTTTAACAACTCTTTCACTGTGTGTCGTAGGTTGAAAACTGTACTTATGGTTAAGAAGAATTACACCGCTGTTTAATGCTCCTTACCTAACCATCCACTGATATAGGTAAATGTCATCGACATAAAATCAAAAGGTATATCTCACTCTATGAAAATAGACGTACAGATATATCAATTTGAAATTGGTGCACAACAGCGGATATTCAAAACCAAATATTGCCGACCGGCAAACAGCCCAGGTGATCTCCTCAAATATCACCGATTACAACGAATCCCGATATAATGAGTATGATCACCCAATTCCCAATAACTTACTCCCACTCATCAACTGTAAAACCATACAGATGTGTGAATCAAACCTGGTAAATACATACCCTGGAGCAAGTGTCTAATCGGGAAATCAGTTTTTCTTTTAACAGTACACAGTTGAACTGAAACATTGAAATGTTTCGATGGGGTATCCTGGTATTCCTAGTAATGCCTCTACCATTATCCAGATTCACAACTATTACCGTATAATTCTTTGCCACCTCTCCAAATCCCTTTATATGTCTTTAGTCATTACCTTCTGCACACCCCTTTAGCCCAAATGGTTTTCTTCCTTCCCTACCGTTCGGCACTAGCCTATGGTTTGGAAGAAGACTATCCAATGAGCATAATGGGTGTACTGTCCCAATCCTAGGAACACTCGCAATGCGAGAGAAGGTGAAGATAAAAGACAACCGAATAAACCTTATTCCTATTTCTCCTGGACCAGAATCCATCCCCGAACTGGAACAAGTTCCTTTCGAGTTCGTATATAACCATACGATGGAGTATCCAATAAACTGTGGATCTTCGTAGTGATACGGAGTGTCCTGGAGAAATACAAAGGTGATTTAGGATTGGCGAAGAAATACTTGGTTTGGTCGTGAATATCAGTCGCAATTTACTTTGCCCTCTTACTAATCCCTTGCTTTGTCTTAATCTTAATACCTTCTGCACACCGTTTAGGCTAATTGGTTTTCTTCATTCCCTACTGTTCGGCACCAGCCTAAAGTTTGGAAGAAGACTATCCAATTTGCGTAATAGGTGTACTATCTCCTAAACTAAGGAGTACTCGTAACTTGAGAGGAGGCAAAAAGGAAAAGACAACTGAATAATCCTATCCGTTTTCTCCAGAACCGGAAACCATCCTCGAATTCCTTCGAGTTCGTATCTAACCATACGATGGTTTTGTCCAATGGAAGTGGACGTTCGTAGTAATACGGGGTGTCCTGGAGAAAAGGGTAAAAGTAGGAGTGGCAATGAGGTCTACAACTCTGACAATCCAAAAGCCGGTGTAAAGAAGGTTCGGTTAACTTGGTCACTGAGTCATAGTCTAGGGTCGGGTCAATGGTCGCTGCCAAAGAGAGAGAGAAAAGAAACACTCAGCGTGCACTCTAACCTAGATCAGAATGGTTACCAATTTATCTAATCTGGAAACCTCCCACTGTACCTCAAATTCTCCTCCAAACCTGAAAGAAGAATTAGTCGGGGTCACCCGAGGAGTAAACCAACTCATCAGTGGGAATCGGGATCCAACTCTCATCGCATGATAACGTGACGGAATCCGCTCACGTCATCACACTCCAGAAGGTATGCGCATATCTGGCAAGTTTCAGTTCTTTTGAAACTCCCGATGTGATTTCTGCCCCATGCTCTTATGACCTTGACTTTGGCCAACAAATCATAAGTCACATGTCAAGTTCTGCCCGTCATTCTCCAGGTTAATTTGAGCCCATCCGTACAAGCCCTTGATTTTGGCCAACAAGGCTATACGACTGCCCCAAACCAACGCATCTATCTATGCTGCATATGAATAACCAACAGCTACCAAACACTGTGCCTTGACTTTGGCCAACAAATACAGCTTGAATACTATTGACTACCCATATGAAATGACGGAGGGCTACGAATGGTTTCTGGCGAAAACCTTTAACGTAATGAACATGATATCGTTGAAGGAACGGATAGCTTTTTAGAAAATATAGTGACGAAAACCTTTACTAAAGAGGTCACTCCCGGTGAAGGGATCTCGGCTCTTTCCCCGTAGAATGGGGTGCAGGATATTCCAAATGAATACCACGATGCAAAGCAAAAGTAATCGGCTATAGTGAAGTTAATGCCCTGACGCAAACTTCTGTCCAAGGGGTCACTCCCGGTGAAGGGATCTCGGCCCTTGCCTCGTCGACTGAGGAGTAGGATATTCCAAATGAATACCACGATGCAAAACAAAAGTGAACGTCCTTGCAATAACAGCTTTTTGAAAAACGTTCCAACAACATCAGATTAGGTTTGTTTATCTTGCATTGATCCGAATCAATGCAGTCCCATCAATTGATCACACCACAAAGAACGAAAATATACTGACGTACGTATATGCCATCCGCATTCGCCACTGGGTCCCGTCATCACCCGTTAGGTTAGCTAACTAACGGCAGAGCGGGGACTGGACTAGCGCGGATGAAAAACATATACAACATCTACTAATATATATACCAATATATAGTATTTCGCTCAAGGCGTGAATAAAATGCAACATCACAGAAATGTACAGCATCACAGAACAACACAGATATCTGGGATCCCCGGGTTTCCCAGAGCCACTACTGAAACCCGACGTTCCCCTGGTCGTGTGGATAGCCTGTGCAATGAAAACCTAGACCCCTACGGACGCGGCAAGTCACCCGCCAAAACCTGAAGCGAGGCAGCCCCCTTCAGGACCGTGAATGGACCACCCAGCACTTCACGGAATCTGGTAACTTGGGCACCCCTCCTGGGTCAACCTGTACCCCCTACGAGTGCGGCGAATAGCCCGCCAATTCCAGACTGAAGCCCCCTCCGTCCCAATGCCATGAGATGCGGGCTTGTTGCCCTCCAGAACCCGGCTATCCGTGCACCCCACCGCGAGGCAATCCTAGTACAGAAAGTAAAATATACATACAACGGGTACATCGACCGCAACCAGGTCGTGCCCCAAAAGAATAATACAAACAGGCAGTGACGGCAGTCCACATGTCGGACGCTCGCCCCGCAATCTCAAATGTACATAATACAACAAAACTGTACTAGCATTGCATCCAGGCTATCCCCCACGACCGATCCGCAACATCACAGCAAAACACAGAACATCAACGTGAAAATCACGTTCGCAAATCCGTCTAACCGGGCTATAGCAGTTAGACCGGATTTACCGATCGAGTGACATTCACGGTCGCAGATATAATGTAAATACTGTGAAATATTGTGTTTAAAATATCCGATCGATCAAAAATTAACAAGTGGGCCCCCAAGCAAAACTGTAGCACTCACAGAAATTATGGGCCCAATTTTAATATTCCAAAACCCCTAAAATCAGCCCAGAAGCCCACTGGAGAAATTTTACACATTGACCATTCTAACCTGCGGCGGAACCGCGGCAACAAGGGAGGTTTTGCCGCGGTTCCGCGCTCCTCCTGAAGGATCAATGTCTCGAATTTTCCCAGAACTCTTAGAACTTCTAGTACATCAATTTTCTACAACCTGAAAAATTTTTAGAGAACGGAAAAATTCGACAGAAAACTGATGTGAACAAAAATGCAAGTTTTGGAATTTTGGTCGATCGGAAATGTAAAACACATCAAACGAAGCTAGACGAAGTTAATGGCGAGGCTTTGATACCACTGTAAGTGCACGGCGGCGCCCCGGTCGTCAATCCGACGGCCAAATGCGGAAACGGTGATAAACTTTAATTTTGCGAACTTTGCAAACCGGCACCACCGCGCACTAAACCCCGGATCGGGCCATTAAACTAGATCTAGCAAAGTAACAAGATAGGGAAGAGATATACCGACTGATCCGAGTCCTCCGGTCTTTGTCTCCACTCCGATCTCCCGCGGATGCTTCGTCCGTCATCTCCTCGTTGTCGCCTCTTCGCCGGAAGGGTACCACATCGCCTGCATCTTTTACGGGATCACACCTCAATACCGAGGCAACTCGGGCGTGAAGCTGGCGAGTCGACGCGTCCAAGATTTGCTGTAGAAAGTGTAGTGTAGAGCTTATGTCTCATTTGGGGTTTGTTGCCTTTGAAGATGATGGAGGAATCAAGATAAGAAAAATGGTGCTTGCATTTTTCTAGCATGAAATGAGATGAACAAATTTTCCCTCTGGAAAAATGATCCTCTCTTCTTCTTCTCTCAAGTATGAAAAAAAAACTTATCATCTTAGAAAAATGGTGAAGGAAAGAATATGAAGCATGAAGGGAGGTGATGGTAGGAGCATAAGTGGTGACCACATCCAAAACATCATCATAACCATCTCACATCAAACTCTAATCACTTCTAATCAACAAAAAGGCAAGTGATAATGATGGATAAGAATGCTATCAAAAGATGCTTTCATAATAAATATATTTGCAAGAAAAACCTCCACAATGTGTTATTAGCAAACTTGCAAATAACACCCTCCATCGGAAAAGTCCGGCCGGGAAAGAACAAAGGAAAACCGGCCGGAACGGAATGCAAACTGGCAACTCCAGAAAACTGGTCCCGTAATAAATTACAGGAAAACCCCGATACTGTGCATACACACCCGCATCTGTATTCCGTAAAAGATACAAATGCAAAGAGACAAAATCTACACTGTACTAAACTAGGATCCGGCTTAAACCAAAGCCGGCTAGTAATATCCGTCCGATCCTGATCCGTACAATACCGCACGTATCTGATCGAACCCTGCCATATAACCATACGGCCACTAGTACAAACCGTCCGATCCTGATCCGTGCAATACCGCACGTATCTGATCGGACCCTGCCATATCTCCATACGGCCTCTACAGCGTTTCGCCCGAAAGCCTGAGTAACTGAAAGTGTGGTGGACTCTAAAGACTCATCAATACTATGGCTGTGGATTTAACCACTGGCACGTCAGAGGTATAAGCCAATACGTAACGGGCCACCAGCTATTGACCAAAAGGGACGTCGATGAGCGAACTCATCCTGACACCCTACTGAGCCTGTCAGTGACAATATCCGTACAGTCCGGTCCGTTCGTCTATGAGCATCGCATGTCGGGCCTAGGGGGTTGGTAAAAGTCAGACCCCCAAAAGCGGTACAAGTCGTGTCGGAGTGTAGCCCAGAACACCCTGAGATACTACTGGAATACTTACCAGTAAATCTCTTGCCTTGGCCAAGGACTTCGTGTAATGGCTCTCCTAGACACAGCGCGACCTCACCCCCAATACCGGGAGAGACGAACCCCCGAAGATCCGCTCACTGCCTCCATGTGGCTCGGGACTGTACCCAACTAAAACCTGTTTGCACGACTCCTTTGAGCCGTGGTAGGGTAGTAATCAAAGTACAGTGGGAACTCACACGAGACAAATGACGATCCCCAGGTCGATGAACTAACCTGTACACATGTCACCTGGGAACTGCTATCTGACGTCAGGTATAAGACCAACTAGCATGTTCCCGGCGAGTCCTGTCCGGTGTACTCATAACCCAATGAGCACCTGTATACATCTTAGGTGAACCAACTGACACCAGTGGCTTGTGAGACCGGCCACCGCCCCTCGTCGGGGTCTCGACTGTATACACTAGTCTACTCTGGAGAATCGATGCCCTGTCTCGAAACTCCCACGACTAGGGACCATTTAAGGATGTGCTTATAGACTACCAGCTCCAACTTATATGATCGCCCTCATACTGCTGGTGGTCAAGCAAGAATCCTAGGGGCTCTATCAACGTGCAATAGTAACCTGTCAGGTCACCTAAAGCAGTACACGATGATAAAGATAAACCAGATAGCAAACTATCATCTCGAGTAAGACTGTCGTCCCGGGATAGGTCATCCCTCAATCATTGCAATCACGTGCCTGTGATCCAATAATTGACTCTGAGGGCACTATCTCCAACAGTAACTTCAGGCACCCGAGAGGTACTCCGGTAGCCTCAAGGACGGTGACAAGGAAGTTCTTGTTTACCCACAATTGCCATTGCTGTTGTTCCAGGTTGCGAGACCCGTCGGGAGGATGAGTATAGCGTCTTTCTAAACTAGCTTTAGAAGTGTGCGTCTATATGACTCTGCCAGAGGGTTGTCGTAGTCAGTGGGAGCAGCGGAAGCATTGGTGGACATGTAGCTTATGTCTATCTATAGAATAAAGCAGATATAGCGGAGATAGATCATCAATTTCTGATGTGACAGTCATAGGTTTGACTTCATCAGAATAGGGGATGGATCTGTTGAAAAGGTAGTAGGGTGTAATGTCCTGGTATTTGGATGACATACACAGAGTAGGAAGTGACATTCCTATACTACGATCGGTTATACTTTGGTCGTCACACAGTGGTTTCTCCACATGGGACTTGGACATTATATCAGACATACTGGTTACTAGATCTATGGTTTTAGATCTAGATTTGGGTGGTTTCCTAATCAGGGTACTTAGACAGCATTCTAAGAGTATTTAGAATGGACGACTCCTGGCACGGTAGTGTACCAGCAGGTGATGGAGTCACCCTCTCTAAAGGTGTCTTACAGACTAAAGGGGAGAGGGATCTGCATGATTGACAGATCACTTGCTTAGGCAATTGAGTCAATCATGAGATGTCAAGTACCACACCAGATATTTTTCTTGCACTAGATGCAATAAGTTGACATTGATCCAATCCTGAAGAAACAGTCGGAAGCAGTTTTAGAACATAAGTGGATGTTCTAGGGATATGATAACGACAGCCTCATTCGGGAAACAGTTATCATTCCAGGCTTCCAAGGTGACCTGGACGACAAGGAGGTTGTCAGAGTTATAGTTTTTCCTTCTGACGAGGGGCAGTATTTTGGACAGGTGGTCCAAGGCAATACTGAGGGAGGCATGGCGCAGGATACTGATTAAGTTCAGTTGACGATACAGTCTAAGAAGTTTGGATTGGAAGTTCATTTATGAGCTAGGTCCCATCAGACATCCAGACACATTCTAAGACAGGTATTGCTCATTTCGGGAGATGGCTTTCTCCGCGAATTTGAGATATAGAGAGACATAGAAAGAAACAACAAAGCGGATCCACTCACTGAGGCTATTCCTCGAACGCAATAGTTTCGCAAACGGGTTTTGTGAGACTGAATAGTAGAGGAGTTGGGTGTTCGGTATCACACGGGCTGTGAGTATGCGACATCGCAATAATTAGCCTTGAGTGCAAGTGGGAGATTGTTGGAGATAGTGCCCTCAGAGTCAATTATTGGATCACAGGCACATGATTGCAATGATTGATGGAGGACCTATCCCGGTAGGACAGTCTTACTCGAGATGATAGTATGCTATCTGGTTTATCTTTATCATCGTGTACTGCTTTAGGTGACCTGACATGTCACTATTACACGTTGATAAAGCCCCTAGGATTCTTGCTTGACCACCAGCAGTATGAGGGCGATCATATAAGTGGGAGCTGGGGTCTATAAGCACATCCTTAAAATGTCCCTAGTCGTGGGAGTTTCGAGACAGGGCATCGATACTCCAGAGTAGACTAGTGTATACAGTCGAGACCACGACGAGGGGCGGTGGCCGGTCTCACAAGCCACTGGTGTCAGTTGGTTCACCTAAGATGTATACAGGTGCTCATTGGGTTATGAGTACACCGGACAGGACTCACCGGGAACATGCTAGTTGGTCTTATACCTGACGTCAGATGGCAGTTCCCTGGTGACATGTGTACAGGTTAGTTCATCGACCTGAGGATCGTCATTTGTCTCGTGTGAGTTCCCACTGTACTTTGATTACTATCCTACCACGCTCAAAGGAGACGTGCAAACAGGTTTTAGTTGGGTACAGTTCCGAGCCACATGGAGGCAGTGAGCGGATCTTCAGAGGTTCGTCTCTCCCGGTATTGGGGGTGAGGTCGCGCTGTGTCTAGGAGAGCCATTACACGAAGCCCTAGGCCGAGGCAAGAGATTTACTGGTAGGTATTTCAGTAGTATCTCAGGGTGTTCTAGGCTACGCTCCGACACGACTTGTACCGCTTTTGGGGGTCTAACTTTTACCAACCCCCTAGGCCCGCCATGCGATGCTCATAGACTAACGGACCGGACTGTACGGATATTGTCACTGACAGGCTCAGTAGGGTGTCAGGATGAGTTCGCTCATCGACGTCCCTTTTGATCAATAGCTGATGGCCCGTTACGTATTGGCTTATACCTCTGACGTGCTAGTGGTTAAATCCACAACCAAGGTGTTGACGAGTCTTTAGAGTCCCCCACATTCAGTTACTCAAGCTTTCGGGCGAAAAGCTGTAGAGGCCATATGGAGATATGGCAGGGTTCGATCAGATACGTGCGGTATTGCACGGATCAGGATCGGATGTTTTGTATTAGAGGCCGTATGGATATATGGCAGCGTTCGATCAGATACGTGCGGTATTGCACGGATCATGATCGAACAGATTTTACTAGCCGGCTTTTGGTTTAAGCCGGATCCTAGTATAGTACAGTGTAGATTTTGTCTCATTGCATTTATATTTTGGTCGGAATACAGATGCGGGTGTGTATGCACAGTATCGGAGTTTTCCTGTAATTTATTACGGGACCAGTTTTTCTGGAGTTGCCAGTTTGCTTTCCGTTTCGGCCAATTTCCTTTGTATCGTTCATTGGCCGAAGATTGGTGGAGGAGGGCTTATTTGCATTTGTGGAAATAAGTATTTGTGGAGGGTGTTCTTTACATTTTGTTGCTTCATGATGAGTACCCTTCATTTGACTTCATAACCTCATCATGGCTTGACTTTTTTCTTCATGATAGTTTTCATGATGGCTTGACTTTTGTTGGGTGAAGATGGTAGTTTGAGTGTTGGAGTTTCTTTGAGATCATTACTTATTATGATGGCCTTTTCTCTCTCTCCCTTGAATTATTATTGGTCTCCCTCATTTTTGTTACCCCATTCTCTCATTCCCAATTGTATGGCCGGCCACTATGAGGAGTGGGCTGTCCCATTTTGGTGTGGGGAGAAATACTCTCATTTGGCTTGCAAAAATGACATGGTTCATCTCCACAAGCTTATATCCTTTTCACCTCCACTAAAAGGCAACATCCTCTACCCCAAATGAGACTTGAGCACTACATATTCTACAGCAAATCTTGGGCACGTCGGCTCGCCAACTTCGTGCCCAAGTTGCCTCGGTATAGAGGCGGGAGCCCGTAAAAGAAGCAGGCGAAGTGGTGCTCTTCCGGCGAGGAGGTGGAGACCGGACATTCCGCGGGAGATCGGGACGACGGCGAGAAGACCGGAGGACTCGGATCACTCGGTATATCTCTCTTCCCCATCTTGTAGTTAGCTAGGACTAGTTAATGGCCCGATCCTGGTATTAGTGCGCGGTGGTGCCAGTTCATGAAAAATTTAAGTATATCACCGCTTCCGCATTTTGGCCTCGGGATGGAGGTCGGGGCGCCGCCGTGCACTTACAATACGCACAAAACCAACTCAAATGTCTAAAACCGTAAAATCACAAAAATGTGAAATCAAAGCACGAAAACGATATCAAGTGCTACACTGTGCAAAGATCGTAAATCCTCAATCATCAAAATCAAATCATGCGAATAAATCACCCAAAACTTCGAAATCAGTAATGGCGGAATAGTACCGCTCAAGTGCATCCTCTAAGAATCTCGGGCCAACTGTCGCGGTCACTAGTGGGACGTCTCGTCGATGATCATGAACTCTGGCCTGTGGTGTGCGTAACAATGACCACTCCTGGGTCAAGGTCTTCACTGTGAATTACCAATCTCTCGGTCCATCGGCTCATCGGCCCTGTCAGGTGTGCTAACGGGGATGATCCCGTTCTGGCACTTCTCTGGTCATCTCTCGGTCAATCATCATGACCACTCGTAAGATAGCATATCACTGGCGTCGGCCTCTGGCTCTCTGAATGTACGTGATACATCTGATCCTGGGTGCAAGTATCATTGCAGCAGGGTCCTGGAAGGAATCCTGCTCACGGTCTCTTCCATGTCTCGTCTCTGCCAACTGTCTGGAAGTCATCGTCCTTTCCTATATCTGCATCTTGCTCTGGAACGATTGCATACTCATCGCGACTCCTTCTGGAAGGTAAATCCAAGTACCATGCCTCGGCATGCGCATCGCATCTCTGTTGTCGGCGGAGTGGAACGTCATCTCATCTAGATCTGGTACGAACCTCCTACTTCACTTTTCTCTAATGTCATCTACTTTGGACTCGTCTCGTCGTGGCTGCATGGACTGAGCTCCAATGACTATCCTCGTATCTGGAGTCTCCCAAGAATGCATCTCACCACCTAGCATCCCAATTAAGTCGATCCATCCGATCGAGTCGTCAAAACCTCATAATCCCCCAAGAGCTCAACATCTTGGGCACCGTTTAATAGTATCGAGTACATACCACAGCATCGGTGGTCCAGCCGTAAAAGGGCAAACCCAAGCCTCACTAATGGCGCCGCAGAACTGTTGCAAACCCGAAGGTTCCAAGGCTTTCACACGATCATTAAGTCGAGTTAGGGTTTCATTCTTCTACAGGGACCATAGAATTGCCTGCATGTCTTTCCGACTACTTTAAACTTGGAATAATAGGTTTCTGACATTCGATCATCTCTGTCGACTCTCAACGTCTCCGCGTGAAGTCGTCTCTAGCTGGAATCAATCTATCTGATGACCTCGCATCGGGGTAGGCGAACGATCCACATGTCCTAGTCATTCATCCTCGATGACTAGCGACCTTCTATCATCTCTTAGTACAACTCGTTCTGCCCTAATTCCAGCATCTGGGGCAATATCTCTTCGTTCACAGCAATAACTGGCTCGCTCGTCTGCACGCTGAACAGTGCCTCGATCATCATGAATAAGCAACACACCAACGGTCATCAAAATCTGGCTGGCTTCTATCATTGGCTCAATCCTCTAGTGTCGATCAGAACATCCGAGTAACCTCATAAAGGCGATCCGCCAAACGCTCGTGGCGCGGAAACACAGTAAAAAGACACATCTCCGCAATCGTGTGTCGCCGGAATTTCGCCCTGGTCAGTCCTCGTTCGTGACGAGCTCGTGCTGACCACAACTTTAGCTGTAGCTCTCCCTGCCCGTAATCGTGGCAGCAAAACCATAACTGGTACTGATGAGGCTAGATCGGAATGAATATAATACTGAGCAAAGAAATGTACATCCTAAGGCTTCTTAAATGAAGTAGCGTATCGCAAATATGCCGCGGAACATACCTACGGTACGTCACTCTACTTTAGTCACCTATTCCATCAACCAAGGGTCATCCTACGCTCCGAAGGTAAAACCTAACGCTCTGATACCAACTTGTCACGTCCCGAAAGTACGGAACATGACCGACACTTAAACTATGAACGTCTCGAGGCGTACGTAATCTAAGTGAACCGAGAACCCAGAAATCCAAACCAAGAAAAGTAGTAGAGTGAAGGAAAACCAATTTAAAACAAGTAGTTTCAATAGCATAAGCCGAATTATGCAGTTTTTAAAAAAACATCAAGTGTTTCCTGAAAATTTCGGCAGAGTCTCCTTCATAAATACTGGCTCCCAAACGGGATACAACATGAATAGTATACGAAATCAAAAAAAAGGCATCCCCAAGCGAGAGCTAGCTCTTCGTAAATCGACGGTCACAACCACACAAGCAATATAATATACAACGCCAACGGCGAGGATCAAAACTCAAAACCACAAGAAAACCACAGAAATAAAACGCGCGACTCTAAGGTCGAAAGAATAACATCACTGGTCTCTATCTCTGAAATAAATACATGTTTGGTTGATGGAACTTCTAGATACAACAGAATAATGATATACAAGATATATAATGGGGGTACGATATAAGTAAACCCACCTACTAGCAAATCACCCGAAGGAAACTATGCCCCCAAGCCAAAATGAAACCTGTACGGCAAACCTGCAAGAAACTGGGGCACAACGGGAGTGAGTTGCCAACTCGTGAATAGAAAAACATCTACGGAAAGAAATCGCATAAATAACGCAACCTAGGTCAATGATCATAATAAATCCTCAATTATATATATAACATGCAACCTATAACAAGGCTAGGGTAAATATCTAACCCGAGTGTAATCTCATGTGCCCGTGTCAGTGCCTCAGGTAGCAATATATCATATGAATGAGGTATGAATGAATGAAAACAGAATACATCTAAATGAAGAACTGTTTTCATAATTTAGTGAGATTTCCTTTGTATTTTTTGTTGCGCCACGGCAGCGCCCCGGCCGTCTTACTCGAGGCCAAATTGCGGAATCAAAATTTTTCCTTACTCGGAAACCGGCGCTACCGCGGACAAAGAAAACCCGGATCGTAACCATTAACCTAATGCTAGCAATCAAGAGATAGGGTGAGAAGTATACCGAGTGATCCGAGTCCTCCGGTCTTCTCGTCATCGTCCCGATCTCCCGCGGAAAGTGTAGTCTCCATATCGTCGCCTCCTCGCCAGAAAGGGCACCACAACGCCTGCGTCTTTTACGGGCTCCCGCCTCAATACCGAGGCAACTCGAGCATGAAGCCGGCAACTCGACATGCTCAAGATGTGCTGTAGAATGTAGTGTAGAAGATGCTCGTCTCATTTGGGGTTTGTTGCCATGGTGATGGAGGAATCAAGACTAGAAAAATGGTGCTTGCAATTTTCTAGCATGAAAATGAGATCAAGAAGAATGAAACTCTCAAGAAGGAAGAACCCTCATCTTTTTCTTTCTCTTAACCATTTTTCATCAAGTCAAGAATAAGGTGGAGGAATGTATGTATATGAAACAAGAGGGAGGTGAGTGTAGGAGAGCAAGAAGGGTGACCACATCCTAAACCATCATCACAACCTCACATCAACTCTAAACAAAGATCAAATCCTTTCTCATCACTTCTAATCTTCATAAAGCATGAAAAGAAGAATGAAAGGAATGGAATCTAAAAAGGTTATCATAATAAATACTTTTGCAAGAAAATCCTCTACAAAGTGTTATTTGCAAAACTGCAAATAACCCCCTCCATCGGAAAAGTCCGGCCGGGAAAGAACAAAGGAAAACCGGCCGGAACGGAATGCAAACTGGCAACTCCAGAAAACTGGTCCCGTAATAAATTACAGGAAAACCCCAATACTGTGCATACACACCCGCATCTGTATTCCGACCGGATACAAATGCAATGAGACAAAATCTACACTGTACTAAACTAGGACCGGCTTAAGCCAAAGCCGGCTAGTAAAATCCGTCCGATCCTGATCCGTGCAATACCGCACGTATCTGATCGAACCCTGCCATATAACTATACGGCCACTAGTACAAAACTGTCCGATCCTGATCCGTGCAATACCGCACGTATCTGATCGGACCCTGCCATATCTCCATACGGCCTCTACAGCGTTTCGCCCGAAAGCTTGAGTAACTGTAAGTGTGGTGGACTCTAAAGACTCGTCAATACTATGGCTGTGGATTTAACCACTGGCACGTCAGAGGTATAAGCCAATACGTGACGGGCCACCAGCTATTGACCAAATGGGACGTCGATGAGGAAGCTCACCCCGACACCCAACTGAGCCTGTCAGTGACAATATCCGTACAGTCCGGTCCGTTCGTCTATGAGCATCGCATGGCGGGCCTAGGGGGTTGGTAAAAGTCAGACCCCCAAAAGCGGTACAAGTCGTGTCGGAGTGTAGCCCAGAACGCCCTGAGATACTACTGGAATACCTACCAGTAAATCTCCTGCCTCGGCCGAGAGCTTTGCGTAATGGCTCTCCTAGACACAGCGCGACCTCACCCCCAATACCGGGAGAGACGAACCCCTGCAGATCCGCTCACTGCCTCCATGTGGCTCGGGACTGTACCCAACTAAAACCTGTTTGCACGACTCCTTTGAGCCGTGGTAGGGTAGTAATCAAAGCACAGTGGGAACTCACACGAGACAAATGACGATCTCAGGTCGATGAACTAACCTGTACACATGTCACCTGGGAACTGCTATCTGACGTATGGTATAAACCCAACTAGCAGGTTCCCGGCGAGTCCTGTCCGGGGTACTCATAACCCAATGAGCACCTGTATACATCTTAGGTGATCCAACTGACACCAGTGGCTTGTGAGACCGGCCACCGCCCCTCGTCGGGGTCTTGACTGTATATACTAGTCTACTAATGGAGTATCGATGCCCTGTCTCGAAACTCCTACGACTAGGGACCTTTTAAGGATGTGCTTATAGACTACCAGCTCCCACGTATATGATCGCCATCATACTGCTGGTAGTCAAGCAAGAATCCTAGGGGCTCTATCAACGTGCAATAGTGACATGTCAGGTCACCTAAAGCAGTACACGATGATAAAGGTAAACCAGATAGCATACTATCATCTCGAGTAAGACTGTCCTACCGGGATAGGTCCTCCCTCAATCATTGCAATCACGTGCCTGTGATCCAATAATTGACTCTGAGGGCACTATCTCCAACAATCTCCCACTTGCACTCAAGGCTAATTATTGCGATGTCGCATACTCACAGCCCGTGTGATACCGAACACCCAACTCCTCTACTAGTCAGTCTCACAAAACCCGTTTGCGAAACTATTGCGTTCGAGGAATAGCCTCAGTGAGTGGATCCGCTCTGATGTTTCTTTCTATGTCTCTCTAAATCTCAAGTTCGCGAAGAATACCATCTCCCGAAATGAGCAATACCTGTCTTAGAATGTCTGGATGTCTGATGGGACCTAGCTCATAAATGAACTCCAAATCCAAACTTCTTAGACTGTATCGTCAACTGAACTTAATCAGTATCCTGCGCCATGCCTCCCTCAGTATTGCCTTGGATCACCTGTCCAAAATACTGCCCCTCGTTAGAGGGAAAACTAAAACTCTGACAACCTCCTTGTCGTCCATGTCACCTTGGAAGCCTGGAGTGATAACCGTCTCCTAAAGGAGGTAGCCGTTATCATATCCCTAGAACATTCACTTATGTTCTAAGACTGCTTCCGACTGTTTCTCCAGGATTGGATCAATATCAACTTATTGCATCTAGTGCAAGAACAACATCTGGTGCGGTACTTGACATCTCATGATTGACTCAATTGCCTAAGCAAGTGATCTGCCAATCATGAGTATCCCTCTCCCCTTTAGTCTGTAAGACACCTTTAGAGAGGGTGACTCCATCAACTGCAGGTGCATTACCGTGTCAGGAGTCGTCCATTCTAAATACTCATAGAATGCTGTCAAGGTACCCAAATTGGGAAACCACCCAAATCTAGATCTAAAACCATAGATCTAGTAACCAGTATGTCTGATATAATATCCAAGTCCTATGTGGAGAAAACACCGTGTGACGACCAAAGTATAACCGATCGTAGTATAGGAATATCACTTCCTACTGCCTTCTCAACAGATCCATCCCCTATTCTGATGACGTCAAACCTATGACTGTCACATCAGAAATGGATGATCTATCTCCGCTACATCTGCTTTAGTCTATAAATAGACATAAGCCTGATGTCCACCAATGCTTCCGCTGCTCCCACTGACTACGACAACCCTCTGGCAGAGTCATATAGACGTGCACTTCCAAAGCTAGTTTAGAACGACGCTATACTCATCCTCCTGCCGGGTCTCGCAGCCTGGAACAACAGCAATGGCAAGTGTGGGTAAACAAGAACCTCCCTGCCACCGTCCTTGAGCATACCGAAGTACCTCTCGAGTGCCTGAGGTTACCCATCATATCTGCGGAGTGGCCAATGGAATGTCAAATCAGATTGAATCTTTAGGTTCCTTATCAAATCTTCAGTAATCGTTTGTGGTTCTGGAATCACTTCCAGTTCTACCATACTCCCACTACTTTTTCTGAAAAAATCCATTTTTAATAAAGACTGTGGCGAGTCTAGAACAATATTGCTATTGTTCATCCAGATGGTAGAAAATCAACCCTCGTCATAGCCTGGGTCAACCCACAAACAGCCATTACAGAAACGTGCCTAGAGTTGTCCAGTGTCTGGTTTTAAGCATAAGCCGGACAACTCCCCGTACCTTAACATCGTTAAGATATGAACTGTTCTATATCCAATATAGGAACAGAGGCACTGATTTAATTTAACCAGATTCAAATCATGCATCTATCTCCAGTGCATGTCAACTAAATGGAAGGAGGTCGATCAGCGTTACTCAACTTGGGAATGCTTCCAATTATGAGTAACCTGAAAGAGAAGCAATCTGTCTTCATCATTACTATCAACTGAATACCATACACAAGTATCTATATCTTCGATCTCTTTGAAGAATCCCGATACTTGCTACACCTGGTTCTCTACTCTATTCAAATACCTATAACTCCTCAAAACTTAGACCCTGTGTTTCCACGAAACACCTGTCTAAAAACTAGAGAAGTCATAAGTAAATCGAATATAGTACGAGGACCTACCCCTCTGTCCTGATGGACCCTGGACAACATTCAATACTCTGTATAAGTCCGCTGAGTCTAACAACTGTTTCACTGTGCGTCGCAGGTTGAAAACTGTACTTATGGTTAAGAAGAATTACACCGCTGTTTAATGCTCCTTACCTAACCATCCACTGATATAGGTAAATGTCATCGACATAATATCAAAAGGTATATCTCACTCTATGAAAATAGACGTACAGATATATCAATTTGAAATTGGTGCATAACCGCGGATATTCAAAACCAAAAAATTGCCGTCCGGCAAACAACCCAGGTGACTTCCTCAAATATCACCGATTACAATAAATCCCGATATAGTGAGGATGATCACCCAATTCCCAATAACTTACTCCCACTCATCATCTGTAAAACCATACAGATGTGAGAATCATACCTGGTAAATACATACCCTGGAGCAAGTGTCTAACTGGGAAATCAGTTTTCCATTAACAGTACACAGTGAAACTGAAACATTGAAATGTTTCGTCGGGGTATCCTGGTATTCCTAGTAATGCCTCTTCCATTATCCAGATTCACAACTGTAACCGTATAATTCTTTGCCATCTTTCTTAATCCCTTCATATGTCTTTAGTCATTACCTTCTGTACACCCCTTTAGGCCAAATGGTTTTCTTCCTTCCCTACCGTTCGGCACCAGCCTATGGTTTGGAAGAAGACTATCCAAAAGGCATAAAGGGTGTACTGTCCTAATCCTAGGAACACTCGCAATGCGAGAGAAGGTGAAGATAAAAGACACCTGAATATACTTTATTCCTATTTCTCCTGAACCAGAATCCATCCCCGAACTGGAACAAGTTCCTTTCGAGTTCGTATATAACCATACGATGGAGTATCCAATAAACTGTGGATCTTCGTAGTGATACGGAGTGTCCTGGAGAAATACAAAGGTGATTTAGGATTGGCGAAGAAATACTTGGTTTGGTCGTGAATATCAGTCGCAATTTACTTTGCCCTCCTACTAATCCCTTGCTTTGTCTTAACTTAATACCTTCTGTACACCGTTTTAGGCTAACTGGTTTTCTTCATTCCCTACCGGTCGGCACCAGCCTATGGTTTGGAAGATGACTATCCAATTTGCGCAATAGGTGTACTACTCCTAAACCAAGGAGTACTCGCAACCTGAGAGAAGGTGAAAAGAAAAGACAACTGAATAATCCTATCCGTTTTCTCCAGAACCAGAAACCATCCTCGAAGTCCTTCGAGTTCGTATCTAACCATACGATGGTTTTGTCCAATGGAAGTGGACGTTCGTAGTAATACGGGGTGTCCTGGAGAAAAGGGTAAAAGTAGGAGTGGCAATGAGGTCTGCAACTCTGACAATCCAAAAGCCAGTGTTAAGAAGGTTCGGTCAACTTGGTCACTGAGTCATAGTCAAGGGTCGGGTCAATGGTCGCTGCCAAAGAGAGAGAGAAAAGAAACACTCAGCGTGCACTCTAACCTAGATCAGAATGGTTATTACTTTATCTAATCTGGAAACCTCCCACTGTACCTCAAATTCTCCTCCAAACCTGAAAGAAGAATTAGTCGGGATCACCCGAGAAGTAAACCAACTCATCAGTGGAAATCGGGATCCAACTATCATCGCATGATAACTTGACGGAATCCACTCAAGTCACCACACTCCAGAAGGTATGCGCATGCCTGGCAAGTTTCAGTTCTTTTGAAACTCCCGATGCGAGTTTTTACCCCTAGGACTCAAGTGACCTTGACGGAGTCAACAAATCAAAGAGTCCTAGTCAAGTTCATCCCGTCATTATCTGGATTGCATTAAACCCACCCGTACGTGCCCTTGACGGAGTCAACAAGGCCGCACGACTGTCCTAACCAATCCCATTTATGCAACAAACAAGCACTACTTAGCTACCGTACACTACGCCTTGACGGAGTCAACAAACGCAGCACGAATACTAAATAAAACTCATAAGAAATGACGGAGGGCTACGAATGGTTTTTGGCGAAAAACCTTTAACGTAATGAACTTGATATCGTTGAAGGAACCGGATAGCTTTTTGTAAAAATATAGTGACGAAAACCTTTGCTAAAGAGGTCACTCCCGGTGAAGGGATCTCGGCTCTTTCCCCGTAGAATGAGGTGCAGGATATTCCAAATGAATACCACGATGCAAAGCAAAAGTAATCGTCTATAGTGAAGTTATTGCCCTGACGCAAACTTTTGTCCAAGGGGTCACTCCCGGTGAAGGGATCTCGGCCCTTGCCTCGTCGACTGAGGAGCAGGATATTCCAAATGAATACCACGATGCAAAACAAAAGCGAACGTCCTTGCAATAACAGCTTTTTGAAAAGTGTTCCAACAACATCAGATTAGGTTTTTTTAAACTTGCATTGATCCGAATCAATGCAGTCCCATCAATTGATCACACCACAAAGAACGAAAATATACTGACGTACGTATATGCCATCCGCATTTGCCACTGGGTCCCGTCATCACCCGTTAGGTTAGCTAACTAACGGCAGAGCGGGGACTGGACTAGCGCGGATGTAAAACATATACAACATCTACTAATATATATACCAATATATAGTATTTCGCTAAAGGCGTGATAAAATGCAACATCACAGAATGTACAGCATCACAGAACAATACAGATATCTGGAAGCCTCGGGTTTCACAGAGCCGCTGCTGAAACCCGACGTTCCCCTGGTCGTGTGGATAGCCTGTGCAATGAAAACCTAGACCCCTACGGGCGCGGCAAGTCACCCGCCAAAACCTGAAGCGAGGTAGCCCTCTTCAGCACCGTGAATGGACCACCCAGCACTTCACGGAATCCGGTAACTTGGGCACCCCTCCTGGGTCAACCTGTACCCCCTACGAGTGCGTCGAACAGCCCGCCAATTCCAGACTGAAGCCCCCTCCGTCTCAATGCCATGAGATGCGGGCCCGTTGCCCTCTAGAACCCGGCTATCCGTGCACCCCTCCGCGGGGTAATCCTAGTACAGAAAGTAAAATATACATACACCGGGTACATCGACCGCAACCAGGTCGTGCCCCAAAAGAATAATACAATCAGGCAGTGACGGCAGTCCACATGTCGGACGCTCGCCCCGCAATATCAAATGTACATAATACAACAAAACTGCACTAGCATTGCATCCAGGCTATCCCCACCGACCGATCCGCAACATCACAGCA
Source organism: Agapanthus africanus (assembly GCA_030015575.1). Classification (NCBI taxonomy): domain Eukaryota; kingdom Viridiplantae; phylum Streptophyta; class Magnoliopsida; order Asparagales; family Amaryllidaceae; genus Agapanthus; species Agapanthus africanus. The sequence goes on from CM057340.1 coordinate 222,477,184, forward strand.
TAAACATAGAACATCAACGTGAAAATCACGTTCGCAAATCCGTCTAACCGGGCTATAGCAGTTAGACGGGATTTACCGATCAAGTGACATTCACGGTCGCAGATATAATGTAAATACTGTGAAAAATGTGTTTAAAATTTTCCGATTGACCAAAAATTAACAAGTGGGCCCCCAATCAAAACTGTAGCACTCACAGAAAACCTGGGCCCAATTTTAATATTCCAAAACCCCTAATTTAAGCCCAGAAGCCCACTGAAAAAAGATGAAGCAATGACCCCACCATATTGCGGCGGAAGCGCGGCATGAATGGGGGTTTTGCCGCCCTTCCGCGGTCGAGGTAAGGGTTCATTGTCTCATTTTTTTTCAGAGTTCTTAGAACTCCCTGCACATCTTTCTGAGACCACCTGAAAAATTTTTAGACTTCAAAAAATTTCAACAGAAACTGATGTGAAGGAAAAATACAGTTTTTGGAAATTTTGGTCGATCGGAAACGCAAACACATCAAACGAAGCTAGGTAAGGTTAATGGCCTGGCTCTGATACCATGTTTCGCCACGGCAGCGCCCCGGCCGTCTTACTCGAGGCCAAATTGCGGAATCAAAATTTTTCCTTACTCGGAAACCGGCGCTACCGCGGACAAAGAAAACCCGGATCGTAACAATTAACCTAATGCTAGCAATCAAGAGATAGGGTGAGAAGTATACCGAGTGATCCGAGTCCTCCGGTCTTCTCGTCATTGTCCCGATCTCCCGCGGAAAGTGTAGTCTCCATATCGTCACCTCCTCGCCGGAAAGGGCACCACAACGCCTGCGTCTTTTACGGGCTCCCGCCTCAATACCGAGGCAACTCGAGCATGAAGCCGGCAACTCGACATGCTCAAGATGTGCTGTAGAATGTAGTGTAGAAGATGCTCGTCTCATTTGGGGTTTGTTGCCATGGTGATGGAGGAATCAAGACTAGAAAAATGGTACTTGCAATTTTCTAGCATGAAAATGAGATCAAGAAGAATGAAACTCTCAAGAAGGAAGAACCCTCATCTTTTTCTTTCTCTTAACCATTTTTCATCAAGTCAAGAATAAGGTGGAGGAATGTATGTATATGAAACAAGAGGGAGGTGAGTGTAGGAGAGCAAGAAGGGTGACCACATCCTAAACCATCATCACAACCTCACATCAACTCTAAACAAAGATCAAATCCTTTCTCATCACTTCTAATCTTCATAAAGCATGAAAAGAAGAATGAAAGGAATGGAATCTAAAAAGGTTATCATAATAAATACTTTTGCAAGAAAATCCTCCACAAAGTGTTATTTGCAAAACTGCAAATAACCCCCTCCATCGGAAAAGTCCGGCCGGGAAAGAACAAAGGAAAACCGGCCGGAACGGAATGCAAACTGGAAACTCCAGAAAACTGGTCCCGTAATAAATTACAGGAAAACCCCGATACTGTGCATACACACCCGCATCTGTATTCCGACCGGATACAAATGCAATGAGACAAAATCTACACTGTACTAAACTAGGACCGGCTTAAGCCAAAGCCGGCTAGTAAAATCCGTCCGATCCTGATCCGTGCAATACCGCACGTATCTGATCGAACCCTGCCATATAACTATACGGCCACTAGTACAAAACTGTCCGATCCTGATCCGTGCAATACCGCACGTATCTGATCGGACCCTGCCATATCTCCATACGGCCTCTACAGCGTTTCGCCCGAAAGCTTGAGTAACTGTAAGTGTGGTGGACTCTAAAGACTCGTCAATACTATGGCTGTGGATTTAACCACTGGCACGTCAGAGGTATAAGCCAATACGTGACGGGCCACCAGCTATTGACCAAATGGGACGTCGATGAGGAAGCTCACCCCGACACCCAACTGAGCCTGTCAGTGACAATATCCGTACAGTCCGGTCCGTTCGTCTATGAGCATCGCATGGCGGGCCTAGGGGGTTGGTAAAAGTCAGACCCCCAAAAGCGGTACAAGTCGTGTCGGAGTGTAGCCCAGAACGCCCTGAGATACTACTGGAATACCTACCAGTAAATCTCCTGCCTCGGCCGAGGGTTTTGCGTAATGGCTCTCCTAGACACAGCGCGACCTCACCCCCAATACCGGGAGAGACGAACCCCTGCAGATCCGCTCACTGCCTCCATGTGGCTCGGGACTGTACCCAACTAAAACCTGTTTGCACGACTCCTTTGAGCCGTGGTAGGGTAGTAATCAAAGCACAGTGGGAACTCACACGAGACAAATGACGATCTCAGGTCGATGAACTAACCTGTACACATGTCACCTGGGAACTGCTATCTGACGTATGGTATAAACCCAACTAGCAGGTTCCCGGCGAGTCCTGTCCGGTGTACTCATAACCCAATGAGCACCTGTATACATCTTAGGTGATCCAACTGACACCAGTGGCTTGTGAGACCGGCCACCGCCCCTCGTCGGGGTCTCGACTGTATACACTAGTCTACTAATGGAGTATCGATGCCCTGTCTCGAAACTCCTACGACTAGGGACCTTTTAAGGATGTGCTTATAGACTACCAGCTCCCACGTATATGATCGCCATCATACTGCTGGTAGTCAAGCAAGAATCCTAGGGGCTCTATCAACGTGCAATAGTGACATGTCAGGTCACCTAAAGCAGTACACGATGATAAAGGTAAACCAGATAGCATACTATCATCTCGAGTAAGACTGTCCTACCGGGATAGGTCCTCCCTCAATCATTGCAATCACGTGCCTGTGATCCAAAAATTGACTCTGAGGGCACTATCTCCAACATTTTTAAAATGAGGTATCATAATAAAATCAGCATAAAACAGTGCCTAGCATCGGCACAAAACGTAATCCCAATAGCTCGATATCTCTGTATCACAGTCTTTGTACCTCAATATCTCGAAATCTCAATGTCTCAATCACAATATCTAGGGCGCCGTCAGTCCAGACTGGCCCCTACCATCCATCTCAAGACCACGATGGTATCCTCCGGATATCCGACGCGTCGGGTAAAATCACCGGTAGGTAGTGCTCCCCTGCCAGGCTCACATCGTCATCATCACGCGCTTCTTGCCCCGGGGTACCTTACCGGGTCCACCATGTACCCGAAACGGTTCATCCGTCTCCTCGAATCTGGTCTCGAAATCCATCAGCAAACTCATGGTGGACGACTCATACATCATGGGAAAAACCGCACTTTTTATTTAAAAAGAGAGAAATCAGTTTATATAAGTTTTGCGGTTTTCCCCCCAAATCCAGAAAATTTCATGGAAATCCGAATCCAAATCATCAATAGCATGTAAAACCATGAATATAGGCATAACAATGAATAACAGTATGCATGAAGTGACAAGTAATAACTACAATGTTAAGCTGGCATATAAGGCAGATACACTAATATCATGCCAAATTACTAACTAACAAGCTAAGTCAAGCAATAATATTTTCTAAGGTGTACGTGACATGGCAATTACCGATGAAGATGTGTGTGTGCCGGCAAGTAAGTGTACGTGGTACATACGCATCATCGGTAATGGTGCTAGTTTCCTAACAATATGATATCAACATTGAATAAGAAATTATAACATAAGTATGCGATGCGAAGCGAACCACAATAATAAGCGGGAGCTGAATACTAGACGCAACTGTAACTAACCTGCATTAATCTAATATAAGTCCTACAAATGGTGCCTTTTGAAATAACACGAATCATGGGGTTTTGAAAATAGGGGCTACGGTGTTTTTATGAAAAGATACGTCTTTTGAAATATCCGTAGGATCCCTTGGGCTGTCTTTTAAAATACCCACGATTCGTTAGTTTTTGAAATAGGTAAGAATCGAATCTAATCTAACAACAAAACTAAACTAAAGGGCTAAGCTAACAAGCTGGACTACAGGTAAGGAAACCGCTTAACATCTGAGTCGATCCATATACATACCTGTATACGTATAGTCGGTGATCCCGCCTCAATAATATCATATTCGATACCCTATCTATAATCAGGCATCCCAAATCAAGAGTGCGGATCAATCATCAATATAGCTCGTACGTAAATCCGTCGTACGGCATCCCAATCTGGGTACGGGTCAATATCACATTCATCATACTATTCACATGGTATCCTCATTATCACATATCATCATCGGGGTACTGATCTACGTCTAGTACAATACTGATACCGCCTAAGTATGCATGCACGTGTGTGAAACACTACGTCAAGACCCGTTACAACGTCATGTCGTATCTCAAATACGAACCCTGCTATATCACCGATCTCACGGTCTCAAATCAAATCTCATCGACTCATCTTAAATCCCAAGTACTATCCCCATTATCCATGCATGCGTATATGAATGTACATATGCATAGTCCCATACCCACGCATATATACATATATACACATCCCAATCGGCGCACAAGAAAGTAATGTACGCAAGTCTGTTTGTGCGTATGTGGGTATAACAACTACTCTAGGGTTTCGCAACTAACCCAAAGCTAATCCAGGAACACATAAACATAACATGAATACACATTCTCGTATCATAAAACACCTATATAAACATACAAATATAAGCTACACTACGGACTGCGAGGGTGCTATACGCCATCCACCCGACTTCTCCCCATAGATATAAATCTACTCACCTGGTCCTCGCTAGCCGGTGCCGACGTCGCCACGCGCTTGCTTGTCGTCTCAAAGTCCACATGGGGTATCTACATATCATAATGCACCGTGTCGTATTAAAATCCGACTCATGACCCAAAACGACACGTGAATCCCACGTAGGTCAAAACCTATGGTTGCTTTCACAAATCAACCCAAAAACCCTCGACGTCGGCGTACAAACGCCAAACCATCTTGAAAAACTCAAACGTATCAATCGTGGTTTCACAACACCTTAAATATATATATATATATATAAAGTTAAAATCACCAAAACTTCAAATTCGCTTTAAAGCTATTTTTCCGAAAACCTAATAAGCAAAAATTATCCGCTTTTATACAACATATTGATGTTTAAACGAATCTAGCAGCCACAATATTCACTAAATATCATAACAAAGTCATATAAACCATTCCTATAATTTATCCTCATCAAATTCCATAAATTCCAAAATTCTAGTTTACAATATACCCAAATTTAACAATTTTATAGCAAAAATACATAAACAACAATTTAGCTTGGATTTTTCATGAACTAAAGTATTAAACTATATTTTATAATGTTAATGAAGTCATGAAAAACCTAATCACATTTTTAAACCCAATATTTAAACAATTTTCAAAAACCTAGTTTGTTAAAACTCCAATTTTAACAATTTTAAGTGACAATATACAAAACAACTACTAGACGAGATTTGCATATCGTAAGATGCTAAAATACATATCAAAACCATCATCAATTTATCACAACCCTAACATGATTCAAATCCTTCTCTTGAATTTCACAAACCCTCACTTTAAATTAGAAACCCAAACAAGTTTTAACTACTTTAGATTAAGCAAAATACCAACAATTTAACCATTTGGACAAGATTTATACCTCCAAGACTTGTAGATCTACATGCAATTTAGCCTCCCAAATTAGCTTCCATGCCCCAAGATCCATGCTAGATGGGATAAAGAATAATGGGTAAGTGTTGGATTTTGATTTCGGTGAGGTTTGCTTGATTTTTCATGGAATTTTTGTTTTGTAGATTTTTGGAGAGAGATGAGGTGAGGAAATTAAGAGGGGAGGGGCTGCAGGAACTTGCTGTTCTCGGCCAGAATGGGGAGGGAAAATGAGTGAGGGAGGAGAGAGAGTGAGGTGGAGAAAGTGGGAAAGTCAAAGTCCACATTTTCTTTTATCATTTTCTTTTCTTTTCTTCCCTTTTCTTTGTGATTGGAGAGAGAGAGGGGGAGGGCTGTCATGGTGGGGTCGGCCACATAGGGAGAGGGAGAGAGGGTGAGTTATGGGTGTATGGGTTAGGCAAAAAGATAAATGTATTACCCCAATTCCCATTAACACTAATTTCACCGGAAAAAAAAAGCCTTTTTCTTCGATATTTTCTAAACCGTTTTGGCAAACGATTTCGTTTCAAAAACCATATGATAAAATTTTATTTAATGATTTATGATGTACAAAATTTGTTTCAACTCATTCCAATTTGTAATTTTCCCTAATTAAATATATTAGTGACGGCTTAAAATAATATTAAAATAATTAATTTCGGAAAATTTTTCAGAAAATTTGAAATTTCACCAGTGGCTCAATAAACACCAAATACTAACAATTACATAGATAGAATATGTATATTTAATTTTATAATAAAGATATTTGCATTTTGACTTTTTACAGAAAACCCCCTTATTTTACCGTTTTTTCGAAATTCCACCGAAACGATTTTCAAAACGTTACAGATTTTCCAGATGGTAGAAAATCAACCATCGTCATAGCCCGGGTCAACCCACAAACAGCCATTACAGAAACGTGCCTTGAGTTTTCCGGAGTCTGGTTTTAAGCATAAGCCGGACAACTCCCCGCATCTTAAAAATGTCAAAATATGAACTGTTCTATATCCAATACAGAAACAGAGGCACTGATTTAATTGAACCAGATTCAAATCATGCAGCTGTCTCCAGTGCATGTCAACTAAATGGAGAGAGGCCGATCAGCGTTACTCAACTTAGGAATGCTTTCAATTATGAGTAACCTGAAAGAGAAGCAAGTTCTCTTAATCATTACTATCAACTGAATACCATACACAAGTATCTACATCTTCGATCACCTTGAAGAATCCCGATACTTGCAATACCTGGTTCTTTACTTTATTCATATACCTATAACTTCTCAAACTTAGACCTTGCATTTCTATGAAACACATGTCTAAGAAATATAGAAGTCACAAGTAAACAGAATATAGTACGAGTACCAACCCTTCTGTACTGATGGACACTGGACAATATACAATACTCTGTATAAGTCCCTTGAGTCTAATAACTCATTCCCTGTGTGTCGAAGGTTGAAGACTGTACTTATGGTTAAGAATAATTACACCGCTGTTTAATGCTCCTTACCTAACCATCCACTGATATAGGTAAATGTCATGGACATAATCTCAAAAAGGTATATCTCACTCTATATAAAAATAGACGAACAGATATATCAATTTGAAATTGGTGCACAACAACGGATATTCAAAACCAAATATTTGCCGTCCGGCAAACAACCCAGGTGACTTCCTCGAATATCACCAATTACAACGAATCCCGATATAATAAGGATGATCACCTAATTCCCAATAACTTACTCCCACTCATCATCTGTAAAACCATACAGATGTGAGAATCAAACCTGGTAAATACATACCCTGGAGCAAGTGTCAAATTGGGAAATCAGTTTTCTTTTAACAGTACACAGTGAAACTGAAACATTGAAATGTTTCGATGGGGTATCCGGGTATTCCTAGTAATGCCTCTTCCATTATCAGATTCACAACTGTAACCATATATCTCTTTGCCATCTCTCCAAATCCCTTTATATGTCTTTAGTCATTACCTTATGTACACCCTTTTAGGCCAAATGGTTTTCTTCCTTCCCTACCGTTCGGCACCAGCCTATGGTTTGGAAGAAGACTATCCAATAAGCATAATGGGTGTACTGTCCTAATCCTAGGAGCACTCGCAATGCAAGAGAAGGTGAAGATAAAAGACATCCGAATAAAACCTTATTCCTATTTTTCCTGAACCAGAATCCATCCCCGAACTGGAACAAGTTCCTTTCGAGTCCGTATATAACCATACGATGGAGTATCCAATAAACTATGGATCTTCGTAGTGATACGGAGTGTTCTGGAGAAATACAAAGGTGATATAGGATTGGCGAAGAAATACTTGGTTTGGTCGTGAATAGCAGTCGCAATTTACTTTGCCCTCTTACTAATCCCTTGATATGTCTTTACTTAATACCTTCTGTACACCATTGTTAGGCTAATTGGTTTTCTTCATTCCCCACAGTTCGGCACCAGCCTAAGGTTTGGAAGAAGACTATCCAATTTACGTAATAGGTGTACTATCTCCTAAACCAAGGAGTACTCGCAACCTGAGAGAAGGTAAAAAGAAAAGACAACTGAATAGTTCTATTCTCCAGAACCGGAAACCATCCTCGAATAAAATACTTCGAGTTCGTAAATAACTGTACGATGGTTTTGTCCAATGGAAGTGGACGTTCGTAGTAATACGGGGTGTCCTGGAGAAAAGGGTAAAAGTAGGAGTGGCAATGAGGTTTTCAACTCTGACAATCCAAAAGCCAGTGTTTAAGAAGGTTCGGTTAATATTGGTCACTGAGTCATAGTCAAGGGTCGGGTCATGGTCGCTGCCAATGAGAGAGAGAAAAGAAACACTCAGCGTGCACTCTAACCTAGATCAGAATGGTTATCACATTATCTAATCAGGAAACCTCCCACTGTAACGTCAAATTCTTCCCCAAACATGAAAAAAGAATTAGTCGGGATCACCCGAGGAGTAAACCAACTCATCAGTAGGAATCGGGATCTAACTATCATCGCATGATAACGTGAGGGAATCCGCTCACGTTATCACACTCCAGAAGGTATGCGCATATCTGGCAAGTTTCAGTTTCTTTAGAAACTCCCGATGTGATTTTTTCCCCATGCTCTTATGACCTTGACTTTAGCCAACATATCATAAGTCACATATCAAGTTCTACCCGTCATTCTCCAGGTTAATTTGAACCCACCCGTACCTACCCTTGACTTTGGCCAACATGGCAGTACGACTGTCCCAAACCAACGCATCTATCTATGCTGCATATGAATACCCAATAGCTACCAATCACTGTGCCTTGACTTTGGCCAACATACACAGCTTGAATACTTATTGACTATTCATATGAAATGACGGAGGGCTACGAATGGTTTCTGGCGAAAACCTTTAACGTAATGAACTTGATATCGTTGAACGAACCAGATAGCTTTTAAAAATATAGTGACGAAAACCTTCGCTAAAGAGGTCACTCCCGGTGAAGGGATCTCGGCTCTTTCCCCGTAGAATGAGGTGCAGGATATTCCAACTGAATACCACGATGCAAAGCAAAAGTAATGGCTATAGTGAAGCTATTGCCCTGACACAAACTTCTGTCCAAGGGGTCACTCCCGGTGAAGGGATCTCGGCCCTTGCCTCGTCGACTGAGGTGTAGGATATTCCAACTGAATACCATTGTACAAAACAAAAGAGAACGCCCTTGCAATAACAGCTTTTTGAAAAATATTCCAACAACATCAGAATAGGTTTGTTTAGCTTGCATTGATCCGAATCAACGCAGTCCCATCAATTGATCACACCAATAAAGAACGAAAATAAAGATGTACGTATATGCCATCCGCATTCGCCACTGGGTCCCGTCATCACCCGTTAGGTTACTAACTAACGACAGAGCGGGGAATGGACTAGCGCGGATGCAAAACATATACAACATCTACTAGTATATATATCAATATATAATATTCGCTCAAGGCGTGATAAAATACAACATCACAGAAATGTAATAAGCATCACAGAACAATACAGATATCTGGGATCCCCGAGTTTCATAGAGCCCCTACTGAAACCCGACGTTCCCCTGGTCGTGTGGATAGCCCGTGCAATGAAATCCTAGACCCCTACGGGCGCGGCAAGTTACCCGCCAAAACCTGAAGCGAGGCAGCCCCCTTCAGCAACGTGAATGGACCACCCAGCACTTCACGGAATCCGGTAACTTGGGCACCCCTCCTTGGGTCAACCTGTACTCCCTACGAGTGCGGCGAATAGCCCGCCAATTCTAGAGTAAAGCCCCCTCCGTCTCAAAGCCATGAGATGCAGGCTCGTTTCCTTCTAGAACCCGGCTATCCGTGCACCCCGCCGCGGGGTAATCCTAGTACAGAAAGTAAAATATACATACAACGGGTACATCGACCTCAGCCCGGTCGTGCCCCAAAAGAATAATATACAAACAGGCAGTAACGGCAGTCCACATGTCGGACGCTCTCCCCGCAATATCAAATGTTCATATAAAACAAAACTGTACTACCATTGCATCCAGGCTATCCCCCACGACCAATCCGCAACATCACAGTACAACACAGAACATCAACGTGAATGTCACATTCGCAAATCCTTCTAAAAGGGCTATAGCAGTTAGACAGGATTTACTGATCAAATGACATTCACGGTCGCAGATATATTGTAAATACTGTGAACTAACATGTTTAAAATTTTCGATCGACTGAATTTTCCGAAGTGGGCCCCCAAGCACAACTGTAGCACTCAAAAACATCTGGGCCCAAAACGAATATACCAGAAACCCTATTTCCATGTCAGTAAACCACTGTAGAAATTTGGTACGGTTTAGCCACAAAACGGCGGCGGTTCCGCGGCCAAAACGTGGTTTTGGCCGCTGCACCGCCGCGCTACAGTAACATCAGCGTACCAAATTTTCACAGAATTCATAAAAAACCCTGAACGTAATTTTCCAATGTACCAAATAATTTTTAGAGCACAGAAAAATTCGACAGAAAGTACGACATGGAAATATGGTTTTTGGAAAATCCGTTCGATCGAACATGTAAACACGTTAGAGCAAGCTAGACTAGGTTAATGGCGTGGCTCTGATAGCACTGTAAGTGCACGGGGCACCCCAGCCGTCAATCCGACGCCGGAATGCGGAAACGAAACTTTTCTAAAAACTAGAAACCGGCACCACCGTGCACTATTAAACCCGGATCGGGCCATTAACCTACTCCTAGCAAACTAGAGAAAGGAAAGAGAAACTATACCGAGCGATCCGTGTCCTTCGGTCTTCGGCCTCCACTCCGATCTCCTCACGGAATCTCCGGTCTTCATCTCCTCGTCGGAACGGGCACCACATCGCCGGGTTCTTTTACGGGCTCCCACCTCTGGACCGAGGCAACTCGGGCGCGAAGTTGGCGAGCCGACGCATCCAAGGTTGAAGCAGAGAAGTGTAGAATGGTTTGTCTCTTTGGGGTTGTGAAGTTGCCATTTTATGTGGAGGTCAAGAAGGAACTTTGATACAAACATGAGATGAACATTTTCTCCACCACCAAAATAAATTCCCCTCTCCTCTCCCAAGTGGCCGGCCCTCTCAAAGAAAAAATGGTGGAGCTATATTTTGCAAGTGGAGAAAAAAGAATGAGAATGAGAATAAAAGAATCACACTCAAGCCAAAATCAAATCACATCCATTTCTAATCTCATAAATGAAAAAGAGTTGATTCCAAAAGAATCAAATGATGCTAGTCAAATCATGAAGCCACATTTACAAAAGACACCCTCCACAGATGAAAATTTGCACACTTGCAAATACACCCTCCATTATAAGAATCCGGACGAGAAGGAACAAAGGAAAACTGGACGGAACGGAATGCAAACTGGCAACTTCAGAAAACTGATCCCGTAATAAATTACAGGAAAACCCCTCGACTGTATATACATACCCGCATTTATATTCCCACTGAATACAAATGCAAAGAGACAAAATCTACAATGTACAATACTAGGACCCAGCTTAAACCAAAGCCCGCTAGTATTATCCGTCCGATCATGATCCGTGCAATACCGCACGTATCTGATCGAACCCTGCCATATCTCCATACGGCCTCTACAGCGTTTCGCCCGAAACTTGAGAAAACGGTCTGTGGGGGACTCTAAAGACTCGTCAATACTTTGGTTGTGGATTTAACCACTAGCACGTTAGAGGTATTAGCCTATACGTAACGGGCTACCAGGTATTGACCAAAAGGGACGTCGATGAGCGAACTCATCCTGACTCCCTACTAAGCCTGTCAGTGACAATATCCGTACAGTCCGGTCCATTCGTCTATGAGTATCGCATGGCGGGTCTAGGGGGTTGGTAAAAGTCAGACCCCCAAAAGCGGTACAAGTTGTGTCGGAGTGTAGCCCAGAACACCCTGAGATACTACTGGAATACCTACCATTAAATCTCCTGCCTTAGCTAAGGACTTTCATGTACTGGCTCTCCTAGACACAGCATGACCTCACCCCTAATACCGGGAGAGACGAACCCCTGCAGATCCGCTCACTGCCTCCATATGGCTCGGGACTGTACCCAACTAAAACTGTTTGCACGTCTCCTTTAAGCATGGTAGGGTCGTAATCAAAGTACAGTAGGAACTCACATGAGACAAATCATGATCTCAGGTCGATGAACTATCCTGTACACATGTCACCAGGGAACTGCTATCTGACGTCTGGTATAATCCCAACTAGCATATTCCCGGCGAGTCCTGTCCGGTGTACTCATAACCCAATGAGCACCTGTATAAATCTTAAGTGAACCAACTGACACCAGTGGCTTGTGAGACCGGCCACCGCCCCTCGTTGGGGTCTCGACTATATACATTAGTCTACTATGGAGTGTTGATGCCCTGTCTCGAAACTCCTATGACTAGGGACCTTTTAAGGATCTGCTTATAGACCCCAGCTCCCATGTATATGATCGCCCTCATACTGCTGGCAGTCAAGCAAGAATCCTAGGGGCTCTATCAACGTGCAATAGTGATCAGTAATGTCACCTAAAGCAGTACACGATGATAAAGATAAACCAGATAGCATACTATCATCTTGAGTAAGACCGTCCTACCGGCATAGGTCCTCCCTCAATCATTGCAATCACGTGCCTGTGATCCAATAATTGACTCTGAGGGCACTATCTCCAACAAGTATTATTTCCTTTGATGTGATTAGGGAGGAGAATACTTGAGCATGGGATTCCTGGACTATTCTAAAGGAGAATGAGATTCTCTCTCAGCATTACTCCTCCGTATACACCACAGCACGTCGGTGTATCGGGGCGGAGCAATCACACCCTCTGTGATATGGTGCGCTCTATGATGAGTACTACTGAGTTTCCTATTTCCTTTTGGAGTTATGCACTTGAGAAGCTGCATACCTATTGAATGGGGTTCCAATCAAATCCATTGCCTACCACTTCATATGTGATATGTTAGTTGTATGTATGCCCTAGAGGCCAGTATTGTACAGATGATGTATATTATATTGGATGCTTGGACATATATAGAGATGACTTTCTTGCTCGACATGATAGTATGCTATCTGGTTGCTATTTATCTTAACATGTACACTAGTCTCTTTATACTGTCTTATAGTTACATGTTGGTAAAGCCCTTAGGATTTGTACTTGACTACCTGGGCTATGATGCAGATCATACTAGTGGGAACATGGTAGTCCATAAGTACATCCTTCAAGGTCCCTAGTCGTGGGTATCTCGAGACGGGGCATCGATTTACCAGAGTAGACTAGCGTATACGCTTCTCGACCCATGTGATGGGCGATGGATGATCCCATATCCATTGGTGTTTGACATCAGAGATGGTATACGGGTGCTCAGTGGAAACTGGGTACACTGGACGGACTCGCCGAGAACTCCCAGATGGTATTATACCTCACGTCAGATGGCAGTTCTCAGGTGACACTTGTACAGGTTAGTCTGTAGACCCGAGATCGTCATAGAGTCTTGTGTGATTCCCACTGTGCTTTGATCTCCACCTTACCACGTCCATGAGGGCGTGCAAAACGGTGGTCTTTGGGTACAGTCCCGAGTCACATGGAGGCAATGAGCGATAGGAGGGGTTTCGTCTCTCCCGGTATTGGGAGTTGATGTTGCGCTGTGCTCGATTGGCCGTAACAGGGAAGTCCCTGGCCAGGGCTGATCAGAGATTTGCTGGTAAGTGTTACCAGTAGTTTCTCGACCCGTTACGAGCCTCACATCGGCACGACTTATCGGGTTATTGGGGTCTGACGTATACCACCCCTAGACTTGATATGCGACGTATCAGACGAAGAGACTTGACTGTATGGTAAGTGTTACTGGTCGGATTCGCAGGAGTGTAAGCGGGCTAGCTCGTCGATCTTCTGATCGCTCAATACCCGGGTGGCCGTTACGTTTAGCAGACCGCTTGCGGCTTGTGGGTGCTTGATATGATCATCATCTGCTACCGGCGTATTGACGAGTCTTTAGAGTCCTACACAGAGGTTTCCTGGCTCAAGCGAAACGAAATAGGAGCGCATATGAGATATGTGCGGGACCGAGAATAATGCGTGTATGTGATACCGCATTTCATTCTCGCGATATATGTTTCGATTGGTTATATTCGACATGACCTAGTTATCGAATCATTGATTCGATAAATCGATACATTGAATACTAGTCGGTTATGTTCGACATGACCGGATCATTGAATCAAATGTTGATTTAATGATTTAATGCATAATTATATATTTGATATATTGCATTGCATTAACTAGTATTGGTTCACTTTAAACGGATTTTTCTCACTTGATGCACATTGTATATGTGATATGCTTTCGTGCACTTCTTTGTATCATGTTTGATGATACTTGATAATGTGGTTAAGTGTAAAGGGTTAAACCATGGTTAAGTGATGATTAGGGTTTTGGTTTATCATTTATTTATTTGTTTATTTATTTAAAAGGATTAAGTTAAGAATGGTGGCTATTTTTGGAGCTATGTTGAAGCTTCATGAAGCTTTGACAAAGTCCACCATCCTTATCTCATCCTTAACCCTAACCACACTTACTAACCTTGGTTTAATCTCTACACTTGACCATGGTCAAGATATGATAAGTATTCATATTAGTTTTATTTTTTAAAATAGAACACTTATCATTCTTGCTTCATCTTCATCTTCTTCTTCTTCTTCAAGCTTGCTACAAAAATGGCAAGTTGAGATCTAGTGAGTAAAATCCAAATCTAAAGTGAACCCACCTCCTATTTCTTCACCCTCTACCTCTTGCCAAGTTGTTTTGGATGTTTACTTCACAAGTTTCATAAGTTTGTGAAGTCGGAGCTTGAGTTTGTGCAACCTCGACGTAGATCGTCTTTGACACAAAGATGACGACCTATTCCGCTTGCTTTCCCGATGAAGCCGACGATCGAGTCGAGGATTCATGATGGACAGCGAGGACATGACGTTGCGGAGCCGTGGAGGTGGATATCCGGATCTACAAAGGTTGTAATTTCCGTATCATAGTAGTTAACTGTTAACTAGCTTTCTATTTCGCCTAAACATCTAGTTAAAGATCCGTAGTCTAGGGTTTCTCGGCACTAAAAATTTTAATTTGGCATGTTCGATGCCTTGTGAGAACCCACTGGGGTGCCTAGGAACCTTTCACTGGTATCAGAGCCTAGCTAGAGCCTTAGGCGAAGTCCCGACGACGTTTGAAACCCGATCGAACCGAAATCCAAAACCTAAAAATGCTCTCTGGACTTTTTCTAAAAATTCGGATTTTTGTCAATTAAAAATATGTAGAAAATCAAGCAGGGTGTTATTAGAATTACTGTGAAATACGAGGGGGTAATTCCACTTTTCCACCGCGGAAGAGCGGCACATGCTAGGCATGTGCGGCGCTTCCGCGGCGTTACTGTTCCCTTGAATAATTATTTCTTCACAGTAACTCATATAATTCAATGCTGTGTATTCTGGGATATTTTTATTGTGACTTTACAGAAGAGTATTTTGGGGTACTATTGGGAATCAGTGATTCGATCGGATTATCAAATTTCGTCCTTGTGTTTTTCCAGATAACTGTAGAATATGTTAAAGAGTTCGACCGGATATAAATACCCAGGTTTTCCCCTGCCGAATAATTCCAAGTGTTGGACTTTTCTGTGGTTAAAAGACGTTCGAAGTAGTGCAAGTAACGCGATGGTCCCTCTAGAAGACACAAACCTTAACTCGATTATGTGACCGTCTTGAACTGCCCTTTGAACCTTCGGGTTTGGGGCAGTACGGCGTGCCACATGTGAGGCGTTGGCTTGACCCTTCTACGGCTGGACCGTCGGTACTGAGGTATGAAGTGAATGTCTTTGAGCCTATTTCATGTGTTGATCGGTGTCGGGAAAACTTGGGTGTTCGAATGTTCGATCGGAAAGTTTAATATATTCTATTTATCCGGATTTGGATACAATAATTGGAATTCACAAGTAGTTATGTGATAACTAAATGAATGTTATAAATCTAGCAATTTAGTCCCATATGATATTGAAAAGAGTTTTCGATAATGAGACTAAAATGCGGGGTTTATAACTGTTAGGCATGTGATGTCTAAAGAGCTTGCGGATTCCAATTGTTGTAGTTTTACACTTTCTTTTCTGTGACCGTAAGTGTAGTATGTTCATATCGCCGGTTTCGTTGCTATACGTCAACGACAATTGGGGTATGCATACTTACTTACGTTGATGACATGTGATGTTATGTGTTGCTGGATATGTTATATTGGATCGTCGTGTTTGAATAGCCGGGGGTTTTTATGTGAGATGAGTGTTTTCATTTTCATTCATGTAAAAACTTGTATGTAATATTCTTTTATTCGGGGCACTTCCAGGATGCGGGAGTTGTCACCCTTTGTATATTATTTACTTTTCTGCACTAGGATAGACCCAAGGAGGGGAGCACAAGTAACCGGGTTCTGGGGTCCAGTGGGAGACCAACTCGAGGTGTCGATTCCGGGTCTCCTAACCCTAGAATTGGCAGGGTTGCTTGCCGCTCTCGTAGGGGTCTAAGGGTGTGGGATTGGCTATTCATCACGACCGTGGAATCCGTGTTTTATACTGGCTCGTATTGAAAACACGGACGTCCTAGTATATCCAATATTTCATATGTTTATTCTGCTGCGATATCTGTGTTGTGATTCTGTGATGGATATAGTATATAGTATATATGATATATTATATAGACGTTACTTATGTTTTACACCCGCGCTAGCCCTGCCCTGCTCTGTCGTTAGTTACCTAACCTAACGGTGCACGAGGGGACATCGAGGCGAATGCGGATGGCATAAGTGTACGTCATATCTATCTGTGATGTTTAGGTATTAAATGATGGGACTTCATTAATGTGATTAATGAAAGAAAAGAAACCTAAGATGTTGTAGAATCAGATTTTAAATAAAACAGGTAGCTACAGTTTTTGCTTTGCATAGCGGTATATATGATATACCCCGCACCTCATTCGACGAGGAAAGGACCGAGATCCCTTCACCGGGAGTGACTCCTTTAGCAATAACTGGCAGATGCTACACACTCGGTTTGCTTTTGACTGCTTTTGAGTTTTTGCTTTGCACAGCGATATATATGATATATCCCGCACCTCATTCGACGAGGAAAGGACCGAGATCCCTTCACCGGGAGTGACTCCTTTAGCAAAACTAGAAAAGCCTCAAAATCACTCCATTTCAAAACTTTATTTGATTCTACAACGATATAAAGTTCATTACGCAAAGGGTTTTCTTAAAAACCTAACGTAGCCCTCCGTCATTTCAGATAAGTAATAGTTAGTATTCGTGCTGCGTTTGTTGACTCAGTCAAGGCGTAGTGTGCGGTAGCTAATTACTATTTATCTGTTTATGCATATGATGCAGATTGGATTAGGGTAGTCGTGCGGCCTTGTTGACTTAGTCAAGGGTCGTGCGGGTGGGTTTAATTCAATCAGGAAATGACGGGTTGAACTTTACTTGCGGTCTATGGTTTGTTGACTCAGTCAAGGTCATAGATCGCCTGGGGCAAAATATTATCGGGAATTTCAAGTGTTGAAATTTGCAATGAGATTGCATACCTTCTATGAGATAGTTGGATCCCGATACCCGCTGCGAGTAAGAGTTACTCCTGGGAGAATTTTACACATTACAATTAGCCGATCAAGTAGGTGTCTAGAAAGGTGTTAATGAGGTTACGCCTCTGGGAAAACGAGGTTTACAGTAATTAGGTTCGTGCGAAAGCACGGGGGACCTCCCTCAAAGTACCGACACTGGCCTGGCTGAAAGATTGGCGAACTTGTAGTGTGTAATTAATCCCGGCTAGTCTTTCCTTTTAGGGTTTGGAGGAAGATTTGATAAAAAGCAGTGGGAGCCATCCTGATTAGATAAGATAAAAACCAATCTGATCTTGCACGAGCTTACGCTAAAGTGTTTTCTTCTCTCTCTCTCCAGGTAGCGACCATTTCATGCCTTAATAAAGATAATAAAATGGATGTATTGACCGAACCCGCATGTTATACTGTGCAGGGGAACGTTGAACCTGTTCTATCTTATAAGTGTTATAAGACTGAACAGGAAACAGGAGAATATCTGGATTCTCACACCGCCCAAACGGAGAACATGCATGTTGATGTATCATCTTCGGGTGTGTTTGTCATTGAGAACTGTTTCTCAGTTCACCCTACGTCCTGGGTATTAGATACCGGGTCAGGATCCCACATATGTAAGATGTTACATGGGCTGCGAAAAGGTAGAGAACTGAGAAAAGGTGAACATTCCGTTAATGTAGGGAATGGGGCAAATGTTGCAGCCAAAGCAGTTGGCATATATCTCCTAGTATTACCAAATGGTGATACACTAGTCCTGAATGAGTGCTATTATATACCGAACATGATATGCAACATTATATCAGTTTCTTTATTAAGTAAAGAAGGTTATAATTTTGTAGTAAAGGATAACGTTATGAACATATTCCTAGATCAAAGGTTGATTGCATCAGGCTCGCTACATAATGGCATATTCATTCTCAATCAAAATACAGTCTTCAATATACAAAACACACACAAAAGGAAAAGCTCAGAAATGAACGAATCCTTCTTGTGGCACTGTAGACTTGGCCATATCAATGAGACACGACTAGCTAAGTTGCATAAGAACGGATATTTGAATTCATTCGAATTATCATCTTATGACACTTGCCATTCATGTCTCAAAGGAAAAATGACCAAAACTCCGTTTAAAGGACACGGAGAAAGAGTTACTGAACTCTTGGGACTGGTGCATAGTGATGTATGCGGTCCAATGTCTACACACGCCAGAAATGGTTCTTCCTACTTCATTACATTCACTGACGATCTCTCTAGATACGGGCATGTGTTCCTGTTGAAACACAAGTCTGAAGCTTTTGAGAAATTCAAAGAATATAAGCACGAGGTAGAGAACCAAACGGGCAAAAGTATTAAGGTTCTTCGATCTGATCGAGGAGGTGAATACTTAAGCAGTGAATTCCTGGATTATCTAAAAGAGAATGGGATTCTCTCTCAGCTTACTCCTCCTTATACACCACAGCACAACGGTGTATCGGAATGAAGGAATCGCACCCTATTAGATATGGTGTGTTCAATGATGAGTAATGCTGAGTTACCTATTTCCTTTTGGGGGTATGCGCTTGAGACAGCCATATACCTATTGAATCCGGTTCCGTCTAAATCTGTACCTACCACACCATATGAGATATGGAGTGGGAAGAGACCATATTTTAAGCGAATTAAGATATGGGGTTGTCCGGCCTATGTCAAAAAGCAAAATCCGGACAAACTCGAGGCACGATCAGTCCTTTGCAAGTTCGTGGGATATCCTAAGAATTCTCAAGGATATTTTTTCTACCAAGCTGAGGAACAAAAAGTGTTTGTTGCTCAGCATGCCACCTTTTTGGAAAGGGAATTTCTTGCAAAAGAAACTAATGGCAAAGAGGTAGAACTGGAAGTTGTTCCAGCACCACAAACTGCAACTGACAATTTAGTAGAACCAGAGGATTCAGTGGTGCCCGACGTATCCCAGCCTCTCCGCCGATCTAGTAGGGTTTCTCGTCCACCTGAGAGATACTATGGTTTTCTCATTGATGGTGGAAGTGAGGATTGCATCATGGAGGATGATGACCCAACTAGCTTCGAGCAGGCCATCACGAGTGGGGACTCAGTGAAATGGCTGGATGCTATGCGGTCCGAGATGGATTCCATGTACACCAACAAAGTATGGACTTTGGAAGTTGCTCCTGAAGGGGTAAAACCCATTGGGAGCAAGTGGATCTTTAAGAAGAAACTTGGTGTAGATGGGAAAGTGGAGACTTTCAAAGCTAGACTTGTAGCAAAGGGTTTTCGTCAAAGACCAGGTGTGGACTATGACGAAACCTTTTCTCCAGTGGCTATGCTTAAATCCATCCGAATCATGCTTGCCATTGCTGCCTTTCATGACTACGAAATCTGGCAAATGGATGTTAAGACCGCCTTTCTAAATGGTGATTTAGAAGAGTGCGTGTACATGACTCAGCCAGAGGGCTTCGTAGACAGTGGGAGCAGCGGGAAGGTGTGCAAGCTGCTTAAATCCATTTATGGATTAAAGCAAGCATCGCGGAGTTGGAACATCTGCTTTGACGTCGTTATCAAAGAGTTTGATTTCGTCAAAAATCCAGATGAACCTTGTATCTACAGGAAGGTGGCAGAGAGTAAGGTTGTCTTCCTCGTATTGTACGTGGACGACATACTCTTGATAGGAAATGATATTCCTATGCTGCAATCGGTCAAGCTCTTCTTATCACAAAGATTCTCAATGAAAGATCTTGGTGATGCCTCCTGCATATTGGGAATTAGGATCTATAGAGATAGATCCAAACGGATTTTGGGATTGTCCCAATCCAGGTACATTGACACCATACTAAAGTGGTTTAGTATGGAAGAGTCCAAGCGTGGGAACATGCCCACGATCTCTGGAGTCACTCTCTCCAAAGAGATGTCTCCCAAGACTGATTTGGAGAGAGCTCGCATGCAAGGGATACCCTATGCTTCGGCAGTAGGCTCTATCATGTATGCGATGCTATGTACCAGACCCGATGTAGCATACTCACTAAGTGTAGTGAGCAGGTATCAAGCTGATCCTGGAGAGAGTCACTGGACAGCTGTGAAGAGCATTCTCAAGTACTTGCGAAGGACTAGAGATATGTTCTTGGTGTATGGTAACGGAGAACTCCAAGTGGAGTCCTTTACCGATTCGAGCTTCCAGAGTGATAAGGACGACTCTAAGTCGCAGTCGGGCTTTGTCTTTACCCTTTACGGAGGGGCGGTTAGCTGGAAGAGTTCCAAGCAGGAAACCGTGGCAGACTCGACGATGGAGGCTGAATACATCGCTGCCAACGATGCTGCTAAAGAAGCTGTCTGGATCAAGAAGTTCATTACTGAACTTGGAGTGGTTCCATCCATTGAGCATCCAATACCCTTGTATTGCGATAACAATGGAGCGGTGGCTTTGGCCAAGGAACCCAGGACCCATCAGCGGTCCAGGCATATTCTGAGGCGGTATCACCTGATCCGGGAGATAGTTGATCGCCGGGAGATCGAGGTCAGGAGAGTTGACACGAAGAACAACACGGCGGATCCACTCACGAAGGCCATTCCCCAGATACAGTTTGAGAGACTCTTCGGGATGCTCGGTATGAGATACTACAGCAGCTGGCCCTAGTGCAAGTGGGAGATTGTTAGTTGTATGTATGCCCTAGAGGCCAGTATTGTACAGATGATGTATATTATATTGGATGCTTGGACATATATAGAGATGACTTTCTTGCTCGACATGATAGTATGCTATCTGGTTGCTATTTATCTTAACATGTACACTAGTCTCTTTATACTGTCTTATAGTTACATGTTGGTAAAGCCCTTAGGATTTGTACTTGACTACCTGGGCTATGATGCAGATCATACTAGTGGGAACATGGTAGTCCATAAGTACATCCTTCAAGGTCCCTAGTCGTGGGTATCTCGAGACGGGGCATCGATTTACCAGAGTAGACTAGCGTATACGCTTCTCGACCCATGTGATGGGCGATGGATGATCCCATATCCATTGGTGTTTGACATCAGAGATGGTATACGGGTGCTCAGTGGAAACTGGGTACACTGGACGGACTCGCCGAGAACTCCCAGATGGTATTATACCTCACGTCAGATGGCAGTTCTCAGGTGACACTTGTACAGGTTAGTCTGTAGACCCGAGATCGTCATAGAGTCTTGTGTGATTCCCACTGTGCTTTGATCTCCACCTTACCACGTCGATGAGGGCGTGCAAAACGGTGGTCTTTGGGTACAGTCCCGAGTCACATGGAGGCAATGAGCGATAGGAGGGGTTTCGTCTCTCCCGGTATTGGGAGTTGATGTTGCGCTGTGCTCGATTGGCCGTAACAGGGAAGTCCCTGGCCAGGGCTGATCAGAGATTTGCTGGTAAGTGTTACCAGTAGTTTCTCGACCCGTTACGAGCCTCACATCGGCACGACTTATCGGGTTATTAGGGTCTGACGTATACCACCCCTAGACTTGATATGCGACGTATCAGACGAAGAGACTTGACTGTATGGTAAGTGTTACTGGTCGGATTCGCAGGAGTGTAAGCGGGCTAGCTCGTCGATCTTCTGATCGCTCAATACCCGGGTGGCCGTTACGTTTAGCAGACCGCTTGCGGCTTGTGGGTGCTTGATATGATCATCATCTGCTACCGGCGTATTGACGAGTCTTTAGAGTCCTACACAGAGGTTTCCTGGCTCAAGCGAAACGAAATAGGAGCGCATATGAGATATGTGCGGGACCGAGAATAATGCGTGTATGTGATACCGCATTTCATTCTCACGATATATGTTTCGATTGGTTATATTCGACATGACCTAGTTATGGAATCATTGATTCGATAAATCGATACATTGAATACTAGTCGGTTATGTTCGACATGACCGGATCATTGAATCAAATGTTGATTTAATGATTTAATGCATAATTATATATTTGATATATTGCATTGCATTAACTAGTATTGGTTCACTTTAAACGGATTTTTCTCACTTGATGCACATTGTATATGTGATATGCTTTCGTGCACTTCTTTGTATCATGTTTGATGATACTTGATAATGTGGTTAAGTGTAAAGGGTTAAACCATGGTTAAGTGATGATTAGGGTTTTGGTTTATCATTTATTTATTTGTTTATTTATTTAAAAGGATTAAGTTAAGAATGGTGGCTATTTTTGGAGCTATGTTGAAGCTTCATGAAGCTTTGACAAAGTCCACCATCCTTATCTCATCCTTAACCATAACCACACTTACTAACCTTGGTTTAATCTCTACACTTGACCATGGTCAAGATATGATAAGTATTCATATTAGTTTTATTTTTTAAAATAGAACACTTATCATTCTTGCTTCATCTTCATCTTCTTCTTCTTCTTCAAGCTTGCTACAAAAATGGCAAGTTGAGATCTAGTGAGTAAAATCCAAATCTAAAGTGAA
The DNA here is from genome assembly GCA_030015575.1 of Agapanthus africanus. Classification (NCBI taxonomy): domain Eukaryota; kingdom Viridiplantae; phylum Streptophyta; class Magnoliopsida; order Asparagales; family Amaryllidaceae; genus Agapanthus; species Agapanthus africanus. Next base: position 222,500,326 of record CM057340.1, read on the forward strand.
CCCACCTCCTATTTCTTCACCCTCTACCTCTTGCCAAGTTGTTTTGGGTGTTTACTTCACATGTTTCACAAGTTTGTGAAGTCGGAGCTTGAGTTTGTGCAACCTCGACGTAGATCGTCTTTGACACAAAGCCGACGACCTATTCCGCTTGCTTTCCCGATGAAGCCGACGATCGAGTCGAGGATTCATGATGGACAGCGAGGACATGACGTTGCGGAGCCGTGGAGGTGGATATCCGGATCTACAAAGGTTGTAATTTCCGTATCATAGTAGTTAACTGTTAACTAGCTTTCTATTTCGCCTAAACATCTAGTTAAAGATCCGTAGTCTAGGGTTTCTCGGCACTAAAAATTTTAATTTGGCATGTTCGATGCCTTGTGAGAACCCACTGGGGTGCCTAGGAACCTTTCACGATATGGAATGGGAAGAGCCTATATCTTAGGTTTGTTAAGATTTGGGGTTGTTCGGCCTATGTCTAAAAGCAAAATCCAGACAAGCTCGAGGAAAAGTTAGTTCTGTAGAAGTTTGTTGGATATCTCAAGCATTCGCAAGGGAATATCTTCTACCTAACAGAGGAACAAAATATGTTTTGTTTCTCAACATACCACCTTTGTGAAAGGGAATTTCTTATGAAGAAATTAGTGGTCATGAGGTAGAACTGGAAGAAGTTCCAGCTATACAAACTACAGCAGATGATTTGGTAGAACCAAAGGATTCAATAGATTCCGACGAACCTCGGCCTCTCCGCCGATCTAGCAGGGTTCCTCATCCGCCTGAGAGATACTTCGGTTTCTCGATGACAGTGGGAGCGAGGATTGCATCATGAGATGATGACCCAACTAGTTTCGAGCAGGCCATCAAGAGTGGGGACTCTGTAAGAATGGCTGGATGCTTAGCGATCTGAGATGGAATCCATGTACACCAACAAAGTATAGACTTTGGTTGCTATATCTGAAGGGTTAAATTCCCATCACGAGCAAGTATATCTTGAGAAGATTACTTGGTGTAGATGGAAAAGTTGAGACTTTCAAAGCTAGACTTATTAAAGTTTTTCGTCATCGACCAGGCGTGGATAATGATGATACCTTTTCCAGTGGCTATGCTTAAGTCCATCCGGATCCTACTTGCCACGGCTACATACCATGACTACGATATCTGGCGGTTGGGTGTCATGGCTGCTTTTCTAAATAATGATTTAGAAGAGAGAATATATAAGAACACAGCCAGATAGCTTCGTAAACAGTGGGAGCAGCGAAAACGTGTGCAAGTTGCTTTACAGGATAAAGCAGGCATCGCGGAATTGGAACGTCTATTTTGATGTGGTAGTCAAAGAGTTTAACTTCATCAAAATAGTACATGAACCTTGTATATGTAAGTGCACGGCGGCGCCCCGGCCGTCAATCCGACGGCCAAATGCGGAAGCGGTGATAAACTTTAATTTTTACTTGAACTGGCAAACCGCCGCGCACTAATACCCAGATCGAACCATTAATTAGTCCTAGCTAACTACAAGATGGGAAGAGAGATATACCGACTGGTCCAAGTCCTCCGGTCTTCTCGTCGTCGTCCCGATCTCTTGCGGAAGCTCCGGTCTCCACCTCGTCGCCGGAAGTGCACCACATCGCCTACTTCTTTTACGGGCTCCCACCTCAATGCCGAGGCAACTCGGGCACGAAGCTGGCTAGTCGACGTGCCCAAGGTTTGCTGTAGAATGTAGTGAGCAAGTCTCATTTGGGGTTGTGGAATTGCCTTTTTTGAGATGGTGGAGGGATTGAACTTCACTCTTGAGATGGAGATGTGGGGATTTTTGAAGTAACAAGAGAACAAAAATTTTCCTACCCAAAAAATTGGCAGCCCCTAACTTGGCCGGCCAATCCATGGTCATAGAATGAGAGAGGAATTAGAATGAGTGTAGCAAAAAGTCAAAGGGGGGGGGAGAAACCATCATGCAATCCAAAAGAAAGAATGGTTATCATGCAAAAGGAAATGATCACCAAAACAAAACCCACACTCAACCACCTACCACCAACCTCATCATCAACAACCATGATGACCACTAAAAGTCAAGCTATCATGATAAGAAGAAGTCAAGAAGTCAAGGTCAATGAAAAGCTATCATGATAAAACAATATGCAAAGAACCCCTCCACAAATACTTATTTGCAACAATGCAAATAAGCCCTCCTCCACCAATCTTCGGCCAATGAACGATACAAAGGAAATCAGCCGAAACGAAAACCAAACTGGCAACTCCAGAAAACTGGTCCCGTAATAAATTACAGGAAAACCCCGATACTGTGCATACACACCCGCATTTGTATTCCGACCGAAATACAAATGCAATGAGACAAAGTCTACACTGTACTATACTAGGATCCGGCTTATACCAAAGCCGGCTAGTAATATCCGTTCGATCCTGATCCGTGCAATACCGTACGTATCTGATCGAACCCTGCAATATATCCATACAGCCTGTAGTACAAACTGTCCTATCCTGATCCGTGCAATACCGCACGTATCTGATCGGACCTTGCCATATCTCCATACGGCCTCTACAACCTTTCGCCCGAAAGCTGAGTAACTGAATGTGGGGGACTCTAAAGACTCGTCAATACCTTGGTTGTGGATTTTACCACTAGCACGTCAGAGGTATAAGCCAAAACGTAACGAGCTACCAGGTATTGACTAAAAGGGACGTCTGTGAGCGAACTCAGCCTGACAACCCTACTGAGCCTGTCAGTGACAATATCCGTACAGTCCGGTCCGTTCGTCTATGAGCATCGCATGGCGGGCCTAGGGGGTTGGTAAAAGTCAGACCCCCAAAAGCGGTACAAGTCGTGTCGGAGTGTAGCCCAGAACACCTGAGATACTACTGGAATACCTACCAGTAAATCTCCTGCCTTGGCCAAGGACTTCGTGTAATGGCTCTCCTAGACACAGCGCGACCTCACCCCCAATACCGGGAGAGACGAACCCCCGAAGATCCGCTCACTGCCTCCATGTGGCTCGGGACTGTACCCAACTAAAACCTGTTTGCACGACTCCTTTGAGCCGTGGTAGGGTAGTAATCAAAGTACAGTGGGAACTCACACGAGACAAATGACGATCCCCAGGTCGATGAACTAACCTGTACACATGTCACCTGGGAACTGCTATCTGACGTCAGGTATAAGACCAACTAGCATGTTCCCGGCGAGTCCTGTCCGGTGTACTCATAACCCAATGAGCATCTGTATACATCTTAGGTGAACCAACAGACACCAGTGGCTTGTGAGACCGGCCACCGCCCCTCGTCGGGGTCTCGACTGTATACACTAGTCTACTCTGGAGTATCGATGCCCTGTCTCGAAACTCCCACGACTAGGGACCTTTTAAGGATATGCTTATAGACCCCAGCTCCTACTTATATGATCGCCCTCATACTGCTGGTGGTCAAGCAAGGATCCTAGGGGCTCTATCAACGTGTAATAGCAACTTGTCAGGTCACCTAAAACAGTACACGATGATAAAGGTAAACCAGATAGCATACTATCATCTCGAGTAAGACTGTCCTACCGGGATAGGTCCTCCATCAATCATTGCAATCACGTACCTGTGAGCTAATAATTGACTCTGAGGGCACTATCTCCAACAATCTCCCACTTGCACTCAAGGCTAATTATTGCGATGTCGCATACTCACAGCCCGTGTGATACCGAACACCCAACTCCTCTACTAGTCAGTCTCACAAAGCTCGTTTGCGAAACTATTGCGTTTGGGGAATAGCCTTAGTGAGTGGATCCGCTTTGATGTTTCTCTCTATGTCTCTCTATATCTCAAGTTCGCGGAGAAACCCATTTCCCGAAATGAGCAATACCTGTCTTAGAATGTGTCTGGATGTCTGATGGGACATAGCTCATAAATGAACTCCAAATCCAAACTTCTTAGACTGTATCGTCAACTGAACTTAATCAGTATCCTGCGCCATGCCTCCCTCAGTATTGCCTTGGACTACCTGTCCAAAATACTGCCCCTCGTCAGAAGGAAAACTATAACTCTGACAACCTCCTTGTCGTCCAGGTCACCTTGGAAGCCTGGAATGATAACTGTTTCCCGAATGAGGCTGTTGTTATCATATCCCTAGAACATCCACTTATGTTCTAAAACTGCTTCCGACCGTTTCTCCAGGATTGGATTAATGTCAGCTTATTGCATCTAGTGCAAGAACAATGTCTGGTGTGGTACTTGACATCTCACGATTGACTCAATTGCCTGAGCAAGTGATCTGCCAATCATGCACGTCCCTCTCCCCTTTAGTCTGTAAGACACCTTTGGAAAGGGTGACTCCATTACCTGCAGGTATACTACCGTGCCAGGAGTCGTCCATCCTAAATACTCTTAGAATGCTGTCAAGTACCCTGATTGGGAAACCACCCAAATCTAGATCTAAAGCCATAGATCTAGTAACCAGTATGTCTGATATAAAATCCATTTCCTTTGTGGAGAAACCATTGTGTGACGACCAAAGTATAACCGATTGTAGTATAGGAGTTTCCTTTCCTACTCTGAGTATGTCATCCAAATACCAGGATATCACACCCTACTACCTTCTCAACAGATCCATCCCCTATTCTGATGAAGTCAAACCTATGACTGTCACGTCAGAAATAGATGATCTATCACCGCTACATCTGCTTTAGTCTATAAATAGACATAAGCTACCTGTCCACCAATGCTTCCGTTGCTCCCACTGACTACGACAACCCTCTGGCAGAGTCATATACACGTACACTTCTAAAGCGAGTTCAGAACGACGCTATACTCATCCTCCCGCCGGGTCTCGCAGCCTGGAACAACAGCAATGGTAATTGTGGGTAAACAAGAACTTCCCTGTCACCGTCCTTGAGGCTACCGTAGTACCTCTCGGGTGCCTGAAGTTACCCACCTTATCTGCGGAGTGGCCAATGGAATGTCAATTCAGATTGAATCTTTAGGTTCCATATCAAATCTTCAGTAATCGTTTGTGGTTCTGGAATCACTTCCAGTTCTACCATACTCCCACTACTGTTTTCTGAAAAAAATCCATTTTTAATAAAACTATGGCGAGTCTAGAACAATATTGCTATTGTTCATCCAGATGGTAGAAAGTCAACCCTCGTCATAGCCTGGGTCAACCCACAAACAGCCATTACAGAATCGTGCCTTGAGTTGTCCAGTGTCTGGTTTTAATCATAAGCCGGACAACTCCCCGTACCTTAACACCGTTAAGATATGAACTGTACTATATCCAATATAGAAACAGAGGCACTGATTTAATTGAACCAGATTCAAATCATGCAGCTATCTCCAGTGCATGTCAACTAAATGGAAGAAGGCCGATCAGCGTTACTCAACTTAGGAATACTTCCAATCATGAGTAACCTGAAAGAGAAGCAAGATCTCTTAATCACTACTATGAACTGAATACCATACGCAAGTATCTACATCTTCGATCTCTTTGAAGAATCCCGATACTTGCTACACCTGGTTCTCCACTCTATTCAAATACCTATAACTTCTCAAAATTCGGACCCTGTGTTTCCATGAAACACCTGTCTAAAAACTAGAGAAGTCATAAGTAAACTGAATATAGTACGAGGACCAACCCCTCTGTCCTGATGGACCCTGGACAACATACAATACTCTGTATAAGTCCCTTGAGTCTGATAACTCTTTCACTGTGTGTCGTAGGTTGAAAACTATACTTATGGTTAAGAAGAATTACACCGCTGTTTAATGCTCCTTACCTAACCATCCACTGATATAGGTAAATGTCGCAGACATAACTTCATAAAGGTATATCTCACTCTATGAAAATAGACGTACAGATATATCAATTTGAAATTGGTGCATAACAGCGGATATTCAAAACCAAATATTTGCCGTCCGGCAAACAACCCAGGTGATTTCTTCAAATATCACCGATTGTAACGAATCCCGATATAATGAGGATGATCACCCAATTCCCAATAACCTACTCCCACTCATCATCTGTAAAACCATACAGATGTGAGAATCATACCTGGTAAATACATACCCTGGAGCAAGTGTCTAATCGGGAAATCGGTTTTCCTTTAACAGTACACAGTGAGACTGAAACATCGAAATGTTTCGATGGGGTATCCTGGTATTCCTAGTAATGCCTCTTCCAGATTCACGACTGTAACCGTATAATTCTTTGCCACCTCTCCAAATCCCTTCATATGTCTTTAGTCTTTACCTTCTGCACACCCCTTTAGGCCAAATGGTTTTCTTCCTTCCCTACCGTTCGGCACCAGCCTATGGTTTGGAAGAAGACTATCCAATAAGCATAATGGGTGTACTGGCCCAATCCTAGGAACACTCGCAATGCGAGAGAAGGTGAAGATAAAGGACACCTGAATAAACCTTATTCCTATTTCTCCTGAACCAGAATCCATCCCCGAACTGGAACAAGTTCCTTTCGAGTTCGTATATAACCATACGATGGAGTATCCAATAAACTGTGGATCTTCGTAGTGATACGGAGTGTTCTGGAGGAATACAAAGGTGATTTGGGAGTGGTAATGAAATACCTGGTTTGGTCGTGAATATCTGTTGCAATTTACTTTGCCCTCTTACTAATCCCTTGCTTTGTCTTAACTTAATACCTTCTGCACACCATCGTTAGGCTAATTGGTTTTCTTCATTCCCTACCGGTCGGCACCAGCCTAAGGTTTGGAAGAAGACTATCCAATTTGCGTAATAGGTGTACTATCTCCTAAACCAAGGAGTACTCGTAACCTGAGAGAGGGTAAAAGGAAAAGACAACTGAATAATCCTATCCGTTTTCTCCAGAACCTGAAACCATCCTCGAATAAATTCTTTCGAGTTCGTATCTAACCATACGATGGTTTTGTCCAATGGAAGTGGACATTCGTAGTAATACGGGGTGTCCTGGAGAAAAGGGTAAAAGTAGGAGTGGCAATGAGGTTTGCAACTCTGACAATCCAAAAGCCAGTGTTTAAGAAGGTTCGGTTAATTTGGTCACTGAGTCATAGTCTTAGGGTCGGGTCAATGGTTGCTACCGAAGAGAGAGAGAAAAGAAACACTCAGCGTGCACTCTAACCTAGATCAGAATGGTTACCAATTAATCTAATCTGGAAACCTCCCACTGTACCTCAAATTCTCCTCCAAACCAGAAAGAAGAATTAGTCGGGATCACCCGAGGAGTAAACTAACTCATCAGTGGGAATCGGGATCCAACTCTCATCGCATGATAACGTGACGGAATCCGCCCACGTCATCACACTCCAGAAGGTATGCGCATATCTGGCAAGTTTCAGTTCTTTTGAAACTCCCGATGTGATTTCTGCCCCATGCTCTTATGACCTTGGCGAAGGTCAACAAATCATAAGTCACATGTCAAGTTCTACCCGTCATTATCCAGGTTAATTTGAATCCACCCGTACAAGCCCTTGACGAAGGTCAACAAGGCTATACGACTGTTCCAAACCAACGCATCTATCTATGCAGCAGAAAGGTAACAAGCAGCTACCATACACTATGCCTTAACGAAGGTTAACACAGCATGAATACTACGTGCTACCCGTCTGAAACGACGGAGGGCTACGAATGGTTTCTGGCGAAAACCTTTAACGTAATAAACTTGATATCGTTGAAGGAACGGATAGCTTTTTTTTAAAAATATAGTGACGAAAACCGTTGCTAAAGAGGTCACTCCCGGTGAAGGGATCTCGGCTCTTTCCCCGTAGAATGAGGTGCAGGATATTCCAACTGAATACCACGGTGCAAAGCAAAAGTAATCGGCTATAGTGAAGTTAATGCCCTGACGCAAATTTCTGTCCAAGGGATCACTCCCGGTGAAGGGATCTCGGCCCTTGCCTCGTCGACTGAGGAGCAGGATATTCCAACTGAATACCACGATGCAAAACAAAAGTGAACGTCCTTGCAATAACAGCTTTTTGAAAAGTGTTCCAACAACATCAGATTAGGTTTGTTTTTAACTTGCATTGATCCGAATCAACGCAGTCCCATCAATTGATCACACCAAAAAGAACGAAAATATACTGATGTACGTATATGCCATCCGCATTCGCCACTGGGTCCCGTCATTACCCGTTAGGTTAGCTAACTAACGACAGAGAGGGGACTGGACTAGTGCGGATGCAAAACATATACAACATCTACTAATATATATACCAATATATTATATTCGCTCAAGGCGTGATAAAATGCAACATCACAGAAATGTACAGCATCACAGAAACAATACAGCTATCTGGGATCCCCGGGTTTCACAGAGCCACTACTGAAACCCGACGTTCCCCTGGTCGTGTGGATAGCCTGCGCAATGAAATCCTAGACCCCTACGGGCGCGGCAAGTCACCCGCCAAAACCTGAAGCGAGGCAGCCCCCTTCAGCGCCGTGAATGGACCACCCAGCACTTCACGGAATCCGGTAACTTGGGCACCCCTCCTGGGTCAACCTGTACCCCCTACGAGTGCGGCGAATAGCCCGCCAATCCTAGAGTGATGCCACTTCCGTCTCAATGCCATGAGATGCGGGCTTGTTGCCCTCTAGAACCCGGGTATCCGTGCACCCCTCCGCGGGGCAATCCTAGTACAGAAAGTAAAATATACATACAACGGGTACATCGACCGCAACCTGGCTGTGCCCCAAAATAATAATACAATCAGGCAGTGACGGCAGTCCACATGTCGGACGCTCGCCCCGCAATATCAAATGTACATAATACAACAGAACTGTACTAGCATTGCATCCAGGCTATCCCCCACGACCGATCCGCAACATCACAGCAAAATCACAAAACATCAACGTGAAAGTCACGTTCGCAAAACCGTCTAACCGGGCTATAGCAGTTTGACTGGATTTACCGATCGAGTGACATTCACGGTCGCAGATATAATGTAAATACTGTGAAATAATGTGTTTAAAATATCCGATCGATCAAACTTTAACAAGTGGGCCCCCAAGCAATACTGTAGCGGGTCAAGAAATTCTGGGCCCAATGTCATTATTCCAAAACCCCAATTTTAACCCCAGAAGCCCACTGTAAAAACCCGACCCACTGAATCCTTCATACTGCGGCGGAACCGCGGCAACAAGTAGGGTTTTGCCGCGGTTCCGCGCTCCCCTAAAGAGATTAGTGTCTCGAATTTTTCCAGCACTCTTATATCTTCCAGTACACTAGTTTTATGCAACCTGAAAAATTTTTCGACACCAAAAATTTTCAACAGAAAACTGATGCGGGCAAAAATGCGGTTTTGGGATTTTTGATCGATCGAAAATGCAAACACATTACACAAAGCTAGACTAAGTTAATGGCGAGACTCTGATACCACTGTAAGTGCACGGCGGCGCCCCGGCCGTCAATCCGACGGCCAAATGCGGAAGCGGTGATAAACTTTAATTTTTACTTGAACTGGCAAACCGCCGCGCACTAATACCCGGATCGAACCATTAATTAGTCCTAGCTAACTACAAGATGGGAAGAGAGATATACCGACTGATCCAAGTCCTCCGGTCTTCTCGTCGTCGTCCCGATCTCTTGCGGAAGCTCCGGTCTCCACCTCGTCGCCGGAAGTGCACCACATCGCCTACTTCTTTTACGGGCTCCCACCTCAATGCCGAGGCAACTCGGGCACGAAGCTGGCTAGTCGACGTGCCCAAGTTTTGCTGTAGAATGTAGTGAGCAAGTCTCATTTGGGGTTGTGGAATTGCCTTTTTTGAGATTGTGGAGGGATTGAACTTCACTCTTGAGATGGAGATGTAGGGATTTTTGAAGTAACAAGAGAACAAAAATTTTCCCACCCAAAAAATTGGCAGCCCCTAACTTGGCCGGCCAATCCATGGTCATAGAATGAGAGAGGAATTAGAATGAGTGTAGCAAAAAGTCAAAGGGGGGGGGAGAAACCATCAAGCAATCCAAAAGAAAGAATGGTTATCATGCAAAAGGAAATGATCACCAAAACAAAACCCACACTCAACCACCTACCACCAACCTCATCATCAACAACCATGATGACCACTAAAAGTCAAGCTATCATGACAAGAAGAAGTCAAGAAGTCAAGGTCAATGAAAAGCTATCATGATAAAACAATATGCAAAGAACCCCTCCACAAATACTTATTTGCAACAATGCAAATAAGCCCTCCTCCACCAATCTTCGGCCAATGAACGATACAAAGGAAATCGGCCGAAACGAAAAGCAAACTGGCAACTCCAGAAAACTGGTCCCGTAATAAATTACAGAAAAACCCCGATACTGTGCATACACACCCGCATTTGTATTCCGACCGAAATACAAATGCAATGAGACAAAGTCTACACTGTACTATACTAGGATCCGGCTTATACCAAAGCCGGCTAGTAATATCCGTTCGATCCTGATCCGTGCAATACCGTACGTATCTGATCGAACCCTGCCATATATCCATAAGGCCTGTAGTACAAACTGTCCTATCCTGATCCGTGCAATACCGCACGTATCTGATCGGACCTTGCCATATCTCCATACGGCCTCTACAACCTTTCGCCCGAAAGCTGAGTAACTGAATGTGGGGGACTCTAAAGACTCGTCAACACCTTGGTTGTGGATTTAACCACTAGCACGTCAGAGGTATAAGCCAATACGTAACGAGCTACCAGGTATTGACTAGAAGGGACGTCTGTGAGCGAACTCAGCCTGACAACCCTACTGAGCCTGTCAGTGACAATATCCGTACAGTCCGGTCCGTTCGTCTATGAGCATCGCATGGCGGGCCTAGGGGGTTGGTAAAAGTCAGACCCCCAAAAGCGGTACAAGTCGTGTCGGAGTGTAGCCCAGAACACCTGAGATACTACTGGAATACCTACCAGTAAATCTCCTGCCTTGGCCAAGGACTTCGTGTAATGGCTCTCCTAGACACAGCGCGACCTCACCCCCAATACCGGGAGAGACGAACCCCCGAAAATCCGCTCACTGCCTCCATGTGGCTCGGGACTGTACCCAACTAAAACCTGTTTGCACGACTCCTTTGAGCCGTGGTAGGGTAGTAATCAAAGTACAGTGGGAACTCACACGAGACAAATGACGATCCCCAGGTCGATGAACTAACCTGTACACATGTCACCTGGGAACTGCTATCTGACATCAGGTATAAGACCAACTAGCATGTTCCCGGCGAGTCCTGTCCGGTGTACTCATAACCCAATGAGCACCTGTATACATCTTAGGTGAACCAACAGACACCAGTGGCTTGTGAGACCGGCCACTGCCCCTCGTCGGGGTCTCGACTGTATACACTAGTCTACTCTGGAGTATCGATGCCCTGTCTCGAAACTCCCACGACTAGGGACCTTTTAAGGATATGCTTATAGACCCCAGCTCCCACTTATATGATCGCCCTCATACTGCTGGTGGTCAAGCAAGGATCCTAGGGGCTCTATCAACGTGTAATAGCAACTTGTCAGGTCACCTAAAACAGTACACGATGATAAAGGTAAACCAGATAGCATACTATCATCTCGAGTAAGACTGTCCTACCGGGATAGGTCCTCCATCAATCATTGCAATCACGTACCTGTGCCCTAATAATTGACTCTGAGGGCACTATCTCCAACAGTATATACAAAAAGGTAGTAGAGAGTAAGGTGGTAATCCTCGTATTGTACGTGGACAACATACTCTTGATAGGAAAAGAGTTTCCTATGCTACGCTCGATCAATCTCCTCTTATCACATGGATTCTCCATATAGGATCAAAGTGATACCTCCTAAATCCTGGGTTTTGGATCTATGAGATAGATCTAATTGGATGTTTGGATTCTCACTAATTTTAGTGAGATGGTGTCAGTTGATCCTGGGGAGAATCACTGGAAAAGTTCCAGGGTGATAAGGACAACTGAATGTCAGTCGCAGGCATTGTCTTTACCCTCAGTGGAGGGACGGTATGTTGGAAGAGTTCCAAGCTAAGATACCGTGGCAAACTAGACGATAAAGGCTGGTGACATCGCTATCAAAGATACTACCAAAGAGGCAATTTGGGTGTATATTAGTTCATGAGATGAACTAGGTTCCTACCATTGTATGACAATAGAGGTGAGGCTTTGTCCTAGGAACCACGGTCCCATCAGTGACCCAGACATATTCCAAGGCAGTATCACCTGATCATGGAGATAGTTGATCTCCAAGGTGATCGAGGTTAGGAGAGTAGAATCAGAGGACAACACGGCGGATCCACTCACAAAGGCTTTTCCTAAAGAGAGACTTATATGGGATGGTTGAGTATGAGATACTGCAGCCACTGCTACAGATGGCCCTAGTGCAAGTGGGAAATTGTTAGTTATATGTATGCCCTAGAGGCCATTACTGTACATGAGATGTATATTGTAGTGGATGCCGGGACATATATAGGTAGGACTTTCTTGCTCGACATGATAGTACGCTATCTGGTTGCTCTTTATCTTAACATGTACACTGACTGTCTCTCTATTACATGTTAATAAAACCCTTAGGATGTGTACTTGACTTGTAGGACTATGATGCAGATAATACTAGTGGGTCCTGGGTAGTCCATGAGTACATCCTTCAAGTTCCTAGTCGAGGGAATATCGAGACGGGGCATCGATATTCCAGAGTAGACTAGCGTATATCTTCTCGACCCATGAGATGGGCGATGGATGCTCCCATATCCATTGGTGTTCGACATCAGAGATGGTATGTGGGTGCTCAGTGGTGACTGGGAACACTGAACGGACTCACCGAGAACTTCCAAATGGTATTATAGCTTACGTCAGATGGCAGTTCTCTGGTGACACTGGTACAGCTTAGTCCGTTGACCCGAGATCGTCATAGAGTCTTGTGTGTCTCCTACTGTGCTTTGATTTCCACCGTACCACGGCTCTACTGAGTTGTGCAAACATGTGGTTTTTGGGTACAGTCCCGATTCACATGTAGGCAATGAGCGATAGGAGGGATTCGTCTCTCCCAGTATTGGGGATTGATGTTGCGCTATGCTCGACTGGCCATAACTGGAAATCCCTGGCCAGGGTTGCATTGATTTAATGGTAAGTGTTAACAGTAGTTTCATGCTTGTTGTGGACCTTACATCGGCAAGACTTATCAAGCTATTGGGGTTTGACGTTTACCACCCTTAGGCGAGATATGCGACATATCAGACGAACAGACCGGACTGTGCGGTAAGTGTTACTGATTGGATTCGCAGGAGTGTGAGCAGGCTTGCTCATTGATCTTCTGATCGCTCAATACCCGGGTGGCCATTACGTTTAGCAGACTGCTTGCGGCTTGTGGGTGATTGATATGATCACCACCTACTGCCGGCGTATTGACGAGTCTTTAGAGTCCTACACAGAGGTTTCCTGGCTCAAGCGAAACGAAATAGGAGCGCATATGAGATATGTGCGGGACCGAGAATAATACCAGTATGTGATACTGTATTCTATTCTCGTGATTTGTATCATCATACGGTTATATGAGATATAGCCGGGTTACCGAATCAAGTGTTGATTCGATACATTGATACACTAGATATTAGTCGGTTATATGCGATATGACCGGATCGTTAAATCAAGTGTTGATTAATGATTTAATGTATAATTATATATTTGATATATTACTTTACATTAACTAGTATTGGTTCACTTAAGATTGATTTTCTCACTTGATGTGCACAAGTTGTATATGTGATATATGTTTGTGCACTAGTTTGTATCACGATTGATAATACATGCAAACATGGGTGTGTGTGTGACATACACCTTGTTAATTATAATTTAGGTTTTTATTTATCTTAATTATTCAAAATGTCATGCTTGAAGCTTCATGAAGCTTGAAGCAACTTTGACAAAGTCCACTCATTTTGTCTTGTTTAAGATATTCATTAACCAAACCATTATAATTAACTATGGTTTAGTCTCTACATAGGTTATCTCACCCATGGTTGCATTATGATAGACTTCACTTGATTATTCATTTTTACATAATTCATATATTCTTTTCTTCTTCTTCTTCTTCAAGAAGAAGAATGCTTGCTAGAAAAATTTTCAAGTGAAGATTTAGAGTGAGAAATCTAAATCTAAAGTGAACCCATTTTCTATTTCATCATCCTCTACTACTTGCCATTTAGTTTAGGGTGTTCTCTTCACAAAGTTCATGACCTAGTGAAGATGGAGCTTGAGTTTGAGTCTCCTCGACGTAGATCATCTTCGGCCTCGAAGTCAACGACCTAGCCCGCTCATTTCTCCGAAGAAACCATCGCTAGAGCCCGGGATCCCGATGATCGCAGCGAAGGGACGTCAACACGGAGCTTTAGAAGTGAAGGACCAGATCTACAAAGATTGTAATCCCTTTCACTTGTAGTTAAAATGTTTAACTTGCTAGTTTTCGCATAATCTCTAGTATACGATCTTGGTTAGGGTTGTTCGGCACGGCTATTTTTTTGAATCGGGCATGGTTGATGCCTTGTAGAACCTTGTTAGAGTGCCTAGGAACCCTACAGTGGTATCAGAGCCAAGCTAAAGCTTTACGCGAAGTCTAGGCGAAGTTTAAAGTCCGATCGAACCCGTAAACCCCGACGAATACCCTTCTCTGGACAATTTTCAAAACTGTGATTTTTTATGAATTAAAAATTCTCAGAAAATTAAGCAGGAAAAACTAAGAATTACTGTGAAGTACAGCCCACCGATTCGTCTATATGACCGCAGAACGGCGGCCAAACCAAGGGTTTGGCGGCGGTTCCGCGGCCCAAATTATGACTTAGTCCCTCATAGTTCATAATTTATTCTTAGGTCCTTTCATGTCAATTCTTTCTGGGAATTTTTTATTCCACTCAAGTGTTGAGTTTTCTTAGGGTTGTATTGGGGACTCGTTGATTCGATCGGATAATTTGACTTTGTTTAGTTTTTCCGTGTAATTTTAGAACGTGTTAAAAAGTTCGAACGGATATCAATAACTCACTTTTTCCCCTGCCGGAAAATTTCCAAGTGTTGGATTTTTCCGTAGTTTAAGAACGTTCTAAGTCGTGCAAGTAACGCGATGGACCCTCTAGAAGACAACAAACCTTAACTCGATTATGTGACCGTCTTGAACTGCCTTTTGAACCTTAGGGTTTGGGCCGGTACGGCGTGCCACATGTGAGGCGTTGGCTCGACCCTTCTACGGCTGGACCATTGGTACTGTGGCATGAAATGGATGTTTTTAAACTTATCTCAAGTATTGAGCTATTTAGGAAAACTTAGGTGTTTGATTATTCGATCGGAAAGTTTAACATTGTCTATTTATCTGGAATGTGATACAATATTTGGAATCCACAAGTAGTTATGAGATAACTAATTTGAATGTTATAAATCTAGCAGTTCGTTCTCATATGATCGGTTGCCACAGAATTTTGATGTGATCAAAAGTACGTCGCAATCACGTAGCGTACACGGATACTCGCCGGGTAAACTTAATAGACAGCCACGCCCCATTGCCCCGACCAAGTGACTGTAGGAGAACCCAGTAGCCAAAAGCATCCATTCGGATGCTCGCGGTAGCGGTGTTCCGCCTTAGTGCACTTCGTCAACGGCATCCGGGGGTGCGGCCGTCTACTAAAGTTTGCGATGAGCATTCAATCAGGATGTCGGGAATCTTGTTGAATTACCCGACTTGGTATTGAAAAGTGTTCTCGATTTTGAGACTGAAATGCGGGGTTTATAATTGTTAGGAATGCGATGTCTAAGGAATTCATTTGGTTAGGCATGCGATGTCTATGGAGGTTGCGGATTCCAACTATTGTAGTTTTACACTTTCTTTTCTGCGACCGTAAGTGTAATATGTGATATCGCCGGTTTCGTTGCTATATGTCAACGACAATTGGGATGGGCATATTTACTTACGTTGATGACATGTGATGTTATGTGTTGCTGGATATGTTATATTGGATCGTCGTGTTTGAATAGCCAGGTTTTTTTTATGTGAGATGAGAGTTTTTCTTTTTCATTCATGTAAAATTCATTGTATGTAATATTCTATTATTAGGGCACTTCCGGGCTGAGGATGATGTCACCATTGTATATTATTTACTTTTCCGCATTAGGATAGACCCAAGGCGGGGAGCACAAGTAACCGGGTTCTAGGGTCCAGTGGGAGACTATCTCGAGGAGTCGAGTCCGGGTCTCCTAACTCTAGAATTGGTAGGGTTGCTTGCCGCTCTCATAGGGGTCTACGGGTGTGGGATTGGCTATTCAACACAACCGTGGAATCCGTGTTTTATATAGGCTCAAAATAAAATACGGACGTCCTGGTATATCCAATATTTAATATGTTGTTTTTTGCTGCGTTATCTGTGATGTGATCATGTGATATGTTCAGATAGATACTGTATATAGTATATATGATATATTGTATAGACGTTGCTTATGTTTTACACCCGTGCTAGCCCTGCCCCACTCTGCCGTTAGAAACCTAACCAAACGGTGCAGACGGGACATCGAGGCAAATGCGGATGGCATAAGTGTACGTTGTATTTATCTGTGATGTTTAGGTGGACTTAAATGATGGGACATTCATTAATGAGATTAATGAGAGAAAATAAACCTAAAAGATGTTTTGGAATCGAATTTCAAAAATTTGTAGGGTTGCTAGGCACGCGCACAAGGGTCTACGAGGCATCCACCATGCCCGATTAAAAAATTAGCCGTGCCGAACAACCCGAATACGGATCTTTAAACTAGAGATTAGGCGAAAACTATCATGCTAAACACATTAACACTAAGTGAGAGGGATTACAACCTTTGTAGATCCGGTCCTTCACTTCATATGCTCCGTGTTGTGGTCCCTTCGCTGAGATCATCGGGTTCCGGACTCTCGAGAGGTTCCACGAAGAGAAAGATGCAACCTTTGCTTCCGATCTTCGATACTAAGATGATCTACCTTGAAGTTCCGTTAACACAAGCTAACACTCATGAAATGATGTGAACACCCTCATCTAAATGGCAAGGGAAGATGAGGATGATGAAGTAGGATTTTTGCTCTCTTTATTTATCTTTTTCTCACATATTTTCATCACAAATATCAAAGCAAGAAAGCTTTGTACGCATAGAAGGAGAAGGAAGAAGATGAACAATATCATAAGCATCCTTTTGTGATGAATAGAAAAAGAAATAATATGATGAATAATGCAACCATGGTCAACCAAACTCATGTAGAGAATTAACTAGGGTTAGGGTTTGGGTTGGGTTAAAGCATGAGTCACTTGAAAATATTTTTCACAAAGCAAAACCAAAACCTTCTAGAATCATCTAGAAATCCAAACCCTAATCCAAACCCTAATCATGTTTAAACTCCACTAAACATGTTGCATTAGTTATCATATCATGTTACAATAATATATATCACATATATAATATTTATCGTAACAAAATAAAATAATACAATTAACATATATCGCATATATATCAATGTATTACCCGAGTGAGAAAAAGAATCTTTTAGTGAGCTAATATTAGTTAATGTAATTTAATATATCATATATATTATTATACATTAAATTATCGAATCAACACTTGATCCGACAATCCGGGTATATCGCATATAACCGACTAATATTTATCCGTACCGATTCATCGAATCAACACTTGATCCGATGACCCGGTTGATATCAAATATCGCGAGAATAGAATACGGTATCTCATATCGTATTATCCTCGGTCCCGCACATATCACATATGTGCTCCTACTCCATTTTGCCTGAGCCAAGAAACCTCTGTGTAGGACTCTAAAGAATCGTCAATACGCCGGCAGTAGGTGATGATCATATCAAACACCCACAAGCTGCAAGCGGTCAGCTAAACGTAACAGCTACCCAGGTATTGAGCGCTCAGAAGATCAACAAGCAAGCCTGTACATTCTCCTGTGAATCCAAACAGTAACACTCCCGTATAGTCCGGTCTCGTCGTCTGATATGTTGCATATCTCGCCTAGGGGTGGTAAACGTCAGACCCCAGTAGCTCGATAAGTCGTGTTGATATGAGGTCTATAACAGTTCGAGAAACTACTGATAACACTTACCAGTAAATCTCAGCAACCCTGGCCAGAGATTTCCAGTTATAGCTAATCGAACACAGCACAACATCAACTCCCTATACCGGGAGAGACGAATCCCCTCCTATCGCTCATTGCCTCCATGTGATTCGGGACTGTACCCAAAAGCCACCTTTTTGTACGCCCTCTTGGACGTGGTATGATGGAAATCAAAGCACAGTGGGAATCACACAAGACTCTATGACGATCTCGGGTCAACAGACTACTCTGTACCAGTGTCACCGGAGAACTGCCATCTGACGTGAGGTATAATACCATCTGGGAGTTCTCGGCGAGTCCGTCCAATGTACCCAGTCTCCACTGAGCACCCGTACACCATCCTTGATGTCAAACACCGATGGATATGGGATCATCCATCGCCCATCATATGGGTCAAGATGCGTATACGCTAGTCTACTCTGGTGCATCGATGCCCTGTCTCGATACACCCTCGACTAGGAACAGTTATAGGATGTACTCGTCGACTACCGTGGCCCCACTAGTATGATCTCATCATAGTCCCAGTAGTCGAGTACATATCCTAAGGGCTTTATCAACATGTAATATAGAGACAATCAGAGTACATGTTAAGACAAACTACAACCAGAGAGCATACTATCATGTCGAGCAAGAAAGTCCTCCCTATATATGTCCTAGCATCCACTACAATATACATCGTATGTACAGTAATGGCCTCTAAGGCATACATATAACTAACAATCTCCCACTTGCACTAGGGCCATCTGTTATGGTATCGCATACCCAACAATTAGCTGCGGTTGAAGTATCTCATACTCAACCATCCCATAAAAGTCTCTACTGGGAAAAAGGCCTTTGTGAGTGGATCCGCGCTGTCGTCCTCTATGTCTGCTCTCCTAACCTCGATCTTCCTGGAGATCAACCATATCCATGATCAGGTGATACTGCCTAAGAATTATATCTGGATTTCTGATGGGACAGTAGTTCCTTGGCTAAAGCCACAACTCCATTGTCACACAATGGTAGGAACGAAGTTCATCTCATGAACTTATAAATATCCAGACTGCCTCTTTAGTAGCATCCTTGGTAACGATATATCTTGCCTTTAATCGTCTAGTAAGTCACGGTATCTAGCTTGGAACTCTTCCAACATACCATCCCTCCACTGAGGGTATAGACAATGCCTGCGACTAACATTCAGTCGTCCTTATCACCCTGGAACCTTTCCAGTGATTCTCCCCAGAATCGATTGATACCATCTCACTACAACTAGTGAGTATCCTAAGATCTAATTAGATCTATCTCATAGATCCAAAAACCCCGGATTTAGGAGGTATCACTTTGATCGTATATGGTGAATCCTTGTGATAAGCGGAGATTGACCGAGCGTAGCATAGGAAACTGCTTCCCTATCAAGAGTATGTTATCCACGTACTCTACGAGGATCATCACCATACTCCCTACTACCTTTTTGTATATACAAGGTTCATCTACCATTTTGATGAAGTCAAACTCTTTGACTACTACATCAAAACAGACGTTCCAACTCCGCGATGCCTGCTTTATCACATAAAACATCTTGCATACGTTTCTGCTGCTCCCACTTTCTACGAAGCCCTCTGGCTGTGTACTTATAGACGTTCTCTTCTAAAACATCACTTAGAAAAGCAGTCATGACACCCAACCACCAGATATCGTAGTCATGGTATGTAGTTGTGGCAAGTAGGATCTGGATGGACTTAAGAATAGATCCTTAGAAAAGGTTTCAACATAATCCATACCTGGTCTATGATGCAAACCTTTAACAAGTCTAGCTTTGAAAATCTCAACTTTTCCATGTACACCAAGTAATCTTCTCAAGATATACTTGCTCCTGATGGGGATTTAACCCTTCAGATAAAGCAACCAAAGTCCATACTTTGTTGGTGTATAAGGATTCCATCTCAGATCGATAAGCACCCAGCCATTCTTATAGAGTCCCACTCCTGATGGCCAGCTCGAAACTAGTTAGGTCATCATCTCATGATGCAATCCTCGCTCCCACTGTCATAGAGAAACCGAAGTATCTCTCATGTAGGTGAGGAACCCTACTAGATCGGCGGAGAGGCTGAGGTTCATTGGAAACTATTGAATCCTTTGGTTCTACCAAATCATCAGCTGCATTTTGTATAGCTGGAACCTTTCCAGTTGTACATAACAGACCTTGCCTCCAGCTTGTCCGGATTTTGCTTTTAGACATAGGCCGGACAACCCTAAATCTTAACAAACTTAAGATATGGGCTCTTCCCTTTCCATATCACATATGAAGTGGCAGGCAACTGATTTGATTTGGTATGCAGCTTCTCAAGCGCATAACATCCAAAAGGAAATAAGAAACTCAGTAGTACTCATCATAGAGCATACCATATCACATAGGGTGCTATTGCTCCGCCCCGATACACCGACGTGCTGTGGTGTATACGGAGGAGTAATGCTGAGAGAGAATCTCATTCTCCTTTAGAATAGTCCAGGAATTCCGTGCTCAAGTATTCTCCTCCTTGATCTCATCAAAGGACATAATACTTTTACCCGTATTTTGGTTCTCTACTTCTAATTTATATTCTGTGAATATCTCAAAAGGTTCGGACCTGTGTTTCAACAGAAACATATGTCTGAATCTTGAGAGATTATCAGAGAATGTAATGAAGTAGAAAAAACCGATCTTGGCATGTGTAGACAGGGGACCTTACATACATCAACATGTATCAATCCCAAGAGTTCACTAACTCTTTCTCGGTTTCCAATAAACAGAGCTGTGATCATCTTTTCTTTGTGACATGACCGGCAAGTTTCACAAGATGTAAATTCAAACTAATTTAAATATGCATCTAAATGTAACTTCAGCCAGTCGGGTCGCGTTGATATGACCAAGTTTACAATGCCTCAAGAAGGATTTGTTCATTTCTGAACTCTTCCTCTTGTGTGTGTTCTGTATACTAAGAACTGTAGTTTGATTTAGAACGTCAATGCTTTTAGATAACGTGCCTGAACTGATCAATTCTTGATATAGGAAATGTTCAAAACATTATCCAACAATACAAAATTATATCATTTCTTTACTAATAAAGAGACTGATATGATTTTGTATATCAGGTTCGGTATCTAATAACATTCGTTCAGAATCAATGTATTCAGGTAATACAGGGTGATAGTGACCAACAGACTTGGTTGCAACACTTGCACCGTTTTCTGTCTCATGAAACTTATCACCCGTTCTCAGTTCTCTACCTATCTGTAGCCCATGTAACAGATTACATATGCGGGATCCTGATCCGGTATCACATACCCAGGACGTAAAGGATACTGAGAAACAGTTCTCTGTAATGAACACACCCGAAGATGATGCATCAACATGCACTTTCTTCGTTTGGGCGGCACGGGAATTCTGGTAATCCCCAATTTCCTGCTCTATCTTATAACAATTATAAGTTAGAGCGGGACCAACGTTCCCCAGCTCAGTATAACAAGCGGGTTCGGTCAATATATCTGTATTATTATCTTGATTAAGGCGTGATATGGTCGCTACCTGGAGAGAGAGAGAAGAAAACACTCAGCGTATGCTCATGCAAGATTAGATTGGTTATATAATATATCTAATCAGGATGTCTCCCACTGTTTTAATCAAATCTTCCTTCAAACCCTAAAAGTAAAGACTAGCCGGGATTAATTACACACTACAAGTTCGTCAATCTTTCAGCCAGGCCATTGTCGGTACTTTGAGGGAGGTCCCCCGTGCTTTCGCACGAACCTAATTAAGTAAACCTCGTTTTCCTAGAGGCGTAACCCCGTTAACACCTTTCTAGACACCTATTTGATCGACTAATTGTAATGTATAAAACTCTCCCAGGAGTAACTCTTACTCGCAGCGGGTATCGGGATCCGACTATCTCATAGAAGGTATGCAATCTCATTGCAAATTTCAACACTTGAAATTCCCAATAATATTTTACCCCTAGCAGCTATATGACCTTAACATAGTCAACAAATCATAAGTGCTAGTCAAGTTCAACCCGTCATTTCCCGATTGAATTAAACCCACCCGCACGACCCTTAACATAGTCAACAAATTCGCACGACTACCCTAATCCAATCGCATCATATGCTTATACAGATAAGCACTAATCAGCTACTGCACACTACGCCTTAACATAGTCAACAAACGTAGCACGAATACTAACTAGTACTTATCTGAAATGACGGAGGGCTACGACAGGTTTTTAAGAAAACCTTTTGCGTAATGAACTTGATATCATTGTAGAATCGAGTGATTTTAAATGGAGTGTTTTTTAGGCTTTTCTAGTTTTGCTAAAGGGGTCACTCCCGGTGAAGGGATCGTCGGCCCTTTCCTCATCGAATAAGGTGCAGGATATATCATATATACCGCTGTGCAAAGCAAGAACTATAAAAGCAATCAAAAGACAAACCGAGTTTGTAGCATCTGCCAGTTATTGCTAAAGGAGTCACTCCCGGTGAAGGGATCTCGGTCCTTTCCTTATCGAATAAGGTGCTGGATGTTCTACAAGGAACACCGCTATGCAAAGCAACAACTAGAGCTACCAGTTTTTATAAACAAGTTTCTACAACATCTTAGGTTTCTTTTATTTCATTAATCTCATTAATGAAGTCTTATTTTTTTATGCTTCATAAGCATCACATTTGAAAACGAAATCTGCAATATAACATATATCCCATATATATAATATAAACATTTGTCTCAGGCAGTAATATGATCTCATCACAGAACATTGAAGCAGAAGAACATATATGAAATATTGGATATACTAGGACGTCCGTGTTTTCAATACGAGCCAGTATAAAACACGGATTCCACGGTCGCGATGAATAGCCAAACCCACATCCCTAGACCCCTATGAGAGCGGCAAGCAACACTACCAATTCTAGGGTTAGGAGACCCGGTCTCGACACCTCGAGATGGTCTCCCACTGGACCCTAGAACCCGGTTACTTGTGCTCCCCTCCTTGGGTCTACCTAATGCGGAAAAGTAAATAATATACAACGGTGACATCTTCCGCGACCTGGAAGTGCCCGAATAAAAGAATATTACATACAAATGAATTTAACTAGAATGAAAAAGAAAAAACTCTCATCTCACATAAAACCCCCGGCTATTCAAAAAGCGACGATCCAATATAACATATCACAGCAACACATAATATCTCATATCATCAACGTAAGCAAGTATGCGTATCCCGATTGTCGTTGATGTATAGCAACGAAGCCGGCGATACACCACATACTACGCTTACGGTCACAGAAAAGAAAGTGTAAAACTACAACAGTTGGAATCCGCAACCTCTTTAGACATCGCATGCCTAACCAAATGAATTCTTTAGACATCGCATCCCTAACAATTATAAACCCCGCATTTTAGTCTCATTATCGAAAACACTTTTCAATATCAAGTCGGACAATTCAACAAGATTCCCGACGTCCTGATCGAATGCTCGTCGCAAACTTTAGTAGACGGCCGCACCCCAAGATGCCGTCGACGAAGTGCACTAAGGCGGAACACCGCTGCCGCGAGCACCCGAACGGATGCTTTCGGCGACGGGGTTCTCCTACAGTCACTTGGTCGGGGCTAAGAGGTATAGCTGTCTATTAAGTTTATCCGGAGAGTATCCGCGTGCGCTACATGATTGCGATGGACTTTTGATCACATCAAAATTCCGTGGCAACCGACCATCTGAGACTGAACTGCTAAATTTATAATATTCAAATTAGTTATCTCATAACTTTTTGTGGATTCCAAATATTGTATCACATTCCAGATAAAACAGAAAATGTTAAACTTTCCGATCGAACAATCAAACACCCAAGATTTCCCCAATATATCTCAACACTTGAAATCAGTTTAAAAACATCCATCACATGCCACAGTACCAATGGTCCAGCCGTAGAAGGGTCAAGCCAACGCCTCACATGTAGCACGCCGTACTGCCCCAAACCCTAAGGTTCAAAAGGCAGTTCAAGACGGTCACATAATCGAGTTAAGGTTTGTTGTCTTCTAGAGGGTCCACCGCGTTACTTGCACGACTTAGAACGTTCTTAATCACGAGAAAAAAATCCAACTTTGGAAAAAATTTCCGACAGGGGAAAAAGTGAGTTATTGATATCCGTTCGAACTTTTTAACAGTTTCTATAAATTACCCGGACAAAACACAAAGACGAAGTTAAAGTTCCCGATCGAATCATCGAATCCCCAATACAACCCAGAAAATTCAACAGTTGAATAAATATTAAAAATTCCCAGAAAATACAGCACTAAAAGATAAGAATTACTGTGCAAATTTGAAATAGTGAAGTGACTAACTTGCCGCGGAACCGCCGCACAAGCCATGCTTGTGCCGCGGTTCCGCCGCGCTTTGGTGGAATCAAGCGCACGTGCTTCACAGTAACTCTTGTATTTCCCTGCTGATTTTTTTGAGCACTTTTAATATGAAAAAAATCACAGTTTTGAAAAATTTCCAGAGAATGGGTTTTATCGGGTTTTCCGGGTTCGATCGGACTTTAAACTTCGCCTAGACATCGCCTAAAGCTTTAGCTTGGCTCTGATACCACTGTAGGGTTGCTAGGCACACGCACAAGGGTCTACGAGGCATCCACCATGCCCGATTAAAAAATTAGCCGTGCCGAACAACTCGAATACGGATCTTTAAACTAGAGATTAAGCGAAAACTATCATGCTAAACACTTTAACACTAAGTGAGAGGGATTACAACCTTTGTAGATCCGGTCCTTCACTTCATATGCTCCGTGTTGTGGTCCCTTCGCTGCGATCATCGGGTTCCGGACTCTCGTGAGGTTCCACGAAGAGAAAGATGCAACCTTTGCTTCCGATCTTCGATACTAAGATGATCTACCTTGAAGTTCCGTTAACACAAGCTAACACTCATGAAATGATGTGAACACCCTCATCTAAATGGCAAGGGAAGATGAGGATGATGAAGTAGGATTTTTGCTCTCTTTATTTATCTTTTTCTCACATATTTTCATCACAAATATCAAAGCAAGAAAGCTTTGTAAGCAAACAAGAAGAAGGAAGAAGATGAATAATATCATAAGCATCCTTTTGTGATGAATAGAAAAAGAAATAATATGATGAATAATGCAACCATGGTCAACCAAACTCATGTAGAGAATTAATTAGGGTTAGGGTTTGGGTTGGGTTAAAGCATGAGTCACTTGAAAATATCTTTCACAAAACAAAACCAAAACCTTCTAGAATCATCTAGAAAGCTTAACCCTAATCCAAACCCTAATCATGTTTAAACTCCACTAAACATGTTGCATTAGTTATCATATCATGTTACAATATTATATATCACATATATAATATTTATCGTAACAAAATAAAATAATACAATTAACATATATCGCATATATATCAATGTATTACCCGAGTGAGAAAAAGAATCTTTTAGTGAGCTAATATTAGTTAATGTAATTTAATATATCATATATATTATTATACATTAAATTATCGAATCAACACTTGATCCGACAATCCGGCTATATCGCATATAACCGACTAATATTTATCCGTACCGATTCATCGAATCAACACTTGATCCGATGACCCGGTTGATATCAAATATCGCGAGAATAGAATACGGTATCTCATATCGTATTATCCTCGGTCCCGCACATATCACATATGTGCTCCTACTCCGTTTTGCCGGAGCCAAGAAACCTCTGTGTAGGACTCTAATGAATCGTCAATACGCCGGCAGTAGGTGATGATCATATCAAACACCCATAAGCTGCAAGCGGTCAGCTAAACGTAACAGCTACCCAGGTATTGAGCGCTCAGAAGATCAACAAGCAAGCATGTAAATTCTCCTGTGAATCCAAACAGTAACACTCCGGTACAGTCCGGTCTCGCCGTCTGATATGTTGCATATCTCGCTTAGGGGTGGTAAACGTCAGACCCCAGTAGCTCGATAAGTCGTGTCGATATGAGGTCTATAACAGTTCGAGAAACTACTGATAACACTTACCAGTAAATCTCAGCAACCCTGGCCAGGGATTTCCAGTTATAGCCAATCGAACACAGCAAAACATCAACTCCCTATACCGGGAGAGACGAATCCCCTCCTATCGCTCATTGCCTCCATGTGATTCGGGACTGTACCCAAAAGCCACCTTTTTGTACGCCCTCTTGGACGTGGTATGATGGAAATCAAAGCACAGTGGGAATCACACAAGACTCTATGACGATCTCGGGTCAACAGACTACTCTGTACCAGTGTCACCGGAGAACTGCCATCTGACGTGAGGTATAATACCATCTGGGAGTTCTCGGCGAGTCCGTCCAATGTACCCAGTCTCCACTGAGCACCCGTACACCATCCTTGATGTCAAACACCGATGGATATGGGATCATCCATCGCCCATCATATGGGTCAAGATGCGTATACGCTAGTCTACTCTGGTGCATCGATGCCCTGTCTCGATACACCCTCGACTAAGAACAGTTATAGGATGTACTCGTCGACTACCGTGGCCCCACTAGTATGATCTCATCATAGTCCCAGTAGTCGAGTACATATCCTAAGGGCTTTATCAACATGTAATATAGAGACAATCACAGTACATGTTAAGACAAAGTACAACCAGATAGCATACTATCATGTCGAGCAAGAAAGTCCTCCCTATATATGTCCTAGCATCCACTACAATATACATCGTATGTACAGTAATGGCCTCTAGGGCATACATATAAATAACAAAATTAGGTATCTCTAGTTGTTGCTTTGCATAGCGGTGTTCCTTGTAGAACATCCAGGACCTTATTCGATAAGGAAAGAGCCGAGATCCCTTCACCGGGAGTGACCTCTTTAGCAATAAATAGCAGATGCTACAACCTTCGGTTGTATTTTGATTGCTTTTATAGTTCTTGCTTTGCATAGTGGTATTGTGAATATGCTGCACCTCATTCGACGAGGAAAGAGCCGAGATCCCTTCACCGGGAGTGACCTCTTTAGCTAAACTAGTAAAAGCCTCAAAAACACTCCATTTAAAACCATTTGATTCTGCAGCGAAATCAAGTTCAAAGCGTTAATGGTTTTCTTAAAAACCATCCGCAACCCTCCGTCATTTTAGGAAGTAGAGTACTTAGTATTCATGTTGTGTTTGTTGACCATAGTCAAGGCACAGTGTACGGTAGCTAAGTGATGTCTTCCTACACCGCATATGATGCGATTAGTTAGGACAGTCGCGTGACTTTGTTGACCTTAGTTAAGGGTCATGTGGGTGGGTCTAATTAATCACGAAATGACGGGTAGAACTTGACTAGAGCTTATGATTTGTTGACCATAGTTAAGGTCATAAGTGTTAGGGGTAAAACACTTTATCGGGAGTTTCAAGCGTTGAAATTTGCAATGAGATTGCATACCTTCTATGAGATAGTTGGATCCCGATACCCACTGCGAGTAATTGTTACTCCTAGGAGAGTTTTGCACTTTGCAATTAGCCGATCAAGTAGGTGTCTAGAAAGGTGTCAACGGGGTTACGCCCCTGGGAAAATGAGGTTTATTTTAATTAGGTCCGTGCGAATGCACGGGGAAGCTCCCTCAAAGTACCGGCACTGGCCTGGCTGAAAGATTGGCGAACTTGTAGAGTGTATTTAATCCCGGCTAGTCTTTCCTTTTCGGGTTTGAAGGACGATTTGATAAAAACAGTGGGAGCCATCCTGATTAGATAAAATATATAACCAATCTAATCTTGCAAGAGCGCACGCAGAGTGTTTTCTTCTCTCTCTCTAAGTAGCGACCATGTCACTCCTTAATCAAGATAATAATATGGATGTATTGACCGAACCCGCTTGTTATACTGAGCTGGGGAACGTTGGTCCCGCTCCAACTTATAATTGTTATAAGACAGAGCAGGAAATTGGGGATTACCAGAATTCCCGTACCGCCCAAACGAAGAAAGTGCATGATGATGCATCTTCCTCGGGTGTATTCATTACATAGAACTGTTTCTCAGTATCCTTTAAGTCCTGGGTATGAGATACCGGATCAGGATCCCACATATGTAATCTGTTACATGGGCTACAGAAAGGTAAAGAACTGAGAACGGGTGATAAGTTTCATGAGACAGAAAATTGTACAAGTGTTGCAGCCAAGTCTGTTGGTCACTATCACCCTGTATTACCAGAATACATTGATTCTGAGAGAATGTTATTACATACCGAACCTGATATACAACATCATATCAGTCTTTTTATTTGTAAAGAAAGGATATAATTTTGTATTGTTGGATAATGTTTTGAACATTTCCTATATCAAGAGTTGATCGGTTCAGGCACGTTATCTAAAAGCATCGACGTTCTAAATCAAACTACAGTTCTTAGTATACAGAACACACACGAGAGGAAGAGTTCAGAAATGAACGAATTCTTCTTGAGGCTTTATAGACTAGGTCATATCAATGTGACCCGACTAGCTGAAGTTACATTTAGATGCATATTTAAATTAGTTTGAATTTACATCTTATGAAACTTGCCGGTCATGTCACAGAGATAAGATGACCATAGCTCCGTTTATTAGAAACAGAGAAAGAGTTAGTGAACTCTTGGGATTGTGTAGGGTTCCTAGGCACACTTGTGAAGGTTCATAAGGCATCAAACATGCCCAAATAAAATTTTAGTTATGTCGAACAACCCAAAGCCGGGATCTTTGCTAGAGAATAGACTAGAGCTAGGGTTTGGTTAGGTTAAGAATGAGTCATGGATAAGTATCAACCAAAATATCTTAACCAAGACAAAAGGAAATCCTTCTAGAATGAACAAGAAGGAGCTAACCCTAATCAAACCCTAATCTCTTTTAATCATCACTAAACATGTTTCATAATAAATCATATCATGTCACAATAATATGTTAGTTATATGTATGCCCTAGAGGCCATTACTATACATACGATGTATATTGTAGTGGATGCTAGGACATATATAGGGAGGACTTTCTTGCTCGACATGATAGTATGCTATCTGGTTGTACTTTATCTTAACATGTACTCAGATTGTCTCTATGTTACATGTTGATAAAGCCCTCAGGATATGTACTCGACTACTGGGACTATGATGAGATCATACTAGTGGGGCCACGGTAGTCGATGAGTACATCCTATAACTGTTCCTAGTCGAGGGTATATCGAAACAGGGCATCGATACACCAGAGTAGACTAGCGTATACACATCTAGACCCATATGATGGGCGATGGATGATCCCATATCCATCGGTGTTTGACATCAAGGATGGTGTACGGGTGCTCAGTGGAGACTGGGTACACTGGACGGACTCGCCGAGAACTCCCAGATGGTATTATACCTCACGTCAGATGGCAGTTCTCCGGTGACACTGGTACAGAATAGTCTGTTGACCCGAGATCGTCATAGAGTCTAGTGTGATTCCCACTGTGCTTTGATTTCCATCATACCACGTCCAAGAGGGCGTGCAAAAAGGTGGCTTTTGGGTACAGTCCCGAATCACATGGAGGCAATGAGCGATAGGAGGGGATTCGTCTCTCCCGGTATAGGGAGTTGATGTTGTGTTGTGTTCGATTGGCTATAATCAGAAATCCCTGGCCAGGGTTGCTGAGATTTACTGGTAAGTGTTATCAGTAGTTTCTCGAACTGTTATAGACCTCATATCGACATGACTTATCGAGCTACTGGGGTCTGACGTTTACCACCCCTAGGCGAGATATGCAACATATCAGACGACGAGACCGGACTGTACGGGAGTGTTACTGTTTGGATTCACAGGAGAATGTACAGGCTTGCTTGTTGATCTTCTGAGCGCTCAAGACCTGGGTAGCTGTTACGTTTATCTGACCGCTTGCAGCTTGTGGGTGTTTGATATGATCATCACCTACTGCCGGCGTATTGACGATTCTTTAGAGTCCTACACAGAGGTTTCTTGGCTCAGGCAAAACGGAGTAGGGGCACGTATGTGATATGTGCGGGACCGAGGATAATGCGATATGAGATACCGTATTCTATTCTCGTGATATTTGATATCAGCCGGGTCATCGGATCAAGTGTTGATTCGATGAATCGGTACGGATAAATATTAGTCGGTTATATGCGATATAGCCGGATTGTCGGATCAAGTGGTGATTCGATAATTTAATGTATAATAAAATATATATGATATATTAAATGACATTAACTAATATTAGCTCACTAAAAGATTCTTTTTCTCACTCGGGTAATACATTGATATATATGCGATATATGTTAATTGTATTATTTTATTTTGTTACGATAAATATTATATATGTGATATATAATATTGTAACATGATATGATAACTAATGAAACATGTTTAGTGGAGTTTAAACATGATTAGGGTTTGGATTAGGGTTAAGACTTCTAGTTGATTCTAGAAGGTTTCTTTTTGTCATGATAAAGATATTTTGTTATGACTCATGCTTTAACCCAACCCAAACCCTAACCCTAGTTAATTCTCTACATGAGTTTAGTTGATCATGGTTGCATTACTTATCATATTAATTCTTTCTACTCATCACAAAAGGATAATTCTATTATTCATCATCTTCTTCCTTCTTCTTTCTTCATGGAAAAAGCTTACTAGCTTTTTTCCAAGTGATGAATAAATGTGAGAAAAAGATAAATAAAGAGAGCAAAAATCCTACTTCATCATCCTCATCTTCCCTTGCCCTTTAAATGAGAGTGTTCACTCAATTTTAGTGAGTGTAAGTTTGTGTTAACGAAACTTCAAGGTAGATCATCTTTGTATCGAAGATCGGAAGCAAGACTGCATCTTTCTCTTCGTGCAACCTCTCGAGAGTCCGGAGTACGATGATCGCAGCGAAGGGACCACAGCATGGAGCTTATGAAGTGAAGGACCGGATCTACAAAGGTTGTAATCCCTCTCACTTAGTGTTAAACTGTTTAGCATGTTAGTTTTCTCCTAATCTCTAGTTTAAAGATCCGGCTTCGGGTTGGTCGGCACGGCTAATTTTTTAATCGGGCATGGTCGATGCCTCGTAGACCCTTGTGCGCGTGCCTAGCAACCCTACAGTGGTATCAGAGCCAAGATAGAGCTTTAGGCAAAGTCTAGAAGGGTTTAAAGTCCGATCGAACGCCGAAACCCCGATACGGAACCCTCTCTGGACAATTTTCAAAAAGTTGATTTTTTATGAATTAAAAATGCTCAGAAAAACAAGCAGGAAAAACTAAGAATTACTGTGAAGTACGGACTTCTAATTCAAAAATTTGACCGCGGAACCGCGGCCAAACCATGGGCTTTGCGGCGGTTCCGTGGCCAAAATTTTGACTTAGTCCCTGGAATTTCTTGTATTTATTCTTAGGTCCTTTCTTGGCAATTTTTTTCTGGGAATATTTTAATTCCACTCAAGTGTTGAATTTTCTAGGGTTGTATTGGGGAATCGTTGATTCGATCAGATAATTTAACTTTGTTTAGTTTTGTCCGGATAATTTTTAGAAACTGTTAAAAAGTTCGAACGAATATCAATAACTCACTTTTTCCCCTGTCGGAAAATTTTTCAAAAGTTGGATTTTTTCTCGTGTTTAAGAACGTTCTAAGTCGTGCAAGTAACACGGTGGACCCTCTAGAAGACAACAAACCTTAACTCGATTATGTGACTGTCTTGAACTGCCTTTTGAACCTTAGGGTTTGGGGCAGTACGGCGTGCCACATGTGAGGCGTTGGCTTGACCGTTCTACAGCTGGACCATTGGTACTGTAGCATGTGATGGATGTTTTTAAACTGATTTCAAGTGTTGAGATATATTGGGGAAATTTTGGGTGTTTGATTATTTGATCGGAAAGTTTAACATTGTCTATTTATCTGGAATGTGATACAATATTTGAAATCCACAGGTAGTTATGAGATAACTAATTTGAATATTATAAACATAGCAGTTTAGTCTCAGATGATCGGTAGCCATGGAATTTTGATGTGATCAAAAGTCCGTCGCAATCATGTAGCGTACGCGGATACTTGCCGGGTAAACTTAATAGACAGCTACGCCCCATAGCCCCGACCAAGTGACTGTAGGAGAACCCCGTCGCCAAAAGCATCCGTTCGGGTGCTTGCGGCAGCGGTGTTCCGCCTTAGTGCACTTTGTCGATGGCATCCGGGGGTGCGGCCGTCTACTAAAGTTTGCGACGAGCATTCGATCATAATGTCGGGAATCTTGTTGAATTGCCCGACTTGATATTGAAAAGAGTTTTCGATAATGAGACTAAAATGCGGGGTTTATAATTGTTAGGCATGAGATGTCTAAGGAATTCATTTGGTTAGGCATGCGATGTCTAAAGAGGTTGCGGATTCCAACTGTTGTAGTTTTACACTTTCTTTTCTGTGACCGTAAGCGTAGTATGTGGAGTATCGCCGGCTTCGTTGCTATACATCAACGACAATCGGGATACGCATACTTTCTTACGTTGATGATATGAGATATTATGTGTTGCTGTGATATGTTGTATTGGATCGTCGCGTTTGAATAGCCGGGGGTTTTATGTGAGATGAGAGTTTTTCTTTTTCATTCATGTAAAATTCATTTGTATGTAATATTCTTTTATTGGGGCACTTCCAGGTTGCGGAAGATGTCACCGTTGTATATTATTTACTTTTCCGCATTAGGTAGACCCAAGGAGGGGAGCATAAGTAACCGGGTTCTAGAGTCCAGTGGGAGACCATCTCGAGGAGTCGAGACCGGGTCTCCTAACCCTAGAATTCGCAGTGTTACTTGCCGCTATCGTAGGGGTCTAGGGATGTGGGTTTGGCTATTCATCGCGACCGTGGAATCCGTGTTTTATGCAGGCTCGTATTGAAAACACGGACGTCCTAGTATATCAAATATTTCATATATGTTCTTCTGCTGCAATGTTCTGTGATGAGATCATATTATTGCCTGAGACGAATGTTTATATTATATATATGAGATATATGTTATATTGCAGGTTTCGTTTCAAATGAGATGCTTGTGAAGCATATTAAAATGGGACTTCATTAATGAGATTAATGAAATAAAAGAAACCTAAAGATGTTGTAGAAACTTGTTTAAAAACTGGTAGCTCTAGTTCTTGCTTTGCATAGCGGTGTTCCTTGTAGAACATCCTGCACCTTATTCGATAAGGAAAGGACCGAGATCCCTTCACCGGGTGTGACTCCTTTAGCAATAACTGGCAGATGCTACAATCTCGGTTTGTCTTTTGATTGCTCCTATAGTTCTTGCTTTGCACAGCAATATATATGATATATCCCGCACCTCATTCGACGAGGAAAGGGCCGACGATCCCTTCACCGGGAGTGACCCCTTTAGCAAAACTAGAAAAGCCTCAAAAACATTCCATTTAAAATCACTCGATTCTACAACGATATCAAGTTCATTACGCAAAGGGTTTTCATAAAAACCTATCGTAGCCCTCCGTCATTTCAGATAAGTCCTACTTAGTTTCGTGCTACGTTTGTTGGCCTGCGTCAAGGCGAAGTGTGCGGTAGCTAACTAGTATTTATCTGTTTATGCATATGATGCAGATTGGATTAGGGTAGTCGTGCGACTTTGTTGGCCTGCGTCAAGGGTCGTGCGGGTGGGTTTAATTCAATCAAGAAATGACGGGTTGAACTTGACTAGCGCACTGTGGTTTGTTGGCCTGCGTTAAGGTCATGGGACGCTAGGGGTAAAATATTATTGGGGATTTCAAGAGTTGAAATTTGCAATGAGATTGCATACCTTCTATGGATCCCGATACCCGCTGCGAGTAAGAGTTACTCCTGGGAGAGTTTTACACATTACAATTAGCCTATCAAGTAGGTGTCTAGAAAGGTGTTAACGGGGTTACGCCTCTGGGAAAACGAGGTTTACTTTAATTAGGTTCGTGCGAAAGCACGGGGGACCTCCCTCAAAGTACCGACACTGGCCTGGCTGAAAGATTGGCGAACTTGTAGCGTGTAATTAATCCCGGATAGTCTTTCCTTTTAGGGTTTGAAAGAAGATTTGATTGAAATAGTGGGAGACATCCTGATTAGATATATTAGATAACCAATCTAATCTTGCAAGAGCATACGCTGAGTGTTTTCTTCTCTCTCTCTCCAGGTAGCGACCATATCACGCCTTAATCAAGATAATAATATGGATGAATTGACCGAACCCGCTTGTTATACTGAGCTGGGGAACGTTAGTCCCGCTCCAACTTATAATTGTTATAAGACAGAGCAGGAAATTGGGGATTACCAGAATTCCCGTGCCGCCCAAACGAAGAAAGTGCATGCTGATGCATCTTCTTCGGGTGTGTTCATTACAGAGAACTGTTTCTTAGTATCCTTTACGTCCTGGGTATTTGATACCAGATCAGGATCCCACATATGTAATTTTTTACATGGGCTAGATAGGTAGAGAACTAAGAACGGGTGATAAGTTTCATGAGACAGAAAACGGTGCAAGTGTTGCAGCCAAGTCTGTTGGTCACTGTTACCCTGTATTACCAGAATACATTAATTCTGATCCAATGTTATTAGATACCGAACCTGATATACAACATCATATCAGTCTCTTTATTAGTAAAGAAAGGATATAATTTTGTATTGTTGGATAATCTTTTGAACATTTCCTATATCAAAAGTTGATCGGTTCAGGCACGTTATCTAAAAGCATTGATGTTCTAAATCAAACTACAATTCTTTAGTATACGGAACACACACAAGAGGAAGAGTTCAGAAATGAACGAATCCTTCTTGAGGCATTATAGACTAGGTCATATCAATGAGACCCGACTAGCTGAAGTTACATATAGATGCATATTTAAATTATTTTGAATTTACATCTTGTGAAACTTGCCGGTCATGTCACAAAGATAAGATGACCATAGCTCTGTTTATTGGAAACAGAGAAAGAGTCAGTGAACTCTTGGGATTGATACATGCTGATGTATGAAAGTCCCCTGTCTACACATGCCAAGACCGGTTCTTTGTACTTCATTACATTCTCTGATGATCTCTCAAGATTCAGATATATGTTCCTGTTGGAACACAAGTCTGAAGCTTTTGAGATATTCACAGAATATAGGTTAGAAGTAGTGAACCAACAACGGGTATAAGTATTATGTCCTTTGATGAGATCAAGGAGGAGAATACTTGAGCACGGAATTCCTGGACTATTGTAAAGGAGAATGAGATTCTCTCTCAGCATTACTCCTCCGTATACACCACAGCACGTCGGTGTATCGGGGCAGAGCAATAGCACCCTATGAGATATGGTGTGCTCTATGATGAGTACTACTGAGTTTCCTATTTCCTTTAGGGAGTTATGCACTTGTGAAGTTTCATACCTATTGAATCGAATCAAATCAGTTGCCTACCACTTCATATGTGATATGGAAAGGGAAGAGCCCATATCTTAAGTTGGTTAAGATTTGGGGTTGTCCGGCCTATGTCTAAAAGCAAAATCCGGACAATCTCGAGGCAAGGTCTGTTATGTAGAACTGGAAAGGTTCCAGCTATACAAACGGCAGCTGATGATTTGTTAGAACCAAAGGATTCAATAGTTTCCAACGAACCTCAGCCTCTCCGCCGATCTAGTAGGGTTCCTCACCCACCTGAGAGATACTTCGGTTTCTCTATGACAGTAGGAGCGAGGATTGCATCATGAGATGATGTCCCAACTAGTTTCGGGCTGGCCATCAGGAGTGGGACTCTGTAAGAATGGCTGGAAGCTTATTGATCTGAGATGGAATCCTTATACACCAACAAAGTATGGACTTTGGTTGCTTTATCTGAAGGGTTAAATCCACACCAGGAGCAAGTATATCTTGAGAAGATTACTTGGTGTACATGGAAAAGTTGAGACTTTCAAAGCAAGACTTGTTAAAGGTTTGCATCGTAGACCAGTTGTGGCTTATGATGAAACCTTTTCTAAGGAGCTATGCTTAAATCCTTCCACATCCTACTTGCCACGGCTACATACCATGACTACGACATCTGGCGGTTGGGTGTCATGACTGCTTTTCTAAAATGATGTTTTAGAAAAGAGCATCTATAAGTACACAGCCAGAGGGCTTCACAGTCAGTGGGAGCAGCGGAAACGTGAGCAAGATGTTTTATATGATAAAGCAGGCATCGTGGAGTTGGAACGTCTGTTTTGATGTGGTAGTTAAAGAGTTTGACTTCATCAAAATAGTAGATGAACCTTGTATATACAAAAAGGTAGTAGGGAGTATGGTGGTGATCCTCGTAGAGTACGTGGATGACATACTTTTGATAGGGAAGGAGTTTCCTATGCTACGCACGGTTAATCTCCGCTTATCACAAGGATTCTCTATATAGGATCAAAATGATACCTCCTAAATCCTGGGTTTTGGATCTATGAGATAGTTCTAATTGGATGTTAGGATACTCACTAGTTGTAGTGAGATGGTATCAATCGATCCTGGGGTGAATCACTGGAAAGGTTCCAGGGTGATAAGGACGACTGAATGTCAGTTGCAGACATTGTCTTTACCCTCAGTAGAGGGACGGTATGTTGGAAGAGTTCCAAGATAGATACCGTGACATACTAGAGGATTAGAGGCAAGATACATCGTTACCAAGGATGCTACCAAAGAGGCAGTCTGGATATATAAGTTCATGAGATGAACTTCGTTCCTACCATTGTGTGACAATGGAGTTGTGGATTTAGCCAAGGAACTACCGTCCCATCAGAAATCCAGATATAATTCTTAGGCAGTATCACCTGATCATGGAGATGGTTGATCTCCAGGGAGATCGAGGTTAGGAGAGTAGACACAGAGGACAACAACGCGGATCCACTCACTAAGGCGTTTTTCCCAGTAGAGACTTTTATGGGATGGTTGAGTATGAGATAAATTAACCACAGCTAACTGTTGGGTATGCGATACCACAACAGATGGCCTTAGTGCAAGTGGGAGATTGTTAGTTATATGTATGCCCTAGAGGCCATTACTGTACATACGATGTATATTGTAGTGGATGCTAGGACATATATAGGGAGGACTTTCTTGCTCGACATGATAGTATGCTATCTGGTTGTACTTTATCTTAACATGTACTCAGATTGTCTCTATGTTACATGTTAATAAAGCCCTTAGAATATGTACTCGACTACTGGGACTATGATGAGATCATACTAGTGGGGCTACGGTAGTCGATGAGTACATCCTATAACTGTTCCTAGTCGAGGGTATATCGAGACAGGGCATCGATACACTAGAGTAGACTAGCGTATACGCATCTTGACCCATATGATGGGCGATGGATGATCCCATATCCATCCGTGTTTGACATCAAGGATGGTGTACGGGTGCTCAGTGGAGACTGGGTATACTGGACGGACTCGCCGAGAACTCCAAGATGGTATTATACCTCACGTCAGATGGCAGTTCTCCGGTGACATTGGTACAGAGTTGTCTGTTGACCCGAGATCGCCATAAAGTCTTGTGTGATTCCCACTGTGCTTTGATTTCCATCATACCACGTCCAAGAGGGCGTGCAAAAAGGTGGCTTTTGGGTACAGTCCCGAATCACATGGAGGCAATGAGCGATAGGAGGGGATTCGTCTCTCCCGGTATAGGGAGTTGATGTTGTGCTGTGTTCGATTGGCTATAACCGGAAATCCCTGGCCAGGGTTGCTGAGATTTACTGGTAAGTGTTATCAGTAGTTTCTCGAACTGTTATAGACCTCATATCGACACGACTTATCGAGCTACTGGGATCTGACGTTTACCACCCCTAGGCGAGATATGCAACATATCAGACGACGAGACCGGACTGTACGGGAGTGTTACTGTTTGGATTCACAGGAGAATGTACAGGCTTTCTTGTTGATCTTCTGAACGCTCAATACCTGGG
This sequence comes from Agapanthus africanus, assembly GCA_030015575.1. Lineage (NCBI taxonomy): Eukaryota > Viridiplantae > Streptophyta > Magnoliopsida > Asparagales > Amaryllidaceae > Agapanthus > Agapanthus africanus. Next base: position 222,538,305 of record CM057340.1, read on the forward strand.
TAGCTGTTACGTTTAGCTGACAGCTTGCAGCTTTTGGGTGTTTGATATGATCATCACCTACTGCCGGAGTATTGACGATTCTTTAGAGTCCTACACAAAGGTTTTAAGTGCACGGCGGCGCCCCGGCCGTCAATCCGACGGCCAAATGCGGAAACGGTGATAAACTTTAATTTTGCGAACTTAGCAAACCGGCACCACCGCGCACTAAACACCCGGATCGAACCATTAACTAGTCAAAGCTAACTACAAGAAGGGGAAGAGATATACCGAATGATCCGAGTCCTCCGGTCTTCTCGCCATGGTCCCGATCTCCTGCGGAAACTCCGGTCGTCGCCTCCTCGCCGGAAGGGCACCACATCGCCTGTATCTTTTACGGGCTCCCACCTCAATACCGAGGCAACTCGGGCGTGAAGTAGGCTAGCCGACGCGTCCAAGATTTGCTGTAGGAAGTGTAGTGTAGAGGCTATGTCTCATTTGGGTTCGTTGCCATTTGAAGATGATGGAGGAAACAAGATAAGAAAAATGGTGCTTGCATTTTTCTTAACATGAAAAGAGATCAAAATGTTACACTCTCAAAAGGAAGCTCTCATCTTCTTCTCTCTCAACCATGGAAAAACTTCTCATCTTAGAAAATGGTGGAGGAAAGAATATGAAGCAAGAAGGGAGGTGATCGTAGGAGCACAAGTGGTGACCACATCCAAAAACATCATCATAACCATCTCACATCAAACTCTAATCACTTCTAATCAACAAAAAGCAAGTGATGATGATAGAAAAGAATGGTATCAAAAGATGCTTTCATAATTAATACATTTGCAAGAAAAACCTCCACAAAGTGTTATTTGCAAACTTGCAAATAACCCCCTCCATCGGAAAAGTCCGGCCGGGAAAGAACAAAGGAAAACCGGCCGGAACGGAATGCAAACTGGCAACTCCAGAAAACTGGTCCCGTAATAAATTACAGGAAAACCCCGATACTGTGCATACACACCCGCCTCTGTATTCCGTCCGAAATACAAATGCAAAGAGACAAAATCTACACTGTACTATACCAGGATCCGGCTTAAACCAAAGCCGGCTAGTAATATCCGTCTGATCCTGATCCGTGCAATACCGCACGTATCTGATCGGACCCTGCCATGTCTCCATACGGCCTCTACAGCGTTTCGCCCGAAAGCTTGAGTAACTGAAAGTGTGGTGGACTCTAAAGACTCGTCAATACTATGGTTGTGGATTTAACCACTAGCACGTCAGAGGTATAAGCCAATACGTAACGGGCCACCAGCTATTGACCAAAAGGGACGTCGATGAGCGAACTCATCCTGACACCCTACTGAGCCTGTCAGTGATAATATCCGTACAGTCCGGTCCGTTCGTCTATGAGCATCGCATGTCGGGCCTAGGGGGTTGGTAAAAGTCAGACCCCCAAAAGCGGTACAAGTCGTGTCAGAGTGTAGCCCAGAAAACCCTGAGATACTACTGGAATATCTACCAGTAAATCTCCTGCCTTGGCCAAGGACTTCGTGTAATGGCTCTCCTAGACACAGCGCGACCTCACCCCCAATACCGGGAGAGACGAACCCCCGAAGATCCGCTCACTGCCTCCATATGGCTCGGGACTGTACCCAACTAAAACCTGTTTGCACGACTCCTTTGAGCCGTGGTAGGGTAGTAATCAAAGCACAGTGGGAACTCACACGAGACAAATGACGATCCCCAGGTCGATGAACTAACCTGTACACATGTCACCTGGGAACTGCTATCTGACGTCAGGTATAAGACCAACTAGCATGTTCCCGGCAAGTCCTGTCCGGTGTACTCATAACCCAATGAGCACCTGTATACATCTTAGGTGAACCAACTGACACCAGTGGCTTGTGAGACCGGCCACCGCCCCTCGTCGGGGTCTCGACTGTATACACTAGTCTACTCTGGAAAATCGATGCCCTATCTCGAAACTCCCACGACTAGGGACTTTTTAAGGATGTGCTTATAGACTCCAGCTCTCACTTATATGATCGCCCTCATACTGCTGGCAGTCAAGCAAGAATCCTAGGGGCTCTATCAACGTGCAATAGCGACATGTCAGGTCACCTAAAGCAGTACACGATGATAAAGGTAAACCAGATAGCAAACTATCATCTCGAGTAAGACTGTCGTCCCGGGATAGGTCCTCCCTCAATCATTGCAATCACGTGCCTGTGATCCAATAATTGACTCTGATGGCACTATCTCCAACAATCTCCCACTTGCACTCAAGGCTAATTATTGCGATGTCGCATACTCACAGCCCGTGTGATACCGAACACCCAACTCCTCTACTAGTCAGTCGCACAAAGCCTGTTTGCGAAACTATTGCGTTCGGGGAATAGCCTCAGTGAGTGGATCCGCCTAGATGTTTCTTTCTATGTCTCTCTATATCTTAAGTTCGCGGAGAAAGCCATCTCCCGAAATGAGCAATACCTGTCTTAGAGTGTCTGGATGTCTGATGGGACCGAGCTCATAAATGAACTCCAAATCCAAACTTCTTAGACTGTATCGTCAACTGAACTTAATCAGTATCCTGCGCCATGCCTCCCTCAGTATTGCCTTGGACCACCTGTCCAGAATACTGCCCCTCGTCAGAAGGAAAACTATAACTCTGACAACCTCCTTGTCGTCCATGTCACCTTGGAAGCCTGGAGTGATAACCGTCTCCTAAAGGAGGCAGCCGTTATCATATACCTAGAACATCCACTTATGTTCTAAAACTGCTTCCGACTGTTTCTCCAGGATTGGGTCAATGTCAACTTATTGCATCTAGTGCAAGAACAACATCTGGTGTGGTACTTGACATCTCATGATTGACTCAATTGCCTAAGCAAGTGATCTGCCAATCATGCACATCCCTCTCTACTTTAGTCTATAAGACACCTTTAGAGAGGGTGACTCCATTACCTGCAGGTACACTACCATGCCAGGAGTCGTCCATTCTAAATACTTTTAGAATGCTGTCAAAGTACCCTAATTGGGAAACCACCCAAATCTAGATCTAAAACCATAGATCTAGTAACCAGTATGTCTTATATAATGTCCAAGTCCTTTGTGGAGAAACCACTGTGTGACGACCATAGTATAACCGATCGTAGTATAGGAGTTTCCTTTCCTACTCTGTGTATGTCATCCAAATACCAGGATATCACACCCTACTACCTTCTCAACAGATCCATCCCCTATTCTGATGAAGTCAAACTTATGACTGTCACATCAGAAATGGATGATCTATCTCCGCTATATCTGCTTTAGTCTATAAATAGACATAAGCCTGATGTCCACCAATGCTTCCGCTGCTCCCACTGACTACGACAACCCTCTGGCAGAGTCATATAGACGTGCACTTCTAAAGCTAGTTTAGAACGACGCTATACTCATCCTCCTGCCGGGTCTCACAGCCTGGAACATCAACAATGGCTAGTGTGGGTAAACAAGAACTTCCCTGTCACCGTCCTTGAGGCTACCGGAGTACCTCTCGGGTGCCTGAAGTTACCCACCTTATCTGCGGAGTGGCCAATGGAATGTCAAAACAGATTGAATCTTTAGGTTCCTTATCAAATCTTGAGTAATCCTTTGCGGTTCTGGAATCACTTCCAGTTCTACCATACTCCCACTACTGTTTTTGAAAAAAATCCATTTTTATTAAACTGTGGCGAGTCAAGAACAATATCACTATTGATCTTTCTTATGGTAGAAAGTCAATCCTCGTCATAGCCTGGGTCAACCCACAAACAGCCATTACAGAACTGTGCCTTTGAGTTATCCAGAGTCTGGTTTTAAGCATAATCCGGACAACTCCCCGTACCTTAACAGTGTTAAGATATGAACTGTACTATATCCAATATAGAAGCAGAGGCACTGATTTAATTTAACCAGATTCAAATCATGCAGCTGTCTCCAGTGCATGTCAACCAAATGGAGAGAGGCCGATCAGCGTTACTCAACTTAGGAATGCTTCCAATTATGAGTAACCTGAAAGAGAAGCAATTTCTCTTTATCATTACTATCAACTGAATACCATACACAAGTATCTACATCTTCGATCACTTTGAAGAATCCCGATACTTGCTATACCTGGTTCTCTACTCTATTCAAATACCTATAACTCCTCAAAACTTAGACCCTGTGTTTCTACGAAACACATGTCTAAGAACTAGAGAAGTTAAAAGTAAACAGAATATAGTATGAGGACCAACCCCTCTGTCCTAATGGACACTGGACAACATACATTACTCTGTATAAGTCCGCTGAGTCTAACAACTCTTTCATTGTGTGTCGTAGGTTGAAAACTGTACTTATGGTTAAGAAGAATTACACCGCTGTTTAATGCTCCTTACCTAACCATCCACTGATATAGGTAAATGTCATCGACATAATATCAAAAGGTATATCTCACTCTATGAAAATAGACGTACAGATATATCAATTTGAAATTGGTGCACAACAGCGGATATTCAAAACCAAATATTTGCCGACCGGCAAACAGCCCAGATGATCTCCTCAAATATCACCGATTACAACGAATCCCGATATAATGAGGATGATCACCCAATTCCCAATAACTTACTCCCACTCATCATCTGTAAAACCATACAGATGTGAGAATCAATCTTGGTAAATACATACCCTGGAGCAAGTGTCTAATCGGGAAATCAGTTTTCTTTTAACAGTACACAGTTGAACTGAAACATTGAAATGTTTCGATGGGGTATCCTGGTATTCCTAGTAACGCCTCTACCATTATCCAGATTCACAACTATAACCGTATAATTCTTTGCCACCTCTCCAAATCCCTTTATATGTCTTTAGTCATTACCTTCTGCACACCCCTTAGGCCAAATGGTTTTCTTCCTTCCCTACCGTTCGGCACCAGCCTATGGTTTGGAAGAAGACTATCCAATAAGCATAATGGGTGTACTGTCCTAGTCCTAGGAGCACTCGCAATGCGAGAGAAGGTGAAGATAAAAGACAACCGAATAAACCTTATTCCTATTTCTCCTGGACCAGAATCCATCCCCGAACTGGAACAAGTTCCTTTCGAGTTCGTATATAACCATACGATGGAGTATCCAATAAACTGTGGATCTTCGTAGTGATACGGAGTGTCCTGGAGAAATACAAAGGTGATTTAGGATTGGCGAAGAAATACTTGGTTTGGTCGTGAATATCAGTCGCAATTTACTTTGCCCTCTTACTAATCCCTTGCTTTGTCTTAATCTTAATACCTTCTGCACACCATCGTTATGCTAATTGGTTTTCTTCATTCCCCACTGTTCGGCACCAGCCTAAAGTTTGGAAGAAGACTATCCAATTTGCGTAATAGGTGTACTATCTACTAAACTAAGGAGTACTCGTAACTTGAGAAGAGGCAAAAAGGAAAAGACAACTGAATAATCCTATCCGTTTTCTCCAGAACCGGAAACCATCCTCGAATTCCTTCGAGTTCGTATCTAACCATACGATGGCTTTGTCCAATGGAAGTGGACGTTCGCAGTAATACGGGGTGTCCTGGAGAAAAGGGTAAAAGTAGGAGTGGCAATGAGGTCTGCAACTCTGACAATCCAAAAGCCAGTGTAAAGAAGGTTGGTCAACTTGGTCTCTGAGTCATAGTCTAGGGTCGGGTCAATGGTCGCTGCCAAAGAGAGAGAGAAAAGAAACACTCAGCGTGCACTCTAACCAAGATCAGAATGGTTACCAATTTATCTAATCTGGAAACCTCCCACTGTACCTCAAATTCTCCTCCAAACCTTGAAAGAAGAATTAGTCGGGGTCACCCGAGGAGTAAACCAACTCATCAGTGGGAATCGGGATCCAACTATCATCGCATGATAACGTGACGGAATCCGCTCACAGTATCACACTCCAGAAGGTATGCGCATATCTGGCACGTTTCAGTTCTTTTGAAACTCCCGATGTGATTTCTACCCCATGCTCTTATGACCTTGGCGTGAGGTCAAAATATCATAAGTCACATGTCAAGTTCTACCCATCATTGTCCAGGTTAATTTGAACCCACCCGTACATACCCTTGACGTAGGCCAAAATAGTAGTACGACTGTCCCAAACCAACGCATCTATCTATGCAACAGATAAATACCCGACAACTACCAAACACTATGCCTTGGCGTGAGGTCAAAATACATAGCTTGAATACTACCGAATATTTAACTGAAATGATGGAGGGCTACGAATGGTTTCTGGCGAAAACCTTTAACGTAATGAACTTGATATCGTTGAAGGAACGGATAGCTTTTTAGAAAATATAGTGACGAAAACCTTTACTAAAGAGGTCACTCCCGGTGAAGGGATCTCGGCTCTTTCCCCGTAGAATGGGGTGCTGGATATTCATAACCGAATATCACTGTGCAAAGCAAAAGTAATCGGCTATAGTGAAGTTAATGCCCTGACGCAAACTTCTGTCCAAGGGGTCACTCCCGGTGAAGGGATCTCGGCCCTTGCCTCGTCGACTGAGGAGCAGGATATTCCAAATGAATACCACGATGCAAAACAAAAGTGAACGTCCTTGCAATAACAGCTTTTTGAAAAGTGTTCCAACAACATCAGAATAGGTTTGTTTTAACTTGCATTGATCCGAATCAACGCAGTCCCATCAATTGATCACACCACAAAGAACGAAAATATACTGACGTACGTATATGCCATCCGCATTCGCCACTGGGTCCCGTCATCACCCGTTAGGTTAGCTAACTAACGGCAGAGCGGGGACTGGACTAGCGCGGATGAAAAACATATACAACATCTACTAATATATATACCAATATATTATATTCGCTCAAGGCGTGAATAAAAATGCAACATCACAGAAATGTACAGCATCACAGAACAATACAGATATCTGGGATCCCCGGGTTTCACAGAGCCACTACTGAAACCCGACGTTCCCCTGGTCGTGTGGATAGCCTGTGCAATGAAATCCTAGACCCCTACGGGCGCGGAAAGTCACCCGCCAAAACCTGAAGCGAGGCAGCCCCTTCAGCGCCGTGAATGGACCACCCAGCACTTCACGGAATCCGGTAACTTGGGCACCCCTCCTGGGTCAACCTGTACCCCCTACGAGTGCGGCGAATAGCCAGCCAATCCTGGAGTGAAGCCCCCTCCGTCCCGATGCCATGAGATGCGGGCTTGTTGCCTTCTAGAACCCGGCTATCCGTGCACCCCTCCGCGGGGTAATCCTAGTACATAAAGTAAAATATACATACAACGGGTACATCGACCGCAACCTGGTCGTGCCCCAAAAGAATAATACAAACAGGCAGTGACGGCAGTCCACATGTCGGACGCTCGCCCCGCAATAACAAATGTACATAATACAACCACAACTGTACTAGCATTGCATCCAGGCTATCCCCCACGACCGATCCGCAACATCACAGCAAAAACATAGAACATCAACGTGAAAGTCACGTTCGCAAATCCGTCTAACCGGGCTATAGCAGTTAGACCGGATTTACCGATCGAGTGACATTCATGGTCGCAGATATAATGTAAATACTGTGAAATAATGTGTTTAAAATATCCGATCGATCAAATAATTAACAAGTGAGCCCCCAAGCAATACTGTAGCACTCACAGAAATAATTGGCCCAATTTTAATATTCCAAAACCCCTTCAAATAGCCCAGAAGCCCACTGGAAAATTTGTACACAGTGAGGACACCAATGTGCGGCGGAACCGCGGCCCAAGTGGGGGTTTGGCCGCGGTTCCACGCTACAGTGGTCGACTGACTGTGTCGAACTTTTCCAGTATGCTTAGAATTTCATGTACATCAGTTTTCTACAACCTGAAAAATTTTTGGAGACCGGAAAAATTCGACAGAAAACTGATGTGAACAAAAATGCAAGTTTTGGAATTTTGGTCGATCGGAAATGTAAAACACATCAAACGAAGCTAGACGAAGTTAATGGCGAGGCTCTGATACCACTGTAAGTGCACGGCGGCGCCCCGGCCGTCAATCCGACGGCCAAATGCGGAAACGGTGATAAACTTTAATTTTGCGAACTTAGCAAACCGGCACCACCGCGCACTAAACACCCGGATCGAACCATTAACTAGTCAAAGCTAACTACAAGAAGGGGAAGAGATATACCGAATGATCCGAGTCCTCCGGTCTTCTCGCCATGGTCCCGATCTCCTGCGGAAACTCCGGTCGTCGCCTCCTCGCCGGAAGGGCATCACATCGCCTGTATCTTTTACAGGCTCCCACCTCAATACCGAGGCAACTCGGGCGCGAAGTAGGCTAGCCGACGCGTCCAAGATTTGCTGTAGGAAGTGTAGTGTAGAGGCTATGTCTCATTTGGGTTCGTTCCCATTTGAAGATGACGGAGGAAACAAGATAAGAAAAATGGTGCTTGCATTTTTCTTAACATGAAAAGAGATCAAAATGTTACACTCTCAAAAGGAAGCTCTCATCTTCTTCTCTCTCAACCATGGAAAAACTTCTCATCTTAGAAAATGGTGGAGGAAAGAATATGAAGCAAGAAGGGAGGTGATCGTAGGAGCACAAGTGGTGACCACATCCAAAAACATCATCATAACCATCTCACATCAAACTCTAATCACTTCTAATCAACAAAAAGCAAGTGATGATGATAGAAAAGAATGGTATCAAAAGATGCTTTCATAATTAATACATTTGCAAGAAAAACCTCCACAAAGTGTTATTTGCAAACTTGCAAATAACCCCCTCCATCGGAAAAGTCCGGCAGGGAAAGAACAAAGGAAAACCGGCCGGAACGGAATGCAAACTGGCAACTCCAGAAAACTGGTCCCGTAATAAATTACAGGAAAACCCCGATACTGTGCATACACACCCGCATCTGTATTCCGTCCGAAATACAAATGCAAAGAGACAAAATCTACACTGTACTATACCAGGATCCAGCTTAAACCAAAGCCGGCTAGTAATATCCGTCCGATCCTGATCCGTGCAATACCGCACGTATCTGATCGGACCCTACCATATCTCCATACGGCCTCTACAGCGTTTCGCCCGAAAGCTTGAGTAACTGAAAGTGTGGTAGACTCTAAAGACTCGTCAATACTATGGTTGTGGATTTAACCACTAGCACGTCAGAGGTATAAGCCAATACATAACGGGCCACCAGCTATTGACCAAAAAGGACGTCGATGAGCGAACTCATCCTGACACCCTACTGAGCCTGTCAGTGACAATATCCTTACAGTCCGGTCCGTTCGTCTATGAGCATCGCATGTCGGGCCTAGGGGGTTGGTAAAAGTCAGACCCCCAAAAGCGATACAAGTCGTGTCGGAGTGTAGCCCAGAACACCCTGAGATACTACTGGAATACCTACCAGTAAATCTCCTGCCTTGGCCAAGGACTTCGTGTAATGGCTCTCCTAGACACAGCGCGACCTCACCCCCAATACCGGGAGAGACGAACCCCCGAAGATCCGCTCACTGCCTCCATGTGGCTCGGGACTGTACCCAACTAAAACCTGTTTGCACGACTCCTTTGAGCCGTGGTAGGGTAGTAATCAAAGCACAGTAGGAACTCACACGAGACAAATGACGATCCCCAGGTCGATGAACTAACCTGTACACATGTCACCTGGGAACTGCTATCTGACGTCAGGTATAAGACCAACTAGCATGTTCCCGGCGAGTCCTGTCCGGTGTACTCATAACCCAATGAGCACCTGTATACATCTTAGGTGAACCAACTGACACCAGTGGCTTGTGAGACCGGCCACCGCCCCTCGTCGGGGTCTCGACTGTATACACTAGTCTACTCTAGAGAATCGATGCCCTATCTCGAAACTCCCATGACTAGGGACTTTTTAAGGATGTGCTTATAGACTCCAGCTCTCACTTATATGATCGCCCTCATACTGCTGGCAGTCAAGCAAGAATCCTAGGGGCTCTATCAACGTGCAATAGCGACATGTCAGGTCACCTAAAGCAGTACACGATGATAAAGGTAAACCAGATAGCAAACTATCATCTCGAGTAAGACTGTCGTCCCGGGATAGGTCCTCCCTCAATCATTGCAATCACGTGCCTGTGATCCAATAATTGACTCTGAGGGCACTATCTCCAACATCTTGGCTCAGGCAAAACGGAGTAGGGGCACGTATGTGATATGTGCGGGACCGAGGATATTGCGATATGCGATACCGTATTCTTTTCTCATGATATTTGATATCAGCCGGGTCATCGGATCAAGTGTTGATTCGATGAATCGGTACGGATAAATATTAGTCGGTTATATGCGATATAGCCGGATTGTCGGATCAAGTGGTGATTCGATAATTTAATGTATAATAATATATATATGATATATTAAATGACATTAACTAATATTAGCTCACTTAAAGATTCTTTTTCTCACTCGGGTAATACATTGATATATATGCGATATATGTTAATTGTATTATTTTATTTTGTTACGATAAATATTATATATGTGATATATAATATTGTAACATGATATGATAACCAATGCAACATGTTTAGTGGAGTTTAAACATGATTAGGGTTTGTATTAGGGTTAAGACTTCTAGTTGATTCTAGAAGGTTTCTTTTTGTCATGATAAAGATATTTTGTTATGACTCATGCTTTAACCCAACCCAAACCCTAACCCTAGTTAATTCTCAACATGAGTTTAGTTGACCATGGTTGCATTATTTATCATATTAATTCTTTCTATTCATCACAAAAGGATAATTCTATTATTCATCATCTTCTTCCTTCTTCTTTCTTCATGGAAAAAGCTTACTAGCTTTTTTCCAAGTGATGAATAAATGTGAGAAAAAGATAAATAAAGAGAGCAAAAATCCTACTTCATCATCCTCATCTTCCTTTGCCCTTTAGATGAGAGTGTTCACTCAATTTTAGTGAGTGTAAGCTTGTGTTAACGAAACTTCAAGGTAGACCATCTTTATATCGAAGATCGGAAGCAAGACTGCATCTTTCTCTTCGTGGAACCTCTCGAGAGTCCGGAGTACGATGATCGCAGCGAAGGGACCACAACACGGAGCTTATGAAGTGAAGGACCGGATCTACAAAGGTTGTAATCCCTCTCACTTAGTGTTAAACTGTTTAGCATGTTAGTTTTCGCCTAATCTCTGGTTTAAAAATCCGGCTCCGGGTTGTTCGGCACGGCTAATTTTTTAATCGGGCATGGTCGATGCCTCGTAGACCCTTATGCGCGTTCCTAGAAACCCTACATAATATATATCACATATATATTATATATTTGCAACAAAAGAAAATAATATAATTAACATATATTGCATATATATCAATGTACTATTCCGGTGAGAAAATAAAATAATAAAGCGAGCCAATATTAGATAATGTAATACAATATATCATATATATCATTATACATTAAATCATCGAATCAACACTCGATCCGATAATCCGGCTATATCAAATATAACCGACTAATATATCATGTACCGATTCATCGAATCAACACTTGATCCGATGACCCGGTTCATATCTAAATTTCGCGAGAATATAATACGGTATCTCATATCGTATTATCCTCGGTCCTGCACATATCACATATGTGCCTCTACTCCATTTTGCCTGAGCCAAGAAACCTTTGTGTAGGACTCTAAAGAATCGTCAATACGCTGGTAGCAGCTGATGATCATATCAAACACCCACAAGCTGCAAGCGGTCAGCTAAACGTAACAGCCACCCAGGTATTGAGCGATCAGAAGATCAACAAGCTAGCCTATCCGTTTTCCTGTGAATCCAATCAGTAACACTCCCGTACAGTCCGGTTTGCTCGTCTGATATGTCGCATATCAAGTTTAGGGGTGGTATACGTCAGACCCCAGTAACCGATAAGTCGTGTCGATATGAGGCTCATAACAGGTCGAGAAACTACTGGTAACACTTACCAGTATATCTCTATATCAGCCCTGGCCAGGGACTTCCCTGTTATGGCCAATCGAGCATAGCGCAACATCAACCCCCATTACCGGGAGAGACGAAACCCCTCCTATCGCTCATTGCCTCCATATGACTCGGGACTGTACCCAAAAGCCACCGTTTTGCAAGCCCTCATGGACGTGGTAAGGTGGAAATCAAAGCACAGTGGGAATCACACAAGACTCTATGACGATCTCAGGTCTACAGACTAACCTGTACCAGTGTCACCAGAGAACTGCCATCTGACGTAAGGTATAATACCATCTTGGAGTTCTCGGCGAGTCCGTCCAGTGTACCCAGTCTCCAGTGAGCACCCATATATGATCTCTGATGTCAAACACCAATGGATATGGGATCATCCATCGCCTATCTGTATGGGTCGAGAAGGTATACGCTAGTCTACTCTGGTATATCGATGCCCCGTCTCGATACACCCACGACTAGGAACCTTGAAGGATGTACTTATGGACTACCATGTCCCCACTAGTATGATCCACATCATTGTCCAGGTAGTCAAGTACATATCCTAAGGGCTTTACCAACATGTAACAGAGAGACAATCAATATACACATTAAGGTAAAGAGTAACCAGATAGCATACTATCATGTCGAGCAAGAAAGTCCTCCCTATATATGTCCAAGCATCCACTACAATATACATCTCATGTATAGTAATGGCCTCTAGGGCATACATATATCTAACAATCTCCCACTTGCACTAGGGCCATCTGATAACAGTGGTTGTAGTATCTCATACTCAACCATCCCATAAAAGTCTCTCTCTGGGAAAAGGCCTTCGTGTGTGGATCCGCCGTATTGTCCTCTGAGTCTACCCTCCTAACCTCGATCCCCTAGAGATCAACCATCTCCATGATCAGGTGACACTACCTTAGAATATGTCTGGATCACTGATGGAATGGGCATTCCTAGGCATAAGCCACAACTCCATTGTCATACAATGGTAGGAATGAAGTTCATCTCATGAACTAATATACACCCAGACTTCCTCTTTGGTAGCGATGTATCTAGCCTTTATCGTCTAGTATTCCACGGTATCTGTCTTGGAACTCTTCCAAAATACCGTCCCTTTACTAAGGGTAAAGACAATGCATGTGACTGACATTCAGTCGTCTTTATCACCGTGGAACCCTTCCAGTGATTCTCCCCGGGATCAATTGATACCATCTCACTACAACTAGTGAGAATCCTAACATCCAATTACATCTATCTCATATATCAAAACTCAGGATTTAGGAGGTATCATTTTGATCCTATGTGGAGAATCATTGTGATAAGCGGAGATTGACCGAGCGTAGCATAGGAAACTCCTTCCCCATCAAGAGCATGTCATCCACGTACTCTACGAGGATCACCACCATACTCCCTGCTACCTATTCGTTTATACAAGGTTCATCTACCATTTTGATGATGTCAAACTCTTTGACTACTACATCAAAAACAGACGTTCCAACTCCGCGATGCCTGCTTTATCACATAAAACATCTTGCACATGTTTCCACTGCTCCCACTGTCTACGAAGCCCTCTGACTGTGTACTTATAGACTCTCTTCTAAAACATCATTTAGAAAAGCAGTCATGACACCCAACCGCCAGATATCATAGTCATGGTATGTAGCCGTTTCAAGTAGGATCTGGATGGACTTAAGCATAACTACTTAGAAAAGGTTTCATCATAATCCATACCTGGTCTATGATGAAAACCTTTAACAAGTCTAGCTTTGAAAGTCTCAACTTTTCCATGTACACCAAGTAATCTTCGCAAGATATACTTGCTCCAGATTGGGATTTAACCCTTCAGATAATGCAACCAAAGTCCATACTTTGTTGGTGTATAAGGATTCCATCTCAGATCGCTAAGCATCCAGCCATTCTTACAGAGTCCCACTCCTGATGGCCAGCTCGAAACTAGTTAGGTCATCATCTCATGATGCAATCCTCGCTCCCACTGTTATAGAGAAACTGAAGTATCTCTCAGGTGAGTGAGGAACCCTACTAGATCGACGAAGAGGCTGAGGTTCGTTGGAAACTATTGAATCCTTTGGTTCTACCAAATCATCAGCTGCTGTTTGTATAGCTGGAACTACTTCCAGTTCTACCTAATGTCCACTAATTTCTTCACAAGAAATTCCCTTTCACAAAGGCGGCATGCTGAGAAACAAAACATCTTTTGTTCCTCGGTTTGGTAGAAGATATTCCCTTGCGAATGCTTGGGATATCCAACAAACTTTTACAGAACTGACTTTGCCTCGAGTTTGTCCGGATTTTTCTTTTAAACATAGGCCGGACAACCCCAAATCTTAACTGACTTAAGATATGGGCTCTTCCCTTTCCATATCTTATATGAAGTGGTAGGCAACTGATTTGATCGGAACCCTATTCAATAGGTATGCAACTTCTCCAGTGCATAACTCCCAAAAGGAAATAGGTAACTCAGTAGTACTCATCATAGAGCACACTTTATCACATAGGGTGTGATTGCTCCGCCCCGATACACCGACGTGCTGTGGTGTATACGGAGGAGTAATGCTGAGAGAGAATCTCATTCTCCTTTAAAATAGTCCAGGAATTCCGTGCTCAAGTATTCTCCTCCTTGATCAGATCAAAAGACATAATACTTATACCCGTTTTGGTTCTCTACTTCTAACTTATATTCTGTGAATATCTCAAAAGGTTCGGACTTGTGTTCCAACAGGAACATATGTCTGAATCTTAAGAGATCATCAGAGAATGTAATAAAGTACAAAGAACCGGTCTTGGCATGTGTAGACGGGGGACCATTATACATCAACATGTATCATCCCAAGAGTTCACTAACTCTTTCTCTGCTTCCTATAAACAGAGCTATGGTCATCTTATCTCTGTGACATGACCGGCAAGTTTCACAAGATGTAAATTCAAACTAATTTAAATATGCATCTTTATATAACTTCAGCTAGTCGGGTCACATTGATATGACCTAGTCTACAATACCTCAAGAAGGATTCGTTCATTTCTGAACTCTTCCTCTTATGTGTGTTCTGTATACTAAGAACTGTAGTTTGATATAGAACGTCTATGCTTTTAGATAACGTGCCGGAACCGATCAACTTTTGATATAGAAAATGTTCAAAACATTATCCAACAATACAAACTTATATCCTTTCTTTACTAATAAAGAGACTGATATGATGTTGTATATCAGGTTCGGTATCTAATAACATTCGTTCAGAATCAATGTATTCTGGTAATACAGGGTGATAGAGACCAACAGACTTGACTGCAACACTTGCACCGTTTCTATCTCATGAAACTTATCACCCGTTCTCAGTTCTCTACCTATCTTAGCCCATGTAACAAATTATATATGCGGGATCCTGATACAGTATCTCATACCCAGGACGTAAAGGATACTGAGAAACAGTTCTCTGTAATGAACACACCCGAAGAAGATGCATCAGCATGCACTTTCTTCGTTTGGGCGGCACAGGAATTCTGGTAATCCCCAATTTCCTGGTCTGTCTTATAACAATTATAAGTTGGAGCGGGACCAACGTTCCCCAGCTCAGTATAACAAGCGGGTTCGGTCAATACATCTGTATTATTATCTTGATTAAGGCGTGATATGGTCGCTACCTGGAGAGAGAGAGAAGAAAACACTCTGCGTGCGCTCTTACAAGATCAGATTGGTTATTATTTTATCTAATCAGGATGGCTCCCACTGTTTTTATCAAATCTTCCTTCAAACCCTAAAAGGAAAGACTAGCCGGGATTAATTACACGCTACAACTTCGCCAATCTTTCAGCCAGGCCAGTGTCGGTACTTTGAGAGAGGTTCCCCGTGCTTTCGCACAGACCTAATTAAAGTAAACCTCGTTTTCCCAGAGGCGTAACCCCGTTGACACCTTTCTAGACACCTACTTGATCGGCTAATTGTAATGTGTAAAACTCTCCCAGGAGTAACAATTACTCGCAGTGGGTATCGGGATCCAACTATCTCATAGAAGGTATGCAATCTCATTGCAAATTTCAACACTTGAAATTCCCGATAATTTTGCCCCGAACGATCTATGACCTTGACAAGGTCAACAAACCATAGACCGTAAGTCAAGTTCAACCCGTCATTTCTTGATTGAATTAAACCCACCCGCACGACCCTTGACAAGTTCAACAAGGCCGTACGACTACCCTAATCCAATCTGCATCATATGCATAAGCAGATAAATACTGCTTAGCTACCGCACACTGCGCCTTGACAAGGTCAACAAACGCAGCACGAATACTAAGCAGGACTTATCTGAAATGACGGAGGGCTACGACAGGTTTTTCTGAAAACCTATTGCTGTTGGAGATAGTGCCCTCAGAGTCAATTATTGGATCACAGGCACGTGATTGCAATGATTGATGGAGGACCTATCCCGGTAGGATAGTCTTACTCGAGATGATAGTATGCTATCTGGTTTATCTTTATCATCGTGTACTGCTTTAGGTGACCTGACAGGTTACTATTGCACGTTGATAGAGCCCTTAGGATTCTTGCTTGACCACCGGCAGTATGAGGGCGATCATATACGTGAGAGCTGGTAGTCTATAAGCACATCCTTAAAAGGTCCCTAGTCGTGGAGTTTCGAGACAGGGCATCGATACTCCAGAGTAGACTAGTGTATACAGTCGAGACCCCGACGAGGGGCGGTGGCTGGTCTTACAAGCCACTGGTGTCAGTTGGTTCACCTAAGATGTATACAGGTGCTCATTGGGTTATGAGTACACCGGACAGGACTCGCCGGGAACATGCTAGTTGGTCTTATACCTGACGTCAGATAGTAGTTCCCTGGTGACATGTGTACAGGTTAGTTCATCGACCTGGGGATCGTCATTTATCTCGTGTGAGTTCCCACTGTACTTTGATTACTACCCTACCACGCTCAAAGGAGACGTGCAAACAGGTTTTAGTTGGGTACAGTCCCGAGCCACATGGAGGTAGTGAGCGTATCTTCAGGGGTTCGTCTCTCCCGGTATTGGGGGTGAGGTCGCGCTGTGTCTAGGAGAGCCATTACACAAAGCCCTCGGCCGAGGCAGGAGATTTACTGGTAGGTATTCCAGTAGTATCTCAGGGTGTTCTGGGCTACACTCTGACACGACTTGTACCGCTTTTAGGGGTCTGACTTTTACCAACCCCCTAGGCCCGCCATGCGATGCTCATAGACGAACGGACCGGACTGTACGGATATTGTCACTGACAGGCTCAGTAGGGTGTCAGGATGAGTTCGCTCATCGACGTCCCTTTTGGTCAATACCTGGTAGCCCGTTACGTATTGGCTTATACCTCTGACGTGCTAGTGGTTAAATCCACAACCAAGGTATTGACGAGTCTTTAGAGTCCCCCACATTCTGTTACTCAGCTTTCGGGCGAAACGCTGTAGAGGCCGTATGGAGATATGGCAAGGTCCGATCAGATACGTGCGGTATTGTACGGATCAGGGTCGGACAGTTTGTACTATAGGCCGTATGGATATATGGCAGGGTTCGATCAGATACGTGCGGTATTGCACGGATCAGGATCGAACGGGTATTACTAGCCGGCTTTGGTTTAAGCCGGATCCTAGTATAGTACAGTGTAGATTTTGTCTCATTGCATTTGTATTTCGGTCGGAATACAAATGCAGGTGTTTATGCACAGTAGCGGGGTTTGCCTGTAATTTATTACGGGACCAGTTTTCTGGAGTTGCCAGTTTGCTTTCCATTTCGGCCTATTTCCTTTGTATCGTTCATTGGCCGAAGATTGGTGGAGGAGGGCTTATTTGCATTTGTGAAAATAAGCATTTGTGGAGGGGGTCTTTGCATTTTGTTGTATCATGATGGTGCACCATCCTTTGACCTTGCTTGACTTCATGACTTCATGATGGTTCATGATGGTTGGACTTTGTTTTGTGATGAGTGTTGTATGAGTGTTGGATTTACTTGTGATCATTTCTTGATATCATGACCTTTCTCTCTCTCCCTTGGATTATGATAGTGGTTCCACCATACATACAACACACTCTCCATCCTCAATCGCCCCTCACCATGCCAAGGCCGGCCAAGTAGTGGGCTGTCCCAAATTTTTGGGTAGGGAAATTTTGTTCTTTTGGCTTCACAAAATCCATTTAGCTCCTCCTCCAAAAGGCATTGTTGATTCCTCCACCAATGGCAACTCCCTAAACCCCTAGAGACACAAATAGCTCACTACACATTCTACAGCAAACCTTGGGCACGTCGACTAGCCAGCTTCGTGCTCGAGTTGCCTCGATATTGAGGTGGGAGCCCGTAAAAGATGCAGACGATGTGGTGCCCTTCCGGCAAGGAGACGACGACCGGAGTTTCCGCGGGAGATCGGGATGACGACGAGAAGACCGGAGGACTCGGATCAGTCGGTATATCTCTATTCCCCATCTTGTAGTTAGCTAGGACTAGTTAATGGTTCGATCCGGGTATTAGTGTGCGGTGGTGCCAGTTCAAGAAAAAATTAAGTATATCACCGCTTCCGCATTTTGGCCTCGGGATGGAGGCCGGGGCGCCGCCGTGCATTTACAGTGGTATCAGAGCTAGGCCATTAACATAGTCTAGCTTTGTTTAATGTGTTTGCATTTCCGATCGACCAAATTTCCAAAAACCCGCGTTTTCTTCACATCAGTTTTTTGTCGATTTTTTTCTGGCTCGAAAAAATTTTCAGGTCGTACAAAAGTGATTACTGAAAGTCGTAAGAACACTGGAAAAATTTGGTGCCCTGATCCTTCCGTACGACCACGGAACCACGGCCATAACCCCTCTTTGGTCGCGGTTCCGCCGCAGGAATGTGGATTCATGTCATCATTTTTTTGCAGTGGGCTTGTGGGCTGAAAATAGGGGTTTTGGTATACTTTGTTTGGGCCCAGAATTTCTTTAACTGCTACAGTATTTCTTGGGGCCCACTTGGGTAAATTTGATCGATCGGATATTTTAAACACATTAGTTCACAGTATTTACATTATATCTGCGACCGTGAATGTCACTTGATCGGTAAATCCAGTCTAACTGCTATAGCCCGGTTAGACGGATTTGCGAACGTGACTTTCACGTTGATGTTCTGTGTATTGCTGTGATGTTGCGGATTGGTCGTGGAGGATAGCCTGGATGCAATGCTAGTACAGTTGTGGTTGTATTATGTACATTTGATATTGCGGGGCGAGCGTCCGACATGTGGACAGCCGTCACTGCCTGTCTGTATTATTATTTTGGGGCACGGCCAGGTCGCGGTCGATGTACCCGTTGTATGTATATTTTACTTTCTGTACTAGGATTACCCCGCGGAGGGGTGCACTGATAGCCGGGTTCTAGAGGGAAACAAGCCCGCATCTCATGGCATTGAGACGGAGGGGGCTTCACTCTAGAATTGGCGGGCTATTCGCCGCACTCGTAGGGGGTACAGGTTGACCCAGGAGGGGTGCCCAAGTTACCGGATTCCGTGAAGTGCTGGGTGGTCCATTCACGGTGCTGAAGGGGGCTGCCTCGCTTCAGGTTTTGGCGGGTAACTTGCCGCGCCCGTAGGGGTCTAGGATTTCATTGCACAGGCTATCCACATGACCAGGGGAACGTCGGGTTTCAGTAGTGGCTCTGTGAAACCCGGGGATCCCAGATATCTGTATTGTTCTGTGATGCTGTACATTTCTGTGATGTTGCATTTTTTTCACGCCTTGAGCGAAATATAATATATTGGTATATATATTAGTAGATGTTGTATATGTTTTACATCCGCACTAGTCCAGTCCCCGCTCTGTCGTTAGTTAGCTAACCTAACGGGTAATGACGGGACCCAGTGGCGAATGCGGATGTACATCAGTATATTTTCGTTCTTTGTGGTGTGATCGATTGATGGGACTGCGTTGATTCGGATCAATGCATGTTAAAAACAAACCTAATCTGATGTTGTTGGAATACTTTTCAAAAAGCTGTTATTGCAAGGACGTTCACTTTTGTTTTGCATCGTGGTATTCAGTTGGAATATCCTGCTCCTCAGTCGACGAGGCAAGGGCCGAGATCCCTTCACCGGGAGTGACCCCTTGGACAAAAAGTTTGTGTCAGGGCATTAACTTCACTATAGCCGATTACTTCTGCTTTGCACAGTGGTATTCAGTTGGAATATCCTGCACCTCATTCTACGGGGAAAGAGCCGAGATCCCTTCACCGGGAGTGACCTCTTTAGCAACGGTTTTCGTCTCTATATTTTTAAAAGCTATCCGTTCCTTCAACGATATCAAGTTCATTACGTTAAAGGTTTTCGCCAGAAATCATTCGTAGCCCTCCGTCGTTTCAGACGGGTAGCACGTAGTATTCATGCTCTGTTTGTTGACCTTCGTCAAGGCATAGTGTATGGTAGCTGCTTGTTACCTTTCTGCTGCATAGATAGATGCGTTGGTTTGGGACAGTCGTATAGACTTGTTGACCTTCGTCAAGGGCTTGTACGGGTGGGTTCAAATTAACCTGGACAATGACGGGTGGAACTTGACATGTGACTTATGATTTGTTGACCTTCGTCAAGGTCATAAGTGCATGGGGCAGAAATCTCATCGGGAGTTTCTAAAGAAACTGAAACTTGCCAGATATGCGCATACCTTCTGGAGTGTGATACCGTGAGCGGATTCCGTCACGTTGTCATGCGATGATAGTTGGATCCCTATTCCCACTGATGAGTTGGTTTACTCCTCGGGTGATCCCGACTAATTCTTCTTTCAGGTTTGGAGGAGAATTTGACGGTACAGTGGGAGGTTTCCAGATTAGATAAATTGGTAACCATTCTAATCTAGGTTAGAGTGCACGCTGAGTGTTTCTTTTCACTCTCTCTTTGGCAGCGACCATTGACCCGACCCTAAGACTATGACTCAGTGACCAAGTTAACCGAACCTTCTTAAACACTGGCTTTTGGATTGTCAGAGTTGCAAAACCTCATTGCCACTCCTACTTTTACCCCTTTTCTCCAGGACACCCCGTATTACTACGAACGTCCACTTCCATTGGACAAAACCATCGTATGATTAGATACGAACTCGAAGGAATTCGAGGATGGTTTCCGGTTCTGGAGAAAACGGATAGGATTATTCAGTTGTCTTTTCCTTTTACCTTCTCTCAGGTTGCGAGAACTCCTTGGTTTAGGAGATAGTACACCTATTACGCAAATTGGATAGTCTTCTTCCAAACCTTAGGCTGGTGCCGAACGGTGGGGAATGAAGAAAACCAATTAGCATAACGATGGTGTGCAGAAGGTATTAAGTTAAGACAAAGCAAGGGATTAGTAAGAGGGCAAAGTAAATTGCGACTGCTATTCACGACCAAACCAAGTATTTCTTCGCCAATCCTAAAATCACCTTTGTATTTCTCCAGGACACTCCGTATCACTACGAAGATCCACAGTTTATTGGATACTCCATCGTATGGTTATATACGAACTCGAAAGGAACTTGTTCCAGTTCGGGGATGGATTCTGGTTCAGGAGAAATAGGAATAAGGTTTATTCGGTTGTCTTTTATCCTCACCTCCTCTCGCATTGCGAGTGTTCCTAGGATTAGGATAGTACACCCATTATGCTTATTGGATAGTCTTCTTCCAAACCATAGGCTAGTGCCGAACGGTTGGGAAGGAAGAAAACCATTTGGCCTAAAGGGGTGTGCAGAAGGTAATGACTAAAGACATATAAAGGGATTTGGAGAGGTGGCAAAGAATTACACGGTTACAGTTGTGAATCTGGATAATGGAAGAGGCATTATTAAGAATACCAGGATACCCCATCTAAACATTTCAATGTTTCAGTTTCACAGTGTAATGTTAAAAGAAAACTGATTTCCCGATTAGATACTTACTCCAGGGTATGTATTTACCAGGTATGATTCTCACATCTGTATGGTTTTACAGATGATGAGTGTGAGTAAGTTATTGGGAATTGGGTGATCATCCTCATTATATCGGGATTCGTTGTAATCAGTGATATTTGAGGAAGTCACCTAGGTTGTTTGCCGGACGGCAAATATTTGGTTTTGAATATCCGCTGTTATGCACCAATTTCAAATTGATATATCTGTACGTCTATTTTCATAGAGTGAGATATACCTTTTTGAAATTATATCTGTGACATTTACCTATATCAGTGGATGGTTAGGTAAGGAGCATTAAACAGCGGTGTAATTCTTCATAACCAAAGGTACAGTTTTCAACCTACGACACACAGTGAATGAGTTATCAGACTCAAGGGACTTATACAGAGTATTGTATGTTGTCCAGGGTCCATCAGGACAGAGGGGTTGGTCCTCGTACTATATTCGGTTTACTTATGACTTCTCTAGTTTTTAGACAGGTGTTTCGTGGAAACACAGGGTCCGAATTTTGAGAAGTTATAGGTATATGAATAAAGTAGAGAACCAGATATTGCAAGTATCGGGATTCTTCAAAGTGATAGGAGATGTAGATACTTGAGTATGGTATTCAGTTGATAGTCGTGGTTAAGATAACTTGCTTCTCTTTCAGGTTACTCATAATTGGAAGCATTCCTAAGTTGAGTAACGCTGATCGGCCTCCTTCCATTTAGTTGACATGCACTGGAGATATCTGCATGATTTGAATCTGGTTCAATTAAATCAGTGCCTCTGGTTCTATATTGGATATAGTACAGTTCATATCTTAACATTGTTAAGGTACGGGGAGTTGTCCGGCTTATGATTAAAACCAGACACTGGACAACTCAAGGCACGTTTTTGTAATGGCTGTTTATGGGTTGACCCAGGCTATGACGAGGGTTGATTTTCTACCATCTGGTAGATCAATAGAAATATTGTTCTAGACTCGCCACAGTTTTTATTAAAAATGGAATTTTTTTCAGAAAACAGTAGTGGGAGTATGGTAGAACTGGAAGTGATTCCAGAACCACAAACGATTACTGAAGATTTGATAGGAACCTAAAGATTCAATTTGGATTGACATTCCATTGGCCACTCCGCAGATACGGTGGGTAACTTCAGGCACCCGAGAGGTACTCCAGTAGCCTCAAGGACGGTGACAGGGAAGTTCTTGTTTGCCCATACTTGCCATTGCTGTTGTTCCAGGCTGCGAGACCCAGCAGGAGGATGAGTATAGCGTCGTTCTGAACTGGCTTCAGAAGTGTACGTCTATATGACTCTGCCAGAGGGTTGTCGTAGTCAGTGGGAGCAGCGGAAGCATTGGTAGACAGGTAGCTTATGTCTATTTATAGACTAAAGCAGATATAGCGGAGATAGATCATCGATTTCTGATGTGACAGTCATAGGTTTGACTTCGTCAGAATAGGGGATGGATCTGTTGAGAAGGTAGTAGGGTGTGATGTCATGGTATTTGGATGACATACACAGAATAGGAAAACAAACTCCTATACTACGATCGGTTATACTTTGGTCGTCACACAGTGGTTTCTCCACATGGGACTTGGACATTATATGAGACATACTGGTTACTAGATCTATGGTTTTAGATCTAGATTTGGGTGGTTTCCCAATCTGGGTACTTAGACAGCATTCTAAGAGTATTTAGAATGGACGAATCCTAGCACGGTAGTGCACCTGCAGGTAATGGAGTCACCCTCTCTAAAGGTGTCTTATAGACTAAAGGGGAAAGGATGCACATGATTGACAGATCACTTGCTCAGGTAATTGAGTCAATCATGAGATGTCAAGTACCACACCAGATGTTGTTCTTGCACTAGATGTAATAAGTTGACATTGATCCAATCCTAGAAAAGCAGTCGGAAGCAGTTTTAGAACATAAGTGGATGTTCTAGGGATATGATAACGACAGCCTCATTCGGGAGACAGTTATCATTCCAGGCTTCCAAGGTGACATGGACGACAAGGAGGTTGTCAGAGCTATAGTTTTTCCTTCTAACGAGGGGCAGTATTTTGGACAGGTGGTCCAAGGCAATACTGAGGGAGGCATGGCGCGGGATACTGATTAAGTTCAGTTGACGATACAGTCTAAGAAGTTTGGATTTGGAGTTCATTTATGAGCTAGGTCCCATCAGACATCCAGAAACATTCTAGGACAGGTATTGCTCATTTCGGGAGATGGGTTTCTCCGCGAACTTGAGATAAAGAGAGACATAGAAAGAAACATCAAGGCGGATCCACTCACTGAGGCTATTCCTCGAACGCAATAGTTTCGCAAACGAGCTTTGTGAGACTGACTAGTAGAGGAGTTGGGTGTTCGGTATCACACGGGCTGTGAGTATGCGACATCGCAATAATTAGCCTTGAGTGCAAGTGGGAGATTGTTGGAGATAGTGCCCTCAGAGTCAATTATTGGATCACAGGCACGTGATTGCAATGATTGATGGATGACCTATCCCGGTAGGACAGTCTTACTCGACATGATAGTATGCTATCTGGTTTATCTTTATCATCGTGTACTGCTTTAGGTGACCTGACAGGTCACTATTGCACGTTGATAGAGCCCCTAGGATTCTTGCTTGACCACCAGCAGTATGAGGGCGATCATATACGTGAGAGCTGGTAGTCTATAAGCACATCCTTAAAAGGTCCCTAGTCGTGGAGTTTCGAGACAGGACATCGATACTCCAGAGTAGACTAGTGTATACACTCAAGACCCCGACGAGGGGTGGTGGCCGGTCTCACAAGCCACTGGTGTCAGTTGGTTCACCTAAGATGTATACAGGTGCTCATTGGGTTATGAGTACACCGGACAGGACTCGCCGGGAACATGCTAGTTGGTCTTATACCTGACGTCAGATAGCAGTTCCCTGGTGACATGTGTACAGGTTAGATCATCGACCTGGGGATCGTCATTTGTCTCGTGTGAGTTCCCACTGTACTTTGATTACTACCCTACCACGCTCAAAGGAGACGTGCAAACAGGTTTTAGTTGGGTACAGTCCCGAACCACATGGAGGTAGTGAGCGTATCTTCAGGGGTTCGTCTCTCCCGATATTGGAGGTGAGGTCGCACTGTGTCTAGGAGAGCCATTACACAAAGCCCTCGGCCGAAGCAAGAGATTTACTGGTAGGTATTCCAGTAGTATCTCAGGGTGTTCTGGGCTACACTCCGACACGACTTGTACCGCTTTTGGGGGTCTGACTTTTACCAACCCCCTAGGCCCGCCATGCGATGCTTATAAATGAACGGACCGGACTGTACGAATATTGTCACTGACAGGCTCAGCAGGGTGTCAGGATGAGTTCGCTCATCGACGTCCCTTTTGGTCAATACCTGGTAGCCCGTTACGTATTGGCTTATACCTCTGACGTGCTAGTGGTTAAATCCACAACCAAGGTATTGACGAGTCTTTAGAGTCCCCCACATTCAGTTACTCAGCTGTCGGGCGAAACGCTGTAGAGGCCGTATGGAGATATGGCAAGGTCCGATCAGATACGTGCGGTATTGCACGGATCAGGATCGGACAGTTTGTACTCTAGGCCGTATGGATATATGGCAGGGTTCGATCAGATACGTGCGGTATTGCACGGATCAGGATCGAACGGGTATTACTAGCCGGCTTTGGTTTAAGCCGGATCCTAGTGTAATACAGTGTAGATTTTGTCTCATTGCATTTGTATTTCGGTCGGAATACAAATGCGGGTGTGTATGCACAGTAGCGGGGTTTTTCTGTAATTTATTACGGGACCAGTTTTCTGGAGTTGCCAGTTTGCTTTCCGTTTCGGCCAATTTCCTTTGTATCGTTCATTGGCCGAAGATTGGTGGAGGATGGCTTATTTGCATTTGTGCAAATAAGCATTTGTGGAGGGGGTCTTTGCATTTTGTTGTATCATGATGGTGCACCATCCTTTGACCTTGCTTGACTTCTTGACTTCATGATGGTTCATGATGGTTGGACTTTGTTTTGTGATGAGTGTTGTATGAGTGTTGGATTTACTTGTGATCATTTCTTGATATCTTGACCTTTCTCTCTCTCCCTTGGATTATGATAGTGGTTCCACCATACATACAACACACTCTCCATCCTCACTCTCCCCTCACCATGCAAAGGCCGGCCAAGTAGTGGGCTGTCCCAAATTTTTGGGTAGGGAAATTTTGTTCTTTTGGCTTCACAAAATCCATTTAGCTCCTCCTCCAAAAGGCATTGTTGATTCCTCCACCAATGGCAACTCCCTAAACCCCTAGAGACTCAAATAGCCCACTACACATTCTACAGCAAACCTTGGGCACGTCGACTAGCCAGCTTCGTGCCCGAGTTGCCTCGGTATTGAGGTGGGAGCCCGTTAAAGATGCAGACGATGTGGTGCCCTTCCGGCAAGGAGGCGACGACCGGAGTTTCCGCGGGAGATCGGGATGACGACGAGAAGACCGGAGGACTCGGATTAGTCGGTATATCTCTATTCCCCATCTTGTAGTTAGCTAGGACTAGTTAATGGTTCGATCCGGGTATTAGTGCGCGGTGGTGCCAGTTCAAGAAAAATTTAAGTATATCACCACTTCCGCATTTTGGCCTCGGGATGGAGGCCGGGGCGCCGCCGTGCACTTATAATTGTGTAATGAACTTGATATCGTTGTAGAATCAAACGATTTTAAAATGGAGTGTTTTTTAGGCTTTTGCTAGTTTCGCTAAAGAGGTCACTCCCGGTGAAGGGATCTCGGCTCTTTCCTCGTCGAATGAGGTGCAGGACATATCATATATATCACTGTGCAAAGCAAGAACTAGAAAAGCAATCAAAAGACAAACCGAGTTTTGTAGCATCTGCCAGTTTCGCTATAGTGGTCACTCCCGGTGAAGGGATCTCGGCTCTTTCCTCATCGAATAAGGTGCAGGGTATATCATATATACCGCTATGCAAAGCAAGACTGTAGCTACCTTTTTATAATGTTTTGATTCTACAACATCTTTTAGGTTTCTTTTCTTTTTATTAATCTCATTAATATATCCCATCAGCTTAAGCTTCCTAAGCATCACAGAAGAAACGAAAGCAGTAATATTTATATATCTGCATATATATATAGTATAAGCATTCGTCTCAGGCAGTAATATGATCTCATCACAGAACATTGCAGTAGAAGAACATATATGAAATATTGGATATACTAGGACGTCCGTGTTTTCAATACGAGCCTGTATAAAACACGGATTCCACGGTCGCGATGAATAGCCAAACCCACATCCCTAGACCCCTACGAGAGCGGAAAGTAACACTGCCAATTCTAGGGTTAGGAGACCCGGTCTCGACTCCTCGAGATGGCCCACCACTGGACCCTAGAACCCGGTTACTTGTGCTCCCCTCCTTGGGTCTACCTAATGCGGAAAAGTAAATAATATACAATGGTGACATCAACCTCATCCTGGAAGTGCCCCAATAAAAGAATATTACAAACAAATTAATTTTACATGAATGAAAATAAAAACCCTCATCTCACATAATACCCCCGGCTAATTCAGAACACGACGATCCAATATAACATATCACAGCAACACATAATATCACATATCATCAATGTAAGTAAGTATGCATACACCGATCGTCGTAGATGTATTGCAACGAAGACCGACAATACAACTGCATACTACACTTACGGTCACAGAAAAGAAATTGTAAAACTACAATATTTGGAATCCACAATCACTTTAGACATCGTAAATACGAAATATCACATACTTCGCATTTTATGCCTAACTCTATGAATTCCACATATTGTATCACATTCCAGATAAATAAACAGTATTAAACTTTCCGAACAGATAATCAAATACCCAAAATTTCCTAAATTGCTCAACACTTGAGCGGAGTTCAAATAATCCCAGAATATGTCACAGTACCGGTGATCCAGCCGTAGAAGGCAAGCCAACGCCTCACATGTGGCATGCCGTACTACCCCAAACCTTAAGGTTCAGAGGCAGTTCAAGACGGTCACATAATCGAGTTAATGTTTGTTGTCTTCTAGAGGGTCCACCGTGTTACTTGCACATTTTTCCGAAAGATTTAAACCCGATAAAAATTCAACACTTGAAAGTTTTTCGTGCCGAGAAAAAGTGAGTTAATGATATCCGTTCGAACAATTTAACAGTTTCTAAATATCCGGAAATAAAAACGAATTTAAATTTTCCGATCGAATCAACGATTACAAAATAAACCCCAGAACACTGAACACTTGAGTCAGATTAAAAATACCCAGAAAATATAAAATACGGATACTGATATTACTGTAAAAAAACCTAAGACCCAAATCCATATTCCCACCGTGGATCCGCGGCCCAAGCGTGGTACGGCATTGGTTCCGCGGAAGTATGTACGGATTGGTGACACGTTTTTCACAATAATATTTATATTTCCCTGCTGAATTTTTTAGGAATTTTTAATTCTGAAAAATCAGAGTTTTTAGAAAAAGTCCAGAGAGGGGTTCAAATCGTCGTATCGGAGTTCGTTCGGAGTTTTAACTTCGTAAACACGTTGCCTAATGCTCTAGCTAGGCTCTGATACCACTATAGGGTTCTTAGGCACTCTTGTGAAGGTTCATAAGGCATCAAACATGCCCAAATAAAATTTTAGATGTGCCGAACAACCCAAAGACGGGATCTTTGCTAGAGAATAAACTAGAGCTAGGGTTTGCTCAGGTTAAGAATGAGTCATGGATAAATATCAACCATAATATCTTAACCAAGACAAAAGGAAATCCTTCTAGAATGAACAAGAAGGAGCTAACCCTAATCAAACCCTAATCTCTTTTAATCATCACTAAACATGTTTCATAATAAATCATATCATGTCACAATAATATATATCACTTATATATTATATATTTGCAACAAAAGAAAATAATACAATTAATATATATCGCATATATATCAATGTATTATTCCGGTGAGAAAATGAAATAATAAAGCGAGCCAATATTAGATAATGTAATACAATATATCATATATATCACTATACATTAAATCATCGAATCAACACTTGATCCGACAATCCGGCTATATCAAATATAACCGACTAATATATCATGTACCGATTCATCGAATCGATACTTGATCCGATGACCCGGTTCATATCTAAATATCGCGAGAATATAATACGGTATCTCATATCGCATTATCATCGATCCAGCACATATCACATATGTACCTCTACTCCATTTTGCCTGAGCCAAGAAACCTCTGTGTAGGACTCTAAAGAATCTTCAATACGCCGGTAGCAGGTGATGATCATATCAAACATCCACAAGCTGCAAGCGGTCAGCTAAACGTAACACCCACCCAGGTATTAAGCGATCAGAAGATCAACAAGCTAGCCTGTCCGTTCTCCTGTGAATCCAATCAGTAACACTCCCAATACAGTCCGGTCTGTTCGTCTGATATGTCGCAAATCAAGTCTAGGGGTGGTATACGTCAGACCCCAGTAATCGATAAGTCGTGTCGATGTGAGGCTCATAACAGGTCGAGAAACTACTGGTAACACTTACCAGTATATCTCTATATCAGCCCTGGCCAGGGACTTCCCTGTTATGGCCAATCGAGCATAAAGCAACATCAACCCCCAATACCAGGAGAGACGAAACCCCTCCTATCGCTCATTGCCTCAATGTGACTCGGGACTGTACCCAAAAACCACCGTTTTTCACGCCCTCTTGGACATGGTAAGGTGGAAATCAAAGCACAGTGGGAATCACACAAGACTCTATGACGATCTCGGGTCTACAGACTAACTTATACCAGTGTCACCAGAGAACTGCCATATGACGTAAGGTATAATACCATTTGGGAGTTCTCGGCGAGTCCGTCCAGTGTACCCAGTCTCCACTGAGCACCCGTATATGATCTCTGATGTCAAACACCAATGGATATGGGATCATCCATCGCCAATCTGTATGGGTCGAGAAGGTATACGCTAGTCTACTCTGGTAAATCGATGCCCCGTCTCGATACACCCACGACTAGGAACCTTGAAGGATGTACTTATGGACTACCATGTCCCCAATAGTATGATCCGCATCATAGTCCAGGTAGTCAAGTACATATCCTAAGGGCTTTACCAACATGTAACAGAGAGACAATCAGTATACACGTTAAGGTAAAGAGTAACCACATAGCATACTATCATATCGAGCAAGAAAGTCCTCCCTATATATGTCCAAGCATCTACTACAATATACATCTCATGTATAGTAATGGCCTCTTGGGCATACATATAACTAACAGATTGATACATATACCAAGACTGATTCTTTGTACTTCCTTACATTCACTGATGATCTCTCAAGATTCGGACACATGTTCCTGTTGAAACACAAGTCCGAAACTTTTGAGATAATCACCGAATATAAGTTAGAAGTTGAGAACCAAAAATGGGTATAAGTATTATGTCCTTTGATGTGATTAGGGAGGAGAATACTTGAGCATGGGATTCCTGGACTATTCTAAAGGAGAATGAGATTCTCTCTCAGCATTACTCCTCCGTATACACCACAGCACGTCGGTGTATCGGGGCGGAGCAAGCACACCCTCCGTGATATGGTGCGCTCTATGATGAGTACTACTGAGTTTCCTATTTCCTTTTGGAGTTATGCACTTGAGAAGCTGCATACCTATTGAATGGGGTTCCAATCAAATCCATTGCCTACCACTTCATATGTGATATGGAATGGGAAGAGCCCATATCTTAAGTTTGTTAAGATTTCGGGTTGTCCGGCCTATGTCTAAAAGCAAAATCCGGACAAGCTCGAGGCAAAGTTAGTTCTGTAGAAGTTTGTTGGATATCCTAAGCATTCGCAAGGGAATATCTTCTACCTAACAGAGGAACAAAATATGTTTTGTTTCTCAACATACCACCTTTGTGAAAGGGAATTTCTTATGAATAAATTAGTGGTCATGAGGTAGAACTGGAAGGAGTTCCAGCTATACAAACTACAGCAGATGATTTGGTAGAACCAAAGGATTCTATAGATTCCGACGAACCTCAGCCTCTCCGCCGATCTAGCAGGGTTCCTCATCCGCCTGAGAGATACTTCGGTTTCTTGATGACAGTGGGAGCAAGGATTGCATCATGAGATGATGACCCAACTAGTTTCGAACAGGCCATCAAGAGTGGGGACTCTGTAAGAATGGCTGGATGCTTAGCGATCTGAGATGGAATCCATGTACACCAACAAAGTATAGACTTTGGTTGCTATATCTGAAGGGTTAAATTCCCATCGGGAGCAAGTATATCTTGAGAAGATTACTTGGTGTAGATGGAAAAGTTGAGACTTTCAAAGCTAGACTTGTTAAAGTTTTTCGTCATCGACCAGGCATGGATAATGATGATACCTTTTCCAGTGGCTATGCTTAAGTCCATCCGGATCCTACTTGCCATGGCTACATACCATGACTACGATATCTGGCGATTGGGTGTCATGACTGTTTTTCTAAATAATGATAGAAGAGAGCGTATATAAGAACACAGCCAGATGGCTTCGTAAACAGTGGGAGTAGCGAAAACGTGTTCAAGTTGCTTTACAGGATAAAGCAGGCATCGCGGAGTTGGAACATCTATTTGATGTGGTAGTCAAAGAGTTTAACTTCATCAAAATAGTAGATGAACCTTGTATATACAAAAAGATAGTAGAGAGTAAGGTGGTAATCCTCGTATTGTACGTGGACAACATACTCTTGATAGGAAAAGAGTTTCCTATGCTACGCTCGATCAATCTCCTCTTATCACATGGATTCTCCATATAGGATCAAAGTGATACCTCCTAAATCCTGGGTTTTGGATCTATGAGATAGATCTAATTGGATGTTAGGGTTCTCACTAATTGTAGTGAGATGGTGTCAGTTGATCCTGGGGAGAATTACTGGAAAATTTCCAGGGTGATAAGGACGACTGAATGTCGATCGCAGGCATTGTCTTTACCCTCAGTGAAGGGACGGTATGTTGGAAGAGTTCCAAGCTAAGATACCGTGGCAAACTAGACGATAAAGGCTGGTGACATCGCTATCAAAGATACTACCAAAGAGGCAGTTTGGGTGTATATTAGTTCATGAGATGAACTAGGTTCCTACCATTGTATGACAATAGAGGTGAGGCTTTGGCCCAGGAACCACGGTCTCATCAGTGACCCAGACATATTCCAAGGCAGTATCACCTAATCATGAAGATAGTTGATCTCCAAGGTGATCGAGGTTAGGAGAATAGAATCAGAGGACAACACGGTGGATCCACTAACAAAGGCTTTTCCCAAAGAGAGACTTATATAAGATGGTTGAGTATGAGATACTGCAACCACTGCTACAGATGGCCCTAGTGCAAGTGGGAGATTGTTAGTTATATGTATGCCCTAGAGGCCATTACTGTACATAAGATGTATATTGTAGTGGATGCTGGGACATATATAGGTAGGACTTTCTGGCTCGACATGATTGTACGCTATCTGGTTGCTCTTTATCTTAACATGTACACTGACTGTCTCTCTATTACATGTTGATAAAGCCCTTAGGATGTGTACTCGACTAGCACGACTATGATGCAGACCATACTAGTGGGGCCTGGGTAGTCCATGAGTACATCCTTCAAGTTCCTAGTCGAAGGAATATCGAGACGGGGCATCGATATTCTAAAGTAGACTAGCTTATATCTTCTCGACCAATGAGATGGGCGATGGATGCTCCCATATCCATTGGTGTTTGACATCAGAGATGGTATGCGGGTGCTCAGTGGTGACTGGGTACACTGAACGGACTCGCCGAGAACTCCCAGATGGTATTATACCTTACGTCAGATGGCAGTTCTCTGGTGACACTGGTACAGCTTAGTCTGTGACCCGAGATCGTCATAGAGTCTTGTGTGTCTCCCACTGTGCTTTGATTTCCACCTTACCACGGCTCTACTGATTCATGTAAACATGTGGCTTTTGGGTACAGTCCCGATTCATATGTAGGCAATGAGCGATAGGAGGGGATTCGTCTCTCCCGGTATTGGGGGTTGATGTTGCACTATGCTCGACTGGCCATAACTAGAAATCCCTGGCCAGGGTTGCAGTGATTTACCGGTAAGTGTTATCAGTAGTTTCATGCTTGTTGTGGACCTTACATCGGCATGACTTATCAAGCTACTGGGGTCTGACGCATACCACCCCTAGGCGAGATATACGACATATCAGACGAACAGAACGGACTGTGCTGTTAGTTATATGTATACCCTAGAGGCCATTAATGTACATAGGATGTATATTGTAGTGGATGCTTGGACATATATAGGGATGACTTTCTTGCTCGATATGATAGTATGCTATCTGGTTACTCTTTACCTTAATGTGTATACTGATTGTCTCTCTGTTACATGTTGGTAAAGCCCTTAGGATGTGTACTTGACTACCTGGACTATGATGCAGATCATACTAGTGGGGACATGGTAGTCCATAAGTTCATCCTTCAAGGTCCCTAGTCGTGGGTGTATCGAGACGGGGCATCGATATACCAGAGTAGACTAGCGTATACCTTCTCGACCCATACAGATGGGCGATGGATGATCCCATATCCATTGGTGTTTGACATCAGAGATGATATACGGGTGCTCAATGGAGACAGGGTACAGTGGACGGAC
The DNA here is from genome assembly GCA_030015575.1 of Agapanthus africanus. Classification (NCBI taxonomy): domain Eukaryota; kingdom Viridiplantae; phylum Streptophyta; class Magnoliopsida; order Asparagales; family Amaryllidaceae; genus Agapanthus; species Agapanthus africanus. The sequence goes on from CM057340.1 coordinate 222,571,832, forward strand.
TCGCCGAGAACTCCCAGATGGTATTATACCTTACGTCAGATGGCAGTTCTCTGGTGACACTGGTACAGGTTAGTCTGTTGACCCGAGATCGTCATAGAGTCTTGTGTGATTCCCATTGTGCTTTGATTTCCACCTTACCACGTCCAAGAGGGCATGCAAAACGATGGCTTTTGGGTACAGTCCCGAATCACATGGAGGCAATGAGCGATAGGAGGGGATTCTTCTCTCCCGGTATAGGGAGTTGATGTTGCGCTGTGTTCGATTGGCTATAACCGGAAATCCCTGGCCAGGGTTGCTGAGATTTACTGGTAAGTGTTACCAGTAGTTTCTCGAACTGTTATAGACCTCATATCGACACGACTTATCGAGCCACTGGGGTCTGACGTTTACCACCCCTAGGCGAGATATGCGGCATATCAGACGAACAGACCGGACTTTACGGTAAGTGTTACTGGTTGGATTCACAGGAGTGTGAGCGGGCTTGCTCATCGATCTTCTGATCGCTCAATACCCGGGTGGCCGTTACGTTTAGCAGACCGCTTGCGGCTTGTGGGTGCTTGATATGATCATCATCTGCTGCCGGCGTATTGACGAGTCTTTAGAGTCTTACACAGAGGTTTCCTGGCTCAAGCGAAACGAAATAGGAGCGCATATGAAATATGTGCGGGATCGAGAATAATGCGTGTATGTGATACCTTATTCTATTCTCGCGATGAATGTATCGATTGGTTGTATGTGATATAACCTAGTTATCGAACCGAGGATTGATTCGATAAGTCGATACATTGGATATTAGTCGGTCATATGCGATATGACCGGATCGTTAAATCAAGTGTTGATTTAATGATTTAATGTATAATTATATATTTGATATATTACTTTGCATTAAATAGTATTGGTTCACTTAAATTGGATTTTCTCACTTGTTGTGCACATTGTATATGTGATATATTTTTGTGCACAAGATTGTATCATGTTTGATGATACATACAAACTTGGGTGTATGTTTGAATTAAACCATGTTTAGTAAATGGTTAGGGTTTCATTTCATTTGCTTTATTTACTTATTCATTTATTTATTTATTCTTTTTGGTGAGAAATAAAATGGTGACTATATTTGGATTTCACTTCAAGCTTCATGAAGCTTTGAAAGTCAAAGCCATTTTGTTTCTTTCCTAAACCCTAACCCTTTAACTAAACCCTAGTTCATTCTCTACACTTAACCATGGTTGCTAAAATGATAAGAATGACATTATTTCCTTTTATTCATTATTCTCATCATATTCTTTTTCTTCTTCTTCTTCTTCTTCAAGAAGAAGAAACCATTCTAGCTTCAATGGCACCTTGGTAAAAAGAGTGAGAAATCCAATTCTAAAGTGAACCCACTTCCTATTTCTTCATTCTCTACCTCTTGCCAAGTAGTATAGGGTGTTTTCTTCACAAGTTTCATGACTTGGTGAAGTTGGAGCTTGATCTTGAGTTGCCTCGACGTAGATCATCTTCGGCATCGAAGTCGACGACCTGGCCCGATCATTTCTCCGATGAAATCAACACTAGAGTCCGATATCCGATGATCGCAGCGAAGGGACAGCGTCATGCAGTTATGGAGGTGGAGGAACGGATCTACAAAGGTTGTATTTTCCGTTCACTTTAGAGTAAAGTTGTTTGCTCGCATTTGTTATCGCCTAATCTCTAGTTAACGATCTAGTTAGGGTTTCTCGGCACCGGAAAATTTTGAATTTGGCATGGTTGATGCCTTTTGGAACCTCCTTAGTGTGCCTAGGTGCCCTACAGTGGTATCAGAGCCTAGCTAGAGCCTTAGGCGATCAGTAGACGATGTTAGAAACCCGATCGAACCCGAAACCCTAATCCGAAACCCATCTCTGTACATTTTTTCAAAACTGGGATTTTCATGAATTAAAAATATGCAGAAAATTAAGCAGGGAATTATAAGAAATATTGTGCAGCACGTGACCATGAATCCACTAAAGCGCCGCGGAAGCGCGGCACGAGCATGGCTCGTGCCGCGGTTCCGCGGCCATATAGTCACATCAACTTTTGGAAATTGCACAGTAATTCCTATCTTTTAGTGCTGTATTTTCTGGGAATTTTTAATATTTACTCAAGATTTGAGTTTTCTGGGTTGTATTGGGGACTCGGTGTTTCGATCGGGATGTTTAACTTCGTCTGTGTTTTTCCGGATAATTTTAGAATATGTTAAAAAGTTCGACCGGATATAAATACCCAACTTTTCCCCTGCCGGAAAATTTCCAAGTGTTGGACTTTTCCGTTGTTTAAGGACATTCTGAGTAGTGCAAGTAACACGATGCACCCTCTAGAAGACAACAAACCTTAACTCGATTATGTGACCGTCTTGAACTGCCCTTTGAACCTTCGGGTTTGGGGCAGTACGGCGTGCCACATGTGGGGCGTTGGCTTGACCCTTCTACGGCTGGACCGTTGGTACTGAGGCATGAACTGGATGTTTTAAAACTAATTTCATGTGTTGAGCTATTTCGGGAAAACTTGGGTGTTTGACTGTTCGATCAGAAAGTTTAACATTTTCTATTTATCTGGAATGTGATACAATAATTGGAATCCACAAGTTGTTATGAGATAACTGATTTGAATGTTATAAACATAGCAGTTTAGTCTCACTTGATCGGTTGCCATGGAATTTTGATGCGATCAAAAGTCCGTCGCAATCACGTAGCGTACGCGGATATTCGCCGGTAAACTTAATAGACAGCCGTGCCCCATAGCCCCTACCAAGTCACTGTAGGAGAACCCCGTCGCCGAAAGCATCCGTTCGGGTGCTCGCGGCAGCGGTGTTCTGCCTTGGTGCACTTCGTCGACGGCATCGGGGGTGCGGCTGCCAACTAAAGTTTGCGACGAGCATTCGATCAGAATGTCGGGAATCTTGTTGAATTGCCCGACTTGATTTTGAAAAGATTTTTCGATAATGAGACTAAAATGCGGGGTTTATAATTGTTAGGCATGCGATGTCTAAGGAATTCATTTGATTGGGCATGCGATGTCTAAAGAGGTTGCGGATTCCAACTGTTGTAGTTTTACACTTTCTTTTCTGTGACCGTAAGTGTAATATGTGATATCGCCGGTTTCGTTGCTATATGTCAACGACAATTGGGATACGTATGTTTACTTACGTTGATGACATGTGATGTTATGTGTCGCTGGATATGTTATATTGGATCGTCGAGTTTGAATAGCCGGTTTTTTTATGTGAGATGAGTGTTTTTCATTTTCATTCATGTAAAAAACTTGTATGTAATATTCTTTTATTGGGGCACTTCCAGGTTGCGGAAGATGTCACCTTTTGTATATTATTTACTTTTCCGCACTAGGATAGACCCAAGGAGGAGGGCACAAGTAACCGGGTTCTGGAGTCCAGTGGGAGACCAACTCGAGGAGTCTAGTCCGGGTCTCCTAACTCTAGAATTGGTAGGGTTGCTTGCCGCTCTCGTAGGGGTCTAGGGGTGTGGGTTTGGCTATTCATCGCGACCGTGGAATCCGTGTTTTATACTGGCTCGTATTGAAAACACGGACGTCCTAGTATATCCAATGTTTCATATGTTTCTTCTGCTGCGATATCTGTGATGTGATCATTTGATGTTCTGATGATAGATACTGTATATGATATATATGATATATTATATAGACGTTACTTATGTTTTACACCCTTGCTAGCCCTACCCCGCTCTACCGTTAGTTACCTAACCTAACGGTGCAGACGGGACATCGAGGCGAATGCGGATGGCATAAGCGTACGTTGTATTTATCTGTGATGTTTAGGTACTTAAATGATAGGACTTCATTAATGTGATTAATGAAAGAAAAGAAACCTAAATATGTTGTGGAATCGAATTTTCAAAAACAGGTAGCTACAGTTCTTGCTTTGCATCGCGGTGTTCCTTGTAGAACTTCCTGCACCTTATTCGATAAGGAAAGGACCGAGATCCCTTCACCGGGAGTGACTCCTTTAGCAATAACTGGAAGATGATACAACCCTCGGTTTGTCTTTTGATTGCTTCTATAGTTTTTGCTTTGCACAGCGGTATATATGATATATTCTGCACCTTATTCGATGAGGAAAGGGCCGACGATCCCTTCACCGGGAGTGACCCCTTTAGCAAAACTAGAAAAGCCTCAAAAACATTCCATTTCAAAATTCATTCGATCCTACAATGATATCAAGTTCATTACGCAATAGGTTTTCAGAAAAACCTGTCGTAGCCCTCCGTCATTTCAGATAAGTCCTACTTAGTATTCTTGCTACGTTTGTTGACCTCCGTCAAGGCGTAGTGTGCGGTAGCTAACTAGTATTTATCTGCTTATTCATATGATGCAGATTGGGTTAGGGTAGTCGTACGGCCTTGTTGACCTCCGTCAAGGGTCGTGCGGGTGGGTTTGATTCAATCAAGAAATGACGGGTTGAACTTGACTAGTAGCCTATGGTTTGTTGACCTCCGTCAAGGTCATAAGGTGCTAGGGGCAAAATTATCGGGAATTTCAAGTGTTGAAATTTGCAATGAGATTGCATACCTTCTATGAGATTGTTGGATCCCGATACCCACTGCGAGTAAGAGTTACTCCTGGGTGAGTTTTACACATTACAATTAGCCGATCAAGTAGGTGTCTAGAAAGGTGTTAACGAGGTTACGCCTCTGGAAAAATGAGGTTTACTTTAATTAGGTCCGTGCGAAAGCACGGGGAACCTCCCTCAAAGTACCGACACTGGCCTGGCTGAAAGATTGGAGAACTTGTAGCATGTAATTAATCCCGGCTAGTCTTTCCTTTTAGGGTTTGAAGGAAGATTTGATAAAAACAATGGGAGCCATCCTGATTAGATAAAATAATAACCAATCTGATCTTGCAAGAGCGAACGCTGAGTGTTTTCTTCTCTCTCTCCAGGTAGCGACCATATCACGCCTTAATCAAGATAATAAAACGGATATATTGACCGAACCCGCTTGTTATACTGAGCTGGGGAACGTTGGTCCCGCTCCAACTTATAATTGTTATAAGACAGAGCAGAAATTGGGGAATACCAGATTTCCCATGCCGTCCAAACGAAGAAAGTGCATATGATGCATCATCTTCGGGTGTGTTCGTTACATAGAACTGTTTCTCAATATCCTTTACGTCCTGGGTATGTGATACCAGATCAAGTTGCCGTATATGTAATTTGTTACATGGGCTACAGATAGGTAGAGAACTGAGAACGGGTGATAAGTTTCATGAGGCAGAAAACGGTGCAAGTGTTTCAGCCAAGTCTGTTGGTCACTGTCACCCTGTATCACCAATACATTGATTCTGAACAAATGCTATTAGATACCGAACCTGATATACAAAATCATATCAATCTCTTTATTAGTAAAGAAAGGATATAATTTTGTATTGTTGGATAATGTTTTGAACATTTCCTATTTCAAAACTTGATCGGTTCAGGCACGTTATCTAAAAGCATTGATGTTCTAAATCAAACTACAGTTCTTAGTATACAGAACACACACAAGAGGAAGAGTTCAGAAATGAACGGATCCTTCTTGAGGTATTGTAGACTAGGTCATATCAATGCGACTCGACTGGCTAAGTTGCACAAAGATGCATATTTAAATCTGTTTGAATTTACATCTTGTGAAAACTTGCCGGTCATGTCACAAAGATAAGATGACCACAGCTCTGTTTATGGGAAGCAGAGAAAGAGTTAGTGAACTCTTGGGATGATGCATGTTGATGTATGTAGGTCCCTTGTCTACTTCATTACATTCTCTGATGATCTCTCAAGATTCAAACATCTGTTCCTGTTGAAACACAAGTCCGAACCTTTTGAGATATTCACAGAATATGATTTAGAAGTAGAGAACCAAAATACGGGTATAAGTATTATGTCCTTTGATGTGATCGAGGAGGAGAATACTTGAGCACGGAAATCCTGGAATATTCTAAAGGAGAATGAGATTCTCTCTCAGAATTACTCCTCCGTATACACCATAGCACGATGGTATATCGGGGCGGAGCAGATACACCCTATTTGATATGGTGTGCTCTATGATGAGTACTACTGAGTTACCTTTTTTCCTATTGAGTGTTATGCACTTGAGAAGCTGCATACCTATTGAATAAGGTTCAAATCAAATCAGTGCCTACCACTCCATATAAGATATGGAAAGGGAAGAGTCCATATCTTAAGTTTGTTAAGATTTAGGGTTGTCCGGCCTATGTCTAAAAGCAAAATCCGGAAAAGCTCGAGGCAAGGTCTGTTATGTAGAACTGGAAATGTTCCAGCTATACAAATTGCAGCTGATGATTTAGTAGAACCAAAGGATTCAATAGTTACCAACGAACCTCAGCCTCTCCGCCGATCTAGTAGGGTTCCTCACCCACCTAAGAGATACTTCGGTTTTTCTATGACAGTGGGAGCGAGGAAAGCATCATGAGATGATGACCCAACTAGTTTCGTGCTGGCCATCAGGAGTGGGACTCTGTAAGAATGGCTGGATGCTTAGCGATCTGAGATGGAATCCTTATACACCAACAACGTATGGACTTTGGCTGCTTTATCTGAAGGGTTAAATCCCCATCAGGAGCAAGTATATCTTGAGAAGATTACATGGTGTAGATGGAAAATTTGAGACTTTCGAAGCTAGACTTATTAAAGGTTTTCATCATCGGCCAAGCGTGGATCATGATGAAACCTTTTCTAAGGAGCTATGCTTAAGTCCATCCAGATCCTACTTGCCACGGCTACATACCATGACTACGATATCTGGTGGTTGGGTGCCATGACTGCTTTTCTAAATGATGTTTTAGAAGAGAACGTCTATAAGTACACAGCCAGAGTGATTCGTAAATAGTGGGAGCAGCGGAAACGTGTGCAAGATGTTTTATGTGATGAAGCAGGCATCGCGGAGTTAGAACATCTGTTTTGATGAGTTAGTCAAACAGTTTGACATCATCAAAATGGTAGATGAACCTTGTATATACAAAAAGGTAGTAGGGAGTATGGTAGTGATCCTCGTAGAGTACGTGGATAACATACTCTTGATAAGGAAGGCGTTTCCTATGCTACGCTTGGTCAATCTCCGCTTATCACAATGATTCTCCAAAAAGGATCAAAGTGATACCTACTAAATCCTGAGTTTTGGATCTATGAGATAGATCTAATTGGATATTAGGATACTCACTAGTTGTAGTGAGATGGTATCAATTGGTCCTGGGGAGAATCACTGGAAGTGTTCCAGGGTGATAAGGTCGACTGAAAGTCAGTCACAGGCATTGTCTTTACCCTCAGTAAAGGGACGGTATGTTGGAAGAGTTCCAAGCTAGATACCGTGGCATACTAGACGATAAGGGCTGGATACATCGCTACTTAAGATACTACCAAAGAGGTAGTTTGGGTGTATATTGGTTCATGAGATGAACTAGGTTCCTACCATTGTGTGACAATGGAAGTGTGGCTTTGGCCCAGGAACCCCGGTCCCATCAGTGACCCAGACGTATTCTGAGGCAGCATCACCTGATCATGGAGATAGTTGATCTCCAGGGTGATCGAGGTTAGGAGAGTAGACTCAGAGGACAACACGGCGGATCCACTCACAAAGGCCTTTTCCCAGAGAGAGACTTTTATGGGATGGTTGAGTATGAGATACTAGAGATTGTTAGTTATATGTATGCCCTAGAGGCCATTACTGTACATAGGATGTATATTGTAGTGGATGCTTGGACATATATAGGGATGACTTTCTTGCTCGATATGATAGTATGGTATCTGGTTACTCTTTACCTTAACATGTATACTGATTGTCTCTCTGTTACATGTTGGTAAAGCCCTTAGGATGTGTACTTGACTACCTGGACTATGATGCGGATCATACTAGTGGGGACATGGTAGTCCATAAGTTCATCCTTCAAGGTCCCTAGTAGTGGGTGTATCGAGACGGGGCATCGATATTCCAGAGTAGACTAGCGTATACCTTCTCGACCCATACAGATGGGCGATGGATGATCCCATATCCATTGGTGTTTGACATCAGAGATGATATACGGGTGCTCGGTGGAGACTGGGTACACTGGACGGACTCACCGAGAACTCCCAGATGGTATTATACCTTACGTCAGATGGCAGTTCTCTGGTGACACTGGTACAGGTTAGTCTATTGACCCGAGATCGTCATAGAGTCTTGTGTGATTCCCACTGTGCTTTCATTTCCACCTTACCACATCCAAGAGGGCATGTAAAACGGTAGCTTTTGGGTACACTCCCGAATCACATGGAGGCAATGAGCGATAGGAGGGGATTCGTCTCTCCCGGTATAGGGAGTTGATGTTGCGCTGTGTTCGATTGGCTATAACCGGAAATCCCTGGCCAGGGTTGCTGAGATTTACTGGTAAGTGTTACCAGTAGTTTCTCGAACTGTTATAGACCTCATATCGACATGACTTATCGAGCTACTGGGGTCTGACGTTTACCACCCCTAGGCGAGATATGCGACATATCAGACGAACAGACCGGACTGTAAGGTAAGTGTTACTGGTTGGATTCACAGGAGTGTGAGCGGGCTTGCTCGTCGATCTTCTGATCGCTCAATACCCGGGTGGCCGTTACGTTTAGCAGACCGCTTGCGGCTTGTGGGTGCTTGATATGATCATCATCTGCTGCCGGCGTATTGACGAGTCTTTAGAGTCCTACACAGAGGTTTCCTGGCTCAAGCGAAATGAAATAGGAGCGCATATGAGATATGTGCGGGACCGAGAATAATGCGTGTATGTGATACCGTATTCTACTCTCGCGATGAATGTATCGATTAGTTGTATGTGATATAACCTAGTTATCGAACCGAGGATTGATTCGATAAGTCGATACATTGGATATTAGTCGGTCATATGCGATCTGACCGGATCGTTAAATCAAGTGTTGATTTAATGATTTAACGTATAATTATATATTTGATATATTACTTTGCATTAACTAGTATTGGTTCACTTAAATTGGATTTTCTCACTTGTTGTGCACATTGTATATGTGATATATTTTTGTGCACAAGATTGTATCATGTTTGATGATACATGCAAACTTGGGTGCATGTTTGAATTAAACCATGTTTAGTAAATGGTTAGGGTTTCATTTCATTTGCTTTATTTACTTATTCATTTATTTATTTATTCTTTTTGGTGAGAAATAAAATGGTGACTATATTTGGATTTCACTCGAAGCTTCATGAAGCTTTGAAAGTCAAAGCCATTTTGTTTCTTTCCTAAACCCTAACCCTTTAACTAAACCCTAGTTCATTCTCTACACTTAACCATGGTTGCTAAAATGATAAGAATGACATTATTTCCATTTATTCATTATTCTCATCATATTCTTTTTCTTCTTCTTCTTCTTCTTCAAGAAGAAGAAACCATTCTAGCTTCAATGGTGCCTTGGTAAGAAGAGTGAGAAATCCAATTCTGGCACTTCTCTGGTCATCTCTTGGTCAATCATCGCGACCACTCGTAAGACAGCATATCACTGGCGTCGGCCTCTGGCTCTCTGAATGTACTTGACACATCTGATCCTGGGTGCAAGTATCATTGCAGCAGTGTCCTGGAAGGAATCCTGCTCACGGTCTTATCCATGTCTTGTCTCTGCCAACTGTCCGGAAGTCATCGTCCTTTCCTATATCTGCATCTTGCTCTGGAACGACTGCATACTCATCGCGACTCCTTCTGGAAGGTAAATCCAAGTACTATGCCTCGGCATGCGCATCGCATCTCTGATGTCGGCGGAGTGGAACGTCATCTCATCTAGATCTGGTACGAACCTCTTACTTCACTTTTCTCTAATGTCGTCTGCTTTGGACTCGTCTTGTCGCGGCTGCATGGACTGAGCTCCAACGACTATCCTCGTATCTGGAGTCTCCCAAGAATGCATCTCACCACCTAGCATCCGAATTAAGTCGAGCCATCCGATCGAGTCGTCAAAACCTTATAATCCCCCAAGAGCTCAACCTCTTGGGCACAGTTTAATAGTATCGAGTACATACCACAGCATCGGTGGTCCAGCCGTAGAAGGGCAAACCCAAGCCTTACTAATGGCGCCGTAGAACTGCCGCAAACCCGAAGGTTCAAAGGCTTTCACACGGTCATTAAGTCGAGTTAGGGTTTCATTCTTCTAGAGGGACCATAGAATTGCCTGCATGTCTTTCCGACTACTTTAAACTTGGATAAATAGGTTTCTGACATTCGATCGTCTCTGTCGACTCCCAACATCTTCGCGTGAAGTCGTCTCTAGCTGGAATCAACCTATCTGATGACCTCGCATCGGGGTAAGCAAACGAACCACCTTTCCTAGTCATTCATCATCGAGTGACTAGCGACCTTCTATCATCTATTCGTACAACTCGCCCCGCCATAGTTCCAACATATGGGGCGATATCTCGTCGCTCGCAGCAACAACTGGCTCGCTCGTCTGCACGCTGAACAGTGCCTCAATCATCAGGAGTAAGAAACACACCAACGGTCATCAAAATCTGGCTGGCCTCTGTCAGTGGCTCAATCCTCTAGTGTCGATCAGCACATCCGAGTAACCTCATAAAGGCGATCCGCCAAACGCTCGTGGCGCGGAAACACAGTAAAAAGACACATCTCTGCAATCGTGTGTCGCCGGAATTTCGCCCTGGTCAGTCCTCGTTCGTGATGAGCTTGTGCTGACCGTAACTCTAGCCGTAGCTCTCCCTGCCGTAACCGTAGCAGCAAAACCAAACTAATACCGATGAGGCTAGATCGGAATGAATATAATACTGAACAAGGAAATGTACATCCTAAGGCTTCATAAGTGGAGTGGCGTGTCGTAAATATGCCGCGGAACATACCAACGGTACGTCACTCTACTTTAGTCACATATTCCATCAACCAAGGGTCATCCTACGCTCCGAAGGTTAAAACCTAACGCTCTGATACCAACTTTGTCACGACCCGAAAGTACGGAACATGACCGGCACTTAAACTACGAACGTCTCGAGGCGTACGTAATCTAAGTAAACCGAAAACCCAGAAATCCAAACCAAGAAAAGTAGTAGAGTGCAGGCAAAACCAAATTAAAGCAAGTAGTTTCAATAGCATAAGCCGAATTATGCGGTTTTTAAAAGCATCAAAAATTTACTGAAAATTTCGGCAGAGTCTCCTTTGTAAATATTGGCCCCCAAACGGGATACAACATGAATAGTATACGAAATCAAGAAAAAGGCATCCCCAAGCGGGAGCTAGCTCTTCGTCAATCGACGGTCACAACCACACAAGCAATATAATATACAACGCCAACGGCGAGGATCAAAAACTCAAAAGGGAACTCAAAACCACCAGAAATATAACGAGCGACTCTAAGGTCGAAAGAATAAACAACACTGGTCTCTATCTCAATAGATACATGTTTTGTTGATGGAACTTCTAGATACAACAGAATAATGATATACAAGATATATAATGGGGGTATGATACAAGTAAACCCACCTACCAGCAAATCACCCGAATGAAACTGAGCCCGCAAGCCGTAATGAAACCTGTACGGCAAATCTGCAAGAAACTGGGGCACAACGGGGGTGAGTTGCCAACTCGTTAATAGAAAAACATCTACGCACAGAAATCGCATAAATAACGCAACCTAGGTCAATGATCATAATATATCCTCAAATATAAGTATAACAGGCAGCCTATAACAATGACTAGGGTAATATCTAACCCGAGTATAATTTCATGTGCCCGTGTCAGTGCCTCAGGTAGCAATATATCATATGAATGAGGTATGAATGCATGAAACAGAATACATGTAAATGAAGAAACTGTTTTCATAAATTAGTGAGATTTCCTTCGTATTTTTAAACTGAGGTATCATAATGAAATCAGTATCAACAGTGTCTAGCATCGACACAAAACATAAATCTCACTGTCTCGAAATATCAATGTCTCAATCTCAATATCTAGGGCGCCGTCAGTCCGGACCGGCGCCTACCATCCATCTCAAGACCACGACGGTATCCTCCGGATATCCGACGCGTCGGGTAATATCACCGGTAGGTAGTGCTCCCCTGCCGGGCTCAACGTCAACACCACATTCATCTTGCCCCGGGGTACATACCGGGCCCACCATGTACCCGTGACGGTTCCTCCACTCCTCGACACGGATCTCCAAAACTACAGCAAACTCATGGTGGACGACACTTTACATCACTAGAAAACCGCAACATTTTATATTTTAAAAGATCATAAGTTGTAAATTTTGCGGCTTTCCCCGAAATCCAGAAATATCATAAATCTCAAGAAATCATCACAAGTGCATATGTCAATGATAATGAACTAGGCATGAACAACTGAATAACAGTATGCATGAAGTGGTAGGTAATAACTACAATGTCTAATATGGCATATAAGGGAAGTACACTAATATCATGACAAAACTACCAGCTAACAGTCTAAGTCAAGCAATTATATTCTCTAAAGTGTACGTGACATGGCAATTACCGATGAAGATGTGTGTGAGCCGGCAAGTAGGTGTACGTGGTACATACGCATCATCGGTAATGGTGTTGGTGTCCTAACAGCATGATATCAATAATGGAATATGCAGCAAAATAAATATGCGAGGCAGAGCGAACAGCAATAATGTGCGGGAGCTGAATACTAGACACAACGATAACTAATCTGCAATAATCTAATATAAGTCCTACGAATGGTGCCTTTTGAAATAACACGAATCATGGGGTTTTGAAAATAGGGGCTACGGTGTTTTTATGAAAAGATACGTCGTTTTTGAAATATCCGTAGATTCCCTTGAGCTGTCTTTAAAAATGCCCACGATTCGTTAGTTTTTGAAATAGGTAAGATGTCTAATCTAATCTAACAACTACACTAAACTATACGGCTGAACTAACAAGCTGAACTACAGGTAAGGAAACCGCCTATCATCTGAGTCGATACATATACATACCTGTATATGTATAGTCAGTGATCCCGCCTCAATAATATCATATCCGATACCATATCTATAATCAGGAATCCCGAGTCAAGAGTGCGGATCAATCATCAATATAGCTCGTACGTAAATCCGTCGTACGGCATCCCAATCTGGGTACGGGTCAATATCACATTCATCATACTATTCACCTGGTATCCTCTTTATCAAATATCATGATCGGGGTACTGATCTACGTCTAGTACCATACTGATACCGCCTACGTAAGCATGGACGTGTGTGAAACACTACGTCAAGGACCCGCTACAACGTCATGTCGTATCTAAGATACGAACCCTGCTATATCACCGATCTCACGGCCTCAAATCGAATCTCATCGACTCAGTTCAATCCCAAGTATCATCCTCAATCCGTATGTGAACACATAGTCCCATACCCATGTGAACACATAACTATAATGAATCCCATGAGCACATATCAATAGGAATGTATGCAAGTATGTATGTGTGTATGTGTAGTGCAACACTACCCTAGGGTTCGCAATGCTAAAATAATCCAACACACTAATATCCATCCTAAGCACCGTTATTAATCCCAAAAACATATAATAATTGTTGGTGTGTATACGCATCCGTATACACCACCACGGACTGCGGGGGTGCTATACGCCATCCACCCGACTTCTCCCCGTAGATATAAATCTACTCACCTGGTCCTCGCTAGCCGGTGCCGACGTCGCCACGCGCTTGCTTGTCGTCTCGAAATCCACATGGGGGTACCTACATATCATAACGTACCATATCGCATTAAAACTAAATTCGAAATCGAAACGGCATACGAAAATCAAATCGGCACGCGTATCACGCATAGGTCCAAACCTATCGCCCACGCATGCAGGAATAGTCAAACCAACCCTCGATGTCGATGTACGAACGTCAAACCATCGAGAAAATCCAATCACACTCATTTGCACATTCACGAACACTAATTTTAATATAAACAAGGTTAAAACTCACAAAAACGCCAATTTCACTTAAAAAGTCATTTTTCCGAAAATCTAGCAAGCACAATTCGCCGTTTTTGTACAAAACACGATGTTTAAATGAATGTAGCGGCCAATATATTTATTAAATATCTTAAATAAGTCGTATAAACAATTTCCGGAATTTAATCTCATTAAATTCCAAAAATCCTAATATTCTAGTTTACAAAAATACCCTTTTTAACAATTTCAAAGCAAAATGCACAAACTACAATCTAGCTTAGAATTGCATGATCCAAAGCATTAAACCACACTTAATAAAGTTAATGAAGCCAAGAAAACCTAATCATATTTTTAATCCCAAGAATTTAACAAATTTCAAAAACCTAGTAAGCAAATTAGCAAAATAACAAAAATTTTAAGCTAGCCATTAGTACTAGCTACTAAACTTGTATTAACATGACAACAAAGCCTAATTATAACACACAACCATACACCAATTTTATAAACCCTAACTTGCATTCAATTTCACAACTTGAATTCCAAAACTTGCAATTAAACTCACATATCCAAATAACACTTAATTAAATTAGCTTAAAAAATTAGTAACAATTTAAGCAACAAAAAGTTTTAGAATTATACCCAAAAATATATGAAGGTCCACAAGACTCCATGGCCTCCCAAAATGCTCTCTTTTCACAAGGATCCATGCTAAACGGGCTAAGCTAAAATGGGTAGGACTTTGATTTTGATTTTGTGGGATTTTTGGTGGATTTTTGATGCAATTTTTCATGAAGTTTTGAAGGGAAAAGAGAGGGGAAAATGGAGGGGGGCTGCTGTGGGGAGAAGGAATTTTCGGCCAGAAAAGTGGGTGGGGGAGAGAGAGGGAGGTGAGGAAAATGGGGGGGGGACAAGGTCAAGGTCAAACAAAGTCAAAAGTCTAACTACTTCACTCATTTTCTTTTCTTTTCTTTCATTTCTTTTTCCTTGAAAATCAAGTGGGGAAAAATATGGTGGGTGCTGAATTCAGCCATGGGGAGGAGTAAGTGGGGGTGTGTGGGTGTGGGCACGAGTGTGGGGTGATGAAAATGATAAATACAATACCCCAAACATCCATTTACGCTAAAAAAAAGCCTTTTTTCTTCAATAATTTCTAAACCGTTTTGGCAAATGATTTCGTTCCAAAAACCACATGATAAATTTTTATTTAATGTTTTATGATGCACAAAATTTGTTTCAACTCATTCCAATTTGTAATTTTCCCTAATTAAATGTATTAGTGACGGCTTAAAATAATAATAAAATAATATTTTTTTCAGAAAATTTTAAATTTCACCAGCGGCTCAATAAACACCAAATAATAGCAATTACATAGCTAGAATATGTATATTTAATTTTTATAATAAGATATTTGTATTTTGACTTTTTACAGAAAACCCCCCCATTTTACCGATTTTCCGAAATTTCACCGAAACGATTTTCAAAACGCTACAATCTTCCCCCCTTAAAGAAATTCGGTCCCCGAATTTAAATTCAAACTCCCCCAATTACTAAAACATCTAAGAAAAACCATCAAGTCGTCGGGCTCCGAAATCATAAATACATAAAACAAATCGTAGCACAGCGCATGCGCTTGAAAAATGAGCATATAACTCAAATCAAAACTCCGTCAAGCATCCCGCAATCATCGGAGTCATGGAGAAGACATCAATGCCAAATCCGAATCAAAACCGATATGACATAACTCGAAACTATACATGTAAATATCGAATCTATATCTGTAAGTGTCTGAAGGAAATGCATGCCAATCTCTTTAAGTCGCTGTGCAACGCGTATAACACTGCACAGTGGCGGACGTCTATCATAAGAAAATAACTATATATATATAAACCTTTGTTTGAAATGTACGTTCCGCCGTTTTGGAAACAATTTAGAAGGGTCTCCTTATTTTAAACATTTCGTGTCATATCAGACACGTAGGTAAATACTGAGGCTATAGCTCGCTTTTTGGAAATCCCTTCAATAACTATCAATGCATGCAAAATGTATTCAGGTACTGTCCTCTGACTAGTCCTGCTCAGTACGAAAACACATAGCAATATCATAAAAACGTACTGCTCTATAAGAAATCAATCCCAAAATATGCACATGAATACTACGTGCGTCTGGTGCGCACGGAAATCAAAATCCATGAATGTTCCATACATGCGCACAGAAACAACATCTAAGTGCATCAGGTGTGCACGAAACATCTGTCGTAGGCAACATGTGTGCCTGACAGCAAAATCAGGTGCATCTGACATGCACGAAAAAAAAATCTCGATTTAGTGCCTCTGGTGTGCACCAAAATCACCCTTCAAAACATGCGCCCAACATGCGCGAAAATCCAAATCAGGTGCATCTATCGTGCATGAAATCATGAAATCCAATATCAAGCGCCGAACGTGCGCAAAAGCAATCAGGTGCACAAGGTGCACAAAACAAATATCGAGTATCACAATCAAAATCGAAGTCCAGTGCATCTAAGTGCACAAAAGGCGTATCACTGCACTGCAAGCATATATAAACTATACCGAGTGCAGGAACGAAATCGTGTGCATGCATACGCACAAAACCAACTCAACTGTTTAAAACCGTAAAATCACAAACATGTGAAACTAAAGAACGAAAACGATGTTGGGGTAAAAATTTACACCACGGTTGACCGAGTCAAAGTCAAGGTCAACCCCAAGCCAGGTGGGCCTAAGCCCGGGTCAAGTGGGCCCACGCCCAGGTCGAGTCCGAAACGTGAAGCGGCCGACCCTCCCCATGCTAAAATATAAATCATGTCATAAATAATTTTTATGTAATTTTTTATGCATGAATGTAAACAAAATGGGCATAAAGCCAATATTTTGTAAGCCCATGGCTTATGTGCAAAAATGAAATGGCACATGAGCCATGGGATGGCAAAATGCCATTTTGTGAAGCCCAAGGGGCTATGTGTAAAATGTATGGCCTATAAAGGCAAAGATAAAGAAAATATCTAATGACTTTTTCTCTCTCCAAAAAAGTTTCAGATCTGAGATCTTTCTTTTTTCTTCAAGGTTCCAAAACCTTCTTCTTTCTCTTGAATTAAATCAAGAGTTTTACTCCTCTTTTTATAAAACAAATTAGTTTTTCACCACAAAACCCACAAAGGGGAACTTGGATCTGTCATCAGATCTTAAAAAGGGAGAGATTTTGAGATCTCACATCTCTTGATCTTCAAGATCCAGCTTAACAGAGGAGGAAGAAGAAGAACATCTTTCATTAAACCCCCAAAGAAAAGAATACATTCAGGAGTCCAACTCCTCTCTGATTTCTCTTTTGAGAAATCTTTTTTAGGCTAAAAGCCTTTTATCCTCGCCAGCGCGCAGCACAAGTGCGCAATGCGCCCGCGTGCCGACACGTGGCGCGCGCGCTTGCGCAAGTACGCAAAGTGCCCGCGTGCCGACACGTGGCGCGCGCGCTTGCGCACCTGCGCACTTGCGCAAGTGCGCAAAGCGCCCGCGTGCCGACACGTGGAGCGCGCGCTTGCGCACCTGCGCGCTTGCGCAACGGCGCGCTTGCGCAAGTGCGCAAAGCGCCCGCGTGCCGACACGTGGCGCGCGCGCGCTTGCGCACCTGCGCGCAGCGCTCTTGCGCAAAGCGCCCGCGTGCCGACACGTGGCGCGCGCGCGCTTGCGCACCTGCGCGCAGCGCTCTTGCGCAAAGCGCCCGCGTGCCGACACGTGGCGCGCGCGCGCTTGCGCACCTACGCGCAGCGCTCTTGCGCAAAGCGCCCGCGTGCCGACACGTGGCGCGCTTGCGCCTGAGCGCACAGCACCTAAGCGCACAGCACCTAAGCACACAGCGCTCAAGGCGCTGGCCCCACGCATCCCTTGGATGCCTTTTCCCTCTCTTTTTATGTACATACATATACATATATATACGTATACAAACTCACACATATACATACTCCGCAACATTCTCCCCCTCCAAAAAAAAATTTTCAGGCCGGGGCGCTGCCCCGAACCCCGCAAGGGGGCTGCTAGCCCCCTTGACCCCCAGCCCGCTATCCGGGTAGCGGGACCCCCGTAAAAACTCTGCATGGCTCCCGATATATCCAAACCCCCCTTTCAAAACACAACACACGTACACTGCACATTGAGTTCGCATGACCAGTTTAACCCGTTAATCGGAGGTTCCCTCGTCCCAAAAGCGAGGGGTAATTAACGGCAGCTTAGTCCGCGGCTGCCGGAGATTCGGATCCCCACAATCAATAAACCCCGGCCTACCCTAGGCAGGGAGAATCTATAGTACGCCTGACAAGCGCGCGCGTATTCCCATCTCACTGGGGTGACGAAAAACACCTTACAGGATCTGGCACGCCCGGTGGGACCAATCTCTCCTCCCATATTTCGGGTTGAGCGTTCATGCGAACTCAATCAATATACATACCTATATTTATACTAAAAATAATGCTTTTTTCATGCAGGATTTTCAAGCGATCACCTTTCAACAATGTCTCCGAAGATGAACTCAGCTCCCGTCTCCTACACAATGAAGATAGACTCCAGGACGGTCCTCCCGGCCAGTCTCGGGCGACAATGGGAGGAGCCGCTGCTACCATTCGGCTCTATTCTGTTCATGCCAGTTGGCGCCATCCCAGCTCCTCAAGCCCCGGTGGCAGACAAACCGGTCTCGAAAGGCAGGAGACCAAATGTGGTGATCTCAAGGGTGCCCCAACCAAACGCAAGTCGGTGTCTGAACGATTTTCCTTGGCCCCAGCTGGGGGCAAGGCCATCAACACCAATAAAGCTACAACGCGTCCTGAGCAAGCTCCAGCGGTGTCCTTGACCACTGCTCGATCGGGTGTCTTCTCTAAGCTCCCCTCTGATCAACTCACAATGGCTTCCCGGGTAGCAGATGCCGGCCAAGCCTTCAAAATCGAGAAGCTGAGGGAGAAAAGGCTCAGATATAGAGCCAACAAAAGGGCTAGGGCTACTGCCAGGCTAAACCTCATGAGGTTCGAAGAACAGGGTTACCCCGCCAAAGATGAGGAGATGGCTGAATGTGTTATCCACACTGTCTACGTGGTGGGCACGCGCAGCAAGAGCAAGGACGGGGCTACCACATCTCAAATCCAATCTGGCTTTAATGTGGTTGCCACTTCCCAAGAACAGCCGCCTCCGCTGGATGATGAAAACCCTCTCGATGAGGTTGATAGGCAGAGAGAGCCCTCAATTCATGAGGAGTCAGGCTCGGAAAGCGAAGATGAGCCAACTTTCCGTCCTAAGACCACAGAGCAGCAACTTCTCCAAGAGCTCCGAAAACAGCTCAGAAGCAAAGATAAGGAGATGGCCAAGCTCTACTCAAAGATCGACGACTTGACAAATGTCGTCTTACGGCTTACGGCCCAACTTGCCTCTCAGCCGCCCAATCAAGCACAGGGCTCAGTTCATGCACCGGGAAACGGTGTCCCAAAGCAACCGACGCCTATTCCCTCAAATCCAAAAGTGGGCGGACCCCATGAAAGTCAATCGCATCCTATCTCAGGAAATGTCTTGGCTACCGATGACATTAGCCCGCTAACTCAAGATCAAATCATGGATTTGGTTGCCAGCAAAGTCAAAACATTGGTGGCCGAAGCCGAAGCGCAAAAAGATATCAGCAGTAGCGGGAGACCATATCCTGCTCAGTATGATCTGGTGGAATTTCCTAGCGGCTATGTCATCACTAAATTCGGAAGATTCGATGGGACGGGAAATGCGAATCAACACATCGCCCACTTCAAAGCCTCTTGCGGGAATACTGGGGGCAATGATGCGCTTCTCCTCCGCCAGTTCGTTAATAGCCTGACCGATGTTGCTTTCGACTGGTACGCGAGCATACCAGATGGCTCCGTTACTACTTTCGTCCAAATGGAATCTTTGTTTCGACAAAGGTTCATGAGCGTCAGCGATAAGATCACCATTGCCGAGCTCGTAAGGACCAAGCCCAAGAACAACGAAAGCAACACGGATTTTATAACCCGATGGCGCAATCTCTCCGTCAAATGTGAACCACCGATAGAGCAGGACCAATCTGTCAGTCTCCTCGTCGGAAATCTCAACAATTGGATGGCCCCGTTTCTATGCACCTGTCACGATCCGAAAGTATGGAACATGACCGGCACTTAAACTACGAACATCTCGAGGCGTACGTAATCTAAGTAAACCGAAAACCCAGAAATCCAAACCAAAAAAAGTAGTAGAGTGCAGGAAAAACCAACTTAAAGCAAGTAGTTTCAATAGCATAAGCCGAATTATGCGGTTTTTAAAAACATCAAAAATTTACTGAAAATTTCGGCAGAGTCTCCTTTGTAAATACTGGCCCCCAAACGGGATACAACATGAATAGTATACGAAATCAAGAAAAAGGCATCTCCAAGCGGGAGCTAGCTCTTCGTCAATCGACGGTCACAACCACACAAGCAATATAATATACAATGCCAACGGCGAGGATCAAAACTCAAAAGGAAACTCAAAACCACCAAATATATAACGAGCGACTCTAAGGTCGAAAGAATAAACAACACTGGTCTCTATCTCAATAAATACATGTTTGGTTGATGGAATTTACTAGATACAACTGAATAATATTATACAAGGTAATATGATGGGTACGATACAAGAAAAACCCACCTACTAGCAAGTCACCCGAATGAAACTGAGCCCGCAAAGCCGTAATGAAACCTGTACTGCAAAACCTGCAAGAAACTGGGGCACAACGGGGGTGAGTTGCCAACTCGTGAATAGAAAAACATCTACGCACAGAAATCGCATAAATAACGCAATCCTAGGTCAATGATGTCCTCAAATATAGGAATAACACGTAGCCTATAACAAGGCTAGGGTAAATATCTAACCCGAGTGTAATCTCATGTGCCCGTATCAGTGCCTCAGGTAGCAATATATCATATGAATGAGGTATGAATGCATGAAAACAGAATACATGTAAATGAAGAACTGTTTTCATAAATTAGTGAGATTTCCTTTGTATTTTTAAACTGAGGTATCATAAATGAAATCAGTATCAACAGTGTCTAGCATCGACACAAAACATAAATCTCAATGTCTCGAAATATCAATGTCTCAATCTCAATATCTAGGGCGCCGTCAGTCCAGACCGGCCCCTACCATCCATCTCAAGACCACGACGGTATCCTCCGGATATCCGACGTGTCGGGTAATATCACCGATAGGTAGTGCTCCCCAGCCAGGCTCAACGTCAACACCACATTCCTCTTGCCCCGGGGTACCATACCGGGCCCACCATGTACCCGAAACGGTTCCTCCACTCCTCGAATCGGGTCTCGAAATCCATCAGCAAACTCATGGTGGACGACTCATACATCATGGGAAAACCGCACTTTTTATTTTAAAAGGGAGAAAAGGTTTATTTATGTTTTTGCGGTTTTCCTCCAAATCCAAGAAATCTCATGAAATCCGAATCCAAGTCATCAATAGCATGTAACAGTGAATATAGGCATGAGAATCCATGAATGCGACACAACAGTGAATAATAACATGCATGAAGTAGTAGGCAATAACTACAATGTCTAACTAGCATATAAGGCAAGTACACTAATATCATGTCTAAACTATTAGCTAACAACCTATGTCAAATGAAATAGTATTTTCTAAAGTGTTCGTGACATGTCAATTACCGATGAAGATGTGTGTGAGCCGGCAAGTAAGTGTACGTGGTATATACGCGTCATCGGTAATGGTGCTGGTGTCCTAACAGCATGATATTAATAATGCAATAAGAAATTATAATATAAGTATGCGATGCGGAGCGAACAGTAAAAATGAGCGGGAGCTGAATACTAGACGCAACTATAACTAATCTGCACTAATCTAATATAAGTCCTACAAATGGTGCCTTTTGAAATAACACGAATCATGGGGTTTTGAAAATAGGGGCTACGGTGTTTTTAAGAAAAGATACGTTTTTTGAAATATCCGTAGAATCCCTTGACCTGTCTTTTAAAATACGCATGATTCGTAAGCTTTGAAATAGGTAAGAATCGAATCTAATCTAACAACTAAACTAAGCTAAAGGGCTAAGCTAACAAGCTGGACTATAGGTAAGGAAACCGCCTAACATCTGAGTCGATACATATACATACCTGTATATATATTAGTCGGTGATCCCGCCTCAATAATATCATATCCGATACCATATCTATAATCAGACATCCCAAGTCAAGAGTGCGGATCAATCATCAAGATATAGCTCGTACGTAAATCCGTCGTACGACATCCTCCAATTCTGGGTACGGGTCAAAATCACATTCATCATACTATTCACCCGGTATCCTCTTTATCAATATTATGATCTGGTACTGATCTACGTCTAGTACAATACTGATATCGCCTAAGTATGCATGCACGTGTGTAAAAACTACGTCAAGGACCCGCTACAACGTCATGTCGTATCTCAAATACGAACCCCGCTATATCACCGATCTCACGGCCTCAAATCAAATCTCATCGACTCATCATAAATCCCAAGTACTATCCTCAAATCCGTATGTGAACACACAGTCCCATACCCATGTGAACACATAACTATATATTCCCGAATAAGCACAAAAGAAAGAAGAAAGTATGCAAGTATGGGTGGGTGTGTGCAAGTGTGGTGCGACCGCTACTCTAGGGTTTCGCGACACTCAATCATCCAAGAACACCAAATATCCATATTTATCATCAATAACTCAAACAATATATAACCAATATATATATATATATATATATATATATATATGTGTGTGTATACGTGTCCGTATACATCACCATGAACTGCGGGGGTGCTATACGCCATCCACCCGACTTCTCCCCGTAGATATAAATCTACTCACCTGGTCCTCGCTCGCCGGTGCCGACGTCGCCACGCGCTTGCTGGTCGTCTTGAAGTCTACATGGGGTACCTACATATCATAACGCACCGTATCGCATTAAAACTAAATTCGAAATCGAAACGGCATACGAAAATCAAATCGGCACGCGTATCACGCATAGGTCCAAACCTATCACCTACGCATGCAAGAATAGTCAAACCAACCCTCGATGTCGATGTACAAACGTCAAACCATCGAGAAAAATCCAATCACACTCATTTGCACATTCCCGCACACTAATTTTAATATAAACTAGGTTAAAACTCACAAAAACCCCAAATTCACTTTAAAAGCCGTTTTTCCGAAAAACTAGCAAGCAAAATTACCCGTTTTAGTGCAAAACTCGATGTTTAAACAATTCTAGCGGCCATAATACTTATTAAATAACTTAAATAAGTCATAAAAACCATTTCCATAATTTAATCACATAAATTTGCATAATTTCCAAAATCCTAGATTGCAAAAATATCAATTTTAACACTTTTTATTGTAAAATTCACAATTTTACAATTAAACTTGGTTTTGCATGTATTAAATGGTTAAACCACTCATGGAAACCTTAATGATGTGCTAAAAATCCTAACTAGATTTTAATCCCACGTTTTTATTTAATTTCTAAAACCTAGTTAGCAATTTAGCATAATTATCACCATTTTTAAACTAACAAATTAGCAACTAGTAACCAAATTAGATTTTGCATTCAATTACATGTTAATCCCCTCATTACAATCATAAGCTAATGATAAAGAACCTAATTTAATTCAAACCCTAGCTTCAATTCAAAATTCCCAATTGAATTTCCAAACATTCAATTAAACCCACAATTTAACACCTAATTAGCTTCATTAAGGAATTTAAATCAAAAAAATGAATAATGGGTCAAAAGTTATACCTCACAAACCATGATCAAACTTGAATTCTAGACCTCCATTTTGAAATCCTTGCACCAAGATCCATGCTAAAGGAGATGAGGGAAAATGGGTAGGAGGTGGATTTTGATTTGGATTTTTGCTTGATTTTTTGTGGATTTTTCAAGCATTTTTGAAGAACTTTTTTAAAGAGAAGGAGATGAAGAATGAAGGGCTGTTGGGGTTCAAATTTTGGCCAGAAAATGAGTGGGGGAGGAGAGAGAGGGAGGTGGAGAAAAATGGGGAGAAAGTCAAAGTCAATTCAAGGTCAAAAGTCTAACTAATTTATCCATTTTCTTTTCTTTTCTTTCATTTCTTTTCCTTTGAAATTCAAGTGGGGAAAAAAATGGGGGCTGCTGAATTTAGCTAAGGGGAGAAGTAAGTGGGGGTGTGTGGGTGTGGGCACGGGTGTGGGGTGATGAAAAATGATAAATACAATACCCTAAACATCCATTTACGCTAAAAAAAAGCCTTTTTTCTTCAATAATTTCTAAACCGTTTTGGCAAATGATTTCGTTCCAAAAACCACATGATAAATTTTTATTTAAAGTTTTATGATGCACAAAATTTGTTTCAACTCATTCCAATTTGTAATTTTCCCTAATTAAATGTATTAGTGACGGCTTAAAATAATAATAAAATAATATTTTTTTCAGAAAATTTGAAATTTCACCAGCAGCTCAATAAACACCAAATAATAGCAATTACATAGCTAGAATATATATATTTAATTTTTATAATAAGATATTTGTATTTTGACTTTTTACAGAAAACCCCTTTATTTTACAGATTTTTCGAAATTTCACCGAAACGATTTTCAAAACGCTACAATCTTCCCCCCTTAAAGAAATTCGGTCCCCGAATTTAAATTCAAACTTCCCCAAATACTAAAACATCTAAGAAAAACCATCAAGTCGTCGGGGCTCCGAAACTGTAAATACATAAAACAAATCGTAGCGCAGTGCATGCGCTTGAAAAAAAAATGAGTATATAACTCAAATCAATACTCCGTCAAGCATCCCGCAATCATCGGAGTCATGGAGAAGACATCAATGCCAAATCCAAATCAAACCAATATGATATAACTCGAAACTATACATGTAAACATCGAATCTATATCTGTAAGTATCTGAAGGAAATGCATGCCAAATCTCTTAAGTCGCTGTGCAACGCGTATAACACTGCACAGTGGCGGACGTCTATCATAAGAAAATAGCTATATACATATATACCTTTGTTTGAAATGTACGTTCCGCCGTTTTGGAAACAATTTAGAAGGGTCTCCTTGTTTTAAACATTTCGTGTCATATCAGTCACGTAGGTAAATACTGAGGCTATAGCTCGCTTTTTGGAAATCCCTTCAATAACTATCAATGCATGCAAAATATATTCAGGTACTGTCCTCTGACTAGTCCTGCTCAGTACGAAAACATATAGCAATATCATAAAAACGTACTGCTCTATAAGAAATCAATCCCAAAATATGCACATGAATACTACGTGCGTCTGGTGCGTACGGAAATCAAAATCCATGAATGTGCCATACATGCGCACAGAAACAATATCTAAGTGCATCGGGTGTGCACGAAACATCTGTCGTAGGCAACATGTGTGCCTGACAGCAAAATCAAGTGCATCTGACATGCACGAAAAAAATCTCGATTTAGTGCCTCGGGTGTGCACCAAAATCACCTTTCAAAACATGCGCCCAACATGCGCGAAAATCCAAATCAGGTGCATCCATCGTGCACGAAATCATGAAATCCAATATCAAGCGCCGAACGTGCGCAATATCAATCAGGTGCACAAGGTGCACAAAACAAATATCGAGTATCACAATCGAAATCGAAGTCCAGTGCATCTAAGTACACAAAAGGCGTATCACTGCACTGCAAGTATATATAAACTATACCGAGTGTAGGAACGAAATCGTGTGCATGCATACACACAAAACCAACTCAACTGTTTAAAACCGTAAAATCACAAACATGTGAAACTAAAGCACGAAAACGATATCAAGTGCAACACTGTGCAAAGATCGTAAATCCTCAATCATCAAAATCAAATCATACGAATAAATCACCCAAAACATCGTAATCAATAATGGCGGAATAGTACTGCTCAAGCGCATCCTCTAAGAATCTCGGCCAACTGTCACGGTCACTAGTGGGACGTCTCGTCGATGATCATGAATTCTGGCCTGCTGGTGTGCGTAACAATGACCACTCCTGGGTCAAGGTCTTCACTGTGAATTACCAATCTTTCGGTCCATCGGCTCATCGGCCTGTCAGGTGTGCTAACGGGGACGATTCCGTTCTGGCACTTCTCTGGTCATCTCTTGGTCAATCATCGCGACCACTCGTAAGACAGCGTATTACTGGCGTCGGCCTCTGGCTCTCTGAATATACGTGACACATCTGATTCTGGGTGCAAGTATCATTGCAGCAGTGTCCTGGAAGGAATCCTGCTCATGGTCTCTTCCATGTCTCGCCTCTGCCAACTGTCCGGAAGTCATTGTCCTTTCCTATATCTGCATCTTGCTCCAGAACGGCTGCATACCCATCGCGACTCCTTCTGGAAGGTATATCCAGTACTCTTCCTAGGCATGCGTATCGCATCTCTGATGTCGGCGGAGTGGAACGTCGTCTTATCCAGATCTTGTACGGACCTCTTTACTCCACTTTCTCTAATGTCGACTGCTTCGGAATCGTCTCAGTATGACAGATGCTTCGTGCACACCCGTTGTACCTAGATGTTGTTTTGTGCACATGTTTAGCGCATATATGGATTTTGATTTCCGTGCGCGTCAGACGCACAGGGTGGTGTTATGTGCATTTTTGGAATTTATTCCTTTTGGAGCAGTACATTTTTATGATGTGGGATATTTGCTTTCATACTGAGCAGGACTAGTCAGTGGACAGTGCCTGGATATATTTTGCATGCATCGATAGTTATCGAAGGGATTTCCGAAAAGCGAGCTATAGTCTCAGTATATACCTACGTGTCCGATATGACACAAAACGTTTTAAAAACAAGGAAACCCTTCTGATTATTTTCAAAATGGTGGAACGTGCTTATTAAACAAAGGATATATATACACATATATAGTTATTTTCTTATGAGAAACGTCCGCCACTGTGCAGTGTTACGCGCATTGCACAGCGACTTAAAAAGATTTGGCATACAGTTGCATCAGCTAATTACATGTATAGATTGGGTGTCTACATGTATAGTCTTGGTCCATATCATATTGATTTTGTATTGGATTTGACATTGTGTCGTTACCATGACTCCGATGATTGCGGATGCTTGATGGAGTGTTGCTTTTGAGTTATCTGCTCAGTACTCATGCGCATGCATTGCGCTATGATGTTTTATGTATAGATGATTTCGGAGCCCCGATGACTTGGAATTTGTATTGAAATATTTTAGTATTTGGGGGTTTAAATTTAAATTCGGGGACCGAATTTCTTTAAGGGGGGTAGATTGTAACGTCTTCAAAATAATAAAATATGATTTTTGGGAAATTTTATAATTTAATATTATTTTAATGAATATTTTAATATTCTGGTATAATTAAATACAGATAAATGGGGAAAAATTATGGAAAATTCTAAAATAAGGTATTTTAAGGAATTGCCTCGTTTTCTGTGCATGCCCCCATTTCCTCTAGTTTTGACCCTGAGTATGTCTAGTTTTGACAGATTCCATCTAGGGTGAAATCTGGGTTGATTTTCCTATGTTGGTGTATAATTTGGGACTTGTTTTAGCATGGATTTTGGTATTTGGTGATTCATTCCTGTCGGGTGGCGTTTGGACGTCAACGACAAGTGGATTTTGATTGTGTTTACATGCGAGTCGATAGGTTTTTACCTATGCGGGTAGCGTGTGCTATTTTGGTTTCCGATATGATTTTCATGTGCTTTAGCATTGTGATATACTTGTAGGTACCCCGCGTGATGTTGAGGCAAAGGAGGTGAAGATAGCGACA
This sequence comes from Agapanthus africanus, assembly GCA_030015575.1. Classification (NCBI taxonomy): domain Eukaryota; kingdom Viridiplantae; phylum Streptophyta; class Magnoliopsida; order Asparagales; family Amaryllidaceae; genus Agapanthus; species Agapanthus africanus. The sequence goes on from CM057340.1 coordinate 222,599,633, forward strand.
TCGGCTTTGGCACACGAGAAGCAAGGTGAGTAGATTTATATCTACGGGGAGAAGTCGGGTGGATGGCGTATAGCACCCCCGCAGTCCGTGGTGATGTATACGAATACGTATACACACGAATATTTATATTGTGTTGTTTAGGGTTATTGATGGTAATAATGATATTTTGATGATAAGAATATATTGGTTTAGTATAGTGCGAACCCTAGAGTAGTGGTTGCACTCACACATACATTTACACACATACTTGCATTCATTCTTTCATTTATTAGAGTGCATATGATGGTGCGTATATCTACACATGGGTATGGGACTATGTGTTTATATACGGGATTGGAGGATGATACGTGGTTTGAGATGATACTTGATGTGAGGCCGTGAGATCGGCGATGTGACATAGTTTGCCTTTGAGGTGCGATATGATAGTTTTAGCGGGCCTTTGGACATGTGCTTTACCCGCATTCATATTTTATAGATGGTGTCGATTTGTACTAGACTTACAGTAGTACCCCAGATTGTGTGATCTGATGATAAGTGATACCTGATATATGATGAGATAGTGTGATATTGACCCCTACCCAGCTATTGGGATGCCGTACGACGATTTACCGTACGAGCCGATATTGATGATAGATCCGCACTCATGACTCGAGGATATCATACGATATGTTATTGAGGCGAGATCACCGACTATCATATCTATATTTATATATTGACTCAGATTAGGTGGTTTCATACCCCTCCTGTCTAGATTATTTAGTAGACATTAGACTAGACCGAGTCATACCTATTTCAAAACTAACGAATCGGGGATATTTTAAAGATAAGCAGAAGGGTTATACGGATATTTTCAAATGATGCATCTTTTCTTAAAACACCGTAGCCCTTACTTTACCAAAAGCCCTGATTCGTCTTATTTCAAAAGGCAAGGTTGCATGACATATCTATTGGGGCAGGTTCTGTACTTTTGCGTTGATCATTCGTTTCCGCATATTCCTGCTATTTGCATTGCATCGCTTGTATTGTTGTGACATTCAGTCATGCTGCTAGGACACCAGCACCATTATCGATGATGTATATGTTCCACGTACACTTGTTGCCGGCTCACACACTCATCATCGATAATTGCCATGTCACTACACTATAGTACTATTGCATTCATGATATGATTCTGGCATGGCATATTGTACACTTATACCTGTACACATATATAGATGATTCTAGCTTGATTGGGGATTTGGGAACCGCAAGATACTCTTTAAAAACAGATTCCTTTTAAAAGAGCGGTCTCCCTCGACATGTGCACATTATTATTCCATGTTGCATGACTTACTGATATGCTTGCATTACTGTTATATGCCGCATACATCATGCTTTGACTGTACGCATTGAGATATGTTGTTTCTATGATATTTCTGGATTTGGGAACCGAGGGTATTTCAAAAGAGAATATGTCATTTCTTTAAAAACCCGGTTACCCTTGATATGATATTTCAGTGCGTCCACCATGTGTTTTCTCGGTGCTGAGAGCGATATGTGTAACCCGAATCGAGGCGTGGATGAGCCGATTGCGGGTACATGGTGGACCCGGTATGGTTCCCCTCGGCAAGATGATCGATGAGCTTTGCCGATTGAGCCTGGAGGCGGGCGAGTACCTACCGGTGATTGGTTGGACCTGGCGGTTATCCGGAGGATACTGACCAGAGTCGATGGATAGATTTGGGCGTCCTGCCGGGACCGAGGGCCGATACCGCAGACAGAGCCCGCGGGCCGATCCGGACTGACGGAGCCCGATATATGAGGATTTATGTGCCGATGCTGGGCACAGTTTTCATGATGTTTTCGAGTGCCGATGCTGGGCACTCCGGTTCCATGATTTTGATGTGTCGCGAGGGACACGGGTGGTTATATCCTCATATTATTTCCCATGCACATGATTCATGATATTTACATGCATGGTGGTTATTGTCAGTGGGTGACGAGTGGACGGGATCCACGAGTGTGCAGATTTGATTACATTGGTTATACCTCATATTCATGATATGCTATTACCTGAGGCACTAGCACGAGCACTTGGCACTACACTCATGTATAGAGATTACATTGCCAGTTTAGCATGCTTCAGCTTTATTCATATTGAGGTTTATTTATTATCTGATCGTATTGACCTAGGATAGGTCATGCATTCGATCTCTGCTTGTAGATATTTTCTATTCACGAGTTGGCAACTCACCCCCGTTGTGCCCCAGTTCTTGCAGGTTTTTGCCGTACAGATTCCATAGCGGCATTTCTGGCACACTGCTTCCTATGGGTGACTTGCTTGGTTAGGTGGGTTCTTTGTATCAGAACCGCCATTGTTCATGTATTTTTATTGTATCTAGAATTGTCCATCAACCAAAACTTGTAGTTTGTTTCAGACTTAGAAATCAGTGTTGTATTGTTTCGACCTTAGAGTCGCGCTTGTAGTATTGCGGTTTTCTGGCTGTTTTTGAGTTTCTTTTCAGTTTTGATCCTCGCCCCTTGGCGTTGTATATTATTATTGCTTGCGTGGTTGTGACCGTCGATTGACGAAGAGCTAGCTCCCGCTTGGGGATGCCTTTTATCATGTCATATATATTATTCTTGTTGTACCCCGTTCGGGGCCAGTTTTTACAAAGGAAACTCTGCCGAAATTTTCAGGAAAAATTACACATTTTAAAAAAATTCATATTCGGCTTAGTTATTTAAAAATTTGATTTTCAAACATGTTTTCTTTACCTCTTAAAACTAATTTTCCCTATTTACTCCTTAAATGGTTTTAGATTTCTGGGCTTTTGGCTTACTTGGATCAGATGGAGTCCTATAGACTTCATATGGTTCGAGGGCCAGTCACGTGCTATTTCGGGTCGTGACATTCCCAATGCCGCTTATCATATGTCACAACCGGAGAAGAAAAGATTCCTGCAGGTGTTGCATGACTTGAAAGTCTCCACAGGTTTCTCTGGATCATTCAGCAAGAAAATAAAAATTGTGAACGGCAAGATCGATGGGCTGAAAAGTCATGATCACCATGTTATCGTGGAGCACCTTCTTCCATTAGCCCTCAGGACTTCTCTCCCCGACTCGGTTGGTCTAGTAATCAACGACCTATGTTGTTTTTTCAGGGAGTTGTGTGCTAAAACACTGGAGGTTGCGACGCTGGATAAACTAGAAAATTCTATTGCGTTGATACTTTGCAAGTTTGAGCGTATTTTCCCACCGTCATTCTTCGATATCATAATACACTTGACGGTTCATCTTGCAACTGAGGCGAAGTTAGCCGGACCGGTACAATATCGATGGATGTATCCCGTCGAGAGGTATGTGTAATTTTTCGTTTCGCGCAATTTATAAATTTATTGTTGTCCTGTATGCCCGTGTTTATTTATTCAACATATTCTCATTAGGTACCTTTACACTCTTAAGAAGTATATACGCAATAAAAATCGACCAGAGGGTTCTATCATGCAAGGTTATCTTCTTGATGAAGCAACCACATTTTGTTCCTGCTATCTGGACGAGAACATTGAGACAAGGCTTAACCGACCACGAAGAATTCAAGACGAGCCATATGGTAAAGCCGAGTATAAGAGGGTAGACACTATGTTTGTCAACAAGATATACCGGTTTATCTTGCTTAATTGCGCATGTCTTGAACAAATTAGAGAGTAAGTTCTTTTGGATTAATTGTTATATCTGTGTTTGTGTGTGTATGAAATGACATAATATTAATGTCACAATTATTTGTCGAAAACAGAACTCATTTTAACGATGTACGTGAGGGGCATCCTGATTGGAACGAAGAGCGTTTGGAAAAATACCATCAGGATAATTTTTGTGATTGGGTCACAGAGCATGTAAGTTATTCGAATTACATTTTATTGCTATCAGTTTTAATCTAAACTTGTATCGTTATGTATTTATCGTAAAATTTGTTTTGTTAGATCCACGATTCGAACTTGTCTGCATCATTTGAGAGTGATTCAAGATGTTTAGCTCAATTTCCTAGTATGGAGGTTGCATATTACAAAGGATTTGGTTTCCTTGGATACAAATTCGAAGTTAAGGACATAGAAACATCTAGAACCACTCAGAATAGTGGGATTGCGACGGTAGGATCGGACGGTGTGATTTACTATGGGTACTTAAATTGTATACTCGGCATCCACTATCCCGGACGATCAGAACCCTTTTATATATTCCACTGTACTTGGTACGATCCGCGAACCGATACAGACAGGTGGAGAAGCAGTCTTGGGACTTGGAAAGATGAATATGGATTGACCAGTGTGAACACACTTCGATTTTACGGTCAGGACGATCCGTTTATCTTTCCGAACCAAGCGTTCTAAGTATACTACTCACAGTGTTTGAAGCATCCGGGGTGGAGTGTTGTATGCCGATGGAAACCTAGAGATGTCTATGATGTCCCAGAATACGAGGACAGCGATGAGGACGAAGAAGAGAGAAGGCTTAAAGTGCTCCGACCGTCTGTTTCGAAGGACGGGTTGTCTTCGACCGATCATGAAGTTACGTGGGTTAGAAATGACATCGACGATGAAATCCAAGTAGATATGTATGATGCGCCCACGAAACGAAAAAGGTTATCAGTAATGTTATATTATTACTTCACATTTTACGCTCTAGATCATATATAGTCAATACTTTTAATGATTGTCTAATGCGTCCACGAACCGTTTATCTAGATTTGATGACGATGTCGGGAGCAGCGAGGGGCGCCAGGAGCTCCAGCCGCGGCAGAGGCAGAGGCAGAGGCAGAGCGGTTCTGCCGCCCGGAGAGCTCCGTAGGGAGCTTCAGAGGGCCGGTCTTGCACCCAGATCGGAGACCCCTTCGGATGCCTCCTTCCGAGTTGATTTGGCCAGACCTCCAGGTATACTGCACGCATATCCATTTTGAATGTAATATTACAGATATTCATGCATGTTTATGTCAAAATTACTTATATTGTCAATGTTTGATTGTCTAGTTGTTGGTGATGCGTCCACATCTGGGACAGAGGCCACCCCCGCTCCTCCAGGTATGTTTATATATCATATAGTGTATGTATATTGATTTAGAATGCTATATCATAAATCTACACATTCCTTTTGCTCTTACTTAGCAATTTTTATTATTGTCTAGCTGTAGGTGGTGACACCACCGCACCTGCGGGTATGTTTATATGTCCTATAGTGCATGCATATTGATTTAGAACGTTATATTATTGATCTACACATTCTTTTTGCAATTACTTATATAATCTATTTTTAATTGTCTAATTATAGGTGGTGCGTCCACACCTTCCACAGGGGCCACGCCTGCCGCTTCCATACCCTCCGCATCGTCTGCAGGTTAGTATGAATAAATTTAAAATATTTATTTATTTTACATATGCTCTATAGAATAAATATGAACTTCATGGAAATTTAGCGTCGATGTTTATTTTATAGTTGGAGGGGATGCGTCCTGTTAGTGTATATGCCCTAGAGGCCATTACTGTATCATACTAGTTTGTATATTACTTGATGGAAGCTTGGGATATTCACCTTGTATAAACAATCTTGCTCAATATAGTAGTATGCTACTTGGTTTGTTTCTACTTCAATGTGTACTTGTGTTTATTTCAGTATATCACTTATACGCATTAGTGGAGCCCTTAGGATCTTTGCTTGATTACCAGCGTTGTGATGGCAGTCACACTAGTGGGGGCTGGGTAATCTATAGGCACATCCTTATACAGGTCCCTAGTCGTAGGACTATCGAGACAGGGCATCGATACTCCGGAGTAGACTAGCGTATGCGCTTCTCATCCCAGTGTGGGAGATGGTCTGTCCCACAGCCATCAGTACGTCGTACTGGAGATAGTATACGGGTGCTCGTTGGGTTACGAGTACACTGGACAGGACTCGTCGGGAACTAACAGGTTGGTATTATACCTATCGTCAGTTATCAGTTCCCAGGTGACATGAGTACAGCTTAGTCCGCTGACTTGACACTGACACTTCGCCTCGAGTGTGTTCCCACTGCACTTTGATCACTACCCTACCACGGCTCAAAGGAGTCGTGCAAACAGGTGGTGGTTGGGTGCAGTCCCGAAGCACTTGGAGGCAGTGACGGTTAGACAGGATTCGTCTATCCCGGTATTGGGGGTTAACATCGCGCTGTGTCTAGGAGAGCCATTACACGAGTAGTCCCTGGCCAGGGCAAGCGAGATATACTGGTAGGTTTCCAGTGTTATCTCAGGGTGTTTTGGGCTTCACTCCGACACGACTTGTACCGCTATTGGGGGACTGACGTTTTACCGCCCCCTAGGCCCGCCATGCGATGTATCAGACGAACAGACCGGACTGTATGGAGAATGTCACATTCAGACTCAGTAGGAGTTCAGATGGGGTTTCACCTCGTCAGCCTTCTTGTCGGCATCTACCTGGGGACCGTTATGCACAGCTAGTGCCGCTTGCGGTCTGTGGTTAAACCCACTGCCAGCGTAGTGTCGAGTCTTTAGAGTCCCACACAGAGGGTATTCGCCTCTGGGCAAAACAGAGTAGAGGTCGCATGGTTTTGCGACAGGGTTCGTTCTCATCCGCGCACTTGTGCACGTTTGGAGTCCGGACGGATTATACTGGCAGGCTCTGGTTTGAGCCAGATACTGGTATATGTTTTGGGGGTTGCTTTTATATCTTGGTATTCTTGTTCCTCGGAACGAGAATGCAGGTGTGTATGCACAGTTGCTTGAGGCGGAGAATGAGGTTTTTCATTAGGGTTTCGGATCGGGTGCGTATGCACAGTTGACAGTTATCATTTTCCAAACCCTAATGGATTTGTATATTATCTATTAATAATAGTAATTAAATAAGAATTATGTTATGGTTGTTTTTTTGTTGACTTGTTGACCTTGGTTGACTTGTTGACCATTGACCACTTTCATGCCTTGAAAGTCTTCCTTGATTCATGCTTACACTTCATTAAAAGAGGTATGATAGTGGTCATTCCATATTTACCATCAACTATTCTTATTTCCATTATTATCATTTAGATAATTCATTTCTTTTGCAATATGGTTGCAAGAAAGAAATTATTGAGCTCATTCTATCATAACCTCTCTCTCTCCTCATTTCCTCTTCTTCTTCCTCTTGAAAAGAGAAACCTTCTCATGTGTTGAGATTCATTCTCTTTAGAAACAAAAGCAAACCCTAATCACTCTCTACTCATTCTAGGATGAAGGTTTAGCAAGCCGGAAACCCTAGTTCACTCAAAGATCGAGGAAGAGCCCAAAGTCGAACCTTCGAGGTGGATCCATCTTCGACGGGAGAAGGCGACGAAAAGAGAACCATCAACCTCTACAAGGTTTGAAGAAGAAGGAGTTCAAGTTTAGGTATAACCATCTTCCATAGTAGCTAACTCTCTTTAGCAAGAACACTAGTTTTAGTTTAGACAACGATCCCGACCAAGTTTAGTCCATGTTGCCTCTTGCGATAAAAATTCGTTTTTTATACCGTTTCCGCCTCCCCGTAAGCACCGGGGGTCGCAATATGGACTTACACGTCCGGGTCCGGGACCCCGGTTGTTCTTCACCGGAGGAACTATCGTCCCGCTCGTGCTGCTGCTCGGGCCCAGGCTCGTGCGCTAGTCACCGGAGGTATATATCACACTTGAATTTTTGTTTCACCTTGATTTCTTAATACAACTTTGTCTTATTATTGATTGTCTTGATATTTCGTGCAAACGCAAGGCCTCTCCATCCCCAGAGGGGGACTCGAGGCCCGAATCAGTCCCATAGGCTGAGGCCTGATAGAGCTAGGGGGGAGGCAGCATTCCCCCTATTTTTTACCCTTTACTATCGCTATACCGGTCCTCATGCCGAGAGGTTCGGCCGGTATTTGGGGGACGAGAGCCGGATCGTGAAGAACTATCCACTTCACGTTGAGTGGGGCGAGCAGCACCAGCGCTCATTCGCACTCTTCTTTGATCAGGATCGGGTATGTATTAATATATTTTTTCATTTGATCTATCCAATATATTTATTATTAACACTTGCAATCTAATAACAATGTTTTTTCTTTGTATTTTCAGTTGGATTACGATTTTCAGCCTGTAGCCGACCCTGATCACCCGGGGAGGGTGCTCGACCTTCATGCTCTGTACAATGGCCTGATGAAGAACATGCAGGCCAAGGTCCGATACAACAGGAATGAGCTGAAGGCCGACTACTACTCCCTATGGATAGCGACCCCCGAGGCAGAGAGAGCGGCCCTCCTATCTACTCCGGCGTTTGCGAGAGTCGACGTAGAGACATGGCCTCTATTGTGCGCTTATTTCGACTCCGAACGCAAACAAGTATGTATTTTAAATTTAATTCATTATTTATGATATAATTTATTTCTTTGTGTTTCTTAATTAGAAAACTAAATGTTAATGCGTTGTGCAGAAATAGGCCGCTCAGAATACGGAGAACAGGAAGTCGGCGAAGAGGGGTCGCCCCACTTACACAGGTGGCTCGAGGAACATTACTCGAGCCATGGAGTTATCGGTAAATTAAGAGTTGTTCTCTAATATTCTGCAATATTAAGAGTTATTCTCTAATATTTCTAATATTAAGAGTTACTTTCTAATATTGCAGACATCTCGGACCGTGGCGTCAGGTGGTACACCGAGCGTGCTGTCCGCATATCTTGCCATCCACGGCACCTCAACAGATCCCGCCACGGGCGAGCTTCGATGTCCCGACGTTGCTACCCAGGAGTACTGCGTAAGTGTTAATATTTTTTCTACCCAAATTTGAAATTTTAGTTTTGGAAGGTTCAAGTTTAAATTTTATACTTATACTTTACTGCTTAATGTGGGTGTAGGAGCGGGTGGTTGAGCAGGCCCAGGCCTCGGGGATCGATTTTACCGGACAGAACGATCCGAGGCTGCTGACTCCAGTTCTGGACGCCGCACACGGAGGGCACCACGGAGGTTGGGAGAGAGGCCGGGGATTGGGCCCTAGCAGGGCCCATATGAGGTTGGACTCCACCCCGGCGGTTACTTCCTCCGTCTCCAGTGACCGGCATGTCCATCAGGAACTGGATAGCTTGAGGGCCACCATTCAGGAGTTGAAGGAGATGCTGGTATGTATACTACTTTATAGTAAAATATCATTTCATATTATATACATATCAACATATCCATAATTAGTACGTAGCTTGAGCTTATTTGGTTTTAGACTTAAGTTTGATTAATCATACATACATATGTAATTAAAATAAACAACGCTTTTCCAAACTAGATATCCAAACAGGGTTTCGAAATAACTAAATAATGAAACGAATTCGAATAATACACAGTTCTTACACGCTTCTTACACACGTTATGTCCAGACGCGACAGGGTAGATCGGCCGAGCCTCCACATGCATCTCCTTCGGCTGCGGCTCCGCAAGCCACTACATCGGCTGCGGTTCCGCAGATAGCTCCTGTAGCTCCACCGCCCACTCAGACTCCCGCAGCCGCGGCTCCGCAAGCGACTACCTCGACGGCGGCTGTGCAGACCACATCGCCAGCTCCACACGCCGCTCAGACTCCCTTATTTGTAGCATTGCAGAGTGTATTGACCGAGGAGCAGGCACGCGTTATTCTAACGTTATTCAGAGGTGGAGCTGGACCGAACTAGGGTAGCTTTTTGGTTCTTATTTTTTGAAACATGTATTTATATAACATTGTACTACATTTTGAAACGATATTGATATTGGTTTGTATTTATATCATATTCAGTTTTTGGGTTTCTTTTGTATATTATATATATGCATGAGATGTGATTATGAATACTGCAATATATGATTTGATTGATGTATATAGTATTGTGCACAGGGCGGGAAAAAATCAAGCAGCCAATTTTTAAAAAAAAATATAGACAATATGTACCTACGGATTAAGCCGTAGGTACATAGGTTGCCCCTACGGCGTTATCCGTAGGGGCAAAATATCAGGTTTCCTGATATTTTCCCCCCTGATCTCAGTGCAGGGTGTTGGGAGTGCCCCTACGGATATGTCCGTAGGGGCCGCTGTATATCTCCTACGGATTTATCCGTAGGGGCAAAATATTAGGTTTCCTGATATTTTCCCCCCTGATCTCAGTGCAGGGTGTTGGGAGTGCCCCTACGGATATGTCCGTAGGGGCCACTTCCTATCCCCTACGGATTTATCTGTAGGGGTAGAACAAGGACCTACGGATGTATCCGTAGGTATATACAATATATTCAAAAAAAAAATTATATATATGATTTGATTACCCCTATAGAGTACTCCGTAGGGGCTATAACACCTACCGATATATCCGCAGGGGCAATAATTTGCCCGTAGGGGCAAGTTCAGGGCCTCAACTTGCACCTGCGGCCTTTGCACCTACGGGGTATTTTTTCGCCCCTACGCAGATATCCGTAGGGGCAGTGGGTTGCCCCTACGGATAAATCCGTAGGGGCAACCATTATTCGTAGTAGTGATTAGCACAAGAAAAGAGACCATGAGTCACTAATGAAGTCTATGTCACATTAAATGCACAAAATGATGATTTAAGCTCACAATTTCCATTTGTAAACTTGAATCCAAATTTTTACAACAATAAAAAGATACGTCAACATCTAAAGTAAACTCGTGACGGATCACAAGGATACCCTTCACCTGTATATACATACCTGCATCCGCATTCCGACCGAATGCGAATGCGATGAGACTAAAGTAATCCAACAAATCTAATACTGGGATCCGGCTTAAACCAAAGTCCACTAGTATGATCTGCCCGATCATGATCCGTGCACTACTGCACGTATATGATCAAACCCTGACATAATACTATACAGCCTCTACAACGTTTTGTTGGATATATATGCCCTAGAGGCCTACATTGTATAGGATGCTTAGGATATGTATGTACATGACAGTCTTGCTTGATATGATAGTACGCTATTTGGTTTGTCTTTATCTTAATGTATGATATATTTTACTTGGTGTTTATATATATATATATATGTTGATAAAGCCCATAGGGTGTTTGTCTGACTACCGGCGTTGTGATGGCAGTCATACTAGTGGGAGCTGGATAGTCAATAGGCACACCCTTAGATGTCCCTGGTCGCAGGAGTATCGAGATTGGGCATCGATACTCTGGAGTAGACTAGTGTATACATATCTAGACCCTGAGGAGGGGCGATGGACTGGTCCCGCAGCCATTGGTGGAGTGCACCTAAGATTGTATACAGATGCTCACTAGGTGTGAGTACACCGGACAGGACTAGCCGAGAACTGACTGGATGGTATTATACCTAACGTCAGATAGCAGTTCTCAGGTGACATGTGTGCAGATAGACCGTTGACTTAAGGTCATCATTTGTCTCGTGTGAGTTCCCACTGTGCTTTGATTATTACCCTACCACGATTCAAAGGAATCGTACAAACAGGTTTTAGTTGGGCACAGTCCCGAGCCACGTGGAGGCAGTGAGTGACTGTTAGGGATTCGTCTCTCCCGGTATGGGGAGTTGATATCGCACGGTGATCGGTTGGTCATTACCATAAGTCCCTGGCCAGGGCTGATTGAGAATTACTGATAGATTGATCAGTAGATTCTCGGATGGTGATAGAGCCATACCGACACGACTTGTACGGTTATTAGGGGTCTGACGTCCACCACCTCCCTAGACCATACATGCGATACTCTTAGACGAAAAGACCGGACTGCGCGGATATTGTCACGGACAGGCTCAGTAGGATTTCGGATGGGTTACCTCATCGGCTTTCTTAACGACAACTACCTGGGGACAGTTACGTACAGCTAGTGCCGCTTGCGGTCTGTGGTTAAACCCACTGCCAGCGTAGTAGTCGAGTCTTTAGAGTCCCACACAGAGATTTCCTAAAACCAGGCCAAAAGATATAAAGGTCATATGGTTTTACGACAAAGGTTCGGACGCATACGTGTTTTAAACGCACGTACGACATTCGGACAGTTTTTACTAGCCGGGTTTGGTTTAAGCCAGATTCTAGTATCAGGTTATTGGATTTATACAGTCTAAAGTTTTTCCGTGTTTTCACGGATGCGAGGGGCGTTCTCGTAATTTTCCGAGAAGCTTCTAGAAGGATGTGACATGAGGGGTTGAGGTGGCTTTTTCATTAATTGTTTTGTGACTCATTCATATGATTCATCATATCATTAAATGCATCATTAATGCATCATTAATGATCTAATGACTCACATGATGAATCACTCTCCTTGATTAAATGAAGCATGGTGGATAATCAATTAATTGATACTATTTGATAATTCATTATGTATCATATATTCAAGTGAGAAGGATTTTTATTATCATTATCATCTCCACCTTCTCTCTCCTCAAGCACTCTCTCCTTCACCAAACCCTAATCCTACCACTCATGAGTTGAGAACAAGGATTAGGAAAGACTAAACACTCCATAACCAATCTCTACATCATCTTAGTTCCTTTATTAGCAACTAGAGAAACTAAGTAACCTCAAGTTTAAAGGTTATAACTTGGATTAGGGTTCTCGGGTGGATCGTCTATCACGGAAAGGAAGCCGAGGAGGACGTGGAGATCCAACGAGGCCATAGAGATCGTAAAGACGAAGGACTAGAATCATTTGGTATAATCTTTTAACATAGTAGCTTAGAACTTTATGCTTTTTGTTAAGTACTGTTTAGAAACGATCTTCGGTTAGTTGATGTTCGCTTTATAAACATGATTGTTTTTCAAATTTCCGCCTCCCCGCAACTCGTGGGGTGTTACACATCAACTTACAGTGGTATCAGAGCCTTACTAAACAATAATTAACACACTTGCAAAGTTGTATGAATTTCGAACGGAAAACAAACCGGAAAAAAACCCCGAAATCATGAAGTTTCTGTCGATTTTAAAATGAAGTCCAAAAATTTTTCAGGGACCTTCAGAATGACCAGCATGATAATATAAGAACACACAAGAAAATTGGGCTCCTGAATCGGCCAAAGCGCCGCGGAACCGCGGCCGATCCCGCCGATCCGCCGCGGTTCCGCCGCCGAGTTGGGGCCGATTCAGCCCAGTTTTCTTCTGTGCGTTCTTTGTGATATTTAGGATTTTCTGGTATGATTTAATTTTTGCTCAGGTTTCAGATTTGCAGAGAAGTATTGGAGAAAAATTTAATGTGTTTAATCGATCGAAATTATACGATGTTTGCTTGTTTGATTATATCTGTGAAATGTTTTATGTGTTCGTAAACCTCCCCTAACTGCTAGTATGTCGGTTGGCAGGGGGTTGCACATATCTGTGATGTTATATATAACTGTTTGTGTATATAAACTGTATTGGACTGTTATGGTGATTAGCCGGGTTTTGTGATAGGTTATTGTATTAATTCATTTGATGTAAATGTAATAAGTTGTAATATTATTTTGCGGGGCACATCCAGGTTGCGGTCGTAGCCACCGTTGTATTATTTCTTTTTATTGTTTTTGCTCCTAGGATAGACCCAAGGTGGGGTGCACAAACTACCGGGTATTTTAAAGCGTTAAGGCAGACCGCTTCACTTCTGGTACTTGGCGGGTAGTTTGCCGTACCCGTAAGGGTCTGGGGTGGGGTAAATGGCTATTCATCACAACTGTGTAATCCGTCTTTCATTGCAGGCTCAAAAGAAATGTGGATTGCTTGCAAATCCAATATTGTTTATCTGTGATCTGGAATGCCTATTATTGCGTCTGACGAATGTACAATATCTATATATGATAGCTATTTAGACGTCACTTATGTTTTACACCCGCGCTAGCCCAGCCCCCGCTTTGTCGTTAGTTAAGTAACCTAACAGGTGATGACGGGACCCCGTGGCGAATGCAGATGGTATAAGAGGATATTGTATTTTCGTTGTTATCTGTAATGATAGGTTAAAGATGGGACGCATTATTTTTAATGCAAAGAAAAATAAAACCTAAACTGAATCGTTGGAACAATTTCTAAAAACCACTCGGTTTTCTTGAAAAAGCAAATTTTAAATGCCGAGCTTAAACCACTCCTTTTAATAAAAGCTATCTTAGTTCCTTCGATCAAATCAAGTTCACTACGTTAAACGGTTTTTTGCCAAAAACCAGCCGTAACCCTCCGTCGTTTCAAGTAGACAGCACATCGTATTCATGCTATTCTTGTTGGCCTACGTCAAGGCATAGTGTATGGTAGCAGTGTGTTTGCCTATTTGTTGCATAGATAGATGCATTAGTTTATGACAGACATACACCTTGTTGGCCTACGTCAAGGGCTTGTACGATGTACTTAAATTGATCAGGACAACGACGGGTAGAACTTGACTTGCGTCTTATGACTTGTTGGCCTACGTCAAGGTCTATAAGAGCTTGGGGTAAAAATCACATCGGGAGTTTCAAACATAAAGGAAACTTGCAGATTTAGCATACCTTCTGGAGTCTGGTGACTAGAGTGGCTTCCATTTAGGGCATCATGCAATGATAGTTGGATCCCGATCCCACTGATGAGTAGGATTACTCTCGGGAAATATTCTCACTTAACAATCAATGCTATAAACCAAGTAGGTGACTAGAAAGGTGTTAGAGGGGCTACGCCTCTAGGGAAAAGAGGTTATTTAATTAAGGAACTTCGCGAAAGCGTTGGAAAATCTCCCTCGAAGTACCAACACCAGCCTGGCTGAAAGGTTAAGCAAGTATTGTAACGTGTGATTAAATCCTGACTAGTTCTTCTTTTAGGTTTTGAAGAACGATTTGAGGAAACAGTGGGAGCCATCCTGTTTAGATAAATTAATAAACCAATCTAAACTTGCAAGAGCATATGCTGAGTGTTTTCTTCTCTCTCTCTTTGGCAGCTACCATGACTGGATTAAAACTATTACTTGAAAAAAAATATACTGACCGGGCAGAACTATAAAGATTGGCTAAGGAACGTCAATATTGCACTGACTTATGACAAAGTAGCATATGTTACCACCGTTGTTCCTCCCCTTATCCCAGGACCAGATTCCTCAGTTGTGGACAGGGAAGTTCGCAAAACCTGGGATCTAGACTGTGAGCGGGCTATGTGTATCGTGCTGGCCTCCATGAACAATGAACTCCAGAAACAGCACGAGAGTATGGATATTATATCCATCTTTCTCCATGTCAAAGACTTGTATGGAGAGCACTCACGTATCGCGAGGTACGAAACCTCAAGGAAACTCTTCCAGATGAGGTTTGCTCCAGGATCGCCTGTAGGAGAGCACGTCCTCAAAATGATCAGCCTCATTGAGGAACTCGTAAACCTAGGATGCGTGCTAGAGAACTATTTGTATATCGACTTGATTTTGCAGTCCCTTCCCCACACCTTCTCTCGGTTCGTGCTGAACTTCAACATGCACGAAATGGAAGCCGATCTTCCAAAGCTCCTCAATATGTTGAGGGTAGAAGAGACCTCCTTGAAAAAGGAGAAGACCCCCATTCTGTATGTTGGCCAATCATCTTCTTCTAAATCTAAAGCGAAAGCTAAAGGGAAGAAGAAGATGAAAGCCACCAAACCGAAAGGTGGGGTCAAGAAGGTGCAGGGAGCGAACAAGGCAGGAAGGGTGAAGACAGAAAAGAACGAGTGCTTCTATTGTCACAAGCAAGGGCACTGGAAGAAGGATTGTCAGGCCTTCAAAGCAAGGACATGAAGCAAGTAGTTGCTTCAACTTCAGGTGTGTTTGTAATCGAAATTGTCTTTCAGTTAACTCTACATCATGGGGACTTGATACCGGTTCTGGTTCTCACATCTGTAATTCATTGCAGGATCTGAGAAATAGTAGAGTGCTGGGGACAGGTGATATGACTCTCCGGATGGGCAATGGAATGCATGTAGATGCAATTGCAATAGGGGAATATCACCTAGGGTTGACTAGTGGGCACATTTTGGTGTTGTACAGCTGTTTTTGTATTCCCAGTATGTTGTGTAATATTATATCAGTATCTTTGTTATCGAATGAAGGATATAGTTTTGCGCTTGAAAGAAATGTTATGAACATTCACCTAAATCAAGAACTGATTGGGTATGGCACACTGGAAAACGGCATATACATACTTAATCAACCTCAAATTTTCTATATTCAAAACACGCGTAAAAGAAAGGCTCAAGATTCAAATCAAGCCTTCCTATGGCATTGTAGACTTGGTCATATAAATGAAACAAGATTGACTAAGTTACATAAAGATGGATATTTAGATCCATTTGAATATTCATCATATGCAACTTGTCAATCATGTATCAAAGGAAAAATGACCAAATCTCCGTTCACCGGACACGGAGAAAGGGCCACTGAACTCTTGGGACTTGTACACAGTGATGTATGTGGTCCGATGTCTACGCATGCAAGAAGTGGTCACTCCTACTTCATCACTTTTACTGATGACTTCTCTAGGTATGGACATATGTTCTTAATGAAGCATAAATCCGAGGCTTTTGAGAAGTTTAAGGAGTATAAAAATGAAGTAGAGAAGCAAACTGGTAAAAGCATCAAGACACTTCGATCTGATCGAGGTGGAGAATACTTAAGTACCAGTTTTCTTGATTACTTAAAAGAGAATGGAATTCTCTCTAAGCTTACTCTACCTTATACACCTCAGCATAATGGTGTATCAGAAAGGAGGAATCGCACGCTATTAGATATGGTGCGTTCAATGATGAGTAGTGCTGAGTTGCCACTTTCCTTCTGGGGATTTGCTCTATAATCAGCCGCATACCTATTGAATAGAGTTCCAACTAAATCAGTACCTACCACTCCATATGAAATGTGGAGTGGGAAGAGACCATATCTCAAGTATATCAAGATATGGGGATGTCCGGTATATGTTAAAAAGCATAAACCGGACAAGCTCGAGGCACGATCGGTTTTATGCAAGTTTGTAGGATACCCTAAGCATTCAAGGGGGTATATGGTCTACCACACTGAAGAACAAAAGGTGTTTGTCGCTCGTCACATTGTCTTCTTAGAAAGCGAATTTCTTGCAAAAGAAATTAGTGGGAGCGCAGTAGAGTTGGAAGAAATTCCAGAACCTCAAACTGCTACCGAGGACTTAGTAGAACCTCCGATTTCAATAGAACATGACGAACCAACGCCACTCCGTAGATCTAGTAGGCTTTCTCATCCTCCTGAAAGATACTATGGTTTTCTTCTAGATGGAGATCGAGAGGATTGCATCATTGATGATGATGAGCCTACTAGTTTTCAGCAGGCTATCATGAGTAGTGACTCGATGAAATGGCTGGATGCTATGAGATCCGAAATGGAATCCATGTACACCAATAAAGTGTGGACTTTAGAAGTTGCTCCTCCTGGAGTAAAACCAGTAGGCTGCAAATGGATCTTCAAAAAGAAGATTGGTGCATTTGGACAAGTGGAAACCTATAAAGCTAGACTCATAGCAAAAGGTTTTCGTCAAAGACCAGAATTGGACTATGATGAAACCTTTTCACCTGTAGCTATGCTTAAATCCATTCGGATCCTGCTTGCGATTGCTACCTTCCATGACTATGAAATCTGGCAGATGGATGTAAAAACAGCTTTTCTAAATGGACATTTAGAAGAGAGTGTTTACATGGATCAACCAGAAGGTTTCTTAGACAGTGGGAGCAGCGGAAGAGTCTGCAAGTTGCTTAAATCCATTTATGGATTAAAGCAAGCATCGCGGAGTTGGAACATCTGCTTTGATAAGACAGTCAAGGAATTTGACTTTATCAAAAATGTAGATGAACCATGTATTTATAGGAAGATTGTAGAAAGAGCAGTAGTCTTCCTCGTTTTATACGTCAACGACATACTACTGATAAGGAATGATATCCCTATGCTGTTAGTTATATGTATGCCCTAGAGGCCATTACTGTACATAGGATGTATATTGTAGTGGATACTGGGACATATATAGGGAGGACTTTCTTGCTCGACATGATAGTATGCTATCTGGTTACTCTTTACCTTAACATGTATACTGATTGTCTCTCTGTTACATGTTGGTAAAGCCCTTAGGATGTGTACTTGACTACCTGAACTATGATGCGGATCATACTAGTAGGGACATGGTAGTCCATAAGTACATCCTTCAAGGTCCCTAGTCGTGGGTGTATCGAGACGGGGCATCGATATACCAGAGTAGACTAGCGTATACCTTCTCGACCCATACAGATGGGCGATGGATGATCCCAGATCCATTGGTGTTTGACATCAGAGATGATATAAGGGTGCTCGGTGGAGACTGGGTACACTGGATGGACTCACCGAGAACTCCCAGATGGTATTATACCTTACGTCAGATGGCAGTTCTCTAGTGACACTGGTACAGAATAGTCTGTTGACCCGAGATCGTCATAGAGTCTTGTGTGATTCCCACTGTGCTTTGATTTCCACCTTACCACGTCCAAGAGGGCGTGCAAAACGGTGGCTTTTGGGTACAGTCCCGAATCACAAGGAGGCAATGAGCGATAAGAGGGGATTCGTCTCTCCCGGTATAGGGAGTTGATGTTGCACTGTGTTCGATTGGCTATGACCGGAAATCCCTGGCCAGGGTTGCTGTGATTTACTAGTAAGTATTACCAGTAGTTTCTCAAACTGTTATAGACCTCATACCGACACGACTTATTGTTAGTGTTTATGCCCTAGAAGGCCATTACTGTATCATACTAGCTTGTATATTACTTAATGGAAGCTTGGGATATTCACATGTATATAACAGTCTTGCTAAACATGGTAGTATGCTACTTGGTTTTTCTATCTTAATATGTGAGTGTACGTATTGATAGAGCTCTTAGGATCTTGCTTGTCTACCAGCGTTGTGATGGCAGTCACACTAGTGGGGGCTGGGTAGTCTACAAGCACATCCTTATTCAGGTCCCTGGTCGTTGGATTATCGAGACAGAGCATCGATACTCCGGAGTAGACTAGTGTGTACGCTTCTCATCCCAGTTGGGGAGATGGTCTGTCCCACAGCCGTCAGTACGTCGTACTGGAGATAGTATACAGGTGCTCGTTAGGTTACGGGTACACCGGACAGGACTCACAGGGAACTGTTGGTTGGTTTGATACCAGTCGTCAGTGAACAGTTCCCAGGTGACATGAGTACAGCGTAGTCCGCAGACTTGACACTGCTACTTCGCCTTGAGTGTGTCCCACTGTTCTTAGATTGCTACCCTACCACGGCTCAAAGGGGTCGTACAAACAGGTAGCAGTTGGGTGCAGTCCCGAGCACTTGGAGGCAGTGGCGGTTAGACAGGATTCGTCCCTCCCGGTATTGGGAGAAGATATCGTGCTGTGTCAGAGAGCCATTACGCAAAGTCCCTGGCCAGGGCAAGCGAGATTTGCTGGTAGGTTCCAGTAGTTTCTCAGGGTGTAATGGGCTTCCCTCCGACACGACTTATACCGCTATTAGGGGACTGACGCTTGCCGCCCCCCTAGGCCCGATATGCGATAGTCTTGGACGAACGGACCGGACTGTATGGAGATTGTCACATCAGACTCAGTAGGAGTTCGGATGGGTTTTCTCATCGGCCTTCTTATCGACAACTACCTGGGGACCGTTACGTACAGCTAGTGCCGCTTGCGGTCTGTGGTTAAACCCACTGCCAGCGTAGTAGTCGAGTCTCTAGAGTCCCACACAGAGAGTTTCCTACTCCAGGCGAAACGATATAGAGGTTGCATGGTTTTGCGACAAAGGGTTCGGACGCATACGTGCGTTTACGCGCGTACGACTTTCGGACAGTTTTTACCAGTCGGCTTTGGTTTAAGCCAGTTACTGGTATCCGGTTATTGGATTTTTACAGTCTAAAGTTTTTCCGTATTTTTACGGATCGGAGGGCGTTCTCGTAATTGTTCGAGAAGCTTCTAGAAGATGGTGACTAAGGAGGGTTATGTGTCATATTCATTAAATGAGGTTATGAGTCATGGTGGTGATTCATTCATTTCATTAATGCACATTTATTGCTTAATGACTCATGCTAATGAATCACCACTAGATATTTTATGAAGCATGATTTATCATCACTCTTTATTCTTTTCTCATTATTAGAAAATGCTTCATAATATATTATGATAGACTCTCTCTCATCTCATTATCTTATCTCACATTCTCTCTCCTCAAGCTCTCATCTTCAAACCCTAATCCTTACACCTCATGAGTTGAGATCAAAGGATTAGTTAGACTAAACAATCCATAACCATCACTCTATATCATCCTTTCATCTTTGATTAGCAATCAAAGTTGATTAGTTACCTCAAGTTAGAGGTTTAGCTTGGAGTTTTGCTCTCGGGTGGATCGTCTACTACCTAGAGAAGGCCGAGGAGAACAAGGAGATCGTAAAGACGAAGGACTAGTATCGATAGGTATAATCCCTTAACACTATAGTTTAGTATAGCTATGTGTTCGGTTATTAGTTGTTTAGCTTCGATTTAAGCGGTTAGTCGATGTTCGTTCTTTAAACTTGATCGTTTTTGAAAATTCCGCCTCCCCACAAGTACTGGGGTGTACTACATCGACTTACAGTGGTATCAGAGCCTCGCTAAACACTAAATAACTTGATTGCAAATTTATACGAATTTCGAACGGAAAAACGAAGCCGGAAAACCCTAAAAGTTTCAAGTTTCTGTCGAACTTAAAATGAAGTCCAAAAATTTTTCAGGTGTGTTCAGAAAGCATGAAATAAGTCCAGGAGAACACCCATGAAATTTGAACCCATGACTCGGCAACTCGGCCGCGGAAGCGCGGCGGATCGGTGAGATCCGCCGCCCTTCCGCGGCGCTTTGGCCGACTCATGGATTCATCTTTCATGTGTGGGTCCCCTCTTGTGTTTGGGGTTTTCTGGAATGTTTAATTATTGCTCAGGTTTCTGTTTAACAGAGCAGATTTTAGAGCAATATTGATGTTGTTTATTCGATCGAAATTGTACAGTATTTGCATATGGATTATATCTGTGATTGTTTAATGTGTTCGTAAACCTCCCCTAACTGCTAGTATGTCGGTTGGCAGGGGGTTGCACATTTCTGAAATGGTTATATCTGTTTGTGCATATAAACTGTATTGGACTGTTGTGGTGTATAGCCGGGGTATGCAATGGGTTATTGATTAATTCATTTATTGTAAATGTAAATTGTTGTAATATTATTTTTGCGGGGCACTTCCAGGTTGCGGTTGTAGCCACCGTTGTATTATTTCATTTTACTGTTTTTGCTCCTAGGACTGACCCAAGGTGGGGTACACAAACTGCCGGGCGGGTAGTTTGCCGTACCCGTAGGGGTCGAGGGTGGGGTAACGGCTATTCATCACAACTGTGTAATCTGTCTTTTCTTGCAGGCTCGAAAGAAATACAGATTGCTTGCAAATCCAATATTGTTTATCTGTGTTCTGGAATGAATATCATTGCGTCAGACGAATGTAAAATATCTATACTTATGATAGCTATTTAGACGTCACTTATGTTTTACACCCGCGCTAGCCCAGCCCCCGCTCTGTCGTTAGTTAAGTAACCTAACGGGTGATGACGGGACCCAGTGGCGAATGCGGATGGCATAAGAGGACGTTGTATTTTCGTTGTTTTCTGCAATGATAGGTTAATGATGGGACGCATTATCTGTAATGCAAAGAAAACAAACCAAAGTTTAAATCGTTGGAACAATTTAAAAGAAACCACTCGGTTATTTTTAAAACAGATATTTTTAAATGCGGAGACTTAACCACTCCTTTAAAAGCTATCAAGGTTCCTTCGATTATATCAAGTTCACTACGTTCACGGTTTCGCCAAAACCAGTCGTAGCCCTCCGTCATTTCTTATGGATAGTCAGTAGTATTCAAGCTATGCTTGTTGGCATACGTCAAGGCATAGTGTTTGGTAGCTGCTGGGGTATTCATTTGTTGCATAGATAGATGTGTTGGTTTGGGACAGTCGCATTACCTTGTTGGCATACGTCAAGGGTATATACGGGTGGGTTCAAATTAACAAGATAATGATGGGCAGAACTTGACATGTGACTTATGATTTGTTGGCATACGTCAAGGTCATAAGAGCATGGGGCAAAAACTTATATCGGGAATTTCTGAAGAAACTGAAATTTGCAAAGAGATGCATACCATTTGGAGTTTGATGAATGTTGGTAGGATTCCTTCAACATTATCATACGATGATATTTGGATCCCGATCCTACTGTGAGTATATGCTACTTATCAGGATATTCGTCACTTAACGATCAATGCTATAAACCTAGTAGGTGTCCAGAAAGGTGTCAGCGGGGTTACGCCCCCAGAGAAAAGAGGTTATTTAATTAAGGAACTTCGCGAAAGCGTTGGAAAACCTCCCTCGAAGTATCGACACTGGCCTGGCTGAACGGTTAAGCAAGTATTGTACGGTGAGAATAGTCCTGGCTAATTCTTCTTTTATGGTTTGAGGAAGGATTCGAGAAACAGTGGGAGCCATCCAGTTTAGATAAACTAAAAACCACTCTAAACTTGCAAGAGCATCATGCTAAAGTGTTTTCTTCTCTCTCTCCTAATTGCAGCGACCCTGAAAATGACTGGACTTAAGTTACTTTTAGAAAAGAATATACTGACTGGGCCAAACTATAAAGATTGGCTGCGGAATGTCAAAATGGCCTTGACCTATGACAAACTGGGGTACGTCCTCACCGCTACGGCACCTGCTGTCCTTGGTCCCAAATCCAGCAATGCGGATAAGGAAATCCGCAAAACCTGGGATTTAGATTGCGCGAGAGCCAAGTGCATCGTGCTTGCCTCTATGAACAACGAACATCAGAGGAGGCACGAGGATATGTCTCTAGATGGCATATTTCTCCATACAAAGGAACTTTATGGAGAGCAATCTCGTATTGCAAGATACGAGACCTCGAAGAAACTATTTCGAGCGAGGTTGGCTGTCGGGTCATCGGTAGGTGAACATGTCCTACAGATGATCGGCTATATTGAGGAGCTCGCAGACCTTGGGACGACTTTGGATAATGAGCTCTATACAGACCTTATTCTCCAGTCCCTTCCTCCCACCTACGCCCAGTTTATCCTCAACTTCAACCTTCAAGGAAAAGAAGTTGAACTTGCGGAACTCCTGAACATGTTAAGGAGTGCAGAGGGCACCTTACAGAAGGTAAGGGAAACACCCGCTATGTTTGTTGGCGGTTCATCTTCTTCAGGGTCCAAGGCTAGGGCCAAAGGAAGGAAGAAGAAGGCCGCACCCAAACCTAGAGGAGGTGTTAGTAAGGTGGGAAAGAAGGGAAAGAAAAAGCTTGCAGCACCGGTAGTTGGCCAGGATGAGTGCTTCCACTGTCACAGGAAAGGGCACTGGAAGAAGGATTGCAAGGCGTGGAACGCCAAGAACCAGGAACCGAAGCAAGCTGTGGCTTCGACTTCAGGTGTGTTTGTAATTGAGAATTGTCTGTCAATCAACTCTACTTCCTGGGTATTGGATACCGGATCAGGATCTCATATTTGCAATTCATTGCAGGCACTGAGAAACCGTAGGGTGCTGAAGGAAGGTGATATGATCCTCAGGGTTGCTAACGGAGCTAGCGTGGGAGCTGCGTCCGTCGGGGATTATCACCTAGGATTGACGAGTGGACATATTTTGGTTTTGCATAACTGTTATTTTGTACCAAGCTTAACGTGTAATATCATATCAGTTTCCTTGTTGTCAAATAATGGTTATGATTTCACGTTTGTAAGAGATGTTGTTAACATCCACCTTAATCATGGCTTGATTGGGTCCGGTACTCTAAATAACGGCATATATGTTCTAAACCAACTCCAAATTTTCAATGTCCAGAACACACTAAAAAGAAAGTCTCCAGATTTAAATAAAGCTTTCTTATGGCATTGTAGACTGGGTCACATCAATGAGAGAAGGTTGACTAAGTTGCATAGAGAAGGATATTTAGACACGTTCGAATATCAATCTTATGACACTTGTCAATCCTGTCTCAAAGGAAAGATGATAAAGACTCCGTTTACTGGACAAGGAGTAAGAGCGAGCGAGCTCTTAGGACTCATACACAGTGATGTATGCGGTCCAATGTCTACACATGCAAGAGGTGGTTATTCCTACTTCATTACTTTTACAGACGATTTCTCTAGGTTTGGACATATCTTCTTGATGAAGCATAAATCCGAGGCCTTTGAGAAATTCAAGGAGTACAAGAGTGAAGCGGAAAACCAAACAGGCAAAAGTATTAAGACACTGAGATCTGATCGAGGTGGAGAATACTTAAGTGCCGAGTTCCTAGGTTACCTAAAAGAGAAAGGAATTCTCTCTCAGCTTACTCCTCCATACACTCCACAGCATAACGGTGTATCGGAGAGACGGAATCGAACCCTATTGGATATGGTACGATCCATGATGAGTAATGCTGAGTTACCGCGATCCTTCTGGGGGTATGCGCTAGAATCAGCGATACATCTTTTGAACAGAGTTCCAACCAAAACTGTGCCTACCACACCATATCAGATGTGGAGTGGGAAGAAACCCTATCTTCAGTACCTGAAGACATGGGGATGTCCAGCTTTTGTAAAAAAGCAGCATCCGGACAAGCTCGAGGCACGCTCAGTAGAGTGTAAGTTTGTGGGATATCCGAAGAACTCTACAGGATATTGTTTCTATTACGCAGAGGAACAAAAGGTTTTTGTTTCTCGTCATGCCCGCTTCTTAGAAACTGAATTTTTGGAAAATCAGAAGAGTGGGAGCGTAGTAGAACTGGAAGAAATTCCAGAACCACAAACTGCTACTGAAAGTTTGGTAGAACCAGAGGTTCAAGAAGAACAGAACATTCCCGCACCCCTCCGCAGGAGTAGTAGGCCGTCTCATCCGCCTGAGAGATACTACGGTTTTCTCATTGATGGGGATAGAGAGGATTGCATCATAGATGATGATGAACCTACTGACTTCCGGCAGGCCATCCAGAGTGGCGACTCGGTACGATGGCTAGATGCAATGCGGACCGAGATGGAGTCCATGTACACCAACAAAGTATGGACTTTGGACTTTGCTCCAGATGGGGTAAAACCCATAGGATGCAAATGGATCTTCAAGAAAAAGATTGGTGTAGATGGACAGGTGGAAACCTATAAGGCTAGACTTGTTGCAAAGGGTTTTCGTCAAAGACCTGGTTTGGACTATGACGAAACTTTTTCTCCAGTGGCTATGCTCAAATCCATTCGGGTCCTTCTTGCTATTGCTGCCTTCCATGATTATGAAATCTGGCAGATGGACGTAAAGACGGCTTTTCTGAATGGAAATTTAGAAGAGAGCGTCTATATGGATCAGCCAGAGGGTTTCAATCAGAGTGGGAGCAGCGGGAAAGTATGCAAGCTGCTTAAGTCCATTTATGGACTAAAGCAGGCATCGCGGAGTTGGAACATCTGTTTTGATGAGACAGTCAAAGAGTATGACTTTATCAAAAATCCAGATGAACCGTGCATATATAGTAAAGTTGTGGCCAGAAGTGTCGTATTCCTCGTCTTGTACGTGGATGACATTCTATTGATAGGAAATGACATTCCTATGCTACAATCTGTCAAAGGATTCTTGTCACACAGGTTCTCCATGAAAGACCTGGGTGATGCCTCTTACATTCTGGGGATCCGGATCTATCGTGATAGATCCAAGAGGATGTTGGGACTTTCGCAGTCCAGGTATATCGACACTGTACTGAAAAGATTCAGTATGGAAGATTCTAAGCGCGGTAATCTACCGGCTTGTCACGGAATCACCCTCTCCAAAGAGATGTCTCCCAAGACTGATTTGGAAAGGGAACGCATGTCTATTATACCCTACGCTTCTGCGGTAGGCTCTATAATGTATGCGATGTTGTGTACCAGACCAGATGTACCTTACGCACTGAGCGTGGTAAGCCGGTATCAGTCTGACCCAGGGGAGAAACATTGGATAGCAGTAAAGAACATTCTCAAGTACCTGAGGAGGACTAAGGAGATGTTCTTGGTTTACGGCGGAAAAGACCTCAGGTTGGAGGCCTTTGCTGATTCCGGCTTCCAAAGTGATAAGGACGATTCCAAGTCCATGTCGGGTTATGTCTTTACCCTCAATGGAGGGGCGGTGTGCTGGAAGAGCTCCAAGCAGGACACCGTTGCTGACTCAACGATGGAAGCGGAGTATATTGCTGCTTGCGATGCCGCAAAAGAAGCAGTCTGGATGAAGAAGTTCCTAACAGAACTTCAGGTGGTTCCTACCATAGTTGATCCAATACCTCTGTATTGCGACAACAACGGAGCTATAGCTTTAGCGAAGGAACCAAGGTCCCATCAGAAGTCCAGACACATCTTGAGGCGGTATCACCTGTTGGAGATAGTGCCCTCAGAGTCAATTATTAGGTCACAGGTATGTGATTGTAATGATTGAGGGAGGACCTATCCCAGTAGGACAGTCTTGCTCGAGATGATAGTATGCTATCTGGTTTACCTTTATCATCGTGTACTGCTTTAGGTGACATGACACGTCGCTATTACACGTTGATAGAGCCCCTAGGATTCTTGCTTGACCACCAGCAGTATGAGGGCGATCATATAAGTGGGAGCTGGGGTCTATAAGCTTATCCTTAAAAGGTCCCTAGTCGTGGGAGTTTCGAGACTGGGCATCGATACTCCATTAGTAGACTAGTGTATACAGTCGAGACCCCGACGAGGGGCGGTGGCCGGTCTCACAAGCCACTGGTGTCAGTTGGATCACCTAAGATGTATATAGGTGCTCATTGGGTTATGAGTACACCGGACAGGACTCGCCGGGAACATGCTAGTTGGTCATATACCAGACGTCAGATGGCAGTTCCCTGGTGACATGTGTGCAGGTTAGTTCATCGACCTGGGGATCGTCATTTGTCTCGTGTGAGTTCCCACTGTACTTTGATTACTACCCTACCACGGCTCAAAGGAGTCGTGCAAACAGGTTTTAGTTGGGTATAGTCCCGAGCCACATGGAGGCAGTGAGCGTATCTTCAGGGGTTCGTCTCTCCCGGTATTGGGGGTGAGGTCGTGCTGTGTCTAGGAGAGCCATTACACAAAGTCCTTGGCCAAGGCAAGGAGATTTACTGGTAGGTATTCCAGTAGTATCTCAGGGTGTTCTGGGCTACACTCCGACACGACTTGTACCGCTTTTGGGGGTCTGACTTTTACCAACCCTCTAGGCCCGCCATGCGATACTCATAGACGAACGGACCGGACTGCACGGATATTGTCACTGACAGGCTCAGTTGGGTGTCGGGGTGAGCTTCCTCATCGACGTCCCTTTTGGTCAATAGCTGGTGGCCCGTCACGTATTGGCTTATACCTCTGACGTGCTAGTGGTTAAATCCACAGCCATAGTATTGACGAGTCTTTAGAGTCCACCACACTTTCAGTTACTCAGCTTTCGGGCGAAAGATTGTAGAGGCCGTATGGAGATATGGCAAGGTCCGATCAGATACGTGCGGTATTGCACGGATCAGGATCGGACAGTTTGTACTATAGGCCGTATGGTTATATGGCAGGGTTTGATCAGATACGTGCGGTATTGCACGGATCAGGATCGAACAGATATTACTAGCCAGTTTTGGTATAAGCCGGATCCTAGTATAGTACAGTGTAGATTTTGTCTCATTGCATTTGTATTTCGGTCGGAATACAAATGCGGGTGTGTATGCACAGTATCAGGGTTTTCCTGTAATTTATTACGGGACCAGTTTTCTGGAGTTGCCAGTTTGCTTTCCGTTTCGGCCGATTTCCATTGTTCCGTTCATTGGCCGAAGATTGGTGGAGGAGGGTTTATTTGCATTGTTGCAAATAGGCATTTGTGGAGGGGTTCTTTGCTTATTGTTTTATCATGATAGCCTCTCATTGACCTTGACTTCTAGCTATCATGATGGCTTGACTTTTAGTGGGCATGATGGTTGATGATGATGAGGGGTGAGGTTGGTTGAGTGTGGGTTATGGTTGTGATCATTGGATTCTTTCATCATCTCTTTTCATCATTGCTTCCACCCACTCTCTTGACCTTACTTTTTCTCTCTCCAATCACACATGGTGGGGGGGGGGGGGGGGGCGGCCATTCCTAAGAGGAGGAATGGGGATTCATTTTCATGTGTGGAGAAAATATGATACATTCATTTTTCTTTTGTATGCTACTTCTTCCTCACCTCTCTCCAAGTTGTTTTTCCTCCACCACAAAAGGCAACTCTACAATCCCAAAAAGAGACACAAGCTCACTACATATTCTACAACGAACCTTGGGCACGTCGAGTAGCCGGCTTCGTGCCCGAGTTGCCTCGGCATTGAGGTGGGAGCCCGTAAACGAAGAAGGCGATGTGGTGCACTTCCGGCGACGAGGAGGAGACGGACGGAGATCCCGCGAGGAGATCGGAGTGGAGATGAAGACCGGAGGACTTGGATCGTCGGTATATCTCTTTCCCATCTTCTAGTTAGCTTAGACTTGTTAATGGTAACGATCCGGGTGTTTAGTGCGCGGTGGTGCCGGTTTGCAAAGTCCGCAAAATTTTAGTTATTCACCGCTTCCGCATTCCGGCGTCGGATTGACGGCCGGGGCGCCGCCGTGCACTGACAGTGGTATCAGAGCCTCGCCATTAACTTCGTCTAGCTTTCGTTTGATGTGTTTTGCTTTTCCGATCGACCAAAATTCCAAAATCTATGTTTTTGTGCACATCAGTTTTCTGTTAAGATTTTTTGGTGTCCAAAAATTTTTCAGGTGGTCTCAGAATGATGTGCAGGAAATTCTAAGCATACTGGAAAAATTCGACACTGTGATCTCTCCTCATGAGCGCGGAACCGCGGCCTCACCTCTATATTGGGCCGCGGATCCGCCGCAGTGTGGAGAGGTCAGTGGGCCATCTTTTTCCAGTGGGCTTCAGGGTTGTAATTAGGGGTTTTGGAATATTAAAATTGGGCCAATTATTTCTGTGAGTGCTGCAGTATTGGTTTGGGGCCCACTTGTTAATTTTTGGTCAATCGGAAAATTTTAAACACATTTTTCACAGTATTTACATTATATCTGCGACCGTGAATGTCACTCGATCGGTAAATCCGGTCTAACTGCTATAGCCCGGTTAGACGGATTTGCGAACGTGACTTTCACGTTGATGTTCTATGTATTTGCTGTGTTGTTGCGGATCGGTCGTGGGGGATAGCCTGGATGCAATGCTAGTACAGTTGTGGTTGTATTATGTACATTTGTTATTGCGGGGCGAGCGTCCGACATGTGGACTGCCGTCACTGCCTGTTTGTATTATTATTTTGGGGCACGGCCTGGTTGCGGTCGATGTACCCGGTGTATGTATATTTTACTTTCTGTACTAGGATTGCCCCGCGGAGGGGTGCACGGATAGCCGGGTTCTGGAGGGCAACAAGCCCGCATCTCATGGCATTGAGACGGAAGGGGCTTCACTCTAGGATTGGCGGGCTATTCGCCGCACTCGTAGGGGGTATAGGTTTGACCCAGGAGGGGTGCCCAAGTTACCGGATTCCGTGAAGTGCTGGGTGGTCCATTCACGGCGCTGAAGGGGGCTGCCTCGCTTCAGGTTTTGGCGGGTGACTTGCCGCGCCCGTAGGGGTCTAGGATTTCATTGCACAGGCTATCCACACGACCAGGGGAACGTCGGGTTTCAGCGGCTCTGTGAAACCCGGGGATCCCATATATCTGTATTGTTTCTGTGATGCTGTTCATTTTCTGTGATGTTGCATTTTATTCACGCCTTGAGCGAATATAATATATTGGTATATATATTATTAGATGTTGTATATGTTTTGCATCCGCGCTAGTCCAGTCCCCGCTCTGTCGTTAGTAAGCTAACCTAACGGGTAATGACGGGACCCAGTGGCGAATGCGGATGGCATATACGTATATCAGTATATTTTCGTTCTTTTTGGTGTGATCAATTGATGGGACTGCATTGATTCGGATCAATGCAAGTTAAAAACAAACCTAATCTGATGTTGTTGGAACACTTTTCAAAAAGCTGTTATTGCAAGGACGTTTACTTTTGTTTTGCATCGTGGTATTCATTGGAATATCCTGCTCCTCAGTCGACGAGGCAAGGGCCGAGATTCCTTCACCGGGAGTGACCCCTTGGACAGAAGTTTGCGTCAGGGCATTAACTTCACTATAGCCGATTACTTTTGCTTTGCACCGTGGTATTCATTTGGAATATCCTGCACCCCATTCTACGGGGAAAGATCCGAGATCCCTTCACCGGGAGTGACCTCTTTAGCAACGGTTTTCGTCACTATATTTTAAAAAGCTATCTGTTCCTTCGACGATATCAAGTTCATTACGTTAAAGGTTTTCGCCAGAAACCATTCGTAGCCCTCCGTCATTTCAGTTAAATATTCGGTAGTATTCAAGCTATGTATTTTGACCTCACGCCAAGGCATAGTGATTGGTAGCTGCCGGGTATTTATCTGTTGCATAGATAGATGCGTTGGTTTGGGACAGTCGTACTACTATTTTGGCCTACGTCAAGGGTATGTACGGGTGGATTCAAATTAACCTGGATAATGACGGGTAGAACTTGACATGTGACTTATGATATTTTGACCTCACGCCAAGGTCATAAGAGCATGGGGCAGAAATCACATCGGGAGTTTCAAAAGAACTGAAACTTGCCAGATATGCGCATACCTTCTGGAGTGTGATAGCGTGAGCGGATTCCGTCACGTTATCATGCGATGAGAGTTGGATCCCGATTCCCACTGATGAGTTAGTATACTCCTCGGGTGACCCCGACTAATTCTTCTTTCAGGTTTGGAGGAGAATTTGAGTTACAGTGGGAGGATTCCAGATTAGATAAATTGGTGACCATTCTGATCTAGGTTAGAGTGCACGCTGAGTGTTTCTTTTCTCTCTCTCTTTGGCAGCGACCATTGACCCGACCCTAAGACTTTGACTCAGTGACCAAGTTGACCGAACCTTCTAAACACTGGCTTTTGGATTGTCAGAGTTGCAGACCTCATTGCCACTCCTACTTTTACCCTTTTCTCCAGGACACCCCGTTTTACTACGAACGTCCACTTCCATTGGACAAAACCATCGTATGGTTAGATACGAACTCGAAAGAATTTATTCGAGGATGGTTTCCGGTTCTGGAGAAAACGGATAGGATTATTCAGTTGTCTTTTCCTTTTACCCTCTCTCAGGTTACGAGTACTCCTTGGTTTAGGGGTAGTACACCTATTACGCAAATTGGATTGTCTTCTTCCAAACCTTAGGCTGGTGCCGACCGGTAGGGAATGAAGAAAACCAATTAGCATAACGATGGTGTGCAGAAGGTATTAAGTTCAGACAAAGCAAGGGATTAGTAAGAGGGCAAAGTAAATTGCAACAGATATTCACGACCAAACCAAATATTTCGTTACCACTCCCACATCACCTTTGTATTTCTCCAGGACACTCCGTATCACTACGAAGATCCACAGTTTATTTGGATACTCCATCGTATGGTTATATACGAACTCGAATGGAACTTGTTCCAGTTCGGGGATGGATTCTGGTTCAGGAGAAATAGGAATAAGGTTTATTCGGTTGTCTTTTATCTTCACCCTCTCTCATTGCGAGTGTTCCTAGGATGCGGACAGTACACCCATTATGCTTATTGGATAGTCTTCTTCCAAACCATAGGCTGGTGCCGAACGGTAGGGAAGGAAGAAAACCATTTGGCCTAAAAGGGTGTGCAGAAGGTAAAGACTAAAGACATATGAAGGGATTTGGAGAGGTGGCAGAGAACTATACGGTTACCGTCGTGAATCTGGAAGAGGCATTACTAGGAATACCAGAATACCCCATCGGAACATTTCAATGTTTCAGTTTCACTGTGTAATGTTAAAGGAAGACTGATTTCCCGATTAGATACTTACTCCAGGGTATGTATTTACCAGGTACGATTCTCACATCTGTATGGTTTTACAGATGATGAGGGGGAGTAAGTTATTGGGAATTGGGTGATTATCCTCATTATATCGGGATTCGTTGTAATCGGTGATATTTGAGGAAATCACCTGGGCTGTTTGCCGGTCGGCAAATATTTGGTTTTGAATATCCGATGTTATGCACCAATTTCAAATTGATATATCTGTACGTCTATTTTCATAGAGTGAGATATACCTTTTTGAAATTATGTCTACGACATTTACCTATATCAGTGGATGGTTAGGTAAGGAGCATTAAACAGCGGTGTAATTCTTCTTAACCATAAGTACAGATTTCAACCTACAACACACAGTGAATGAGTTATCAGACTCAAGGGACTTATACAGAGTATTGTATGTTGTCCAGTGTCCATTAGGACAGAGGGGTTGGTCCTCATACTATATTCTGTTTACTTTTAACTTCTCTAGTTCTTAGACATGTGTTTCGTAGAAACACAGGGTCTAAGTTTTGAGGAGTTACAGGTATTTGAATAGAGTAGAGAACCAGGTATAGCAAGTATCGGGATTCTTCAAAGTGATCGAAGATGTAGATATTTGTGTATGGTATTCAGTTGATAGTAATGATTAAAGAGATCTTGCTTCTCTTTCAGGTTACTCATGATTGGAAGCATTCCTAAGTTGAGTAACGCTGATCGGCCTCCTTCCATTTAGTTGACATGCGCTGGGGACAGCTGCATGATTTGAATCTGGTTCAATTAAATCAGTGCCTCTGTTTCTATATTGGATATAGAACAGTTCATATCTTAACGATGTTAAGGTACGGGGAGTTGTCCGGCTTATGATTAAAACCAGACTCTGGATGACTCAAGGCATGTTTCTGTAATGGCTGTTTGTGGGTTGACCCAGGCTATGACGAGGGTTGACTTTCTACCATCTGGATGAACAATAGCAATATTGTTCTAGACTCGCCACAGTTTTATTAAAAATGGATTTTTTCAGAAAACAGTAGTGGGAGTATGGTAGAACTGGAAGTGATTCCAGAACCACAAACGATTACTGAAGATTTGATAAGGAACCTAAAGATTCAATCTGGATTGACATTCCATTGGCCACTCCGCAGATAAGGTGGGTAACTTCAGGCACCCGAGAGGCACTACGGTAGCCTCAAGGACGGTGACAGGGAAGTTCTTGTTTACTCACAATTGCCATTGCTGTTGTTCCAGGTTACGAGACCCGGCGGGAGGATGAGTATAGCGTCGTTCTAAACCAGTTTTAGAAGTGTACGTCTATATGACTCTGCCAGAGGGTTGTCGTAGTCAGTGGGAGCAGCGGAAGCATTGGTGGACAGGTTGCTTATGTCTATTTATAGACTAGAGCAGATGTAGCGGAGATAGATCATCTATTTCTGACGTGACAGTCATGGGTTTGACTTCATCAGAATAGGGGATGGATCTGTTGAGAAGGTAGTAGGGTGTGATATCCTGGTATTTGGATGATATACACAGAGTAGGAAAGGAAACTCCTACACTACGATCGGTTATAGTTTGGTCGTCACACAGTTGTTTCTCCACAAAGGAAATGGATTTTATATCAGACATACTGGTTACTAGATCTATGGTTTTAGATCTAGATTTGGGTGGTTTCCCAATCAGGGTACTTGACAGCATTCTAAGAGTATTTAGGATGGACGACTCCTGGCACGGTAGTGTACCTGCAGGTAATGGAGTCACCCTCTCCAAAGGTGTCTTACAGACTAAAGGGGAGAGGGACGGGCATGATTGGCAGATCACTTGCTCAGGCAATTGAGTCAATCGTGAGATGTCAAGTACCACACCAGATGTTGTTCTTGCACTAGATGCAATAAGTTGACATTAATCCAATCCTGGAGAAACCGTCGGAAGCAGTTTTAGAACATAAGTGGATGTTCTAGGGATATGATAACGACAGCCTCATTCAGGAGACAGTTATCATTCCAGGCTTCCAAGGTGACATGGACGACAAGGAGGTTGTCAGAGTTATAGTTTTTCCTTCTGATGAGGGGCAGTATTTTGGGCAGGTGGTCCAAGGCAATACTGAGGGAGGCATGGCGCGCAGGATACTGATTAAGTTCAGTTGACGATACAGTCTAAGAAGTTTGGATTTGGAGTTCATTTATGAGCTATGTCCCATCAGACATCCAGACACATTCTAAGACAGGTATTGCTCTTTTCGGGAGATGGGTTTCTCCGCGAACTTGAGATATAGAGAGACATAGAAAGAAACAACTAAGCGGATCCACTCACTGAGGCTATTCCTCGAACGCAATAGTTCCGCAAACAAGCTTTGTGAGACTGACTAGTAGAGAAGTTGGATGTTCGGTATCACACGGGCTGTGAGTATGCGACATCGCAATAATTAGCCTTGAGTGCAAGTGGGAGATTGTTGGAGATAGTGCCCTCAGAGTCAATTATTAGGTCACAGGTACGTGATTGTAATGATTGAGGGAGGACCTATCCCAGTAGGACAGTCTTGCTCGAGATGATAGTATGCTATCTGGTTTACCTTTATCATCGTGTACTGCTTTAGGTGACATGACACGTCGCTATTACACGTTGATAGAGCCCCTAGGATTCTTGCTTGACCACCAGCAGTATGAGGGCGATCATATAAGTGGGAGCTGGGGTCTATAAGCTTATCCTTAAAAGGTCCCTAGTCGTGGGAGTTTCGAGACTGGGCATCGACACTCCATTAGTAGACTAGTGTATACAGTCGAGACCCCGACGAGGGGCGGTGGCCGGTCTCACAAGCCACTGGTGTCAGTTGGATCACCTAAGATGTATACAGGTGCTCATTGGGTTATGAGTACACCGGACAGGACTCGCCGGGAACATGCTAGTTGGTCATATACCAGACGTCAGATGGCAGTTCCCTGGTGACATGTGTGCAGGTTAGTTCATCGACCTGGGGATCGTCATTTGTCTCGTGTGAGTTCCCACTGTACTTTGATTACTACCCTACCACGGCTCAAAGGAGTCGTGCAAACAGGTTTTAGTTGGGTACAGTCCCGAGCCACATGGAGGCAGTGAGCGTATCTTCAGGGGTTCGTCTCTCCCGGTATTGGGGGTGAGGTCGTGCTGTGTCTAGGAGAGCCATTACACAAAGTCCTTGGCCAAGGCAAGGAGATTTACTGGTAGGTATTCCAGTAGTATCTCAGGGTGTTCTGGGCTACACTCCGACACGACTTGTACCGCTTTTGGGGGTCTGACTTTTACCAACCCCCTAGGCCCGCCATGCGATACTCATAGACGAACGGACCGGACTGCACGGATATTGTCACTGACAGGCTCAGTTGGGTGTCGGGGTGAGCTTCCTCATCGACGTCCCTTTTGGTCAATAGCTGGTGGCCCGTCACGTATTGGCTTATACCTCTGACGTGCTAGTGGTTAAATCCACAGCCATAGTATTGACGAGTCTTTAGAGTCCACCACACTTTCAGTTACTCAGCTTTCGGGCGAAAGGTTGTAGAGGCCGTATGGAGATATGGCAAGGTCCGATCAGATACGTGCGGTATTGCACGGATCAGGATCGGACAGTTTGTACTATAGGCCGTATGGTTATATGGCAGGGTTTGATCAGATACGTGCGGTATTGCACGGATCAGGATCGAACAGATATTACTAGCCGGTTTTGGTATAAGCCGGATCCTAGTATAGTACAGTGTAGATTTTGTCTCATTGCATTTGTATTTCGGTCGGAATACAAATGCGGGTGTGTATGCACAGTATCGGGGTTTTCCTGTAATTTATTACGGGACCAGTTTTCTGGAGTTGCCAGTTTGCTTTCCGTTTCGGCCGATTTCCATTGTTCCGTTCATTGGCCGAAGATTGGTGGAGGAGGGTTTATTTGCATTGTTGCAAATAGGCATTTGTGGAGGGGTTCTTTGCTTATTGTTTTATCATGATAGCCTCTCATTGACCTTGACTTCTAGCTATCATGATGGCTTGACTTTTAGTGGGCATGATGGTTGATGATGATGAGGGGTGAGGTTGGTTGAGTGTGGGTTATGGTTGTGATCATTGGATTCTTTCATCATCTCTTTTCATCATTACTTCCACCCACTCTCTTGACCTTACTTTTTCTCTCTCCAATCACACATGGTGGGGGGGGGGGCCGGCCATTCCTAAGAGGAGGAATGGGGATTCATTTTCATGTGTGGAGAAAATATGATACATTCATTTTTCTTTTGTATGCTACTTCTTCCTCACCTCTCTCCAAGTTGTTTTTCCTCCACCACAAAAGGCAACTCTACAATCCCAAAAAGAGACACAAGCTCACTACATATTCTACAACGAACCTTGGGCACGTCGAGTAGCCGGCTTCGTGCCCGAGTTGCCTCGGCATTGAGGTGGGAGCCCGTAAACGAAGAAGGCGATGTGGTGCACTTCCGGCGATGAGGAGGAGACGGACGGAGATCCCGCGAGGAGATCGGAGTGGAGATGAAGACCGGAGGACTTGGATCGTCGGTATATCTCTTTCCCATCTTCTAGTTAGCTTAGACTTGTTAATGGTAACGATCCGGGTGTTTAGTGCGCGGTGGTGCCGGTTTGCAAAGTCCGCAAAATTTTAGTTATTCACCGCTTCCGCATTCCGGCGTCGGATTGACGGCCGGGGCGCCGCCGTGCACTGACATCACCTGATCAGGGAGATCATTGATCGTCAGGAGATCGAGGTTCGGAGAGTTGCTTCAGAAGAGAACATTGCTGATCCATTCACGAAGGCCCTTCCTCAGATTCAGTTCGAGAGGCTACTCGAGATCATTGGTCTGCGATATGCCAGTACATGGCCCTAGTGCAAGTGGGAGATTGTTAGTGTTTATGCCCTAGAAGGCCATTACTGTATCATACTAGCTTGTATATTACTTAATGGAAGCTTGGGATATTCACATGTATATAACAGTCTTGCTAAACATGGTAGTATGCTACTTGGTTTTTCTATCTTAATATGTGAGTGTACGTATTGATAGAGCTCTTAGGATCTTGCTTGTCTACCAGCGTTGTGATGGCAGTCACACTAGTGGGGGCTGGGTAGTCTACAAGCACATCCTTATTCAGGTCCCTGGTCGTTGGATTATCGAGACAGAGCATCGATACTCCGGAGTAGACTAGTGTGTACGCTTCTCATCCCAGTTGGGGAGATGGTCTGTCCCACAGCCGTCAGTACGTCGTACTGGAGATAGTATACAGGTGCTCGTTAGGTTACGGGTACACCGGACAGGACTCACAGGGAACTGTTGGTTGGTTTGATACCAGTCGTCAGTGAACAGTTCCCAGGTGACATGAGTACAGCGTAGTCCGCAGACTTGACACTGCTACTTCGCCTTGAGTGTGTCCCACTGTTCTTAGATTGCTACCCTACCACGGCTCAAAGGGGTCGTACAAACAGGTAGCAGTTGGGTGCAGTCCCGAGCACTTGGAGGCAGTGGCGGTTAGACAGGATTCGTCCCTCCCGGTATTGGGAGAAGATATCGTGCTGTGTCAGAGAGCCATTACGCAAAGTCCCTGGCCAGGGCAAGCGAGATTTGCTGGTAGGTTCCAGTAGTTTCTCAGGGTGTAATGGGCTTCCCTCCGACACGACTTATACCGCTATTAGGGGACTGACGCTTGCCGCCCCCCTAGGCCCGATATGCGATAGTCTTGGACGAACGGACCGGACTGTATGGAGATTGTCACATCAGACTCAGTAGGAGTTCGGATGGGTTTTCTCATCGGCCTTCTTATCGACAACTACCTGGGGACCGTTACGTACAGCTAGTGCCGCTTGCGGTTTGTGGTTAAACCCACTGCCAGCGTAGTAGTCGAGTCTCTAGAGTCCCACACAGAGAGTTTCCTACTCCAGGTGAAACGATATAGAGGTTGCATGGTTTTGCGACAAAGGGTTCGGACGCATACGTGCGTTTACGCGCGTACGACTTTCGGACAGTTTTTACCAGTCGGCTTTGGTTTAAGCCAGTTACTGGTATCCGGTTATTGGATTTTTACAGTCTAAAGTTTTTCCGTATTTTTACGGATCGGAGGGCGTTCTCGTAATTGTTCGAGAAGCTTCTAGAAGATGGTGACTAAGGAGGGTTATGTGTCATATTCATTAAATGTGGTTATGAGTCATGGTGGTGATTCATTCATTTCATTAATGCACATTTATTGCTTAATGACTCATGCTAATGAATCACCACTAGATATTTTATGAAGCATGATTTATCATCACTCTTTATTCTTTTCTCATTATTAGAAAATGCTTCATAATATATTATGATAGACTCTCTCTCATCTCATTATCTTATCTCACATTCTCTCTCCTCAAGCTCTCATCTTCAAACCCTAATCCTTACACCTCATGAGTTGAGATCAAAGGATTAGTTAGACTAAACAATCCATAACCATCACTCTATATCATCCTTTCATCTTTGATTAGCAATCAAAGTTGATTAGTTACCTCAAGTTAGAGGTTTAGCTTGGAGTTTTGCTCTCGGGTGGATCGTCTAGTACCTAGAGAAGGCCGAGGAGAACAAGGAGATCGTAAAGACGAAGGACTAGTATCGATAGGTATAATCCCTTAACACTATAGTTTAGTATAGCTATGTGTTCGGTTATTAGTTGTTTAGCTTCGATTTAAGCGGTTAGTCGATGTTCGTTCTTTAAACTTGATCGTTTTTGAAAATTCCGCCTCCCCACAAGTACTGGGGTGTACTACATCGACTTACACTTATCGAGCTATTGGGGTCTGACGTTTACCACCCCTAGGCAAGATATGCGACATATCAGACGAACAGACCGGGCTGTACGGTAAGTGTTACTGGTTGGATTCACAGGAGTGTGAGCGGACTTGCTCGTCGATCTTCTGATCGCTCAATACCCGGGTGGCCATTACGTTTAGCAGACCGCTTGCGGCTTGTGGGTGTTTGATATGATCATCACCTGCTGCCAGTGTATTGACGAGTCTTTAGAGTCCTACACAGAGGTTTCCTGGCTCAAGCGAAACGAAATAGGAGCGCATATGAGATATGTGCGGGACCGAGAATAATGCGTGTATGTGATACCGTATTCTATTCTCGCGATGAATGTATCGATTGGTTGTATGCGATATAACCTAGTTATCGAATCGAGGATTGATTCGATAAGTCGATACATTGGATACTGGTCGGTCATATGCGATATGACCGGATCGTTAAATCAAGTGTTGATTTAATGATTTAATGTATAATTATATATTTGATATATTACTTTGCATTAACTAGTATTAGTTCACTTAAGATGGATTTTCTCACTTGATTGTGCACATTGTATATGTGATATATTTTTTGTGCACAAGATTGTATCATGTTTGATGATATATGCAAACTTGGGTTAGTGTGTGATTTATGTAGGGTTCCTAGGCACCCCAAGGAGGTCTCACAAGGCATCGAACATGCCATATTAAAATTTTACGGTGCCTACAAACCCTAAACTACGGATCGTCGGCTAGATGTCTAGGCGAAAAACTAACTAGTTAACACTTAACTAATGAGAATACGGAAATACAACCTTTGTAGATCCGGTGCTCCACCTCCATAGCTCTGCAACGAGGTCCTCTCCGCTGTCCAAGTTAAATCCGGGCTCTAGGATCGGCTTCGTCGGAGAATGGGCAAGCTAGGTCGTCGATGTTCATGCCGAAGATGATCTACGTCGAGGCATCGATGAATCAAGCTCCACCTTCACCAAACCGTGAAAAGTTGTGAAGGAAACACACTCTACTACTTGGCAAGAGGTAGAGGATGAAGAAATAGGAAGTGGGTAGACTTTAGAATTGGATTTCTCACTCATTTCCATCACTTGCCATTGATGGGGCAAGCTTTCTTCACTTGAAGAAATGGAGGAAGAAGAAGAATATTGTGATAAGATTATTCAAAAAAGAAAAGAATAACAATACTTATCATAATATTAACCCTAGTCAAGTGTAGAGAATGAATCATGGTTAGTGGGAATGGTTAGGGTTAAGAATGAGATAAGAATGGTTGACTTGAACAAAGCTTCATGAAGCTTCAACTAAAGAACAAAATTAGCCACCATTCTTTTCTCTTTTCTTTTATTCATTTATCAAAAATAAAAAGGATAATTAAATAAGATAAATGAATAATAAATAATAAAACCTAACCATTTCATTAACCAAGGTTTAATCTTTACATTTGAACCCTAGCATAACATGTACCATCAAACATGATACAATCAAGTGCACAAAAGTATATCGCATATACAATGCGCCCATCCGAGTGAGAAAATCCATCTTAAGTAAACCGATACTAGTTGATGCAAAGTAATATATCAAATATATAAATATGCATTAAATCATTAAATCAACACTTGATTCAATGATCCGGTTATGTCGCACACAACCGACTAGTATACAATATATCGGCTTATCGAATCAACGCTTGAATCGATAACTAGGTTATATCGCATACAAAACATTCGATACATTTATCGCGAGAATAGAATACGGTATCACATACACGCATTATTCTCGGTCCCGCACATATCTCATATGCGCTCCTATTTCGTTTCGCTTGAGCCAGGAAACCTCTGTGTAGGACTCTAAAGACTCGTCAATACGCCGGCAGCGGATGATGATCATATCAAACATCCACAAGCCGCAAGCGGTCTGCTAAACGTAACGGCCACCCGGGTATTGAGCGATCTGAAGATCGACGAGCAAGCCCGCTCACACTCCAGTAAATTCGACCAGTAACACTACCGTACAGTCCGGTCTGATCGTCTGATCTGTCGCATATCTCGCCTAGGGGTGGTAAACGTCAGACCCCAATAGCTCGATAAGTCGTGTCGATATGAGGTCTATAACTGTTCGAGAAACTACTGGTAACACTTACCAGTAAATCTTAGCAACCCTGGCCAGGGATTTCCTGTTATAGCCAATCGAACACAGCGCAACATCAACTCCCTATACCGGGAGAGACGAATCCCCTCCTATCGCTCATTGCCTCCATGTGACTCGGGACTGTACCCAAAAACCACCGTTTTGCACGCCCTCTTGGACGTGGTAAGATGGAAATCAAAGCACAGTGGGAACCACACGAGACTCTATGACGATCTCGGGTCAACAGACTACTCTGTACCAGTGTCACCAGAGAACTGCCATCTGACGTGAGGTATAATACCATCTGGGTGTTCTCGGCGAGTCCGTCCAGTGTACCCAGTCTCTACTGAGCACCCTTATATCATCTCTGATGTCAAACACCGATGGATATGGGATCATCCATCGCCCATCTATATGGGTCGAGAAGGTACACGCTAGTCTACTCTGGTATATCGATGCCCCGTCTCGATACACACACGACTAGGGACTTTGAAGGATGCACTTATGGACTACCATGTCCCCACTAGTATGATCCGCATCATAGTCCAGGTAGTCAAGTACAGATCCTAAGGGCTTTACCAACATGTAACAGAGAGACAATCAGTATACACGTTAAGGTAAAGTTCAACCAGATAGCATACTATCATGTCGAGCAAGAAAGTCCTCCCTATATATGTCCCAGCATCCACTACAATATACATCCTATGTATAGTAATGGCCTCTAGGGCATACATATAACTAACAATCTCCCACTTGCACTAGGGCCATCTGTAGCAGTGGTTTGAAGTATCTCATACTCAACCATCCCATAAAAGTGTCTCTCTCTGGGAACAGGCCTTTGTGAGTGGATCCGCTGTGTTGTCCTCTGAGTCTACTCTCCAAACCTCGATTACCCTGGAGATCAATCATCTCCATGATCAGGCGATGCTGCCTTAGAATATGTCTGGATCACTGATGGGACGGACGTTCCTTGGCATAAGCCATAACTCCATTGTCACACAATGGGAGGAACATAGTTTATCACATGAACCAATATACACCCAAACAGCCTCTTTGGTAGCATTTCAAGTAGCGATGTATCCTGCCTTTATCGTCTAGTATGTCACGGTATCCAGCTTGGAACTCTTCCAACATACCGTCCCTCCAGTGAGGGTAAAGACAATGCCTGTGACTGACATTCAGTCATCTTTATCACCCTGGAACCCTTCCAGTGATTCTCCCCAGAATCGGTTGATACCATCTCACTACAGCTAGTGAGTATCCTAACATCCAATTAGATCTATCTCATAGATCCAAAATCCAGGATTTATGAGGTATCACTTTGATCCTATATAGAGAATCATTGTGATAAGCGGAGATCGACCGAGCGTAGCATAAGAAACTCCTTTCTTATCAAGAGTATGTCATCCACGTACTCTACGAGGATCACCACCATACTCCCTACTACCTTTTTGTTTATACAAGGTTCATCTACCATTTTGATGATGTCAAACTCTTTGACTAATCCATCAAAACAGATGTTCCAACTCCGCGATGCCTGCTTTATCCTATAAAGCATCTTGCACACGTTTCCGCTGCTCCCACAGTCTACGAAGCCCTCTGGCTGTGTACTTATAGACACTCTCTTCTAAACATCATTTAGAAAAGCTGTCATGACACCCAACCACCAGATATCGTAGTCATGGTATGTAGCCGTGACAAGTAGGATCTGGATGGACTTAAGCATAGCTACTTAGAAAAGGTTTCATCATCATCCACACCTGGTCAATGATGTAGACCTTTAGCAAGTCTAGCTTTGAAAGTCTCAACTTTTCCATGTACACCAAGTAATCTTCTCAAGATATACTTGCTCCTGATGGGGATTTAACCCTTCAGATATAGCAACTAAAGTCCATACTTTGTTAGTGTATAAGGATTCCATCTCAGATCGCTAAACATCCAGCCATTCTTACAGAGTCATACTCCTGATGGCCAGCTCGAAACTAGTTGGGTCATCATCTCATGATGCAATCCTCGCTCCCACTGTCATAGAGAAACCGAAGTATCTCTCAGGTGGGTGAGGAACCCTACCAGATCGGCGGAGAGGCTGAGGTTCGTTGGTATCTACTGAATCCTTTGGTTCTATCAAATCATCTGCTATAGTTTGTATAGCTGGAACATTTCCAGTTCTACATAACAGACCTTGCCTCGAGCTTGTCCGGATTTTGTTTTTAAACATAGGCCGGACAACCCCAAATCTTAACTAACTTAAGAAATGGGCTCTTCCCTTTCCATATCACATATGAAGCGGTAGGCAACTGATTTGATTAGAACCCTATTCAATAGGTATGCAGCTTCTCAAGTGCATAACTCTCAAAAGGAAATAGGTAACTCAGCAGTACTCATCATAGAGCACACCTTATCATATAGGGTGTGATTGCTCCACCCCGATATACCATCGTGCTATGGTGTATACGGAGGAGTAATGCCGAGAGAGAATCTCATTCTCCTTTAGAATAATACAGGAATTCCGTGCTCAAGTATTCTTCTCCTTGATCTCATCAAAGGACATAATACTTATACCCGTATTTTGGTTCTCTACTTCTCGCTTATATTCTGTGAATATCTCAAAAGGTTCGGACTTGTGTTTCAACAGGAACATATGTCTGAATCTTGAGAGATTATCAGAGAATGTAATGAAGTACAAAGAACCGGTCTTGGCATGTGTAGACAGGGGACCCACATACATCAACATGTATCATCCCAAGAGTTTACTAACTCTTTCTCTGTTTCCAATAAACGGAGCTATGGTCATCTTATCTTTGTGACATGACTGGCGAGTTTCACAAGATGTAAATTCAAACTGATTTAAATATACATCTATATGTAACTCTAGCCAGTCGGGTCGCATTGATCTGACCTAGTCTACAATACCTCAAGAAGGATTCGTTCATTTCTGAACTTTTCCTCTTGTGTGTGTTCCGTATATTAAGAACTGTAGTTTGATTTAGAACATTAATGCTTTTAGATAACGTGCCTGAACCGATCAACTTTTGATATAGGAAATGTTCAAAACATTATCCAACAATACAAAATTTTATCATTTCTTTACTGATAAAGAGACTGATATGATTTTGTATATCAGGTTCGGTATCTAATAACATTCGTTCAGAATCAATGTATTGGTAATACAGGGTGACAGTGACCGACAGACTTGGTTGCAACACTTGCCCCGTTTTCTGCCTCATGAAACTTATCACCCGTTCTCAGTTCTCTACCTTTCTGTAGCCCTATGTAACAGATTACATATCTGGGATCCTGATCTGGTATCACATACCCAGGACGTAAAGGATACTGAGAAACAATTCTCTGTATAATTAACACACCCGAAGATGATGCATCAGCATGCACTCTCTTCGTTTGGGCGGCACGGGAATTGTGGTAATCCCCAATTTCCTGCTCTGTCTTATAACATTTATAAGTTGGAGCGGGACCAACGTTCCCCAGCTCAGTATAACAAGCGGGTTCGGTCAATATTCCGTATTATTATCTTGATCAAGGCGTGATAGGGTCGCTACCTGGAGAGAGAGAGAAGAAAACACTCAGCGTGCGCTCTGTCAAGAATAGATTGGTTATTATTTTATCTAATCAGGATGGCTCCCACTGCTTTTTATCAAATCTTCCTTCAAACCCTAAAAGGAAAGACTAGCCGGGATTAATTACACACTACAAGTTCGCCAATCTTTCAGCCAGGCCAGTGTCGGTACTTTGAGGGAGGTCCCCCGTGCTTTCGCACGAACCTAATTAATGTAAACCTCGTTTTCCCAGAGGCGTAACCCCGTTGACACCTTTCTAGACACCTACTTGATCGGCTAATTGTAATGTATAAAACTCTCCCAGGAGTAACACTTACTCGCAGCGGGTATCGGGTTCCAACTATCTCATAGAAGGTATGCAATCTCATTGCAAATTTCAACACTTGAAATTCCCGATAATATTTTGCCCCTAGCAGCTATATGACCTTAACATAGTCAACAAATCATAAGTGCTAGTCAAGTTCAACCCGTCATTTCCCGATTGAATTAAACCCACCCGCACGACCCTTAACATAGTCAACAAAGTCGCACGACTACCCTAATCCAATCGCATCATATGCTAATACAGATAACCAATAGTTAGCTACCGCACAC
Source organism: Agapanthus africanus (assembly GCA_030015575.1). Classification (NCBI taxonomy): domain Eukaryota; kingdom Viridiplantae; phylum Streptophyta; class Magnoliopsida; order Asparagales; family Amaryllidaceae; genus Agapanthus; species Agapanthus africanus. The sequence goes on from CM057340.1 coordinate 222,644,590, forward strand.
TACGCCTTAACATAGTCAACAAACGTAGCACGAATACTAACTAGTACTTATCTGAAATGACGGAGGGCTACGACAGGTTTTTCTGAAAACCTATTGCGTAATGAACTTGATATCGTTGTAGAATCAAATGATTTTGTAATGGAGTGCTTTTGAGGCTTTTCTAGTTTTGCTAAAGGAGTCACTCCCGGTGAAGGGATCGTCGGTCCTTTCCTCGTCGAATGAGGTGCGGGATATATCACATATATCGCTGTGCAAAGCAAAAACACTTAAAAGCAATCAAAAGACAAACCGAGTGTGTAGCATCTGCCAGTTATTGCTAAAGGAGTCACTCCCGGTGAAGGGATCTCGGTCCTTTCCTCATCGAATAAGGTGCAGGATATATCACATATACCGCTGTGCAAAGCAAGAACTGTAGCTACCTATTTTATTTTGAAATTCGATTCTACAACATCTTAGGTTTCTTTTATTTCATTAATCACATTAATGAAGTCCCATCATTTAAGTACCTAAACATCACAGATAAATACGACGTACACTTATGCCATCCGCATTCGCCTCGATGTCCCCTCGTGCACCGTTAGGTTAGGTAACTAACGGCAGAGCAGGGCAGGGCTAGCGCGGGTGTAAAACATAAGTAACGTCTATATAATATATCATATATACTATATACTGTATCTATCACAGAACATCACATGATCACATCACAGATATCGCAGCAGAAGAAACATATGAAATATTGGATATACTAGGACGTCCGTGTTTTCAATACGAGCCAGTATAAAACACGGATTCCACGGTCGTGATGAATAGCCAAACCCACACCCCTAGACCCCTACGAGAGCGGCAAGCAACCCTACCAATTCTAGAGTTAGGAGACCCGGACTCGACTCCTCGAGTTGGTCTCCCACTGGACTCCAGAACCCGGTTACTTGTGCCCTCCTCCTTGGGTCTATCCTAGTGCAGAAAAGTAAATAATATACAAACGGTGACATCTTCCGCTACCTGGAAGTGCCCCAATAAAAGAATATTACATACAAGTTTTTACATGAATGAAAATGAAAAACACTCATCTCACATAAAAACCCCGGCTATTCAAACACGACGATCCAATATAACATATCCAGCAACACATAACATCACATGTCATCAACATAAGTAAATATGCGCATCCCAATTGTCGTTGACATATAGCAACGAAAACGGCGATATCACATATTACACTTACGGTCACAGAAAAGAAAGTGTAAAACTACAACAGTTGGAATCCGCAACCACCTCAGACATCGCATGCCTGACCAAATGAATTCCTTAGACATCGCATGCCTAACAATTATAAACCCCGCATTTTAGTCTCAAAATCGAAAACACTTTTCAATATCAAGTCGGGCAATTCAACAGGATTCCCGACATCCTGATCGAATGCTCGTCGCAAACTTCAGTAGACGGCCGCACCCCTGATACCGTCGACGAAGTACACCAAGACGGAACACCGCTGCCGCGAGCACCCGAACGGATGCTTTCGGCGACGGGGTTCTCCTACAGTCACTTGGTCGGGGCTATGGAGTGAGGCTGTCTATTAAGTTTACCCGGCGAGTATCCGCGTACACTACGTGATTGCGACGGACTTTTGATCACATCAAAATTCCGTGGCAACCGATCAAGTGAGACTAAAGTGCTATGTTTATAACATTCATTTAGTTATCTCATAACTATTGTGAATTCCAATTATTGTATCCCATTCCAGATAAACAGAAAATGTTAAACTTTTCGATCGAACAATCGAACACCCAAGTTTTCCCGAAACTGATCAACACATGAAACAAGTATAACAACATTCCGTTCGTGCCTCAGTACCAATGGTCCAGCCGTAGAAGGGTCAAGCCAACGCCTCACATGTGGCACGCCGTACTGCCCCAAACCCGAAGGTTCAAAGGGCAGTTCAAGACGGTCACATAATCGAGTTAAGGTTTGTGTCTTCTAGAGGGACTATCGCGTTACTTGCACTACTTAGAACGTCGTTAAACTACGGAAAAATCCAACACTTGGAAATTTCCCGACAAGGGAAAAATTGGGTATTTATATCCGGTCGAACTTTTTAACATATTCAAAAAATTATCCGGAACGACACATAGACAAAGTTTGACAATCCGATCGAATATATGAACTCCCAATACAACCCAAAATACTCAACTCTTTATTTCAGATTAAAAATTTCCAGGAAAACCAGCACTGAAAAATAGGAGTTACTGTGCAAAATTTAGTGCCTAATAAGACAAAACGGCGGCGTAAGGGCCGCATTAGCATGCTAATGCCGCGGTTCCGCCGCACTTTTGTGGGATCATTAGGTAATTTTTGCATCGTAATTCTTATATTTACCTTCTTGTTTTTCTGCATATTTTTAATTTGCAAAAATCCACATTTTACAAAAATGTCCAGAGAGCATTTTAAAGTCGGGGTTTCGGGTCGATCGGACTTCTAACTCCGTCTACGCATCGCCTAAGGCTCTAGCTAGGCTCTGATACCACTGTAGGGTTCCTAGGCACCCCATGGAGGTCTCACAAGGCATCGAACATGCCATATTAAAATTTTACGGTGCCTACAAACCCTAAACTACGGATCGTCGGCTAGATGTCTAGGCGAAAAACTAACTAGTTAACACTTAACTAATGAGAATACGGAAATACAACCTTTGTAGATCCGGTGCTCCACCTCCATAGCTCCGCAACGAGGTCCTCTCCGCTGTCCAAGTTAAATCCGGGCTCTAGGATCGGCTTCGTCGGAGAATGGGCAAGCTAGGTCGTCGATGTTCATGCCGAAGATGATCTACGTCGAGGCATCGATGAATCAAGCTCCACCTTCACCAAACCGTGAAAAGTTGTGAAGGAAACACACTCTACTACTTGGCAAGAGGTAGAGGATGAAGAAATAGGAAGTGGGTAGACTTTAGAATTGGATTTCTCACTCATTTCCATCACTTGCCATTGATGGGGCAAGCTTTCTTCACTTGAAGAAATGGAGGAAGAAGAAGAATATTGTGATAAGATTATTCAAAAAAGAAAAGAATAACAATACTTATCATAATATTAACCCTAGTCAAGTGTAGAGAATGAATCATGGTTAGTGGGAATGGTTAGGGTTAAGAATGAGATAAGAATGGTTGACTTGAACAAAGCTTCATGAAGCTTCAACTAAAGAACAAAATTAGCCACCATTCTTTTCTCTTTTCTTTTATTCATTTATCAAAAATAAAAAGGATAATTAAATAAGATAAATGAATAATAAATAATAAAACCTAACCATTTCATTAACCAAGGTTTAATCTTTACATTTGAACCCTAGCATAACATGTATCATCAAACATGATACAATCAAGTGCACAAAAGTATATCGCATATACAATGCGCCCATCCGAGTGAGAAAATCCATCTTAAGTAAACCGATACTAGTTGATGCAAAGTAATATATCAAATATATAAATATGCATTAAATCATTAAATCAACACTTGATTCAATGATCCGGTTATGTCGCACACAACCGACTAGTATACAATATATCGGCTTATCGAATCAACGCTTGAATCGATAACTAGGTTATATCGCATACAAAACATTCGATACATTTATCGCGAGAATAGAATACGGTATCACATACACGCATTATTCTCGGTCCCGCACATATCTCATATGCGCTCCTATTTCGTTTCGCTTGAGCCAGGAAACCTCTGTGTAGGACTCTAAAGACTCGTCAATACGCCGGCAGCGGATGATGATCATATCAAACATCCACAAGCCGCAAGCGGTCTGCTAAACGTAACGGCCACCCGGGTATTGAGCGATCTGAAGATCGACGAGCAAGCCCGCTCACACTCCAGTGAATTCGACCAGTAACACTACCGTACAGTCCGGTCTGATCGTCTGATCTGTCGCATATCTCGCCTAGGGGTGGTAAACGTCAGACCCCAATAGCTCGATAAGTCGTGTCGATATGAGGTCTATAACTGTTCGAGAAACTACTGGTAACACTTACCAGTAAATCTCAGCAACCCTGGCCAGGGATTTCCTGTTATAGCCAATCGAACACAGCGCAACATCAACTCCCTATACCGGGAGAGACGAATCCCCTCCTATCGCTCATTGCCTCCATGTGACTCGGGACTGTACCCAAAAACCACCGTTTTGCACGCCCTCTTGGACATGGTAAGATGGAAATCAAAGCACAGTGGGAACCACACGAGACTCTATGACGATCTCGGGTCAACAGACTACTCTGTACCAGTGTCACCAGAGAACTGCCATCTGACGTGAGGTATAATACCATCTGGGTGTTCTCGACGAGTCCGTCCAGTGTACCCAGTCTCTACTGAGCACCCGTATATCATCTCTGATGTCAAACACCGATGGATATGGGATCATCCATCGCCCATCTATATGGGTCGAGAAGGTACACGCTAGTCTACTCTGGTATATCGATGCCCCGTCTCGATACACCCACGACTAGGGACTTTGAAGGATGCACTTATGGACTACCATGTCCCCACTAGTATGATCCGCATCATAGTCCAGGTAGTCAAGTACAGATCCTAAGGGCTTTAACAACATGTAACAGAGAGACAATCAGTATACACGTTAAGGTAAAGTTCAACCAGATAGCATACTATCATGTCGAGCAAGAAAGTCCTCCCTATATATGTCCCAGCATCCACTACAATATACATCCTATGTATAGTAATGGCCTCTAGGGCATACATATAACTAACAATTTAAACCATGGTTAGTTAATGGTTAGGGTTTCATCTGATTTACTTATTCATTTATTTATTTTGTTTATTTATTTTGGCAAAGGAAAATGTAATGGTGGCTTGCTTTGTCTTTTCTTTGAAACTTCATGAAGGTTTGAAAGCTTGACCATTTTGTTTCTTTCCTTTAACCCTAACCATTCAACTAAACTCTAGTTAGTTCTCTACACTAAACCATGGTTGCAAATATGATAAGTATCATTTTATTTTCTATTATTCAATAATTCTTATCATATTATCTTCTTCTTCTTCTTCTTCAAGAAGAAAGAAGCTTGCTAGCTTCAATGGTGAAATGAGAAAAAGAGTGAGAAATCCAATTCTAAAGTGAACCCACTTCCTATTTCTTCATCCTCTACCACTTGCCAAGTAGTATAGGGTGTTTTCTTCACAAGTTTCATGGCTTGGTGAAGTTGGAGCTTGATCTTGTGTTGCCTCGACGTAGATCATCTTCGTCATCGAAGTCGACGACCTAGCTCGCCCATTTCTCCGATGAAGCCTACGCTAAAGTCCGGGATCCGATGATCGCAGCGAGGATACACCGTCACGGAGCTATGGAGGTGGAGGACCGGATCTACAAAGGTTGTATTTCCGTTCACCCTTTAGTTAAGTTGTTAACTAGCTTCTAGTTTCGCCTAATCTCTAGTTAACGAATCCATATTAGGGTTTCTCGGCACTTGTAAAATTTGAAATTGGCATGGTTGATGCCTTGTGAGACCTCATTAGTGTGCCTAGGAACCCTACAGTGGTATCAGAGCCTAGCTAGAGCCTTAGGCGATGCGTAGACGGAGTTAGAAGTCCGATCGAACCGAAACCCTAATCTCAAAATGCTCTCTGTACATTTTTTGAAAACTGGGATTTTTCCAAATTAAAAATATGCAGAAAAATCAGCAGGACTTTTTAAGAATTACTGTGGAATTCGAGCGGCCAATTCCTCTAAAGTGCGGCGGAACCGCGGCACGAGCATGGCTCGTGCGGTGGTTCCGCGGCCAAGTAGTCAAATCAGCTTTTGTAATTTGCACGGTAACTCCTAATTCTTAGTGCTGTATTTTCTGGGATATTTTAACATTTACTCAACAGTTGAGCATTCTGGGGTTGTTTTGGGGACTCGATTATTCGATCGGATTGTCTAATTTTGTCTGTGTGTTTTTCCGGATAATTTAGAGTATGTTAAAAAGTTCGACCGGATATAAATACCCACTTTTTCCCCTGTCAGGAAATTTCCAAGTGTTGGATCTTTCCGTGGTTTAAAGACGTTCTAAGTAGTGCAAGTAACGCGATGGACCCTCTAGAAGACAACAAACCTTAACTCGATTATGTGACCGTCTTGAACTGCCCTTTGAACCTTCGGGTTTGGGGCAGTACGGCGTGCCACATGTGAGGCGTTGGCTTGACCCTTCTACGGCTGGACCGTTGGTACTGAGGCATGAACTGGATGTTTTTAAACCTATTTCATGTGTTGATTTGTTTCGGGAAAACTTGGGTGTTTGAATGTTCGATCGGAAAGTTTAACATTTTCTATTTATCTGGAATGGGATACAATACTTGGAATCCACAAGTAGTTATGAGATAACTGATATGAATATTATCAACATAGCACTTTAGTCTCACTTGATCGGTTGCCACAGAATTTTGATGCGATCAAAAGTCTGTCGCAATCACGTAACGTACACGGATACTCGCCGGGTAAACTTAATAGACAGCTACACCCCATAGCCCCGACCAAGTGACTGTAGGAGAACCCCGTCGCCGAAAGCATCCGTTCGGGTGCTCACGGTAGCGGTGTTCCGCCTTGGTGCACTTCGTCGACGGTATCGGGGGTGCGGCCGCCTACTAAAGTTTGCGACGTGCATTCGATCAGTTTTTCGGGAATCTTGTTGAATTGCCCGACTTGATATTGAAAAGTGTTTTCGATAATGAGACTAAAATGCGGGGTTTATAATTGTTAGGCATGTGATGTCTAAGGTATTCATTTGATTAGGCATGCGATGTCTAAAGAGGTTGCGGATTCCAACTGTTGTAGTTTTACACTTTCTTTTCTGTGACCGTAAGTGTAATATGTGATATCGCCGGTTTCGTTGCTATATGTCAACGATAATTGGGATACGCATGTTTACTTACGTTGATGACATATGATGTTATGTGTTGCTGAATATGTTATATTGGATCGTCGTGTTTGAATAGCCGGGGGGGTTTTATGTGAGATGAGTGTTTTTCATTTTCATTCATGTAAAAACTTGTATTTAATATTCTTTTATTGGGGCACTTCCAGGTTGCGGAAGTTGTCACCGTTGATGTATATTATTTACTTTTCCGCACTAGGATAGACCCAAGGAGGAGGGCACAAGTAACCGGGTTCTGGAGTCCAGTGGGAGACCAACTCAAGGAGTCGAGCCCGGGTCTCCTAACTCTAGAATTGGTAGGGTTGCTTGCTGCTCTCGTAGGGGTCTTGGGGTGTGGGTTTGGCTATTCATCGCGACCGTGGAATCCGTGTTTTATACTGGCTCGTATTGAAAACACGGACGTCCTAGTATATCCAATGTTTCATATGTTTCTTCTGCGGCGATGTCTGTGATGTGATCATGTGATGTTCTGTGATAGATACTGTATATAGTATATATGATATATTATATAGGCGTTACTTATGTTTTACACCCGCGCTAGCCCTGCCCCACTCTGCCGTTAGTTACCTGACCTAACGGTGCACGAGGGGACATCGAGGCGAATGCGGATGGCATAAGTGTACGTCGTATTTATCTGTGATGTTTAGGTACTTAAATGTTGGGACTTCATTAATGTGATTAATGAAAGAAAAAAAACCTAAAGATGTTGTGGAATCGAATTTCAAAATAAAACAGGTAGCTACAGTTATTGCTTTGCATCGCGGTGTTCCTTGTGGAACATCCTGCACCTTATTCGATAAGGAAAGGACCGAGATCTCTTCACCGGGAGTGACTCCTTTAGCAATAACTGGCAGATGCTACAACTCTCCGTTTGTCTTTTGATTGCTTCTATAGTTTCTTCTTTGCACAGTGATATATATGATATATCACGCACCTCATTCGACGAGGAAAGGACCGACGATCCCTTCACCGGGAGTGACTCCTTTAGCAAAACTAGAAAAGCCTCAAAAACACTCCATTTCAAAATTCATTCGATCCTACAACGATATCAAGTTCATTACGCAATAGGTTTTCAGAAAAACCTGTCGTAGCCCTCCGTCATTTCAGATAAGTCCTGCTTAGTATTCGTGCTGCATTTCTTGACCTTGTCAAGGCGCAGTGTGCGGTAGCTAACCAGTATTTATCTGCTTATGCATATGATGCAGATTGGGTTAGGGTAGTCGTGCGGCCTTGTTGACCTTGTCAAGGGTCGTGCGGGTGGGTTTGATTCAATCAAGAAATGACGGGTTGAACTTGACTTACGGTCTATGGTTTGTTGACCTTGTCAAGGTCATAGATCGTTTGGGGCAAAATATTATCGGAAATTTCAAGTGTTGAAATTTGCAATGAGATTGCATACCTTCTATGAGATAGTTGGATCCCGATACCCGCTGCGAGTAAGAGTTACTCCTGGGAGAGTTTTACACATAACAATTAGCCGATCAAGTAGGTGTCTAGAAAGGTGTTAACGAGGTTAAGCCTCTGGGAAAACGAGGTTTACATTAATTAGGTTCGTGCGAAAACACGGGGGACCTCCCTCAAAGTACCGACACTGGCCTGGCTGAAAGATTGGCGAACTTGTAGCGTGTAATTAATCCCGGCTAGTCTTTCCTTTTAGGGTTTGAAGGAAGATTTGATAAAAACAGTGGGAGCCATCCTGATTAGATAAAATAAATAACCAATCTGATCTTGCAAGAGCGCACGCTGACTGTTTTCTTCTCTCTCTCTCCTGGTAGCGACCATATCACGCCTTAATCAAGATAATAATACAGATGTATTGACCGAACCCGCTTGTTATACAGAGCTGGGGAACGTTGGTCCCGCTCCAACTTATAAATGTTATAAGACAGTGCAGGAAATTAGGGAATACCAGATTTCCCGTGCCGCCCAAACGAGGAAAGTGCATATGATGCATCATCTTCGGGTGTGTTCGTTACAAAGAACTGTTTCTCTGTATCCTCTACGTCCTGGGTATTTGATACCGGATCAGGATCCCAGATATGTAATCTGTTACATAGGGCTACAGATAGGTAGAGAACTGAGAACAGGTGATAAGTTTCATGAGACAGAAAACGGGGCAAGTGTTGGAGCCAAGTCTGTTGGTCACTGTCACCCTGTATTACCAATACATTGATTCTGAACGAATGTTATTAGATACCGAACCTGATATACAAAATCATATCAGTCTCTTTATTAGTAAAGAAATGATAAAATTTTGTATTGTTGGATAATGTTTTGAACATTTCCTATATCAAAAGTTGATCGGTTCAGGCACGTTATCTAAAAGCATTGCTGTTCTAAATCAAACTACAGTTCTTAGTATACGGAACACACACAAGAGGAAGAGTTCAGAAATGAACGGATCCTTCTTAAGGTATTGTAGACTAGGTCATATCAATGCAACCCGACTAGCTGGAGTTACATAAAGATGCATATTTAAATTAGTTTGAATTTACATCTTGTGAAAATCGCCAGTCATGTCACAAAGATAAGATGACCATAGATCTGTTTATTGGAAACAGAGAAAGAGTTAGTGAACTTTTGGGATCGATACATGTTGATGTTTGTAGGTCCCCTGTCTACACATGCCAAGACTGGTTCTTTGTACTTCATTACATTCTCTGATGATCTCTCAAGATTCAGACATATGTTCCCGTTGAAGCACAAGTCCGAACCCTTTGAGATATTCATAGAATATAAGTTAGAAGTAAAGAACCAAAATACGGGTATAAGTATTATGTCCTTTGATGTGATCGATGAGGAGAATACTTGAGCACGGAAATCCTGGACTATTCTAAAGGAGAATGAGATTCTCTCTCAGAATTACTCCTCCGTATACACCATAGCACAATGGTATATCGGGGCGGAGCAATCACACCCTATATGATAAGGTGTGCTCTATGATGAGTACTACTGAGTTTCCTATTTCCTTTTGGGAGTTATGCACTTGAGAAGTTGCATACCTATTGAATAGGGTTCCGATCAAATCAGTTGCCTACCACTTCATATGTGATATGGAAAGGGAAGAGCCCGTATCTTAAGTTTGTTAAGATTTGGGGTTGTCCGGCCTATGTCTAAAAGCAAAATCCGGACAAGATCGAGGCAAGGTCAGTTCTGTAGAACTGGAAAGGTTCCAGCTATACAAAACTGCAGCTGATAATTTGACAGAACCAAAGGATTCAATAGTCCCCGAAGAACTTCAGCCTCTCCGCCGATCTAGTAGGGTTCCTCACCCACCTGAGAGATACTTCTGTTTCTCTATGACAGTGGGAGCGAGGATTGCATCATGAGATGATGACCCAACTAGTTTTGAGCTGGCCATCAGGAGTGAGACTCTATAAGAATGGCTGGATGTTTATCGATCTGAGATGGAATCCTTATACACCAACAAAGTATGGACTTTGGTTGCTTTATCTGAAGGGTTGAATCCCCATCAGGAGCAAGTATATCTTGAGAAGATTACTTGGTGTACATGGAAAAGTTGCGACTTTCAAAGCTAGACTTATTAAAGGTTTTCGTCATCAACCAAGCGTGGAGAATGATGAAACCTTTTCCAGTAGCTATGCTTAAGTCCATCCAGATCCTACTTGCCACGACTACATACCATGACTACGATATCTGGCGGTTGGGTGCCATGACTGCTTTTCTAAATGATGTTTTAGAAGGGTGCGTCTATAAGTACACAGCCAGAGGGCCTCGTAGAAAGTGGGAGCAGCGGAAACGTGAGCAAGATGTTTTATGTGATAAAGCAGGCATCGCAGAGTTGGAACGTCTGTTTTGATGTGTTAGTTAAAAAGTTTGACATCATCAAAATGGTAGATGAACCTTGTATATACAAAAAGGTAGTAGGGAGTATGGTAGTGATCCTCGTAGAGTACGTGGATGACATACACTTGATAGGGAAGGAGTTTCCTATGCTACGCTCGGTCAATCTCCACTTATCACAAGGATTCTCCAAAAAGGATCAAAGTGATACCTACTAAATCCTGGGTTTTGGATCTATGAGATAGATCTAATTGGATATTAGGATACTCACTAGTTGTAGTGAGATGGTATCAATTGGTCCTGGGGAGAATCACTGGAAGGGTTCCAGGGTGATAAGGATGACTGAAAGTCAGTCACAGGCATTGTCTTTACCCTCAAAAAAAGGGACGGTATGTTGGAAGAGTTCCAAGCTAGATACCGTGGCATACTAGACGATAAAGGCTGGATACATCGCTACTTAATATGCTACCAAAGAGGCAGTCTGGGTGTTTATTTGTTCATGAGATGAACTTAGTTCCTCCCATTGTATGACAATGGAGTTGTGGCTTATGCCAAAGAATGTCCGTCCCATCAATGATCCAGACATATTCTAAGGCAGTATCACCTGATCAAGGAGATGGTTGATCTCCAAGGTGATCGAGGTTTGGAGAGCAGACTCAGAGGATAACACGGCGGATCCACTCACGAAGGCCTATTCCCAGAGAGATACTTTTATGGGATGGTTGAGTATGAGATACTACAACCACTGCTACAGATGGCCCTAGTGCAAGTAGGAGATTGTTAGTTATATGTATACCCTAGAGGCCATTACTGTACATAGGATGTATATTGTAGTGGATGCTGGGACATATATAGGGAGGACTTTCTTGCTCGACATGATAGTATGCTATCTGGTTACTCTTTACCTTAACGTGTATACTGATTGTCTCTCTGTTACATGTTGGTAAAGCCCTTAGGATGCGTACTTGACTACCTGGACTATGATGCGGATCATACTAGTGGGGACATGGTAGTCCATAAGTACATCCTTCAAGGTCCCTAGTCGTGGGTATATCGAGACGGGGCATCGATATACCAGAGTAGACTAGCGTATACCTTCTCGACCCATACAGATGGACGATGGATGATCCCATATCCATTGGTGTTTGACATCAGAGATGATATACGGGTGCTCAGTGGAGACTGGGTACACTGGATGGACTAGCCGAGAACTCCCAGATGGTATTATACCTTACGTCAGATGGAAGTTCTCTGGTGACACTGGTACAGAGTAGTCTGTTGACCCAAGATCGTCATAGAGTCTTGTGTGACTCCTACTGTGCTTTGATTTCCACCTTACCACGTCCAAGAGGGATTGCAAAACGGTGGCTTTTAGGTACAGTCCCGAATCACATTGAGGCAATGAGCGATGGGAGGGGATTCGTCTCTCCCGGTATAGGGAGTTGATGTTGCGCTGTGTTCGATTGGCTATGACCGGAAATCCCTGGCCAGGGTTGCTGAGATTTACTGGTAAGTGTTACCAGTAGTTTCTCGAACTGTTATAGACCTCATATCGACACGACTTATCGAGCTATTGGGGTCTGACGTTTACCACCCTAGGCAAGATATGCGACATATCATACGAACAGACCGGACTGTACGGTAAGTGTTACTGGTTGGATTCACAGGAGTGTGAGCGGGCTTGCTCGTCGATCTTCTGATCGCTCAATACCCGGGTGGCCGTTACGTTTAGCAGACCGATTGCGGCTTGTGGGTGTTTGATATGATCATCACCTGCTGCCGGCGTATTGACGAGTCTTTCGAGTCCTACACAGAGGTTTCCTGGCTCAAGCGAAACGAAATAGGAGCGCATATGAGATATGTACGGGACCGAGAATAATGCATGTATGTGATACCGTATTCTATTCTCGCGATGAATGTATCGATTGGTTGTATGCGATATAACCTAGTTATCGAATCGAGGATTGATTCGATAAGTCGATACATTGGATACTGGTCGGTCATATGCGATATGACCGGATCGTTAAATCAAGTGTTGATTTAATGATTTAATGTATAATTATATATTTGATATATTACTTTGCATTAACTAGTATTGGTTCACTTAAGATGGATTTTCTCACTTGATTGTGCACATTGTATATGTGATATATTTTTTGTGCACAAGATTGTATCATGTTTGATGATACATGCAAACTTGGGTTAGTGTGTGATTTAAACCATGGTTAGTTAATGGTTAGGGTTTCATTTGATTTACTTATTCATTTATTTATTTTGTTTATTTATTTTGGCAAAGGAAAATGAAATGGTGGCTTGCTTTGTCTTTTCTTTGAAACTTCATGAAGGTTTGAAAGCTTGACCATTTTGTTTCTTTCCTTTAACCCTAACCATTCAACTAAACTCTAGTTAGTTCTCTACACTAAACCATGGTTGCAAATATGATAAGTATCATTTTATTTTCTATTATTCAATAATTCTTATCATATTATCTTCTTCTTCTTCTTCTTCAAGAAGAAAGAAGCTTGCTAGCTTCAATGGTGAAATGAGAAAAAGAGTGAGAAATCCAATTCTAAAGTGAACCCACTTCCTATTTCTTCATCCTCTACCACTTGCCAAGTAGTATAGGGTGTTTTCTTCACAAGTTCCATGGCTTGGTGAAGTTGGAGCTTGATCTTGTGTTGCCTCGACGTAGATCATCTTCGGCATCGAAGTCGACGAGCTAGCCCGCCCATTTCTCCGATGAAGCCGACGCTAGAGTCCGGGATCCGATGATCGCAGCGAGGGTACACCGTCACGGAGTTATGGAGGTGGAGGACCGGATCTACAAAGGTTGTATTTCCGTTCACCCTTTAGTTAAGTTGTTAACTAGCTTCTAGTTTCGCCTAATCTCTAGTTAACGAATCCGTATTAGGGTTTCTCGGCACTTGTAAAATTTGAAATTGGCATGGTTGATGCCTTGTGAGACCTCATTAGTGTGCCTAGGAACCCTACATATGCTACAATCAGTAAAGCTCTTCTTGTCACAGAAATTCTCTATGAAAGACTTGGGAGATGCATCATACATTCTGGGCATTAAGATCCATCGTAATAGATCTAATAGAATGTTGGGACTTTCACAGTCCAGGTATATTGACACCATACTAAAGAGATTTAGTATAGAAGATTCCAAGCGCTGCAATATGCCCGCTTGTCACGGAATCACCCTTTCCAAAGAGATGTCTCCAAAGACTGATGAAGAGAGGGCTCGCATGAGCATTATACCCTACGCTTCGGCGGTAGGATCAATAATGTATGCGATGTTATGTACCAGACTGGATGTAGCTTACGCACTTAGTGTGGTAAGCAGGTATCAGTCTGACCCAGGTGAGAAACATTGGATAGCAGTGAAGAACATTCTCAAGTACCTGAGAAGGACTAAGGAGATATTTTTAATTTACGGTAATAAAGACCTCCAGGTAGAGGCTTTTACCGACTCCGGCTTCCAAAGTGACAAAGATGATTCTAAATCCATTTCGGGTTTCGTGTTTACCCTCAATGGAGGGGCGGTATGTTGGAGGAGTTCCAAACAGGATACCGCCGCAGACTCAACTATGGAGGCTGAGTATATAGCTGCTAGTGCAGCCGCAAAAGAGGCTGTCTGGATGAGGAAGTTCATTTCTGAATTTCAGGTGGTTCCGTCTATTGCCAATCCAATACTTTTGTATTGCGATAACAATGGCGCTGTAGCTTTAGCGAAGGAACCAAGGTCCCATCAGAAATCCAGGCATATCTTAAAGCGGTTTCACCTGATCAGGGAGATCGTGGATCGTCGGGAGATCGAGATACGGAGAGTGGACACAAAAGACAACACGGCAGATCCATTCACCAAGGCCATCCCTCAAGTACAGTTCGAGAGGCTGTTTGAGATGTTGGGCATGCGGTACGCCAGCAACTGGATCTGGTAGAGACAGTGGATACTCATTGCACAAATTATAGGCCCTAGTGCAAGTGGGAGATTGTTGGATATATATGCCCTAGAAGCCTACATTGTATAGGATGCTTGGGATATGTATGTACATGACAGTCTTGCTTGATATGATAGTACGCTATTTGGTTTGTCTTTATCTTAATGTATGATATATTTTACTTGGTGTTTATATATATATGTTGATAAAGCCCATAGGGTGTTTGTCTGACTACCGGCGATGTGATGGCAGTCATACTAGTGGGAGCTGGATAGTCAATAGGCACACCCTTAGATGTCCCTGGTCGCAGGAGTATCGAGATTGGGCATCGATACTCCGGAGTAGACTAATGTATACATATCTAGACCCTGAGGAGGGGCGATGGACTGGTCCCGCAGCCATTGGTGGAGTGCACCTAAGATTGTATACAGATGCTCACTGGGTGTGAGTACACCAGACAGGACTCGCCGAGAACTGACTGGATGGTATTATACCAAACGTCAGATAGCAGTTCTCAGGTGACATGTGTGCAGATAGTCCGTTGACTTAAGGTCATCATTTGTCTCGTGTGAGTTCCCACTGTGCTTTGATTATTACCCTACCACGATTCAAAGGAGTCGTGCAAACAGGTTTTAGTTGGACACAGTCCCGAGCCACGTGGAGGCAGTGAGTGACTGTTAAGGATTCACCTCTCCCGGTATGGGGAGTTGATATCGCACGGTGATCGGTTGGTCATTACCATAAGTCCCTGGCCAGGGCTGATTGAGAATTACTGATAGATTGATCGGTAGATTCTCGGATGGTGATAGAGCCATACCGACACGACTTGTACGGTTATTAGGGGTCTGACGTCCACCACCTCCCTAGACCATACATGCGATACTCTTAGACGAAAAGACCGGACTCCGCGGATATTGTCACGGACAGGCTCAGTAGGATTTCGGATGGGTTACCTCATCGGCTTTCTTATCGACAACTACCTGGGGACCGTTACGTACAGCTAGTGCCGCTTGCGGTCTGTGGTTAAACCCACTGCCAGCGTAGTAGTCGAGTCTTTAGAGTCCCACACAGAGATTTCCCAAACCCAGGAGAAAAGATATAGAGGTCGTATGGTTTTACGACAAAGGTTCGGACGCATACGTGTTTTAAACGCACGTACGACATTCGGACAGTTTTTACTAGCCGGCTTTGGTTTAAGCCAGATTCTAGTATCAGGTTATTGGATTTATACAGTCTAAAGTTTTTCCGTGTTTTCACGGATGCGAGGGCCGTTCTCGTAATTTTCCGAGAAGCTTCTAGAAGGATGTGACATGAGGGGTTGAGGTGGCTTTTTCATTAATTGTTTTGTGACTCATTCATATGATTCATCATATCATTAAATGAATCATTAATGCATCATTAATGATCTAATGACTCACATGATGAATCACTCTCCTTGATTAAATGAAGCATGGTGAATAATCAATTAACTGATATTATTTGATAATTCATTATGTATCATATATTCAAGTGAGAAGGATTTTTATTATCATTATCATCTCCACCTTCTCTCTCCTCAAGCCCTCTCTCCTTCACCAAACCCTAATCCTACCACTCATGAGTTGAGAACAAGGATTAGGAAAGACTAAACACTCCATAACCAATCTCTACATCATCTTAGTTCCTTTATTAGCAACTAGAGAAACTAAGTAACCTCAAGTTTAGAGGTTATAGCTTGGATTAGGGTTCTCGGGTGGATCGTCTATCATGGAAAGGAAGCCGAGGAGGACGTGGAGATCCAAGGAGGCCATAGAGATCGTAAAGACGAAGGGCTAGAATCGTTTGGTATAATCTTTTAACATGGTAGCTTAAAACTCTATGCTTTTTGTTAAGTATTGTTTAGAAACGATCTTCGGTTAGTTGATGTTCGCTTTATAAACATGATTGTTTTTCAAATTTCTGCCTCCCCGGAACTCGTGGGGTGTTGCACATCAACTTACACGTTTTGCCCGAAACTTGAAAACTGTCTGTGGGGGACTCTAAAGACTCCTCAATACTTTGGCTGTGGATTTATCCACTAGCACGTCAGAGGTACTAGCTGTACGTAACGGGCTACCAGGTATTGACCAAAAGGGAGGTCGATGAGCGAACTCATCCTGACACCCTACTGAGCCTGTCAGTAACAATATCCGTACAGTCCGGTTCGTTCATCTATAAGTATCGCATGTCGGGACTAGGGGGTTGGTAAAAGTCAGACCCCCAAAAGCGGTACAAATCGTGTCGGAGTGTAGCCCAGAACACCCTGAGATACTACTGGAATACCTACCAGTAAATCTCCTGCCTTGGCCAAGGACTTCGTGTAATGGCTCTCCTAGACACAGCGCGATCTCACCCCCAATACCGGGAGAGACGAAACCCCTGCCGATCTGCTCACTGCCTCCATGTGGCTCTGGACTATACCCAACTAAAACCTGTTTTCACGACTTCTTTGAGCCGTGGTAGGGTAGTAATCAAAGCACAGTGGGTGTTGGTGTAGGGTTTCCTTAACACCTCTTTTAGGGTTTGGAAGCATCACACATGCTATAACTTTAAATTTATGAGGTGCTAAGTAAACTAAACTAGGAATCGAACAAGAATTATGAAGTAACAATTAAAATTATCATATCTAAAAGATAATTTATACTAAGTGATGAGACTACAACCTTTGTAGACCTCTTTGGAAGACTCCTTTGGTTTGGAAAGGTTCACTTGATCACCTCCAAGTCCACGACGATCCACCCGAAGACCTTTGCCCTAAGCTTGTTGCTTCCCTCGATCTTTGAAAATCTTGAAGCAAAACACCCTACACAAGGTAGCAAGGGTTGTATAGGATGATGAAGTGGTTGCTAATCTCACTTAATACCTTTTCTTGTATTTATCTAGCTCAATTTAACATTTAAGAGAGAGCTGGAGAGAGGAAGAAGAAGATGGCTCTTTCTTTTTTCTTTTGGAATGAATAATAAGAAAAAGAAAACGAGAGAGAGAGAGAGATAATATCATAAGAATAACCATAGTTAAATAATATCTAGATATTTTCTTCTTGAGTTAAAGGCAAAGGAAAAATAAACCATGGTTGAGTCAAAGTCAACCATGGAAGAGTGTGGAAGAAATGAGTCATGGAAAAAGAAATGAGTCATTTTTATTTTTCCTTTATCTTTTCCTTTATCAAAAATATCCATATATCTATTTATCTATCATGTGATTCTTATATAGCCATCTATCTTGTATCATCAACCATGATACATTTTCATGTATGTGTGTGTGTATGCACATCATCATGTACATATACATGCATGTATCTATTAAAAGAAAAGGGTTTAAATAAATGATATAAAAGTCAATATTAAATCAACACTTGATTTAATAAACCGGTCATATCTCATACTACCCAACTAGTATAAAATGCCCGATTAAAATACAGTATCACATACTCGTATTTAATCGAGCTTCCGGACATATCTCATATGCGCACCACTTCGTTTCGCCTGAGCCGAGAAACTTCTATGTGGGACTCTAAGACTCGTCAATACGCCAGCAGTAGGTGATGATAATATCAAACACCCACAAGCCATAAGCGGTCAGCTAAACATAACAGCCACCTGGGTATTGAGCGATCAGAATAAGAACAAGCGAACTCGTCAAAACTCCTGTCAATCCATCTGGCAACACTTACCGTACAGTCATGTCTCTTCGTCAGATATGCTGCATATCGAGTCTAAGGATGGAATCGTCGACCCCAATAACTCAATAAGTCATGCCGGTATATGGTCTATAACAGATCGAGAAACTTACTGATAACACTTATCAGTAATATCTCAGGAGCCCTGGCCAGGGACTTCCCGTTATAGCCAATCGTGCACAGCACAGCATCAACCCCCAATACCGGGAGAGACGAAACCCCTCCTATCGCTCACTGCCTCCATATGCCTCGGGACTATACCCAAAATCCACCTGTTTGTATGACTTAGGAGAGCCGTAGTAGGGTCGAGATCAAAGTACAGTGGGAGGACACACAAGACTTTATGACGATCTCGGGTCTACAGACTAACCTGTACCAGTGTCAGCTGAGAACTGCTATCTGACGTATGATATAATACCATATTGTAGGGTTCCTCGGCACTCTAAGGAGGTCTCACAAGGCATCAACCATGCCAGTTTCAAAAATTTCCGGTGCCGAGAAACCCTAACTAGATCGTTGACTAGAGATTAGGCGAAACTAGAAGCTAGTTAACAACTTAACTAAAGGGTGAACGGAAATACAACCTTTGTAGATCCGGTCCTCCACCTCCATAGCTCCGCGATGAAGTCCCTCCGCTGTACCCATCGGATCCTGGACTATCGCGGTGGTTTCATCGAAAGAATGATCGGGCTAGGTCGTCGACTTCGATGCCGAAGATGATCTACGTCGAGGCAACACAAGATCAAGCTCCAACTTCACCAAGCCATGAAACTTGTGAAGAAAACACCCTATACTACTTGGCAAGTGGTAGAGGATGAAGAAATAGGAAGTGGGTTCACTTTAGAATTGGATTTCTCACTCTTTTCATGAAATCACCATTGAAGGTTGCAAGCTCTCTTCTTGTTGAAGAAGAAGAAGAAGAAGAAAAAGAATATGATAAGTCATTTAAAAATAGGAAATAATATGATACTTATCATATTTGCAACCATAGTTAGGTGTAGAGAATGAACCAAGGTTAGGTGAATGGTTAGGGTTAAGGAAAGAAACAAAATGGTCAACCATTTCAAAGCTTCATGAAGCTTCAAAGATAATCCAAAGTTAGCCACCATTTTATTTCTTTTTAAAATGAATAAATAAATAAATGAATAAGTAAATGAAGCAAATGAAACCCTAACCATTGACCAACCATGGTTTAAACCAAACACACAAACTATCATGTATCATCAAACATGATACAATCAAATGCACAAAAGTATATCACATATACAATGTGCACATCAAGTGAGAAAATCCTTTTTAAGTGAACCAATACTAGTTAATGCAAAGTAATATATCAAATATATAATTATGCATTAAATCATTAAATCAACGCTTGATTTAACGATCCGGTCATATCGCATATGACCGACTAATATCCAATGTATCGACTTATCGAATCAATCCTTGATTCGATAACTAGGTTATATCGCATACAATCAATCGATACATTCATCGCGAGAATAGAACACGGTATCACATACACGCATTATTCTCGGTCCCGCGCATATCTCATATGTGCTCCTATTTCGTTTCGCTTGAGCCAGGAAACCTTTGTGTAGTACTCTAAAGACTCGTCAATACGCCGTAAGCAGGTGATGATCATATCAAACACCCACAAGCCGCAAGCGGTCTGCTAAACGTAACGGCCATCCGGGTATTGAGTGATCAGAAGATCGACGAGCAAGCCCGCTCACACTCCTGTGAATCCAACCAGTAACACTTACCGTACAGTCCGGTCTGTTCGTCTGATATGTCGCATATCTTGCCTAGGGGTGGTAAACGTCAGACCCCAGTAGCTCGATAAGTCATGTCGATATGAGGTCTATAACAGTTCGAGATACTACTGGTAACACTTACCAGTAAATCTCAGCAACCCTGGCCAGGGATTTCCGGTTATAGCCAATCGAACACAGCGCAACATCAACTCCCTATACCGGGAGAGACGAATCCCCTCCTATCGCTCATTGCCTCCATGTGATTCGGCACTGTACCCAAAAGCCACCATTTTGCATGCCCTCTTGGATGTGGTAAGGTGGAAATCAAAGCACAGTGGGAATCACACAAGACTCTATGACGATCTCGGGTCAACAGACTACTCTGTACCAGTGTCACCAGAGAACTGCCATCTGACGTAAGGTATAATACCATCTGGGAGTTCTCGGCGAGTCCGTCCAGTGTACCCAGTCTCCACTGAGCACCCGTATATAATCTCTGATGTCAAACACCAATGGATATGGGATCATCCATCTCCCATCTGTATGGGTCGAGAAGGTATACGCTAGTCTACTCTGGTATATCGATGCCCCGTCTCGATAAACCCATGACTAGGGACATTGAAGGATGTACTTATGGACTACCATGTCCCCACTAGTATGATCCGCATCATAGTTCAGGTAGTCAAGTACACATCCTAAGGGCTTTACCAACATGTAACAGAGAGACAATCAGTATACACGTTAAGGTAAAGAGTAACCAGATAGCATACTATCATGTCGAGCAAGAAAGTCCTCTCTATATATGTCCCAGCATCCACTACAATATACATCCTATGTACAGTAATGGCCTCTAGGGCATACATATAACTAACAATCTCCCACTTGCACTAGGGCCATCTGTAGCAGTGGTTGTAGTATCCCATACTCAACAATCCCATAAAAGTCTCTCTCAGGGAAAAGGCCTTTGTGAGTGGATTCGCCATGTTGTCCTCTGAGTCTGCTCTCCTAACCTTGATCACCCTGGAGATCAACCATCTCAATGATCGGGTGATACTGCCTTAGAATATTTCTGGATCACTGATGGGACGGACGTTCCTTGGCATAAGCTACAACTCCATTGTCACACAATGGGAGGAACTAAGTTCATCTCATGAACAAATATACATCCAGACTGCCTCTTTGGTAGCATCTTAAGTAGCGATGTATTCAGCCTTTATCGTCTAGTATGCCACGGTATCTAGCTTGGAACTCTTCCAACATACCGTCCCTTTACTGAGGGTAAAGACAATGCCTGTGACTGACATTCAGTCGTCTTTATCACCCTGGAACCTTTCCAGTGATTCTCCCCAGGATCAATTGATACCATCTCACTACAACTAGTGAGTGTCCTAATCTCCAATTAGATCTATCTCATAGATCCAAAACTCAGGATTTAGGAGGTATCACTTTGATCCTATTGGAGAATCCTTGTGATAAGCGGAGATTGACCGAGCGTAGCATAGGAAACTCCTTTCTTATCAAGAGTATGTCTTCCACGTACTCTACGAGGATCACCACCATACTCCCTACTACCTTTTTGAATATACAAGGTTCATCTACCATTTTGATGATGTCAAACTGTTTGACCAACTCATCAAAACAGATGTTCCAACTCCGCGATACCTGCTTTATCACATAAAACATCTTGCACATGTTTCTGCTGCTCCCACTGTCTACGAGGCCCTCTGGCTGTGTACTTATAGACGCACTCTTCTAAATCAATATTTAGAAAAGCAGTCATGGCACCCAACCGCCAGATATCGTAGTCATGGTATGTAGCCGTGGCAAGTAGGATCTGGATGGACTTAAGCATAGCTACTGGAAAAGGTTTCATCATTTTCCACGCCTGGTCGATGACGAAAACCTTTAACAAGTCTAGCTTTGAAAGTCTCAACTTTTCCATGTACACCAAGTAATCTTCTCAAGATATACTTGCTTCTGATGGGGATTTAACCTTTCAGATTTAGCAACTAAAGTCCTTACTTTGTTGGTGTATAAGGATTCCATCTCAGATCGATAAGCATCCAGCCATTCTTACAGAGTCCCACTCCTGATGGCCAGCTCGAAACTAGTTGGGTCATCATCTCATGATGCAATCCTCGCTCCCACTGTCATAGAGAAACCGAAGTAACTCTCAGGTGGGTGAGGAACCCTACTAGATCGGCGGAGAGGCTGAGGTTCGTTGGTTACTATTAAATCCTTCGGTTCTACCAAATCATCAGCTGCAGTTTGTATAGCTGGAACATTTCCAGTTCTACATAACAGACCTTGCCTCGAGCTTGTCCGGATTTTGCTTTTAGACATAAGCCGGACAACCCCAGATCTTAACTAACTTAAGATATGGGCTCTTCCCTTTCCATATCACATATGAAGTGGTAGGCAACTGATTTGATCGGAACCCTATTCAATAGGTATGCAACTTCATAAGTGCTTAACTCCTAAGAGGAAATAGGAAACTCAGTAGTACTCATCATAGAGCACACCATATCACATAGGGTGCTATTGCTCCACCCCGATATACCATCGTGCTATGGTGTATACGGAGGAGTAATGCTGAGAGAGAATCTCATTCTCCTTTAGAATAGTCCAGAAATTCTATGCACAAGTATTCTCCTCCGTGATCTTATCATAGGACATAATACTTATACCCGTATTTTGGTTCTCTACTTCTAACTTATATTCTGTGAATATCTCAAAAGGTTCAGACTTATGTTTCAACAGGAACATATGACTGAATCTTGAGAGATCATCAGAGAATGTAATGAAGTATAAAGAACCGGTCTTGGCATGTGTAGACAGGAGACCTACATACATCAACATGTATCATCCCAAGAGTTCACTAACTCTTTCTCTGTTTCCAGTAAACAGAGCTATGGTCATCTAATCTTTGTGACATGACTGACAAGTTTCACAAGATGTAAATTCAAACTAATTTAAATATGCATCTAAATGTAACTTAGCTAGTCGGGTCGCATTGATATGACCTAGTCTACAATGCCTCAAGAAGGATTCGTTCATTTCTGAACTCTTCCTCTTGTATGTGTTCTGTATACTAGGAACTATAATTTGATTTAGAACGTCAATGCTTTTAGATAACGTGCCTGAACCAATCAACTTTTGATATAGGAAATGTTCAAAACATTATCCAACAATACAAAATTATATCCTTTCTTTACTTATAAAGAGACTGATATGATTTTGTATATCAGGTTCGGTATCTAATAACATTCGTTCAGAATCAATGTATTTGTAATACAGGGTGACAGTGACCAACAGACTTGGCTGCAACACTTGCCCCGTTTTCTGCCTCATGAAACTTATCACCCGTTCTCAGTTCTCTACCTATCTGTAGCCCTATGTAACAGATTACATATCTGGGATCCTGATCCGGTATCAAATACCCAGGACGTAGAGGATACAGAGAAACAGTTCTTTGTAACGAAAACACCCGAAGAAGATGCATCATATGCACTTTCTTCGTTTGGGCGGCATGGGAATCTTGGTATTCCCCTATTTCCTGCTCTGTCTTATAACAATTATAAGTTGGAGCGGGACCAACGTTCCCCAGATCAGTATAACAAGCTGGTTCGGTCAATATTCCGTATTATTATCTTGATTAAGGCGTGATATGGTCGCTACCTGGAGAGAGAGAGAAGAAAACACTCAGCGTGCGCTCTTGCAAGAATAGATTGGTTATTATTTTATCTAATCAGGATGGCTCCCACTGTTTTTATCAAATCTTCCTTCAAACCCTAAAAGGAAAGACTAGCCGGGATTAATTACACGCTACAAGCTCGCCAATCTTTCAGCCAGGCCAGTGTCGGTACTTTGAGGGAGGTCCCCCGTGCTTTCGCATGAACCTAATTAATGTAAACCTCGTTTTCCCAGAGGCGTAACCTCGTTAACACCTTTCTAGACACCTACTTAATCGGCTAATTGTAGTGTGTAAAACTCTCCCAGGAGTAACAATTACTCGCAGTGGGTATCGGGATCCAACTATCTCATAGAAGGTATGCAATCTCATTGCAAATTTCAACACTTGAAATTCCCGATAATATTTTGCCCCAAACGATCTATGACCTTGACAAGGTCAACAAACCATAGACCATAAGTCAAGTTCAACCCGTCATTTCTTGATTGAATCAAACCCACCCGCACGACTCTTGACAAGGTCAACAAGGCCGTACGACTACCCTAACCCAATCTGCATCATATGCATAAGCAGATAAATACTGGTTAGCTACCGCACACTGCGCCTTGACAAGGTCAACAAACGCAGCACGAATACTAAACAGGACTTATTTGAAATGACGGAGGGCTACGACAGGTTTTTCTGAAAACCTATTGCGTAATGAACTTGATATCGTTGTAGGATCGAATAAATTTTAAAATGGAGTGTTTTTGAGGCTTTTCTAGTTTTGCTAAAGGAGTCGCTCCCGGTGAAGGGATCGTCGGTCCTTTCCTCGTCGAATGAGGTGCGGGATATATCATATATATCACTGTGCAAAGCAGAAACTATAGAAGCAATCAAAAGATAAACCGAGAGCTGTAGCATCTGCCAGTTATTGCTAAAGGAGTCACTCCCTGTAACACCTGAGCTTAGGGTTAGTAGTAATCGAGTGTTAATGTGGGGGGTTTTTTGGTAAAAAGTTTACCAAAACTGGATTCTAGTAATTTATCTGGGTTTATGGTTATTTTTGTGGAATTTTATCTCGACCACACACACTTGTGCACGTTAAATAGGTTTAAAATATGAGTTTGCCATGTATTTGAGCTTGTGGGTTAGCCATGTTTAAGTTAACCGTGGAGGGTTAGGTCCTTGGTTAAGTAAATGAAATTATTTAGAGCTAATTAGTTTAAAATGGTGGATGGTTGGCTTTGACCATGGGTATTTAGTGAGTTTAAGGTTGACTTAGGGAGAGAGTGAGAGATGTGATGTGGTCATGATGGTCTAAGAATTTGTCACCCTCTTTCACCTCAAACATTGCAAAGTCTTCTCACACTCAATCCCTCTCTCACTCACACATCAGTTCAGCCCAAAATTTTATCAATGCAGCCCCAAACCACTACCTTTTTTGCTGCTACAGCAGCTGGTGATGCACATCAGCCATTCTCGGCCCCTCCCCTTCACACTCCAGCACTTAAACTGCTGCAACAGCAGCTGTTTCAGCCCCCAAAACAGCCCATCAGCTCAAACCATCATCATTACAAGCAGCCCCAACCTTAAAACCCTCACTCTCACACTCAAATCAGCCACCCAAGTCCTCAAACATCAGTTTTCAGCCACCTTTTCTGCTCCAAAACACCACAAAACAGCAGCTGCTTCAGCTTTTTTTCTGCTGGACATCAGCAGCAACAACTGCTACATCAGCCCCCTTTATCATCAACA
Source organism: Agapanthus africanus (assembly GCA_030015575.1). NCBI lineage: Eukaryota > Viridiplantae > Streptophyta > Magnoliopsida > Asparagales > Amaryllidaceae > Agapanthus > Agapanthus africanus. Next base: position 222,670,133 of record CM057340.1, read on the forward strand.
TTAGCTTCATAACCAACCACACCACCATACACCACAACCTCAGCCCAAAACAAAACACAACAGCCCCAGCAATAGCAGCTGCTGCACCCACACACAAAAAGGAAGACAAAAGAGAAAAACATCAGCAGCTACATTAACTGCAGCCATTGATAAACCAACATCAGCCCAATTTCAATCAGCATCAACACACTTTCAGCTACCAGAACAGCAGCTACATCAACAACAACTTAAACAGCAGCTGATGTAAAAGTTTAGCCACCATCAGTACATCATCAGTCCAATTTTCATCATTTCAGCCACAAATCAGCCCAACACTTTCAGCACACATTCACAACAGCATCATACACACACAACATCAGCTCATTTTCAGCCCAAGAAGCCATTTCAGCACCAGCATCAGCCAAAGCAGCACACCATATCAGCCCACACCATACCACACCACACACCATACCACACCATATCAGCCCCACACCACAACATCAGCTCATTTTCAGCCCAAACAGCCATTTCAGCACCAGCATCAGCCAAGGCAGCACAACATATCAGCCCACACCATACCACACCACACACCATACCACACCATATCAGCCCCACACCACAACATCAGCCACACAACAGCAACAGCAACTTTAGCCACAGCAAGCATCAGCACAGCACTTCTGTAGCAGCTCAACAGCAGCAGCAGTCACACCATCTTCTCCTCCTTCTCCTCCTTCTCCTTGGTTGCAAGGTTCCTAGAGGGTATAACTCCTAAACTCCTTCCAATTTATGTAGATTAGGTGCTTGATTAGCTAGTATAGTGTTTTATCGTAATTTTAGTGCTAGAATGGTGTAGTGATGCTAGATCTAGATACCTTGGAGTGCTTGTAGCTTAATAGAACCTTTTTTATGTTAATTAGTCTGTTTAAGCCTAGTAGTGTCGTTAAATTTGATGGGTAACCTTAAATCGCTAAACTTATGGTAATCTAGCTTAATTGGTGTGTATTTCTTGCCTTAGTAGTGATTTTGGGTGATTTAAGGGAATTTTGGCATAAGTGGAAGTTGTGATAGTTAGACAAGCTCTTGTGGGTGCTACTAAGGCCAGTCAACCAGAGTTTTGCCCCAGATTTCCCAGAAGACACCCGATTTACCGACTTGGCGTATTTTGGCAGTTTTAGTGACTTTTTTTACCTCTTTAGGATCTGCTGTTGACCCGAACCCTTCAGAATAGAATTGAGAAGACTGTAGCATGGTGAGATGAGTAGGAACACACACACAGAGCACGAGGACCCACCTCCCCCTCTAGGCCGCCGATTTAATCATTCTGGCCGCAATTTGCGGCCAGAGTAGGTAGTGGAGTGTGGAGATTTTGGGTGTAGGGTCCTTTTGGGTAGGTTAGTGTGTTGGTATCTGTAACCTTTTGATTTTGGCCCATAGTCAAAATCTGGGGCTAGTTGCGTGTTTCCGATGTTTTAAGTCTTGTGCGACACGCGCGTGATACGCGTGGTTCTGTGGCGCGCTGCGCGACACAGCGTGTCAGTCTAGGTTCTGGTGGGTTCGTGCGCATCGCGTCGCGTCGTGTGCACACGCGTTTAGTTTCACGCACGCGTATCCTTTTATCGATACATCGCGTTTTTCAGGATTTTTCCTTATGTGGTGACTTTTGTGAATTCTAGGTTCGCCGGCAGGAACTTCGAGCGCAGCGGAGAAAGGCAAGCAGGTGGTCGGACACACTTAGCACGGGATCACGGGTGAGTAGACTTAACATCTACGGGGGACGATCGTTTGGATGGCGCGAGTCGCCCGATAAATTTAGTAAACTTGAAAATAGTAGACTTGACATTTACCTATGACATTAGAATAATAATACTTGCATGATAACTGCTGTCGTTAGTATCTATATGATGTTCCATATACGCAGATTCATTATAGGACACATGCACCATTACCAGGTTTTATATGCAGTACGAGCACTATTCATGTGGACACACACACCCTGGTAATTGCCATGTCACAACACTAGATAACTATAAATCTGAAATATGTTAAATGCCTAGGAATGAGATATTGCAATAAATATTTAAAATGAAACCATAAGAATTACCATACTCGTGCATCTGTATTATCATATCATCTGCTCATGCCAAGTATAAATCATACGTTGCAAATTGATACCATAAGCATTCATGATCATCGACATATGCATCTATGATGATTTCATGGGATTTATGATATTTCTGGATTTTGGGGCAAAGCCGCAAGATTTCAAACTGATAACTGTTTAAAAATATAAAAGTTACGGTTTTCTAGTGATGTAGAGTGTCGTCCACCTTGAGTTTTGCTGTGGTTTTCGAGACCCGTTTCGAAAAGGTGGATGAACCGTCTCGGGTACATGGTGGGCCCGGTACGGTACCCCGGGGCAAGAAGATCGCAGGAGATGGCGTTGAGCCTGGCAGGGGACGGATTACCTACCGGTGACTTCATTTGGCACGGCGGATACCCAGAGGGTACCGACCGTGGCCGCTGGATTGAGATATGGGTTTTGATATGGATCAGCCGGATGGCTGAGGCCAGAGGTACTGGACATGGATATATGAGATTTGGACAGTTTTGAGGTGCCGTTGCTGGACACGGATTTTACTGATTTCTTGGATATTATGCTGATGTTTAAAAAGGAAATTTTCAAAACAGAGCAAAGAATAATTCTTATACTTACATGATGAGATCTTGAGTTGACTCGTATAGCATACATTCATGATAGTACTTTCATATGGCATACATACCTGTTATTATATCCATGTGACATATATACTTGCTAGTACACTGTTGATGCATACATATCTGCTAGTACATGTAGCCATACCTGTTTTAGGGATGCCAGGACACTTGTGTGCATGCATACGATAGCCTTAGTAGATGTTATTTATTACTCACGAGCTGGCAACTCACCCCCGTTGTGCCACAGCTTTTCTGTAGGTCCATTCCGTCAGCACTGTAGCGGCGGATACTTTTACTTCCCTTGCACTTTTTGCCTGGACTCGAGGCTTTTGCTCATAGGTGGGTTATTATCATTTTGTACCACCTTATATATTTGTTGTATCTAGAACACTCCATCTACTGCTACTATCATTTCAGCTGTACTTGTTTTATTTGGATTACTGTATATTGACCTAGATGTGAGATTGTGGGACTTGGGGATTTGTTTTATGATATATCTGGGTCGAGCTCACTTGAGTCAACATGCTATTTCTTATGCACACTGTTATTCATTTATATTCCGCTTGCACCATTTGGGGCTGATTTTACAAATAAAATTCTGCAGGAATTTTGGAAAAGAGGGAAAGTTATTTTTAAAAAAAAGGGAAATTTAACGTGGTAATGGAGTAAAGAGCTTAAATACGCTGGTTTTTCCTTCACTCTAAAACTTTAATTGGGTTTGTATTCTTGGCTTCGGCTTACTTAGTTCACGGACGCCTTGAGGCGTTTCGTAATCTAAGTGCCGGTCGCGTTCCGTACTTTGCGGGTCGTGACAAAGTTGGTATCAGAGCGATAGGTTTCACCTTTCTGAGTGTAGGATGACCCTTAGTAGATGGAGTAAGTGACCTAAGTAGGGTAACATAGAGTACGTATGTCCGCGGCATACTTGCGATGCGGTACTCCGCCTAGGTGACTTTAGGATATACTTGCTTGAAATTCCTTCTTCAATTCCATTTATCCTTCGATTCTATTGCACCGTTCTCATTGTCCTGTTTCCTGTACCAGTCACTATGCCGCAAAGGACTACTAGAGCACAGAGGGCTGCCGCCCGAGACGAGATTCGAGCTGGCTCATCCGAGACTAGGACTGAGCAGGGCGGTATGCCTACACCGCAGGGACAGACCGATCCACCTTCCCCAGGCCGTATGGACAGACTTGAGACTGGTATGGAGGAGTTGCGACAGATGATGGGGAGTATGCAGGAGCTACGTCAAATGGTAGGATCCCTAGTTGCAGCCGGTCGTGCACCAAGGCCGGAGGACGCACCTACTACATCCCAGACTACTATGATACCTGCTCCTACTACTACCGCCGTGACCATCCCGGTTTCGTTACAGGAGTTCATGAGGCTGAGACCTCCAGTTTTCACGGGTACCGATGCAGCAGAGGACCCGCCGACGTTCCTTGACAGTTTGGCCAGGATCTGCAATTCACTGAGATGTTCTGATGATCGCTGGGTAGAGCTTGCGAGTTTCCGACTAGAGGGTCTCGCACAGATATGGTGGGAGTCAGTTCTGAGAGGTCAAGCTACAGGTCTACCACCCATGACCTGGACCGAGTTCACAACAGTTTTCCTTGCCCGTTTCCTCCCGGAGAGCGTTCGCGATGCCAGAGCTCGTAGTTTCGAGGCCTTGGTCAAGACACCTGGGATGACGGTGTCTGAGTATGACGTTCAGTTTACACAGTTGTCCCGATATGCCCCGTACCTGGTAGATACCGAAGCGAAGAGGGTGAAGAGGTTCATACAGGGACTGGATGCCCAGCTATATCTTGCCATTGGCGCCCAGCATTTCGATACCTATTCGGCAACTATGGATACAGCATTGCGGATGGAGACACGTATTTCAGCGACGTCGGCCGTTCCTGGGCCGAAGAGGATTCGTACCGGCACACCAGATCAGAGACAGCCTGCCAGATTCATCCCGAGAGATAGGACCGGCAGAGGGTTCGGACGAGGTCAGCTGTACGGATCGTATACGCAGGGACAGCAGTTGTCGCCAGGGTGCTTTAGGTGCAGGAGTCTGCACCATCGTATTAGAGATTGTCCAGTGAGGCGACAGGGTGCGGCGACAGTTCCGCATGTGACTCTACCTCCATCACCGCCCCCTCCTCAGAGAGCTCTACTTCCTGCCACAGGCGATGCTCCACGCCAGTTAGGTGCACCCAGAGGCCGTGGACGCGGCGCACCGATCCAGAGGGGACGAGGAGGCAGAGGCCGAGGCCGAGGTCAGCCCGCTATTGGAGGAGGTCAGGCCCAAGTATTTGCATTGACACCGCAGGATGCGCAGGCATCCAATGTCGTCGTGACAGGTACCCTATCAGTATGCTCTGTAGACGCACACGTGTTGTTTGATCTCGGATCCACGCACTCTTACGTTTCCACACACTTCGTACCAAGTTTGGGTAGAGAGTCCAGCTTGCTCGATCAGCCGCTTGTCGTGACCACTCCTGTGGGAGAGTCTTTTGTTGATAGGCACGTGTTCCGATCCTGTACCGTTCATATTGGCGAGCGAGAGCTGCCTGTCGACCTGATCCTTCTGGAGATGTTGGACTTCGACGTTCTTTTGGGTATGGATTGGTTAGCCACGTGCTATGCGTCGGTGGACTGCCGTGAGAAAACAGTTAGATTTTGTTTTCCCGGCGAGTCGGCTCTTGTTGTGCAGGGGGACCGGGGTGCCGCCCCTCACATACTGATTTCTTCTCTTCGCGCTGATCAGCTATTGAGGAAGGGATGTCAGGGATTTCTAGCCTGTGTATGCGATACTAGAGCTACGGATGTTCCATTGGACCAGGTTCCTATTGCATGCGAGTCCCCCGATGTTTTCCCTGACGAGCTGCCAGGACTGCCACCTGAGCGTGATGTCGAGTTCTGTATTGATGTGATTCCCGGCTCGGGGCCTATTTCTATACCACCTTATCGGATGGCCCCGGCGGAACTCAGAGAGTTGAAGGTTCAGCTGCAAGACTTGTTAGATAAGGGACTTATTCGACCCAGTGTTTCTCCTTGGGGTGCTCCGGTCCTGTTTGTCAAGAAGAAGGACGGAAGATTGCGCTTATGTATCGACTACCGCCAGCTGAACAAGGTTACCGTACGGAACAGATATCCGTTGCCGCGTATTGATGATTTGTTCGACCAGCTCCAGGGTGCGGGTTATTTTTCGAGGATCGACTTACGATCAGGATACCACCAGCTGCGAGTCCGACAGGAGGATATACCCAAGACAGCCTTCCGTACACGCTATGGCCACTATGAGTTTCTGGTGATGTCGTTCGGACTCACCAACGCCCCCCGCCGCATTTATGGATTTGATGAACCGTACATTCAGGCCGTATCTCGACTTGTTCATCATCGTGTTCATCGACGATATTTTGGTGAACTCCCGGAGCCTAGAGGAGCACGAACAGCACCTGCGGATTACGTTACAGACTCTGAGGGAGCACCAACTGTTCGCGAAGTTCTCCAAGTGTGCATTCTGGCTGGACAGCGTCGGATTCTTGGGTCACGTGATTACGAGAGACGGCATATGTGTGGACCCGAAGAAGATCGAGGCTGTTCAGCAGTGGCCCAGACCGACATCGGTTACGGAGATTCGTAGTTTTCTAGGCCTGGCGGGTTACTACAGGCGTTTTGTTCAGGATTTTTCCCGTATAGCTGCACCTTTGACCGGTTTGACCCGGAAGGGAGTTCCTTTCGTTTGGACGGAGGAGTGCGAGCGCAGTTTTCAGCAGCTACGGACGTGTTTGACTACGACGCCGGTATTATCTTTGCCTTGGGGATCAGGCGGATTTGTGGTCTACTATGATGCTTCGCGAGTAGGGTTAGGATGCGTATTGATGCAGCATGGCCGGATGATCGCGTATGCATCTCGACAGTTGAAGAAGCATGAACAGAACTACCCCACTCACAATTTGGAGATGGCTGCAGTGGTCTTTGCACTGAAGATATGGCGACATTACCTATATGGCGAGTCGTGCCAAATATTCACAGACCACAAGAGCTTAAAGTACATATTCCAGCAGCGAGACCTGAACCTCAGACAGCGTCGTTGGATGGAGTTGGTGAAAGACTACGACTGTGAGATCCTATACCACCCGGGCAAGGCGAATATGGTAGCGGATGCTTTGAGCAGGAGGCCCGGGGGTAGTCTATCCTATTTGCGCGAAGTGCAGAGGCAGTCGTCAGCAGATTGGCAGGTTCTATGCGACAGCCGAGTTGAGTTCGAGTTCACTCCGATGGGGGGGAAGCTTGCGCATGTTCGTGCACGCCCACAGTTGCTTGACCGTATATATGAGGCACAGCGCAGGGATGACCGTTTCTCAGAGATCGTGGCACAGAAGGGACAGGGCAGATTTTCCGAGTTCGTGATTGATGATCAGGGGATATTACGATTTGGATCTAGACTGTGCGTACCAGATACTGAGGGATTGCAGCGCGATATTCTTGAGGAGGCACATCGATCAGTATACAGTGTCCACCCCGGTTCCACCAAGATGTACCATGATATGAGAGAGACCTACTGGTGGGACGGAATGAAGAGGGACATTGCGGAGTTCGTATCGAGATGCCTGACTTGTCAACAAGTCAAGGCCGAGCACCAGAGGCCCGCAGGAGAGCTACAGCCGTTACCCATTCCAGAGTGGAAATGGGAGCAGATTTCGATGGATTTCGTTGTGGGTCTACCCAGGACCAGTCGAGGGTATGACTCTATCTGGGTGATCGTGGACCGATTGACGAAAGCGGCTCACTTCCTGCCAGTGAAGACCACTTTCAGCTTCGCTCAGTATGCTCAGTTCTACATTGACGAGATTGTGCGGCTACATGGCGTACCGACTTGTATCGTGTCAGATCGAGGCACTCAGTTTACCAGCCGACTATGGCAGAGACTCCAGGAGGCTTTAGGCACTCGTTTGAGCTTCAGCACAGCATTTCATCCGCAGACCGACAGACAGTCAGAGCGGACCATTCAGACTCTCGAGGACATGCTCAGAGCATGCGTTCTGGACTTCGGCGGTAGCTGGGATCGTCATTTACCTCTAGTGGAGTTCTCCTACAACAACAGCTTCCAGGATACTATCCAGATGGCACCTTTCAAGGCGTTGTATGGGAGGAGATATAGATCGCCCATTTGTTGGACCGAGCTGAGCGAGAGCAGTATCTCCGGACCGCAGATCGTGTAGGAGACGACCGAAAAAGTACAGTTGATTCGAGACCGGATGAGAGCAGCTCAGAGTAGACAGAAATCCTATGCAGACAGGCGTCGTCGCAGATTAGAGTTCGCAGTTGGCGACCTTGTTTTTTTGAGAGTCTCTCCGATGAAGGGCATGATGCGTTTTGGGCGAAAGGGGAAGCTTAGCCCTAGATTCGTAGGTCCCTTCGAGATTCTCGAGCGTGTCGGCGCTGTTGCATATCGTCTGGCCCTTCCACCCAGCTTTTCAGATGTTCATCCCGTCTTCCACATGTCGATGCTACGCCGTTATCTTCATGACCCTTCCCACACGATCCAGCATCAGACAGTTCAGCTTGAGCCCGACCTTTCTTTCACCGTGCAGCCAGTTGAGATATTGGATCGGCAGGTGAAGAAACTTCGATCAATGGTCCTGCCGTCCGTGAAAGTTCTTTGGCGCAGCCCGGGAAGCGAGGAGATCACTTGGGAGGCCGAGGGAGATATGCGGAAGAAATTCCCTCACCTTTTTAAAGGTACGCGTAGTTGCATATTTTAAAATTCGGGGACGAATTTTCTTAAGGGGGGAAGACTGTAACACCTGAGTTTAGGGTTAGTAGTAATCGAGTGTTAATGTGGGGTTTTTTTGGTAAAAAGTTTACCAAAACAGGATTCTAGTAATTTATCTCGGTTTATGGTTATTTTGGTGGAATTTTATCTCGACCACACACACTTGTGCACGTTAAATAGGTTTAAAATATGAGTTTGCCATGTATTTGAGCTTGTAGGTTAGCCATGTTTAAGTTAACCTTGGAGGGTTAGGTCCTTGGTTAAGTTAATGAAATTGTATAGAGCTAATTAGTTTAAAATGGTGGATGGTTGGCTTTGACCATGGGTATTTAGTGAGTTTAAGGTTGACTTAGGGAGAGAGTGAGAGATGCGATGTGGTCATGATGGTTTAAGGATTTGTCACCCTCTTTCACCTCAAACTTTGCAAAGTCTTCTCACACTCAATCCCTCTCTCACTCACACATCAGTTCAGCCCAAAATTTTATCAATTGAGCCCCAAACCATTACCTTTTTTGCTGCTACAGCAGCTGGTGATGCACATCAGCCATTCTCAGCCCCTCCCCTTCACACTCCAGCACTTAAACTGCTGCAACAGCAGCTGTTTCAGCCCCCAAAACAGCCCATCAGCTCAAACCATCATCATTACAAGCAGCCCCAACCTTAAAACCCTCACTCTCACACTCAAATCAGCCACCCAAATCCTCAAATATCAGTTTTCAGCCACCTTTTCTGCTCCAAAACACCACAAAACAGCAGCTGCTTCAGCTTTTTTTCTGCTGGACATCAGCAGCAGCAACTGCTACATCAGCCCCCTTTATCATCAACATCAGCTTCATAACCAACCACACCACCATACACCACAACCACAGCCCAAAACAAAACACAACAGCCCCAGCAGTAGCAGCTGCTGCACCCACACACAAAAAGGAAGACAAAAGAGAAAAACATCAGCAGCTACATTAACTACAGCCATTGATACACCAACATCAGCCCAATTTCAATCAGCATCAACACACTTTCAGCCACCAGAATAGCAGCTACATCAACAACAACTTAAACAGCAGCTGATGTAAAAGTTCAGCCACCATCAGTACATCATCAGCCCAATTTTCATCATTTCAGCCTCAAATCAGCCCAACACTTTCAGCACACATTAACATCAGCATCATACACACACAACATCAGCTCATTTTCAGCCCAAACAGCCATTTCAGCACCAGCATCAGCCAAGGAAGCACACCATATCAGCCCACACCATACCACACCACACACCATACCACACCATATCAGCCCCACACCACAACATCAGCTCATTTTCAGCCCAAACAGCCATTTCAGCACCAGCATCAGCCAAGGCAGCACACCATATCAGCCCACACCATACCACACCACACACCATACCACACCATATCATCCCCACACCACAACATCAGCCACACAACAGCAATAGCAACTTCAGCCACAGCAAGCATCAGCACAGCACTTCTGTAGCAGCTCAACAGCAGCAGCAGTCACACCATCTTCTCCTCCTTCTCCTCCTTCTCCTTGGTTGCAAGGTTCCTAGAGGGTATAACTCCTAAACTCCTTCCAATTTATGTAGATTATTTGCTTGATTAGCTAGTATAGTGTTTTATCGTAATTTTAGTGCTAGAATGGTGTAGTGATGCTAGATCTAGATACCTTGGAGTGCTTGTAGCTTAATAGAACCTTTTTGATGTTAATTAGTCTGTTTAAGCCTAGTAGTGTCGTTAAATTTGATGGGTAACCTTAAATCGCTAAACTTATGGTAATCTAGCTTAATTGGTGTGTATTTCTTGCCTTAGTAGTGATTTTGGGTGATTTAAGGGAATTTTGGCATAAGTGGAAGTTGTGATAGTTAGACAAGCCCTTGTGGGTGCTAATAAGGCCAGTCAACCAGAGTTTTGCCCCAGATTTCCCAGAAGACACCCGATTTACCGACTTGGCGTATTTTGGCAGTTTTAGTGACTTTTTTTACCTCTTTAGGATCTGCTGTTGACCCGAACCCTTCAGAATAGAATTGAGAAGACTGTAGCATGGTGAGATGAGTAGGAACACACACAGAGCATGGGGACCCACCTCCCCCTCTAGGCCGCCGATTTAATCATTCTGGCCGCAATTTGCGGCCAGAGTAGGTAGTGGAGTGTGGAGATTTTGGGTGTAGAGTCCTTCTGGGTAGGTTAGTGTGTTGGTATCTGTAACTTTTTTATTTTGGCCCATAGTCAAAATCTGGGGCTAGTTGCGTGTTTCCGATGTTTTAAGTCTTGTGCGACACACGCGTGATACGCGTGGTTTTGTGGCGCGCTGCGCGACACAGCGTGTCAGTCTAGGTTCTGGTGGGTTCGTGCACGTCACGTCGCGTCGTGTGCACACGTGTTTAGTTTCACGCACGCGTATCCTTTTATCGATATATCGCTTTTTTCAGGATTTTTCCATATGTGGTGACTTTTGTGAATTCTAGGTTCGCCGGCAGGAACTTCGAGCGCAGCGGAGAAAGGCAAGCAGGTGGTCGGACACACTTAGCACGGGATCACGGGTGAGTAGACTTAACATCTACTGGGGACGATCGTTTGGATGGCGCGAGTCGCCCGATAGATTTAGTAAACTTGAAAATAGTAGACTTGACATTTACCTGTGACATTAGAATAATAATACTTGCATGATAACTACTGTCGTTAGTATCTATATGATGTTCCATATACGCAGATTCATTATAGGACACATGCACCATTACCAGGTTTTATATGCAGCACGAGCACTATTCATTTGGACACACACACCCTGGTAATTGCCATGTCACAAAACTAGATAACTATAAATCTGAAACATGTTAAATGCCTAGGAATGAGATATTGCAATAAATATTTAAAATGAAACCATAAGAATTACCATACTCGTGCATCTGTATTATCATATCATCTGCTCATGCCAAGTATAAATCATACGTTGCAAATTGATACCATAAGCATTCATGATCATCGACATATGCATCTATGATGATTTCATGGGATTTATGATATTTCTGGATTTTGGGGGAAAGCCGCAAGATTTCAAACTGATAACTGTTTAAAAATATATAAGTTGCAGTTTTCTAGTGATGTAAAGTGTCGTCCACCATGAGTTTTGCTGTGGTTTTCGAGACCCGTTTCGAGAAAGTGGATGAACCGTCTCGGGTACATGGTGGGCCCGGTACGGTACCCCAGGGCAAGAAGATCGCAGGAGATGGCGTTGAGCCTGGCAGGGGACGGATTACCTACCGGTGACTTCATTTGGCACGGCGGATACCCAGAGGGTACCGACCGTGGCCGCTGGATTGAGATATGGGTTTTGATATGGATCAGCTGGATGGCTGAGGCCAGAGGTACTGGACATGGATATATGAGATTTGGACAGTTTTGAGGTGTCGTTGCTGGACACGGATTTTACTGATTTCTTGGATATTATGCTGATGTTTAAAAAGGAAATTTTCAAAACAGAGCAAGGAATAATTCTTATACTTACATGATGAGATCTTGAGTTGACTCGTATAGCATACATTCATGATAGTACTTTCATATGGCATACATACCTGTTATTACATCCATGTGACATATATACTTGCTAGTACACTGTTGATGCATACATACCTGCTAGTACATGTAGCCATACCTGTTTTAGGGATGCCAGGACACTTGTGTGCATGCATACGATAGCCTTAGTAGATGTTATTTATTACTCACGAGCTGGCAACTCACCCCCGTTGTGCTACAGCTTTTCTGTAGGTCCATTCCGTCAGCACTGTAGCGGCGGATACTTTTACTTCCTTTGCACTTTTTGCCTGGACTCGAGGATTTTGCTCATAGGTGGGTTATTATCATTTTGTACCACCTTATATATTTGTTGTATCTAGAACACTCCATCTACTGCTACTATCATTTCAGCTGTACTTGTTTTATTTGGATTACTGTATATTGACCTAGATGTGAGATTGTGGGACTTGGGGATTTGTTTTATGATATATCTGGGTCGAGCTCACTTGAGTCGACATGCTATTTCTTATGCACACTGTTATTCATTTATATTCTGCTTGCACCGTTTGGGGCTGATTTTACAAATAAAATTTTGCAGGAATTTTGGAAAAAGGGGAAAGTTATTTTTTAAAAAAAAGGAAATTTAACGTGGTAATGGAGTAAAGAGCTTAAATACGCTGGTTTTTCCTTCACTCTAAAACTTTAATCGGGTTTGTATTCTGGGCTTCCGCTTACTTAGTTCACGGACGCCATGAGGCGTTTCGTAATCTAAGTGCCGGTCGCGTTCCGTACTTTGCGGGTCGTGACACTCCCGGTGAAGGGATCTCGGTCCTTTCCCTATCGAATAAGGTGCAGGATGTTCTACAAGGAACACCGCGATGCAAAGCAAGAACTGTAGCTACCTGTTTTACTTAGAAATTCGATTCCACAACATCTTAGGTTTCTTTTTCTTTCATTAATCACATTAATGAAGTCCCATCATTTAAATACCTAAACATCACAGATAAATACGACGTACACTTATGCCATCCGTATTCGCCTCGATGTCCCCTCGTGCACCGTTAGGTTAGGTAACTAACGGCAGAGCGGGGCAGGGCTAGCGCGGGTGTAAGACTTAAGTAACGCCTATATAATATATCATATATACTATATACAGTATCTATCACAGAACATATCACATGATCACATCACAGATAACGCAGCAGAAAATATCATATGAAATATTGGATATACTAGGACGTCCGTGTTTTCAATATGAGCCAGTATAAAACACGGATTCCACGGTCACGATGAATAGCCAAACCCACACCCCTAGACCCCTACGAGAGCGGCAAGCAACCCTACCAATTCTAGAGTTAGGAGACCCGGAATCGACTCCTCGAGTTGGTCTCCCACTGGACTCCAGAACCCGGTTACTTGTGCCCTCCTCCTTGGGTCTATCCTAGTGCGGAAAAGTAAATAATATACAATGGGTGACATCTTCCGCAACTTGGAAGTGCCCCAATAAAAGAATATTACATACAAGTTTTTACATGAATGAAAATGAAAAAACACTCATCTCACATAAAAACCCCCGGCTATTCAAACACGACGATCCAATATAACATATCCAGCAACACATAACATCACATGTCATCAACGTAAGTAAACATGCGTATCCCAATTGTCGTTAACATATAGCAACGAAACCGGCGATATCACATATTACACTTACGGTCGCAGAAAAGAAAGTGTAAAACTACAACAGTTGGAATCCGCAAATTCTTTAGACATCGCATGCCTAATCAAATGAATTCCTTAGACATCGCATGCCTAACAATTATAAACCCTGCATTTTAGTCTCATTATCGAAAACTCTTTTCAATATCAAGTCGGGCAATTCAACAAGACTCCCGGCATCCTGATCGAATGCTCGTCGCAAACTTTAGTAGGCGGCCGCACCCCCGACACAGTCGACGAAGTGCACCGAGGCGGAATACCGCTGCCGCGAGCACCCGAACGGATGCTTTCGGCGACGGGGTTCTCCTACAGTCACTTGGTCGGGGCTATGGAGTGAGGCTGTCTATTAAGTTTACCCGGCGAGTATCCGCGTACGCTACGTGATTGCGACGGACTTTTGATCACATTAAAATTCCGTAGCAACCGATCAAGTGAGAATAAACCACTAGATTTATAACATTCATTCAGTTATCCCATAACTAGTAGTGGATTCCAAGTATTGTATCCCATTCCAGATAAACAGAAAATGTTAAACTTTCCGATCGAACAGTCAAACACCCAAGTTTTCCCGAAACAGATCAACACATGAAATAAGTTTAAAAACATTCACTTCATGCCTCAGTACTAATGGTCCAGCCGTAGAAGGGTCAAGCCAACGCCTCACATGTGGCACGCCGTACTGCCCCAAACCCGAAGGTTCAAAGGGCAGTTCAAGACGGTCACATAATCGAGTTAAGGTTTGTTGTCTTCTAGAGGGTCCATCGCGTTACTTGCACTACTTAGAACGTTATTAAACCACGGAAAGATCCAACACTTGGAAATTTCCCGACAGGGGAAAAATTGGGTATTTATATCCGGTCGAACTTTTTAACATATTCTAAATATCCGGAAAACCCAACGAAATTAAAAATTCCGATCGAAACGACGACTACAAAATAAACCCCAAAATACTCAACTCTTGAGTCAGATAAAAATACCCATAAAATATCAGGGAATAAAAATAAAACATTACTGTGCAAATTTTATAGGGTGACGTCACTAAGTGGCGGCGGAACCGCCGCACGAGCCATGCTCGTGCCGCGGTTCCGTGGCGGTTTAAGATCCAAACAGTTTCGTATTTGCAAGTAAGTCTTAAAATTTCCTGCTGAATTTTTTAGGAATTTTTAATTCGGAAAAATCCCAGATTTTAAAAATGGACCAGAGAGGGGTGTATTTCGTCGTATTTGGATTCGATCGGGGTTCTAACTTCGTTAACGCATCGCCTAAGGCTCTAGCTAGGCTCTGATACCACTGTAGGGTTCCTAGGCACTCTAAGGAGCTCTCACAAGGCATCAACCATGCCAATTTCAAAAATTTCCGGTGCCGAGAAACCCTAACTAGATCGTTGACTAGAGATTAGGCGAAACTAGAAGCTAGTTAACAACTTAACTAAAGGGTGAACGGAAATACAACCTTTGTAGATCTGGTCCTCCACCTCCATAGCTCCGCGATGAAGTCCCTCCGCTGTACCCATCGGATCCCGGACTCTCGCAGTGGTTTCATCGAAAGAATGATCGGGCTAGGTCATCGACTTCGATGCCGAAGATGATCTACGTCGAGGCAACACAAGATCAAGCTCCAACTTCACCAAGCCATGAAACTTGTGAAGAAAACACCCTATACTACTTGGCAAGTGGTAGAGGATGAAGAAATAGGAAGTGGGTTCACTTTAGAATTGGATTTCTCACTCTTTTCATGAAATCACCATTGAAGGTTGCAAGCTCTCTTCTTGTTGAAGAAGAAGAAGAAGAATATGATAAGTCATTTAAAAATAGGAAATAATATGATACTTATCATATTTGCAACCATAGTTAGGTGTAGAGAATGAACCAAGGTTAGGTGAATTGTTAGGGTTAAGGAAAGAAACAAAATGGTCAACCATTTCAAAGCTTCATGAAGCTTCAAAGATAATCCAAAGTTAGCCACCATTTTATTTCTTTTTAAAATGAATAAATAAATAAATGAATAAGTAAATGAAGTAAATGAAACCCTAACCATTGACCAACCATGGTTTAAACCAAACACACAAACTATCATGTATCATCAAACATGATACAATCAAATGCACAAAAGTATATCACATATACAATGTGCACATCAAGTGAGAAAATCCTTTTTAAGTGAACCAATACTAGTTAATGCAAAGTAATATATCAAATATATAATTATGCATTAAATCATTAAATCAACGCTTGATTTAACGATCCGGTCATATCGCATATGACCGACTAATATCCAATGTATCGACTTATCGAATCAATCCTTGATTCGATAACTAGGTTATATCACATACAACCAATCGATACATTCATCGCGAGAATAGAACACGGTATCACATACACGCATTATTCTCGGTCCCGCACATATCTCATATGTGCTCCTATTTCGTTTCGCTTGAGCAAGGAAACCTCTGTGTAGGACTCTAAAGACTCGTCAATACGCCGGCAGCAGGTGATGATCATATCAAACACCCACAAGCCGCAAGCGGTCTGCTAAACGTAACGGCCACCCGGGTATTGAGCGATCAGAAGATCGACGAGCAAGCCCGCTCACACTCCTGTGAATCCAACCAGTAACACTTACCGTACAGTCCGGTCTGTTCGTCTGATATGTCGCATATCTTGCCTAGGGGTGGTAAACGTCAGACCCCAGTAGCTCGATAAGTCATGTCGATATGAGGTCTATAACAGTTCGAGATACTACTGGTAACACTTACCAGTAAATCTCAGCAACCCTGGCCAGGGATTTCCGGTCATAGCCATTCGAACACAGCGCAACATCAACTCCCTATACCGGGAGAGACGAATCCCCTCCTATCGCTCATTGCCTCCATGTGATTCGGGACTGTACCCAAAAGCCACCGTTTTGCATGCCTTCTTGGACGTGGTAAGGTGGAAATTAAAGCACAGTGGGAATCACACAAGACTCTATGACGATCTCGGGTCAACAGACTACTCTGTACCAGTGTCACCAGAGAACTGCCATCTGACGTAAGGTATAATACCATCTGGGCGTTCTCGGCGAGTCCGTCCAGTATACCCAGTCTCCACTGAGCACCCGTATATGATCTCTGATGTCAAACACCAATGGATATGGGATCATCCATCGCCCATCTATATGGGTCGAGAAGGTATACGCTAGTCTACTCTGGTATATCGATGCCCCGTCTCGATACACCCACGACTAGGGACCTTGAAGGATGTACTTATGGACTACCATGTCCCCACTAGTATGATCCGCATCATAGTTCAGGTAGTCAAGTACACATCCTAAGGGCTTTACCAACATGTAACAGAGAGACAATCAGTATACACGTTAAGGTAAAGAGTAACCAGATAGCATACTATCATGTCGAGCAAGAAAGTCCTCTCTATATATATATGTCCCAGCATCCACTACAATATACATCCTATGTACAGTAATGGCCTCTAGGGCATACATATAACCAACACATATAGGAGTTCTCGGTGAGTCCGTTCAGTGTACCCAGTCTCACTGAGCACCCATATACTATCTTTTGTGTCATCACACCAGACGGATATGGGATCATCCATCGCCCATCGTATGGAACAAGAATGGTATACGCTAGTATACACTGGAATATCGATGCCCTGTCTCGATATACCTACGACTAGGAACATTTCAAGGATATGCTTATAAACTACAGATGTCCCACGAGTACGATCCGCATCATAATCCTAGTAGTCAAGCCAATATCCTTAGGGCTTTATCAACATGTACCAAATGAATATAAACACGATCAAGTGAACATATGATAAAGTGAAACCAGATAGCATACTATCATGTCAAGCAAGACTGTCCTCTGAACACACACACACACACACACACACACACACACACACACACACATCAGTACATACACTATCTCATAATGGCCTCTAGGGCATACATGTATCCAAAAATCTCCCACTTGCACTAAGGAAAATTATTGGCATATCTCATACCCAACATCTCAAAAAGTCACTCATGCTGCGGCTGAGGGGGGGCCTTGGTGAATGGATCCGCAGTGTTATCCTTTGTATCTACTCTCTTGATCTCGATCTCGTGGCGGTCAACTATCTCCCAGATCAGATGATATCGCCTCAGGATGTGTCTGGACTTCTGATGGGACCTGGGATCTTTGGCCAACGCCATAGCCCCATTATTGTCACAATACAAAGGTATTGGATCAATAATGGTGGAACTACTCCTAGCTCCGAGATGAACTTCCTCATCTAGACGGCTTCCTTGGCAGCATCATTTGCAGCAATGTACTCAGCTTCCATTGTTGAGTCTGCAACGGTATCCTGTTTGGAACTCTTCCAACTCACCGTCCCTCCATTGAGGGTAAATGCAAACCCTGAGATAGACTTGCTGTCATCCTTGTCACTCTGGAAGCTCGAATCGGTAAATGCCTCCATTTGGAGATCCTCGTTACCATACACCAAGAACAATTCTTTAGTCCTTCGCAAGTACTTAAGAATGTTCTTCACAGCAATCCAGTAATTCTCCCCTGGGTTTGACTGATACCTGCTTACTATACTAAGTGCATAAGCAACATCAGGGCGTGTACATAACATCGCATACATTATTGATCCTACTGCCGAAGCATAGGGAATAATGCTCATGTGAGCTCTCTCTATATCAGACTTTGGGCAATCGTCCTTTAAGAGAGTGACTCCGTGGCAAGCGGGTAAGGCACCCCGCTTGGAGTCTTCCATACTAAACCTCTTTAGGATGGTGTTAATGTACTTGGTTTGGGACAATCCTAATAACCGTTTGGATCTATCCCTATAGATCCGTATGCCCAATATGTATGTGGCATCACCCAGGTCCTTCATGGAGAACCTTTGTGATAAGAATGATTTGACCGACTGTAGCATATAAATGTCATTTCCTATCAGAAGTATGTCATCTAAGTACAATACGTGGAACGCGACATTTCTCCCTACAGTCTTCTTATAAACACAAGGTTCATCTGGATTTTTTATGAAATCGAACTCTTTGATAACATCATCAAAACAGTTGTTCCAACTCCGTGATGCCTGCTTTAATCCATAAATGGATTTAAGCAACTTACATGCTTTTCCGCTGCTCCCACTGTCAATGAAGCCCTCTGGCTGATCCATATAAACGCATTGATCTAAATCACCATTTAGAAATGCAGTTTTAACGTCCATCTACCAGATTTCATAGTCGTAGTGAGCAGCAATAGCAAGTATGATTCGAATGGATTTAAGCATGGCTACCAGAGAGAAAGTCTCGTCATAGCCCAAACCTGGTCTTTGACGAAAACCATTCGCTACCAACCTTGCCTTATAGGTCTCTACCTGTCCATCTACACCGATCTTTCTTTTAAAGATCCATTTGCAACCCACAGGTTTTATCCCGGAGGGTACATCTTCCAAAGTCCATACTTTGTTGGTGTACATAGACTCCATTTCGGATCTCATGGCATCCCGCCATTTCACAGAGTCACCACTCGTGATGGCCTGATGAAAACTGGCAGGATCATCATCATCCATGATACAATCTTCTCTATCACCATCAATGAGAAAACCGTAGTATCTCTCTGGTGGATGAGAAGTCCTACCAGATCTACGGAGTGGTTGAGGTTCATTTAATTCTGTTGTAACATCAGGTTCAACCAAGTCGTCATTTGTAACTTGTGTTTCTAGAACCTCTTCTAGATCTACCACATTGCCATCAGGATCATTTGAAAAAATCTCATTTTCTAAAAAAGTGGCATACTGAGAAACAAACACTTTTTGTTCCTCCTTGTGGTAGAATAGATACCCAAACGAATGTTTAGGATATCCTACAAATATACATTTGACTGATCGTGTCTCGAGTTTGTCTGGATTCTGCTTTTTGGCAAAAGCCGGACAACCCCAAATCTTAACTCTTTTAAGAGATGGTTTCTTCCCATGCCATATCTCATATGGAGTGGTAGACACGGTCTTGGTTGGAACTTTGTTTAACAGAAAAGCTGTTGTTTCCAATGCATGCCCCCAAAACGATAGAGGTAACTCAGAATCACTCATCATGGATCGTACCATATCTAATAGTGTGTGATTCCGTCGTTCTGACACACCGTTGTGCTGTGGTGTGTAAGGTGGAGTGAGCTGAGAGAGAATCTCATTCTCTTTTAGGAAGTCTAAGAACTCAGTACTTAAGTACTCTCCACCTCGATCTGATCGAAGTATCTTGATACTCTTTCCTGTTTGGTTTTCTACTTCATTTTTATACTCCTTGAATTTCTCGAAAGCTTCAGACTTATGCTTTATCAAATACACATGACCAAATCTTGAGAAATCATCAGTAAAGGTTATGAAGTAAGAAAATCCGCCTCTTGCATGTGTAGACATTGGCCCGCATACATCACTATGTATGAGACCTAGGATCTCAGTAGCTCTTTCTCCGTGTCCTGTAAACGGAGTTTTGGTCATTTTACCTTTGATACAAGACTGGCAAGTTGCATGAGATTTATATTCAAAAGAATTTAAATATCCATCTTTATGAAGCTTGTTTAGTCTTGTTTCATTAATATGACCAAGTCTACAATGCCAAAGAAAAGCTTCATTTATTTCTGAAAATTTTCTTTTATTTGTGTGTTGTACGTTGAAAACTGTGTGTTGATTAAGGACGTATATCCCGTTATTTAGTATACCATAACCAATCAACTCTTGATTAAGTCTAATGTTCATAACATTGTGTTGCACAGCAAAATGATACCCTTCATTATCTAACAAGGAAACGGATATAATATTACAAAGCATACTTGGCACAAAATAACACGGGTTCAAAACCAATATACAACCCGAAGGCATTGGAACCATTTTCAACTTGGAGAGTATGATCACCTGTCTTCAGAACTCTGCTATTTCTCAACGCCTGCACAGAATTTCAAATATGAGAACCCGAACCGGTATCCAATACCCAGGAAGCAGAGTTAATAGAAAAACAGTTTTCAATTACGAACACACCTGAAGCTGAAGCATCACCATGCTTCTTCTTGAGTTCTAGGTACTCAATACAGTTACTCTTCCAGTGTCACGTCTTTTTGTAGTGGAAACATTCTCCTTTCCCCGATTCCCCAACCTTGGACTTGCCATTTCCCTTAACCTTTTTGACTCCACCCTTAGGTTTGGTGGGTTTCTTTTTCATCTTTCCCTTGGCCTTAGCCTTCAGGTAAGAGGAGGAGGATTGCCCAACACTCATAACGGGAGTCTTCACTGACTTCAGTGTGCTCTCTGCACTCCTTAACATATTAAGGAGTTCAGGTAGTTCCTTCTCCATGTTGTGCATGTTGAAGTTAACAATGAACTGAGCAAAGGTGGAGGGGAGAGACTGCAGAATAATATCCGTATATTTTTCATTGTCCATTGTCCACCCAAGGTCCTCAAGCTCTTCTATGAGAGCTATCATTTTCATAATATGGTCTCCTACTACTGTGCCAGCGGTCATACGCATCTGAAACAGTTTCTTAGACGCTTCGTATCATAATACGCGAGATTGCTCTCCATACAACTCTTTTGTATGGAGGAATATGGCTTGTGCGTCCATATTCTTGTGTTGCTTCGGATGTGTGTTATTCATCGATGCAAGCGCGAGGCATTTAGCCGTGGCACAGTCAGCGTCCCATGTCTTGCGGATTTCCCTATCCGCAACTGAAGGTTTAGGACCTAGGGTGGGCAGGGTTGGAGCCGTGAAGACATATGATACTTTATCATAGGTCAAGGCAATGTTTAAATTCCTCAGCCAGTCTTTATAGTTGGTCCCATTCAGCTTGTTTTTATCTAATAGAAGTTTAAGTCCTGTCATTTGAATCTGCTGTTAAGAGAGAGAAAAGAATACACTCAGCGAAAGCTCTTGCAAAGATCAGATTGGTTATTATCTTGTCTAATCGATGTCTCCCACTGTTTTTATCAAATTTTCTTTAAAACCTTTTAAAAAGAAAACTAGCCGGGATTAATTACATTCTACAACTTCGCTAACCGTTCAGCCAGGCCAATGCCGGTACTTGAGGGAGGTTCCCCGTGCTTTCGCACGGACCTAATTAAAATAAACCTCATCTTCCCAGAGGCGTAGCCCCGTTTGACACCTTTCTAGACACCTACTAAGTTAGCTAATTGTAAAGTGCAAAATTCTCCCGGGAGCAACATTTGCTCGCAGTGGGATCGGGATCCTACTATCATATAGAAGGTATACAATCTCATTGTAATTTTCAACTCTTGAAATTCCCGATATTATTTTTACCCCTAGTACTCATGACCTTAACTAAAGTCAACATATCATAAGTACTAGTCAAGTTCTTCCCGTCATTTCGTGATTAACTAGACCCACCCATATGAACCTTAACTAAAGTCAACATAATCATATGAATGTCCTAACTAATCTGCATCATATGCAGTGTAGGAAGACATCACTTAGCTACCGTTTACTGCGCCTTAACTAAAGTCAAAATGCGCAGCACGAATACTAAGTACTCTACTTCCTAAAATGACGGAGGGCTGCGGATAGTTTTTAAGAAAACTTTTAACGCTTTAAACTTGATATCGTTGTAGAATCTAATGGGTTTCAAAGGAATGGCTTAAGCTCCGCATTTTGAAACTTGCTTTTTCATAAAAGGCCGAGTGTGTTTCAAATCTGATTCTACAACATCTTTTTAGGTTCATTTATCTTTTACATTAATCTCATTAATGTAGTCCCATCATTTAAATCCTAAGCCATTACAGAAAGAAACGAAAATATAACGTACACTTATGCCACTCGCATTCGTCACAGTGTCCTGATATGCACCATTAGGTTACTTAACTAACGGCATACCGGGACGGGGCTAGTGCAGGTGCAAAACATAAGTAACGTCTATTATATATCATATATATATAATATCGCATTCGTCTCAGATATATATTAAATGATCACATCAGATAATAAAAGCAGTAGAAGCACATTATCGGATATCTAGGAGGTCCGTATTTTGTATTTAGCCAGCAATAAAAATACGGATTCCACGGTCGTGATGAATAGCCAAGCCCACACCTCAAGACCCCTACGAGAGCGGCAAGCGACCCTACCAATTCTGGAGTTTAGGAGACCCGGTCTCGACTCCTCGAGATGGCCTCCCACTGAACCCTAGAACCCGGTCACTTATGCCCTCCTCCTTGGGTCTTTCCTAATGCGAAAAAGTAAATAATATACAACACTGGTGACATCAACCTCGACCTGGAAGTGCCCCAAATAAAAGAATATTACATACAATTTAATTTTACATGAATGAAAAGAAAACTCTCATCTCACATAACCCCCCCCCCTCCGGCTATTCATTCACGACAATCCAGCATATCAAACCTCATCGACACATAATATCAAATATCATCAACATAAGTAAGTATGCATACACCGATCATCGTTGATGTATAGCAACGAAAACCGGCAATACAACTACATACTACACTTACGGTCACAGAGAAATAAAATGAAAAACTACAACAATTGGAATCTTAACTGCCTTTAGACAACACAAACCCGGAATATCACATATACAAGATTTCATGCCTAATAATGTAAAGCTCGCATTTGGGTCTCATTCAAGAAAACACCTTTTCAAAACAAACCGGATAATTCAACAAGATTTCTGTTTATCCCGAGACCGAACTGCTAGATTTACACGCAACAAACAAATTTGTAGATTCCAATTATTGTATCATATACTAATAAACTAGGCGCAATTAAAACTTTCGATCGAACGATTAAACAACCACAGACTGCTTAGAAAGCTCAACACTTGAGCAGTTTTAAAAAATACCAGTAACTACACAAAATACATACGGGCCTGCACAAGAAATTACGGCCCATGAATCACCTACTGCGCCGCGGAACCGCCGCAACAAGACCACTAAGGCCGCGGTTCCACGGTCGTACGGCCGATTCATGGCATCGTCTTTCTGGTGGGCCCATAAAATACCCTGCTGAATTTTTTAAGTATTTTTAATTTGAAAAAAACCAGGTTTTTGAAAAAATTCGAGAGAGCACCCCCGGGCGTCGTGTTTCGTTCGTTCGAGGTTTTTAAGGTCGTCTATGTTACTCCAAAGCTCTAGCTTGGCTCTGATACCACTGTATGGTTTCCT
The DNA here is from genome assembly GCA_030015575.1 of Agapanthus africanus. Taxonomy (NCBI): domain Eukaryota; kingdom Viridiplantae; phylum Streptophyta; class Magnoliopsida; order Asparagales; family Amaryllidaceae; genus Agapanthus; species Agapanthus africanus. The sequence continues at coordinate 222,694,019 of CM057340.1, forward strand.
TAACACCTCTTTTAGGGTTTGGAAGCATCACGCATGCCATAACTTTAAATTTATGAGGTGCTAAGTAAACTAAACTAGGAATCGAACTAGAATTATGAAGTAACAATTAAAATTATCATATCTAAAAGATAATTTATACTAAGTGATGAGACTACAACCTTTGTAGACCTCTTTGGAAGACTCCTTTGGTTTGGAAAGGTTCGCTTGATCACTTCCAAGTCTACGACGATCCACCCGAAGTACTTTGCGCTATGCTTGTTGCTTCCCTCGATCTTTGAAAATCTTGAAGCAAAGCACCCTACACAAGGTAGCAAGGGTTGTTTTGGATGATGAAGTGGTTGCTAACCTCACTTAATACCTTTTCTTTTATTTATCTAGCTCAATTTAACATTTAAGAGGGAGCTAGAGAGAGGAAGAAGAAGATGGCTCTTTCTTTTTTCTTTTGGAATGAATAATAAGAAAAAGAAAATGAGAGAGAGAGATAATATCATAAAAATAACCATAGTTAAATAATATCTAGATATTTTCTTCTTGAGTTAAAGGCAAAGGAAAAATAAACCATGGTTAAGTCAAAGTCAACCATGGAAGAGTGTGGAAGAAATGAGTCATGGAAAAAGAAATGTGTCATTTTTATTTTTCCTTTATCTTTAACTTTATCAAAAATATCCACATATCTATTTATCTATCATGTGATTCTTATATAGCCATCTATCTTGTATCATCAACCATGATACATTTTCATGTATGTATGTGTGTATGCACATCATCATGTACATATACATGCATGTATCCATTAAAAGAAAATGGTTTAAATAAATGATATAAAAGTCAATATTAAATCAACACTTGATTTAATAAACCGGTCATATCTCATACGACCCGACTAGTATAAAATGCCCGATTAAAATACAGTATCACATACTCGTATTTAATCGAGCTTCCGCACATATCTCATATGCGCACCACTTCGTTTTGCCTGAGCCGAGAAACTTCTATATGGGACTCTAAGACTCATCAATACGCCAACAGTAGATGATGATCATATCAAACACCCACAAGCCGCTAGCGGTCAGCTAAACATAATGGCCACCTGGGTATTGAGCGATCAGAATAAGAACAAGCGAACCTGTCAAAACTCCTGTCAATCCATCTGGCAACACTTACCGTACAGTCTGGTCTCTTCGTCAGATGCTGCATATCAAGTCTAAGGATGGAATCGTCGACCCCAATAACTCAATAAGTCATGCCGGTATATGGTCTATAACAGATCGAGAAACTTACTGATAACACTTATCAGTAATATCTCAGCAGCCCTGCCCAGGGACTTCCCGTTATAGCCAGTCGTGCACAGCACAGCATCAACCCCCAATACCGGGAGAGACGAAATCCCTCCTATCGCTCACTGCCTCCATATGCCTCGGGACTATACCTAAAATCCACCTGTTTGTATGACTCAGTAGAGCCGTAGTAGGGTGGAGATCAAAGTACAATAGGAGGACACACAAGACTCTATGACGATCTCGGGTCTACAGACTAACCTGTATCAGTGTCACCTGAGAACTGTTATCTGGCGTATGATATAATACCATATAGGAGTTCTCGGTGAGTCCGTTCAGTGTACCCAGTCTCACTGAGCACCCGTATACTATCTTTGGTTTCATCACACCAGACGGATATGGGATCATCCATCGCCCATCATATGGAACAAGAATGGTATACGCTAGTCTACACTGGAATATCGATGCCCTGTCTCGATATACCTACGACTAGGAACATTTCAAGGATATGCTTATAAACTACAGAGGTCCCACTAGTATGATCCGCATCATAATCCGAGTTGTCAAGCCAATATCCTTAGGGCTTTATCAACATGTACTAAATGAATATAAACATGATCAAGTGAACATATGATAAAGTGAAACTAGATAGCATACTATCATGTCAAGCAAGACTGTCCTATGAATATATATATATATATATATACACACACACACACATCAGTACATACACTATCTCATAATGGCCTCTAGGGAATACATATATCCAACAGTTGGATATAGTGCCCTCAGAGTAAATTATTAGATCGCAGGCAGGTGATTGCAATGATTGAGGGAGGACCTATACCGGTAGGACAGTCTTACTCGAGAGGTTTGTATACTATCTGGTTTGTCTTTATCATCGTGTACATGCTTTAGGTGACATTATAGTTCACTATTACACATTGATAGAGAATAGTATGCTACCATGGTTTATCTTTATCATCGTGTACTGTTTTAGGTGACCTTACAGGTCACTATTGCACGTTGATAGAGCCTATAGGATTCTTGCTTGACTACCAGCAGTATGATGGCGATCATATACGTGAGAGTTGGGTAGTCTATAAGCACATCTTAAAGTGGTCCCTAGTCGTGGGAGTTTCAAGATTGGGCATCGATACTCCATTAGTAGACTAGTGTATACAGTCGAGACCCCGACGAGGGGCGGTGGCCGGTCTCACAAGCCATTGGTGTCAGTTGGTTCACCTAAGATGTATACAGGTGCTCATTGGGTTATGAGTACACCGGACAGGACTCGCCGGGAACATGCTAGTTGGTATTATACCTGACGTCAGATAGCAGTTCCCTGGTGACATGTGTACATGTTAGTTCATCGACCTGAGATCGTCATTTGTCTCGTGTGAGTTCCCACTGTGCTTTGATTACTACCCTACCACGGCTCAAAGAAGTCGTGCAAACAGGTTTTAGTTGGGTACAGTCTCGAGCCATATGGAGGCAGTGAGCGAATCGGCAGGGGTTCGTCTCTCCCGGTATTGGGGGTGAGGTCGCGCTATGTCTAGGAGAGCCATTACACGAAGTCCTTGGCCAAGGCAGAAGATTTACTGGTAGGTATTCCAGTAGTATCTCAGGGCGTTCTGGGATACACTCCGACACGACTTGTACCTCTTTTGGGGGTCTGACTTTTACCAACCCCCTAGGCCCGACATGCGATGCTCATAGACGAACGGACCGGACTGTACGGATATTGTCACTGACAGGCTCAATACGGTGTCAGGATGAGTTCGCTCATCGACCTCCCTTTTGGTCAATACCTGGTATCCCGTTACGTACGGCTAGTACCTATGTAACGCCTAGAAAAGTCGTTTTGGTGTTTTCCCAAAAATCGGTGAAAATTTGGTATTTTTCCGTAAATCGTCCTTTTTGTTATTTTGCAGTTTAGGCCTAATTATACCTAATTTGGATAGATAATTTCTAGTTTTTAATAGCTAATGAGTTACTTATGAAATTCTGGTCGTTTAAAATTTTTCCCTAATTTTTCCATTTTTAATATTATTTTAAGCCGGTAAAAAAAAATACATTAAGTTAGCGATAAATACAAATTTCAATGGGATAATTTTAATCTTTAAAATAATGTTAATTAAAATCTAGTTGTAATATAATTTGTTTGTATTTTATTTCAAGTTTTAATGGGTTTTTATTATGGAAAACAAAAATATAATTATTTTGAACTAAAACTTGCAAATATGGCATTGTGGGGGGTCTTTTAGCATAGAATTTCTTTGCAAAATCTCTCCCACTCACTCCTCACTCCCTTGGCCAGCCCAAATGCAGAAATTTCTCCCCTTCTCAAATTTCTTTTCTTTAACTCATTTGTTAGGTGAGGAATTGAGTTAAAAGTGTAGGTTTTAATATATATTATTTTGGGGTATGTTGTACTTGACTTGAGGAGGGTTTGACTTGGTGAAAATTCCCACAACACCACACCACTTCCCCCTTCCTCCTTCAGGTCGAAATTCTGCAGCCCCCTCCCCCTCATTTTTTCCTTCTCTTTTGGTTCAAAAATTCCTCTCAAAATCCATATAAATCCACAAATTTCTTCACAAAACCAAAACAAATCCTTGTGCTACCTCTTCTCAAGTCTAATTTAGTTGAAAACATGTGTAAAAGAGGCAATTTTAGAGGCAAATCATCATGCTAGATCCATAGATCTTGAGGTATATTTCTACCCATTTAAATTCCTATGGTTAGATTTCTTTAATCGAGTTGTTTTAGTGTTAATATTGGTGCTATTTTCATCTAGGATTTTCAAGAGAATGATTTGAGTTAAACTAGGGTTTTTAGCACACCATTTTTTTAAGTTAATTATTCTATTTTGCTATCTAGTGTTTTATACAAACCAAATCTAAGAGGTTACTTTGCTTAGTGGGCTCAAATTAGTGTTAATTTAGTGTTTTCATGTATAGTTTGGATTGGAATTGCTCATTTTAAAAAAATATTCAAGAAAGGGTTTTGAATTCCAATTAGGGTTCTTATCATGTAATCATGGTTAAAATGAGTGGATTAACATGTTAATGTGATGCTAAAACTAACCTAGTTGCTAGTTTACTAATTGAGGCTTGTAATTGTTAAAATTGGAATTGTATGCAAACTCGGTTTTGGAAATTTATTGCAAATGTTAGACTAAAAATCTAATTAGGTTTTTCATGATTTCATTAACATTATTAAGTGTAGTTTAATGCTTTAGATCATGCAAATCTAAGCTAGATTGTAGTTTGTGCATTTTTGCTATGAAATTGTTAAAATTGGTTATGTTTGCAAACTAGATTTTTGAGATTGATATTAAGAATTAAGTTTAAAATCTAATTAACATTGGTATGACTTAATTAAGACGGTTAGTGAGCCTTATGGCCATTAGTTTTGTTAAAACATTATGTTTTGTTCAAAAACGGGTAAATTTTGCTTGCTAGATTTTCGGAAAAATAGCTTTTAAAGTGAGTTTGAGGTTTTTGTGAACTGCAACCTATTTCATATTATAATTAGTGCTTGTGATTGTACAAATGAGTGTGTTTGGGTTTTTATCGATGGTTTGGCGTTTGTACGCCGACGTCGAGGGTTTTTAAGTTGATTTGTGGAAGCAAACCATAGGTTTTGACCTATGTGGGATTCGTGAGTCGTTTTGGTCATGAGTCGAATTTTAATGCGATACGGTGCGTTATGATATGAAGGTACCCCATGTGGACTTCGAGACGACAAGCAAGCGCGTGGCGACGTCGGCACCGGCGAGCAAGGACCAGGTGAGTAGATTTGTATCTACGGGGAGAAGTCGGGTGGATGGCGTATAGCACCCCCGCAGTCCGTAGTGGTGTATACGGATGCGTTTACATACCAACAATTATTATATGTTATTTGGGATTAATAACGATGTTTAGGATGGATATTGGTGTGTTGGATTATTTTAGTGTTGCGAACCCTAGGGTGGTGTTGCACTACACATACACACCTACATACTTGCATACATTCCTATTTATATGTGCTCATGGGATTCTTTATAGTTATGTGATCACATGGGTATGGGACTATGTGTTCACATACTGATCACATACGGATTTGAGGATAATACTTGGGATTGAGCTGAGTCGATGAGATTTGTTTTGTGGTTGTGATATCGGTGATATGGCAGGATTCGTACTTGAGGTACGTCCTGGTGTTATAGCGGATCTTGGGGCGGCGATACGGGTGAATAGTGTTATAAATAAAATGGTCGACATGTGATCGTGATATGAGGCATGATATGCTAGGATATTGATATTAGGCCGTATCGGGCGATGTATACCCTTGATGATGCTATGTGCTGACGGTATCGGTTTGTACGAGATTGTCGATCTGTAGTCAGATCATGAGTATATTGAGGATATTAGTATTGTACTAGACATAGGTCAGTACCCTAGACTATGATCTTGAATAAAGAGGATACCAGAGGAATGGTGTGAGGAATATGATATTGACCCGTACCCAGATTTAGGGATGCCGTACGACGGATTTACGTACGAGCTATATCTTGATGATTGATCCGCACTCTTGACTTGGGATGTCTGATTGTAGATATGGTATCGGATATGATATTATTGAGGCGGGATCACCGACTAATATATATACAGGTATGTATATGGATCGACTCAGATGTTAGGCGGTTTCCTTACCTGTAGTCCAGCTTGTTAGCTTAGCCCTTTAGTTTAGTTTAGTTGTTAGATTAGATTCGATTCTTACCTATTTCAAAAACTAACGAATCGTGGGTATTTTAAAAGATAGCCCAAGGGATCCTACGGATATTTCAAAAGACGTATCTTTTCATAAAAACACCGTAGCCCCTATTTTCAAAACCCCATGATTCGTGTTATTTCAAAAGGCACCATTTGCAGGACTTATATTAGATTAATGCAGGTTAGTTACAGTTGCGTCTAGTATTCAGCTCCCGCTTATTATTATGGTTCGCTTCGCATCGCATACTTATGTTATAATTTCTTATTGCAATGTTGATATCATATTGTTAGGACACCAGCACCATTACCGATGATGCGTATGTACCACGTACACTTATTTGCCGGCTCACACACATCTTCATCGGTAATTGCCATGTCACGTACACCTTAGAAAATATTATTGCTTGACTTAGCTTGTTAGTTAGTAATTTGACATGATATTAGTGTGCCTGCCTTATATGCCAGCTTAACATTGTAGTTATTACTTGTCACTTCATGCATACTGTTATTCATTGTTATGCCTATATTCATGGTTTTTACATGCTATTGATGATTTGGATTCGGATTTCCATGAAATTTTCTGGATTTGGGGGGAAAACCGCAAAACTTATATAAACTGATTTCTCTCTTTTTAAATAAAAAGTGTGGTTTTTCCCATGATGTATGAGTCGTCCACCATGAGTTTGCTGATGGATTTTGAGACCCGATTCGAGGAGATGGATGAACCGTTTCGGGTACATGGTGGACCCAGTAAGGTACCGCGGGGCAAGAAGCGCGTGATGATGACGATGTGAGCCTGGCAGGGGAGCACTACCTACCGGTGATTTTACCCGACGCGTCGGATATCCGGAGGATACCGTCGTGGTCTTGAGATGGATGGTAGGGGCCGGTCTGGACTGACGGCGCCTTAGATATTGTGATTGAGACATTGAGATTTCGAGATATTGAGGTACAGAGACTGTGATACAGAGATATCGAGATATTGGGATTACGTTTTGTGCCGATGCTAGGCACTGTTTTATGCTGATTTCATTATGATACCTCATTTTAAAAATACAAAGGAAATCTCACTATATTATGAAAACGGTTCTTCATTTACATGTATTCTGTTTTCAAGCATTCATACCTCATTCGTATGATTTTTGCTACTTGAGGCACTGACACGGGCACATGAGATTACACTCGGGTTAGATATTTACCCTAGCCTTGTTATAGGCTACGTGTTATTCATATATTTGAGGATATATTATGATCATTGACCTAGGTTGCGTTATTTATGCGATTTCTGTGCGTAGATATTTTTCTATTCACGAGTTGGCAACTCACCCCCGTTGTGCCCTAGTTTCTTGCAGGTTTGCCGTACAGGCTTCTTTACGGCTTGCGGGCATAGTTTCCTTCGGGTGATTTGCTAGTAGGTGGGTTTACTTGTATCGTACCCCTATTTTATATCTTGTATATTATTATTCTGTTGTATCTAGAAGTTCCATCAATCAAACATGTATTATTTTTGAGATAGAGACCAGTGATGTTATTCTTTCGACCTTAGAGTCGCGCGTTGTATTTCTATGGTTTTCTTGTTGTTTTGAGTTCCTTTTAAGTTTTGATCCTCGTCCTTGGCGTTGTATATTATATTGCTTGTGTGGTTGTGACCGTCGATTGACGAAGAGCTAGCTCCCGCTTGGGGATGCCTTTTTATTGATTTCGTATACTATTCATGTTGTATCCCGTTTGGGAGCCAGTATTTACAAAGGAGACTCTGCCTAAATTTTCAGGAAATACTTGATGTTTTTTTTAAAAACTGCATAATTCGGCTTATGCTATTAAAACTACTTGATTTTAAATTGGTTTTCCTTCACTCTACTACTTTTCTTGGTTTGGATTTCTGGGTTTTCGGCTTACTTAGATTACGTACGCCTCGAGACGTTTCGTAGTTTAAGTGCCGGTCATTTTCCGTGCTTTCGGGACATAGCAAAGTTGGTATCAGAGCATTAGGTTTTACCTTCGGAGCGTAGAATGACCCTTGGTTGATGGAATAGGTGACTAAAGTAGAGTGACGTACCGTGGGTATGTTCCGCGGCATACTTACAATACGCTACTCCACTTAAGAAGCCTTAGGATGTACATTTCTTTGTTCAGTATTATATTCATTCCTGATCTAGCTTCATCGGTACCAGTTACGGTTTGCTGCCACGATTACGGGCAAGGAGAGCTACGGTTAGAATTGCGGTCAGCACAAGCTCGTCACGAACGAGGACTGTCCAGGGCGTAATTTTGGCGACACACGATTGCGGAGATGTGTCTTTTTACTGTGTTTCGCGCCACGAGCGTTTAGTGGATCGCCTTTATGAGATTTCTCGGATGTGCCGATCAGTACCAGAGGATTGGGCCACCGACAGAGGCCAGCCAGATTTTGATGACCGTTGGTGTATTGCTTATTCATGATGGTCGAGGCACTGTTCAGCGTGCAGACGAGTGAGCCAGTTGTTACTGCGAGTGACGAGATATCGCCCCATATGTTGGAGCTCTTGCGGGACGAGTAGTACGAAGAGATGATAGAAGGTCGCTAGTCACCCGATGATGAATGACTAAGACAGGTGCTTCGTTCGCCTACCCCGATGTGAGGTCATCAGATAGATTGATTCCAGCTAGAGATGACTTCACGCGGAGACGTTGAGAGTCGACAGAGACGATCGAATGTCAGAAACCTATTATTCCAAGTTTAAAGTAGTCGGAAAGACATGCAGGCAATTCTATGGCCCCTCTAGAAGAATGAAACCCTAACTCGACTTAATGACCGTATGAAAGCCTTTGAACTTTCGGGTTTGCGGCAGTTCTACGGCACCATTAGTGAGGCCTGGGTTTGCCCTTCTACGGCTGAACCACCGATACTGTGGTATGTACTCGATACTATTAAACTGTGCCCAAGATGTTGAGCTCTTAGGGGATTATGAGGTTTTGACGACTCGATCGGATGGCTCAACTTAATTCGGATGCTAGGTGGTGAGATGCATTTCTTGGGATACTCCAGATACGAGGATAGTCATTGGAGCTCAGTCCATGCAGCCACGACGAGATGAGTCCAGAGCAGTCGACATTAGAAAAGTGGAGTAAGAGGTTCGTACAAGATCTGGATATGATGACGTTCCCCTCCACCGACATCAGGGATGCGATACGTATGCCGAGGCATTGTACTTGGATATACCTTCCAGAAGGAGTCGCGATGAGTATGCACCCCTTCCGGAACGAGAACTGATCAAGTAAGGGACGATGACTTCCGGACAGTTAGGCAGAGATGAGACTTGGAAGAGACCTTGAGCAGGAATCCTTCCAGGCCACTGCTGCAATGATATTTGCACCTAGGATCAGATATGTCACGTGCATTCAGAGAGCCAGAGGTCGACGCCAGTGATATGCTACCTTACGAGTGGTCACGATGATTGACCGAGAGATGACCAGAGAAGTGCCAGAACAAAATCGTCCCTGTTAGCACACCTGACCAGGCCGATGAGCCGATGGATCGTGAGATTGGTAATCCACGGAGAAGACTTGGACCCAGGAGTGGTCATGTTACGCACACCAGCGGGCCAGAGTACAGGATCGCCGCCGAGATACGTTATGAGTGATCACGACAGTTGGCCAGAGATTCTTAGAGGGTGGACTTGAGCGGGACTATTCCGCCATACTGGATTTCGATATTTTGGGTGATCTATTCACATGACTGATTTTGATGATTGAGTTTCGTGGTATTTGTTTTCATAGACCATGGTTGCACCTATTGAGTATTTACGATTTTGCACAGTTGTTTCACTTGATATCGCTTTCGTGCATTGGATTCTCATGTTTATGATTTTATGGGTTTCATACGGTTGAGTTGATTCCGTGCGTATGCACGCACACGATTTGGTTTTTGCACTCGGTATAGTTCACGTATGCTGCAGTGCAGTGATTCGTATTTTGTGCACTTGGATGCACTGGACTTCAATTTCGAGGGTGATGCTCGATATTTGTTTTGTGCATTTTATGCACCTGATTGGATTTTGCGCGTGTTCGACGCATGATATTGGATTTCATGATTTCATGCATGATGAATGCACCGGATTTGGATTTTTAGCGCATGTCGGGCGCATGTTATGAGATGCGATTTTGGTGCACACTAGATGCACTAAATCAAGATTTTTCGTGCATGTCAGATGCACCTGATTTTGCTGTCAGGCACACACGTTGCCTATGACCGATGTTGTGTGCACACCCGTTGCACGTTGATGTTGTTTCTGTGCACATGTATGGTATATTCATGGATTTTGATTTCCGTGCGCACCGGACGCACAGGGTTTTCATATGCACTTTTGGGATTGATCCTTATGGAGCAGTATATTTTCATGATACTGTGATTTGTTTCATACTGAGCAGGACTAGTCAGAGGACAGTACCTGAGTGTGTTTTGCACGCATTTCCTTCAAATATTTACATGTATAGTTCTGAAATATAGTATATCGGTTTTGCTTTGGATTTGTCATTCGTGTCTTCACCTTGACTCCGATGATTGCATGATGCTTGACGGAGTTTTGATTTTGAGTTATATGTTCATTTTTCATGTGCATGCGCATGCGCTGCGCTACGATTTGTTTTATGTACTTATGATTTCGGAGCCCCGACGACTTGATGGTTTTGCTTGGATGTTTTAGTATTTAGTGGGGGAGATTTAATTTAAATTCGGGGACCGAATTTCTTTAAGGGGGAAGATTGTAACGCCTAGAAAAGTCGTTTTGGTGTTTTCCCAAAAATCGGTGAAAATTTGGTATTTTTCCGTAAATCGTCCTTTTTGTTATTTTGCAGTTTAGGCCTAATTATACCTAATTTGGATAGGTAATTGCTAGTTTTTAATAGCTAATGAGTTACTTATGAAATTCTGGTCGTTTAAAATTTTTCCCTAATTTTTCCATTTTTAATATTATTTTAAGCCGGTAAAAAAAAATACAATAAGTTAGCGATAAATACAAATTTAAATGGGCTAATTTTAATCTTTAAAATAATGTTAATTAAAATCTAGTTGTAATAAAATTTGTTTGTATTTTATTTCAAGTTTTAATGGGTTTTTATTATGGAAAACAAAAATATAATTATTTGGAACTAAAACTTACAAATATGGCATTATGGGGGGTCTTTTAGCATAGAATTTCTTTGTAAAATCTCTCCCACTCACTCCTCACTCCCTTGGCCAGCCCAAATGCAGAAATTTCTCCCCCTCTCAAATTTCTTTTCGTTAACTCATATGTTGGGTGAGGAATTGAGTTAAAAGTGTAGGTTTTAATATATATTATTTTGGGGTATGGTGTACTTGACTTGAGGGGGGTTTGACTTGGTGAAAATTCCCACAACACCACACCACTTCCCCCTTCCTCCTTCAGGTCGAAATTCTGCAGCCCCCTCCCCCTCATTTTTTCCTTCTCTTTTGGTTCAAAAATTCCTCTCAAAATTCATATAAATCCACAAATTTCTTCACAAAACCAAAACAAATCCTTGTGCTACCTCTTCTCAAGTCTAATTTAGTTGAAAACATGTGTAAAGGAGGCAATTTTAGAGGCAAATCATCATGCTAGATCCATAGATCTTGAGGTATATTTCTACCCATTTAAATTCCTATGGTTAGATTTCTTTAATCGAGTTGTTTTAGTGTTAATATTGGTGCTATTTTCATCTAGGATTTTCAAGAGAATGGTTTGAGTTAAACTAGGGTTTTTAGCACACCATTTTTTTAAGTTAATTATTCTATTTTGCTATCTACTATTTTATACAAACCAAATCTAAGAGGTTACTTTGCTTAGTGGGCTCAAATTAGTGTTAATTTAGTGTTTTCATGTATAGTTTGGATTGGAATTGCTCATTTTAAAAAAATATTCAAGAAAGGGTTTTGAATTGCAATTAGGGTTCTTATCATGTAATCATGGTTAAAATGAGTGGATTAACATGTTAATGTGATGCTAAAACTAACCTAGTTGCTAGTTTACTAATTGAGGCTTGTAATTGTTAAAATTGGAATTTTATGCAAACTAGGTTTTGGAAATTTATTGCAAATGTTAGACTAAAAATCTAATTAGGTTTTTCATGACTTCATTAACATTATTAAGTGTAGTTTAATGCTTTAGATCATGCAAATCTAAGCTAGATTGTAGTTTGTGCATTTTTGCTATGAAATTGTTAAAATTGGTTATGTTTGCAAACTAGATTTTTGAGATTGATATTAAGAATTAAGTTTAAAATCTAATTAACATTGGTATGACTTAATTAAGACGGTTAGTGAGCCTTATGGCCATTAGTTTTGTTAAAACATCATGTTTTGTTCAAAAACGGGTAAATTTTGCTTGCTAGATTTTCGGAAAAATAGCTTTTAAAGTGAGTTTGAGGTTTTTGTGAATTGCAACCTATTTCATATTATAATTAGTTCTTGTGATTGTACAAATGAGTGTGTTTGGGTTTTTATCGATGGTTTGGCGTTTGTACGCCGACGTCGAGGGTTTTTAAGTTGATTTGTGGAAGGAAACCATAGGTTTTGACCTATGTGGGATTCGTGAGTCGTTTTGGTCATGAGTCGAATTTTAATGCGATACGATGCGTTATGATATGTAGGTACCCCATGTGGACTTCGAGACGACAAGCAAGCGTGTGGCGACGTCGGCACCGGCGAGCAAGGACCAGGTGAGTAGATTTGTATCTACGGGGAGAAGTCGGGTGGATGGCGTATAGCACCCCCGCAGTCCGTGGTGGTGTATACGAATGCGTTTACACACCAACAATTATTATATGTTATTTGGGATTAATAACGATGTTTAGGATGGATATTGGTGTGTTGGATTATTTTAGTGTTGCGAACCCTAGGGTAGTGTTGCACTACACATACACACCTACATACTTGCATACATTCCTATTTATATGTGCTCATGGGATTCTTTATAGTTATGTGATCACATGGGTATGGGACTATGTGTTCACATACTGATCACATACGGATTTGAGGATGATACTTGGGATTGAGCTGAGTCGATGATATTTGTTTTGTGGTTGTGATATCGGTGATATGGCAGGATTCGTACTTGAGGTACGTCCTGGTGTTATAGCGGATCTTGGGGCGGCGATACGGGTGAATAGTGTTCTAAATAAAATGGTCGACATGTGATCGTGATATGAGGCATGATATGCTAGGATATTGATATTAGGCCGTATCGGGCGATGTATAACCTTGATGATGCTATGTGCTGACGGTATCGGTTTGTACGAGATTGTCGATCTGTAGTCAGATCATGAGTATATTGAGGATATTAGTATTGTACTAGACATAGGTCAGTACCCTAGACTATGATCTTGAATAAAGAGGATACCAGAGGAATGGTGTGAGGAATATGATATTGACCCGTACCCAGATTTGGGGATGCCGTACGACGGATTTACGTACGAGCTATATCTTGATGATTGATCCGCACTCTTGACTTGGGATGTCTGATTGTAGATATGGTATCGGATATGATATTATTGAGGCGGGATCACCGACTAATATATATACATGTATGTATATGGATCGACTCAGATGTTAGGCGGTTTCCTTACCTGTAGTCCAGCTTGTTAGCTTAGCCCTTTAGTTTAGTTTAGTTGTTACATTAGTTTCGATTCTTACCTATTTCAAAAACTAACGAATCGTGGGTATTTTATAAGATAGCCCAAGGGATCCTACGGATATTTCAAAAGACGTATCTTTTCATAAAAACACCGTAGCCCTATTTTCAAAACCCCATGATTCGTGTTATTTCAAAACGCACCATTTGTAGGACTTATATTAGATTAATGCAGGTTAGTTAGAGTTGCGTCTAGTATTCAGCTCCCGCTTATTATTGTGGTTCGCTTCGCATCGCATACTTATGTTATAATTTCTTATTACAATGTTGATATCATATTGTTAGGACACCAGCACCATTACCGATGATGCGTATGTACCACGTACACTTACTTACCAGCTCACACACATCTTCATCGGTAATTGCCATGTCACGTACACCTTAGAAAATATTATTGCTTGACTTAGCTTGTTAGTTAGTAATTTGACATGATATTAGTGTGCCTGCCTTATATGCCAGCTTAACATTGTAGTTATTACTTGTCACTTCATGCATACTGTTATTCATTGTTATGCCTATATTCATAGTTTTTACATGCTATTGATGATTTGGATTCGGATTTCCCTGAAATTTTCTGGATTTGAGGGGAAAACCGCAAAACTTATATAAACTGATTTCTCTCTTTTTAAATAAAAAGTGCGGTTTTTCCCATGATGTATGAGTCGTCCACCATGAGTTTGCTGATGGATTTCGAGACCCGATTCGAGGAGAAGGATGAACCGTTTCGGGTACATGGTGGACCCGGTAAGGTACCCCGGGGCAAGAAGCGCGTGATGATGACGATGTGAGCCTGGCAGGGGAGCACTACCTACCGGTGATTTTACCCGACGCGTCGGATATCCGGAGGATACCGTCGTGGTCTTGAGATGGATGGTAGGGGCCGGTTTGGACTGACGGCGCCCTAGATATTGTGATTGAGACATTGAGATTTCGAGATATTGAGGTACAGAGACTGTGATACAAAGATATCGAGATATTGGGATTACGTTTTGTGCCGATGCTAGGCACTGTTTTATGCCGATTTCATTATGATACATCATTTTAAAAATACAAAGGAAATCTCACTATATTATGAAAACGGTTCTTCATTTACATGTATTCTGTTTTCAAGCATTCATACCTCATTCGTATGATTTTTGCTACTTGAGGCACTGACACGGGCACATGAGATTACACTCGGGTTAGATATTTACCCTAGCCTTGTTATAGGCTACGTGTTATTCATATATTTGAGGATATATTATGATCATTGACATAGGTTGCGTTATTTATGCGATTTCTGTGCGTAGATATTTTTCTATTCACGAGTTGGCAACTCACCCCCGTTGTGCCCCAGTTTCTTGCAGGTTTGCCGTACAGGCTTCTTTACGGCTTGCGGGCATAGTTTCCTTCGGGTGATTTGCTAGTAGGTGGGTTTACTTGTATCGTACCCCCATTTTATATCTTGTATATTATTATTCTGTTGTATCTAGAAGTTCCATCAACCAAACATGTATTATTTTTGAGATAGAGACCAGTGATGTTATTCTTTCGACCTTAGAGTCGCGCGTTGTATTTCTATGGTTTTCTTGTTGTTTTGAGTTCCTTTTAAGTTTTGATCCTCGCCCTTGGCGTTGTATATTATATTGCTTGTGTGGTTGTGACCGTCGATTGACGAAGAGCTAGCTCCCGCTTGGGGATGCCTTTTTATTGATTTCGTATACTATTCATGTTGTATCCCGTTTGGGAGCCAGTATTTACAAAGGAGACTCTGCCTAAATTTTCAGGAAATACTTGATGTTTTTTTTAAAAACCGCATAATTCGTCTTATGCTATTAAAACTACTTGATTTTAAATTGGTTTTCCTTCACTCTACTACTTTTCTTGGTTTGGATTTCTGGGTTTTCGGCTTACTTAGATTACGTACGCCTCGAGACGTTTCGTAGTTTAAGTGCCGGTCATTTTCCGTGCTTTCGGGACGTGACAACCTATGACATGCTACTGGTTAAATCCACAGCCAAAGTATTGACGAGTCTTTAGAGTCCCCCACAGACAGTTTCTCAAGTTTCGGGTGAAACGATGTAGAGGCCGTATGACATATGGCAGAGCCCGATCATATACGTGCAGTAGTGAACGGATCATGATCGGACGGATCATACTAGCGGGCTTTGGTTTAAGCCGGATCCTAGTATTAGATTTGTTGGATTACTTTAGTCTCATCGCATCCGCATTCAGTCGGAATGCGGATGCAGGTATGTATATACAGGTGAGGGGTATCCTTGTGATCCGTCACGAGTTACTTTAGATGTTCCTGTATCTTTTTATTGTTGCAAACATTTGGATTAATGTTTGTAAATGGAAATTGTGAGGTATATATCATGATAAGAAGCATTTATCGTGACACAAGCACAAGTGGTGACTCATGGTCTCTTTCTTTGTGCATGTGTCACATAATGTGATAGATTTGTATTGAAATGATAAGGGGAGAGAGAAAGGCAACCATATGGTTGTAGTTTGCTCTTGTATTATTCTTGATCTCATTCATACTCTCATTATCATTTCCATCACAAAAGGAAAAGGAAAAGAGAGAGAAAGCATTCTCTTCTTCTTCTTCGTCTAGCTCACTGTTTTCCATGAATGGCAACACCTTCAACCTCCATCCAAGCAATGGATGCAAGAGACAAAGTGATCACAAACATTCTCTACATCACCTTGGACACGTCGGCTAGCACACTTCGTGCCCGAGTTGCTTCGGATGAAGCGGAGGCCCGTAAAAAGACTCGTAGATGTGGTGCCCTTTCCGACGAGGAGATCAAGACCGGAGATGCCGCGAGGAGCTTGGGATGGTGGCTAAAGACCGAAGGACACGGATCGATCGGTATAGCCTTTCTATAACTTTTCTAAATAGCTAGTTGTAGGTTAATGGTTCGATCCGGGTTTTAAGCATACGATAGCACCGGTTTCTAGCTTGAAAAAGTTTTTGTTTCCACATTTTGGCCTCGGACAGATGGCCGAGGCGCTACCGTACACTTACAGTACGAACTAACACGAGACCAATGACGATCTCAGGTCGATGAACTAACCTGTACACATGTCACCAGGGAACTGCTATCTGATGTCAGGTATAATACCAACTAGCATGTTCCCAGCGAGTCCTGTCCGGTGTACTCATAACCCAATGAGCACCTGTATACATCTTAGGTGAACCAACTGATACCAATGGCTTGTGAGACCAGCCACTGCCTCTCGTCGGGGTCTCGACTGTATACACTAGTCTACTCTAGAGTATCGATGCCCTGTCTCGAAAACTCCCACGACTAGGGACCTTTTAAGGATGTGTTTATAGACCCCAGCTCCCACGTATATGATCGCCATCATACTGCTGGCCGTCAAGCAAGAATCCTATGGGCTCCATCAACGTGCAATAGTGACCGGTAAGGTCATCTAAAGCAGTACACGATGATAAAGATAAACCAGATAGCATACTATCATCTTGAGTAAGACTGTCCTACCAGCATAGGTCCTCCCTCAATCATTGCAATTACGTTCCTGTGATCCAATAATTGACTCTGAGGGCACTATATCCAACTGTCTTCTCTGTCACCATCAATGAGGAAACCGTAGTACCTCTCCGGTGGGTGAGAAGTCCTACCAGACCTACGGAGTGGCCGAGGTTCATCAGTTTCTGTTGCAACAGCCGGCTCAACCAAGTCGTCATTCGTAATTTGTGTTTCTAGAACTTCTTCTAGGTCTACCACACTGCCAGCTGTATCATTTGTGAAAAACTCTTTTTCCAAAAATGTGGCATACTGAGAAACAAACACCTTTTGGTCCTCCTTGTGGTAGAATAGATATCCATAAGAATTCTTTGAATATCCCACAAAATTACACATGACTGACCGTGTCTCGAGCTTGTCCGGATTTTTCTTTTTAACATAGGCCGGACAACCCCAAATCTTAATTCGTTTAAGAGATGGTCTCTTCCCATGCCATATCTCATATGGCGTGGTAGACACGGTTTTGGTTGGGACCCTGTTTAGTAGAAACGCTGCAGTCTCCAATGCATGCCCCCAAAATGAGACGGGTAACTCAGCATCACTCATCATGGAACGAACCATATCTAATAGGGTCCGATTCCGTCGTTCTGACACACCGTTGTGCTGTAGTGTGTAAGGAGGAGTGAGCTGAGAGAGAATCTCATTCTCTTTTAGGAAGTCTGCAAACTCTGTACTGAGATACTTCCCACCTCGATCTGATCGAAGCATTTTGATGCTCAAGCTGGTTTGTTTTTCTACTTCAAGTTTATATTCAGTGAATTTCTCGAAAGCTTCGGACTTGTGCTTTAATAAAAATACATGACCGAATCTTGAGAAATCATCAGTGAAAGTAATGAAGTATGAAAAACCACCTCTAGCCTGTGTAGACATTGGCCCATATACATCACTATATATGAGGCCTAAAAGCTTAGTATCTCTTTCTCCGTGTCCTGTAAACGGAGTTTTGGTCATTTTACCCTTGATACAAGACTGGAAAGTTGCATAAGATTTATATTCAAAAAGGTTTAAATATCCATCTTTGTGTAACTTGTTTAGTCTTGTTTCGTTAATATGACCAAGTCTACAGTGCCAAAGAAAAGTTTCATTTATTTCTGAAAGTTTTTTTTATTAGTGTGTTGTATGCTAAAATCTGTGTGTTGATTTAGGACGTATATCCCGTTATTTAAGTGTACCATACCCAACCAACATTTGATTCAAGTGAATGTTCATAACGTTATTCTGCAATACAAAATTATATCCTTCATTGTCTAACAAAGAAACGGATATTATATTACAAAGCATACTAGGTACATAATAACATGGGTTCGAAACAAATATACATCCAGACGGCAACCCCAAGTGATACTCTCCCACTGCAACTGTATGTACATTGTAACCATTTCCAACGCGGAGAGTATGGTCACCTGTCTTCAAAACCTTGCTATTTCTCAGCCCCTGCATAGAATTGCAAATGTGAGAACTTGAACTGGTATCTAATACTCAGGAAGCAGAGTTTATTGAAAAACAGTTTTCTGTCACAAACACACCTGAAGCGGAAGCATCCCCATGCTTCTTCTTCTTGAGCTCCAAGTACTCAGTGCAATTGCGCTTCCAGTGTCCCGCTTTGTGGCGGTGATAACATTCCCCTTTCCTCGATTCCCCAGCCATGGACTTGTCTTTCCCCTTAGCATTTTTGACTCCACCTTTAGGTTTGGTGGGTTTCTTCTTCATCTTTCCCTTGGCCTTATCCTTTGGGCGAGAGGAGGAAGATGTCCCAACACTCAAAATGGGAGTATTCACTGACTTCAGCATGCTCTCTGCACTTCTTAACATATTAAGGAGTTCAGGTAGTTCCTTCTCCATGTTGTGCATGTTGAAGTTAACGATAAATTAAGCAAAGGTAGAGGGGAGAGACTGCAAAATAATATCAGTATATTGCTCATTGTCCATTGTCCACCCAAGGTCCTCAAGCTCTTCTATGAGAGCTATCATCTTCATAATATAGTCTCCTACTGGTGTGCCAGGGGACATCCGCGTCTGAAACAGCTTTCTGGATGCTTCGTATCGTAAGACACAAGATTTCTCTCCATACAACTCCTTTGTATGGAGAAATATGGCTTGGACGTCTATATTCTCGTGCTGCTTCTGATGTGTGTTATCCATCGATGCAAGCGCGAGGTATTTGGCCGTGGCACAGTCAGCGTCCC
Organism: Agapanthus africanus; assembly: GCA_030015575.1. Classification (NCBI taxonomy): domain Eukaryota; kingdom Viridiplantae; phylum Streptophyta; class Magnoliopsida; order Asparagales; family Amaryllidaceae; genus Agapanthus; species Agapanthus africanus. Next base: position 222,713,445 of record CM057340.1, read on the forward strand.
ATGTCTTACGGACTTCCTAATCCGTAATTGAAGATTTAGGACCTGGGACGGGCGGGGCTGGAGCCGTGAGGACATATGATACCTTATCATAAGTCAAGGCAGTGTTAAGGTTCCTCAGCCAGTCTTTATAATTGGTCACATTCAGTTTATTTTTATCTAATAGAAGCTTGAGTCCTGTTATTGGTATCTGCCATTAAGAGAGAGAAAAGAATACACTCAGCGAAAGCTCTTGCAAAGATCAGATTGGTTATTATCTTATCTAATCGATGTCTCCCACTGCTTTAATCAAGTTTTTCTTTCAAACCTTAAAAAGAAAACTAGCCAGGATTAATTACAGTCTACAACTTTGCTAACCGTTCAGCCAGGCCAGTGTCGGTACTTGAAGGAGGTTCCCCGTGCTTTCGCACGGACCTAATTAATATAAACCTCGTATTCCCAGAGGCGTAGCCCTGTTAACACCTTTCTAGACACCTAATAGGTTAGCTAATTATAAACTGCAAAACTCTCCTGGAGCAACTATTTCCCACAGTGGGATCGGGATCCAACCATCACATGGAAGGTATGCAATCTCATTGCAAATTTCAACTCTTGAAATTCCCGATATGGTTTTACCCCTAGTACTCATGACCTTAACTATGGTCAACAAATCATATGCACTAGTCAAGTTCTACCCGTCATTTCTTAATTAATTAGACCCACCCACGTGACCCTTAACTATGGTCAACAAAGTCGCATGAATGTCCCAATTAATCTGCACCATATGCATTGTAGGAAGACAGCACTTAGCTACCGTACACTACGCCTTAACTATAGTCAACAAACGTAGCACGAATACTAAGTACTCTACTTCCTAAAATGACGGAGGGTTGCGGATGGTTTTTAAGAAAACCTTTAACGCTTTGAACTTGATATCGTCGTAGAATCAAATGGTTTTCAAAAGGAGTGGCTTAAGCTCCGCAGTTTTGAAATGTAGCTTTTTCGTAAAATGCCGAGTGGTTTTCAAATCTGATTCTACAACATCTTTTTAGGTTTATTTTTCTTCACATTGCAGGATTCCTAGGCACTCTAGTGAGAATCTTCCAAGCCATCAACCATGGCAATTTCAAAAATATGGTGCCTACAAACCCTAGTGTACGGATCGATAACTAGATTTCTAGGCGAACAAGAACTAGTTAACAGTTAACTATAGAGATACGGAAATTACAACCTTTGTAGATCCGGATATCCACCTCCACGGCTCCGCAACGAGGTCATCTCCGCTGTCCAAATCAAATCCGGGCTCTAGAGTCGACTTCGTCGGAGAATGGGCAAGCTAGGTCGTCGATGTCCATGCCGAAGATGATCTACGTCGAGGCATCGATGAATCAAGCTCCACCTTCACCAAACCCTAAAATCTTGTGAAGGAAACACACTCTACTACTTGGCAAGAGGTAGAGGATGAAGAAATAGGAAGTGGGTAGACTTTAGAATTGGATTTCTCACTCATATGCATCAATCACCATTGATGGACTTCTCTTTTCTTCACTTGAAGAATGAAGAAGAAGAAGAAAGATATTATGATAAGTTAATAGAAAATGAAAAGAAAATGAATTCTTATCATAATTCTAACCATGGTCAAGTGTAGAGAATCAATCATGGTTAGTGAGAATGGTTAGGGTTAAGGTTAAGATAAGTATGGTTGACTTTATCAAATCTTCATGAAGTTTCAACTAAACTCCAAATCTAGCAACCATTCTTTTCTCTTTTCTTTTATTCATTTATCAAAAATAAAAAGATAATTAAATAAGATAAATGAATAATGAATTATAAACCCTAACCATTTCATTAACCAAGGTTTAATCTTTACACTTGAACCCTAGCTTGACTTGTATCATCAAACATGATACAATCAAGTGCACAAAAACATATCGCATATGCAATGCGCACGAACCAAGTGAGAAAATCCGTCTAAAGTGAACCGATACTAGTTAATGCAAAGTAATATATCAAATATATAATTATACATTAAATCATTAAATCAACACTTGATTCAATGATCCGGTCATGCGCACATAACCGACTGGTATCTAATATATCGGCTTATCGAATCAACGCTTGAATCGATAACTAGGTTATATCGCATACAACCTTTCGATATATTTATCGCGAGAATAGAATACGGTATCACATACACGCATTATTCTCGGTCCCGCACATATCTCATATGCGCTCCTATTTCGTTTCGCTTGAGCCAGGAAACCTCTGTGTAGGACTCTAAAGACTCGTCAATACGCCGGCAGCGGATGATGATCATATCAAACATCCACAAGCCGCAAGCGGTCTGCTAAACGTAACGGCCACCCGGGTATTGAGCGATCTGAAGATCGACGAGCAAGCCCGCTCACACTCCAGTGAATCCGACCAGTAACACTACCGTACAGTCCGGTCTGATCGTCTGATATGTTGCATATCTCGCCTAGGGGTGGTAAACGTCAGACCCCAGTAGCTCGATAAGTCGTGTCGATATGAGGTCTATAACTGTTCGAGAAACTACTGGTAACACTTACCAGTAAATCTCAGCAACCCTGGCCAGGGATTTCCGGTTATAGCCAATCGAACACAGCGCAACATCAACCCCCATATACCGGGAGAGACGAATCCCCTCCTATCGCTCATTGCCTCCATGTGACTCGGGACTGTACCCAAAAACCACCGTTTTGCACGCCCTCTTGGACGTGGTAAGATGGAAATCAAAGCACAGTGGGAACCACACAAGACTCTATGACGATCTCGGGTCAACAGACTACTCTGTACCAGTGTCACCAGAGAACTTCCATCTGACGTGAGGTATAATACCATCTGGGAGTTCTCGGCGAGTCCGTCCAGTGTACCCAGTCTCTACTGAGCACCCGTATATCTCCTCTGATGTCAAACACCGATGGATATGGGATCATCCATCGCCCATCTGTATGGGTCGAGAAGGTACACGCTAGTCTACTCTGGTATATCGATGCCCCGTCTCGATACACCCTCGACCAGGGACTGTGAAGGATGTACTTATAGACTACCATGTCCCCACTAGTATGATCCACATCATAGTCCAGGTAGTCAAGTACAGATCCTAAGGGCTTTACCAACATGTAACAGAGAGACAATCAGCATACACGTTAAGGTAAAGATCAACCAGATAGCATACTATCATGTCGAGCGAGAAAGTCCTCCCTATATACGTCCCAGCATCCACTACAATATACATCCTATGTACAGTAATGGCCTCTAGGGCATACATATAACTAACAATCTCCCACTTGCACTAGGGCCATCTGTAGCAGTGGTTTGCAGTATCTCATACTCAACCATCCCATGAAAGTCTCTCTCTGGGAACAGGCCTTTGTGAGTGGATCCGCTGTGTTGTCCTCTGAGTCTACTCTCCAAACCTCGATCACCCTGGAGATCAACTATCTCCATGATCAGGCGATGCTGCCTTAGAATATGTCTGGATCACTGATGGGACGGGCGTTCCTTGGCATAAGCCACAACTCCATTGTCACACAATGGGAGGAACATAGTTCATCTCATGAACCAATATACACCCAAACAGCCTCTTTGGTAGCATCTTAAGTAGCGATGTATCCAGCCTTTATCGTCTAGTATGTCACGGTATCTAGCTTGGAACTCTTCCAACATACCGTCCCTTTACTGAGGGTAAAGACAATGCCTGCGACTGACATTCAGTCGTCTTTATCACCCTGGAACCTTTCCAGTGATTCTCCCCAGGATCGATTGATACCATCTCACTACAACTAGTGAGAATCCTAACATCCATTTAGATCTATCTCATAGATCCAAAATCCAGGATTTAGGAGGTATCACTTTGATCCTATATGGAGAATCATAGTGATAAGCGGAGATTGATCGAGCGTAGCATAGGAAACTCCTTCCCTATCAAGAGTATGTCATCCACGTACTCTACGAGGATCATCACCATACTCCCTACTACCTTTTTGTATATACAAGGTTCATCTACCATTTTGATGATGTCAAACTCTTTGACTACTTCATCAAAACAGACGTTCCAACTCCGCGATGCCTGCTTTATCATATAAAACATCTTGCACACGTTTCCGCTGCTCCCACTGTCTACGAAGCCCTCTGGCTGTGTACTTATAGACGCACTCTTCTAAAACATCATTTAGAAAAGCAGTCATGACACCCAACCACCAGATATCGCAGTCATGGTATGTAGCCGTGGCAAGTAGGATCTGGATGGACTTAAGCATAGTCACTTGAAAAGGTTTCATCATGATCCACGCCTGGTCAATGACGAAAAGCTTTAACAAGTCTAGCTTTGAAAGTCTCAACTTTTCCATCTACACCAAGTAATCTTCTCAAGATATACTTGCTCCTGATGGGGATTTAACCCTTCAGATCTAGCAGCCAAAGTCCATACTTTGCTGGTGTATAAGGATTCCATCTAAGATCACTAAACATCCAGCCATTCTTACGGAGTCTTACTCTCGATGGCTAGTTCGAAACTAGTTGGGTCATCATCTCATGATGTAATCCTCGCTCCCACTGTCATAGAGAAACCGAAGTATCTCTCAGGTGGGTGAGGAACCCTACTAGATCGGCGGAGAGGCTGAGGTTCGTTGGTATCTACTGAATCCTTTGGTTTTATCAAATCATCTGCTGTATTTAGTATAGCTGGAACCTTTCCAGTTCTACATAACAGACCTTGCCTCGAGCTTGTCCGGATTTTGTTTTTAGACATAGGCCGGGCAACTCCAAATCTTAACTGGCTTAAGACATGGGCTCTTCCCTTTCCATATCTCATATGGAGTGGTAGGCAACTGATTTGATTCGAACCCTATTCAATAGGTATGCAACTTCATAAGTGCATAACTCCCAGAAGGAAAAAGGTAACTCAGTAGTACTCATCATAGAGCACACCATATCAAATAGGGTGTATCTGCTCCGCCCCGATATACCATCGTGCTATGGTGTATACGGAGGAGTAATGCTGAGAGAGAATCTCATTCTCCTTTAGAATAGTCCAGTATTTCCGTGTTATTATCTTGATTAAGGCGTGATATGGTCGCTACCTGGAGAGAGAGAGAAGAAAACACTCAGCGTGCGCTCTGTCAAGAATAGATTGGTTATTATTTTATCTAATCAGGATGGCTCCCACTGCTTTTTATCAAATCTTCCTTCAAACCCTAAAAGGAAAGACTAGCCGGGATTAATTACACACTACAAGTTCGCCAATCTTTCAGCCAGGCCAGTGTCGGTACTTTGAGGGAGGTCCCCCGTGCTTTCGCACGAACCTAATTACTGTAAACCTCGTTTTCCCAGAGGCGTAACCCCGTTGACACCTTTCTAGACACCTACTTGATCGGCTAATTGTAATGTATAAAACTCTCCCAGGAGTAACTCTTACTCGCAGCGGGTATCGGGATCCAACTATCTCATAGAAGGTATGCAATCTCATTGCAAATTTCAACACTTGAAATTCCCGATAATGTTTTGCCCCTAGCGTCCTATGACCTTGACAGAGGTCAACAAACCATAGGCTGCTAGTCAAGTTCAACCCGTCATTTCCTGATTGAAGTAAACCCACCCGCACGACCCTTGACAGAGGTCAACAAGGTCGCACGACTACCCTAAATCAATCACATCATATGCTTATGCAGATAAGCACTAATCAGCTACCGCACACTACGCCTTGACAGAGGTCAACAAACGTAGCACGAATACTAACTAGTACTTATCTGAAATGACGGAGGGCTACGACAGGTTTTTCTGAAAACCTATTGCGTAATGAACTTGATATCGTTGTAGAATCAAATGATTTTAAAAATGGAGTGCTTTTGAGGCTTTTCTAGTTTTGCTAAAGGAGTCACTCCCGGTGAAGGGATCGTCGGTCCTTTCCTCGTCGAATGAGGTGCGGGATATATCATATATATCACTGTGCAAAGCAAAAACACTTAAAAGCAATCAAAAGTCAAACCGAGTGTGTAGCATCTGCCAGTTATTGCTAAAGGAGTCACTCCCGGTGAAGGGATCTCGGTCCTTTCCTCATCGAATAAGGTGCAGGATATATCACATATACCGCTGTGCAAAGCAAGAACTGTAGCTACCTGTTTTATTTTGAAATTCGATTCTACAACATCTTAGGTTTCTTTTATTTCATTAATCATATTAATGAAGTCCCATCATTTAAGTACCTAAACATCACAGATAGATATGACGTACACTTATGCCATCCGCATTCGCCTCGATGTCCCCTCGTGCACCGTTAGGTTAGGTAACTAACGGCAGAGCAGGGCAGGGCTAGCGCGGGTGTAAAACATAAGTAACGTCTATATAATATATCATATATACTATATACTATATCTATCACAGAAACATCACATGATCACATCACAGATATCGCAGCAGAAGAATCATATGAAATATTGGATATACTAGGACGTCCGTGTTTTCAATACGAGCCAGTATAAAACACGGATTCCACGGTCGTGATGAATAGCCAAACCCACACCCCTAGACCCCTACGAGAGCGGCAAGCAACCCTACCAATTCTAGAGTTAGGAGACCCGGACTCGACTCCTCGAGTTGGTCTCCCACTGGACTCCAGAACCCGGTTACTTGTGCTCCCCTCCTTGGGTCTATCCTAGTGCGGAAAAGTAAATAATATACAACAGGTGACAACTCCCGCAACCTGGAAGCGCCCCAAATAAAAGAATATTACATACAAGTTTTTACATGAATGAAAATGAAAAACACTCATCTCACATAAAAACCCCCGGCTATTCAAACACGACGATCCAATATAACATATCCAGCAACACATAACATCACATGTCATCAACGTAAGTGAATATGCGCATCCCAATTGTCGTTGACATATAGCAACGAAACCGGCGATATCACATATTACACTTACGGTCACAGAAAAGAAAGTGTAAAACTACAACAGTTGGAATCCGCAACCACCTCAGACATCACATGCCTGACCAAATGAATTACTTAGACATCGCATGCCTAACAATTATAAACCCCGCATTTTAGTCTCAAAATCGAAAACTCTTTTCAATATCTAGTCGGGCAATTCAACAAGATTCCCGACATCCTGATCGAATGCTCGTCGCAAACATTAGTAGGCGGCCGCACCCCCGATACCGTCGACGAAGTGCACCAAGGCGGAACACCGCTACCGCGAGCACCCGGAGGGATGCTTTCGGCGACGGGGTTCTCCTACAGTCACTTGGTCGGGGCTATGGAGTGAGGCTGTCTATTAAGTTTACCCGGCGAGTATCCGCGTACGCTACGTGATTGCGACGGACTTTTGATCACATCAAAATTCCGTGGCAACCGATCAAGTGAGACTAAATTGCTACGTTTATAACATTCATTCAGTTATCATATAACTTATTGTGAATTCCAATTATTGTATCCCATTCCAGATAAACAGAAAATGTTAAACTTTTCGATCGAACAATCGAACACCCAAGTTTTCCCGATACTGATCAACACATGAAACAAGTATAACAACATTCCGTTCGTGCCTCAGTACCAACGGTCCAGCCGTAGAAGGGTCAAGCCAACGCCTCACATGTGGCACGCCGTACTGCCCCAAACCCGAAGGTTCAAAGGGCAGTTCAAGACGGTCACATAATCGAGTTAAGGTTTGTTGTCTTCTAGAGGGTCCATCGCGTTACTTGCACTACTTAGAACGTCGTTAAACTACGGAAAAATCCAACACTTGGAAATTTCCCGACAGGGGAAAAATCGGGTATTTATATCCGGTCGAACTTTTTAACATATTCTAAAATTTATCCGGAAAACACATGGACAGAATTAGACTTTCCGATCGAAACAATGATTCCCAAAGCAACTCAGAACAACTCAACTCTTGAGTTCAGTTTAAATATTCCAGGAAAATGAGCATTGAATTTTACGAGTTACTGTGAAATTTGACACGTGTCGGCTTCTTATTGGCGGCCCTTCCGCCGCGCAAACCCCCTTTGTGCGGCGCTTCCGCCGCGCTTTTGTGGAATTAGGGTACCAAATTTCACAGTAATTCTTAAAAAAGCCTGCTTGTTTTTCTGGATATTTTTAATTGCCAAAAATCAACAGTTTTGAAAAAAGTACAGAGAGCAATTTTGCAATGGGATTTTGGTTCGATCGGGTTTCTAATTCCGTCCGGGGATCGCCTAAGGCTCTAGCTAGGCTCTGATACCACTGCAGGGTTCCTAGGCACTCTAGTGAGAATCTTCCAAGCCATCAACCATGGCAATTTCAAAAATATGGTGCCTACAAACCCTAGTGTACGGATCGATAACTAGATTTCTAGGCGAACAAGAACTAGTTAACAGTTAACTATAGAGATACGGAAATTACAACCTTTGTAGATCCGGATATCCACCTCCACGGCTCCGCAACGAGGTCATCTCCGCTGTCCAAATCAAATCCGGGCTCTAGAGTCGACTTCGTCGGAGAATGGGCAAGCTAGGTCGTCGATGTCCATGCCGAAGATGATCTACGTCGAGGCATCGATGAATCAAGCTCCACCTTCACCAAACCCTAAAATCTTGTGAAGGAAACACACTCTACTACTTGGCAAGAGGTAGAGGATGAAGAAATAGGAAGTGGGTAGACTTTAGAATTGGATTTCTCACTCATATGCATCAATCACCATTGATGGACTTCTCTTTTCTTCACTTGAAGAATGAAGAAGAAGAAGAAAGATATTATGATAAGTTAATAGAAAATGAAAAGAAAATGAATTCTTATCATAATTCTAACCATGGTCAAGTGTAGAGAATCAATCATGGTTAGTGAGAATGGTTAGGGTTAAGGTTAAGATAAGTATGGTTGACTTTATCAAATCTTCATGAAGTTTCAACTAAACTCCAAATCTAGCAACCATTCTTTTCTCTTTTCTTTTATTCATTTATCAAAAATAAAAAGATAATTAAATAAGATAAATGAATAATGAATTATAAACCCTAACCATTTCATTAACCAAGGTTTAATCTTTACACTTGAACCCTAGCTTGACTTGTATCATCAAACATGATACAATCAAGTGCACAAAAACATATCGCATATGCAATGCGCACGAACCAAGTGAGAAAATCCGTCTAAAGTGAACCGATACTAGTTAATGCAAAGTAATATATCAAATATATAATTATACATTAAATCATTAAATCAACACTTGATTCAATGATCCGGTCATGCGCACATAACCGACTGGTATCTAATATATCGGCTTATCGAATCAACGCTTGAATCGATAACTAGGTTATATCGCATACAACCTTTCGATATATTTATCGCGAGAATAGAATACGGTATCACATACACGCATTATTCTCGGTCCCGCACATATCTCATATGCGCTCCTATTTCGTTTCGCTTGAGCCAGGAAACCTCTGTGTAGGACTCTAAAGACTCGTCAATACGCCGGCAGCGGATGATGATCATATCAAACATCCACAAGCCGCAAGCGGTCTGCTAAACGTAACGGCCACCCGGGTATTGAGCGATCTGAAGATCGACGAGCAAGCCCGCTCACACTCCAGTGAATCCGACCAGTAACACTACCGTACAGTCCGGTCTGATCGTCTGATATGTTGCATATCTCGCCTAGGGGTGGTAAACGTCAGACCCCAGTAGCTCGATAAGTCGTGTCGATATGAGGTCTATAACTGTTCGAGAAACTACTGGTAACACTTACCAGTAAATCTCAGCAACCCTGGCCAGGGATTTCCGGTTATAGCCAATCGAACACAGCGCAACATCAACCCCCATATACCGGGAGAGACGAATCCCCTCCTATCGCTCATTGCCTCCATGTGACTCGGGACTGTACCCAAAAACCACCGTTTTGCACGCCCTCTTGGACGTGGTAAGATGGAAATCAAAGCACAGTGGGAACCACACAAGACTCTATGACGATCTCGGGTCAACAGACTACTCTGTACCAGTGTCACCAGAGAACTTCCATCTGACGTGAGGTATAATACCATCTGGGAGTTCTCGGCGAGTCCGTCCAGTGTACCCAGTCTCTACTGAGCACCCGTATATCTCCTCTGATGTCAAACACCGATGGATATGGGATCATCCATCGCCCATCTGTATGGGTCGAGAAGGTACACGCTAGTCTACTCTGGTATATCGATGCCCCGTCTCGATACACCCTCGACCAGGGACTGTGAAGGATGTACTTATAGACTACCATGTCCCCACTAGTATGATCCGCATCATAGTCCAGGTAGTCAAGTACAGATCCTAAGGGCTTTACCAACATGTAACAGAGAGACAATCAGCATACACGTTAAGGTAAAGATCAACCAGATAGCATACTATCATGTCGAGCGAGAAAGTCCTCCCTATATACGTCCCAGCATCCACTACAATATACATCCTATGTACAGTAATGGCCTCTAGGGCATACATATAACTAACACACATTAATCATATTAATGTTGTCCCATCATTTAAGTCCTTAAGCCAATCACAGAAAAGAAACGAAAATACAACGTACGCTTATGCCATCCGCATTCGCCACAATGTTCCGTTATGCATCGTTAGGTTACTTAACTAACGGCATACCGGGACGGGACTAGCGCGGGTGTAAAACATAAGCAACATCTATTATATATCTCATATATAATATAGAATTCGTCTCAGATATATTAAGCGATCACATCATAGAATATAGGCAGCAGAAACACAGATATAATAATATAGGATATACTAGGACGTCCATATTTAGTATTTAGCCAACAATAGAAAATACGGATTCCACGGTCGTGATGAAGCCAATCCTACACCCTAGACCCCTACGAGAGCGGCAAGTGACCCTGCCAATTCTGGAGTAAGGAAACCCGGTCTCGACGCCTCGAGATGGTCTCCCACTGGACCCCAGAACCCGGTCACTTGTGCTCTCCACCTTGGGTCTATCCTAATGCGGAATAGTAAATAATATACAACAATGGTGACATCACCCTCATCCCGGATGTGCCCCAAATAAAATAATATTACATTATAAATGAATTTTACATGAATGAAAAGTAAAACTCTCATCTCACATAAACCCCCGGCTATTCGATCACGACAATCCTATACATCATAGCACAGTAACACATAACGTCACATGTCATCAACGTAAGCAAGTATGCGTACCCCAATTGCCGTTGACATATAGCAACGAAACCGGCGATACGCATACTACACTTACGGTTGCAGAAACAAGTATCAGATACTACTAGGCGATGTTAAACCCTTCGATCAAATTAAGGAACACCCGCATTCCACAGCAAGCTCAACACATGAGCGCCGTTAAACAATACATAAAATCTATGCCACGGTATTTAATGGACCATCCGTAGAAGGGCAAACCCAAGCTTCATTTGTGGCGCCACTAACTACGGTAAACCCTAAGGTTTAGTCGCAGTTTGGTGGTCACATCTCGAGTTAGGGTTTCATTCTTCTAGAGGGTCCATAGGAATACCTGCATTATATATCAAGTATGTTCAACCAGGAAAATACCAGTGTTTGATAATTCGTTCGACCTGTATTATACATGAGATGTACATTGTAGTGGATGCTTGGACATATATAAGGAGGACTTTCTTGCTCAGCATGATAGTATGCTATCCGGTTACTCTTTATCTTAACAGTACACTGATTGTCTCTCTGTTACATGTTGGTAAAGCCCTTAGGATGCGTACTTGACTACCTAGATTATGATGCGGATCATACTAGTAGGACAAAGGTAGTCGGTAAGTACATCCTTTAATATCCCTAGTCGTAGGTGTATCGAGACGGGGCATCGGTATACCAGAGTAGACTAGCGTATAGCTTCTCGACCCATGTAGATGGGCGATGGATGATCCCATATCCATTGGTGTTTGACATCAAAGATGATATACGGGTGCTCAGTGGAGACTGGGTACACTGGACGGACTCGCCGAGAACTCCCAGATTGTATTATACCTCACGTCAGATGGCAGTTCTCTGGTGACACCGGTACAGGTTAGTTTGTCGACCCGAGATCGTCATAGAGTCTTGTGTGATTCCCACTGTACTTTGATTTCCACCTAACCACGTTCAAGAGAACGTGCAAAATGGTGGTTTTTGGGTACAGTCCCGAGTCACATGGAGGCAATGAGCGATATGAGGGGATTCGTCTCTCCCGGTATTAGGATTTGATGTTGCGTTGTGCTTGATTGGCTATAACATGAAGTCCCTGGCCAGGGCTGATTCTGAGATTTACTGGTAAGTGTTACCAGTAGTTTCTCGACCTGTTATGAGCCTTACATCGGCACGAATTATCGAGTTACTGGGGTCTGACGTTTACCACCCCTAGACAAGATATTCGACATATCAGACGAAGAGACCGGACTGTATGATAAGTGTTACTGATTGGATTCGCAGGAGTATGAGCAGGCTTGCTTGTTGATCTTCTGATCGCTCAATACCCGGGTGGCCGTTATGTTTAGCACGCCTCTTGCGGCTTGTGGGTGTTTGATATGATCATCACCTACTGCCGGCGTATTGACGAGTTTTTAGAGTCCTACACAGAGGTTTCCTAGCTCGGGCGAAACGGAGTAGGAGCACATATGAGATATGTGCGGGACCGAGATTAATACGTGTATGAGATACCGTATTCTATTCTCGCAATTTATACGTATCGATCGGTTATATGTGATATAGCCGGGTTATCGAATCAAGTGTTGATTCGATAAATTGATACACTTGATATTAGTCGGATATATGTGATATAGCCAGATTATTAAATCAAGTGTTGATTTGATAATTTAATGTATAATTATATATTTGATATATTAATTTACATTAACTAGTATTAGCTCACTTAAGATTTATTTTCTCACTTGATTTGTGCATTAAGTGTATATGTGATATATATATCATGCTTGATGATACATGCAAGCATGGGTGTGTGTGTGACTTACACCATGATAATTAAAATGTGAAGGTTTTTATTTATCTTAATAATTCAAAATTAGTGAGAATTTTGTCATGCTTGGAAGCTTGGAGAAGCTTGAACATCTTTGACAAAGTCCACTTGTTTTATCTCACTTAAGATATTTATTAACCTAACCATTTTAATTAGCCATGGTTTGGTCTCTACAATGATTAGTATATGACACTAACTCACCCATGGTTTCTATCCTCACCTCATTAGTTTTCATTTCTTGATTTTTCATGGTTTCTTTCTTCATCTCTTTCCTTCTTCAAGCTTACTAGCTCCATGAAACATGAAGAAATATTGTGAGAAAATAAAATCTAAAGTGAGCCCACTTCCTACTTCATCATCCTATACACTTGCTTGTGTTCTCTTCACAAAGTTAATGACCTAGTGAAGGGTTAGCTTGATTTTGATTCTCCTCGACGTAGATCATCTTCGGCCTCGAAGACTACGAGCAAGCTTGTTCATTTCTCCGAGGGAACCCATACTAGAGTTCGAGAGATCCATGATCGCAGCGAAAGGATGTCAACACGGAGCTTTAGAAGTGAAGGACCGGTCTACAAAGGTTGTATTCCTTGTTCACTTTCCTTTGCAAAGTTGTTTGCATTTTATTCCGTCGATTTCTAGTAAACGATTCTTAGTTAGGGTTAGCTAGAACGGAAAATTTTTGAATTTGTCATGGATGATGCCTCCCGAAACCTTGCTGCCGTCCTAGGTAACCCTGCACCCTAGACCCCTACGAGAGCAGCAAGCAACCCTCCCAATTCTAGGGTTAGGAGACCTGGTCTCGACTTCTCGAGATGGCCTCCCACTAGACCCTAGAACCCGGTTACTTGTGCTCCCCTTCTTGGCTCTATCCTAATGCGGAAAAGTAAATAATATACAGTGGTGACATCATCCTCAACCGGGAAGTGCCCCAATAAAAGAATATTACATACAATGAATTTTACATTAATGGAAATAAAAACTCTCATCTCACATAAATGTAAGTGCATGGCGGCGCCCCGGCCGTCAATCCGACGGCCAAATGCGGAAGCGGTGATAAACTTAAATTTTCTTGAACTGGCAAACCGCCGCGCACTAATACCCGGATCGAACCATTAATTAGTCCTAGCTATCTACAAGAAGGGGAATAGAGATATACCGACGATCCAAGTCCTCCGGTCTTCTCATCGTCGTCCCGATCTCCTGTGGAATCTCCGGTCGTCGCCACCTTGCCGGAAGGGCACCACATCATCTCCATGTTTTACGGGCTCCCACCTCAATGCCGAGGCAACTCGGGCACGAAGCTGGCTACTCGACGTGCCCAAGGTTTGCTGTAGAATGTAGTGTACTAGTCTCATTTTGGGGTTGTAGGAGGTGCCATTTTGATGGAGGAATGATACAAGAACTATGTGGAGGGACTTTGGGGATTTTGGAACATGAAATGAGCAAAACCCCACTCCACAAAAATTGGGACAGCCCCTTCCCATGCTTGGCCGGCCACTATGGTGGGAGAGGAGAGAATGAGAGTGAAGTGTGTTAGACAATGAGAGAGCTATCCAATAATCCAAAAGGGAGAGAGAGAGAAGGCTATCATGCAAAAGGAAATGATCACCAAATCAAAACCCACACTCAACCACCTTCCACCAACCTCATCATCAACAACCATGATGATATACAAAGTCAAGCCATGATGGAAAAGAAAGAGTCAAAGGATGGGCTCCATCATGAAACCATCATGATACAAATATAAGCAAAGAACCCCCTCCACAAACACTCATTTGCAACAATGCAAATAAGCCCTCCTCCACCAAACTTCGGCCAATGAACGATACAAAGGAAATTGGCCGAAATGAAAAGCAAACTGGCAACTCCAGAAAACTGGTCCCGTAATAAATTACAGGAAAACCCCGATACTGTGCATACACACCCGCATTTGTATTCCGACCGAAATACAAATGCAATGAGACAAAATCTACACTGTACTATACTAGGATCCGGCTTAAACCAAAGCCGGCTAGTAATATCCGTCCGATCCTGATCCGTGCAATACCGCACGTATCTGATCGAACACTGCCATATAGCTATACGGCCTATAGTACAAACTGTCCGATCCTGATCCGTGCAATACCGCACGTATCTGATCGGACCTTGCCATATCTCCATACGGCCTCTACAACCTTTCGCCCGAAAGCTGAGTAACTGAATGTGGGGGACTCTAAAGACTCGTCAACACCTTAGTTGTGGATTTAACCACTAGTACGTCAGAGGTATAAGCCAATACGTAACGGGCTACCAGGTATTGACTAAAAGGGACGTCTGTGAGCGAACTCAGCCTGACAACCCTACTGAGCCTGTCAGTGACAATATCCGTACAGTCCGGTCCGTTCGTCTATGAGCATCGCATGGCGGGCCTAGGGGGTTGGTAAAAGTCAGACCCCCAAAAGCGGTACAAGTCGTGTCGGAGTGTAGCCCAGAACACCTGAGATACTACTGGAATACCTACCAGTAAATCTCCTGCCTTGGCCAAGGACTTCGTGTAATGGCTCTCCTAGACACAGCGCGACCTCACCCCCAATACCGGGAGAGACGAACCCCTGAAGATACGCTCACTGCCTCCATGTGGCTCGGGACTGTACCCAACTAAAACTTGTTTGCACGACTCCTTTGAGCCGTGGTAAGGTAGTAATCAAAGTACAGTGGGAACTCACACGAGACAAATGACGATCCCCAGGTCGATGAACTAACCTGCACACATGTCACCAGGGAACTGCCATCTGACGTCTGGTATATGACCAACTAGCATGTTCCCGGCGAGTCCTGTCCGGTGTACTCATAACCCAATGAGCACCTGTACACATCTTAGGTGATCCAACTGACACCAGTGGCTTGTGAGACCGGCCACCGCCCCTCGTCGGGGTCTCGACTGTATACACTAGTCTACTCTGGAGTATCGATGCCCTGTCTCGAAACTCACACGACTAGGGACCATTTAAGGATATGCTTATAGACCCCAGCTCCCACTTATATGATCGCCCTCATATTGCTGGTGGTCAAGCAAGAATCCTAGGGGCTCTATCAACGTGTAATAGCGACTTGTCAGGTCACCTAAAGCAGTACACGATGATAAAGGTAAACCAGATAGCACACTATCATCTCGAGTAAGACTGTCCTACCGGGATAGGTCATCCATCAATCATTGCAATCACGTACCTGTGACCTAATAATTGACTCTGAGGGCACTATCTCCAACAATCTCCCACTTGCACTCAAGGCTAATTATTGCGATGTCGCATACTCACAGCCCGTGTGATACCGAACACCCAACTCCTCTAATAGTCAGTCTCACAAAGCTCGTTTGCGAAACTTTTGCGTTCGAGGAATAGCCTTAGTGAGTGGATCCGCTTTGTTGTTTCTTTCTATGTCTCTCTATATCTCAAGTTCGCGGAGAAAACCCATCTCCCGAAATGAGCAATACCTGTCTTAGAATGTGTCTGGATGTCTGATGGGACATAGCTCATAAATGAACTCCAAATCCAAACTTCTTAGACTGTATCGTCAACTGAACTTAATCAGTATCCTGTGCCATGCCACCCTCAGTATTGCCTTGGACCACCTGTCCAAAATACTGCCCCTCATCAGAAGGAAAACTATAGCTCTGACAACCTCCTTGTCGTCCATGTCACCTTGGAAGCCTGGAATGATAACTGTTTCCCGAATGAGGCTGTCGTTATCATATCCCTAGAACATCCACTTATGTTCTAAAACTGCTTCCGACCGCTTCTCCAGGATTGGATTAATGTCAGCTTATTGCATCTAGTGCAAGAACAATGTCTGGTGTGGTACTTGACATCTTATGATTGACTCAATTGCCTGAGCAAGTGATCTGCCAATCATGCACATCCCTCTCCCCTTTAGTCTGTAAGACACCTTTAGAGAGGGTGACTCCATTACCTGCAGGTACACTACCGTGCTAGGAGTCATCCATTCTAAATACCCTTAGAATGCTGTCTAAGTACCCAGATTGGGAGACCACCCAAATCTAGATCTAAAACCATAGATCTAGTAACCAGTATGTCTGATATAAAATCCATTTCCTTTGTGGAGAAACCACTGTGTGACGACCAAAGTATAACCGATTGTAGTATAGGAGTTTCTTTTCCTACTCTGTGTATGTCATCCAAATACCAGGATATCACACGCTACTACCTTCTCAACAGATCCATCCCCTATTCTGATGAAGTCAAACCTATGACTGTCACGTCAGAAATCGATGATCTATCTCCGCTACTGGTGCTTCAGTCTATAAATAGACATAAGCTACCTATCCACCAATGCTTCCGCTGCTCCCACTGACTATGACAACCCTCTGGCAGAGTCATACAGACGTACACTTCTAAAACTAGTTTAGAACGACGCTATACTCATCCTCCCGCCGGGTCTCGCAGCCTGGAACAACAGCAATGGTAATTGTGGGTAAACAAGAACTTCCCTGTCACCGTCCTTGAGGCTACCGTAGTACCTCTCGGGTGCCTGAAGTTACCCACCTTATCTGCGGAGTGGCCAATGGAATGTCAATCCAGATTGAATCTTTAGGTCCCTTATCAAATCTTCAGTAATCGTTTGTGGTTCTGGAATCACTTCCAGTTCTACCATACTCCCACTACTGTTTTCTGAAAAAAATCCATTTTTAATAAAACTGTGGCGAGTCTAGAACAATATTGCTATTGTTCATCCAGATGGTAGAAAGTCAGCCCTCGTCATAGCCTGGGTCAACCCACAAACAGCCATTACAGAAACGTGCCTTGAGTTGTCCAGTGTCTGGTTTTAATCATAAACCGGACAACTCCCCGTACCTTAACAACGTTAAGATATGAACTATTCTATATCCAATATAGAAACAGAGGCACTGATTTAATTGAACCAGATTCAAATCATGCAGCTGTCCCCAGTGCATGTCAACTAAATGGAAGGAGGCTGATCAGCGTTACTCAACTTAGGAATGCTTCCAATTATGAGAAACCTGAAAGAGAAGCAATTTCTCTTTATCATTACTATCAACTGAATACCATACACAAGTATCTACATCTTCGATCACTTTGAAGAATCCCGATACTTGCTACACCTGGTTCTCTACTCTATTCAAATACCTATAACTTCTCAACATTCAGACCCTGTGTTTCCGCGAAACACCTGTCTAAAAACTAGAGAAGTCATAAGTAAACCGAATATAGTACGAGGACCAACCCCTCTGTCCTGATGGACCCTGGACAAAATACAATACTCTGTATAAGTCCCTTGAGTCTGATAACTCATTCACTATATATCGTAGGTTGAAAACTGTACTTATGGTTAAGAAGAATTACACCGCTGCTTAATGCTCCTTACCTAACCATCCACTGATATAGGTAAATGTCGTAGACATAATTTCATAAAGGTATATCTCACTCTATGAAAATAGACGTACAGATATATCAATTTGAAATTGGTGCATAACAGCGGATATTCAAAACCAAATATATGCCGACCGGCAAACTACCCAGGTGATTTCCTCAAATATCACCGATTGTAACGAATCCCGATATAATGAGGATGATCACCCAATTCCCAATAACCTACTCCCACTCATCATCTGTAAAACCATACAGATGTGAGAATCATACCTGGTAAATACATACCCTGGAGCAAGTGTCTAATCGGGAAATCAGTTTTCCTTTAACAGTACACAGTGAGACTGAAACATCGAAATGTTTCGATGGGGTATCCTGGTATTCCTAGTAATGCCTCTTCCAGATTCACGACTGTAACCGTATAATCCTTTGCCACCTCTCCAAATCCCTTCTTATGTCTTTAGTCTTTACCTTCTGCACACCCCTTAGGCCAAATGGTTTTCTTCCTTCCCTACCGTTCGGCACCAGCCTATGGTTTGGAAGAAGACTATCCAATAAGCATAATGGGTGTACTGTCCCAATCCTAGGAACACTCGTAATGCGAGAGAAGGTGAAGATAAAAGACAACCGAATAAACCTTATTCCTATTTCTCCTGGACCAGAATCCATCCCCGAACTGGAACAAGTTCCTTTCGAGTTCGTATATAACCATACGATGGAGTATCCAAATAAACTGTGGATCTTCGTAGTGATACGGAGTGTCCTGGAGAAATACAAAGGTGATTTAGGATTGACGAAGGAATACTTGGTTTGGTCGTGAATATCTGTTGCAATTTACTTTGCCCTCTTACTAATCCCTTGCTTTGTCTGAACTTAATACCTTCTGCACACCATCGTTATGCTAATTGGTTTCCTTCATTCCCTACCGGTCGGCACCAGCCTACGGTTTGGAAGAAGACTATCCAATTTGCGTAATAGGTGTACTATCTCCTAAACCAAGGAGTACTCGCAACCAGAGAGAAGGTAAAAGGAAAAGACAACTGAATAATCCTATTCGTTTCCTCCTGAACCTGAAACCATCCTCGAATAAATTCTTTCGAGTTCGTATCTAACCATACGATGGTTTTGTCCAATGGAAGTGGACGTTCGTAGTAATACGGGGTGTCCTGGAGAAAAGGGTAAAAGTAGGAGTGGCAATGAGGTTCGCAACTCTGACAATCCAAAAGCCGGTGTTAAGAAGGTTCGGTTAATTTGGTCTCTGAGTCATAGTCTTAGGGTCGGGTCAATGGTCGCTGCCAAAGAGAGAGAGAAAAGAAACACTCAGCGTGCACTCTAACCTAGATCAGAATGGTTACCAATTTATCTAATCTGGAAACCTCCCACTGTCATCTCAAATTCTCCTCCAAACCTAAAAGAAGAATTAGTCGGGGTGACCCGAGGAGTAAACCAACTCATCAGTGGGAATCGGGATCCAACTATCATCGCATGATAACGTGACGGAATCCGCTCACGGTATCACACTCCAGAAGGTATGCGCATATCTGGCAAGTTTCAGTTCTTTTGAAACTCCCGATGTGGATTTTTGCCCCATGCTCTTATGACCTTGACTTTGGCCAACATATCATAAGTCACATGTCAAGTTCTACCCGTCATTCTCCAGGTTAATTTGAATCCACCCGTACCTACCCTTGACTTTGGCCAAAATGGCAGTACGACTGTCCCAAACCAACGCATCTATCTATGCTGCATATGAATACCCAATAGCTACCAATCACTGTGCCTTGACTTTGGCCAACATACACAGCTTGAATACTATTGACCACCCATATGAAACGACGGAGGGCTACGAATGGTTTCTGGCGAAAACCTTTAACGTAAAGAACTTGATATCGTTGAAGGAACGGATAGCTTTTTGAAAATATAGTGACGAAAACCTTCGCTAAAGAGGTCACTCCCGGTGAAGGGATCTTGGCTCTTTCCCCGTAGAATGGGGTGCAGGATATTCCAACTGAATACCACGGTGCAAAGCAAAAGTAATCGGCTATAGTGAAGTTAATGCCCTGACGCAAACTTTTGTCCAAGGGGTCACTCCCGGTGAAGGGATCTCGGCCCTTGCCTCGTCGACTGAGGAGCAGGATATTCCATCTGAATACCACGATGCAAAACAAAAGTGAACGTCCTTGCAATAACAGCTTTTTGAAAAAGTGTTCCAACAACATCAGATTAGGTTTGTTTTTAACTTGCATTGATCCGAATCAACGCAGTCCCATCAATTGATCACACCACAAAGAACGAAAATATACTGATGTACGTATAAGCCATCCGCATTCGCCACTGGGTCCCGTCATTACCCGTTAGGTTAGCTAACTAACGACAGAGCGGGGACTGGACTAGCGCGGATGCAAAACATATACAACATCTACTAATATATATACCAATATATTATATTCGCTCAAGGCGTGATAAGAAATGCAACATCACAGGAAATGTACAGCATCACAGAAACAATACAGATATCTGGGATCCCCGGGTTTCACAGAGCCACTACTGAAACCCGACGTTCCCCTGGTCGTGTGGATAGCCTGTGCAATGAGAACGTAGACCCCTACGGGCGCGGCAAGTCACCCGCCAAAACCTGAAGCGAGGCAGCCCCCTTCAGCTCCGTGAATGGACCACCCAGCACTTCACGGAATCCGGTAACTTGGGCACCCCTCCTGGGTCAACCTGTACCCCCTACGAGTGCGGCGAATATCCCGTCAATCCTAGAGTGAAGCCCCCTCCGTCTCAATGCCATGAGATGTGGGCTTGTTGCCCTCTAGAATCCGGCTATCCGTGCACCCCTCCGCGGGGTAATCCTAGTACAGAAAGTAAAATATACATACAACGGGTACATCGACCGCAACCTGGTCGTGCCCCAAAATAATAATACAAACAGGCAGTGACGGCAGTCCACAAGTCGGACGCTCGCCCCGCAATATCAAATGTACATAATACAACCACAACTGTACTAGCATTGCATCCAGGCTATCCCCCACGACCGATCCGCAACATCACAGCAAAAACAGAACATCAACGTGAAAGTCACATTCGCAAATCCGTCTAACCGGGCTATAGCAGTTAGACCGGATTTACCGATCAAGTGACATTCACGGTCGCAGATATAATGTAAATACAGTGAAATAATGTGTTTAAAAAAATATCCGATCGATCAAATTATAACAAGTGGGCCCCAAGCACTACTGTAGCACATCAAGAAACTCTGGGCCCAATATTAATATTCCAAAACCCCTAAAATCACCCCAGAAGCCCACTGGAGAAATTTGGCCCATTGATCTTTACATACTGCGGCGGAACCGCGGCCCAAGGTGGGTTTTGGCCGCAGTTCCGCGCTCCCCTTGATGGATCAATGACCCGAATTTTTCCAGAAGCCTTATAACTTCCTGTACAATACTTTTATACAACCTGAAAAATTTTTAGAGACTAAAAAAATTCGACAGAAAACTGTCGTGGGTGATATTGGGTTTTCGGAACATTTGTTCGATCGGAATTGTAAAACACATTAAACGAAGCTAGACTATGTTAATGACGAGGCTCTGATACCACTGTAAGTGCACGGCGGTGCCCCGGCCGTCAATCCGACGGCCAAATGCGGAAGCGATGATAAACTTAAATTTTCTTGAACTGGCAAACCGCCGCGCACTAATACCCGGATCGAACCATTAATTAGTCCTAGCTATCTACAAGAAGGGGAATAGAGATATACCGACGATCCAAGTCCTCCGGTCTTCTCATCGTCGTCCCGATCTCCTGCGGAATCTCCGGTCGTCGCCACCTTGCCGGAAGGGCACCACATCGTCTCCATGTTTTACGGGCTCCCACCTCAATGCCGAGGCAACTCGGGCACGAAGCTGGCTACTCGACGTGCCCAAGGTTTGCTGTAGAATGTAGTGTACTAGTCTCATTTTGGGGTTGTAGGAGGTGCCATTTTGATGGAGGAATGATACAAGAACTATGTGGAGGGACTTTGGGGATTTTGGAACATGAAATGAGCAAAACCCCACTCCACAAAAATTGGGACAGCCCCTTCCCATGCTTGGCCGGCCACTATGGTGGGAGAGGAGAGAATGAGAGTGAAGTGTGTTAGACAATGAGAGAGCTATCCAATAATCCAAAAGGGAGAGAGAGAGAAGGCTATCATGCAAAAGGAAATGATCACCAAATCAAAACCCACACTCAACCACCTTCCACCAACCTCATCATCAACAACCATGATGATATACAAAGTCAAGCCATGATGGAAAAGAAAGAGTCAAAGGATGGGCTCCATCATGAAACCATCATGATACAAATATAAGCAAAGAACCCCCTCCACAAACACTCATTTGCAACAATGCAAATAAGCCCTCCTCCACCAAACTTCGGCCAATGAACGATACAAAGGAAATTGGCCGAAATGAAAAGCAAACTGGCAACTCCAGAAAACTGGTCCCGTAATAAATTACAGGAAAACCCCGATACTGTGCATACACACCCGCATTTGTATTCCGACCGAAATACAAATGCAATGAGACAAAATCTACACTGTACTATACTAGGATCCGGCTTAAACCAAAGCCGGCTAGTAATATCCGTCCGATCCTGATCCGTGCAATACCGCACGTATCTGATCGAACACTGCCATATATCTATACGGCCTATAGTACAAACTGTCCGATCCTGATCCGTGCAATACCGCACGTATCTGATCGGACCTTGCCATATCTCCATACGGCCTCTACAACCTTTCGCCCGAAAGCTGAGTAACTGAATGTGGGGGACTCTAAAGACTCGTCAACACCTTGGTTGTGGATTTAACCACTAGCACGTCAGAGGTATAAGCCAATACGTAACGGGCTACCAGGTATTGACTAAAAGGGACGTCTGTGAGCGAACTCAGCCTGACAACCCTACTAAGCCTGTCAGTGACAATATCCGTACAGTCCGGTCCGTTCGTCTATGAGCATCGCATGGCGGGCCTAGGGGGTTGGTAAAAGTCAGACCCCCAAAAGCGGTACAAGTCGTGTCGGAGTGTAGCCCAGAACACCTGAGATACTACTGGAATACCTACCAGTAAATCTCCTGCCTTGGACAAGGACTTCGTGTAATGGCTCTCCTAGACACAGCGCGACCTCACCCCCAATACCGGGAGAGACGAACCCCTGAAGATACGCTCACTGCCTCCATGTGGCTCGGGACTGTACCCAACTAAAACCTGTTTGCACGACTCCTTTGAGCCGTGGTAGGGTAGTAATCAAAGTACAGTGGGAACTCACACGAGACAAATGACGATCCCCAGGTCGATGAACTAACCTGCACACATGTCACCAGGGAACTGCCATCTGACGTCTGGTATATGACCAACTAGCATGTTCCCGGCGAGTCCTGTCCGGTGTACTCATAACCCAATGAGCACCTGTACACATCTTAGGTGATCCAACTGACACCAGTGGCTTGTGAGACCGGCCACCGCCCCTCGTCGGGGTCTCGACTGTATACACTAGTCTACTCTGGAGTATCGATGCCCTGTCTCGAAACTCACACGACTAGGGACCATTTAAGGATATGCTTATAGACCCCAGCTCCCACTTATATGATCGCCCTCATACTGCTGGTGGTCAAGCAAGAATCCTAGGGGCTCTATCAACGTGTAATAGCGACTTGTCAGGTCACCTAAAGCAGTACACGATGATAAAGGTAAACCAGATAGCACACTATCATCTCGAGTAAGACTGTCCTACCGGGATAGGTCCTCCATCAATCATTGCAATCACGTACCTGTGACCTAATAATTGACTCTGAGGGCACTATCTCCAACAATCAAAACCCCGGCTATTCAAAAGCGACGATCCAATATAATATATCACAGCAACACATAACATCACATGTCATCAACGTAAGTAAATATGCGTATCCCTATTGTCGTTGACATATAGAAACGAAACCGGCGATACACCACATATTACACTTACGGTCGCAGAAAAAGAAAATGTCAAACTACAACATTTGGAATCCACAATAACTTTAGACATCGTAAACCCGAAATATCACATATTTCGGATTTCATGCCTAACTATATGAATTCGACATATTGTATCACATTCCAGAAAAAGCTAGACGACGTTAAACATTCCGATTGAATCAACAAACACCCAAAAATTCCCAAAAGATCAACACTTGAGCGTAGTTTAAAAATACTCAGTACATGCCACAGTACTAATGAACCAGCCGTAGAAGGGCCAACTAATGCCTCACCTGTGGCACCGCTGAACTACCACAAACCCTAGGGTTTAGTGGAGGTTCTGACGGTCACAGAATCGAGTTAATGTTTCATTCTTCTAGAGGGTCCACCACATCACTTGCACGATATTTGAATGTTCTTTAACTACGAAAAAATCCAACTCTTGGAAAATTTTCCGGCAAGGGTTAAAGTGGGTATTTGATATCTGATCAAACTTTTTAACACCGTCTAAATAACCCGAAAACAAACTAGAATTACGAATACGAAACACTCCGAATTGCCTCTGTAAAAAGATAACATCACATGCAAATTTAGCAAAAACAAAAAACACCTGAAATACCAAACCCCAGAGACTGGAACACTATAAAAAACTAAGGCCCAAATACCTTTAAAAAACCGATCTGGCCGGTTTTTATGTGCATGTGCTCGGCCATTTTCCGGCAAGGAGGTCTAAGATTTCTACTGTGTTCATGTTGCATTTCATACAATATTCAGCAGTTGTTTAAAAAAAATTTTGACTCTCGGAAAATTTCGACAGAAACTAGGGTTTCGATTCGGGTGTTTCGGAGTTGTTTCGGTTTCGTAATCCTACAATATCCGTCTAATTCTCTAACCTGGCTCTGATACCACTGTAGGGTTTCTAAGCACGGCAGCAAGGTTTCGGGAGGCATCGTCCATGCCAATTTAAAATTTTGCTATGCTTAAACAAACCTTAAACAAGATCTTTAACTAGAGAATTGTACGAAACTAAAAGCAAACATCTTTACTTCTAAGTGATTAGAGATTACAACCTTTGTAGTCCGTTCATTCACTTCAACGGCTCCTTGTTGTGGTCCCTCCGCTGCGATCATAGAACCTGCGGACTCTTGAGTTGCTCCACAAGGTGTATGGTGCATGGTGCTTGAAGTCTTCGAAATCCTAGATGATCTACTTCGAGGAAACACGAACTCAAGCAATGACTTCACTAATCATGAATTAGTAAAGCCAACACACTAAACTATATGGCTAGTATAGAAGAGGATGATGAAGTAGGAATTTTGCTTACTTTATAATTCAATTCCTCACAATTCTTCTTCTTTTTCTCAAGAGCTAGAGAGCAAGAATGAGAGAGGAAGAAGAAGATGAATGATTAATTGAGATGAGCTTAGAAATGCAACCTTGGGTTAGTTTATGTCATGGCTAACCCTTGTAGAGAATAAAACATAGCTTGGGGTTAAATGTTAAGTTAATAAATATCTTAAGTGAAAACAAAAGAGGTGGACTTTAGTCAATGTTCTACAAGCTTCATCCAAAAGATCAAGCATGACAAAATCCCTTTTATTTTAATTACTTAATAATAAATATAAACCCTAACTTTAACCCTAGCATGGTATTGGTCTCATATACCCTTGTTGCATGTGTAACCCTAGCATGTTACAATTATACATATCACATATATATAATTTTTTAACAAAAGAAAAGAATACATTAAACATATATCACATATATGTTAAATGTATCCAAATGTGAGAAAATGAAATACCTAAGTGAGCAAATATATATTAGTTAATGTAATTTAATATATCAAATATATATAACTATACATTAAATTATTAAATCAACTCTTGATTCAATAATCCGGCTATATCACACATAACCGACTAATATAAAAAGTATCATTTCATCGAATCAACACTTGATCCGATGACCCGGATATATCACATATAACCGACCGATATCGCATATCGCGAGAATAGAATACGGTATCACATATCTTATTAATCTCGGTCCCGCATATATCACATATGTGCTCCTACTCCATTTCGCCTGAGCTCGGAAACCGCTGTGTAGGACTCTAAAGACTCGTCAATACGCCGACAGTAGGTGATGATCATATCAAACACCCACAAGCCGCAAGCGGTCAGCTAAACGTAATGGCCACCCGGGTATTGAGCGATCAGAAGATCAACAAGCAAGCCTGCTCACTCCTGTGAATCCAATCAGTAACACTACCGTACAGTCCAGTCTCTTCGTCTGATATGTCGCATATCCAGTCTAGGGGTGGTAAACGTCAGACCTTGGTAACCGATAAGTCGTGTCGATGTGAGGCTCATAACAGGTCGAGAAACTACTGATAACACTTACCAGTAGGTCTCCATATCAGCCCTGGCCAGGGACTTCAAGTTATAGCCAATCGAACACAACGCAATATCAACCCCTAATACCGCGAGAGACGAAACCCCTCCTATTGCTCATTGCCTCCATGTGATTCGGGACTGTACCCAAAAGCCACCATTTTCCACGTTCTCATGAACGTGGTAAGGTGGAAATCAAAGCACGGTGGGAATCACACAAGACTCTATGACGATCTCGGGTCTACAGACTAACCTGTACCCGTGTCACCAGAGAACTGCTATCTGACGATAGGTATAATACCATCTAGGAGTTCTCGGTGAGTCCGTTCAGTGTACCCAGTCTCTACTGAGCACCCGTATACTATCTTTGATGTCAAACACCAATGGATGTGGGATCATCCATCACTCATAATATGGGTCAAGAGGTGTATACGCTAGTCTACTCTGGAGTATTGATGCCATGTCTCGATACACCCTCGACCAGGAACAATTATAGGATGTACTCGTGGACTACCCTGGCCCCACTAGTATGATCTGCATCATAGTCCTAGTAGTCAATTACATATCCTAAGGGCTTCATCAACATGTGAGAGCAAGACAGTAACACAATACAAGTCAACATGTTAAGAAGAGTAACCAGATAGTATACTATCATATCGAGCAAGAAAGTCATCTATATATATATCCAAGCATCCACTATAATATACATCATATATACAGCAATGGCCTCTAGGGCATATATATAACTAACATAGGGACCTGTATAAGGATGCGCTTATAGACTATTCAGCCCCCACTAGTGTGACTGCCATCACAACGCTGGTAGTCAAGCAAAGATCCTAAGGGCTCTATCAATATGTATTAGCGATACGTTAAAAGAAACATATACACATATTAAGATAGAATCAAACCAAATAGCATACTACCATATTGAGTAAGACTGTTATTATATCCGTCTATATCCCAAGCTTCCAAAATATAATATACAAACCAGTACTATACAACAATGGCCTCTAGGGCATATATCACTAACATTCTGGAGGAAAACAAAGGGAAAGTAGGAGTAGCAGGGATATACACAACTTTGTCGTGAATCATGACAATCCGAAGCCAGAGTGTAAAAATGTTCGGTCAACTTAGTTCATGAGTTTTAGTTTAAGGTAAGTCATGGTTGCAAACCAGAGAGAGAAAAGAAACACTCATCGTGCACTCTATCAATATTAGATTGGTTTATCACTTTATCTAATCAAAATGGCTCCCACTGTTTCCTCGAATTCTTTTTCAAACCCTAAAAGGAGAACTAGTCGGGATCATATACACTTTACAAGTTCACTAACTGTTCATCCAGACCGGTGTTGGTACTCCGAAGGATGTCCCCCATGCTTTCGCACGGACCCAATTGAATAACCCCGTCATCGCAGAGGCGTAACCTCATCAACACTTTCTAGACACCTAATAGGTTAACTAATTATGAAGTGAAAATCACCCGAGGAGTAATGCCTACTCATCAGTGGGAATTGGGACCCAACTATCATTGTGTGATAACCTTGATGGAAGTCAACCAAAATTACCATACCCAAGAAGGTATGCGCAAACTTGATATGTTTCCTTTATATTTGAAACTTCCTATATGGTTTTTGCCCCAAACGTCTTATGACCTTGACGAAGGCCAACAAATTATAAGTCGCAAGTTAAGTTCTACCCGTCATTATCCTGATTAATCTAAACTCATTCGTAATCGTCCTTGACGAAGGCCAACAAGGCCGTACGACTGTCCTAAATTAATGTATCTCTATACTGCAGAAAAGTAACACATAGTTACCATATACTCTGCATTGACGAAGGCCAACAAACATAGCATGAATACTAGGCACTACCCGTATGAAATGATGAAGGGCTAAAGCTGATTTTTGGCGAAAAACCGTTAACGTAATTAACTTGATATCGTTGAATAAACTCGAGTGGCTTTGAAAAGGAGTGGTTTAAGCTCTGCTTTTAAACCCAGTAACATAACCTTTTGCTTAAGAACGAACTCCCCATGAAGGGATCAGGGCTCTTTCCTCATGGAATAGGTGCAGGATATTCCTAACCGAATACTTTATTCAAAGCAAAAGAATATGACTATAGTTTTGAAGAAAACCGAGTAGTTTTAAAAATTGGTTCCGACAACATCATATAGGTTTATTTTCCTTGCATTATACATATAATGTGTTCCCATCATTTTAAGTTTCCAAGCCACACCAGAAACATCCAAAACAGCATGCTTTTATATGCCATCCGCATTCGCCGCGGTGTCCTGGGTCTTCACCGTAAAGTTACTTAACTTACGGTAGGGCGGGGACAGGGCTACCGTGGATGCAAAACATATAGAAGTATCTCCTTATATATATATATATCAACATCGCAGGAAGATAATAAACATCACATGCATGCGAACAACAATATGGAAATAGTGGATAAACTTGAAGTCCCGCGTTTCATCTGAGCCGCAAATGAGACGCGACGTTCCCGGATCATGTGGATAGCCCATACAATATCGATCGTAGACCCCTACGGGTGCGGCGAGCCACCTACCAATTCTACAAATTGGGTTACCCGCCTTCAATAACATGAGTCCGTCACCCGTCGCTTTCTAGAATCCGGTAACTTGGGCACTCCTCTACGGGTCGATCCTATAACCCCTACAAGTGCGGCGAGCAACCCGTCAATTCTAGAGCGAGGCGGCCCGGTCTCAACTCCATGAGACGGCCACCTACCGCACACTAGAACCCGGCTACTCGAGCACTTCTCCTGGGTTAATCCCAGTACAAAAAAGAAAAATATACAACGGTGACATCGACCGCATCCTAGTCATTCCCCAATAAAAGAATATACATAAAGCGGAAACGACGGCCACAAGTTGGAGATCATCCCGAAAAAATGAATATACAACAAAATAAATCGAAACTTTACAAGCAATCGCATGAGGGGTTATCCGACACGACAATCCGGCTAAAGTATTACAGAGATATATAAATCACAGAAACAAGAAACATGTAATCATGACCTTGGAATTCATCACCCGTGAAGTTCACGCTTGAAATTCCAAACGACGGAAATCAAGTCAAATTCAACAACTAAAACACCATACCTTTTTTCGAAAACCAAGAATCCGAACGACTCGTAATGTGCCCCAGTGCCCGATGGGGTGCTCGGGCACTCCCCAGGGTACCCCCGATCCCTTTCTGTAGGGTTTCTAGGCACTCTCAAGAGGTCTCACAAGGCATCAACCATGCCAATTTCAAAAATACGGTGCCGAGAAACCCTAATACGGATCGTTGGCTAGAAGTTTAGGCGATAAAATGAAACTAGTTTACAACTAAACTAAAAGAACGGAAATACAACCTTTGTAGATCCGGTCCTCCACCTCCACGGCTCCGTGATGAAGTCCTCTCCGCTGTCCATATCAAATCCCGAGCTCTAGCGTCGGCTTCATCGGAGAAAGAGCGGGCTAGGTCATCGACGACGTGCCGAAGATGATCTACGTCGAGGCATCGCTAGATCAAGCTCCAACTTCACCAAGTCTAGAAAACTTGTGAAGGAAACACACTCTACTACTTGGCAAGAGGTAGAGGATGAAGAAATAGGAAGTGGGTTCACTTTAGAATTGGATTTCTCACCCTTTTTCATCAATCACCATTGATGAAGAAAGGTTTTCTTCAACTTGAAGAAGAAGAAGAAGATGATAATTATTATGATAGAATAAAAAGATTAACTTGAAAAGATAATCCCACTCATTCTTATCGTAATAGTCACCATGGTTAAGTGTAGAGAATGAACCAAGGTTAAGTGAATGGTTAGGTTAGGCATGAAACAAAAATGGTGGACTTTTTCAAAGCTTCATGAAGCTTCAATGTAAAACAAAGCAAGCCACCATTTCTTTTCTTTTGCCAAAATGAATGAATAAATGAATAAATAGATAATAAGTGAATAAACAAAAACCTAACCACTCTCACAACCATGGTTTAATCTTTACACAAATCCAAGTTAACATGTATCATCAAACATGACACAATCAAGTGCACAAAAGTATATCACATATACAACTTGTGCAATCCAAGTGAGAAAATCGATTTAAAGTGAACCAATACTAGTTAATGCAAAGTAATATATCAAATATATAATTATGCATTAAATCATTAAATCAACACTTGATTCAATGATCCGGTCATGTCGCACACAACCGACTAGTATACAATGTATCGATTTATCGAATCAATCATTGATTCGATAACTAGGTTATATCGCATACAACCATTCGACACATTCATCGCGAGAATGAAATACGGTATCACATACACGCATTATTCTCGGTCCCGCACATATCTCATATGCGCTCCTATTTCGTTTCGCTTGAGCCAAGAAACCTCTGTGTAGGACTCTAAAGACTCGTCAATACGCCGGCAGCAGGTGATGATCATATCAAACACCCACAAGCCGCAAGCGGTCTGCTAAACGTAACGGCCACCCGGGTATTGAGCGATCAGAAGATCGACGAGCAAGCCCGCTCACACTCTAGTGAATCCAACCAGTAACACTACCGTACAGTCCGGTCTGATCGTCTGATATGTCGCATATCTCGCCTAGGGGTGGTAAACGTCAGACCCCAATAGCTCGATAAGTCGTGTCGATATGAGGTCTATAACAATTCGAGAAACTACTGGTAACACTTACCAGTAAATCTCAGCAACTCTGGCCAGGGATTTCCTGTTATAGCCAATCGAACACAGCACAACATCAACCCCCTATACCGGGAGAGACGAATCCCCTCCTATCGCTCATTGCCTCCATGTGACTCGGGACTGTACCCAAAAACCACCGTTTTGCACGCCCTCTTGGACGTGGTAAGATGGAAATCAAAGCACAGTGGGAACCACACAAGACTCTATGACGATCTCGGGTCAACAGACTACTCTGTACCAGTGTCACCAGAGAACTGCCATCTGACGTAAGGTATAATACCATCTGGGAGTTCTCGGCGAGTCCGTCCAGTGTACCCAGTCTCTACTGAGCACCCGTATATCATCTCTGATGTCAAACACCAATGGATATGGGATCATCCATCGCCCATCTGTATGGGTCGAGAAGGTATACGCTAGTCTACTCTGGTATATCGATGCCCTGTCTCGATACACCCACGACTAGGGACCTTGAAGGATGTACTTATGGACTACTCTGTCCCCACTAGTATGATCTGCATCATAGTCCAGGTAGTCAAGTACACATCCTAAGGGCTTTACCAACATGTAACAGAGAGACAATCAGTGTACACGTTAAGGTAAAGAGCAACCAGATAGCATACTATCATGTCGAGCAAGAAAGTCCTCCCTATATATGTCCAAGCATCCACTACAATATACATCCTATGTATAGTAATGGCCTCTAGGGCATACATATAACTAACAATCTCCCACTTGCACTAGGGCCATCTGATAGCAGTGGTTGTAGTATCTCATACTCAACCATCCCATAAAAATCTCTCTCTGGGAACAGGCCTTTGTGAGTGGATCCGCTGTGTTGTCCTCTGAGTCTACTCTCCAAACCTCGATCACCCTGGAGATCATCCATCTCCATGATCAGGTGACACTGCCTTAGAATATGTCTGGATCACTGATGGGACCGGCGTTCCTTGGCATAAGCCACAACTCCATTGTCACACAATGGGAGGAACAAAGTTCATCTTATGAACTAATATATACCCAAACAGCCTCTTTGGTAGCATCTTAAGTAGCGATGTATCCTGCCTTTATCGTCTAGTATGTCACGGTATCTAGCTTGGAACTCTTCCAACATACCGTCCCTTTACTGAGGGTAAAGACAATGCCTGTGACTGACTTTCAGTCGTCTTTATCACCCTTGAACCCTTCCAGTGATTCTCCCCAGGATCGGTTGATACCGTCTCACTACAACTAGTGAGAATCCTAACATCCATTTAGATCTATCTCATAGATCCAAAAACCCAGGATTTAGGAGGTATCACTTTGATCCTATGTGGAGAATCATTGTGATAAGCGGAGATTGAGGAAACTCTTTCCCTATCAAGAGTATGTCATCCACGTACTCTACGAGAATCGCCACCATACTCCCTACTACCTTTTTGTTTATACAAGGTTCATCTACCATTTTGATGAAGTCAAACTGTTTGACTACCACATCAAAACAGATGTTCCAACTCCGCGATACCTGCTTCATCACATAAAACATCTTGCACACGTTTCCGCTGCTCCCACTGTCTACGAAGCCCTCTGGCTGTGTACTTATAGACACTCTCTTCCAAAAACATCATTTTAGAAGAGCAGTCATGGCACCCAACCGCCAGATATCATGGTCATGGTATGTAGCCGTGGCAAGTACGATCTGGATGGACTTAAGCATAGCTCCTTAGAAAAAGTTTCATCATGATCCACACCTGGTCAATGAGGCAAACCTTTACCAAGTCTAGCTTTGAAAGTCTTAACTTTTCCATGTACACCAAGTAATCTTCTCAAGATTTACTTGCTCCTGATGGGGATTTAACCCTTCAGATATAGCAACCAAAGTCCATACTTTGTTGGTGTATAAGGATTCCATCTCAGATCGCTAAACATCCAGCCATTCTTACAGAGTCTCACTCCTGATGGCCAGCTCGAAACTAGTTGGGTCATCATCTCATGATGCAATCCTTGCTCCCACTGTCATAGAGGAACCGAAGTATCTCTCAGGTGGGTGAGGAACCCTACTAGATCGGCGGAGAGGCTGAGGTTCATTGGAAACTATTGAATATTTTGGTTCTACCAAATCAAATGCTGTAATTTGTATAGCTGGAACCTTTCCAGTCGTACATAACAGACCTTTCCTCGAGCTTGTCCGGATTTTGCCTTTAGACATAGGCCAGACAACCCCAAATCTTAACCAACTTAAGATATGGGCTCTTCCCTTTCCATATCACATATGAAGCGGTAGGCAACTGATTTGATTGGAACCCTATTCAATAGGTATGCAGCTTCTCAAGTGCATAACCCCCTTAAAAGGAAATAGGTAACTCAGTAATACTCATCATAGAGCGCACCTTATCATATAGGGTGTGATTGCTCCGCCCCGATATACCATCGTGCTATGGTGTATACAGAGGAGTAATTCTGAGAGAGAATCTCATTCTCCTTTAGAATAGTCCAGGATTTCCGTGCTCAAGTAATCTCCTCCCTGATCTCATCATAGGACATAATACTTATACCCTTATTTTGGTTCTCTACTTCTAACTTATATTCTGTGAATATCTCAAAAGGTTCGGACTTGTGTTTCAACAGGAACATATGTCTGAATCTTGAGAGATCATCAGAGAACGTAATGAAGTACAAAGAACCGGTCCTGGCATATGTAGACAGGGGACCTTGCATACATCATCATGTATCATTCCCAAGAGTTTACTAACTCTTTCTCTGTTTTCAATAAACAGAGCTATGGTCATCTTATCTTTGTGACATGACTGGCAAGTTTCACCAGATGTAAATTCAAACTGATTTAAATATGCATCTATATGTAACTTCAGCTAGTCGGGTCGCATTGATATGACCTAGTCTACAATGCCTCAAGAAGGATTCGTTCATTTCTGAACTCTTCCTCTTGTGTGTGATCCATATACTAAGAACTGTAGTTTGATTTAGAACATCAACGCTTTTAGATAACGTGCCTGAACCGATCAACTTTTGATATAGGAAATGTTCAAAACATTATCCAACAATACAAAATTTTATCATTTCTTTACTAATAAAGAGAGTGATATGATTTTGTATATCAGGTTCGGTATCTAATAACCTTCGTTCAGAATCAATGTATTGGTAATACAGGGTGACAGTGACCAACAGACTTGGCTGCAACACTTGCCCCGTTTTCTGCCTCATGAAACTTATCACCCGTTCTTAGTTCTCTACCTATCTGTAGCCCTATGTAACAGATTACTTATCTGGGATCCTGATCTGGTATCACATACCCAGGACGTAGAGGATACAGAGAAACAGTTCTTTGTAATGAACACACCCGAAGATGATGCATCAGCATGCACTCTCTTCGTTTGGGCGGCACGGGAATTCTGGTAATCCCCAATTTCCTGCTCGGTCTTATAACAATTATAAGTTGGAGCGGGACCAACGTTCCCCAGCTCAGTATAACAAGCGGGTCGGTCAATAATCCGTATGATTATCTTGATTAAGGCGTGATATGGTCGCTACCTGGAGAGAGAGAGAAGAAAACACTCAGCGTGCGCTCTGTCAAGAATAAATTGGTTATTATTTTATCTAATCAGGATGGCTCCCACTGCTTTTTATCAAATCTTCCTTCAAACCTAAAAAGGAAAGACTAGCCGGGATTAATTACACACTACAAGTTCGCAAATCTTTCAGCCAGGCCAGTGTCGGTACTTTGAGGGAGGTCCCCCGTGCTTTCGCACGAACCTAATTAATGTAAACCTCGTTTTCCCAGAGGCGTAACCCCGTTGACACCTTTCTAGACACCTACTTGATCAGTTAATTGCAATGTGTAAAACTCTCTCAGGAGTAACTCTTACTCACAGCGGGTATCGGGATCCAACTATCTCATAGAAGGTATGCAATCTCATTGCAAATTTCAACACTTGAAATTCCCGATAATATTTTGCCCCATGCGATCTATGACCTTGACTGAGTCAACAAACCATAGACCGCAAGTAAAGTTCAACCCGTCATTTCTCGATTGAATTAAACCCACCCGCACGACCCTTGACTGAGTCAACAAGGCCGCACGACTACCCTAATCCAATCACATCATATCTTTGCAGATAAGCAGTAATCAGCTACCGCACACTACGCCTTGACTGAGTCAACAAACGTAGCACGAATACTAACTATTACCTATCTGAAATGACGGAGGGCTACGATAGGTTTTTAAGAAAACCTTTTGCGTAATGAACTTTATATCGTTGTAGAATCAAATGATTTTAAAAATGGAGTGTTTTTGAGGCTTTTCTAGTTTTGCTAAAGGAGTCATTCCTGGTGAAGGGATCGTCGGTCCTTTCCTCGTCGAATGAGGTGCGGGATATATCATATATATCACTGTGCAAAGCAAAAACTCTTAAAAGCAATCAAAAGACAAACCGAGTGTGTAGCATCTCCCAGTTATTGCTAAAGGAGTCACTCCCGGTGAAGGGATCTCGGTCCTTTCCTCATCGAATAAGGTGCAGGATATATCATATATACCGCTGTGCAAAGCAAGAACTGTAGCTACCTGTTTTATTTTGAAATTCGATTCTACAACATCTTAGGTTTCTTTTCTTTCATTAATCACATTAATGAAGTCCCATCATTTAAATACCTAAACATCACAGATAAATACGACGTACACTTATGCCATCCGCATTCGCCTCGATGTCCCCTCGTGCACCGTTAGGTTAGGTAACTAACGGCAGAGCGGGGCAGGGCTAGCGCGGGTGTAAAACATAAGTAACGCCTATATAATATATCATATATACTATATACTGTATCTATCACAGAAAATCACATGATCACATCACAGATATCGCAGCAGAAGAAACATATGAAATATTAGATATACTAGGACGTCCGTGTTTTCAATACGAGCCAGTATAAAACACGGATTCCACGGTCGCGATGAATAGCCAAACCCACACCCCTAGACCCCTACGAGAGCGGCAAGCAACCCTACCAATTCTAGAGTTAGGAGACCGGGACTCGACTCCTCGAGTTGGTCTCCTACTGGACTCCAGAACCCGGTTACTTGTGCTCCCCTCCTTGGGTCTATCCTAGTGCAGAAAAGTAAATAATATACAAACGGTGACATCTTCCGCAACCTGGAAGTGCCCCAATAAAAAGAATATTACATACAAGTTTTTACATGAATTAAATGAAAAACACTCATCTCACATAAAAAAAAACCCGGCTATTCAAACACAACGATCCAATATAACATATCCAGCAACACATAACATCACATGTCATCAACATAAGTAAATATGCGCATCCCAATTGTCGTTGACATATAGCAACGAAACCGGCGATATCACATATTACACTTACGGTCACAGAAAAGAAAGTGTAAAACTACAACAGTTGGAATCCGCAACCACCTCAGACATCGCATGCCTAACAATTATAAACCCCGCATTTTAGTCTCAAAATCGAAAACACTTTTCAATATCAAGTCGGGCAATTCAACAAGATTCCCGACATCCTGATCGAATGCTCGTCGCAAACTTCAGTAGACGGCCGCACCCCCGATACCGTCGACGAAGTGCACCAAGGCGGAACACCGCTGCCGCGAGCATCCGAACGGATGCTTTCGGCGACGGGGTTCTCCTACAGTCACTTGGTCGGGGCTATGGGGTGAGGCTGTCTATTAAGTTTACCCGGCGAGTATCCGCGTATGCTACGTGATTGCGACGGACTTTTGATCACATCAAAATTCCGTGGCAACCGATCAAGTGAGACTAAACTGCTATGTTTATAACATTCATTCAGTTATCTCATAACTTCTTGTGAATTCCAATTGTTGTATCACATTCCGGATAAATAGAAAATGTTAAACTTTCCGATCGAACATCGAACACCCAAGTTTTCCCGATACAGCTCAACACATGAAATAAGTCTAAAAACATTCAGTTCATGCCTCAGTACCAACGGTCCAGCCATAGAAGGGTCAAGCCAACGCCTCACATGTGGCACGCCGTACTGCCCCAAACCCGAGGGTTCAAAGGGCAGTTCAAGACGGTCACATAATCGAGTTAAGGTTTGTTGTCTTCTAGAGGGTCCATCGCGTTACTTGCACTACTTAGAACGTCGTTAAACTACGGAAAAATCCAACACTTGGAAATTTCCCGGCAGGGGAAAATTTGGGTATTTATATCCGGTCGAACTTTTTAACATATTCAAAAAATTATCCGGAAAGCCAAATAGACAAAGTTAAAAAATCCGAACGATTCATCGAGTCCCCAATACAACCCCAGAACACTCATCTCTTTAATCAGTATTAAAAATTCCCAGAAAATATAAAAACTAGAGATATGAATTACTGTGCAAAGAACCGTCGCAAATACAATAAATATGCCGCGGAACCGCCGCTAACGCGGTCAAGTAGAGGAATTAGAGGCTCCGTTTTGCACAGTAATTCATAAAAAAAACCTTCTTAATTTTCTGCATATTTTTAATTCTCAAAAATCCACGATTTTCAAAAAAGGACAGAGAGCAATTTGGAGTTCTAGTTTTCGGTTCGATCGGACTTCTAACGTCGTCTAGACTTCGCCTAAGGCTCTAGCTAGGCTCTGATACCACTGTAGGGTTCCTAGGCACTCTCAAGAGGTCTCACAAGGCATCAACCATGCCAATTTCAAAAATACGGTGCCGAGAAACCCTAATACGGATCGTTGGCTAGAAGTTTAGGCGATAAAATGAAACTAGTTTACAACTAAACTAAAAGAACGGAAATACAACCTTTGTAGATCCGGTCCTCCACCTCCACGGCTCCGTGATGAAGTCCTCTCCGCTGTCCATATCAAATCCCGGGCTCTAGCGTCGGCTTCATCGGAGAAAGAGCGGGCTAGGTCATCGACGACGTGCCGAAGATGATCTACGTCGAGGCATCGCTAGATCAAGCTCCAACTTAACCAAGTCTAGAAAACTTGTGAAGGAAACACACTCTACTACTTGGCAAGAGGTAGAGGATGAAGAAATAGGAAGTGCGTTCACTTTAGAATTGGATTTCTCACCCTTTTTCATCAATCACCATTGATGAAGAAAGGTTTTCTTCAACTTGAAGAAGAAGAAGAAGAAGATGATAATTATTATGATAGAATAAAAAGATTAACTTGAAAAGATAATCCCACTCATTCTTATCATAATAGTCACCATGGTTAAGTGTAGAGAATGAACCAAGGTTAAGTGAATGGTTAGGTTAGGCATGAAACAAAAATGGTGGACTTTTTCAAAGCTTCATGAAGCTTCAATGTAAAACAAAGCAAGCCACCATTTCTTTTCTTTTGCCAAAATGAATGAATAAATGAATAAATAGATAATAAGTGAATAAACAAAAACCTAACCACTCTCACAACCATGGTTTAATCTTTACACAAATCCAAGTTAACATGTATCATCAAACATGACACAATCAAGTGCACAAAAGTATATCACATATACAACTTGTGCAATCCAAGTGAGAAAATCGATTTAAAATGAACCAATACTAGTTAATGCAAAGTAATATATCAAATATATAATTATGCATTAAATCATTAAATCAACACTTGATTCAATGATCCGGTCATATCGCACACAACCGACTAGTATACAATGTATCGATTTATCGAATCAATCATTGATTCGATAACTAGGTTATATCGCATACAACCATTCGACACATTCATCGCGAGAATGAAATACGGTATCACATACACGCATTATTCTCGGTCCCGCACATATCTCATATGCGCTCCTATTTCGTTTCGCTTGAGCCAAGAAACCTCTGTGTAGGACTCTAAAGACTCGTCAATACGCCGGCAGCAGGTGATGATCATATCAAACACCCACAAGCCGCAAGCGGTCTGCTAAACGTAACGGCCACCCGGGTATTGAGCGATCAGAAGATCGACGAGCAAGCCCGCTCACACTCTAGTGAATCCAACCAGTAACACTACCGTACAGTCCGGTCTGATCGTCTGATATGTCGCATATCTCGCCTAGGGGTGGTAAACGTCAGACCCCAATAGCTCGATAAGTCGTGTCGATATGAGGTCTATAACAATTCGAGAAACTACTGGTAACACTTACCAGTAAATCTCAGCAACCCTGGCCAGGGATTTCCTGTTATAGCCAATCGAACACAGCGCAACATCAACCCCTTATACCGGGAGAGACGAATCCCCTCCTATCGCTCATTGCCTCCATGTGACTCGGGACTGTACCCAAAAACCACCGTTTTGCACGCCCTCTTGGACGTGGTAAGATGGAAATCAAAGCACAGTGGGAACCACACAAGACTCTATGACGATCTCGGGTCAACAGACTACTCTGTACCAGTATCACCAGAGAACTGCCATCTGACGTAAGGTATAATACCATCTGGGAGTTCTCGGCGAGTCCGTCCAGTGTACCCGGTCTCCACTGAGCACCCGTATATCATCTCTGATGTCAAACACCAATGGATATGGGATCATCCATCGCCCATCTGTATGGGTCGAGAAGATATACGCTAGTCTACTATGGTATATCGATGCCCTGTCTCGATACACCCACGACTAGGGACCTTGAAGGATGTACTTATGGACTACTCTGTCCCCACTAGTATGATCTGCATCATAGTCCAGGTAGTCAAGTACACATCCTAAGGGCTTTACCAACATGTAACAGAGAGACAATCAGTGTACACGTTAAGGTAAAGAGCAACCAGATAGCATACTATCATGTCGAGCAAGAAAGTCCTCCCTATATATGTCCAAGCATCCACTACAATATACATCCTATGTATAGTAATGGCCTCCAGGGCATACATATAACTAACACCTTCGTGGGTTCTTGGTTTGAACCAAGAGCCCTCGGGATCGGAATTCGCAAAAAATATTCTCGGAATTCGCAATAATTATAATAATTGCTTTCTGGCTTGATATGTTTAATTGATGGGATTACATTAATTCTGATTAATGCAAGGAATTAATTCTAATTAATTGATGTGACTACATTAATTTTGAAACCTATAAAATATCCAACAATATTTATAATAGTCCCAAAAACGATAACCAAACATAGTTCGAAAATTCATGAAGCTGGGAATGAAAGATGGTCTTGAACAAAACACATGCTTACTAAAAAGGAAAACTTGTGCTTGACCTGACTTGAAAGATATTGAATGTCCTCCTCGGTTGGTACCATCTCGTGCCTAGTCTCGTCCCCTATCCCAAAGTCGTCTGACGACATTTCCAAGAAAAGAAAACATGAAAACATGAATGCCGTCATCGAACTAAAATTCGGTAATTCCCCATTTTATTAGAAAAAATATTTGTCAATGTTAACAGTTTTTACAATGAAACATGATGTTTTGGTTACAATTTAGTTATTAATGTTTATAGTCTAATAGGTTTAATTCAGGGTTTCAATCAGTTGGAACAAATGTAACACAATAATAAAGCTTATTTAATTTATAAAAAAAGTAATAATAAACTTTTGTAATTTAGGAATAACCATATTTATAGGGTTGCTATTAATAATATCATAAGGTA
This sequence comes from Agapanthus africanus, assembly GCA_030015575.1. Lineage (NCBI taxonomy): Eukaryota > Viridiplantae > Streptophyta > Magnoliopsida > Asparagales > Amaryllidaceae > Agapanthus > Agapanthus africanus. Next base: position 222,754,465 of record CM057340.1, read on the forward strand.
ATATGGTACAAAGAAATGACTTGAACCCTAAAACTTCATAAAAATCCTAATTTTTCAGGGAAAGCAAGTTCAAAACTAAGCAATGATCGGATCTTTACCTCAGTAAGTGGGAAAAAGGAGATGATCAAAGCTCTAAGTATGTCCACTTAAAACTCTTTGGGGTTTTAGTGGCTAAACTTGAGTTCTTGATGGATCTAGTGGGAAAACATGGCACAATCTAGGAGTATTTTAAAGGAGGAAGCTAGGATTTTTCATTTGGATTGAGGAGTTGGGTTATATTTTGGAGTGAAGATATTTTGTTAAGGTGGAGCACTAACATGAGAGGATGAGAGAGAATATAAGAGTTAAGGGTGAGGATATGGTGTTAGAATGAGGGTGAGAGTTTAAACAAGCTTATCATATACATCTCTGTCATTCTAACAATTAATTTAACCAAAGTAAATCCCAACCATGGTAAATCCCAAAATTTTCATAAAAATGTAAAAACATAAATTTTGTTTGCCATACTAAATAAATCATAATTTGGATAATTAAAATATCGGTTTATTTGCAAACTATACGGATATATTCATAGGGTATTTTGTGGAAACTAAATGTGAATCGTTTTCTATAATTAATTTAAATTCTAAAATAACATAATAATTTTCAAAATGTTTCAGCTAATTACTATAAAGCCCATTTATATATACTTCGTATTTACTTAAAAGACAACCATACGTTTAAATTACACTAAAAAAACCCTATCACTAGTTTTTCATCAAAAGTTAACGTTCCGTTATGAAGATGAAGCTGGAACTTGTGTTTGAGGTGTTCTCCCACCTTCTAGGTATTTAGATAAGTTTTTCTCTCATAAAAAGAGCCAACATTCTTGCTTAGTTGAAAATTTGGATTTAGCGCAACTAAAGACACGCTCTCACGAAACATGCAATTGAAGGGACAACAGCACTCGACAAGCTCGTTGTTGAAGATGTTTGAGAAAAATAAACCAATTTTGATTATCAATTTAGGAGATTTTCGATCGAATCCCTAATCTTAAAGCCAATTTCAGATAATTTAGGAAAAAAAGAATAGTTGTGAATGTTTTAAAACCCTAACCCAATACTCACTGTTAGCCTCATATCGGAATAATAGAAATGGCATATTAGGAGGCTTTTTAGTGCAATTTTTATGTATGGGGGATTTTTTTTAAGTAAATACAAAGTACGGAAAGGGTTTTTTAGTAACTAGCGAAGTATGAGGGTTTTTTTTTACTAAAAAGGCCATAAATTTTTTGTTTGTTTTAATGGATAATTGGATAAGTTTCAGAAACTATTTGGCTCAAAGTATATCATTTTCATCAAATTAGTTGGATTGCATAAAAATTTTGGATGATTTATAATATGGGAGATTTAGTCATTTGCTCATCCTACTTATTAATACTCCACATGCATGGAACATGCATACCTAATTGTATATAAATGCTATTTAGACTTTAGAGCAAGATATCCTTACTATAGACAATATAATGCTAATTCACGTGGGCCCAGTCGATTTACATCAGCTCTGTAGCTAAGATGATGGCTTCGTTTTCTTAGAAAAAATTATATAAAGACAACAACGATTCTTAATAATTTATTACACTCTTAGCAACCCCCCGCCAATTTTCTGTTTATTTTAAAATTTTAAATAATTTTCTATTTTCTCAATTTTAATCTTCTCTGTCACTCCTCTCTCCAAATAAAACATTTTCCCCGTTTATGTTTATAAATTTCAAATATATATTTCCATATTAAAAAAAAATTATATTTCAAAATCCACATTCTACATGAATCGTGTGTGCATTTATAAGTCTATTTTTGAGAGAGAGAAATACAAGTCTATTTTATTTAGGCCTATTATTATTTAGCAATTATTTCTATTCCTGAATATGGGAATACATAATAAATACAAGTTTATTTTGTGAGTGTGTGTGTATAGATATATAGAGCATGTGCCTAAGTAATAATGTATCAAAAGAATGATAATTAAATTAGAGAGCTGGAGCCATGATTCCCAGCCCCATATATATGATCTTCCGTCGTTTCATCTTCCCTTGTATCTAAAATCCGCGCAACGTATTTAAGAGCAATTAATGCATGCACTATAATTAGATTAGATTAGAATATTAGATTATAGATTTAATGGAGAAGTAAATTAATTAATAGCATCTCATATAAATTAATTAATTAATTAATTATGCCTTTAGGAATTCCCTATACATATATAGCATGCATGCAGTTGCAAGTAGCTAGGGTTTCTATCCACCATAATTTGCAGGAAGATCGATGCATGTGGAGAAGATCTGAGACCACAACCAACAAGAGATTTGAGGTGTGGAAATTATTATCTTGTAACCAGCTAGGGTTTCTATCTCATATAATTTTCTTTAGATTATTGTTTTGATCTTAATTTAAGGATTAATTTCTTATGGATTTTGCTATTTAGTTCAACAAATTATATATATATATATATATATATATATATTTTCTTAAACTTTTGCTATGGTAGAGATTTTTATTTGGTTAAGTTAATTTTATTACGACGACCTCATTAATTTCCTTACACCAAATGGATTTAGATGTTAGAATTTTAATTGGAACCTCTCTTCTTGTTAAATACTATTAATTAACCAATATTCTGAAGAACAAAATCACAGTGCATGCCCTAGTGAGATTCAAATTGTATGTCAACTTAAGACCCTCTGGCGTTTCGAGTTACCAAAATATATAGTGTTATTCATAAATAACAAAATACATCTATTATTTTAGAAGAATTTGAAAATTGTTTTTTTAAAATTCTATTAATTATAATAACTAATGTGATGCCATGTACATGTTAATATTATAAACAAAAGATTTAAGGATCTTTTTATTAAATATAATTTTGTTGGGATAATAAAGATTCTTGAATACTTTTAATAGAGATCTCATTAAAGATTTGATAAAACTTAAAAAAAAATCAATTATGATTTCTAATTTTTTTTAATTAATTAAAAATATGAACTAATGATGAGGTGAACACTACTAAAATAAATAAATAAATATTCATTTTTATATTAATTTATATATAGGTTTGCCTTGTTGTAGCATCCTTTTTTAACTAGTAAATTATAACTAGTATATTGATTAATCATGAATTACATGAAAATTTCTTGATCAATTTGGAGTAAGAGGTACACTGGAGTTTCTTATAGATATCTTATTGTCAGTGATCCCTTGGTTATTGCACCCATATATATATTTATGATTTAGATGTCGGTTTAATTAGTCTACTTATTGTAGACAAACCCTTGGTGTGCCCGCACGCCCGCGTGTGTGTATACACACACACGAAACAATAAAGATTAGTAGCATAGAGAAGTGAAGGTTGAATCCTGTCCTTCTGTTCTTCAATCACCTTTTTTTGAGCTCCTTAGTGCTCCCGGATCAACTTTGCAAGATGGTCTTCCTTGTCGATGATGATCGACCCGAAGCAACCTAGTCCAAGCTTAAATCGATGCTCCAAGCTCGTTTGGAATGGAGTGAGAGAGATGTAGGAATCTTTCCACTATCATGTGCTCTCATTTTCCAAGCGCATGAGAGCAAGGAAGAAAGAGGAAGAAGATGAACCATCTTGAAAAATGGCCATGTGTTGTGAGAGAGAGCAAGTGAGCGAGTGTATGGTTTCCTTTTATTTTTCAACCATTTATTAAAATGCGACATAACATTTTAGCATTTAAAAAAGAAGCTCATCCCTCTCTCCATGTTTCCCTTCCCACTTCACCATGCAACCTCATTTACTTAATTTCCATCACTCTCTCCATGTTTCCCTTCCCACTTCACCATGCAACCTCATTAACTTGATTTCCATAAAGGAAAAATCTATTATGAGGTGCCCTCTTTCGAGAAAGTATTCCGTATAAATAGGGAATACATCCCCCGGTATACGTATCGCTACATATACGCGCGTATCTGTATAAAAATACGGATAGCCAAAATCTCATTTCTTAACCTAGGGAAATTGAGAAAATGAGAAATGCCAGCTAGAGAGAAAATGAATAGTGAACAATAATAATAGAATATATATATATATATAATCAAAACTTGATTTAATAATCCGGCTTAATTCTAAACCGGCTAGTATTATCAACCGTCCGATTAAAATCTATGTAGCATGTACACATATTTAATCGGACACCTGCACGTACCAACGTATGGTCCATACATCATATCGCCTGCACCAGGAAAACCCTTTGTGTGGGATTCTAAAGATTCGACAATACGCTGACAGTTGCTTTAAATACAAGTACGTCAGTGGCACTAGCTGTACGTAATGGCTACCCAGGTATTGAACGAAAGGATGGCCGACGAGCAAACTCATCCGTACCTCTACTGAGTATGTCCGTGGCAATCTCCGTACAGTCCGGTCTCTTCGTCTAAGAGTATCGCATATCGGGTCTAGATGGTGGTAAACGTCAGACCCCTAATAACCCGATAAGTCGTGTCAGTGTCAAGCTCATCACCTCCCGAGAAAATACTGATCCTCAATCAATAAATCTCATTTGCTCTGGCCAGAGATTTATGGTGATAGCTAACCTAAACACGGCGCAACATCGACTCAATAATTGTCTTGAAGGCACTATATCCAACAATCTCCCACTTACACTTAAGGCTAATTATTGCGGTATCGCATACCCACAGCTTGTGTTCTACCGAATTCCCAACTTCTCTACTAATCAGTTTCGCAAACCGTGTTTGTGAAACACCCGTGTTCGAGAAATAGATTCAGTGAGTGGATCCGCTAAAATGTTCCAACTTCCTCTTTCTATATCTCAACTTCGCGGAGATTACCAATCTTCTGAACTGAGCGATACCCCGCCTCAAGAATTTGTCTGGATACTTGATGGGACCAAGTTCATAAATGAACAATTTTATCCAACAAACTTCTTGGGCTGTATCCTCCGTTAAGTCATAACCAACATACTGCACCATGTCAACCTCAGCATCCCTATTGGAAGCTTATCCAATATACTGCTCCTCAAAAGAGACTAAACTCAAAACCCCGACAGCATCTCTATTATCTATGTCACCTGGGAAGCTTAAACCGATAACCACCTCCTCGAGGAGGCTGCCGTTATCATATATCAAGAACGTCATCTTATGTTCATAACTGCTTCTCTTTGTTTCTCCAAGATTGGATTAATATCCGCTTACTACAGCAAGTGAAAAAGCAACAACTGGTTTGGTACAAGACATTGCATTATTGACTCAATTGCATAAGCAAATGATATGTCATTCATGCGATTTTTTATCCTCATCAGTCTAGAAGACATCTCTTTAGAGAGTGGATCTATCATCTGTAAGTACACTACCACGTAAAGAGTCGTCCATTCTAAGACATTTTTAGATTGTTGCCTAAGTACCCGGATTGGGACAACTCCCAAATCTAGATCTAAAATCATATAGATCTAGTCATCAGAATTCTTGATATACTATGCATATCTTAAGTGGAGAAACACTTTGTGACAACCAAAATTTGACCGATTGTAGTATAGGAACATCACTTCTTATCTGGAGTATGACATCCAAATTCCAGAACAGTACTTGCTACATCATTCTTACTAGGTTCATCTGTTGTTTTGATGGAGTCAATCACCTTGACTGTCACATCAAAACAGATGATCCGTCTCCATTATGCACGCTTTAGTCTACGAATAGACATAAGCAACTTGCACACCTTTCGCTGCTTCTACTGACTATGATAAGCCATCTGGCAGAGTCATATACACATGCACTTCTAAATTTCCATTTAGAAAAACATTATAGTCATCTACCTGCCAGATTTCACAGTCAAGAACAGCAGCAGTGCCAATTCATATCCGTATGGACTTCAACGTAGACACTGAAGTAAAAATCTCATCACAATCCACACAGGGTATTTGATGAAAATCTGTACAACAAGTCTAGTCTTATTAGGTTAATACCTTTCCACCTGCACAGATCTCGAAATATCTATTTGCTCCAATGGGTTTTACCTCTCCAGGAGCACCCAGCAAATTCCATAATTTGCTGAAGTGCATGGAGTCCAACTTGGATATATTGCATCTGGTCATCTAGAAGTTACCCCTTTCTATGGCGCCGTGATGTTGACCTCCCCGTCACCGTCTATGAGAAAACTGAAGTATCTCTCAAGTGGATGAGGTCACCTACTAAAGTATGCGGATTGTCTAAGGTTTGTCGAGTCGAATCGAATTCTTAGGTTCTACTAAATCTTCAGTAACCGTTTGTGGCTCTGGAATCACTTCAAGTTCTACCATACTCCTAGTTTCTTTTGCAAAAATATTCATTTTATAAAAAGGTGGAGAGTCAAGAACAATGTAACTATTGATCTTGAAAATGGTAGAAGCAAAACCCTAGCAAATATTTGAGATAATCCACAAACTGCCATTACCGAATCATGCCTTGAGTTTGTCCGGATTCTGCTTTTAAACAGAAATCGGATAATTCCATATCTTGACATCCTAAAGGTATGCACCCCTTCTATATTCATATAGAACCAAAGGCACTAATTTAGATGAAACTAAATTCAAATATCATGCAGCTATTCCAGTGCATATCATCTAAATGGAAAAAGGGCCATACAAAATTACTCTTCAAGAAACGCACCCACGGATGAGTAAACTGTAAGAGAATCAAGTTCTCAATATTACTACGACAGAATACCTAGTATAAGTATCTACATCTTCGATCATTTCGAAAAATCCTGATACTTCCAACGTATGGTTCTCTACGTTATTCTTATACATATAAACTTCTCAAAAATTTTGGACCTTGCATTATAACGAACACGTGTCTAAAACCAGAGAACTATAGGTTACTTAAAAGAAGTAAGAGTACCAACCCTTGTCTCGAAGGACACTGGACAACATACATTTTCATGTATAAGTCCCAAGAGTATTCTAACTCATACTCCGTGCATTGTAAGTTGAGAACTGTATTCTGGTAAAGAATTTCTTATACCGTTATTAAATGCACTTTACTTAATTATCAACCGATAAAGGTAAATATTTGGAACACAATTTTTAAAATTTATATCTCACTTTATAAAATAAAGATACAAATATTCAATTTTAAAATTGGTGCATAACAACGGTTATTCGAAACCAAATATTTGCCGTTAGGCAAAACCAAGCAATTTAATCCAATATTGTCAATTACTACGAATTCCAATATTGAGAATCAAATCGACCATTTCCCAATATTCTATTTCTACTTAGCATCTATAACGTCATACAGATGTGAGATCCAAATATAGTACATACATACCTTGGAGTCAGAATTACTTTGGAAAAACAATTCTTATTTACAAGTATACATAAATACTGAAATATTAAAATGTTTTAAGGGGTGGCCAGGTATTTCTAGTAATGCCTCTTACATTATCCAGATTCATTACAGTAATCACAATTTCTTTTGCTCTCAGTTCAATCCCTTTATATATTTTTACATCTTACCTTTTGTACACCGCACTTAGGCTAATTGGCTTTTTTCCTTTCATACCTTTCGGCACCAACTTAAGGTTTAGAAGAAGACTATACAATAAGTGTAATAGGTGTACTCTCTTAATACAAGGAGCTCTCGCAACCTGAGAGAAGGTAAAGGGAAGAGACAACCGAATAATCCTATTCAATTTTTCTAGAACCAGTGTCCATCCTCGACTGAAGTAACTTTCTCGAGTTCGTATGTAACTATACGATGGCTTTTCCAAACAATATGGATTATCACAGTGATACGGAGTGTTCTGTGTAAGTCGATGTCGCGCAACCCGCGGGTTCGCGGGTAGGCGGAATATGCAAAAAACGTTTTTTCAAGCTTCGCAACATCGACTAAACTCCGGGATCTTTACTTGAACCTTAACTAACTAAACAAAAAGAGGTTTAGCTACTATGAAAAAAGTTATACCTCCTAGTATCAAGTCCTTCGGGTCTTCTTGTTCTCCTCTTTGGCTCCTCGAAGTGTACAGATCACGCTTGATCGTCGGCCTCCTCAAGTTAAAGACGATCCACCCAAGAGTGTGTACTTTGAGATCCTATCTCTAATCTAACGTAAATTGGATACCTAGTATGCTAATCTAAGTAGCCTAGAATATGTAGAGAGTGATTATGGATTGATTAGTCTCAAGAACCCTAGGCTTCTCAACTCATGAGACAATTAGGGTTTGAGGAAGAAGAAGAGAGCTTGGAGGGGAGAGAGTGTAGAAGATAATAATGATATGAAGAATGGCTAAGGGGTGATGACTATGAAGCAAATCATTTTCCACAAAAAATATCATAATGCACCATGCCTCAATAGTCATCCATGAGTCAGCCATGCTTCATTATTTGTCAAGTAACACCTCATACCTCCATCTCATTAACCATTTAACAAAATGGTTTAAACAAGAAATGAGGTGTCTTCTTCTAATATTATAATGCACCATACCTCAATAGTCATCCATGAGTCGCCAAGTAGCCATGCTTCATTATTGTCAAGTAACACCTCATACCTCCACCTCATTAACCATTTAACAAAATGGTTTAAAAAAGAAATGAGGTGTCTTCTTTAGAAGCATTCTTGCACAAATTACAAGAATACCCCACCGTATATACATACCCGTGTCCGTATTCCGAAAAATATGAATACAAAGAGACGAAAATAATCCAATAATCTAATACTAAGATATGGCTTAAACCAAATCCCACTAGTATTATCCGTCCGAATCATGATCCGTGTAGCCAGTACACGTATATGATCGAACTCTGCCGTAAAACATGGATTCAAGGGTCTGTTTTGTGTTAGGATTAATGCCCTCATAAATGATTCGGCACAATTCCCATCTGGGGATTCCGTGATGAGAACATTGGACTAACAGATCCTTGAAGCGTTCAAGACATTTTGAAAATGGTTCATATGGAAGCTGGGTGAATTGATTTATTTCGCTACGGACTCGAGCTGTTTTATGATGTGGGTAGAATTTCTTAAGGAATGCTTTGACGAATTCTTCCCAGTTTGAGATGGAATGTGCGGTAGTGTTATACAGCCACTTCTCGGTTATATCGCACAAGGTGAATGGGAGAAGACGTAAACGCATAGCATCCATAGAAAGCTGTGAGGTACCCATCATTGCACATACATTTTCAAATTTGGTGATAAATGCATATGTGTCTTCAGACTCGAGACCGTGAAATTTTGGTAGAAGGTTGATGTATTGGGGTTTTATTTGAAAATTTTCCCCGTTGGCTGGTGGAATGGAAAGACAGATGGAAAGGGGACCCCGTGTAGGATAGCACCTCTCTTAGAGAGAGATGCGAGGTGGATTCTGCGCACCAACGGACGGCGGCAGAGTAGTGGTAAAGAAATTCGATGGAGATGGATCCATCGATGTGGGTGTGGTGGTGGGTAAAAGAAAGGGTAAATGTAGAAATACCGACTTTTGGGTCGTGAGGGAAACGCGGACTTAACGGGCACTAGAATCCCGTGTCCAGCCTATCTTGCACTAAAAAGGGTTAGTACAAATGGCAGCGTGAATTTATAATTAAGGGAATGATGAAAGAATGCGGTGTTTGTTTTGAAAAGTGGACGGATTTTTGAAAAAAATGATGCAACACAACAAATGCAACACACAAAACACTAGAATCTAGTGGTCACCTAGGTCAAACTCTAGACCGCTCCTAACTGCCAAAAGACAAGTCGCAGAATAAATCCTCCACTGCCTCTTTGTCTCTCCTGTGGCCAGGTACGTGGGAGGTTCTCCACTGCGTAAGTAGTGGGCCTAATTAAGTAACCACTAGCCTTCGACACACTTGCCTTAGACACCACAAAAGAAACGCGGATAAGCAATGAATTACCCACGGCCTTCTTCTGTCCTAAGTGAGCACGACGGTCCTTAGAGTCATCTCTAGATATTTTTTAGTTAATTAGGGTAAATGCGGATGCAAATTTTGCGATTTTCGGGGCTTAGGAAGGGTAATGAACTCCCCACCTAATCTGGATTTGGTCTTTGCCCCTTAATGTCCGTATTAATTATGCAAACAACCAAAAAATCAAAACAAGCACAATTTAATTTTGCTTTTTGCGCGGCGCTGCGATTTTTGCAAAGAAATCTGCACAAAATGTTAATTGGAGCAGATTTGAGAGAGATAAGAAAGTTAAAAGTTTACTGAGCATTTTTGGTGCAGGGATGACGTCAGGCTGCCGCGGAACCGCCGCAGGAGGTCACTTATGCCGCGGAAACGCGGTGAGGAAGTGGCTTCGCTGCTTCAAAATTTCACAAAGAGCTTATGCTGGCTCTCTCAGCTCTCTGGAATTTTCAGAATAATTTTTCCCAAGCTCGAATGATCCCAGATTTCCTCGCAACAAATCACAACAACTCGTATTAGTGTTTGCGCGAATTTTGATCTAAAATTTGTAATGGAATAAATCTTTCAATTCAAATTTCAATATAGAATGAATTAGCGCGCGATCCCCGGCAACGGCACCATTTGATTGAATGAATTCTTGTTTGTGTGTTTAAAATAATGAATAGAATCACAACCAAAAATATTTGACCGCAATAAATAACGGTGTCGGATGTAGCGCGTTAGCGAGTGCGGATCGTCCACAGGGATTGCGCGATTCGTTCGTATTTTGATTTGTTCGAATTGAAACTTTAAAGAAAAGAAAACAAACAATTCATGATTTATAGTTGAAGTTCAAGAATTAGAAAATCTAGATCTAATAACAAGAAAACGATAGAATCAAGAATTGAGAGTTTGATGATTTTTCCAACCAAATATCAAGAATCTAAATGAGGCTCTAAGGAATCGATTGGATCTATAGATGTGATGTAATCTTACGATGACGTATTCTTATCCATCGATGAATTGATACTAGATCGATGATGATCGACGAGAATTAGGGATTTCTAGTGAAAGTAGGGTTTCATCATTTATCTCTTGTTCCTTCGTCGATATCATTCACATTCTAGCCTCTAGTAAATTCAAGAAACGATCGTAGATTCCTAATTTCGAGCGATAACAATCAAGAAAGCATCGCAACGAAACTAGGTCATCGATTCTTCAACTTGTTAGGGTTTACAAAACTCGTAGGACTTAAGAATCGTTTTAAGATTTGTTACATCATCATTCTATTGATCGTCTCGACTCCTTTATTAGCGGAGTTTTACTCGAACATCACAACAAGAACTACAATTACAAACTGAGATCGAATCATGATGCAAGAATTTAAAGAAAGCGAGATTAAAGAATTTCACCTTTTATTTATATCAACAATTCTGTTACAATCACTCAAGAACTACAAGAGGAAGAACTCGATCGTCGATTTGGCTTCGCTCGTCTCCTTGAGTCGCGGATCGGCTTGGATCACTTGCTCGATTGAAGATCGGCTCCGCTCCTAAAAGGTTGAAGGCTTCACGCTTGATTTGGTACTTGGGATCTTGAATTTGGATTGGAATTAGGGTTAGGGTTTCGCACAAGTCGTGTCATTCAACTTGTGGAAGAAGATGGAGAGAGAATGAACAACTAAAGATTGAAGACTAAAGATTAAGGAAGAAGTTTAACCCTAGATCTAGGCTCCTATTTATAGACTTCCCAAAACCCTATATCTAGGATTTGAATTTTGAATTTCCCTCCAAAAGTTAGTTAGAGGGAGAGGCTTCTAGAAGTAGTTAGTTAGGAGGGAGCTTCTAGAAATAGTTTGTTAGGAGCTTAATCAAGATTAGCTTTGCTTAATGATCTTTACTAATCTGGTAGAAACTTCGAGAGTTCTCTGGAATTTGAAGCATGTGAAATGAATGTGGGCCTTGAGAGAAGAATTGTGCACTAAAAATGGGGAGCAGACGTGGCTAAGCTGCGGCGGATCCGCAGCGCAAGCAGGCTCCCGCCGCGGATCCGCGGTCCTTATAGGGCCTTGATGCTTGGAACTTCAATGGTAATTCTTGGGATGTCTTATGGGCCTTTATCTGATATGTTGAATTTTATAATTCCTTCTGTATTGCTACCAGCTCTTTAGCCTTTGAGTTGGCGTATTTTTGATCAGCTTCTTTCGGCTTTGTTCTTACAATTTCCTACATAAATCTCAAAACAAGTGTTGCGCAATACAGGGATGATGTGATGCCATGATAAACACACAATTCCCTCAGAAATGTCGGTTTGAGAGTATAACACATGCAATCTGGTATTTCAGGACTGTTTTTGCTAATATATGCAATATGAATACCGAACACTTCTAGATGAGTGCAAATGATAGGGAAATTGCCGTATTAAAAATGCAGTATTTTCGAGTGATCAATACTAATGGAATACCTACCAGTAAATCTCCTGCCTTGGCCAAGGACTTTCATGTACTGGCTCTCCTAGACACAGCGTGACCTCACCCCCAATACCGGGAGAGACGAACCTCTGCAGATCCGCTCACTGCCTCCATATGGCTCGGGACTGTACCCAACTAAAACCTGTTTGCACGTCTCCTTTGAGCGTGGTAGGGTAGTAATCAAAGCACAGTAGGAACTCACACGAGACAAATGACGATCTCAGGTCGATGAACTAACCTGTACACATGTCACCAGGGAACTGCTATCTGACGTCTGGTATAATCCCAACTAGCATGTTCCCGGTGAGTCCTGTCCGGTGTACTCATAACCCAATGAGCACTTGTATACATCTTTGGTGAACCAACTGACACCAGTGGCTTGTGAGACCGGCCACCGCCCCTCGTTGGGGTCTCGACTGTATACACTAGTCTACTCTGGAGTATCGATGCCATGTCTCGAAACTCCCACGACTAGGGACCTTTTAAGGATGTGCTTATAGACCCGTATATGATCGCCCTCATACTGCTGGCAATCAAGCAAGAATCTTAGGGGCTCTATCAACGTGCAATAGTGATCAGTAATGTCACATAAAGCAGTACACGATGATAAAGATAAACCAGATAACATACTATCATCTTGAGTAAGACTGTCTTACCGGCATAGGTCCTCCCTCAATCATTGCAATCACGTGCCTGTGATCCAATAATTGACTCTGGGGGCACTATCCCCAACAATCTCCCACTTGCACTCAAGACTAATTATTGCGATGTCGCATACTCACAACCCGTGTGATTCCGAACACCCAACTCCTCTACTAGTCAGTCTCACAAAGCTCGTTTGCGAAACTATTGCGTTCGAGGAATAGCCTCAGTGAGTGGATCCGCTGTGATGTTTCTTTCTATGTCTCTCTTTATCTCAAGTTCGCGGAGAAACCCATCTCCCGAAATGAGCAATACCTGTCTTAGAATATGTTTGGATGTCTGATGGGACCTAGTTCATAAGTGAACTCCAAATCCAGACTTCTTAGACTGTATCGTCAACTGAACTTAATCAGTATCCCGTGCCATCCTTCCCTCAGTATCCGCCTGGACCACCTGTCCAAAATACTGTCCCTCATCAGAGGGAAAACTATAACTCTGACAGCTACTCTATCATCCAGGTCATCCTGGAAGCCTGGAATGATAACTGTCTCCCAAATGAGGCTGTCGTTATCATATCCGCAGAACATTAACTTATGTTCTAAAACTGCTTCTGAATGTTTCTCCAGGATTGGATCAATATCAACTTATTGCATCTACTGCAAAAACAACATCTGGCGTGGTACTTAACATCTCATGATTGACTCAATTGCCTAAGCAAGTGATCTGCCAATCATGCACATCCTTCTCCACTTTAGTCTATAAGACACCTTAAGAGAGGGCGACTCCATCACCTGCAGGTACACCACCATACCAGGAGTCGTCCATTCTAAATACCTTTAGAATGCTGTCAAGTACCCTGATTGGAAAACCACCCAAATCTAGATCTATAGATCTAGTAACCAGAATGTCTTGATATTATATCCAAGTCCCATGTGGAGAAACCACTGTGTGACAACCAAAGTATAACCGATCGTAGTACACTGGGAGGACACACAAGACTCTATGACGATCTCGGGTCTACAGACTAACCTGTACCAGTGTCACCTGAGAACTGCTATCTGACGTATGATATAATACCATATAGGAGTTCTTGGTGAGTCTGTTCAGTGTACCCAGTCTCACTGAGCACCCGTATACTATCTTTGGTGTCATCACACTAGACGGATATGGGATCATCCATCGCCCATCATATGGAACAAAAATGGTATACGCTAGTCTACACTGGAATATCGATGCCCTGTCTCGATATACCTACGACTAGGAACATTTCAAGGATATGCTTATAAACTACAGATGTCCCACTAGTACGATCCGCATCATAATCCGAGTAGTCAAGCCAATATCCTTAGGGCTTTATCAACATGTACCAAATGAATATAAACATGATCAAGTGAACATATGATAAAGTGAAACTAGATAGCATACTATCATGTCAAGCAAGACTGTCCTCTGAATACACACACACACACACACACACACACACACACATCAGTACATACACTATCTCATAATGGCCTCTAGGACATACATATATCCAACAGTTGGATATAGTGCCCTCAGAGTAAATTATTGGATCGCAAGCAGATGATTGCAATGATTGAGGGAGGACCTATACCGGTAGGACAGTCTTACTCGAGAGGTTTGTATACTATCTGGTTTCTCTTTATCATCGTGTACATGCTTTATGTGACATTGTAGTTCACTATTACACGTTGATAGAGAATAGTATGCTACCATGGTTTATCTTTATCATCGTGTACTGTTTTAGGTGACCATACAGGTCACTATTGCACGTTAATAGAGCCCATAGGATTCTTGCTTGACCACCAGCAGTATGATGGCGATCATATACGTGAGAGTTGGGTAATCTATAAGCACATCCTTAAAGTGGTCCCTAGTCGTGGGAGTTTCGAGACTGGGCATCGATACTCCATTAGTAGACTAGTGTATACAGTCGAGACCCCGACGAGAGGCGGTGGCCGGTCTCACAAGCCATTGGTGTCAGTTGGTTCACCTAAGATGTATACAGGTGCTTATTGGGTTATGAGTACACCGGACAGGACTCGCCGGGAACATGCTAGTTGGTATTATACCTGACGTCAGATAGCAGTTCCCTGGTGACATGTGTACAGGTTAGTTCATCGACCTGAGATCGTCATTTGTCTCGTGTGAGTTCCCACTGTGCTTTGATTACTACCCTACCACGGCTCAAAGGAGGCGTGCAAACAGGTTTTAGTTGGGTACAGTCCCGAGCCATATGGAGGCAGTGAGCGGATCGGCAGGGGTTCGTCTCTCCCGGTATTGGGGGTGAGGTCGCGCTGTGTCAAGGAGAGCGGCTTTACACGAAGTCCTTGGCCAAGGCAGAAGATTTACTGGTAGGTATTCCAGTAGTATCTCAGGGTGTTCTGGGCTACACTCCGACACGACTTGTACCGCTTTTGGGGGTCTGACTTTTACCAACGCCCTAGGCCCGACATGCGATGCTCATAGACGAACGGACCGGACTGTACAGATATTGTCACTGACAGGCTCAGTAGGGTGTCAGGATGAGTTCGCTCATCGACCTTCCTTTTGGTCAATACCTGGTAGCCCGTTACGTATGGCTAGTACCTATGACGTGCTAGTGGTTAAATCCACAGCCAAAGTATTGACGAGTCTTTAGAGTCCCCCACAGACAGTTTCTCAAGTTTCGGGCGAAACGATGTAGAGGCCGTATGACATATGGCAGAGTCCGATCATATACGATCGAGCAGTAGTGCGCGGATCATGATCGGACGGATCATACTAACGGGCTTTGGTTGAAGCCGGATCCTAGTATTAGATTTGTTGGATTACTTTAGTCTCATCGCATTCGCATTCAGTCGGAATGCGGATGCAGGTATGTATATTCAGTCGGAATTCGCATTCAGTCGGAGGAGCTCGAAGCCATTCAAAATAAGCAACAAGAAGAAAATACGGAATACATGCAGCTGTCATACAATAGGACAGTTACAGTTCATGAATACAAAGGAAATACAAAAGTGTCCATCAGACAATATAAGAGCAATGACATACGGAATCCTACAAAGACCAGTAATTACCTACTTTAACTAACTAGATTAATCATTTGTTATTCAATTCACTGATTGATTATTCAATGTTTTATAAGGACATATATAATTAATGTTAACTAAGTTCGGTAGCTAGCTAGAGGCCGGCAAGCATGCATGGGTGATGATGCATATATATATGTTTTTCTATCATGTTCAGGTTTTTTGATTTTTCCATTCATGAAGCTGGGAATGAAAGATGGTCTTGAACAAAACACATGCTTACTAAAAAGGAAAACTAGTGCTTGACCTGACTTGAAAGATATTGAATGTCCTCCTCGGTTGGTACCATCTCCTGCCTAGTCTCGTCACCTGTCCCAAAGTCGTCTGACGACATTCCCAAGAAAAGAAAACATGAAAACATGAATGCCGTCATCGAACTAAAATTCGGTAATTCCCTATTTTATTAGAAAAAATATTTGTCCATGTTAACAGTTTTTACAATGAAACATAATGTTTTGGTTACAATTTAGTTATTAATGTTTATAATCTAATAGGTTTAATTCAGGGTTTCAATCAGTTGGAACAAATGTAACACAATAATAATGCTTATTTAATTTATAAAAAAAAGTAATAATAAAGTTTTGTAATTTAGGAATAACCATATTTATAGGGTTGCTATTAATAATATCATAAGGTAATATGGTACAAAGATTCATGATTATAAAAATATATAAAATATATTTTATTTTAGAATTATTTGATAATAAATTAGTTTAGTAAAGTATCATGTCATACTAATAAGAATATAGTGTAGAATTATTTTTGGTATACTAGTTAAATTATTTTGTATTAATATAATTATTAAATGATATTTGACACAAAATATGGTATACTTAATAATAGGCATGAGAATAACTGTGAGCAGTAAACGATAGCGGGCATGTCAAATAAATACCTTGTATTAATCAGTGTAATGCAACTAGTGTATCACGATATTCGATATATCAGTGCTAGTAACTATAAGTATAAGTACAAGTATAAATATAAACATAACCATAAGCGTAAGTATATGTATAAGTATAAATATAAGCTTGATTTGTGAGTTTTATAATATAACCAGAATATTCCGTAATACCACGGAACAACAACAACACGAGATTCAAGGGATTATATATATATATATATATATATATATATATATATATATATATAATACAATGTACCTTTTTCGGTACCACGAGAAACAAGATATGATCCTCAGTTACATATAAATACCCCATTTTCGAGCTACCACAATCCCATGATATATATATTTATATAGTATATATATATCCAATAAATTGTGTACATGTTATGTTCACGAGATTCAAGATATTCATTAGATTCACGATATTCACGCGATTCACGCGATTCAAGATTTACGGATTCATTTCGGGTTCATATCAAGATAGTATAATCTAACGCAGAAGTATTCACAGACCCAAGGCTATCATCCAGGGGTAAGAAAACACGGGCCCGCTCATGTAATAGAACTCCAACCACCGTAAGAGTATTTACGGATCCAAGGCTATTATCCAGAGGCAATAAAACACGGATACATTCATGAGTTGGTCATGGGACTCCTAAGATTACAAGTCAAGTTCTAGATATAATTCTAAGTATCTATGTATATGTAACAAGCGTGTGATAAGATATCAGTTTAAGGTCAGAAATAATCATAAGTTTGCATGTAGAAATCTATGGGTTTAGTTTAGAAATAGGAGATCTTACACAACGAATAATTTGTAGTTCAGAATATCGTGTAAATAACGAGACTGAGTTTGCATCGATCGGATTTATGATGAGAGAGTTACGGAAGTTTCCATAGCGCCGCGCAGAGCAGACTTGTGCAGATTTCAGAATCCATACACCGATAGTATTTTGCATTTTTAGATGATAAAGATGGAGGTGATGTATGCCGATCGTCGAAAAAAATCATAGAGGGTGATTTTTTCCGACGCCATAAGAGTAAATTCCCTCCTATGGCACCATTGTGGTGCATTTTTAGTTAGTTTTATAAAAGGGTATTAGAAGAAAAAGAATTTTATTATGAATTCGTTAAGCTAGAAAAAACATTAGGCTGCTAGATGTTTCGATTTGGGTAGAATTGATCATGTTTGAGTTTAAATGTCAAGATGTTATGGTAATTTATGCTTTAGATTTAGCAATACATATACTTTAGCACGTGTGATGCACGTTTGTATATTTTGATATATTTGAAAAGACTTTTAAAGATTTAGTTGAAGAGATGAGAACTATTTCTCATGCTCATGGGATTTTGTTGCATATGTTTGTGTCAAGAAATGTTGTAAAATATATAGCTAAATCATAACTGAAAATGATGAGTTATCAGAAACTTCTCCACTCAATTATATATTCATAAAGTAGCTGGTTGTCTATATCTATCTGAACATATATATTTTTTTCTTTTTGAAGATTGCCACCAAAATGGTTTCAACAAGAAAGAAGGAAAAGATTGAAAAAGCCATTCTTGAGATTTTAAGAGATGCAGACTTGGAGACAGCTACTCCAAAAATGGTTCGAACAATGGCCAGGGAAAAAGTAGGCATGAAACTCGAGACCAAGAATCGCAAGAAATTCGTTAACCAAGTTATTGACTCTTTTATGGAATTGAAGGAGGAGGAGCTCGAAGCCATTCAAAATAAGCAACAAGAAGAAAATGAACATGAAGCAGTCGAGGAGGAAAGGAATAAGGAACTGCAGTACGATGATGAGGGCAATATAGTTATTTGCAAGGTTTGTTTGATTTTAGTTAGCAATATTGTTAGAGTTTTTGTTTTCATGTTTGTTTGCATGCAGGCCGGGTTTAACTAATTGGGTTTTCGGCTCTTTTTTTTCTTCTTTTTTCCGGATACATGCAGCTGTCATACAATAGGACAGTTACAGTTCATGAATACAAAGGAAATACAAAAGTGTCCATCAGACAATATAAGAGCAATGACATACGGAATCCTACAAAGACCGGTAATTACCTACTTTAACTAACTAGATTAATCATTTGTTATTCAATTCACTGATTGATTATTCAATGTTTTATAAGGACATATATAATTAATGTTAACTAAGTTCGGTAGCTAGCTAGAGGCCGGCAAGCATGCATGGGTGATGATGCATATATATATGTTTTTCTATCATGTTCAGGTTTCTTGACACAAGTTATATTTGTGTTCTCTCTTGTGCACTCGATCGCTTTCGCTTTGGTATGTATAGGATATGCAAAATGTTGAAAAATACAAATTAATTAAAGT
Organism: Agapanthus africanus; assembly: GCA_030015575.1. NCBI lineage: Eukaryota > Viridiplantae > Streptophyta > Magnoliopsida > Asparagales > Amaryllidaceae > Agapanthus > Agapanthus africanus. The sequence continues at coordinate 222,773,791 of CM057340.1, forward strand.
GGCTTAATTAATTTCCATGATGCAACTCGATCATATATATGCGTTATATATTTACCCTTACCCCGCTAGCGCTGCTTAACATGAAATCTCATGCCCAACAAACAATCTTATTGCATGTCCAAAAGTTAATTAGTCTGAGCAGCTTAATTAATTTTGTTGCTAGCTAGCTAGTATAGACAAAACTGTTAAGTCGACACTTGTTTTCTTGTCTTTCTCTAAAGTGATTGTACAAATTATAAATACGATAAGTTTTTGGTGTATGAACAGGTATATGTTTGCCGATTGATCAGTGGAAGGTTCTCAGCTCGGCTGTCTCAGATATAGACGAAGCCATAAAGAAGCTTGAAGCTAGAAGAGGGCTACTGATGAGGTTGCACTTTTGTTTTTATATATGCTATTATTGTTTGAAATACAACTAATCAATCATATTAAGGACACATGAATTATATATATAATGATCAAAGTCGACGTGCATTTTCTTTAATTCTTTGCATGCACAAGCAACACACAAAGTCTTGTAATTAACTATATTAGCAGATAATGACCGACTTTGTTAATTACGTACATTAATTGAAAAGTTCTTTGGAAGAAATAATATTAATTAAGAAGAAAATTACTTGATTCCTTTTCCTCTTTTAAATTAAATTTCTTTTTCTGAACCTTACCATCATCTACTTCTCTCTGTTTTGTAGGAACTAAGTGCTTTGGAGCATAAACAATCGTATGGCGAGGATTTATATATGAATCTCATCCTTTGATCATTTCCTCTTTGGGATGTAATTGTTTAGTAAACTTGTTATTTATATATCTTCATGTGGTACGGTGTCTCAACTAATTGCACTTAATTTTCATGTTTATTTCATATATATTTTATCAAGTATTTCGTGTTAAAATTTGATAATATATATACAGTGCTCAAGAATTCTATGGTTGAAGCATATCATCAAACTAATTCTTTTTCTTGCTATTTTGGAATCTTGTAAGATTAATTTCTTGTTATTTTAGAGTGCATACGGATAATTTCACATATATAGCCTAGCTTGTTATGTTAAAATCACTTCTTTTAATTAGAATGGATTAGCTTGTTATGATGAGAGTGGTTTCGACGATGCCTTGATTTTGGTCGATTAAAGCCATCGTAGATAACCTGGCATCGTAAATAGTATAAACACAAAAGGAACCTGCTAATTTGGTTTCTAACAGGCATCCTTTAAGAATAATAAGATGCCAAATTAGGTAGATAACATGCTAAATGTGATATCTTCTTAAGTTAACAAATAAAGATAATTTTTTTTTTTAATGTAAAACGATTCTTTGTTCATGATGAAAACAAAAGAAATTTATTTAATACACGCAAAGTGCGTGAAATTTGGTGAAAGCCAGGTAAGTGGCGAGTTTAGAAATCCGGCTGAAATGCAAAGTGCGTGAAATTTGCCTCTGATGGCTCCTGCTTTGCTACTAATACTTGCTCACTAGTATTGTCGAGACCTGACCAACATTTCAGTAAAAAGAAATGTCCTTCAGTGAGCTGGACCTCCCGTATCTCAAGATAGTATTTTAAACATGACAAAAGAAACTAATGCATGGAATAGGTATTAAGCAATAACCATGAATACAAGAAATACTTAGTATGTGTTTGTCACGACCCGAAATTCGGCACGTGATGGCCCTTATACTACGCAACGTTTATCGGCATAACGCAATTTAATTAAGCCGAAAACCCAATATTCTAAACCGTCAAAAGAAGTAAGTGAAGCTAGAGCTTAATTTTGTGTGAAGCTAGAGCTTGGACTAGGTTCTCTCGGGTGGATCATTTTCGGCGAAGGAGGACCGACTTGCACGCGTGCGATTCAGAGCTCTTGAGAGTGAGCTAGAGTCCAACCTAATTGGAGCTCTTGAAGAAAACTTGAGCATGTGAGTATTCTACGCATAGTAGATTAGTTTAGCTCACTAATTTTTGTTTACAAGTTCTAACACTAGTAAAATAGCGGGTTGCCCCTACGGATATTGGAATCCGTAGGGGCAGATTTAACTTGGCCCTACGGATTAATCCGTAGGGCTAAAAGGTTGCCCCTACGGGCCCAGACGTCCAAGAATAAAAATATTAATTCTTAATTTGGTGTTTGCCCCTACGGAGCCGCAAACAAAGGACCTACGGGTATATCCGTAGGGGCAACTAAATATCAAATTACTAAAGCACAGATCGATCGCCTACGCTCACAATTTCTTTCTCTCTCGATCTCGATCGCGCGCGAAAACAACTCCTCGTCGCCACCGGCGTCCTCCTCGTCGCCACCGGCGTTCTCGTCGCCACCGCCGTTCGGGTCGTCGCCAGCGCCGTTCGGGTCGTCGCCACCGCCGGTCAGGTGAGTAAATCTTGAGGTAAATTAAAGAATTTTTTGATTAACATACGTGCTGGGTTTGGGGTCGGAGGGTTGCGCGCGCGCGAGTTGAGGTTCGGCAGGGGTCGCGGTCGGGGTCGGGGTCGGGGTTGGGGTTAGGGTTAGGGTTGGGGTTCGCTGCTGCTGGGGCTGGGGCTGGGGTTAGGGTTTGCCTTAGGGTTGGTGTTGGGGTTTAGCTGGCCGCACTGGGGTTAGGGTTAGGGTTAGGTTGGGGTTGGGCTGGGCTGGGGCTGGGGGCTGGGGCTGGGGCTGGGCTGGGCTGGAGCTGGGGGCTGGGGGCTGGGGCTGGGTGGGGCTGGGGCTAGGGTTAGGTTAGGGTTAGGGTTAGGTGGATTGATGACAACAAAATACATGGATGGATCGATGAATTTAGTGATGTTATGTGTCCCGCCAACATAGGAAATTCAAACGTATACTCCGTTTTCTCATCTTAAAACTAGCAACCAAAATGTGAGTAAAAAATCTTTCTAAATATATTTGAAACACATTTATTAGTTGGGTTGAATATTTGTGATTCCATTATATTATATTGTAAGATACAGAAATTGTATCCTAAAACTACTTGATCCAATCATCCAACAAATACATTCATAAGATACTTATTAATTTTCCTGTATCTTGTCTTGAATCGTAAGATTGATTTGCATGTCGTAAGATATTTGACAACACTAGGATGTCTTTCATAAAACAGAAAGTAAATTGGTGTAGGGAGAAAGCTGCTTGATGGGTGGTGACTGAGTCCATTCTTTTTTCATAATCCCCTTCAACTCTATGCCTTTCAATTATTGTGGGAAAATTAGATATTACTTGAGTGATCATGATATCATTTTTTTGAATATTTCTTCCGAGAATTTATGCATGGTCTTGACATTGAACTTTATCATACTCCTTAATATTACTATAGTGATTGATAATATTCAATAAGCTTATGTTGTTGACCCAAATTAAGTAAGGGGGTTAGTCAATTGGAATTGGTGTTTGGAACTTTGAAGTATATCTTTAATGGGATAGGTTTATTTGGTGTCAGTCAAATAAAATGAGAAGTAGAACCTTTTATTGTTAGTTATGAATGAATCTAATATTGGAAGTTGATGGTTTCAGTTAGAACTTTTTTGGTATATGATAGATTTCCGCCTACCAAAATCGTTCCATCCAAAAAGTGAATACAGTGGAACTTCTGTTCTCCTTGCCCATCCACTTTTTCTCTCTGGAAATTTGTAGTTTATATAACTATCTAAAATGTATTTGCTAATACAATTATTTTAACCTGACATACTAAAATATTATTATATTGTTTATGTTATCAATAAGTTATTAGTAGTATTCTCTTGATTGGTAAAAGGGACATGGGCGTTCGCTCTATACATTCTTAATGGGATAGAAGCCTACCCCCCACAGCCGGAACACACACATACAACAAGAATACACAACAAACGCATAATTAGAGAGCGATTCGAGATGTTCGGGTTAAAACCAATATATGATACTCGATGATAATATGAAACCTTCATATCCCCATCGAAACTCATATATGAAACTAAAAGCGCCACTTAGTCCCCGTCTATCGGTTAACATACGTGCGATGCTCGTCGTGACCTAGAACTATACGAAGGTTGTTAAATATCGGACAGTATAGCTCGATACTAACAACCGTCGTATAGTCTACGCGACGAGAAAATTCAATCGTATGGTAACCCATAGATTTGTCCCGTGTGGACAAGTTAAGAATGTATAAAGCAAACGCCTTCATTCACTTGTGTTTTCATCCGTTTCGAGATATTTCGTCGGTACCTTTCCGCTGGTTCTCCATGTACAAAGATAGATTAGATGTTCATTTCAACGTTGTTTCACAGCTTTGAAATGATTATCTATTCTATTACAGTGTACTCGGAGAACAGCGGAGAGGTGTTGCCGAAATTTACTCGAAACGGTTGAAAGCACAAGTGATGGGCGTTCGCTCTATACATTCTTAATGGGATAGAAGCCTACCCCCGACAGCCGGAACACACACATACAAACGCATAACTAGAGAGCGATTCGAGATGTTCAGGTTAAAACCAATATATGATAATATGAAACCTTCATATTCCCATCGATACTCATATATGAAACTAAAAGCGCCACTTAGTCCCCGTCTATCGGTTAACATACGTGCGATAATTTATTCTTTTCAACGACAAACGCACACACAAAGCATATACACGGATTTTCTCCTTTGTCAGTAACTATCCCGTTCTTATATTTCTCAATATAGTCAGCATAACTTACAATTTATATGTTATTCGGTCTAACATGGCCCATGAGTACGTCAGAGTTAAGGACTGGATGTATGTGGATTGGAAACAACGTATGCAACCTAAGTTTGTCGCAGGAGTTGCTGCTTTCCTTGAATTTGCACGCGCACATAATAAGATCATAATAGAGAAGATTCTCTGTCCGTGCGATAGATGTGGCAATAAGTACTGGCAGAAGGTAGAATTGGCAGAGCTTCATATTGTAAAACATGGGTTTACTAGACTTTATTCAACTTGGAAATATCACGGGGAAAGAGAAGAATGCAGTACTGCGGTAGAAGAAGAAGGAGAACACGATAATGCGGCAGGAGAAGAAGAAGAATTCGGTAATACGGCAGGAGACGGAAATTTATTTCCATCAGAAGAAATGGAGGATATGGTAGTGGCTGCCCTAGGTGAATCTATATGTACCGAAGATGACATTCCTTCCGGTCACGGACCGCGTGCGGATAAATATGAAAATTTCATGAATGATGCTAGGAAACCAATTTATGAGAATGCGAAGTATTCCACCCTCTCATGGTTCGTCCAACTTTTCCAGATTAAGTGCCTAAATGGATGGAGCAACAAGTCATGATCACCATGTTATCGTGGAGCACCTTCTTCCATTAGCCCTCAGGACTTCTCTCCCCGACTCGGTTGGTCTAGTAATCAACGACCTATGTTGTTTTTTTAGGGAGTTGTGTGCTAAAACACTGGAGGTTGCGACGCTGGATAAACTAGAAAATTCTATTGCGTTGATACTTTGCAAGTTTGGGCGTATTTTTCCACCGTCATTCTTCGATATCATAATACACTTGACGGTTCATCTTGCAACTGAGGCGAAGTTAGCCGGACCGGTACAATATCGATGGATGTATCCCGTCGAGAAGTACGTGTAATTTTTCGTTTCGCGCAGTTTATAAATTTATTGTTGTCCTGTATGCCCGTGTTTATTTATTCAACATATTCTCATTAGGTACCTTTACACTCTTAAGAAGTATATACGCAATAAAAATCGACCAGAGAGTTCTATCATGCAAGATTATCTTCTTGATGAAGCAACCACATTTTGTTCCCGCTATCTGGACGAGAACATTGAGACAAGGCTTAACCGACTACGAAGAATTCAAGACGGGCCATATGGTAAAGCCGAGTATAAGAGGGTAGACACTATGTTTATCAACAAGATATACCGGTTTATCTTGCTTAATTGCGCATGTCTTGAACAAATTAGAGAGTAAGTTCTTTTGGATTAATTGTTATATCTGTGTTTGTGTGTGTATGAAATGATATAATATTAATGTCACAATTATTTGTCGAAAACAGAACTCATTTTAACGAGGTACGTGAGGGGCATCCTGATTGGAACGAAGAACGTTTGGAAAAATACCATCAGGATAATTTTTGTGATTGGGTCACAGAGCATGTAAGTTATTCGAATTACATTTTATTGCTATCAGTTTTAATCTAAACTTGTATCGTTATGTATTTATCGTAAAATTTGTTTTGTTAGATCCACGATCCGAACTTGTCTGCATCATTTGAGAGTGATTCAAGATGTTTAGCTCAATTTCCTAGTATGGAGGTTGCATATTACAAAGGATTTGGTGTCCTTGGATACAAATTCAAAGTTAAGGACATAGAAACATCTAGAACCACTCAGAATAGTGGGATTGCGACGGTAGGATCGGACGGTGTGATTTACTATGGGTACTTAAATTGTATACTCGGCATCCACTATCCCGGACGATCAGAACCCTTTTATATATTCCAGTGTACTTGGTACGATCCGCGAACCGATACGGACAGGTGGAGAAGCAGTCTTGGGACTTGGAAAGATGAATATGGATTGACCAGTATGAACACACTTCGATTTTACGGTCAGGACGATCCGTTTATCTTTCCGAACCAAGCGTTCCAAGTATACTACTCACAGTGTTTGAAGCATCCGAGGTGGAGTGTTGTATGCCGATGGAAACCTAGAGATGTTTACGATGTCCCAGAATACGAGGGCAGCGATGAGGACGAAGAAGAGAGAAGGCTTAAAGTGCTCCGACCGTCTGTTTCGAAGGACGGGTTGTCTTCGACCGATCATGAAGTTACATGGGTTAGAAATGACATCGACGATGAAATCCAAGTAGATATGTATGATGCGCCCACGAAACGAAAAAGGTTATCAGTAATGTTATATTATTACTTCACATTTTACGCTCTAGATCATATATAGTCAATACTTTTAATGATTGTCTAATGCGTCCACGAACCGTTTATCTAGATTTGATGACGATGTCGGGAGCAGCGAGGGGCGGCAGGAGCTCCAGCCGCGGCAGAGGCAGAGGCAGAGCGGTTCTGCCGCCCGGAGAACTCCGTAGGGAGCTTCAGAGGGCCGGTCTTGCACCCAGATCGGAGAACCCTTCGGATGCCTCCTTCCGTGTTGATTTGGCCACACCTCCAGATATACTGCACGCATATCCATTTTGAATGTAATATTACAGATATTCATGCATGTTTATGTCAAAATTACTTATATTATCAATGTTTGATTGTCTAGTTGTTGGTGATGCGTCCACATCTGGGACAGAGGCCACCCCCGCTCCTCCAGGTATGTTTATATATCATATAGTGTATGTATATTGATTTAGAATGCTATATCATAAATACACACATTCCTTTTGCTCTTACTTAGCAATTTTTATTATTGTCTAGCTGTAGGTGGTGACACCACCGCACCTGCGGGTATGTTTATATATCCTATAGTGCATGCATATTGATTTAGAACGTTATATTATTGATCTACACATTCTTTTTGCAATTACTTATATAATCTATTTTTAATTGTCTAATTATAGGTGGTGCGTCCACACCTTCCACAGGGGCCACTCCTGCCGCTTCCATACCCTCCGCATCGTCTGCAGGTTAGTATGAATAAATTTAAAATATTTATTCATTTTACATATGCTCTATAGAATAAATATGAACTTCATGGAAATTTAGCGTCGATGTTTATTTTATAGTTGGAGGGGATGCGTCCGGGTCCGGGACCCCGGTTGTTCCTCACCGGAGGAACTATCGTCCCGCTCGTGCTGCTGCTCGGGCCCAGGCTCGTGCGCTAGTCACCGGAGGTATATATCACACTTGAATTTTTGTTTAACCTTGATTTCTTAATACAACTTTGTCTTATTATTGATTGTCTTGATATTTCGTGCAGACGCAGGACCTCTCCATCCCCAGAAGAGGACTCGAGGCCCGAATCAGTCCCATAGGCTGAGGCCTGATAGAGCTAGGGGGGAGGCAGCATTCCCCCTATTTTTTACCCTTGACTATCGCTATACCGGTCCTCATGCCGAGAGGTTCGGCCGGTATTTGGGGGACGAGAGCCGGATCGTGAAGAACTATCCACTTCACGTTGAGTGGGGCGAGCAGCACCAGCGCTCATTCGCCCTCTTCTTTGATCAGGCTCGGGTATGTATTAATATATATTTTCATTTGATCTATCCAATATATTTATTATTAACACTTGCAATCTAATAACAATGTTTTTTTTTGTATTTTCAGTTGGATTACGATTTTCAGCCTGTAGCCGACCCTGATCACCCGGGGAGGGTGCTCGACCTTCATGCTCTGTACAATGGCCTGATGAAGAACATGCAGGCCAAGGTCCGATACAACAGGAATGAGCTGAAGGCCGACTGCTACTCCCTGTGGATGGCGACCCTCGAGGAAGAGAGAGCGGCCCTCCTATCTACTCCGGCGTTTGCGAGAGTCGACGTAGAGACATGGCCTCTATTGTGCGCTTATTTCGACTCCGAACGCAAACAGGTATGTATTTTAAATTTAATTCATTATTTATGATATAATTTATTTCTTTGTGTTTCTTAATTAGAAAACTAAATGTTAATGCGTTGTGCAGAAACAGGCCGCTCAGAATACGGAGAACAGGAAGTCGGCGAAGAGGGGTCGCCCCACTTACACAGGTGGCTCGAGGAACATTACTCGAGCCATGGAGTTATCGGTAAATTAAGAGTTATTCTCTAATATTCTGCAATATTAAGAGTTATTCTCTAATATTTCTAATATTAAGAGTTACTTTCTAATATTGCAGACATCTCGGACCGTGGCGTCAGGTGGTACACCGAGCGTGCTGTCCGCATATCTTGCCGTCCACGGCACCTCGACAGATCCGGCCACGGGCGAGCTTCGATATCCCGACGTCGCTACCCAGGAGTACTGCGTAAGTGTTAATATTTTTTCTACCCAAATTTGAAATTTTAGTTTTGGAAAGTTCAAGTTTAAATTTTATAATTATACTTTACTGCTTAATGTGGGTGTAGGAGCGGGTGGCTGAGCAGGCCCAGGCCTCGGGGATCGATTTTACCGGAAAGAACGATCCGAGGCTGCTGACCCCAGTTCTGGACGCCGCACACGGAGGGCACCACGGAGGTTGGGAGAGAGGCCGGGGATTGGGCCCTAGCAGGGCCCATATGAGGTTGGACTCCACCCCGGCGGTTACTTCCTCCGTCTCCAGTGACCGGCATGTCCATCAGGAACTGGATAGCTTGAGGGCCACCGTTCAAGAGTTGAAGGAGATACTGGTATGTATACTACTTTATAGTAAAATATCATTTCATATTATATACATATCAACATATCCATAATTAATACGTAGCTTGAGCTTATTTGGTTTTAGACTTAAGTTTGATTAATCATACATACATATGTAATTAAAATAAACAACGCTTTTCCAAACTAGATATCCAAACAGGGTTTCGAAATAACTTAATAATGATACGAATTCGAATAATACACAGTTCTTACACGCTTCTTACACACGTTATGTCCAGACGCGACAGGGTAGATCGGCCGAGCCTCCACATGCATCTCCTTCGGCTGCGGCTCCGCAAGCCACTACATCGGCTGCGGTTCCGCAGACAGCTCCTGTAGCTCCACCGCCCACTCAGACTCCCGCAGCCGCGGCTCCGCAAGCGACTACCTCGACGGCGGCTGCGCAGACCACATCGCCAGCTCCATATGCCGCTCAGACTCCCGCTCGCGACGCATTGCAGAGTTTATTGACCGAGGAGCAGGCGCGCGTTATTCTAACGTTATTCAGAGGTGGAGCTGGACCGAACTAAGGTAGCTTTTTGGTTCTTATTTTTTGAAACATGTATTTATTTATATCACATTGTACTACATTTTGAAACGATATTGATATTGGTTTGTATTTATATCATATTCAGTTTTTGGGTTTCTTTTGTATATTATATATATGCGTGAGATGTGATTATGAATACTGCAATATATGATTTGATTGATGTATATAGTATTGTGCACAAGACGGGAAAAAATCTAGCAGCCCATTTTTTTAAAAAAAATACAGACAATATGTACCTACGGATTAAGCCATAGGTATATATGTTGCCCCTACGGAGTTGTCAGTAGGGGCAAACTATCAGGAAACCTGATATTTTCCTCCCTGATCTCAGTGCAGGGTGTTGGGAGTGCCCCTACGGATATGTCCGTAGGGGCCACTGTCTATCCCCTACGGAGTTATCCGTAGGGGCCAAATATCAGGTTTCCTGATATTTTGCCCCTACGGCATAGTACCTACGGATATATCCGTAGGGGGTAGCACAAGGACCTACGGTTCTATCCGTAGGTACATACAATATATTCAAAAAAACATAAAAAATATATGATTTGAATGCCCCTACGGAGTAATCCGTAGGGGAAACAACACCTACAGATATATCCGTAGGGGCAAGAATTTGCCCGTAGGGGCAAGTTCAGGGCCTCAACTTGCACCTGCGGCCTTTGCACCTACGGGGTATTTTTTCGCCCCTACGCATATATCCGTAGGGGCAGTAGGTTGCCCCTACGGATAAATCCGTAGGGGCAACCCTTATTTGTAGTAGTGTAACTCTTTAGTTTTGATTCATGATTTTGGAACTTTAGCAAACTAGAAATTTTTTTAAATCCATGTTGCTATTTTCTAAAATTAGCCTGCTAGTGCGCTTAAGTTCCCGACAGTACGACCTCAGGCCTCGGAGTCCTACCGGCCTCAACTAACTGCTCGATCATCTGCTGCAGACCCTACATGCTCTCCTCCGGCGTAGTCATCCTATCGGGAAAAGGAGGATCGACATGTCCCTATGTCATCGGAATGCCCTCCTGGTCAGTCCACATCCTTGGCGGACCTATCCTGGCTGCATTCCTAGCTGCGGCTCTCTCTGCTCGTGTAGCCATGGCAAATGGAACGAAAAAACAAAAGTTGGTAAGGTGTAACAACGAGAATGAAAGGATGCATAGAGTCAAAGAAGAAATTCACAAGACACTTATATCCTAAGGTCACTTAAGCGGAGTATCGTATCGTAAATATACCTCAAAACATACGTATACTACGTCACTCTACTATAGTTCCCTACTCCATCATACCAAGTACAACATACATAACGAAAGTTGGGGTCTAACACCCCTAAAATCATGTCTAAGTTCCGTAAGATTAAACCTAGGTTCCTAAAATTCATGTCCGAGACTCCACATAGTCAAACCTAAACTCAAATAAAGGTTAAACCAGGTTTTGATACCAACTTTGGTATGACCCGGAAACGGAAAGTGACTGGCACTTAAATCACGCGACGTCTAGATACGTTGATGCAATTCAAGCCAAAACCCAGAATCTAAACCATTTTAAAGAAATATTGGAGGTGAAGTTTTTGAAAGGGTGTACCAAATGAAATAAGGTATGTTTTAAAAGATGGTTTGTTCAAAAGTATAAACATGTTGTTTTGGAATAAGGTTTGAAAACATTTTCATCGTTTAAATTTTGGGCAGCACTTCCTTTATAAATTTTGATAAAAACGAGTACAATAATCAATATGTAAAAGCATCCCCAAACGGGAGATATCTCAACACCCAACCGGCAGAAACACAACCATACGGTTAATATATGACGCTCAAAGGCGAAGAATCACAAGTAAAATATAAGAAAACTGCATAAGTAAAGCTCATGGTCGACTCTACTTGAGTTCGACCTAAAAATATAAACATTAAGTCTCGACTCAATCTAAGTCATATAATAATACAAGTTTGGTCGATGGAGTCACACTAGATACAAAGAAAAATAACATACACAAGAGGCGGTTGCTAAGCATGTAATCCACCTAGCAAAATAAGCGACAGAACCCCAAAGATATGTGTGCCGACAAGCCGCTAACTATCCCAAGCGGTCGATCCTTCAAGGAGCTAAAGCATAACGGGGGTGAGTTGCCAACTCAGTGAAGAAATATAACATCACAAGATATATATATATATATATATATATATATATATATATATATATATATATGAATGGTAAATGAATGTGGTGCAACATAAACGTATCACGTAAAATAGAATCAACATCATGAATGAATCATCATAAAATGAGTGTCCACCATCGACGCTCGAAATCATCATCAAATGAGTGTCGACCATCGACACTCGAATCATCAACCTCGTCTTCGAACCCCGGATGGTATCCTCCATGTTCAAGACTATCCCCGGTGGTATCTTTCGGATATCCACCGTGATCAAAACTATCACCGGTATCGATCAACCTCGCTAGGTCCCCGTATCTACCTACGAGATTCCTACCCCTCGGTGTCGTACCAGATGCACCATGTATCCATAATCTGTTATCCTCTATCTCGATTTGGATATCATATCATGAATAGCAAAAAAGTCATGGTGAACGTCAAATCATCATATCAGATAAAACCCCACCATTGAAAACGTAACAAGTTTTGTAAAATCATTCCGCGATTTCGCAATCCATAGAAAACATCGAGTGTATAGATATGGAACATGGTGTGGTACTAAAATAAAATTTTAATAGCATGGTAGTCCAATCAAGTGTCGCGAATATGGTTTAAAATCGACATGAAGTTTTATAAAATTTCTGGTAGTCGAGGGTGCTATATGCCATCCGCCCAATTTCCTACTTGTAGACGCTATTCTACTCACAGGAGTACGGCTCGCTCTAAATGAATTTCGTGATCGCTTTTCCTTTCCGCGTCGTCTCGAACGTCTCTGCAACCGATCCTAACATTGAAATAGAAATTTATCTCATAAGAATCTATACAGATATCAATTTATAACGAACTAGACGTTTATAGGTTAGAACTTATGGCCACGTGTGCTATTTGTGTGTCACCTGTTAGATATGTCTTCCCTAGAGGCCATTATTGTGTATTATATTGGATGCTGGGACAAATGTATGTACAGAACAATCTTGCTCAAAATGATAGTATCCTATCTGGTTTTGACTTTATCTTAACGTGTATACATATTTTTTCTTGCTATTACATGTTGATAAAGCCCTTAGGATGTTTGCTTGACCACCAGGACTATGATGTCGATCATACTAGTGGGATCCGGGTTGTCAATAAGCATATCCTTAAATGTTCTTTTTTGTAGGGGTATCGAGACAGGGTATCGATATTTTAGAGTAAACTAGTGTATACGTTTCTTGACCCCATACGGGGCAATGGTTGATCCCACAACCATTGGTGTTTGACACCAAATATTGTATACAGATGCTCATGAGAGACTGAGTACACCGAACGGACTCGCCGAGAACTCCTAGATGGTACTATACCTATCGTCGGATAGCATTTCTTTGGTGACATGAGTATATGGTAGTCTGTAGATCTGAGATCGTCATAGCGTCTCATGTGGTCCCCACTATACTTAGATTATTACCCTACAATGGCTTTAAAGAACTGTGCAAATAGGTAGTAGTTGGGTACAGTCCCGGATCATATGGAGGTAATGAGAGATCGGAAAGGATTCTTCTATCCCGGTATATGGAGTCGATATTGCATAGTGCGAGATTACCAATAACCATAAGTCCTTGGCCAGGGCAAGCGATATTTACTGATAAGTGTTATCGGTAGTTTCTCATTTGGTTATGAGCTTGATATCGGCACGATTTATTGGGTTATTGGGAGTTTGATGGATTCCACCTCTCAGGCCCGGTATGAGACACTCACAGACAAAGAGACCGGACTGTACGGTGAGTGTCATTGATAGGCTCTGCAGGGTACGGACAAGCTTGCTTGTCGACCTTTCCTTCGTTCAATACATGGGTAGCCGTTACGTACAGCTAGTACCACGACGTGCTTGTGGATATGATCCGAAAACTCACTACCAATGTATTGACGAGTCTTTAGAGTCCCACACAGAAGGCCTGTCCACTCGAGCGAAATAACGTAGTGCACGTACGGCGCTGCGTGCGGGGTCCGGTTAGACGTATGTCTTAAACCGGACGAATTATGATACTAGCCGGTTTATGATTGAACCGGGACATTAAATCAATTGTTAATTTAATGAAGTAATTAATTAATTATGTGATGGTACATATAGTTAAACTAGTGTTATATTGTTTTCTCTCTCTTGATCATATGGTTACATGTGATGAAACCATTTAATATGTTTAAATTTGTTTAAACATATTATCTTTTTCTTTATTTATTTTTCTCTTTTATTTTTGCATGGCTAAAGGTGTGGTGGAGCTTCATCTCATGTCTTCTGACATGTGTAAGGATGAAATGAGAAAGGGGTTATGTGTTATGATAAGGGTCTTGTATCATTCTAGATATAACATAATTCTCTTTCTCTCACATCCTTAAAAGAGAAAAATAGAGAAAAAAATAAGAGAATGAAAAGAACGAGTTTCCATTCTCTACATCACCTTCATCTCACATTTTTGCACCTTGTGAGGTTGAAGTAGTAGCTCAAGTGGCCCCTCCTTCGATGTGGATCATCTTCGACGGAAGGATCGGCAACCAAGTTTCGTCCGGTGCACAATTGGAGCCTAGCTTGGAGTTCAAACAAAGAAGAGCATCCATTCAACCCAATTGGAGCTTAAGAAGAAGCATCAAAAGTTGTATGCTCTAAAACACTTAGTTTTAGTTTTTCTTTTTGCAAGTAAAAGTCTTTAGGATGATCACTAGGTTTTTTGTGTGTCATGCATGCTAGAAAGAAAATTTTGATTTTTCCATTCCGCCTCGCTTAAAAATACTCTAGTTGGATGCATGACACACTTACATCACCTACGTAGAACTACCCCCGTTATCGACGTTTTAACATGAAAAGATTGAATCGCGGATTTAGAATTTCATTGTCAAGTTTGAAAAGCTTAAAACATCGTCCGATTCCAACTTAAAATACTTCCAGAATTAAAAATAGGAATTCTGAGAAATTTCGACATATGAAAATAGCTTAAACCCTAAACTTCATATGGGGCCGACGGGGGAGGGGTTTGGTCGGCCAAGTCATGGACTTGGTGCCTCGGGCTTCATGCAAGGTCTTATAATCATCCAACTAGCTCAAAAAGACCTATCAAATTTTTTTCAAATAGCCCAATAAACTCCAGAAATGACTTGAACCCTAAAACTTCATAAAAATCCTAATTTTTCATGGCAACCAAGTTTAAAACTAAGCAAAGATCGGATCTTTACCTCAGTAAGTGGGAAAAAGGAGATAATCCAAACTCTAGGGATGTCCACTTAAAACTCTTTGGAGTTTTAGTGGCTAAACTTGAGTTCTTGATGGATCTAGTGGGAAAACATGGCACAATCTACGAGTTTTTTAAAGGAGGAAGCTAGGATTTTTCATTTGGGTTGAGGAGTTGGGTTATATTTTGGAGTGAAGATATTTTGTTAAGGTGGAGCACTAACATAAGAGGATGAGAGAGAATATAAGAGTTAAGGGTGAGGATATGGTGTTAGAATGAGGGTGAGAGTTTAAACAAGCTTATCATATACATCTCTGTCATTCTAACAATTAATTTAACCATGGTAAATCCCAACCATGGTAAATCCCAACATTTTCATAAAAATGTTAAAACATAAATTTTGTTTGCCATACTAAATAAATCATAATTTGGATAATTAAAATATCGGTTTGTTTGCAAACTATACGGATATATTCATAGGGTATTTTGTGGAAACTAAATGTGAATCATTTTCTATAATTAATTTAAATTCTAAAATAACATAATAATTTTCGAAATGTTTCAGCTAATTAATAAAAATCCCATTTATACTTCGTATTTACTTAAAAGACAACCATACGTTTAAATTACACTAAAAAAACCCTATCACTATTTTTCATCAAAAGTTAACGTTCCGTTATGAAGATGGAGTTGGAACTTGTGTTTGAGGTGTTCTCTCACCTTCTAGGTATTTAGATAAGTTTTTCTCTCATAAAAAGAGCCAACATTCTTGCTTAGTTGAAAATTTGGATTTAGCGCAACTAAAGACACGCTCTCACGAAACTTGCAATTGAAGGGACAACGGCACTCGACAAGCTCGTTGTTGAAGAAGTTTGAGAAAAATAAACCAATTTCGATTATCAATTTGGGAGATCTTCGATCGAATCCCTAATCTTAAAGCCAATTTCAGATAATTTAGGAAAAAAAGAATAGTTGTGAATGTTTTAAAACCCTAACCCAAAACTCACTGTTAGCCTCATATCGGAGTAATAGAATATGGCATGTTAGGAGGCTTTTTAGTGCAATCTTTATGTATGGGGGATTTTTTAAGTAAATACAAAGTACGGAGAGGTTTTTTTAGTAACTAGCGAAGTATGAGGGTTTTTTTTATACTAAAAAGCCAATAAATTTTTTTTTTGTTTTAATGGATAATTGGATAAGTTTTAGAAACTATTTGGCTCAAAGTATATCATTTTCATCAAATTAGTTGGATTGCATAAAATTTTTGGATGATTTATAATATGGGAGATTTAGTCATTTGCTCCTCCTACTTATTAATACTCCACATGCATGGAACATGCATACCTAATTGTATATAAATGCTATTTAGACTTTAGAGCAAGATATCCTTACTATAGACAATATAATGCTACTTCACGTGGGCCCAGTCGATTTACATCAGCTCTGTATCTAAGATGATGGCTTCGTTTTCTTAGAAAAAGTTACATAAAGACAACAACAATTCTTAATAATTTATTACACTCTTAGCAACCCCCGCCAATTTTCTGTTTATTTTAAAATTTTAAATAATTTTCTATTTTCTCAATTTTAATCTTCTCTGTCACTCCTCTCTCCAAATAAAACATTTTCCCCGTTTATGTTTATAAATTTCAAATATATATTTCCATATTAAAAAAAAATTATATTTCAAAATCCACATTCTACATGAATCGTGTGTGCATTTATAAGTCTATTTTTGAGAGAGAGAAATACAAGTCTATTTTATTTAGACCTATTATTATTTAGCAATTATTTCTATTCCTGAATATGGGAATACATAATAAATAACACATTGCCAGATATACTAAAAATTCGGATAAATCAATCTTAATGCTTTCATATGATAATAATTGATGAGAGAGTTGCTTTTATATATATAAAAATAAGACCGTTACCCTTTCAAATATATATAATCTAGACAAAAAATAGGAAAAGACTAAGCTGACTATTAAATAATTTGTGCATTTTACATAAGATTAATTTTTATAAATGAAAAGCATAATCCACAAAACTAGCAAATAAACTGTTTGGCAACTAACAACCAAAATGCTTTCCAAGCTACAAATAACTACCATATCTAACAGCCAGCGTCGCCCTACGGTTGATGGTGCTAATTATGCATGTTAAATGACATTTTTGCCCTTTGAATCAACTTAATTTATTTACTATTAATTATTTTATTAGAATGGTTAATATTAAACGTTTGTCCATGGCCGGGGACATGGCGATGATGGAAGTGGATGGCGACGAGAGGAGAGAGGGAGGAGATAGGAGCAAGCGAGGAGCCACAATGGAAGGATGTCGTTTTTATACCAACCCTCTCTCTGTATGTATATATGTGTGTGAGTGTGTGTGTGTATAGATATATAGAGCATGTGCCTAAGTAATAATGTATCAAAAGAATGATAATTAAATTAGAGAGCTGGAGCCATGATTCCCAGCCCCATATATATGATCTTCCGTCGTTTCATCTTCCCTTGTATCTAAAATCCGCGCAACGTATTTAAGAGCAATTAATGCATGCACTATAATTAGATTAGATTAGAATATTAGATTAGATTTAATGGAGAAGTAAATTAATTAATAGCATCTCATATAAATTAATTAATTAATTAATTATGCCTTTAGGAATTCCCTATACATATATAGCATGCATGCAGTTGCAAGTAGCTAGGGTTTCTATCCACCGTAATTTGCAGGAAGATCGATGCATGTGGAGAAGATCTGAGACCACAACCAACAAGAGATTTGAGGTGTGGAAATTATTATCTTGTAACCAGCTAGGGTTTCTATCTCATATAATTTTCTTTAGATTATTGTTTTGATCTTAATTTAAGGATTAATTTCTTATGGATTTTGCTATTTAGTTCAACAAATTATATATATATATATATATATATATATATATATATATATATATATATATATATATATATTTATTTTCCTAAACTTTTGCTATGGTAGAGATTTTTATTTGGTTAAGTTAATTTTATTACCACGACCTCATTAATTTCCTTACACCAAATGGATTTAGATGTTAGAATTTTAATTGGAACCTCTCTTCTTGTTAAATACTATTAATTAACCAATATTCTGAAGAACAAAATCACAGTGCATGCCCTAGTGAGATTCAAATTGTATGTCAACTTAAGACCCTCTGGCGTTTCGAGTTACCAAAATATATAGTGTTATTCATAAATAAAAAAATACATCTATTATTTTAGAAGAATTTGAAAATTGTTTTTTTAAAATTCTATTAATTATAATAACTAATGTGATGCCGTGTACATGTTAATATTATAAACAAAAGATTTAAGGATTTTTTTATTAAATATAATTTTGTTGGGATAATAAAGATTCTTGAATACTTTTAATAGAGATCATTAAAGATTTGATAAAACTTAAAAAAAATCAATTATGATTTCTAATTTTTTTTAATTAATTAAAAATATGAACTAATGATGAGGTGAACACTACTAAAATAAATAAATAAATATTCATTTTTATATTAATTTATATATAGGTTTGCCTTGTTGTAGCATCCTTTTTTAACTAGTAAATTATAACTAGTATATTAATTAATCATGAATTACATGAAAATTTCTTGATCAATTTGGAGTAAGAGGTACGCTGGAGTTTCTGATCATAGATATCTTATTGTCAGTGATCCCTTGGTTATTGCACCCATATATATATTTATGATTTAGATGTCGGTTTAATTAGTCTACTTATTGTAGATATCTTATTGTAGACAATAAGATATCTATGATCACTGACAACCAAGGGTTTGTCTATCTAAGATATCTATGATCACTGACAATAAGATATCTATGATCACTTATTGTCAGTGATCATAGATATCCATGTCTCCCTTCCCACTTCACCATGCAACCTCATTAACTTAATTTCCATCCCTCTCTCCATGTTTCCCTTCCCACTTCACCATGCAACCTCATTAACTTAATTTCCATAAAGGAAAAATCTATTATGAGGTGTCCTCTTTCGAGAAAGTATTTCGTATAAATAGGAAATACATCCCCTGGTATACGTATCGCTACATATACGCGTATCTGTATAAAAATACGGATAGCCAAAATCTCATTTCTAAACCTAGGGAAATTGAGAAAATGAGAAATGCCAGCTAGAGAGAAAATGAATAGTGAACAATAATACTAGAATATATATATATATATATATATATAATCAAAACTTGATTTAATAATCCGGCTTAATTCTAAGCCGGCTAGTATTATCAACCGTCCGATTAAAATCTATGTAGCATGTACACATATTTAATCGGACACCAGCACGTACCAACGTATGGTCCATACATCATATCGCCTGCACCAGGAAAACCCTTTGTGTGGGATTCTAAAGATTCGACAATACGCTGACAGTTGCTTTAAATACAAGTACGTCAGTGGCACTAGCTGTACGTAACGGCTACCCAGGTATTGAACGAAAGGAAGGCCGACGAGCAAACTCATCCGTACCTCTACTGAGTATGTCCGTGGCAATCTCCGTACAGTCCGGTCTCTTCGTCTAAGAGTATCGCATATCGGGTCTAGAGGGTGGTAAACGTCAGACCCCTAATAACCCGATAAGTCGTGTCAGTATCAAGCTCATCACCTCCCGAGAAAATACTGATCTTCAATCAATAAATCTCATTTGCTCTGGCCAGAGATTTATGGTGATAGCTAACCTAAACACAGCGCAACATCGACTCAATAATTGTCTTGAAGGCACTATATCCAACAATCTCCCACTTACACTTAAGGCCAATTATTGCGGTATCGCATACCCACAGCTTGTGTTCTACCGAATACCCAACTTCTCTACTAATCAGTTTCGCAAACCGTGTTTATGAAACACCCGTGTTCGTGAAACACCCGTGTTTGAGAAATAGATTCAGTGAGTTGATCCGCTAAAATGTTCCAACTTCCTCTTTCTATATCTCAACTTCGCGGAGATTACCAATCTCCTGAACTGAGCGATACCCCGCCTCAAGAATTTGTCTGGATACTTGATGGGACCAAGTTCATAAATGAACAATTTTATCCAACAAACTTCTTGGGTTGTACCCTCCGTTAAGTCATAACCAACATACTGCACCATGTCAACCTCAGCATCCCTATTGGAAGCTTAACCAATATACTGCTCCTCAAAAGAGACTAAACTCAAAACCCCGACAGCATCTCTATTATCCATGTCACCTGGGAAGCTTAAACCGATAACCACCTCCTCGAGGAGGCTGCCGTTATCATATATCAAGAACGTCCTCTTATGTTCATAACTGCTTCTATTTGTTTCTCCAAGATTGGATTAATATCCGCTTACTACAGCAAGTGAAAAAGCAACAACTGGTTTGGTACAAGGCATTGCATTATTGACTCAATTGCATAAGCAAATGATATGTCATTCATGGGAGTTTTTCTCCTCATCAGTCTAGAAGACATCTCTTTAGAGAGTGGCTCTATCACCTGTAAGTACACTACCACGTAAGGAGTCGTCCATTCTAAGACACTTTTAGATTGTTGCCTAAGTACCCGGATTGGGACACCTCCCAAATCTAGATCTAAAATCATATAGATCTAGTCATCAGAATTCTTGATATACTATGCATATCTTAAGTGGAGAAACACTTTGTGACAACCAAAATTTGACCGATTGTAGTATAGGAACATCACTTCTTATCTGGAGTATGACATCCAAATTCCAGAACAGTACTTGCTACATCATTCTTACTAGGTTCATCTGTTGTTTTGATAGAGTCAATCACCTTGACCGTCACATCAAAATAGATAATCCGTCTCCATTATGCACGCTTTAGTCTACGAATAGACATAAGCAACTTGCACACCTTTCGCTGCTTCTACTGACTATGATAACCCATCTCGCAGAGTCATATACACATGCACTTCTAAATTTCCATTTAGAAAAACATTATAGTCATCTACCTGTCAGATTTCATAGTCAAGAACAGCAGCAGTGCCAATTCATATCCGTATGGACTTCAACGTAGACACTGAAGTAAAAATCTCATCACAATCCACACAGGGTATTTGATGAAATTCTGTACAACAAGTCTAGTCTTATTAGGTTAATACCTTTCCACCTGCACAGATCTCGAAATATCTATTTGCTCCTAATGGGTTTTACCTCTCCAGGAGCACCCAGCAAATTCCATAATTTGCTGAAGTGCATGGAGTCCAACTTGGATATATTGCATCTGGTCATCTAGAAGTTACCTTTTTTTATGGTGCCGTGATGTTGACCTCCCCATCACCGTCTATGAGAAAACTGAAGTATCTCTCAGGTGGATGAGGTCACCTACTAAAGTATGCGGATTGGCTAAGGTTTGTCGAGTCGAATCGAATTCTTAGGTTCTACTAAATCTTCAGTAACCGTTTGTGGTTCTGAAATCACTGCAAGTTCTACCATACTCCTACTAGTTTCTTTTGCAAAAATATTCCTTTTATAAAAAGGTGGAGAGTCAAGAACAATGTAACTATTGATCTTGAAAATGGTAGAAGCAAAACCCTAGCAAATATTTGAGCTAATCCACAAACTGCCATTACCGAATCATGCCTTGAGTTTGTCCGGATTCTGCTTTTAAACAGAAATCGGATAATTCCATATCTTGACATCCTAAAGGTATGCACCCCTTCTATATTCATATAGAACCAAAGGAACTAAT
The DNA here is from genome assembly GCA_030015575.1 of Agapanthus africanus. Classification (NCBI taxonomy): domain Eukaryota; kingdom Viridiplantae; phylum Streptophyta; class Magnoliopsida; order Asparagales; family Amaryllidaceae; genus Agapanthus; species Agapanthus africanus. The sequence goes on from CM057340.1 coordinate 222,795,700, forward strand.
TTAGATGAAACTAGATTCAAATGTCATGCAGCTATTCCAGTGCATATCATCTTGTTAGTTATGTATATGCCCTAGAGGCCATTGTTGTACATATGATGTATATTATAATGGATGCTTGGATATATATAGAGATGACTTTAGCTTACTAGAAAATCTTTATGTGATGAATAAATATGAGAAAATGAATTAAAAAGAAAGAAAAAATACTACTCTCTCATCCTCATCTCATCTAGCCCATGAGATTAGTGTGTTCATCTCTTTAGAGTGAGATAGCTTGAGTCTTTGCAACTTCGACGTAGATCATCGGAGATTTGGAACACTTTAAGCTAGCATGGATCGTTCGAGTCGTGGAGCCTCTCATGAGTCCGGGAGATGGTGGATCGCGGCAAAGGGACTTCTACTCGGAGCTTGTGAAGCGAAGGAGCAGACTGCAAAGGTTGTAATCCCTCACACTTAGATAAAAGTTATCATCTTGCATGTTTAACCCTAATAATCTAGCAAAGATTTCGGCTTTGGGTTGTTCGGCACGTCTAAATTTATATCCGGGCATGTTTGATGCCTTATGAACCTTCACAAGAGTGCCTAGGAACCTTACAGTGGTATCAGAGCCTAGCTAGAGCATTAGGCGATGTGTTTACGAAGTTAAAACTCCGATCGAACCCGAACCGACGAAAATAACCCCCTCTCTGGAAATTTTTTAAAATCTGGGTTTTTTCTGAATTAAAAATACCTGAAAAATACAGCAGATAAAAATAAGAATTACTGTGAATTTCGAGCCACTGATCCGTACAAACCGCCGCGGAACCGCGGCCGTACCTAGCTTGGGCCGCGGATCCGCGGCAGTTTAAAGAGATCAGGGCTTTATTTTTGCACAGTAATTCATATGTTTCTGGTATATATTTTATGGGTATTTTTATTCTGACTCAAGTGTTGAGTATTCTGGAGTTTCTTTTGTAATCATAGATTCGATCGGAAAATTTAAATTCGTTATTTTTTCCAGATATTTAGAAATTGTTAAAAAGTTCGAACGGATATCATTAACTCACTTTTTCCCGGCACGTAAAACTTTCAAGTGTTGAATTTTTATCGGGTTTAAATCTTTCGGAAAAATTGTACAAGTTAAGCGGTGGACCCTCTAGAAGACAACAAACCTTAACTCGATTATGTGACCGTCTTGAACTGCCTTTTGAACCTTCGGGTTTGGGGCAGTACGGCGTGCCACATGTGAGGCGTTGGCTTGACCCTTCTACGGCTGGATCACTGGTACTTTGACATATTCTGGGATTATTTGAACTCCGCTCAAGAGTTGAGCACTTTGGGAAATTTTGGGTATTTGATTATCTGTTCGGAAAGTTTAATACTGTCTATTTATCTGGAATGTGATACAATATGTGGAATTCATAGAGTTAGGCATGAAATGCGAAGTATGTGATATTTCGGATTTACGATGTCTAAAGTGATTGTGGATTCCAAATGTTGTAGTTTTACACTTTCTTTTCTGTGACCGTAAGTGTAATATGTGATATCGCCGGTTTCGTTTCTATATGTCAACGACAATTGGGATGCGCATATTTACTTACGTTGATGATATGTGATATTATGTGTTGCTGTGATATGTTATATTGGATCGTCGCGTTCTGAATAGCCGAGGGTTTTATGTGAGATGAGGGTTTTTATTTTCATTCATGTAAAATTCATTTGTAATGTAATATTCTTTTATTTGGGGCACTTCCAGGTTGAGGTTGATGTCACCAGTGTATATTATTTACTTTTCCGCATTAGGTAGACCCAAGGAGGGGAGCACAAGTAACCGGGTTCTAGGGTCCAGTGGGAGGCCATCTCGAGGAGTCGAGACCGGGTCTTCTAACCCTAGAATTGGCAGTGTTACTTGCCGCTCTCATAGGGGTCTTGGGATGTGGGTTTGGCTATTCGTCGCGACCGTGGAATCCGTGTTTTATACAGGCTCGTATTGAAAACACGGACGTCCTAGTATATCCAATATTTCATATATGTTCTTCTGCTGCAATGTTCTGTGATGAGATCATATTACTGCCTGAGACGAATGCTTATACTATATATATATGCTGATATATAAATATTACTGCTTTCGTTTCTTCTGTGATGCTTAGGAAGCATAAGCTGATGGGATTTTTATTAATGAGATTAATAAAAGAAAAGAAACCTAAAGATGTTGTAGAATCAAAACTTTATAAAAAGGGGTAGCTACAGTTTTGCTTTGCACAGTGATATATATGATATATCCTGCACCTTATTCGATGGGGAAAGAGCCGACGATCCCTTCACCGGGAGTGACCTCTTTAGCGAAACTGGCAGATGCTACAAAACGCGGTTTGTCTTTTGAATGCTTTTAGTGTTTTGCTTTGCACAGTGATATATATGATATATCCTGCACCTTATTCGATGAGGAAAGGGCCGACGATCCCTTCACCGGGAGTGACCCCTTTAGCGAAACTAAGAAAAGCCTCAAAAACACTCCTTTTCAAAACTTCACTTGATTCTACGACGATATCAAGTTCATTACGCAATAGGTTTTCAGAAAAACCTGCGTAGCCCTCCGTCATTTCAGATAAGTAATATTTAGTATTCGTGCTACGGTAGTTTGGCATGCGTCAAGGCGTAGTGTACGGTAGCTGATTATTACTTATCTGTAGCATGAGATGCGATTGGATTAAGGTATTCGTACGGCGTTGTTTGGCATGCGTCAAGGGTCGTACGGGTGGGTTTAATTCAATCACGAAATGTACGGGTTGAACTTGACTAGTGGACTATGGGTTGTTTGGCATGCGTCAAGGTCATAGCACACTAGGGGTAAAAGCTTTATCGGGAATTTCAAGCGTTGAAATTTGCAATGAGATTGCATACCTTCTATGAGATAGTTGGATCCCGATACCCACTGCGAGTAAGTGTTACTCCTGGGAGAGTTTTACACAGGACAATTAGTCATTCAAGTAGGTGTCTAGAAAAGTGTTAACGGGGTTACGCCTCTGGGAAAACGAGGTTTACTTTAATTAGGTCCGTGCGAAAGCACGGGGAACCTCCCTCAAAGTACCGATACTGATCTGGCTGAAAGATTGACGAAATTGTAGGGTGTAATTAATCCCGGCTAATCTTACCTTTTAGGGTTTTAAGGTAGATTTGATAAAAACAGTGGGAGACATCCTGATTAGATAAGATAATAACCAATCTAATCTTGCAAGAGCGTACGCTAAAGTGTTTTTCTTCTCTCTCTCTCCAGGTAGCGACCATGTCAGGCCATAATCAAGATAATAATATGGATGTATTGACTGAACCCAATTATTGTACAGTGCAGGGGAACGTTGGACCCATTCTTTCTTATAAGAGTTATAAGACTGAACAGGAAACAGGAGAATATCTAGATTCTCACGCCGCCTAAAAGAACATGCATGTTGATGCATCTTCTTCGGGTGTGTTAGTTATTGAGAACTGTTTCTCAATTCACCCTACGTCCTGGGTATTAGATACCGGATCAGGATCCCACATATGTAAACAGTTACATGGGCTACGTAAAGGTAGAGAACTGGGAAAAGATGATCATTCCGTTCAAGTAGGGAACGGTGCAAATGTTGCAGCCAAAGCAGTTGGGGAATATCACCTGGTATTACCAAGTCGTAATACACTGATTCTAAATGAGTGCTATTATATACCGAATATGATGTGCAACATTATATCAGTTTCTTTATTAAGTAAAGAAGGATATAATTTTGTAGTAAAGGATAATGTTATGAACATATTCCTAGATCAAAAGTTGATTGCATCAGGCTCGTTACATAATGGCATATTCATTCTAAATCAGAATACAGTCCTGAATATACAAAACACACACAAGAGGAAAAGTTCAGATATGAACGAATCCTACTTGTGGCATTGTAGACTTGGTCATATCAATGCGACACGACTGGCTAAGTTACATAAGGATGGTTATTTGAATCCGTTCGAATTATCATCTTATGATACTTTCCATTCATGTCTCAAAGAAAAAATGACCAAAGCTCCGTTTAGTGGACACGGAGAAAGAGTTACTGAACTCTTAGGACTAATACATAGTGATGTATGCGGTCCCATGTCTACGCATGCCAGGAACGGTTCTTCCTACTTCATTACATTCACTGACGATCTCTCTAGATTCGGACATGTGTTCCTGATGAAACACAAGTCTGAAGCTTTTGAGAAATTCAGAGAATATAAGCACGAAGTAGAGAATCAAACGGGCAAAAGTATTAAGATTCTTCGATTTGATCGAGGAGGTGAATACTTAAGCGGTGAGTTTTTAGATTATCTAAAAGAGAATGGGATTCTCTCTCAGCTTACTCCTCCTTATACACCACAGCACAACGGTGTATCGGAGCGGAGGAATCGCACCCTATTAGATATGGTGCGCTCGATGATGAGTACAGCTGAGTTACCTATTTCCTTTTGGGGGTATGCGCTTGAGACGGCCATAGACCTATTGAATAGAGTTCCTACCAAATCTGTGCCTACCACTCCATATGAGATATGGAAAGGGAAGAGACCACATCTTAATTACATTAAGATATGGGGTTGTCCGGCCTATGTCAAAAGACAAAATCCGGACAAACTCGAGGCAAGATCTGTCTTATGTAAGTTTGTAGGATATCCCAAAAACTCACAAGGGTATATCTTCTACCACCCCGAGGAACAAAAGGTGTTTGTTTCTCGACATGCCACTTTCTTAGAAAAAGGTTTTCTTATGAAACAGAATAGCAGCATTGAGGTAGAACAGGAAGAGGTTCCAGCAACACAAACTATAACAGAAGACTTGGTTGAACCAGAGGATTCAGTAGTACCCGACGAACCCCAGCCTCTCCGCCGATCTAGTAAGGTTTCTCATCCGCCTGAGAGATACTACGGTTTTCTCATTGATGGTGGAAGCGAGGATTGTATCATGGATGATGATGACCCGACTAGTTTCGAGCAGGCCATCACGAGTGGTGACTCTGTGAAATGGCTGGATGCAATGCGATCTGAGATGGAATCCATGTACACCAATAAAGTATGGATTTTGGAAAATGCTCCTGAAGGGGTAAAACCCATTGGGAGCAAGTGGATTTTTAAAAAGAAATTTGGTGTAGATGGAAAAGTTGAGACTTTCAAAGCTAGACTTGTAGCAAAGGATATTCTTCAACGACCAGGTGTGGATTATGACGAAACCTTTTCTCCAGTGGCTATGCTTAAGTCCATCCGGATCTTACTTGCCATTGCTGCATACCATGACTACGAAATCTGGCAAATGGATGTTAAGACCGCCTTTCTAAACGGTGATTTAGAAGAGTGCGTGTACATGACTCAGCCAGAGGGCTTCGTAGATAGTGGGAGTAGCGGAAAGGTGTGCAAGCTGCTTAAATCCATTTATGGGTTAAAGCAAGCATCACGGAGTTGGAACATCTGTTTTGATGTTGTAGTCAAAGAGTTTGACTTCATCAAAAATATAGATGAACCTTGTATCTATAAGAAGGTAGCAGAGGGTAAGGTTATCTTCCTCGTATTGTACGTGGATGACATACTCTTGATAGGAAATGATATTCCTATGCTGCAATCAGTCAAGCTCTTCTTATCACAGAGATTCTCAATGAAAGATCTAGGTGATGCCTCCTGCGTATTGGGAATCATGATCTATAGAGATAGATCTAAACGGATACTGGGATTGTCCCAATCAAGGTACATTGACACCATACTAAAGAGGTTTAGTATGGAAGAATCCAAGCGTGGGAACCAACCCACGATCTCTGGACTCACTCTCTCCAAAGAGATGTCTCCCAAGACTGATTTGGAGAGAGCTCGCATGCAAGGGATACCCTATGCTTCGGCAATAGGCTCTATCATGTATGCGATGTTATGTACCAGACCCGATGTAGCATACTCACTAAGTGTAGTGAGTCGGTATCAAGCAGATCCTGGAGAGAGTCACTGGACAGCTGTGAAGAACATTCTCAAGTACTTACGAAGGACTAAAGAGATGTTCTTGGTGTATGGTAATGGAGAACTCCAGGTGGAGTCCTTTACCGATTCCAGCTTCCAAAGTGATAAGGACGACTCTAAGTCGCATTCGGGTTTTGTCTTTACCCTCAATGGAGGGGCGGTATGTTGGAAGAGTTCCAAGCAGGATACCGTTGCAGACTCGACGATGGAGGCTGAATACATCGCTGCCAACGATGCTGCCAAAGAGGCTGTCTGGATCAAGAAGTTCATTACTGAACTTGGAGTGGTTCCATTCATTGAGCATCCAATACCTCTGTATTGCGATAACAATGGAGCTGTGGCTTTGGCCAAGGAACCCAGATCCCATCAGAAGTCCAGACATATTCTGAGGCGGTATCACCTGATCAGGGAGATAGTTGATCGCTGGGAGATCGAGGTCAGGAGAGTAGATACGAAGGACAACACTGCGGATCCATTCACGAAGGCTATTCCCCAGATACAGTATGAGAGATTATTCGGGATGCTAGGTATGAGATACTACAGCAGCTGGCCTTAGTGCAAGTGGGAGATTGTTAGTTATGTATATGCCCTAGAGGCCATTGTTGTACATATGATGTATATTATAATGGATGCTTGGATATATATAGAGATGACTTTCTTGCTCGTCATGATAGTATGCTATTTGGTTTCACTTTATCTTAACATGTTGACTTGTATTGGTTTACTGTTTTACTCTCACATGTTGATAAAGCCCTTAGGATCTGTACTCGACTACTGGGACTATGATGAGATCATACTAGTGGGGCCACGGTAGTCGATGAGTACATCTTATAACTGTTCCTAGTCGAGGGTATATCGAGACAGGGCATCGATACACCAGAGTAGACTAGCGTATACGCATCTTGACCCATATGATGGGCGATGGATGATCCCATATCCATCGGTGTTTGACATCAGAGATGGTGTACGGGTGCTCAGTGGAGACTGGGTACACTGGACGGACTCGCCGAGAACTCCCAGATGGTGATATACCACACGTCAGATGGCAGTTCTCCGGTGACACTGGTACAGGGTAGTCTGAAGACCCGAGATCGTCATAGAGTCTTGTGTGATTCCCACTGTGCTTTGATTTCCACCTTACCACGTCCAAGAAGGCGTGCAAAACGGTGGCTTTTGGGTACAGTCCCGAATCACATGGAGGCAATGAGCGATAGGAGGGGATTCGTCTCTCCCGGTATAGGGAGTTGATGTTGTGCTGTGTTCGATTGGCTATAACTGGAAGTCCCTGGCCAGGGCTGATATAGAGATTTACTGGTAAGTGTTACTAGTAGTTTCTCGACCCGTTATGAGACACACATCGACACGACTTATCGGTTACTGGGGTCTGACGTATACCACCCCTAGACTTGATATGCGACATATCAGACGAACAGACCGGACTGTACGGGAGTGTTACTGATTGGATTCACAGGAGAACGCACAGGCTAGCTTGTTGATTTTCTGATCGCTCAATACCTGGGTGGCTGTTACGTTTAGCTGACCGCTTGCAGCTTGTGGGTGTTTGATATGATCATCACCTGCTACCGGCGTATTGACGATTCTTTAGAGTCCTACACAGAGGTTTCTTGGCTCAGGCGAAACGGAGTAGAGGCACATATGTGATATGTGCAGGACCGAGAATAATGCGATATGAGATACCGTATTATATTCTCGCGATATTTAGATATGAACTGGGACATCGGATCAAGTGTTGATTCGATGAATCGGTACATGATATATTAGTCGGTAATATTCGATATAGCCGGATCATCATCAAGTGTTGATTCGATGATTTAATGTATAATAATATATATGATATATTGTATTACATTATCTAATATTGGCTCGCTTTATTATTTCATTTTCTCACTGGATGATACATTGATATATATGCGATATATGTTAATTGTATTATTTTCTTTTGTTGCAAATATATAATATATATGTGATATATATTATTGTGACATGATATGATTAATTGTTAAACATGTTTAAGGATGATTAATTGAGGTTAGGGTTTGATTAGGGTTAGTTGCTTCATGCACCTTCTAGAAGCATCTTCTTTTGTCATGATTAAGATATTTTGTGATGACACATTTTTAACCCAACCAAACCCTAACTCTAGTTTATTCTCTACACAATCTTAGCCACTCATCCTTGACCATGGTTTATATATCAATCATATACATTTCTTTCTATTCATCACAAAAGGATTAATCTTTTTATCATTTCCATTATCATCTTCTTCTCTCTTGAAAAAGCTTACTAGAAAATCTTTATGTGATGAATAAATATGAGAAAATGAATTAAAAAGAAAGAAAAAATACTACTCTCTCATCCTCATCTCATCTAGCCCATGAGATTAGTGTGTTCATCTCTTTAGAGTGAGATAGCTTGAGTCTTTGCAACTTCGACGTAGATCATCGGAGATTTGGAACACTTCAAGCTAGCATGGATCGTTCGAGTCGTGGAGCCTCTCATGAGTCCGGGAGATCGTGGATCGCGGCAAAGGGACTTCTACTCGGAGCTTGTGAAGCGAAGGAGCGGACTACAAAGGTTGTAATCCCTCACACTTAGATAAAAGTTATCATCTTGCATGTTTAACCCAAATAATCTAGCAAAGATTTCGGCTTTGGGTTGTTCGGCACGTCTAAATTTATATCCGGGCATGTTTGATGCCTTATGAACCATCACAAGAGTGCCTAGGAACCTTACACATCTAAATGGAAAAAGGGCCATACAAAATTACTCATCAAGAAACGCACCCACGGATGAGTAAACTGTAAGAGAATCAAGTTCTCAATATTACTACGACAGAATACCTAGTATAAGTATCTACATCTTCGATCACTTCGAAAAATCCTGATACTTCCAACGTATGGTTCTCTACTTTATTCTTATACCTATAAACTTCTCAAAAATTTTGGACCTTGCATTATAACGAACACGTGTCTAAAACCAGAGAACTATAGGTTACTTAAAAGAAGTAAGAGTACCAACCCTTGTCTCGAAGGACACTGGACAACATACATTTTCATGTATAAGTCCCAAGAGTATACTAACTCATACTCCGTACATTGTAAGTTGAGAACTGTATTCTGGTAAAGAATTTCTTATACCGTTATTAAATGCACTTTACCTAATTATCAACCGATAAAGGTAAATGTTTGGAACACAATTTTTAAAATTTATATCTCACTTTATAAAATAAAGATACAAATATTCAATTTAAAAATTGGTGCATAACAACGGTTATTCGAAACCAAATATTTACCGTTAGGCGAAACCAAGCAATTTAATCCAATATTGTCAATTACTACGAATTCCAATATTGAGGATCAAATCGCCCATTTCCCAATATTCTATTTCTACTTAGCATCTATAACGTCATACAGATGTGAGATCCAAATATAGTACATACATACCTTGGAGTCAGAATTACTTTGGAAAAACAGTTCTTATTTACAAGTATACATAAATACTGAAATATTAAAATGTTTTAAGGGGTGGCCGGGTATTCCTAGTAATGCCTCTTACATTATCCAGATTCATTACAGTAGTCACAATTTCTTTTGCTCTCAGTTCAATCCCTTTATATATTTTTACATCTTACCTTCTGTACACCGCACTTAGGCTAATTGGCTTTTTTCCTTTCATACCTTTCGGCACCAACTTAAGGTTTAGAAGAAGACTATACAATAAGTGTAATAGGTGTACTCTCTTAATACAAGGAGCTCTCGCAACCTGAGAGAAGGTAAAGGGAAGAGACAACCGAATAATCCTATTCAATTTTTCTAGAACCAGTGTCCATCCTCGACTGATGTAACTTTCTCGAGTTCGTATGTAACTATACGATGGCTTTTCCAAACAATATGGATTATCACAGTGATATGGAGTGTTCTGTGTAAGTCGATGTCGCGCAACCCGCGGGTTCGCGGGTAGGCGGAATATGCAAAAACGTTTTTTTCAAGCTTCGCAACATCGACTAAACTCCGGGATCTTTACTTGAACCTTAACTAACTAAACAAAAAGAGGTTTAGCTACTATGAAAAAAGTTATACCTCCTAGTATCAAGTCCTTCGGGCCTTCTTGTTCTCCTCTTTGGCTCCTCGAAGTGTACGGATCGCGCTTGATCGTCGGCCTCCTCAAGTTAAAGACGATCCACCCAAGAGTGTGTACTTTGAGATCCTAACTCTAATCTAACATAAATTGGATACCTAGTATGCTAATCTAAGTAGCCTAGAATATGTAGAGAGTGATTATAGATTGATTAGTCTCAAGAACCCTAGGTTTCTCAACTCATGAGACAATTAGGGTTTGAGGAAGAAGAAGAGAGCTTGGAGGGGAGAGAGTGTAGAAGATAATAATGATATGAAGAATGGGTAAGGGGTGATGACTATGAAGAAAATCATTTTCCACAAAAAATATCATAATCCACCATGCCTCAATAGTCATCCATGAGTCAGCCATGCTTCATTATTTGTCAAGTAACACCTCATACCTCCATCTCATTAACCATTTAACAAAATGGTTTAAACAAGAAATGAGGTGTCTTCTTCTAATATTATAATGCACCATGCCTCAATAGTCATCCATGAGTCGCCAAGTAGCCATGCTTCATTATTTGTCAAGTAACACCTCATACCTCCACCTCATTAACCATTTAACAAAATGGTTTAAAAAAGAAATGAGGTGTCTTCTTTTAGAAGCACTCTTGCACAAATTACAAGAATACCCCTCACCGTATATACATACCCGTGTCCGTATTCCGAAAAATATGAATACAAAGAGACGAAAATAATCCAATAATCTAATACTAGGATATGGCTTAAACCAAATCCCACTAGTATTATCCGTCCGAATCATGATCCGTGTAGCCAGTACACGTATATGATCGAACCCTGCCGTAAAACATGGATTCAAGGGTCTGTCTTGTGTTAGGATTAATGCCCTCATAAATGATTCGGCACAGTTCCCATCTGGGGATTCCGTGATGAGGACATTGGACTAACAGATCCTTGAAGCGTTCAAGACATTTTGAAAATGGTTCATATGGAAGCTGGGTGAATTGATTTATTTCGCTACGGACTCGAGCTGTTTTATGATGTGGGTAGAATTTCTTAAGGAATGCTTTGACGAATTCTTCCCGGTTTGAGATGGAATGTGCGGTAGTGTTATACAGCCACTTCTCGGCTATATCGCACAAGGTGAATTGGAGAAGACGTAAACGCATAGCATTCATAGAAAGCTGTGAGGTACCCATCATTGCGCATACATTTTCAAATTTGGTGATAAATGCATATGCGTCTTCAGACTCGAGACCGTGAAATTTTGGTAGAAGGTTGATGTATTGGGGTTTTATTTGAAAATTTTCCCCGTTGGCTGGTGGAATGGAAAGACAGGTGGAAAGGGGACCTCGTGTAGGATAGCACCTCTCTTGGAGAGAGATGCGAGGTGGATTCTGCGCACCAACAGACGGCGGCAGAGTAGTGGTAAAGAAATTCGATAGAGACGGATCCATCGATGTGGGTGTGGTGGTGGGTAAAAAAAAAGGGTAAATGTAGAAATACCGACTTTTGGGTCGATGAGGGAAACGCGGACTTAACGGGCACTAGAATCCCGTGTCCCGCCTATCTTGCACTAAAAAGGGTTAGTACAAGTGGCAGCGTGAATTTATAATTAGGGGAATGATGAAAGAATGCGGTGTTTGTTTTGAAAAGTGGACGGATTTTTGAAAAAAATGATGCAACACAACAAATGCAACACACAAAACCCTAAAATCTAGTGGTCACCTAGGCCAAACTCTAGACCGCCCCTAACTGCCAAAAGACAAGTCGCAGAATAAATCCTCCACTGCCTCTTTGTCTCTCCTGTGGCCAGGTAAGTGCCAGGTAAGTGGGAGGTTCTCCACTACGTATGTAGTGGGCCTAATTAAGTAACCACTAGCTTTCGACACACTTGCCTTAGACACCACAAAAGAAACGCGAATAAGCAATGAATTACCCACGGCCTTCTTCTGTCCTAAGTGAGCGCGACGGTCCTTAGAGTCATCTCTAGATATTTTTTAGTTAATTAGGGTAAATGCGGATGCAAATTTTGCGATTTTCGGGGCTTAGGAAGGGTAATGAACTCCCCACCTAATCTGGATTTGGTCTTTGCCCCTTAATGTCCGTATTAATTATGCAAACAACCAAAAAATCAAAACAAGCACAATTTAATTTTGCTTTTTGCGCGGCGCTGCGATTTTTGCAAAGAAATCTGCACAAAATGTTAATTGGAGCAGATTTGAGAGAGAGATAAGAAAGTTAAAAGTTTACTGAGCAATTTTGGTGCAGGGATGACGTCAGGCTGCCGCGGAACCGCCGCAGGAGGTCGCTTATGCCGCGGAAACGCGGTGAGGAAGTGGCTTCGCTGCTTCAAAATTCCACAAAGAGCTTATGTTGGCTCTCTCAGCTCTCTGGAATTTTCAGAATAATTTTTCCCAAGCTCGAATGATCCCAGATTTCCTCGCAACAAATCACAACAACTCGTATTAGTGTTTGTGCGAATTTTGATCTAAAATTTTGTAACACCCGAGCCCAATAATACTATTTCTATTACTAGTTGAGTGTTATACATTGCTCATTTCAATTATCTTGATTGTTTGGTGCTTTTTGCTAAATTTTAACCGGTTAAGTCATTTTGGCATATAACAAATTTTAACACCTAAAATGAAATTAAAAAAATCCATGATGGCCTACTCGTCGCCACTACTCGCGTGGTAGCGTCCGCGCATTGAGATTTCGTCCCGTTCGGTGAAACGGGCAAGTTTGGACGACTACGCGCGCGTGCAAGTGTCCGACTTGGGGGCATGCATTTTAATCATAAAACACCTCTTTTCAAAATTTGGAACTCGCTTAAAATCCTATAATTTGAATTTGAAACATTTGGGCGCAACCCGGGCGCGATTTGGAAATGTTTCATTTAGCGCCGAAATGCCCATTTAATTAAATATATTATAAAACTAAAATATATACTATATAATCTAATTCTGTTACTGTTTAACGAACAAATCCTTTTTTTTAAAATCTTTTAAATGTTATTTTACTCCCCGTACGCCTCCTCAGCCAATCACGAGGGAAATAAATCCCTCGTGGGCCCCATCCACCATCTCTCTCTCTCCGTCTCTCTCTATCTCTCTCTAATCCTTTCTCTCTCTCTCTCTAACAATCTCTCTCTCCCTCTCCCCTATAACTCTCTCTCTCTCTCTCTATTGTTTATTTATTGGCACTGTTCCTCGTCTTCACGAGAAACCTCGCAGCACCCACGAAGCCAAACCCTAGCCACCTCTTGCCGTCGCCGCCGACCTCCCCGTGACCTCGCCGTCGTCACCCTCGCCTCCACAGCCTAACCGCACCCCCTACCTCCTCTCCTCCCTCCTTCAGCGCCTGCAACCCAACCCCGACGCCACCTCCTGCACGCGGTGCCCGCCGTCGCCGCCGCCTCCCATCGCCGACGACGCCAAAGCCTTCCTCCCTTCACCCTCGTCCCGACCTCCTCATCTTCCTCCTCCTTCCCTCGCCGGTGTTGCAACTGCAACAGAGCCGATCCTAACACCAACCCTAGTCACCGGGAAACTCACCGTCGACCCTCGCCGTCGTTGCCAGAGCCACCGCCGACCACCTCCTTCTCCCCCTGAACACCAGAGCAGGCCAGCACCCCCTCTACTCACCGCACCATCCCTTTCCGGCGAACCCAACAAGTTTCAGCCTTCGCTGCCGCCGTCGCTGCCTCGCCGGCGCCCCATCGCCGTCGAACCCGTCGTGGTTGCCCCTGGTTCTTCCCTGTAAGCATATCTCTACCTTTCCATTCGTGTTAACCCCCCCGCTGGTCTTAGTGTCCGTGTGTCGTATTTTTGCTAATTAGTCGCCGTTTTGACATTTCGCCGGATTCCGGCCGTGCCGACGTTTGGACCCGACTCTCCAGCGAAGTACTCTGGTCCGTGTGGTTCCGCTGTTCGCTGTTTGGACTCGATCCGTGGCCCGTGCATCCGTCGCGTGTTTTCCGCCGACGTTGCGTTCGTGTTTTCCGGTTTGCGAAACCGTCGAGGCAAGATTTCTTGCTACATGCTACGTTAAACTAATTAAGTGTTTGACTCATAAAACTTGCTATATTAACTAAGTATAGTTACTTGTCTCATTGAACGAAATATGATATACATCATAATACTGCCATCTAAATCGTATTTTGCAACCATAACCTTAATAACAACTACCTGTTAATCATTTGTTATTTAGAGGACGATAGTCGTACACTTATATCTTCATTACCTGCTATTATTAATATTGCGCTACACTGTGATTATTGCACCCCAAGGGTGCCCGAACCTGTTAATATAATACAACCGCACCATATTCATGTGCCATTGTGATTAACTGAACCGTTATTGTTGTTTACTTGATTCCTGTTGTTGTTCCTTATTCGACTATATACCTGTTGTGAGCTCATACTCGTTTGCACTACATATTGACCTGACCTTGCTACTCATGACATATATATATACATACCAACTCAACCTGTTGTACCACGACCTGACTGGTTACCTGATCTCATGCCTAATGCTAACAAACCTGACTTGGGGTCCTCATGGACCATTCCTGTTGTCGATCCAGACAAACCTGACCTGTTACCTGATCCTGTGTTGGCATTAGTCCCTGATTACTGAATACCTGACCTGACCTACATAACTTGGGGGTATGGGGAAATCAAAGGTGAAACCGACTTGTAACTCAACAGTTCGATACCTGTTCTGATCAGTCTTACGGGCTTGGCCAGTCCGGGAGTGATGATGCTGACATCACTCGTCCATCCTGCTACCTATTTACTGCCTAGCGGCACGTCTCGGATTCAGCCCCGAGGGTCTTGACCGTGGTCCCGGGCATGCACGGGATACTATTGAGTTACATCGACGAGTCACCAATTGATTTCAAAGACTTTAGAGTAGAAACCTGATAGGACAGTTTAGTTACCACTGCACATTACCCGGCACTGTTATTTTATAGTACTGCTTTATTCATGTTCATCCCTGCATTGCTTATTACCATGTTTATATTATATTATTGGTTGACATGACGCGCTGACGTCTGGGTTTTGCATGGCCCAGATTCCTTACCACTGTCAACGACCAAGCAGGAGTACTTCAGCCAGCAGGCTGATCTGTGAGTTCCTTAGTGATTAGTTCATTTATTTCATTTCATTTCCAGATGTGAGCCCGCATTTTGGGACGTACTATTTATTTATTGTATTGGATCATTTGCTTCCGCACTTATTGTTTATTGACTCTTGTTATTATGGATTTGGACATGTGTTAGATTAGTTTATTTAACTTGTTCTTGATATCTCTACAACCGTAATGTGACTGTGGATGGATACTTCCTACCCACATGTAGCATGGTTGGCTATGTCACGTGCCCAATCTTGCGTACTCTGGGAAGCGGGGCGTGACAAATTTGTAATGGAATAAATCTTTCAATTCAAATTTTAATATAGAACGAATTAGCGCGCGATCCCCGGCAATGGCGCCATTTGATTGAATGAATTCTTGTTTGTGTGTTTAAAATAATGAATAGAATCACAACCAAAAATATTTGACCGCAATCAATAACGGTGTCGGATGTAGCGCGTTAGCGAGTGCGGATCGTCCACAGGGATTGCGCGATTCGTTCGTATTTTGATTTATTCGAATTGAAACTTTAAAGGAAAGAAAACAAACAATTCATGATTTATAGTTGAAGTTCAAGAATTATAAAATCTAGATCTAATAACAAGAAAACGATAGAATCAAGAATTGAGAGTTTGATAATTTTTCCAACCAAATATCAAGAATCTAAATGAGGCTCGTAGGAATCGATTGGATCTATAGATGTGATGTAATCTTACGATGATGTATTCTTATCCATCGATGAATTGATATTAGATCGATGATGATCGACGAGAATCAGGGATTTCTAGTGAAATTAGGGTTTCATCGTTTATCTCTTGTTCCTTCGTCGATATCATTCACATTCTAGCCTCTAGTAAATTCAAGAAACGATCGTAGATTCCTAATTTCGAGCGATAACAATCAAGAAAGCATCGTAACGAAACTAGGTCATCGATTCTTCAACTTTCTAGGGTTTACAAAACTCGTAGGACTTAAGAATCGTTTTAAAATTTGTTACATCATCATTCTATTGATCGTCTCGACTCCTTTACGAGCTGAGTCTTACTCGAACATCACAACAAGAACTACAATTACAAATTGAGATCGAATCATGATGCAAGAATTTAAAGAAAGCGAGATTAAAGAATTTCACCTTTTATTTATATCAACAATTCCGTTACAATCACTCAAGAACTACAAGAGGAAGAACTCGATCGTCGATTTGGCTTCGCTCGTCTCCTTGAGTCGCGGATCGGCTTGGATCACTTGCTCGATTGAAGATCAGCTCCGCTCCTAAAAGGTTGAAGGCTTCACACTTAATTTGGTACTCGGGATCTTGAATTTGGATTGGAATTAGGGTTAGGGTTTTGCACAAGTCATGTCACTTAACTTGTGGAAGAAGATGGAGAGAGAATGAACAACTAAAGATTGAAGACTAAACATTAAGGAAGAAGTTTAACCCTAGATCTAGGCTCCTATTTATAGACTTCCCAAAACCCTAGATCTAGGATTTGAATTTTAAATTTCCCTCCAAAAGTTAGTTAGAGGGAGAGGCTTCTAGAAGTAGTTAGTTAGGAGGGAGCTTCTAGAAATAGTTTGTTAGGAGCTTAATCAAGATTAGCTTTGCTTAATGATCTTTGCTGATCTGGTAGAAGCTTCGAGAGTTCTCTGGAATTTGAAGCATGTGAAATGAATGTGGGCCTTGAGAGAAGAATTGTGCACTGAAAATGGGGAGCAGACGTGGCTAAGCTGCGGCGGATCCGCGGCGCAAGCAGGCTCCCACCGCGGATCCGCGGTCCTTATAGGGCCTTGGTGCTTGGAACTTCAATGGTAATTCTTGGGATGTCTTATAGGCCTTTATCTGATATGTTGAATTTTATAATTCCTTCTGTATTGCTACCAGCTCTTTAGCCTTTGAGTTGGCGTATTTTTAATCAGCTTCTTTTGGCTTTGTTCCTACAATTTCCTGCACAAATCTCGAAACAAGTGTTGCGCAATACAGGGATGATGTGATGCCATGATAAACACACAATTCCCTCAGAAATGTCGGTTTTAGAGTATAACACATGCAATCTGGTATTTCAGGACTGTTTTGCTAATATGTGCAATATGAATACCGGACACTTCTAGATGAGTGCAAATGATAGGGAAATTGCAGTGTTAAAAATGCAGTATTTTTGACTGATCAATACTACTGGAATACCTACCAGTAAATCTCCTGCCTTGGCCAAGAACTTTCATGTACTGGCTCTCCTAGACACAGCGCGACCTCACCCCCAATACCGGGAGAGACGAACCTCTGCAGATCCGCTCACTACCTCCATGTGGCTCGGGACTGTACCCAACTAAAACCTGTTTGCACGTCTCCTTTGAGCGTGGTAGGGTAGTAATCAAAGCACAGTGGGAACTCACACGAGACAAATGACGATCTCAGGTCGATGAACTAACCTGTACACATGTCACCAGGGAACTGCTATCTGACGTCTGGTATAATCCCAACTAGCATGTTCCCGGCGAGTCCTGTCCGGTGTACTCATAACCCAATGAGCACATGTATACATCTTAGGTGAACCAACTGACACCAGTGGCTTGTGAGACCGGCCACCGCCCCTCGTCGGGGTCTCGACTATATACACTAGTCTACTCTGGAGTATCGATGCCCTGTCTCGAAACTCCCACGACTAGGGACCTTTTAAGGATGTGCTTATAGACCCCAGCTCGCACATATATGATCGCCCTCATACTGCTGGCAGTCAAGCAAGAATCCTAGGGGCTCTATCAACGTGCAATAGTGATCAGTAATGTCACCTAAAGCAGTACACGATGATAAAGATAAACCAGATAGCATACTATCATCTTGAGTAAGACTGTCCTACCGGCATAGGTCCTCCCTCAATCATTGCAATCACGTGCCTGTGATCCAATAATTGACTCTGAGGGAACTATCTCCAACAATCTCCCACTTGCAATCAAGGCTAATTATTGCGATGTCGCATACTCACAGCCCGTGTGATACCGAACACCCAACTCCTCTACTAGTCAGTCTCACAAAGCTCGTTTGCGAAACTATTGTGTTCGAGGAATAGCCTCAGTGAGTGGATCCGCTGTGATGTTTCTTTCTATGTCTCTCTTTATCTCAAGTTCGCGGAGAAATCCATCTCCCGAAATGAGCAATACCTGTCTTAGAATATGTTTGGATGTCTGATGGGACCTAGTTCATAAGTGAACTCCAAATCCAAACTTCTTAGACTGTATCGTCAACTGAACTTAATTAGTATCCTGCGCCATCCTTCCCTCAGTATCCGTCTGGACCACCTATCCAAAATACTGCCCCTCATCAGAGGGAAAACTAACTCTGACAGCCACTCTGTCATCCAGGTCACCCTGGAAGCCTGGAATGATAACTGTCTCCCAAATGAGGCTGTCGTTATCATATCCGTAGAACATTAACTTATGTACTAAAACTGCTTCCGAATGTTTCTCCAGGATTGGATCAATATCAACTTATTGCATCTACTGCAAAAACAACATCTGGCGTGGTACTTGACATCTCATGATTGACTCAATTGCGTAAGCAAGTGATCTGCCAATTGTTGGGGTAAAAATTTACACCCCGGTTGACCAAGTCAAAATCAAAGTCAACCCCAAGCCAAGTGGGTCCAAGCCCAGATCCAGTGGGCCCATGCCCGGGTCGAGCCCGAACATGAAGCGGCCGGCCTCCCCCACGCCAAGATAAAATTTTTTTAATAAATAATTTTGTTGCATTTTTTTATTTTATTTTATTTTCGGATAAATGTAAGAAAAATAGGCATAAAGCCAAATTTTTGTAAAGCCCATGGCTTATGTGCAAAAAAGAAATGGCACACGAGCCATGGGATAGGCAAAATGCCATTTTGTGAAGCCCAAGGGGCTATGTGTAAAATGTATGGCCTATAAAGGCAAAGATAATGAAATATCCTAAGAACTTTCTCTCTCTCCAAAAAAAAAGTCTCAGAGCTGAGCTCTTTCTTCCATCTTCAAGGTTCCAAAACCTTCTTCTTTCTCTTGAATTAAATCAAGAGTTTTACTCTTCCTTTTTCAAAACAAATTAGTTTTTCACCACAAAACCCACAAAGGGAAACTTGGATCTATCATTAGATCTGAAAAAGAAGAGATTTTGAGATTTCACATCTCTTGATCTTCAAGATCCAGCAAGCAACAGGAGGAAGAAGAACATCGTTCACTAAACCCAAAAAAAAAAAAACACACACACTCAGGAGTCCAACTCCTCTCTGATTTCACTTCTGAGAAATTTGTTTTAGCAGCGCGCAGCGCAAGTGCGCAAAGCGCCCGCGTGCCGACACGTGGCGCGCGCGCGCTTGCTCACCTGCGCGCTTGCGCAAGTGCGCAAAGCGCCCGCGTGCCGACACGTGGCGCGCGCGCTTGCGCACCTGCGCGCTTGTGCAAGTGCGCAAAGCGCCCGCGTGCCGACACGTGGCGCGCGCGCGCTTGCGCACCTGCGCAAGTGCGCAAAGCGCCCGCGTGCCGACACGTGGCGCGCGCGCTTGCTCACCTGCGTGCTTGCGCAAGTGCGCAAAGCGCCCGCGTGCCGACACGTGGCGAGCTTGCGCGCGCGCGCGCAGCGCTCATGCGCAAAGCGCCCACGTGCCGACACGTGGCGCGCTTGCGCCTGAGCGCACAGCACCTAAGCGCACAGCGCCCAAGGTGCTGCCCCACGCATCCTTTGGATGCCCTTTTCCCCTTTATTTATATATACATGTATATATATACATATGTATACAAATGTACACATACACATACTCCGCCACACTCTCCCCCGTAAAAACTCTGCGTGGCTCCCGATATATCCAAAACCCCCCTTTCAGAACAGAACACACGTACACTGCACATTGAGTTCGCATGACCAGTTTAACCCGTTAATCGGAGGTTCCCTCGCCCCAAAGGCGAGGGGTAATTAACGGCAGCTTAGTCCGCGGCTGCCGGAGATTCGGACCCCCATAATCATTAAACCCCGGCCTACCCTAGGCAGGGGGAATCTGTAGTACGCCTGACAAGCGTGCGCGTATTCCCATCTCAATGGGGTGACGAAAAACACCCTACACCAATCATGCACATCCTTCTCCACTTTAGTCTATAAGACACCTTAAGAGAGGATGACTCCATCACCTGCAGGTACACCACCATGCCAGGAGTCGTCCATTCTAAATACCTTTAGAATGCTGTCAAGTACCCTGATTGGGAAACCACCCAAATTTAGATCTATAGATCTAGTAACCAGAATGTCTTGATATTATATCCAAGTCCCATGTGGAGAAACCACTGTGTGACAACCAAAGTATAACCGATCGTAGTACACTAGGAGGACACATAAGACTCTATGACGATTTCGGGTCTACAGACTAACATGTACCAGTGTCACCTGAGAACTGCTATCTAACGTATGATATAATACCATATAGGAGTTCTCGGTGAGTCCGTTCAGTGTACCCAGTCTCACTGAGCACCCGTATACTATCTTTGGTGTCATCACACCAGACGCATATGGGATCGTCCAACGCCCATCATATGGAACAAGAATGGTATACGCTAGTCTACACTGGAATATCGATGCCCTGTCTCGATATACCTACGACTAGGAACATTTCAAGGATATGCTTATAAACTACAGATGTCCCACTAGTATTATCCGCATCATAATCCGAGTAGTCAAGCCAATATCCTTAGGGCTTTATCAACATGTACCAAATGAATATAAACATGATCAAGTGAACATATGATAAAGTGAAACTAGATAGCATACTATCAAGTCAAGCAAGACTGTCCTCTGAATATATATATATATATACACATACACACACACACATCAGTACATACACTATCTCATAATGGCCTCTAGGGCATACATATATCCAACAGTTGGATATAGTGCCCTTAGAGTAAATTATTGGATCGCAGGCAGGTGATTGCAATGATTGAGGGAGGACCTATACCGGTAGGACAGTCTTACTCGAGAGGTTTGTATACTATCTGGTTTGTCTTTATCATCGTGTACATGCTTTAGGTGACATTATAGTTCACTATTACACGTTGATAGAGAATAGTATGCTACCATGGTTTATTTTTATCATCGTGTACTGTTTTAGATGACCTTACAGGTCACTATTGCATGTTGATAGAGCCCATAGGATTCTTGCTTGACTACCAGCAGTATGATGGCGATCATATACGTGAGAGTTGGGTAGTCTATAAGCACATCCTTAAGGTGGTCCCTAGTCGTGGGAGTTTAGAGATTGGGCATCGATACTCCATTAGTATACTAGTGTATACAGTCGAGACCCCAACGAGGGGCGGTAGCCGGTCTCATAAGCCATCGGTGTCAGTTGGTTCACCTAAGATGTATACAGGTGCTCATTGGGTTATGAGTACACCGGACAGGACTCGCCGGGAACATGCTAGTTGGTATTATACCTGACGTTTTCCCTGGTGACATGTGTATAGGTTAGTTCATCGACCTGAGATCGTCATTTGTCTCGTGTGAGTTCCCACTGTGCTTTGATTACTACTCTACTACGGCTCAAAGGAGTCGTGCAAACAGGTTTTAGTTGGGTACAGTCCCGAGCCACATGGAGGCAGTGAGCGGATCGGCAGGGGTTCGTCTCTTCCGGTATTGGGGGTGAGGTCGCACTGTGTCTAGGAGAGCCATTACACGAAGTCCTTGGCCAAGGCAGAAGATTTACTGGTAGGTATTCCAGTAGTATCTCAGGGTGTTCTGGGCTACACTCCGACATGACTTGTACCGCTTTTGGGGGTCTGACTTTTACCAACACCCTAGGCCCGACATGCGATGCTCATAGACGAACGGACCAGACTGTACGGATATTGTCACTGACAGGCTCAGTAGGGTGTCAGGATGAGTTCGCTCATCGACCTCCCTTTTGGTCAATACCCGGTATCCCGTTACGTACGACTAGTACCTATGACATGCTAGTGGTTAAATCCACAGCCAAAGTATTGACGAGTCTTTAGAGTCCCCCACAGACAGTTTCTCAAGTTTCGGGCGAAACGATGTAGAGGCCGTATGACATATGGCAGAGTCCGATCATATACGTGCAGTAGTGCACGGATCATGATCGGACGGATCATACTAGCGGGCTTTGGTTTAAGCCGGATCCTAGTATTAGATTTGTTGGATTACTTTAGTCTCATCGCATTCGCATTCAGTCGGAATGCGGATGCAGGTATGTATATACAGGTGAGGGGTATCCTTGTGATCCGTCACGAGTTTACTTTAGATGTTGCCGTATCTTTTTATTGTTGCAAACATTTGGATTAATGTTTGTAAATGGAAATTGTGAGCTATATGTCATGATAAGAAGCATTTATTGTGACACATGCACAAGTGGTGACTCATGGTCTCTTTCTTTGTGCATGTGTCACATAATGTGATAGATTTGTATTGAAATGATAAGGAGAGAGAGAAAGGCAACCATATGGTTGTAGTTTGCTCTTGTATTATTCTTGATCTCATTCATACTCTTATTATCATTTCCATCATAAAAGGAAAAGGAAAAGAGAGAGAAAGCATTCTTTTCTTCTTCTTCCTCTAGCTCAATGTTTTCTATGAATGGCAACACCTTCAACCTCCATCCAAGCAATGGATGCAAGAGACAAAGTGATCACAAACATTTTCTACATCACCTTGGACACGTCGGCTAGCACACTTTGTGCCCGAGTTGCTTCGGATGAAGCGGGAGCCCGTAAAAAGACTCGTAGATGTGGTGCCCTTTCCGACGAGGAGATGAAGACCGGAGATGCCGCGAGGAGCTTGGGATGGTGGCCAAAGACCGAAGGACACGGATCGATCGGTATAGCCTTTCTATACCTTTTCTAGATAGCTAGTTGTAGGTTAATGGTTCGATATGGGTTTTAAGCATACGATAGCGCCGGTTTCTAGTTTGAAAAAGTTTTCGTTTCCGCATTTTGGCCTCGGACAGACGGCCGGGGCGCTACCGTACACTTACAGTGGGAACTCACACGAGACAAATGACGATCTCAGGCCGATGAACTAACATGTACACATGTCACCAGGGAACTGCTATCTGATGTCAGGTATAATACCAACTAGTATGTTCCCAGCGAGTCCTGTCCGGTGTACTCATAACCCAATGAGCACCTGTATACATCTTAAGTGATCCAACTGACACCAATGGCTTGTGAGATCAGCTACCGTCTCTCGTCGGGGTCTCGACTGTATACACTAGTCTACTCTAGAGTATCGATGCCCTGTCTCGAAAACTCCCACGACTAGGGACCTTTTAAGGATGTGCTTATAGACCCCAGCTCCCACGTATATGATCGCCATTATATTGCTGGCCGTCAAGCAAGAATCCTATGGGCTCTATCAATATGCAACAGTGACCGGTAAGGTCACATAAAGCAGTACACGATGATAAAGATAAACCAGATAGCATACTATCATCATGAGTAAGACTGTCCTACCGGCATAGGTCCTCCCTCAATCATTGCAATTATGTGCCTGTGATCCAATAATTGACTCTGAGGGCACTATATCCAACAGTCTTCTCTGTCACCATCAATGAGGAAACCGTAGTACCTCTCCGGTGGGCGAGAAGTCCTACCAGACCTACGGAGTGGCCGAGATTCATCAGTTTCTGTTGCAACAGCCGGTTGAACCAAGTCGTCATTCGTAATTTGTGTTTCTAGAACTTCTTCTAGGTCTACCACACTGCCAGCTGTATCATTTGTGAAAAACACTTTTTCCAAAAATGTGGCATACTGAGAAACAAACACCTTTTGGTCCTCCTTATGGTAGAATAGATATCCATAAGAATTCTTTGGATAACCCATAAAATTACACATGACTGACCGTGTGTCTAGCTTGTCCGGATTTTGCTTTTTAACATAGGCCGGACAACCCTAAATCTTAATTCGTTTAAGAGATGGTCTTTTCCCATACCATATCTCATATGGCGTGGTAGACACGGTTTTGGTTGGGACCCTGTTTAGTAGAAACACTGCAGTCTCCAATGCATGCCCCCAAAATGAGACGGGTAACTCAGAATCACTCATCATGGAACGAACCATATCTAATAGGGTCCGATTCCGTCGTTCTGACACACCGTTGTGCTGTGGTGTGTAAGGAGGAGTGAGCTGAGAGAGAATCCCATTCTCTTTTAGGAAGTCTGCAAACTCTGTACTGAGATACTCCCCACCTCGATCTGATCGAAGCATTTTGATGCTCAAGCTGGTTTGTTTTTCTACTTCAAGTTTATATTCAGTGAATTTCTCGAAAGCTTCGGACTTGTGCTTTAATAAAAATACATGACCGAATCTTGAATCATCAGTGAAAGTAATGAAGTATGAAAAACCGCCTCTAGCCTGTGTAGACAATGGCCCACATACATCACTATGTATGAGGCTTAAAAGCTTAGTAGCTCTTTCTCCGTGTCCTGTAAACGGAGTTTTGGTCATTTTACCCTTGATACAAGACTGGCAAGTTGCATAAGATTTATATTCAAAAAGGTTTAAATATCCATCTTTGTGTAACATGTTTAGTCTTGTTTCATTAATATGACCAAGTCTACAGTGCCAAAGAAAAGCTTCATTTATTTCTGAAAGTTTTTTTATTAGTGTGTTGTATGTTAAAAACTGCGTGTTGATTTAGGACGTATATCCCGTTATTAAGTGTACCATACCCAACCAACATTTGATTCAGGTGAATGTTCATAACATTGTTCTGCAATACAAAATTATATCCTTCATTGTCTAACAAAGAAACGAATATTATATTACAAAGCATACTAGGTACATAATAACATGGGTTCGAAACAAATATACATCCAGACAGCAACCCCAAGTGATACTCTCCCACTGCAACTGTATGTACATTGTAACCATTTCCAACGCGGAGAGTATAGTCACCTGTCTTCAAAACCTTGCTATTTCTCAGCCCCTGCATAGAATTGTAAATGTGAGAACTTGAACTGGTATCTAATACCCAGGAAGCAGAGTTTATTGAAAAACAGTTTTCTGTCACAAACATACCTGAAGCGGAATCATCCCCATGCTTCTTCTTCTTGAGCTCCAAGTACTCAGTGCAATTGCGCTTCCAGTGTCCCGCTTTGTAGCAGTGATAACATTCCCCTTTCCTCGATTCCCCAGCCGTGGACTTGTCTTTACCCTTAGCATTTTTGATTCCACCCTTAGGTTTGGTGGGTTTCTTCTTCATCTTTCCTTTGGCCTTATCCTTTGGGCGAGAGGAGGAAGATGTCCCAACACTCAAAACGGGAGTCTTCACTGACTTCAGCATGCTCTCTACACTCAAAACGGTAGTTCCTTCTCCATGTTGTGCATGTTGAAGTTAACTATAAATTGAGCAAAGGTTGAGGGGAGAGACTGCAGAATAATATCAGTATATTGCTCATTGTCCATTGTCCACCCAAGGTCCTCAAGCTCTTCTATGAGAGCTATCATCTTCAGAATATGGTCTCCTACTGGTGTGCCACGGGCCATCCGCGTCTGAAACAGCTTTCTGGATGCTTCGTATCGTAAGACACGAGATTTCTCTCCATACAACTCCTTTGTATGGAGAAATATGGCTTGGACGTCTATATTCTCGTGCTGCTTCTGATGTGTGTTATCCATCGATGCAAGCGTAAGGTATTTGGCCGTGGCACAGTCAGCGTCCCATGTCTTACAGACTTCCTTATCCGCAATTGAAGATTTAGGACCTGGGACGGGCGGGGCTGGAGCCGTGAGGACATATGATACCTTATCATAAGTCAAGGCAGTGTTAAGGTTCCTCAGTCAGTCTTTATAATTGGTCCCATTCAGTTTATTTTTATCTAATAGAAGCTTGAGTCCTGTCATTGGTATCTGCTATTAAGAGAGAGAAAAGAATACACTCAGCGAAAGCTCTTGCAAAGATCAGATTGGTTATTATCTTATCAAATCGATGTCTCCCACTGCTTTAATAAAGTTTTTCTTTCAAACCTTAAAAAGAAAACTAGCCAGGATTAATTACAGTTTACAACTTTGCTAACCGTTCAGCCATGCCAGTGTCGGTACTTGAAGGAGGTTCCCCGTGCTTTCGCACGGACCTAATTAATATAAACCTCGTCTTCCCAGAGGCGTAGCCCCGTTAACACCTTTCTAGACACCTAATAGGTTAGCTAATTGTAAACTGCAAAACTCTCCTAGAGCAACTATTTCCCACACATGGAAGGTATGCAATCTCATTGCAAATTTCAACTCTTGAAATTCCCGATATGGTTTTACCCCTAGTTCTCATGACCTTAACTATGGTCAACAAATCATATGCACTAGTCAAGTTTTACCCGTCATTTCTTAATTAATTAGACCCACCCACGTGACCCTTAACTATGGTCAACAAAGTCGCATGAATGTCCCAATTAATCTGCATCATATGCATTGTAGGAAGACATCACTTAGCTACCGTACACTACGCCTTAACTATAGTCAACAAACGTAGAACGAATACTAAGTACTCTACTTCCTAAAATGACGGAGGGTTGCGGATGGTTTTTAAGAAAACCTTTAACGCTTTGAACTTGATATCGTCCTAGAATCAAATGGTTTTCAAAAGGAGTGGCTTAAGCTCCGCAGTTTTGAAATGTAGCTTTTTCGTAAAATGCCGAGTGGTTTTCAAATCTGATTCTACAACATCTTTTTTGGTTTATTTTTCTTCACATTAATAATATTAATGTTGTCCCATCATTTAAGTCCTTAAGCCAATCACAGAAAAGAAACGAAAATACAACGTACGCTTATGCCTTCCGCATTCGCCACAATGTTCCGTTATGCACCGTTAGGTTACTTAACTAACGGCATACCGGGACGGGACTAGCGCGGGTGTAAAAGATAAGCAACATCTATTATATAGCTCATATATAATATAGCATTCGTCTCGGATATATTAAGCGATCACATCACAGAATATAGGCAGCAGAAACACAGATATGATAATATAGGATAAACTAGGACGTCCATATTTAGTATTTAGCCAACAATAGAAAATACGGATTCCACGGTCGTGATGAAGCCAATCCCACACCCTAGACCCCTACGAGAGCGGCAAGTGACCCTGCCAATTCTGGAGTAAGGAAACCCGGTCTCGACGCCTCGAGATGGTCTCCCACTGGACCCCAGAACCCGGTCACTTGTGCTCTCCACCTTGGGTCTATCCTAATGCGGAATAGTAAATAATATACAACAATGGTGACATCACCCTCATCCCGGATGTGCCCCAAATAAAAGAATATTACATTATAAATGAATTTTACAAGAATGAAAAGTAAAACTCTCATCTCACATAAACCCCCGGCTATTCGATCACGACAATCCTATACATCATAGCACAGCAACACATAACATCATATGTCATCAACGTAAGCAAGTATGCGTACCCCAATTGCCATTGACATATAGCAACGAAACCGGCGATACGCATACTACGCTTACGGTCGCAGAAACAAGTATCAGATACTACTAGGCGATGTTAAACCCTTCGATCAAATTAACGAACACCCGCATTCCCCAGCAAGCTCAACACATGAGCACCGTTAAACAATACCCAAAATCCATGCCACGGTATTTAATGGACCATCCGTAGAAGGGAAAATTCAAGCTTCATTTGTGGCGCCACTAACTACGGTAAACCCTAAGGTTTAGTCGAAGTTTGGTGGTCACATATCGAGTTAGGGTTTCATTCTTCTAGAGGGTCCATAGGAATACCTGCATTATATATCGAGTACGTTCAACCAGGAAAATACCAGTGTTTGATAATTCGTTCGACCTGCATTATACATGAGATGTACATTTTAGTGGATGCTTGGACATATATAAGGAGGACTTTCTTGCTCGACATGATAGTATGCTATCCGGTTACTCTTTATCTTAACAGTACACAGATTGTCTCTCTGTTACATGTTGGTAAAGCCCTTAGGATGCATACTTGACTACCTAGATTATGATGCAGATCATACTAGTGGGACAAAGGTAGTCGGTAAGTACATCCTTTAATGTCCCTAGTCGTAGATGTATCGAGACGGGGCATCGGTATACCAGAGTAGACTAGCGTATAGCTTCTCGACCCATGTAGATGGGCGATGGATGATCCCATATCCATTGGTGTTTGACATCAAAGATGATATACGGGTGCTCAGTGGAGACTGGGTACACTGTACGGACTCGCCGAGAACTCCCAGATGGTATTATACCTCACGTCAGATGGCAGTTCTCTGGTGACACATGGAGGCAATGAGCGATATGAGGGGATTCGTCCAGACGGTGGTTTTTGGGTACAGTCCCAAGTCACATGGAGGCAATGAGCGATATGAGGGGATTCGTCT
This sequence comes from Agapanthus africanus, assembly GCA_030015575.1. Taxonomy (NCBI): domain Eukaryota; kingdom Viridiplantae; phylum Streptophyta; class Magnoliopsida; order Asparagales; family Amaryllidaceae; genus Agapanthus; species Agapanthus africanus. Next base: position 222,824,290 of record CM057340.1, read on the forward strand.
CTCCCGGTATTGGGAGTTGATGTTGCGCTGTGCTCGATTGGCTATAACATGAAGTCCCTGGCCAGGGCTGATTCTGAGATTTACTGGTAAGTGTTACCAGTAGTTTCTCGACCTGTTATGAGCCTCATATCGGCATGACTTATCGAGTTACTGGGGTCTGACGTTTACCACCCCTAGACGAGATATGCGACATATCAGACGAAGAGACCGGACTGTACGGTAAGTGTTACCGATTGGATTCGCAGGAGTATGAGCAGGCTTGCTTGTTGATCTTCTGATCGCTCAATACCCGGGTGGTCGTTACGTTTAGCACGCCTCTTGTGGCTTGTGGGTGTTTGATATGATCATCACCTACTGCCGGCGTATTGACGAGTCTTTAGAATCCTACACAGAGATTTCCTGACTCGGGCGAAATGGAGTAGGAGCACATATGAGATATGTGCGGGACCGAGATTAATACGTGTATGAGATACCATATTCTATTCTCGCAATTTATACGTATCGATCGGTTATATGTGATATAGCCGGGTTATCGAATTAAATGTTGATTCGATAAATTGATACACTTGATATTAGTCGGTTATATGTGATATAGCCAGATTATTAAATCAAGTGTTGATTTGATAATTTAATGTATAATTATATATTTGATATATTAATTTACATTAACTAGTATTAGCTCACTTAAGATTTATTTTCTCACTTGATTTGTGCATTAAGTGTATATGTGATATATACTTATGTACATTATTTGTATCATGATACATGCAAGCATGGGTGTGTGTGTGACTTACTCCATGATAATTAAAATGTGAAGGTTTTTATTTATCTTAATAATTCAAAATTAGTGAGAATTTTGTCATGCTTGGAAGCTTGGAGAAGCTTGAACATCTTTGACAAAGTCCACTTGTTTTATCTCACTTAAGATATTTATTAACCTAACCATTTTAATTAGCCATGGTTTGGTCCCTACAATGGTTAGTATATAACACTAACTCACCCATGGTTTCTATCCTCACCTCATTAGTTTTCATTTCTTGATTTTTCATGGTTTCTTTCTTCATCTCCTTCCTTCTTCAAGCTTACTAGCTCCATGAAACATGAAGAAATATTGTGAGAAAATAAAATCTAAAGTGAGCCCACTTCCTACTTCATCATCCTATACACTTTGCTTATGTTCTCTTCACAAAGTTAATAACCTAGTGAAGGGTTAGCTTGAGTTTGATTCTCCTCGACGTAGATCATCTTCGGCCTCGAAGACTACGAGCAAGCTTGTTCATTTCTCCGAGGGAACCCATACTAGAGTTCGAGAGATCCATGATCGTAACGAAAGGATGTCAACACGGAGCTTTAGAAGTGAAGGACCGGTTTACAAAGGTTGTATTCCTTGTTCACTTTCCTTTGCAAAGCTGTTTGCATTTTATTCCGTCGATTTCTAGTAAACGATTCTTAGTTAGGGTTAGCTAGAACGGAAAATTTTTGAATTTGTCATGGACGATGCCTCCCGAAACCTTGCTACCGTCCTAGGTAACCCTGCACCCTAGACCCCTACGAGAGCGGCAAGCAACCCTCCCAATTCTAAGGTTAGGAGGCCCGGTCTCGACTCCTCGAGATGGCCTCCCACTGGACCCTAGAACCCGGTTACTTGTGCTCCCCTTCTTGGGTCTATTCTAATGCGGAAAAGTAAATAATATACAGTGGTGACATCATCCTCAACCCGGAAGTGCCACAATAAAAGAATATTACATACAATGAATTTTACATGAATGGAAATAAAAACTCTCATCTCACATAAAACCCCCGGCTATTCAAAAGCGACGATCCAATATAATATATCACAGCAACACATAACATCACATGTCATCAACGTAAGTAAATATGCGTATCCCTATTATTGTTGACATATAGTAACGAAACCGGCGATACACCACATATTACACTTACGGTCGCAGAAAAAGAAAATGTCAAACTATAATATTTGGAATCCACAATAACTTTAGACATCGTAAACCCGAAATATCACATATTTCGGATTTCATGCCTAACTATATGAATTCTACATATTGTATCACATTCCAGAAAAAGCTAGACGACGTTAAACATTCCGATTGAATCAACAAACACCCAAAAATTCCTAAAAGCTCAACACTTGAGCATAGTTTAAAAATACTCAGTACATGCCACAGTACTAATGAACCAGCCGTAGAAGGGCCAACCAATGCCTCACCTGTGGCACCGCTGAGCTACCACAAACCCTAGGGTTTAGTGGAGGTTCTGACGGTCACAGAATCGAGTTAATGTTTCATTCTTCTAGAGGGTCCACCACATCACTTGCACGATATTTGAATGTTCTTTAACTACGAAAAAATCTAACTCTTGGAAAATTTTCCGGCAAGGGTTAAAGTGGGTATTTGATATCCGATCAAACTTTTTAACACCGTCTAAATAACCCAAAAACAAACTAGAATTACGAATACGAAACACTCCGAATTGCCTCTGTAAAAAGATAACATCACATGTAAATTTAGCAAAAACAAACAACACCTGAAATACCAAACCCCAGAGACTGGAACACTATAAAAAACTAAGGCCAAAATATCTTTAAAAAACCGATCTGGCCGGTTTTTATGTGCATGTGCTCGGCCATTTTCCGGCGAGGAGGTCTAAGATTTCTACTGTGTTCATGTTGCATTTCATACAACATTCTGCAGTTGTTTAAAAAAAAATTTGACTCTCGGAAAATTTCGACAGAAACTAGGGTTTCGATTCGGGTGTTTTGGAGTTGTTTCGGTTTTGTAATCCTACAATATCCGTCTAATTCTCTAACCTGGCTCTGATACCACTGTAGGGTTCCTAAGCACGGCAGCAAGGTTTCGGGAGGTATCATCCATGCTAATTTAAAATTTTGCTATGCTTAAACAAACCTTAAACAAGATCTTTAACTAGAGAATCATACGAAACTAAAAGCAAACATCTTTACTTCTAAGTGATTAGAGATTACAACCTTTGTAGTCCGTTCATTCACTTCAACGACTCCTTGTTGTGGTCCCTCCGCTGCGATCATCGAACCTGCGGACTCTTGAGTTGCTCCACAAGGTGTATGGTGCATGGTGCTTGAAGTCTTCGAAATCTTAGATGATCTACTTTGAGGAAACACGAACTCAAGCTATGACTTCACTAATCATGAATTAGTGAAGCCAACACACTAAACTATATGGCTAGTATAGAAGAGGATGATGAAGTAGGAATTTTCCTCACTTTATAATTCAATTTCTCACAATTCTTTTTCTTTTTCTCAAGAGCTAGAGAGCAAGAATGAGAGAGGAAGAAGAAGATGAATGATTAATTGAGATGAGCTTAGAAATGCAACCTTGGGTTAATTTATGTCATGGCTAACCCTTGTAGAGAATAAAACATAGCTTGGGGTTAAATGTTAGGTTAATAAATATCTTAAGTGAAAACAAAAGAGGTGGACTTTAGTCAATATTCTACAAGCTTCATCCAAAAGATCAAGCATGACAAAATCCATTTTATTTGAATTACTTAATAATAAATATAAACCCTAACTTTAACCCTAGCATGGTATTAGTCTCATATACCCTTGTTGCATGTGTAACCCTAGCATGTTACAATTATACATATCACATATATATAATTTTTTAACCCAAAAAAAGAATACATTAAACATATATCACATATATGTTAAATGTATCTAAATGTGAGAAAATGAAATACCTAAGTGAGAAAATATATATTAGTTAATGTAATTTAATATATCAAATATATATAATTATACATTAAATTATTAAATCAACTCTTGATTCAATAATCCGGCTATATCACATATAACCGACTAATATAAAAAGTATCATTTCATCGAATCAACACTTGATCCGATGACCCAGTTATATCACATATAACCGACCGATATCGCATATCGCGAGAATAGAATACGGTATCACATATCTTATTAATCTCGGTCCCGCATATATCACATATGTGCTCCTACTCCGTTTCGCCTGAGCTCGGAAACCTCTGTGTAGGACTCTAAAGACTCGTCAATACGCCGGCAGTAGGTGATGATCATATCAAACACCCACAAGCCGCAAGCGGTCAGCTAAACGTAATGGCCACCCGGGTATTGAGCGATCAGAAGATCAACAAGAAAGCCTGCTCACTCCTGTGAATCCAATCAGTAACACTACCGTACAGTCCAGTCTATTCGTCTGATATGTCGCATATCCAGTCTAGGGGTGGTAAACGTCAGACCTCGGTAACCGATAAGTCGTGTCGATGTGAGGCTCATAACAGGTCGAGAAACTACTGATAACACTTACCAGTAAGTCTCCATATCAGACCTGGCCAGGGACTTCAAGTTATAGCCAATCGAACACAGCGCAATATCAACCCCCAATACCGCGAGAGACGAAACCCCTCCTATCGCTCATTGCCTCCATGTGATTCGGGACTGTACCCAAAAGCCACCGTTTTCCACGTTCTCATGAACGTGGTAAGGTGGAAATCAAAGCACAGTGGGAATCACACAAGACTCTATGACGATCTCGGGTCTACAGACTAACCTGTACCAGTGTCACCAGAGAACTGCTATCTGACGATAGGTATAATACTATCTAGGAGTTCTCGGTGAGTCCGTTCAGTGTACCCAGTCTCCACTGAGCACCCGTATACCATCTTTGATGTCAAACACCAATGGATGTTGGATCATCCATCGCTCATCATATGGGTCAAGAGGCGTATACGCTAGTCTACTCTGGAGTATTGATATCCTGTCTCGATACACCCTCGACTAGAAACAATTATAGGATGTACTCGTGGACTACCATGGCCCCACTAGTATGATCTGCATCATAGTCCTAGTAGTCAAGTATATATCCTAAGGGCTTCATCAACATGTGAGAGCAAGACAGTAACACAATACAAGTTAACATGTTAAGAAGAGTAACCAGATAGTATACTATCATATCGAGCAAGAAAGTCCTCTCTATATATATCCAAGCATCCACTATAATATACATCATATATACAGCAATGGCCTCTAGGGCATATATATAACTAACATAGGGACCTGTATAAGGATGCGCTTATAGACTATTCAACCCCCACTAGTGTAACTGCCATCACAACGCTGGTAGTCAAGCAAAGATCCTAAGAGCTCTATCAATATGTATTAACGATACGTTAAAAAAAATATATACACATATTATGATAGAATCAAACCAAGTAGCATACTACCATATTGAGCAAGACTGTTATTATATCCGTGTATATCCCAAGCTTCCAAAATATAATATACAAACCAGTACTATACAATAATGGCCTCTAGGGCATATATCACTAACATTCTGGAGGAAAACAAAGGGAAAGTAGGAGTAGCAGGGATATACACAACTTTGTCGTGAATCATGACAATCCGAAGCCAGAGTGTAAAAATGTTCGGTCAACTTGGTTCATGAGTTTTAGTTTAAGGTAAGTCATGGTTGCAAACCAGAGAGAGAAAAGAAACACTCATCGTGCACTCTATCAATATTAGATTGGTTTATCACTTTATCTAATCAAGATGGCTCCCACTGTTTCCTCGAATTCTTTTTCAAACCCTAAAAGGAGAACTAGTCGGGATCAATACACTTTACAAGTTCACTAACTGTTCATCCAGACCGGTGTTGGTACTCCGAAGGATGTCCCCCATGCTTTCGCACGGACCCAATTGAATAACCCCGTCATCGCAGAGGTGTAATCTCATCAACACTTTTTAGACACCTAATAGGTTAACTAATTATGAAGTGAAAATCACCCGAGGAGTAATGCTTACTCATCAGTGGGAATCGGGACCCAACTATCATTGTGTGATAACCTTGATGGAAGTCAACCAAAATTACCATACCCAAGAAGGTATGCGCAAACTTGATATGTTTCCTTTATATTTGAAACTTCCGATATGGTTTTTGCCCCAAACGTCTTATGACCTTGACGAAGGCCAACAAATTATAAGTCGCAAGTTAAGTTCTACCTGTCATTGTCCTGATTAATCTAAACTCATTCGTAATCGTCCTTGACGAAGGCCAACAAGGCCGTACGACTGTCCTAAATTAATGTATCTCTATACTGCAGAAAAATAACACATAGTTACCATATACTATGCATTGACGAAGGCCAACAAACATAGCATAAATACTAGGCACTACCCGTATGAAATGACGAAGGGCTACAGCTGGTTTTGAAAAGGAGTGGTTTAAGCTCTGCTTTTAAACCCAGTAACATAACCTTTTGCTTAAGAACGAACTCCCCATGAAGAGATCAGGGCTCTTTCCTCATGGAATAGGTGCAGTATATTCCTAACCGAATACTTTATTCAAAGCAAAAGAATATGACTATAGTTTTGAAGAAAACCGAGTAGTTTTAAAAATTGGTTCCGACATCATATAGGTTTATTTTCCTTGCATTATACATATAATGTGTTCCCATCATTTTAAGTTTCCAAGTCACACCAGAAACATCCAAGACAACATGCTTTTATATGCCATCCGCATTCGCCACGGTGTCTTGGGTCTTCACCGTAAAGTTACTTAACTTACGGTAGGGCGGGGACAGGGCTAGCATGGATGCAAAACATATAGAAGTATCTCCTTATATATATATATATATATATATATCAACATCGCAGGAAGATAATAAACATCACATGCATGCGAACAACAATATGGAAATAGTGGATAAACTTGAAGTCCTGCGTTTCATCTGAGCCGCAAATAAGACGCGACATTCCCGGGTCGTGTGGATAGCCCATACAATATCGATCCTAGACCCCTACGAGTGCGGCGAGCCACCTACCAATTCTAGAAATTGGGTTACCCGCCTTCAATAACATGAGTCCGTCACCCGTCGCTTTCTAGAATCCGGTAACTTGGGTACTCCTCTACGGGTCGATCCTATAACCCCTACAAGTGCGACGAGCAACCCGTCAATTCTAGAGCGAGGCGGCCCGGTCTCAACTCCATGAGACGGCCACCTATCGCACACTAGAACCCGGCTACTCGAGCACTTCTCCTGGGTTAATCCCAGTACAAAAAAGAAAAATATATAACGGTGACATCGACCGCATCGTAGTCATTCCCCAATAAAAGAATATACATAAAGCAGAAACGACGGCCACAAGTTGGAGATCGTCCCGAACAAATGAATATACAACAAAATAAATCAAAACTGTACAAGCAATCGCATGAGGGGTTCTCCGACACGACAATCCGGCTAAAGCATTACAGAGATATATAAATCACAGAAACAAGAAACATGTAATCATGACCTTGGAATTCATCACCCGTGAAGTTCACGCTTGAAATTCCAAACGACGGAAATCAAGTGAAATTCAACATCTAAAACACCATACCTTTTTTCGAAAACCAAGAATCCGAACGACTCGTAATGTGCCCCAGTGCCCAATGGGGTGCTCAGGCACTCCCCAGGGTACCCTCGATCCCCTTCGTGGGTTCTTGGTTTGAACCAAGAGCCCTCGTGATCAGAATTCGCAAAAAATATTCTCGGAATTCGCAATAATTATAATAACTGCTTTGTGGCTTGATATGTTTAATTGATGGGATTACATTAATTCTGATTAATGTAAGGAATTAATTCTGATTAATTGATGGGATTACATTAATTTTGAAACTTATAAAATATCCAACAATATTTATAATAGTCCCAAAAATGATAACCAAACACAGTTCGAAAATTCATGAAGCTGGGAATGAAAGATGGTCTTGAACAAAACACATGCTTACTAAAAAGGAAAACTAGTGCTTGACCTGACTTGAAAGATATTGAATGTCCTCCTCGGTTGGTACCATCTCCTGCCTAGTCTCGTCACCTGTCCCAAAGTCGTCTGACGACATTCCCAAGAAAAGAAAACATGAAAACATGAATGCCGTCATCGAACTAAAATTCGGTAATTCCCTATTTTATTAGAAAAAATATTTGTCCATGTTAACAGTTTTTACAATGAAACATAATGTTTTGGTTACAATTTAGTTATTAATGTTTATAATCTAATAGGTTTAATTCAGGGTTTCAATCAGTTCGAACAAATGTAACACAATAATAATGCTTATTTAATTTATAAAAAAAGTAATAATAAAGTTTTGTAATTTAGGAATAACCATATTTATAGGGTTGCTATTAATAATATCATAAGGTAATATGGTACAAAGATTCATGATTATAAAAATATATAAAATATATTTTATTTTAGAATTATTTGATAATAAATTAGTTTAGTAAAGTATCATGTCATACTAATAAGAATATAGTGTAGAATTATTTTTGGTATACTAGTTAAATTATTTTGTATTAATATAATTATTAAATGATATTTGACACAAAATATGGTATACTTAATAATAGGCATGAGAATAACTGTGAGCAGTAAACGATAGCGGGCATGTCAAATAAATACCTTGTATTAATCAGTGTAATGCAACTAGTGTATCACGATATTCGATATATCAGTGCTAGTAACTATAAGTATAAGTACAAGTATAAATATAAGCATAACCATAAGCGTAAGTATATGTATAAGTATAAATATAAGCTTGATTTGTGAGTTTTATAATATAACTAGAATATTCCGTAATACCACGGAACAACAACAATACGAGATTCAAGGGATTATATATATATATATATATATAATGCAATGTACCTTTTTCGGTACCACGAGAAACAAGATATGATCCTCAGTTACATATAAATACCCCATTTTCGAGCTACCACAATCCCATGATATATATATTTATATAGTATATATATATCCAATAAATTGTGTACATGTTATGTTCACGAGATTCAAGATATTCATTAGATTCACGATATTCACGCGATTCACGCGATTCAAGATTTACGGATTCATTTCGGGTTCATATCAAGATAGTATAATCTAACGCAGAAGTATTCACAGACCCAAGGCTATCATCCAGGGGTAAGAAAACACGGGCCTGCTCATGTAATAGAACTCCAACCACCGTAAGAGTATTTACGGATCCAAGGCTATTATCCAGAGGCAATAAAACACGGATACATTCATGAGTTGGTCATGGGACTCCTAAGATTACAAGTCAAGTTCTAGATATAATTCTAAGTATCTATGTATATGTAACAAGCGTGTGATAAGATATCAGTTTAAGGTCAGAAATAATCATAAGTTTGCATGTAGAAATCTATGGGTTTAGTTTAGAAATAGGGGATCTTACACAACGAATAATTTGTAGTTCAGAATATCGTGTAAATAACGAGACTGAGTTTGCATCGATCGGATTTATGATGAGAGAGTTACGGAAGTTTCCATAGCGCCGCGCAGAGCAGACTTGTGCAGATTTCAGAATCCATACACCGATAGTATTTTGCATTTTTAGATGATAAAGATGGAGGTGATGTATGCCGATCGTCGAAAAAAATCATAGAGGGTGATTTTTTCCGACGCCATAAGAGTAAATTCCCTCCTATGGCACCATTTTGGTGCATTTTTAGTTAGTTTTATAAAAGGGTATTAGAAGAAAAAGAATTTTATTATGAATTCGTTAAGCTAGAAAAAACATTAGGCTGCTAGATGTTTCGATTTGGGTAGAATTGATCATGTTTGAGTTTAAATGTCAAGATGTTATGGTAATTTATGCTTTAGGTTTAGCAATACATATACTTTAGCACGTGTGATGCACGTTTGTATATTTTGATATATTTGAAAAGACTTTTAAAGATTTAGTTGAAGAGATGAGAACTATTTCTCATGCTCATGGGATTTTGTTGCATATGTTTGTGTCAAGAAATGTTGTAAAATATATAGCTAAATCATAACTGAAAATGATGAGTTATCAGAAACTTCTCCACTCAATTATATATTCATAAAGTAGCTGGTTGTCTATATCTATCTGAACATATATATTTTTTTCTTTTTGAAGATTGCCACCAAAATGGTTTCAACAAGAAAGAAGGAAAAGATTGAAAAAGCCATTCTTGAGATTTTAAGAGATGCAGACTTGGAGACAGCTACTCCAAAAATGGTTCGAACAATGGCCAGGGAAAAAGTAGGCATGAAACTCGAGACCAAGAATCGCAAGAAATTCGTTAACCAAGTTATTGACTCTTTTATGGAATTGAAGGAGGAGGAGCTCGAAGCCATTCAAAATAAGCAACAAGAAGAAAATGAACATGAAGTAGTCGAGGAGGAAAGGAATAAGGAACTGCAGTACGATGATGAGGGCAATATAGTTATTTGCAAGGTTTGTTTGATTTTAGTTAGCAATATTGTTAGAGTTTTTGTTTTCATGTCTGTTTGCATGCAGGCCGGGTTTAACTAATTGGGTTTTCGGCTCTTTTTTTTCTTCTTTTTTCCGGATACATGCAGCTGTCATACAATAGGACAGTTACAGTTCATGAATACAAAGGAAATACAAAAGTGTCCATCAGACAATATAAGAGCAATGACATACGGAATCCTACAAAGACCGGTAATTACCTACTTTAACTAACTAGATTAATCATTTGTTATTCAATTCACTGATTGATTATTCAATGTTTTATAAGGACATATATAATTAATGTTAACTAAGTTCGGTAGCTAGCTAGAGGCCGGCAAGCATGCATGGGTGATGATGCATATATATATGTTTTTCTATCATGTTCAGGTTTCTTGACACAAGTTATATTTGTGTTCTCTCTTGTGCACTCGATCGCTTTCGCTTTGGTATGTATAGGATATGCAAAATGTTGAAAAATACAAATTAATTAAAGTGGCTTAATTAATTTCCATGATGCAACTCGATCATATATATGCGTTATATATTTACCCTTACCCCGCTAGCGCTGCTTAACATGAAATCTCATGCCCAACAAACAATCTTATTGCATGTCCAAAAGTTAATTAGTCTGAGCAGCTTAATTAATTTTGTTGCTAGCTAGCTAGTATAGACAAAACTGTTAAGTCGACACTTGTTTTCTTGTCTTTCTCTAAAGTGATTGTACAAATTATAAATACGATAAGTTTTTGGTGTATGAACAGGTATATGTTTGCCGATTGATCAGTGGAAGGTTCTCAGCTCGGCTGTCTCAGATATAGACGAAGCCATAAAGAAGCTTGAAGCTAGAAGAGGGCTACTGATGAGGTTGCACTTTTGTTTTTATATATGCTATTATTGTTTGAAATACAACTAATCAATCATATTAAGGACACATGAATTATATATATAATGATCAAAGTCGACGTGCATTTTCTTTAATTCTTTGCATGCACAAGCAACACACAAAGTCTTGTAATTAACTATATTAGCAGATAATGACCGACTTTGTTAATTACGTACATTAATTGAAAAGTTCTTTGGAAGAAATAATATTAATTAAGAAGAAAATTACTTGATTCCTTTTCCTCTTTTAAATTAAATTTCTTTTTCTGAACCTTACCATCATCTACTTCTCTCTGTTTTGTAGGAACTAAGTGCTTTGGAGCATAAACAATCGTATGGCGAGGATTTATATATGAATCTCATCCTTTGATCATTTCCTCTTTGGGATGTAATTGTTTAGTAAACTTGTTATTTATATATCTTCATGTGGTACGGTGTCTCAACTAATTGCACTTAATTTTCATGTTTATTTCATATATATTTTATCAAGTATTTCGTGTTAAAATTTGATAATATATATACAGTGCTCAAGAATTCTATGGTTGAAGCATATCATCAAACTAATTCTTTTTCTTGCTATTTTGGAATCTTGTAAGATTAATTTCTTGTTATTTTAGAGTGCATACGGATAATTTCACATATATAGCCTAGCTTGTTATGTTAAAATCACTTCTTTTAATTAGAATGGATTAGCTTGTTATGATGAGAGTGGTTTCGACGATGCCTTGATTTTGGTCGATTAAAGCCATCGTAGATAACCTGGCATCGTAAATAGTATAAACACAAAAGGAACTAGCTAATTTGGTTTCTAACAGGCATCCTTTAAGAATAATAAGATGCCAAATTAGGTAGATAACATGCTAAATGTGATATCTTCTTAAGTTAACAAATAAAGATAATTTTTTTTTTAATGTAAAACGATTCTTTGTTCATGATGAAAACAAAAGAAATTTATTTAATACACGCAAAGTGCGTGAAATTTGGCGAAAGCCAGGTAAGTGGCGAGTTTAGAAATCCGGCTGAAATGCAAAGTGCGTGAAATTTGCCTCTGATGGCTCCTGCTTTGCTACTAATACTTGCTCACTAGTATTGTCGAGACCTGACCAACATTTCAGTAAAAAGAAATGTCCTTCAGTGAGCTGGACCTCCCGTATCTCAAGATAGTATTTTAAACATGACAAAAGAAACTAATGCATGGAATAGGTATTAAGCAATAATCATGAATACAAGAAATACTTAGTATGTGTTTGTCACGACCCGAAATTCGGCACGTGATGGCCCTTATACTACGCAACGTCTATCGGCATAACGCAATTTAATTAAGCCGAAAACCCAACAATCTAAACCGTCAAAAGAAGTAAGTGAAGCTAGAGCTTAATTTTGTGTGAAGCTAGAGCGTGGACTAGGTTCTCTCGGGTGGATCATTTTCGGCGAAGGAGGACCGACTTGCAAGCGTGCGATTCAGAGCTCTTGAGAGTGAGCTAGAGTCCAACCTAATTGGAGCTCTTAAAGAAAACTTGAGCATGTGAGTATTCTACGCATAGTAGATTAGTTTAGCTCACTAATTTTTGTTTACAAGTTCTAACTCTTTAGTTTTGATTCATGATTTTGGAACTTTAGCAAACTAGAAATTTTTTTAAATCCATGTTGCTATTTTCTAAAATTAGCCTGCTAGTGCGCTTAAGTTCCCGACAGTACGACCTCAGGCCTCGGAGTCCTACCGGCCTCAACTAACTGCCCGATCATCTGCTGCAGACCCTACATGCTCTCCTCCGGCGTAGTCATCCTATCGGGAAAAGGAGGATCGACATGTCCCTATGTCATCGAAATGCCCTCCTGGTCAGTCCACATCCTTGGCGGACCTATCCTGGCTGCATTCCTAGCTGCGGCTCTCTCTGCTCGTGTAGCCATGGCAAATGGAACGAAAAAACAAAAGTTGGTAAGGTGTAACAACGAGAATGAAAGGATGCATAGAGTCAAAGAAGAAATTCACAAGACACTTATATCCTAAGGTCACTTAAGCGGAGTATCGTATCGTAAATATACCTCAAAACATACGTATACTACGTCACTCTACTATAGTTCCCTACTCCATCATACCAAGTACAACATACATAACGAAAGTTGGGGTCTAACACCCCCAAAATCAAGTCTAAGTTCCATAAGATTAAGCCTAGGTTCCTAAAATTCATGTTCGAGACTCCACATAGTCAAACCTAAGCTCAAATAAAGGTTAAACCAGGTTTTGATACCAACTTTGGTATGACCCGGAAACGGAAAGTGACTGGCACTTAAATCACGCGACGTCTAGATACGTTGATGCAATTCAAGCCAAAACCCAGAATCTAAACCATTTTAAAGAAATATTGGAGGTGAAGTTTTTGAAAGGGTGTACCAAATGAAATAAGGTATGTTTTAAAAGATGGTTTGTTCAAAAGTATAAACATGTTGTTTTGGAATAAGGTTTGAAAACATTTTCATCGTTTAAATTTTGGGCAGCACCTCCTTTATAAATTTTGATAAAAATGAGTACAATAATCAATATGTAAAAGCATCCCCAAACGGGAGCTATCTCAACACCCACCCGGCAGAAACACAACCATACGGTTAATATATGACGCTCAAAGGCGAAGAATCACAAGTAAAATATAAGAAAACTGCATAAGTAAAGCTCATGGTCGACTCTACTCGAGTTCGACCTAAAAATATAAACATTAAGTCTCGACTCGATCTAAGTCATATAATAATACAAGTTTGGTCGATGGAGTCACACTAGATACAAAGAAAAATAACATACACAAGAGGCGGTTACTAAGCATGTAATCCACCTAGCAAAATAAGCGACAGAACCCCAAAGAGATGTGTGCCGACAAGCCGCTAACTATCCCAAGCGGTCGATCCTTCAAGGAGCTAAAGCATAACGGGGGTGAGTTGCCAACTCAGTGAAGAAATATAACATCACAAGATATATATATATATATATATATATATATATATGAATGGTAAATGAATGTGGTGCAACATAAACGTATCACGTAAAATAGAATCAACATCACGAATGAATCATCATAAAATGAGTGTCCATCATCGACGCTCGAAATCATCATCAAATGAGTGTCGACCATCGACACTCGAAATCATCAACCTCGTCTTCGAACCCCGGATGGTATCCTCCATGTTCAAGACTATCCCCGGTGGTATCTTTCGGATATTCACCGTGATCAAAACTATCACCGGTATCGATCAACCTCGCTAGGTCCCCGTATCTACCTACGAAATTCCTACTCCTCGGTGTCGTACCGGATGCACCATGTATCCATAATCTGTTATCCTCTATCTCGATTTGGATATCATATCATGAATAGCAAAAAACTCATGGTGAACGTCAAATCATCATATCAGATAAAACCCCACCATTGAAAACGTAACAAGTTTTGTAAAATCATTCCGCGATTTCGCAATCCATAGAAAACATCGAGTGTATAGATATGGAACATGGTGTGGTACTTGTTGGGGTAAAAATTTACACCCCCGTTGACCGAGTCAAAGTCAAGGTCAACCCCAAGGCAGGTGGGCCCAAGCCCAGGGCAAGCGGGCCCATGCCCAAGTCAAGGCCGCGGCCAGCCTCCTCCATGCCAACAACAAAAATCATGTAACAATTAATTTTTATGTAATTTTTGTGCATGATTTTTGTATGCAAAATGGGCATAAAGCCAAATTTTTGTAAGCTCATGGCTTATGTGCAAAAACAAATGACACATAAGCCATGTGATAGGCAAAAAGCCATTTTGAAAAGCCCAAGGGGCTATATGTAAATGTGTAAGCCTATATAAGGCAACATGATGAATAAAAAAAAAGACAACTTTTCATTCCCCAAAAATTAGGGTTCTTTGTGCCTCCTGCTCTTTCTCCAAGGTTCTAAACCTTCTAATTTCTTTTGAATTAAATCAAGAGTTTTACTCTTTCTTTTCAAAAACTAAGAAGTCTTTCACCACAAAACCCACAAAGGGGAACTTGGATCTACCATTAGATCTCAGAAAGGAGAGATTTTTAGATCTCACATCTCTTGATCATCAAGATCCAGCCAACAGAGGAGGAAGAAGAAGAACATCTTTCACTAAACCCCCAAGAAAGAAGAAAAAAACACTCAGGAGTCCAACTCCTCTTTGATCTCTCTTCAGAGAAATCTTTTTAGGCTAAAAGCCTCTTGTCCTCTCCGGCGCGCAGCGCAAGTGCGCAAAGCGCCCGCGTGCCGACACGTGGCGCGCGCTTGCGCACCTGCGCGCTTGCGCAAGTGCGCAAAACGCCCGCGTGCCGACACGTGGCGCGCGCACTTGCGCACCTGCGCGCTTGCGCAAGTGCGCAAGTGCGCAAAGCGCCCTCGTGCCGACACGTGGCGCGCGCTCGCTTACGCACCTGCGCGCAGCGCTCTTGCGCAAAACGCCCACGTGCCGACACGTGGCGCGTGCGCTTGCGCACCTGCGCGCAGCGCTCATGCGCAAGTTGCCCACGTGTCGACACGTGGCGCGCGCGCGCCTGAGCGCACAGCACCTTAGCGCACAGCGCTCTAGACGCTGGCCCCACGCATCCTTTGGATGTCTTTTTCCCCTTTACTTATATTTACATGTATATATATACATATGTATATAAATGTACACATACACATACTCCGCGACACTGTCCCTGTTAGAAAAAATTTCTAACGGGGCGCTGCCCCGCACCCCGCAAGGGGGCTGCTAGCCCCCTTGACCCCCAGCCCGCTATCCGGGTAGCGGGACCCCCGTAAAAACTCTGCGTGGCTCCCGATATATCCAAAACCCCCCTTTCAAAACACAACACACGTACACTGCACATTGAGTTCGCATGACCAGTTTAACCCGTTAATCGGAGGTTCCCTCGTCCCAAAGGCGAGGGGTAATTAACGGCAGCTTAGTCCGCGGCTGCCGGAGATTCGGATCCCCACAATCAATAAACCCCGGCCTACCCTAGGCCGGGGGAATCTGTAGTGCGCCTGACAAGCGCGCGCGTATTCCCATCTCAATGGGGTGACGAAAAACACCCTACAGATTCTGGCACGCCCGGTGGGACCAATCTCTCCTCCCATATTTCGGGTTAAATGTTCATGCGAACTCAATCAATATACATGCCTGTATTTGTACTAAAATAATGCTCTTTCATGCAGGTTCTCAAGCAATCACTTCTCAACGATGTCTCTAAAAACCTGCTCAGCTCTCAACACGGCTCCCATCTCATACACGATGAAGATAGACTCCAGGATGGTCCTTCCGGCCAGTCTTGGGCGACAATGGGAGGAGCCTCTGCTACCTTTTGGCTCTATCATGTTCATGCCAGTTGGCGCCATCCCAGCTCCTCAAGCCCCGGTGGCAGACAAACCGGTCTCGAAAGGCAGGAGACCAAATGTGGTGATCTCAAGGGCGCCCCAACCCAAACGCAAGTCGGTGTCTGAACTACTTTCCTTGGCCCCAGCTGGGGGCAAGACCATCAACACCAACAAAGCTACAACGCGTCCCGAGCAAGCTCCAGCGGCGCCCCTGAAAAATGCCCGATCGGGTGTCTTCTCTAAGCTCCTCGTTGATCAACTCACAATGGCTTTCCGGGTAGCGGATGCCCGCCAAGCCTTCAAAATCGAGAAGCAGAGGGAGAAAAGGCTCAGATATAGAGCCAACAAAAGGGCTAGGGCTCTTGCCAGGCTAAACCTCATAAGGTTCGAAGAACAGGGTTACCCCGCCGAAGATGAGGAAATGGCTGGGTATGTGGTCCACACTGTCTACACGGTGGGCACGCGCAGCAAGAGCAAGGACGGGGCTACCACATCTCAAATCCAATCTGGCTTGAACGTGGTGGCCGCTTCCCAAGAGCAGCCGCCTCTGCTGGGTGATGAAAACCCTATTGATGAGGATGATAGGCGGAAAGACCCTTCGGTCCATGAGGAGTCGGGCTCGGAAAGCGAAGAAGAGCCGACTTTCCTCCCCAGGACCGCGGAGCAAGAGCTGCTTCAAGAGCTCCGAAAGCAGCTCAGAAACAAAGACAAGGAGATGGCCAAACTCTACTCCAAAATCGATGACTTGACGAATGTCGTGATGCAGCTCACAACCCGACTTGCTTCTCAGCCGCCCAATCAAGCGGAGGGCTCTGCTCGTGAACCGGGAAGTGGTGTGCCAAAGCAACCGACGCTTATTCCCTCAAATCCAAAAGTGGGCGAACTACATGAAAATCAGTCGCATCATATCTCAGGAAATGCCTTGGCTACCGATGAAAGTAGCCCGCTAACTCAAGATCAAATCATGGATTTGGTTGCCAACAAAGTCAAAACCTTGGTAGCCGAAGCCGAAGCGCAAAAAGATATCAGCAGTAGTGGGAGACCATATCCTGCTCAGTATGATCTGGTAGAATTTCCTAGCGGCTATGTCATCCCCAAATTCGGAAGATTCGATGGGACGGGAAATGCGAATCAGCACATCGCCCACTTCAAAGCCTCATGCGGGAATACTGGGGGCAATGATGCGCTTCTCCTCCGCCAGTTCGTTAATAGCTTGACCGATGTTGCTTTCGACTGGTACGCGAGCATACCGGATGGCTCCGTCACAACTTTTGTCCAAATGGAGTCTCTGTTTCGGCAGAGGTTCATGAGCGTCAGCGATAAGATTACCATTGCCGAGCTCGTGAGGACCAAGCCCAAGAGCGACGAAAGCAGCACGGATTTTATAACCCGATGGCGCAATCTCTCCGTCAAATGCGAACCGCCGATAGAGCAGGACCAATCTGTCAGTCTCCTCGTCGGAAATCTCAACAACTGGATGGCCCCGTTTCTATGTACCGCGGGTCTCAAAACATTCCAAGAGCTGACCAAAAAGGTCCAAACGTTGGAACGCTCAAAGCCCGAGTCCGCTCAGGATCTTCAGTTCACAAACAGACCGAAACCTTGGAGGGACGACAACCGAAAAGGCGGAAGTCCTAACATCACCGATTCTCCAAATAAGCAGAGAACGGGCGGGGCAAAGACTGACCAGCCTCGAGAGCCAACTTTGGAGGAAAGGAGAAATAAGGTCTACTCATTCCGAAAGGACAAGGTCCACAAAATTTTTAAAGATGCTCTAAAGAATGGCCTGCGGCTACCAGAACCGAGAAGGCTAAGTGAAGCGAACAAGACTGATCATCCCAACTTTTGCCCATACCACCGAGTGCTGGGGCACACTATTGAAGACTGTTGTATCTTCAAGGATTGGGTTGATAAACAATACAAGACGGGAGAAATATCATTGTCCCCTGGCGTGTTAACAAACAATCAAGCTGCGACCGCCAATTTCATACAAACGGAGACCGAAGTCCTTCAGGGACCTGATTCTGTCAAACACCCACCTTTCTCTGGAAACAATCGACCGCCACGTCATTAAACTGGAAACGATCGACCACCACGTCATTAAACTGGGAACAATCGACCGCCACGTCATTAAACTGGGAACAATCGACCGCCACGTCATTAAACTGGAAACGATCGACCGCCACGTCATTAAACTGGGAACAATCGACCGCCACGTCATTAAACTGGGAACAATCGACCGCCACGTCATTAAACTGGGAATGTAAATAAAAAAAATGTGTAAATAAAAGAAAAATAAAGAAAAGCCGAAATGATGGGGCAACTCGCAATAAAAATCAGCGAGTAAAAATAAAAATGAAAATAAAGCCGAAATGATGGGGCAACCGCGAATAAATAGCCGAAATGATAGGGCAATCGCGACCTTCGCGATAAGAAAAGCTGAAATGATAGAGCAATCGCGGTAAAATAAAAAAAAAAAAACAAAAAAAAAACAACAAAAAAAAAAAACAACGGCGGATGATGAGTTGCTCCTGGCATTATTCCAGTGCAGCAATGCAGACGCCAAACAAAAATCCAATTTCCCAAAATTCTTTCAGCCCTACGGCCAGTCCCCAAATTGACTACCGTATACAATCCACGGGCTCAAATAATTCTCATCATACCCATGCCCCACCGTAATCACCAGTTACGCGGCTGGTCTCCGCCTTTGGAATTATGCTTCATTGGAAAGACCCACTCATGTGTCCTCACGATGCATGAGGAGAACAAGCCTTCGTGAGATCCTTACGACTCACCAAGGAAAAACACACTTAGGAGTCCTCACGACTCTTAAGGAGAAAATACACCTGCGGGATCCTTACGACTCGTAGGGAGAAAATGCTTTTATGGGACCCTCACGGCCCATAAAATTGAAAAGTCTTAGGTGATAGGGATCCAAACCTGTCTCCTAAGCCATCGCTCCCCATACCCCAAAAAAAAGGCGAATGATGAGTCGCTCCTGGTACCATATTCCAGTGCAGCGATACAGACGCCAACCAAATTCCAACTCCCATACCCCAAAATGGCGAATGATGAGTCGCTCCTGGTACCATATTCCAGTGCAGCGATGCAGACGCCAACCAAATTCCAAATCTCATACCAACGGCGAATGATGAGTCGCTCCTGGTACCATATTCCAGTGCAGCGATGCAGACGCCAACAAAGTCCTGAAATGTTTCTGGCCCTACGGTCTGGATCATACATCCTGCAAAACCGTATACAATCCACGGGCGCAAAACAATCCCGATTCCTGCAAAAAAAAAAAAACAAAAAAAACGGTATGTCCACAAGCAAAAGGGGCACGGATGAAAACCCGAAAGGGCTCCATGAGTAAAAACAGCAGGACTGCCGGCGAGTTTGTGAAAACCCGAAAGGGCGCAAACTCGTAAAAAAAAAAAAAAAAAAAAAAAGAAATGAAATGCACTCGCAAAGTCCTCTCGACTTCGTGAGGAGAAAATTCCCGCGTGAGATCCCTACGACTCACAAAGGAGCAACACACTTAGGAGTCCCCACGACTCCTAAGGAGAAAATACACCTGCGGGATCCTTACGACCCGTAGGGAGAAAATGCTTTTATGGGACCCTCGCGGCCCATAAAATTGAAAAGCCTTAGGTGACAGGGATCTAAACCTGTCTCCTAAGCCACCAATTCCCAAATTCTCTCGGGACACATGATGAGTTGCTCCTGGCATTATTCCAGTGCAGCAATGCAGATGCCAAACAAACCAAATCCAAATCCTCTCGGGGCACATGATGAGTTGCTCCTGGCATTATTCCAGTGCAGCAATGCAGATGCCAAACAAAAAAAAAACAAAACAAAAACAAATCCAAATCCTCCCGGGGCACATGATGAGTTGCTCCTGGCATTATTCCAGTGCAGTAATGCAGATGCCGACAAAAAACCGATTCCCAAATCCTCTCAAAGACAGATGATGATTCGCTCCTGGTACCATATTCCAGTATAGCGATGCTGATGTCAACTCAAATCAAACAAATCAAACCAACCAATTCCAACATCGACCTCTGCGTCAAACCACAGGCACTCCGTCTCGGGGAAACGTCCTACCACAGGCACTCCGTCTCGGGGATACGTCCTACCACAGACACTCCGTCTCGGGGATACGTCCTACAACAGGCACTCCGTCTCGGGGAAACGTCCTACCACAGGCACTCCGTCTCGGGGATACGTCCTACCACAGACACTCCGTCTCGGGGATACGTCCTACAACAGGCACTCCGTCCCGGGGATACGTCCTACCACAGGCACTCCGTCTCGGGGAAACGTCCTACCACAGACACTCCGTGTCGGGGATACGTCCTACAACAGGCACTCCGTCTCGGGGAAACGTCCTACAACAGGCACTCCGTCCCGGGGATACGTCCTACGACAGGCACTCCGTCTCGGGGATACGTCCTACCACAGGCACTCCGTCTTGGGGAAACGTCCTACGACAGGCACTCCGTCTCGGGGATACGTCCTACGACAGGCACTCCGTCTCGGGGAAACGTCCTACCACAGGCACTCCGTCTCGGGGAAACGTCCTACGACAGGCACTCCGTCTCGGGGATACGTCCTACGACAGGCACTCCGTCTCGGGGAAACGTCCTACCACAGGCACTCCGTCTCGGGGATACGTCCTACAACAGGCACTCCGTCTCGGGGAAACGTCCTACCACAGACACTCCGTGTCGGGGATACGTCAACCAGCGACACTCTGCATCGGGGAAACGTCCAGCACAGACACTCCGCATCAGGGAAACGTCAACCAGCGACACTCTGCATCGGGGACACGTCTACTAAATCGCTTCGGATCAGAGCACCGACCGTCCATGTCGTAAAAAGGGCAGTGCACCCCAAAAAGTGGGAACCAAAGCAAGTCGCCTCCACGTGAAAGAAGATCCATCAATTTCATGCACACGACCCATATATGCTGTGTGCATTTATTGATGGGGGGCACTTTGTTGGGGTAAAAATTTAAACCCCCGTTGACCGAGTCAAAGTCAAGGTCAACCCCAAGGCAGGTGGGCCCAAGCCCAGGGCAAGCGGGCCCATGCCCAAGTCAAGGCCGCGGCCAGCCTCCTCCATGCCAACAACAAAAATCATGTAACAATTAATTTTTATGTAATTTTTGTGCATGATTTTTGTATGCAAAATGGGCATAAAGCCAAATTTTTGTAAGCTCATGGCTTATGTGCAAAAACAAATGACACATAAGCCATGTGATAGGCAAAAAGCCATTTTGAAAAGCCCAAGGGGCTATATGTAAATGTGTAAGCCTATATAAGGCAACATGATGAATAAAAAAAAAAGACAACTTTTCATTCCCCAAAAATTAGGGTTCTTTGTGCCTCCTGCTCCTTCTCCAAGGTTCTAAACCTTCTAATTTCTTTTGAATTAAATCAAGAGTTTTACTCTTTCTTTTCAAAAACTAAGAAGTCTTTCACCACAAAACCCACAAAGGGGAACTTGGATCTACCATTAGATCTCAGAAAGGAGAGATTTTTAGATCTCACATCTCTTGATCATCAAGATCCAGCCAACAGAGGAGGAAGAAGAAGAACATCTTTCACTAAACCCCCAAGAAAGAAGAAAAAAACACTCAGGAGTCCAACTCCTCTTTGATCTCTCTTCAGAGAAATCTTTTTAGGCTAAAAGCCTCTTGTCCTCTCCGGCGCGCAGCGCAAGTGCGCAAAGCGCCCGCGTGCCGACACGTGGCGCGCGCTTGCGCACCTGCGCGCTTGCGCAAGTGCGCAAAGCGCCCGCGTGCCGACACGTGGCGCGCGCACTTGCGCACCTGCGCGCTTGCGCAAGTGCGCAAGTGCGCAAAGCGCCCTCGTGCCGACACGTGGCGCGCGCTCGCTTACGCACCTGCGCGCAGCGCTCTTGCGCAAAACGCCCACGTACCGACACGTGGCGCGTGCGCTTGCGCACCTGCGCGCAGCGCTCATGCGCAAGTTGCCCACGTGTCGACACGTGGCGCGCGCGCGCCTGAGCGCACAGCACCTTAGCGCACAGCGCTCTAGACGCTGGCCCCACGCATCCTTTGGATGTCTTTTTCCCCTTTACTTATATTTACATGTATATATATACATATGTATATAAATGTACACATACACATACTCCGCGACACTGTCCCTGTTAGAAAAAATTTCTAACGGGGCGCTGCCCCGCACCCCGCAAGGGGGCTGCTAGCCCCCTTGACCCCCAGCCCGCTATCCGGGTAGCGGGACCCCCGTAAAAACTCTGCGTGGCTCCTGATATATCCAAAACCCCCTTTTCAAAACACAACACACGTACACTGCACATTGAGTTCGCATGACCAGTTTAACCCGTTAATCGGAGGTTCCCTCGTCCCAAAGGCGAGGGGTAATTAACGGCAGCTTAGTCCGCGGCTGCCGGAGATTCGGATCCCCACAATCAATAAACCCCGGCCTACCCTAGGCCGGGGGAATCTGTAGTGCGCCTGACAAGCGCGCGCGTATTCCCATCTCAATGGGGGTGACGAAAAACACCCTACAGTACTAAAATAAAATTTTAATAGCATGGTAGTCCAATCAAGTGTCACGAATATGGTTTAAAATCGACATGAAGTTTTATAAAATTTCTGGTAGTCGAGGGTGCTATATGCCATCCGCCCGATTTCCTACTTGTAGACGCTATTCTACTCACAGGAGTACGGCTCGCTCTAAATGAATTTCGTGATCGCTTTTCCTTTCCGCGTCGTCTCAAACGTCTCTGCAACCGATCCTAACATTGAAATAGAAATTTATCTCATAAGAATCTATACAGATATCAATTTATAACGAACTAGACGTTTATAGGTTAGAACTTATGGCCACGTGTGCTATTTGTGTGTCACCTGTTAGATATGTCTTCCCTAGAGGCCATTATTGTGTATTATATTGGATGCTGGGACATATGTATGTACAGAACAATCTTGCTCAAAATGATAGTATGCTATCTGGTTTTGACTTTATCTTAACGTGTATACATATTTTTTCTTGCTATTACATGTTGATAAAGCCCTTAGGATGTTTGCTTGACCACCGGGACTATGATGTCGATCATACTAGTGGGACCCGGGTTGTCAATAAGCATATCCTTAAATGTTCTTTTTTGTAGGGGTATCGAGACAGGGTATCGATATTTCAGAGTAAACTAGTGTATACGTTTCTTGACCCCATACGGGGCAATGGTTGATCCCACAACCATTGGTGTTTGACACCAAATATTATATACAGATGCTCATGAGAGACTGAGTACACCGAACGGACTCGCCGAGAACTCCTAGATGGTACTATACCTATCGTCGGATAGCATTTCTTTGGTGACATGAGTACATGGTAGTCTGTAGATCTGAGATCGTCATAGCGTCTCATGTGGTCCCCACTATACTTAGATTATTACCCTACAATGGCTTTAAAGAACTGTGCAAATAGGTAGTAGTTGGGTACAGTCCCGGATCATATGGAGGTAATGAGAGATCGGAAAGGATTCGTCTATCCCGGTATATGGAGTCGATATTGCATAGTGCGCGATTACCAATAACCATAAGTCCCTGGCCAGGGCAAGCGATATTTACTGATAAGTGTTATCGGTAGTTTCTCATTTGGTTATGAGCTTGATATCGGCACGATTTATTGGGTTATTGGGAGTTTGATGGATTCCACCTCTCAGGCCCGGTATGAGACACTCACAGACAAAGAGACCGGACTGTACGGTGAGTGTCATTGATAGGCTCTGCAGGGTACGGACAAGCTTGCTTGTCGACCTTTCCTTCGTTCAATACCTGGGTAGCCGTTACGTACTGCTAGTACCACTGACGTGCTTGTGGATATGATCCGAAAACTCACTACCAATGTATTGACGAGTCTTTAGAGTCCCACACAGAAGGCCTGTCCACTCGAGCGAAATAACGTAGTGCACGTACGGCGCCGCGTGCGAAGTCCGGTTAGACGTATGTCTTAAACCGGACGGATTATGATACTAACCGGTTTATGATTGAACCGGGACATTAAATCAATTGTTAATTTAATGAAGTAATTAATTAATTATGTGATGGTACATATAGTTAAACTAGTGTTATATTGTTTTCTCTCTCTTGATCATATGGTTACATGTGATGAAACCATTTAATATGTTTAAATTTGTTTAAACATATTATCTTTTTCTTTATTTATTTTTCTCTTTTATTTTTGCATGGCTAAAGGTGTGGTGGAGTTTCATCTCATGTCTTATGACATGTGTAAGGATGAAATGAGAAAGGGGTTATGTGTTATGATAAGGGTCTTGTATCATTCTAGATATAACATAATTCTTTTTCTCTCACATCCTTAAGTGTCACGTCCGAAAGTACGGAACATGACCGACACTTAAACTACGAAACATCTCGAGGCGTACGTAATCTAAGTTAGCCGAAAGCCCAGAAATCCAAACCAAGAAAAGTAGTAGAGTGAAGGAAAACCAATTTAAAATCAAGTAGTTTTAATAGCATAAGCCGAATTATGCGGTTTAAAAAAAAATCAAATATTTCCTGAAAATTTCGGCAGAGTCTCCTTTGTAAATACTGGCTCCCAAATGGGATACAACATGAATAGTATACGAAATCAATAAAAAGGCATCCCCAAGCGGGAGCTAGCTCTTCGTCAATCGACGGTCATAACCACACAAGCAAAAAAATATACAACGCCAAGGACGAGGATCAAAACTCAAAAGGAAACTCAAAACAACAAGAAACCACAGAATATAACGTGCGACTCTAAGGTCGAAAAAATAACATCACTGCTCTCTATTTCTGAAATAAATACATGTTTGGTTGATGGAACTTCTAGATACAACAGAGTAATAATATACAAGTTATAATGATGGGTGCGATACAAATAAATCTACCTACTAGCAAGTCACCCGGAAATGGAAATAGTGCCAGCAAGCCGTAATGAAACCTGTACGGCGAAACCTGCAAGAACTGTGGCACAACGGGGGTGAGTTGCCAACTCGTGAGTAGAAAAATATCTACGCACAGAAATCGCATAAATAATGCAATCTAGGTCAATGATCATAATATATCCTCAAATATATGAATAACATGCAGCCTATAACAATGGCTAGGGTAATATTTAACCCGAGTGTGATCTCATGTGCCCGTGTCAGTGCCTCAGGTAGCAATATATCATATGAATGGGGTATGAATGCATGAAAACAGAATACATGTAAATGAAGAAACTGTTTTCATAAATTAGTGAGATTTCCTTTGTATTTTTAAAATGAGGTATCATAAATGAAATCAGCATCAACAGTGTCTAGCATCGACACAAAACATAAATCTCAATGTCTCAAAACCTCAGGCTCCGGCTATCGGGACTGGCCTGTATCATAAAATCTCAGTACCTCAATATCTCGAAATCTCAATGTCTCAATCTCAACATCTAAGATGCCGTCAGTCCAGACCGGCCCCTACCATCCATCTCAAGACCACGACGGTATCCTCCGGATATCCGATGCGTTGGGTAATATCTGTTGGAGATAGTGCCCTCAAATTCAATTATTGGATCGCAGGTACGTGATTGCAATGATTGAGGCAGGACCTATACCGATATGACAGTCTTGCTCGAGATGATAGTATGCTATCTAGTTTGTCTTTATCATTATATACATGCTTTAGTTCGCTATTGCACGATTGATAGAGCCCATAGGATTATGCTTGACTACCAGCAGTATGATGGCGATCATATACGTGGGAGCTGGGGTCTGTAAGCACATCCTTGAAGTGTCCCTAGTCGTGGGAGTTTTCGAGACAGGGCATCGATACTCCAGAGTAGACTAGTGTATACAGTCGAGACCCCGACGAGGGGCGGTGGCCGGTCTCACAAGCCACTGGTGTCAGTTGGATCACCAAAGATGTATACAGGTGCTCATTGAGTTATGAGTACACCGGACAGGACTCGCAGGGAATCTGCTAATTGGTATTATACATATCGTCAGATAGCAATTCCCTGGTGACATGTGTACAGGTTAGTTCATCGACCTAAGGTCGTCATTTGTCTCGTGTGAGTTTCCACTGTGCTTTGATTTCTACCCTACCACGGCTCAAAGGAGTCATGCAAACAGGTCTTTTTTGGGTACAGTCCCGAGCCACATTGGAGGCAAGTGAGCGGATCGTCGGGGATTCGTCTCTCCCGGTATTGGGGGTTGATGTCGCGCAGTGCACGGGTGGCCATCACTAGGAATTCTCGGCCGAGGTAGTGGAGAATTACTGATTTGGATCAGTGGTTTCTCAGGTGGTGATGGGCTTCATGCCGACACGATTTATCGCGTTATTAGGGGTCTGACTTTATCCACCCCCCTAGACTCGATATGCGATACTCTTTAGACGAATGGACCGGACTGTATATATATTGTCACTGTCAGGCTCAGTAGGGTTTATAGATGAGTTCGCTCGTCAGCTTCCCTTACAATCAATACATAGGCAAAACGTTACGTGCAGCTTGTACCTCTGACGTGCTAGTGGTTATACCCAGTGCCAGTGTGTTGATGAGTCATTAGAGTCCCCCCACAGACACTTTCCCAAGTTCGGGCGAAACGTTGTAGAGGCCGTATGGTAATATGGCAAGGTTCGGAAAAAGCACGTGCGTTTTCGCATGTGTCGTTTTTCGGGCAGATAATACTGGTAGGCTTTGGTTTAAGCCGGAACCCAGTATTATACTGTATAGATATAATATCTTTGTCTCAGTTGCATTTGTATTCGGTCGTAATACAAATGCGGGTATGTTTATACTGATACGGGGTTATCCTGAAATTCGTTTCAGGATCACTTTTGGAAGTTGCCAGTTTCCAGTTTTCTATCATCCGTATTTAACAGTCGGTTAAATACGGATTTATCTTTTCTTCTTGAGGGTGAGTCATGAGTGTGGAAGCTTCTTGGATGATGACTAGGTTAGTGAATCATTCATTTGCTTTAATGTTATGATGAGGTGTTTTTGTGAGTCACCTTTTGCATTAAACTTTCTTGTAATGCTTATGGATATTTTGTGTTGATCTTTTCCTTTAAAGTTACCACCTTGCTCCTACACTCACCCCCACCTCCATATAATTGGCCGGCCCCCTTGCTTGATTGAGGTTGTTCATTTTGAGAAAAGATTAAGGTTTATGGTTCATGGAAATTGATATATTTTCATAGCTCAATTTCATTCGATCCAAAAGGCAACTTCCATAACCGTTCGTCCGTGACCTTGGACGTAACGAGACAAAGTGTTCTACTCATCCTCTACTTCATCTTGGTCGTCTCTTTTAGCAAACTTGACGATCGAGTTGCCTCGGTTCAGAGGCGGGAGCCCGTTTAAAGATCCGTCGAGGTGGTGCCACCTGGACGACAAGACTGAAGATTCAGGAGATCGGAGCAGCCGCAACAAAGCGTGGAATGATGGTTAAAGACCGAAGGACTCGGATCATTCGGTATAACGTTTCTACCCCTTTGTAGTTTGTTAGTTTAGCCTTAATGGCAGATCCGGGTTACGGTACACGATAGCGCCAGTTTCGTTAAAAGTTTTTGTTCCGCAATTGGCGTCTGTTAGACGGCCGGGGCGCTACCGTGGACTTACAGTGGTATCAGAGCCTCACCATTAAGCTATACTAACTTGTGCTAATGCGTTTAAACCATTGATCGAACGGATTTTCAAAAACCGCAAAATTCCGTGTTCTGAGTTTCTGTTGATTTTAAACAGTGTCTAAAAATAATTCTACATATCACAGAAAATTCAGCAGGGTTTTCTATGCTCACCGTCAAAATTTGGTCACGTGATCTCACAAGACTGCCGTGGAATCGCGGTCAAACCTAGGGTTTGACCGCGCTTCCGCGGCCATTCTGTGAGATCAGTGCACCAAATTTGCACAGTGGCTTTTTTACTGGAAATTAGGGTTTTTGGTATATATCTTTTGGGCCCAGATTTTGTTACTGTACAGCAGTTGTTCGTGCGGCCCACTTCGGGAAATTTAGTCGATTGAAATTTTAAACTTGTTAGTATGCAGTATTTACATTATATCTCCGACCGGGAATGTCATTTGATCGGTAAACTGCGTCTGATTGCTATAGTTCTTTTAGACGGGTTTGCGAACGTGACATTCGCGTTGATGTTCTGTGTTGTGCTGTGATGTTGCGGATATGTCGTGGTGAATAGCAGGGTGCAATGATAGTGCAGTTTGGATTTATTTGTACATTTGTTATTGCGGGACGAGCGTCCAACATGTGGACTGCCGTCACTGCCTGTTGTATAATATTCTTTTGGGGCACGACCGGTTCGAGGTTGATGTACCCGTTGTATATTTTTCATTTCTGTACTAGATTTATCCCGCGAAGGAGTGCACTGATAGCCGGGTTCTGGAGGGCAACGGGTCCGTATCTCATGGCATTGAGAGGCAAAGGGACCTCACTCTAGAATTGGCAGACTATTCGCCGCACTCGTAGGGGGTACAGGTTGACCCAAGGAGGGGTGCTCAATTTACCGGATTCCATGAAGTGCCGGGTGTTCCATTCACTAAGCTGTGGGGACCACCTCGCTTCAGGTTTTTGCGGGTAATTTGCCGCACCCGTAGGGGTCTAGGTTTCATTGCACAGGCTATCCACACGACCAGGGGAACGTCATGTTTCAGCAGCGGCTCTGTGAAACCCGGGAATCCCAGATTATCTGTATTGTTCTGTGATGCTTATTACTTTTCTGTAATGTTGCATATTGTCACGCCTAGAGCGATTATTGTATATTGGTATATATACTATTAGATGTTGTATATGTTTTACACCCGTGCTAGTCCAGTCCCCGCTCTGTCGTTAGTTAAGTAACCTAACGGGTGATGACGGGACCCAGTGGCGAATGCGGATGGCATATACGAACATTATATTTTCGTTCTTTTCTGGTGTGATTGATTGATGGGACTGCATTGATTCTTATCAATGCAAGGATAAAACAAGCCTATATTTGATGTTGTTGGAACAAATTTTAAAAAAAAGGTGTTATTACAAAGATATTTCCTTTTGTTTTGCATAGCGGTATTCAGTTAGAATATCCTGCACCTCATTCGACGAGGCAAGGGCCGAGATCCCTTCACCGGGAGTGATCCCTTGGGCAGAAGTTTACGTCAGGGTAGTAACTTTAATATAGTCGATTACAAGTTACTTTGCATCACGGTATTCAGTTGGAATATCCTGCACCTCATTCCACGAGGAAAGAGCCGAGATCCCTTCACCGGGAGTGACCTCTTTAGCAAAACATTTTCGTCACTATATTTTATAAAAAGCTATCAGGTTCCTTCAGCGAGATCAAGTTCATTACGTTAAAGGTTTTTTCGCCAAAAACCAGCCGTAGCCCTCCGTCGTTTCTTATGGATGGTCAGTAGTATTCAAGCTATGTTTGTTGGCCCTTAGTCAAGGCATAATGTTTGGTAGCTGCTGGGTATTCATTTGTAGCATAGATGAATGCGTTGGTTTGGGACAGTCGTATTACTTTGTTGGCCCTTAGTCAAGAGCATGTGTCACGACCCGAAAATACGGAACATGACCGGCATTTAAACTACGAAACGTCTCGAGGCGTACGTAATCTAAGTAAACCGAAAACTCAGAAATCCAAACCAAGAAAAGAAGTAGAGTGCAGGAAAAACCAACTTAAAGCAAGTAATTTCAATAGCATAAGCCGAATTATGCGGTTTTTAAAACATCAAAAATTTACTGAAAATTTCGGCAGAGTCTCCTTTGTAACTACTGGCCCCCAAACGGGATACAACATGAATAGTATACGAAATCAAGAAAAAGGCATCCCCAAGCGGGAGCTAGCTCTTCGTCAATCGACGGTCACAACCACACAAGCAATATAATATACAACGCCAACGGCGAGGATCAAAACTCAAAAGGAAACTCAAAACCACCAGAAATAAAACGAGCGACTCTAAGGTCGAAAGAATAAACAACACCGGCCTCTATCTCAGTAAATACATGTTTGGTTGATGGAATTTACTAGATACAACGGAATAATATTATACAAGGTAATATGATGGGTACGATACAAGAAAAACCCACCTACTAGCAAGTCACCCGAATGAAACTGAGCCCGCAAAGCCGTAATGAAACCTGTACGGCAAACCTGCAAGAAACTGGGGCACAACGGGGTGAGTTGCCAACTCGTGAATAGAAAAATATCTACGCACAGAAATCGCATAAATAACGCAACCTAGGTCAATGATCATAATATATCCTCAAATATAACCAGCAGCCTATAACAAGGCTAGGGTAAATATCTAACCCGAGTGTAATCTCATATGCCCGTGTCAGTGCCTCAGGTAGCAATATATCATATGAATGAGGTATGAATGCATGAAGATAGAATATATGCAAATGAAGAAACTGTTTTCATAAATTAGTGAGATTTCCTTTGTATATTTTCAAAATGAGGTATCATAATGAAATCAGCATAAAACAGTGCCTAGCATCGGCACAAAACGAAATCCCAATATCTCGATATCTCGGTATCACAGTCTCTGTACCTCAATCACAATATCTAGGGCGCCGTCAGTCCAGACCGGCCCCTACCATCCATCTCAAGACCACGACGGTATCCTCCGGATATCCGACGCGTCGGGTAAAATCACCGGTAGGTAGTGCTTCCCTGCCAGGCTCACATCGTCATCATCACACGCTTCTTGCCCCGGGGTACCTTACCGGGTCCACCATGTACCCGAAACGGTTCATCCATCTCCTCGAATCGGGTCTCGAAATCCATCAGCAAACTCATGGTGGACGACTCATACATCATAGGAAAAAACCGCACTTTTATTTAAAAAGAGAGAAATCAGTTTATATATGTTTTGCGGTTTTCCTCCAAATCCAGAAAATATCATGGAAATCCGAATCATCAATAGCATGTAGAACCATGAATATAAGCATGAGAATCCATGAATACGGCATAACAATGAATAACAGTATGCATGAAGCGACAAGTAATAACTACAATGTCTAATATGGCATATAAGGGAAGTACACTAATATCATGTCAAAACTACTAGCTAACAAGCTAAGTCAAGCAAATATATCATCTAAAGTGTACGTGACATGGCAATTACCGATGAAAATGTGTGTGAGCCGGCAAGTAGGTGTACGTGGTACATACGCATCATCGGTAATGGTGCTGGTGTCCTAACAGCATGATATCAATAATGGAATATGCAGCAAAATAAGTATGCGAGGCAGAGCGAACATCAATAATGAGCGGAAGCTGAAAACTAGACGCAACTATAACTAATCTGCATTAATCTAATATAAGTCCTACAAATGGTGCCATTTGAAATAACACGAACCGCGGGGTTTTGAAAATAGGGCTACGGTGGTTTTTAAGAAAGGATACATCTTTTGAAATATCCGTAGATCCCTTGACTTGTCTTTTAAAATACCTACGATCCGCTAGTTTTGAAATAGGTAGGAGTCTAATCTAATCTAACAACTACACTAAACTATACGGCTGAACTAACAAGCTGAACTACAGGTAAGGAAACCGCCTATCATCTGAGTCGATACATATACATACCTGTATATATACAGTCGGTGATCCCGCCTCAATAATATCATATCCATAACCAGAAATCCCAAGTCAAGAGTGCGGATCAATCATCAAAATATAGCTCGTACGTAAATCCGTCGTACGGCATCCCCAAATCTGGGTACGGTCAATATCACATTCATTATGCTATTCATCTGATATCCTCTTTATCAAATATCATGATCGGGGTACTGATCTACGTCTAGTACAATATTGATACCATCTATGTATGCATGCATGTATAAGAATCACTACGTCAAAAGACCCGCTAAAACATCATGTCGTATCTCAATACGAACCAAAACACATCACCGATCTCCTGGCCTCAAGCCCAATCTCATCGACTCATCTCAAATTCCAAATACTATCCTCAAATCCAGTATATGAACACATAGTCCCATACCTATGTGAACACATAAATATATATTCCCATACACGCACATATGAAATAAGGAATGTATGCAAGTATGTATATGTGTGTATGTGTAAGTGTAGTGCACCCACTACCTAAGGTTTCGTAACCATGCACCAATCCAACACCAATATCCATCTAAAATCATCAATAATAAATCCTAACAACATATCATAAATTGTTGGTGTGTATACGCATCCGTATACATCACCACGGACTGCGGGGGTGCTATACGCCATCCACCCGACTTCTCCCCGTAGATATAAATCTACTCACCTGGTCCTCGCTCGACGGTGCCGACGTCGCCATGCGCTTGCTTGTCGTCTCGAAGTCCACATGGGGTACCTACATATCATAACGCACCGTATCGCATTAAACTAAATTCGAAATCGAAACGGCATACGAAAATCAAATCGGCACGCGTATCACGCATAGGTCCAAACCTATCGCCTACGCATGCAAGAATAGTCAAACCAACCCTCGATGTCGATGTACAAACGTCAAACTATCGAGAAAAATCCAATCACACTCATTTGCACATTCACGAACACTAATTTTAATATAAACTAGGTTAAAACTCACAAAAACCCCAACTTTACTTAAAAAGTCACTTTTCCGAAAATCTAGCAAGCACAATTCGCCGTTTTTGTACAAAACAGAATGTTTAAATGAATGTAGCGGCCAATATACTTATTAAATATCTTAAATAAGTCATAGAAACAATTTCCGGAATTTAATCTCATTAAATTCCAAAAAAACCCTAATATTCTAGTTTACAAAATACCCTTTTTAACAATTTCATAGCAAAATGCACAAACTACAATTTAGGTTGGATTTCCATGAACTAAAGTGTTAAACTACACTTAATAAAGTTAATAATATGATAAAAACCCTAACCATATTTTTAATCTCACATATAAATGCATTTCATAAAACCTTAGTTTGCACAAAAAAGCTTAATTTGGACATTTTTCAAGTAACAACTTGTAATATGCAACTAGATAAATTTTAACAAGTTTTCAAGATGTTAGCTCACATCACAAACCATGCACAAGTGATCACAACCCAATTTCAAAACAAAACCCTAACTAGAATTCCTTAATCATACAATTGAACCCACATAAAACCAAAGTAACACTTAATTAAGCTAACTACAAGCAATTAACAACAATTTAAGCAAAAGGGTTAGAATTTACCCAAACAAATTGAAGATCCCACAAGCACACATAGCCCTCCAAAATGCTCCCTTGTCACCAAAATCCATGCTACAAGGGCTAAGCAAAAATGGGTAGGAGTTGGATTTGGGTTTTGGGATTTAATTTTGATGGATTTGAGGCAATTTTGATGAAGTTTGAAGAGAAAAGAGAAAGGAAAATGGGGGGGGGGCTGCTGCTGTAGGAAGGTCGGCTGGAATGGAGGGGAGTGGAGAGAGAGTGAGGTGGAGAAAATAACAAGTAAGGAAGTCCAAGTCAACACAAAGTCAAAAGTCCAACTCATTTATCCATTTTCTTTTCTTTTCTTTCATTTCTTTTCTTTGAAATCCAAGTGGGGACAAAAGTGGGGGCTGCTGAATTCTTCAAGGGGATAAGTGAATGGGGGTGTGTGGGTGTGGGTACTGGTGTGGGGTGATGAAAAATGATAAATACAATACCCCAAACATCCATTTACGCTAAAAAAGCCTTTTTTCTTCAATAATTTCTAAACCGTTTTGGCAAATGATTTCGTTCCAAAAACTACATGTTAAAATTTTATTTAATGTTTTATGATGCACAAAATTTGTTTCAACTCATTCCAATTTGTAATTTTCCCTAATTAAATATATTAGTGACGGCTTAAAATAATAATAAAATAATATTTTTTTCAGAAAATTTGAAATTTCACCAGCGGCTCAATAAACACCAAATAATAGCAATTACATAGCTAGAATATATATATTTAATTTTTATAATAAGATATTTGTATTTTTACTTTTTACAGAAAACCCCCTTATTTTACCGATTTTTTTTTCGAAATTTCACCGAAACGATTTTCAAAACGTTACAATCTTCCCCCCTTAAAGAAATTCGGTCCCCGAATTTAAATTCAAACTCCCCCAAATACTAAAACATTTAAGAAAACCATCAAGTTGTCGGGGCTCCGAAATTGTAAATACATAAAACAAATCGTAGCGCAGCGCATGCGCTTGAAAAATAAGCATATAACTCAAATCAAAACTCCGTCAAGCATCCCGCAATCATCGGAGTCATGGAGAAGACATCAATGCCAAATCCAAATCAAAACCAATATGACATAACTCGAAACTATACATGTAAATATCGAATCTATATCTGTAAGTATCTGAAGGAAATGCATGCCAAATCTCTTTAAGTCGCTGTGCAACGCGTATAACACTGCACAGTGGCGGACATCTATCATAAGAAAATAACTATATACATATATACCTTTGTTTGAAATGTACGTTCCGCCGTTTTGGAAACAATTTAGAAGGGTCTCCTTATTTTAAACATTTCGTGTCATATCAGACACGTAAGTAAATACTGAGGCTATAGCTCGCTTTTTGGAAATCCCTTCAATAACAATCAATGCATGCAAAATATATTCAGGTACTGTCCTCTGACTAGTCCTGCTCAGTACGAAAACACATAGCAATATCATAAAAACGTACTGCTCTAAACGAAATCAATCCCCAAAATATGCACATGAATGCTACGTGCGTCTAGTGCGCACGGAAATCAAAATCCATGAATGTGCCATACATGCACACAGAAACAACATCTAAGTGCATCGGGTGTGCACAAGCATCTGTCGTAGGCAACGTGTGTGCCTGACAGCAAGGACAGGTGCGTCTGACACGCACGAAGAATCTCGATTTAGTGCCTCTGGTGTGCACCAAAATCACCCTTCAAAACATGCGCCCATCATGCGCTAAAATCCAAATCAGGTGCATCCATCGTGCGCGAAATCATGAAATCCAATATCAAGCGCCGAACGTGTGCAAAATCAATCAGGTGCACAAGGTGCACAAAACAAATATCGAGTATCACAATCGAAATCGAAGTCCAGTGTATCCAAGTGCACAAAATACATGTCACTGCACTGCCAGCATATATAAACTATACAGAGTGCAGGAACCAAATCGCGTGCGTGCATACGCACAAAATCAACTCAACTGTTTAAAATCGTAAAATCACAAACATGTGAAACTGAAGCACGAAAACGATATCAAGTGCAACACTGTGCAAAGATCGTAAATCCTCAATCATCAAAATCAAATCATATGAATAAATCACCCAAAACATCGTAATCAATAATGGCGGAACAGTACTGCTCAAGCGCATCCTCTAAGAATCTCGGCCAACTGTCGCGGTCACTAGTGGGACGTCTCGTCGATGATCATAAACTCTGTCCTGCTGGTGTGCGTAACCATGACCACTCTTGGGTCAAGGTCTTCACTGTGAATTACCAATCTTTTGGTCCATCAGCTCATCGGCCCTGTCAGGTGTGCTAACGGGGACGATTCCGTTCTGGCACTTCTCTGGTCATCTCTTGGTCAATCATCGCGACCACTCGTAAGACAGCATATTACTGGCGTCGGCCTCTGGCTCTCTGAATGTACGTGACACATCTGATCCTGGGTGCAAGTATCATTACAGCAGTGTCCTGGAAGGAATCCTGCTCACGGTCTATTCCATGCCTCGTCTCTGCCAACTGTCCGGAAGTCGTTGTCCTTTCCTATATCTGCATCTTGCTCTGGAACGACTGCATACTCATCGCGACTCCTTCTGGAAGGTAAGTCCAAATACCATGCCTCGGCATGCGCATCGCCTCTCTGATGTCGGCGGAGTGGGACGTCATCTCATCTAGATCTGGTGCGAACCTCTTACTCCACTTTTCTCTAATGTCGTCTGATTTGGGCTCGTCTCGTCGCGGCTGCGTGGACTGAGCTCCAATAGCTAT
Organism: Agapanthus africanus; assembly: GCA_030015575.1. Lineage (NCBI taxonomy): Eukaryota > Viridiplantae > Streptophyta > Magnoliopsida > Asparagales > Amaryllidaceae > Agapanthus > Agapanthus africanus. The sequence continues at coordinate 222,860,800 of CM057340.1, forward strand.
CCTCGTATCTGGAGTCTCCCAAGAATGCATCTCACCACCAAGCATCCGAATTAAGTCGAGACATCCGATCGAGTCGTCAAAACCTCATAATCCCCCAAGAGCTCAACATCTTGGGCACAGTTTAATAGTATCGAGTACATACCACAGCATCGGTGGTCCAGCCGTAGAAGGGCAAACCCAAGCCTCACTAATGGCGCCGTAGAACTGCCGCAAACCCGAAGGTTCAAAGGCTTTCACACGGTCATTAAGTCGAGTTAGGGTTTCATTCTTCTAGAGGGACCATAGAATTGCCTGCATGTCTTTCCGACTACTTTAAACTTAGAATAATAGGTTTCTGACATTCGATCGTCTCTGTCGACTCCCAACGTCTCCGCGTGAAGTCGTCTCTTGCTGGAATCAATCTATCTAATGACCTCTCATCGGTTAGGTGAACGAACCACATGTCCTAGTCATTCCTCCTAGGGTGACTAGCGACCTTCTATCATCTCTTAGTACAACTCGTTCTGCACTAATTCCAGCATCTGGGGTAATATCTCGTCGTTCGCAGCAATAACTGGCTCGCTCGTCTGCACGGTGAACAGTGCCTCGATCATTATGAATAAGCAACACACCAACGGTCATCAAAATCTGGCTGGCCTGTATCATTGGTTCAATTCTCTAGTGTCGATCAGCACCTCCGAGTAACCTCATAAAGGCGATCCACCAAACGCTCGTGGCGCGGAAACACAGTAAAAAGACACATCTCTGCAATCGTGTGTCGCCGGAATTTCGCCCTGGTCAGTCCTCGTTTGTGACGAGCTTGTGCTGACCGCAACTCTAGCCGTAGCTCTCCCTGCCCGTAACCGTAGCAGCAAAACCAAACTGGTACCGATGAGGCTAGATCAGGAAGGAATATAACACTGAACAAGGAAATGTACATCCTAAGGCTTCATAAGTGGAGTGGCGTGTCGTAAATATGCCGCGGAACATACCAACGGTACGTCACTCTACTTTAGTCACCTATTCCATCAACCAAGGGTCATCCTACGCTCCGAAGGTTAAAACCTAACGCTCTGATACCAACTTTGTCACGACCCGAAAGTACGGAACATGACCGGCACTTAAACTACGAAACGTCTCGAGGCGTACGTAATCTAAGTAAACCGAAAACCCAGAAATCCAAACCAAGAAAAGAAGTAGAGTGCAGGAAAAACCAACTTAAAGCAAGTAATTTCAATAGCATAAGCCGAATTATGCGGTTTTTAAAACATCAAAAATTTACTGAAAATTTCGGCAGAGTCTCCTTTGTAACTACTGGCCCCCAAACGGGATACAACATGAATAGTATACGAAATCAGGAAAAAGGCATCCCCAAGCGGGAGCTAGCTCTTCGTCAATCGACGGTCACAACCATACAAGCAATATAATATACAACGCCAACGGCGAGGATCAAAACTCAAAAGGAAACTCAAAACCACCAGAAATAAAACGAGCGACTCTAAGGTCGAAAGAATAAACAACACCGGCCTCTATCTCAGTAAATACATGTTTGGTTGATGGAATTTACTAGATACAACGGAATAATATTATACAAGGTAATATGATGGGTACGATACAAGAAAAACCCACCTACTAGCAAGTCACCCGAATGAAACTGAGCCCGCAAAGCCGTAATGAAACCTGTACGGCAAACCTGCAAGAAACTGGGGCACAACGGGGTGAGTTGCCAACTCGTGAATAGAAAAATATCTACGCACAGAAATCGCATAAATAACGCAACCTAGGTCAATGATCATAATGTAGGGTTCCTAGGCACACTAGTGAGGTCTCACAAGGCATCGAACATGCCAAATTCAAAAAATCTAGGTGCCGAGAGACCTGACTACGGATCGTTTGCTAGAAAACTAGGCGAAAAGTAAACTAGTTAACAATTAACTAAGGGAATACGGAAATACAACCTTTGTAGATCCGGTGCTCCACCTCCATAGCTCCGCAACGAAGTTCTCTCCGCTGTCCAAATCAAATCCGGGCTCTAGCGTCGGCTTCGTCGGAGAATGGGCAAGCTAGGTCGTCGATGTCCATGCCGAAGATGATCTACGTCGAGGCATCGCTAAATCAAGCTCCGACTTCACCAAGTCCAAAAACTTGTGAAGAGAACACACTCTACTACTTGGCAAGAGGTAGAGGATGAAGAAATAGGAAGTGGGTAGACTTTAGAATTGGATTTCTCACTTGTTTTCATCAATTACCATTGATGAAGTGAACTTTCTTCATGTGAAGAAGATGAAGAAGAAGAAGAAAGAAATATGATAAGTTAATTATCTTTTCAAAAGAAAATGAATACTTATCATATTAGAACCATGGTCAAGTGTAGAGAATTAACCAAGGTTAGATTAATGGTTAGGGTTTAAGATGAAGACAAGAATGGTTACAAAGTCAAAGCTTCATGAAGCTTCAACTAAACTCCAAAATTAGCAACCATTCTTTTCTTATCTATTCAAAATAAATAAATAAATAAATAAGTAATAAAAAGAAAACCCTAATCATTAGTTTAACCATGGCTTAATTCATTACACTTAACTATAGTTAAACATGTATCATCAAACATGATACAATCAAGTGTACAAAAGTATATCACATATACAATGTGCACAAACCAAGTGAGAAAATCCATTTAAAGTGAACCAATACTAGTTAGTGCAAAGTAATATATCAAATATATAATTATGCATTAAATCATTAAATCAACACTTGATTCAATGATCCGGTCATGTCGCACACAACCGACTAGTATTCAATGTATCGGCTTATCGAATCAATACTTGATTCGATACCTAGGTTATATCGCATACAACCATTCGATACAATCATCGCGAGAATAGAATACGGTATCACATACACGCATTATTCTCGGTCCCGCACATATCTCATATGCGCTCCTATTTCGTTTTGCTTGAGCCAGGAAACCTCTGTGTAGGACTCTAAAGACTCGTCAATACGCCGGCAGCAGATGATGATCATATCAAACACCCACAAGCCGCAAGCGGTCTGCTAAACGTAACGGCCACCCGGGTATTGAGCGATCTGAAGATCGACGAGCAAGCCCGCTCACACTCCAGTGAATCCGACCAGTAACACTACCGTACAGTTCGGTCTGATCGTCTGATATGTCGCATATCTCGCCTAGGGGTGGTAAACGTCAGACCCCAATAGCTCGATAAGTCGTGTCGATATGAGGTCTATAACTGTTCGAGAAACTACTGGTAACACTTACCAGTAAATCTCAGCAACCCTGGCCAGGGATTTCCTGTTATAGCCAATCGAACACAGCGCAACATCAACCCCCTATACCGGGAGAGACGAATCCCCTCCTATCGCTCATTGCCTCCATGTGACTCGGGACTGTACCCAAAAACCACCGTTTTGCATGCCCTCTTGGACGTGGTAAGATGGAAATCAAAGCACAGTGGGAACCACACAAGACTCTATGACGATCTCGGGTCAACAGACTACTCTGTACCAGTGTCACCAGAGAACTGCCATCTGACGTGAGGTATAATACCATCTGGGAGTTCTCGGCGAGTCCGTCCAGTGTACCCAGTCTCTACTGAGCACCCGTATACCATCTCTGATGTCAAACACCGATGGATATGTGATCATCCATCGCCCATCTGTATGGGTCGAGAAGGTATACGCTAGTCTACTCTGGTATATCGATGCCCCGTCTCGATACACCCACGACTAGGGACTTTGAAGGATGTACTTATGGACTACCATATCCCCACTAGTATGATCCGCATCATAGTCCAGGTAGTCAAGTACAGATCCTAAGGGCTTTACCAACATGTAACAGAGAGACAATCAGCATACACGTTAAGGTAAAGGTCAACCAGATAGCATACTATCATGTCGAGCAAGAAAGTCCTCCCTATATATGTCCCAGCATCCACTACAATATACATCCTATGTACAGTAATGGCCTCTAGGGCATACATATAACTAACAATCTCCCACTTGCACTAGGGCCATCTGATAGCAGTGGTTATAGTATCTCATACTCAACCATCCCATAAAAGTCTCTCTCTGGGAACAGGCCTTTGTGAGTGGATCCGCTGTGTTGTCCTCTGAGTCTACTCTCCTAACCTCGATCACCCTGGAGATCAAGCATCTCCATGATCAAGTGATACTGCCTTAGAATATGTTTGGATCACTGATGGGACCGGTGTTCCTTGGCAAAAGCCTCAACTCCATTGTCACACAATGGTAGGAACATAGTTCATCTCATGAACCTATATACACCCAAACAGCCTCTTTGGTAGCATCTTAAGTAGCGATGTATCCTGCCTTTATCGTCTAGTATGCCACGGTATCTAGCTTGGAACTCTTCCAACATACCGTCCCTTTACTGAGGGTAAAGACAATGCCTGCGACTGACATTCAGTCGTCTTTTTCACCCTGGAACCCTTCCAGTGATTCTCCCCAGGATCGATTGATACCATCTCACTACTACTAGTGAGATTCCTAACATCCATTTAGATTTATCTCATAGATTCAAAATCCAGGATTTAGTAGGTATCACTTTGATCCTTATGTGGAGAATCCATGTGATAAACGGAGATTGATCGAGCGTAGCATAAGAAACTCCTTTCTTATCAAGAGTATGTCATCCACGTACTCTACGAGGATCACCACCATACTCCCTACTACCTTTTTGTTTATACAAGGTTCATCTACCATTTTGATGATGTCAAACTCTTTGACTACTTCATCAAAACAGATGTTCCAACTCCGCGATGCCTGCTTTATCCTATAAAGCATCTTGCACACGTTTCCGCTGCTCCCACTGTCTACGAAGCCCTCTGGCTGTGTACTTATAGACGCTCTCTTCCAAAATATCATTTAGAAAAGCAGTCATGACACCCAACCACCAGATATCGTAGTCATGGTATGTAGCCGTGGTAAGTAGGATCTGGATGGACTTAAGCATAGATACTTGAAAAGGTTTCATCATTATCCACGCCTGGTTGATGACGAAAACCTTTAACAAGTCTAGCTTTGAAAGTCTCAACTTTTCCATGTACACCAAGTAATCTTCTCAAGATATACTTGCTCCTGATGGGGATTTAACCCTTCAGATATAGCAACCAAAGTCCATACTTTGTTGGTGTATAAGGATTCCATCTCAGATCACTAAGCATCCAGCCATTCTTACAGAGTCTTACTCCTGATGGCCAGCTCGAAACTAGTTGGGTCATCATCTCATGATGCAGTCCTCGCTCCCACTGTCTTAGAGAAACCGAAGTATCTCTCAGGTGGGTGAGGAAACCTTCTAGATCGGCGGAGAGGCTGAGGTTCATTGGTAACTATTGAATCATTTGGTTTTACCAAATCATCAGCTGCTGTTTGTATAGCTGGAACCTTTCCAGTTGTACATAACAGACCTTGCCTCGAGCTTGTCCGGATCATACTTTTAGACATAGGCCGGACAACCCCAAATCTTAACTAACTTAAGACATGGGCTCTTCCCATTCCATATCACATATGAAGTGGTAGGCAACTGATTTGATTGGAACCCTATTCAATAGGTATGCAGCTTCTCAAGTGCATAACTCCCAAAAGGAAATAGGTAACTCAGTAGTACTCATCATAGAGCACACCTTATCATATAGGGTGTGAATGCTCCACCCCGATATACCATCGTGCTATGGTGTATTCGGAGGAGTAAAGCCGAGAGAGAATCTCATTCTCCTTTAGAATTGTCCAGAAATTCCGTGCTCAAGTATTCTCCTCCTTGATCTCATCATAGGACATAATACTTATACCCGTATTGGTTCTCTACTTCTAGCTTATATTCTGTGAATATCTCAAAAGGTTCGGACTTGTGTTTCAACAGGAACATATGACTGAATCTTGAGAGATTATCAGAGAATGTAATGAAGTATAAAGAACCAGTCCTGGCATGTGTAGACAGGAGACTTACATACATCATCATGTATCAGTCCTAAGAGTTCATTAACTCTTTCTCTGTTTCCAGTAAACGGAGCTATGGTCATCTTATCTTTGTGACATGACTGGCGAGTTTCACAAGATGTAAATTCAAACTGATTTGAATATGCATCTATATGTAACTCCAGCTAGTCGGGTCGCATTGATATGACCTAGTCTACAATGCCTCAAGAAGGATTCGTTCATATCTGAACTCTTCCTCTTCTGTGTGTTCCGTATACAAAGAACTGTAGTTTGATTTAGAACATCAATGCTTTTAGATAACGTGCCTGAACCGATCAACTTTTGATATAGGAAATGTTCAAAACATTATCCAACAATACAAAATTTTATCATTTCTTTACTAATAAAGAGACTGATATGATTTTGTATATCAGGTTCGGTATCTAATAACATTCGTTCAGAATCAATGTATCGGTAATACAGGGTGACAGTGACCAACAGACTTGGCTGCAACACTTGCCCCGTTTTCTGTCTCATGAAACTTATCACCTGTTCTCAGTTCTCTGACCTTTCTGTAGCCCTATGTAACAGATTACATATCTGGGATCCTGATCTGGTATCACATACCCAGGACGTAAAGGATACTGAGAAACAGTTCTCTGTAATGAACACACCCGAAGATGATGCATCAGCATGCACTCTCTTCGTTTGGGCGGCACGGGAATTCTGGTAATCCCCAATTTCCTGCTCTGTCTTATAACAATTATAAGTTGGAGCGGACCAACGTTCCCCAGCTCAGTATAACAAGCGGGTTCGGTCAATATTTCCGTATTATTATCTTGATTAAGGCGTGATATGGTCGCTACCTGGAGAGAGAGAGAAGAAAACACTCAGCGTGCGCTCTGTCAAGAATAGATTGGTTATTATTTTATCTAATCAGGATGGCTCCCACTGCTTTTTATCAAATCTTCCTTCAAACCCTAAAAGGAAAGACTAGCCGGGATTAATTACACACTACAAGTTCACCAATCTTTCAGCCAGGCCAGTGTCGGTACTTTGAGGGAGGTCCCCCGTGCTTTCGCACGAACCTAATTAATGTAAACCTCGTTTTCCCAGAGGCGTAACCTCGTTAACACCTTTCTAGACACCTACTTGATCGGCTAATTGTAATGTATAAAACTCTCCCAGGAGTAACTCTTACTCGCAGCGGGTATCGGGATCCAACTATCTCATAGAAGGTATGCAATCTCATTGCAAATCTCAACACTTGAAATTCCCGATAATATTTTGCCCCTAGCGTCCTATGACCTTGACGCAGGCCAACAAACCATAGTGCGCTAGTCAAGTTCAACCCGTCATTTCCTGATTGAATTAAACCCACCCGCACGACCCTTGACGCAGGCCAACAAAGTCGCACGACTACCCTAATCCAATCACATCAATATGCTTATGCAGATAAGCACCAGTTAGCTACCGCACACTACGCCTTGACGCAGGCCAACAAACGTAGCACGAATACTAACTACTACTTATCTGAAATGACGGAGGGCTACGACAGGTTTTCTGAAAACCTATTGCGTAATGAACTTGATATCGTTGTAGAATCAAATGAATTTTGAAATGGAGTGTTTTTGAGGCTTTTCTAGTTTTGCTAAAGGAGTCACTCCCGGTGAAGGGATCGTCGGTCCTTTCCTCGTCGAATGAGGTGCGGGATATATCGTATATATCACTGTGCAAAGCAAAACACTTAAAAGCAATCAAAAGACAAACCGAGCGTGTAGCATCTGCCAGTTATTGCTAAAGGAGTCACTCCCGGTGAAGGGATCTCGGTCCTTTCCTTATCGAATAAGGTGCAGGATATATCATATATACCGCTGTGCAAAGCAAGAACTGTAGCTACCTGTTTTATTTTGAAATTCGATTCTACAACATCTTAGGTTTCTTTTATTTCATTAATCACATTAATGAAGTCCCATCATTTAAAGTACCTAAACATCACAGATAAATACGACGTACACTTATGCCATCCGCATTCGCCTCGATGTCCCCTCGTGCACCGTTAGGTTAGGTGACTAACGGCAGAGCGGGGCAGGGCTAGTGCGGGTGTAAAACATAAGTAACGCCTATATAATATATCATATATACTATATACAGTATTTATCACAGAACATCACATGATCACATCACAGATATCGCAGCAGAAGAATCATATGAAATATTGGATATACTAGGACGTCCGTGTTTTCAATACGAGCCAGTATAAAACATGGATTCCACGGTCGTGATGAATAGCCAAACCCACACCCCTAGACCCCTATGAGAGCGGCAAGCAACCCTACCAATTCTAGAGTTAGGAGACCCGGACTCGACTCCTCGAGTTGGTCTCCCACTGGACTCCAGAACCCGGTTACTTGTGCTCCCCTCCTTGGGTCTATCCTAGTGCGGAAAAGTAAATAATATACAAACGGTGACAACTTCCGCAACCTGGAAGCGCCCCAATAAAAGAATATTACATACAAGTTTTTACATGAATGAAAATGAAAAACACTCATCTCACATAAAAACCCCCGGCTATTCAAACACGACGATCCAATATAACATATCCAGCAACACATAACATCACATGTCATCAACGTAAGTAAATATGCGCACCCCAATTGTCGTTGACGTATAGCAACGAAACCGGCGATATCACATATTACACTTACGGTCACAGAAAAGAAAGTGTAAAACTACAACAGTTGGAATCCGCAACCACCTCAGACATCGCATGCCTGACCAAATGAATTACTTAGACATCGCATGCCTAACAATTATAAACCCCGCATTTTAGTCTCATTATCGAAAACACTTTTCAATATCAAGTCGGGCAATTCAACAAGATTCCCGACATCCTGATCGAATGCTCGTCGCAAACTTCAGTAGACGGCCGCACCCCCGATACCGTCGACGAAGTGCACCAAGGCGGAACACCGCTGCCGCGAGCACCCGAACGGATGCTCTCGGCGACGGGGTTCTCCTACAGTCACTTGGTCGGGGCTATGGAGTGAGGCTGTCTATTAAGTTTACCCGGCGAGTATCCGCGTATGCTACGTGATTGCGACGGACTTTTGATCACATCAAAATTCCGTGGCAACCGATCAAGTGAGACTAAATTGCTACGTTTATAACATTCATTCAGTTATCACATAACTTATTGTGAATTCCAATTATTGTATCCCATTCCAGATAAATAGAAAATGTTAAACTTTCCGATCGAACATTCTAACACCCAAGTTTTCCCGATACAGATCAACACATGAAACTAGTCTAACAACATTCAGTTCGTACCTTAGTACCAACGGTCCAGCCGTAGAAGGGTCAAGCCAACGCCTCACATGTGGCATGCCGTACTGCCCCAAACCCGAAGGTTCAAAGGGCAGTTCAAGACGGTCACATAATCGAGTTAAGGTTTGTTGTCTTCTAGAGGGACCATCGCGTTACTTGCACTACTTAGAACGTCGTCAAACTACGGAAAAATCCAACACTTGGAAATTTCCCGACAGGGGAAAAGTTGGGTATTTATATCCGGTCGAACTTTTTAACATATTCTAAAAATTTATCCGGAAAGCCACACAGACAAAATTCGATAATCCGATCGAACATTCGAATCCCCAAAACAATCCAGAAAATTCAACTCTTGAATAAATTTTAAAAATTCCCAGAAAATCCAGAAGAATTTATCAGGTATTACTGTGCAAACAGTAAGGGATGACGTCATGATTAGGCCGCTGATCCGCCGCAGAAGCCATGCTTCTGCCGCGGATCCGCCGCGAAAAATTACTGTTCACCAGAAACTTTTTGCACCGTAATTCTTATTTTTCCCTGCTGAATTTTTTAGCAATTTTTAATTTGGAAAAACTCACTGTTTTCAAAAAAGTACAGAGAGCAAGATTGATTTGGTGTTTCGGGTTCGTTCGGACTTCAAATTCCGTCTGGACTTCGCCTAAGGCTCTAGCTAGGCTCTGATACCACTGTAGGGTTCCTAGGCACACTAGTGAGGTCTCACAAGGCATCGAACATGCCAAATTCAAAAAATCTAGGTGCCGAGAGACCCGACTACGGATCGTTTGCTAGAAAACTAGGTGAAAAGTAAACTAGTTAACAATTAACTAAGGGAATACGGAAATACAACCTTTGTAGATCCGGTGCTCCACCTCCATAGCTCCGCAACGAAGTTCTCTCCGCTGTCCAAATCAAATCCGGGCTCTAGCGTCGGCTTCGTCGGAGAATGGGCAAGCTAGGTCTTCGATGTCCATGCCGAAGATGATCTACGTCGAGGCATCGCTAAATCAAGCTCCGACTTCACCAAGTCCAAAAACTTGTGAAGAGAACACACTCTACTACTTGGCAAGAGGTAGAGGATGAAGAAATAGGAAGTGGGTAGACTTTAGAATTGGATTTCTCACTTGTTTTCATCAATCACCATTGATGAAGTGAACTTTCTTCATGTGAAGAAGATGAAGAAGAAGAAGAAAGAAATATGATAAGTTAATTATCTTTTCAAAAGAAAATGAATACTTATCATATTAGAACCATGGTCAAGTGTAGAGAATTAACCAAGTTTAGATTAATGGTTAGGGTTTAAGATGAAGACAAGAATGGTTACAAAGTCAAAGCTTCATGAAGCTTCAACTAAACTCCAAAATTAGCAACCATTCTTTTCTTATCTATTCAAAATAAATAAATAAATAAATAAGTAATAAAAAGAAAACCCTAATCATTAGTTTAACCATGGCTTAATTCATTACACTTAACTATAGTTAAACATGTATCATCAAACATGATACAATCAAGTGTACAAAAGTATATCACATATACAATGTGCACAAACCAAGTGAGAAAATCCATTTAAAGTGAACCAATACTAGTTAGTGCAAAGTAATATATCAAATATATAATTATGCATTAAATCATTAAATCAACACTTGATTCAATGATCCGGTCATGTCGCACACAACCGACTAGTATTCAATGTATCGGCTTATCGAATCAATACTTGATTCGATACCTAGGTTATATCGCATACAACCATTCGATACAATCATCGCGAGAATAGAATACGGTATCACATACACGCATTATTCTCGGTCCCGCACATATCTCATATGCGCTCCTATTTCGTTTTGCTTGAGCCAGGAAACCTCTGTGTAGGACTCTAAAGACTCGTCAATACGCCGGCAGCAGATGATGATCATATCAAACACCCACAAACCGCAAGCGGTCTGCTAAACGTAACGGCCGCCCGGGTATTGAGCGATCTGAAGATCGACGAGCAAGCCCGCTCACACTCCAGTGAATCCGACCAGTAACACTACCGTACACTCCGGTCTGATCGTCTGATATGTCGCATATCTCGCCTAGGGGTGGTAAACGTCAGACCCCAATAGCTCGATAAGTCGTGTCGATATGAGGTCTATAACTGTTCGAGAAACTACTGGTAACACTTACCAGTAAATCTCAGCAACCCTGGCCAGGGATTTCCTGTTATAGCCAATCGAACACAGCGCAACATCAACCCCCTATACCGGGAGAGACGAATCCCCTCCTATCGCTCATTGCCTCCATGTGACTCGGGACTGTACCCAAAAACCACCGTTTTGCACGCCCTCTTGGACGTGGTAAGATGGAAATCAAAGCACAGTGGGAACCACACAAGACTCTATGACGATCTCGGGTCAACAGACTACTCTGTACCAGTGTCACCAGAGAACTGCCATCTGACGTGAGGTATAATACCATCTGGGAGTTCTCGGCGAGTCCGTCCAGTGTACCCAGTCTCTACTGAGCACCCGTATACCATCTCTGATGTCAAACACCGATGGATATGGGATCATCCATCGCCCATCTGTATGGGTTGAGAAGGTATACGCTAGTCTACTCTGGTATATCGATGCCCCGTCTCGATACACCCAAGACTAGGGACTTTGAAGGATGTACTTATGGACTACCATATCCCCACTAGTATGATCCGCATCATAGTCCAGGTAGTCAAGTACAGATCCTAAGGGCTTTACCAACATGTAACAGAGAGACAATCAGCATACACGTTAAGGTAAAGGTCAACCAGATAGCATACTATCATGTCGAGCAAGAAAGTCCTCCCTATATATGTCCCAGCATCCACTACAATATACATCCTATGTACAATAATGGCCTCTAGGGCATACATATAACTAACACATAATATATCCTCAAATATAACCAGCAGCCTATAACAAGGCTAGGGTAAATATCTAACCCGAGTGTAATCTCATATGCCCGTGTCAGTGCCTCAGGTAGCAATATATCATATGAATGAGGTATGAATGCATGAAGATAGAATACATGCAAATGAAGAAACTGTTTTCATAAATTAGTGAGATTTCCTTTGTATATTTTCAAAATGAGGTATCATAATGAAATCAGCATAAAACAGTGCCTAGCATCGGCACAAAACGAAATCCCAATATCTCGATATCTCGGTATCACAGTCTCTGTACCTCAATCACAATATCTAGGGCGCCGTCAGTCCAGACCGGCCCCTACCATCCATCTCAAGACCACGACGGTATCCTCCGGATATCCGACGTGTCGGGTAAAATCACCGGTAGGTAGTGCTCCCCTGTCAGGCTCACATCGTCATCATCACGCGCTTCTTGCCCCGGGGTACCTTACCGGGTCCACCATGTACCCGAAACGGTTCATCCATCTCCTCGAATCGGGTCTCGAAATCCATCAGCAAACTCATGGTGGACGACTCATACATCATAGGAAAAAACCGCACTTTTATTTAAAAAGAGAGAAATCAGTTTATATATGTTTTGCGGTTTTCCTCCAAATCCAGAAAATATCATGGAAATCCGAATCATCAATAGCATGTAGAACCATGAATATAAGCATGAGAATCCATGAATACGGCATAACAATGAATAACAGTATGCATGAAGCGACAAGTAATAACTACAATGTCTAATATGGCATATAAGGGAAGTACACTAATATCATGTCAAAACTACTAGCTAACAAGCTAAGTCAAGCAAATATATCATCTAAAGTGTACGTGACATGGCAATTACCGATGAAGATGTGTGTGAGCCGGCAAGTAGGTGTACGTGGTACATACGCATCATCGGTAATGGTGCTGGTGTCCTAACAGCATGATATCAATAATAGAATATGCAGCAAAATAAGTATGCGAGGCAGAGCGAACAGCAATAATGAGCGGAAGCTGAAAACTAGACGCAACTATAACTAATCTGCATTAATCTAATATAAGTCCTACAAATGGTGCCATTTGAAATAACACGAACCGCGGGGTTTTGAAAATAAGGCTACGGTGGTTTTTAAGAAAGGATACGTCTTTTGAAATATCCGTAGATCCCTTGACCTGTCTTTTAAAATACCCACGATCCGCTAGTTTTGAAATAGGTAGGAGTCTAATCTAATCTAACAACTACACTAAACTATACGGCTGAACTAACAAGCTGAACTACAGGTAAGGAAACCGCCTATCATCTGAGTCGATACATATACATACCTGTATATATACAGTCGGTGATCCCGCCTCAATAATATCATATCCATAACCAGACATCCCAAGTCAAGAGTGCGGATCAATCATCAAAATATAGCTCGTACGTAAATCCGTCATACGGCATCCCCAAATCTGGGTACGGTCAATATCACATTCATTATACTATTCATCTGATATCCTCTTTATCAAATATCATGATCGGGGTACTGATCTACGTCTAGTACAATATTGATACCATCTATGTGTGCATGCATGTATAAGAATCACTACGTCAAAAGACCCGCTAAAACATCATGTCGTATCTCAATACGAACCAAAACACATCACCGATCTCCTGGCCTCAAGCCCAATCTCATCGACTCATATCAAATTCCAAATACTATCCTCAAATCCAGTATATGAACACATAGTCCCATACCCATGTGAACACATAAATATATATTCCCATACACGCACATATGAAATAAGGAATGTATGCAAGTATGTATATGTGTGTATGTGTAAGTGTAGTGCTCCCACTACCTAAGGTTTCGTAACCATGCACCAATCCAACACCAATATCCATCTAAAATCATCAATAATAAATCCTAACAACATATCATAAATTGTTGGTGTGTATACGCATCCGTATACATCACCACGGACTGCGGGGGTGCTATACGCCATCCACCCGACTTCTCCCCGTAGATATAAATCTACTCACCTGGTCCTCGCTCGCCGGTGCCGACGTCGCCATGCGCTTGCTTGTCGTCTCGAAGTCCACATGGGGTACCTACATATCATAACGCACCGTATCGCATTAAACTAAATTCGAAATCGAAACGGCATACGAAAATCAAATCGGCACGCGTATCACGCATAGGTCCAAACCTATCGCCTACGCATGCAAGAATAGTCAAACCAACCCTCGATGTCGATGTACAAACGTCAAACCATTGAGAAAAATCCAATCACACTCATTTGCACATTCACGAACACTAATTTTAATATAAACTAGGTTAAAACTCACAAAAACCCCAACTTTACTTAAAAAGTCACTTTTCCGAAAATCTAGCAAGCACAATTCGCCGTTTTTGTACAAAACAGAATGTTTAAATGAATGTAGCGGCCAATATACTTATTAAATATCTTAAATAAGTTATAGAAATAATTTCCGGAATTTAATCTCATTAAATTCCAAAAAAACCCTAATATATTCTAGTTTACAAAATACCCTTTTTAACAATTTCATAGCAAAATGCACAAACTACAATTTAGGTTGGACTTCCATGAACTGAAGTGTTAAACTACACTTAATAAAGTTAATAATATGATAAAAACCCTAACCATATTTTTAATCTCACATATAAATGCATTTCATAAAACCTTAGTTTGCACAAAAAAGCTTAATTTGGACATTTTTCAAGTAACAACTTGTAATATGCAACTAGATAAATTTTAACAAGTTTTCAAGATGTTAGCTCACATCACAAACCATGCACAAGTGATCACAACCCAATTTCAAAACAAAACCCTAACTAGAATTCCTTAATCATACAATTGAACCCACATAAAACCAAAGTAACACTTAATTAAGCTAACTACAAGCAATTAACAACAATTTAAGCAAAAGGGTTAGAATTTACCCAAACAAATTGAAGATCCCACAAGCACACATAGCCCTCCAAAATGCTCCCTTGTCACCAAAATCCATGCTACAAGGGCTAAGCAAAAATGGGTAGGAGTTGGATTTGGGTTTTGGGATTTAATTTTGATGGATTTGAGGCAATTTTGATGAAGTTTGAAGAGAAAAGAGAAGGGAAAATGGGGGGGGGGCTGCTGTAGGAAGGTCGGCTGGAATGGAGGGGAGTGGAGAGAGAGTGAGGTGGAGAAAATAACAAGTAAGGAAGTCCAAGTCAACACAAAGTCAAAAGTCCAACTCATTTATCCATTTTCTTTTCTTTTCTTTCATTTCTTTTCTTTGAAATCCAAGTGGGGACAAAAGTGGGGGCTGCTGAATTCTTCAAGGGGATAAGTGAATGGGGGTGTGTGGGTGTGGGTACGGGTGTGGGGTGATGAAAAATGATAAATACAATACCCCAAACATCCATTTACGCTAAAAAAAGCCTTTTTTCTTCAATAATTTCTAAACCGTTTTGGCAAATGATTTCGTTCCAAAAACCACATGTTAAAATTTTATTTAATGTTTTATGATGCACAAAATTTGTTTCAACTCATTCCAATTTGTAATTTTCCCTAATTAAATATATTAGTGACGGCTTAAAATAATAATAAAATAATATTTTTTTCAGAAAATTTGAAATTTCACCAGCGGCTCAATAAACACCAAATAATAGCAATTACATAGCTAGAATATGTATATTTAATTTTTATAATAAGATATTTGTATTTTGACTTTTTCCAGAAAACACCCTTATTTTACCGATTTTTTTTTCGAAATTTCACCGAAACGAATTTTAAAACGTTACAGTATGTATGGGTGGGTTCAAATTAACCAGGACAATGACGGGAAGAACTTGACATGTGACTTATGATTTGTTGGCCCTTAGTCAAGGTCATAAGAGCATGGGGCAAAAATAACATCGGGAGTTTCTAAAGAAACTGAAACTTGCCAAGTTTGCGCATACCTTCTGGAGTGTGATAACTTGAGTAGCTTCCATCAAGTTATCATGAGATGATAGTTGGATCCCGATTCTCACTGATGAGTTGGTTTACTCCTCGGGTGATCTCGACTAATTCTTCTTTCAGGTTTGGAGGAGAATTTGAGATAACAGTGGGAGGTTTTCTGATTAGATAAAGTGATAACCATTCTGATCTAGGTTAGAGTGCACGCAGAGTGTTTCTTTTCTCTCTCTCTCTTTGGCAGCGACCTTTGACCGACCCTAGACTATGACTCAGTGACTATGTTGACCGAACCTTCTTAAAATACTGGCCTTTGGATTGTCTGAGTTGCATAAGTCATTGCCGCTCCTTCTTTTACCCTTTGTATTTCTCAAAACACCCGTATTACTACGGATATCCACTTCCATTGGATAGATCCATCGTATGGTTATATACGAACTCGAAGGGACTTCTTCGAGGATGGATCCAGGTTCAGGAGAAATAGAATTGGTTTATTCAGTTGTCTTTTATTATCACCTCCTCTCAGGTTGTGAGGGCTCCTTAGTTTAGGAGAGTACACCTATTACGCTTATTGGATAGTCTTATTCCAAACCATAGGCTGGTGCAGAAAGGTAGGGAATGAAGAAAACTAATTAGCCTAAGTAGGCTGTACAGAAGGTAATAACTAAAGACAAAATAAAGGGATTAGAAAGAGGGCAAAGTAAATTGCGACTGTTATCATTCACGACCAAACCGCGTACTTCATCGCTACTCCTATTTCACCTTTGCTTTTTCCCCAGTTCGGGAGAAATAGAATAAGGTATTATTCAGTTGTCTTTAATCATCACCTTCTCTCGAGTTGCGAGTACTCCTAGGTTTAGGAGAGTACACCTATTATGCTTACTGGATAGTCTTCTTCCAAACCATAGGGTGGTGCCGAACGGTAGGGAAGAAAGAAAACCATTTAGTCTAACGAAGGTGTACAGAAGGTAACGACTAAAGACAAATAAAGGGATTTGGAGAGATGGCAAAGAAATATATAGTTACAGTCATGAATAGGATTATGGAAGAGGCATTACTAGGAATACCAAGATACCCCTACGAGACATTTTAATGTTTCAGTTTCACTGCGCATTGTTAAAAGAAAACTGTTTTCCCAATTAGATACTTACTCCAGGGTATGTATTTACCAGGTTTCATTCTCACATCTGTATGGTTTTTATAGATGATGAGTGGGAGTAAGTTATTGGGAATTAGGAGATCATCCTCATTATATCGGAATTCGTTGTAATTGGTGATATTTGAGGAAATCTCCTGGGTACAGTTTTCAACGTACAATGCACAAGTTTTGAGTTATTCAACTCAGCGGACTTATACAGAGTATTGTATGTTGTCCAGTGTCCGTTAGGACAAAGGGGTTGGTCCTCATACTTTATTCTGTTTACTTGTAATTTCTCTATTTTTTAGACAAGTGTTTCACTGAAATACAATGTCTAAGTTTTGAGAAGTTATGGGTATAAGAATAAAGTAGAGAACCAGATGTCGCAAGTATCAGGATTCTTCAAAGAGATTGAAGATGTAGATTCTTGTGATTAGTATTCAGATGATAGTAATGGTTTTTGAGAAACTTGTTTCTCTTTCAGGTTACTCATAATTGGATGGATTCCTAAGTTGAGTAATGCTGATTAGCCTCTCTCCATTAAGTTGTTATGCACTGGAGACAGCTGCATGATTTGAATCTGGTTCCAATTAAATTAGTGCCTCTTTTTCTATATTGGATATAGAATGGTTCATATCTTAACGATATTAAGGTACGGGAAGTTGTCCAGCTTATGCTTAAAACCAGACACTAGATAAATCAAGGCACGTTTCTGTAATGGCTGTTTGTGGGTTGACCCTGGCTTTGACGAGGGTTGATATTTCTACCATCTGGAAGATCAATAGTGATATTGTTCGAGACTCGCCACAGTTTTATTAAAATGGATTTTTTCAGGAAACAGTAGTGGGAGTATGGTAGAACTGGAAGTGATTCCAGAACCGCAAACGATTACGGAAAATTTAATAGGACCTATATATTCAATCAGGTTTGACATTCCAATAGCCACTCCGCAGATATGGTGGGTAACCTCAGACACCCGAGAGGTACTCCGGTAGCCTCAAGGACGGTGACAGGGAGGTTCTTGTTTACCCAGACTTGACAGTACTGTTGTTCCAGACTATGAGACCCGGCAAGAGGATAAGTATAACGTCGTTCTAAACTAGCTTTAGAAGTGTACGTAGATATTATTCTGCCAGAGGGTTATCGTAGTCAGTGGGAGCAGCGGAAGTATAGTGGACAAGTAGCTTATGTCTATTTATAGATTTAAGCAGATATAGCGGAGATAAGATCATCTGATTTTGATATGACAGTCATGGGTTTGACTTCATCAGAATAGGAGATGGATCTGTTAAGAAGGTAGTAGGGTGTAATGTCCTGGTATTTGGATGACATACACAGAGTAGGAAATAAAATTCCTATACTACGATCGGTTGTACTATGGTTGTTACACAGTTGTTTCTTCACAAAGGACATGGATATAATATCAGACATTCTGATTACTAGATCTATGGTTTTAGATCTAGATTTGGGTAGTTTCCCAATATGGGTACTTTGACAGTATTCTAATAGTATTTTAGAATAGATGACTCCTGGCATGGTGGTGTACCTGCAGGTGATGGAGTCACCCTCTCTAAAGGTGTCTTATAAACTAAAGCAGAGAGGGCTGTGCATGATTGGCAGATCACATGCCTTGGCAATTGAGTCAATCATGGGATGTCAAGTACCACACCAGATGTTTTTGCACTAGATGCGATAAGTTTATATTAATCCAATCCTGGAGAAACATAAGGAAGTAGTTTTAGAACATAAGTGAATATTCTACAGATTTGATGACGGCAGCCTCCTTCGGGAGACGGTTATCATTCCAGGCTTCAAAGGTGACATGGATGACAGAGTGATTGTCAGGGTTATAGTTTTCCCTCTGACGAAGGACAGTATTATGGACAGGTGGTCCAAAAGGATACTGTGGGAGGCATGGTGCTGGATACTGATTAGGTTCAGTGATCGATACAGTCTAAGAAGTTTGGATTTGGAGTGCATTTATGAACTAGGTCCCATCAGATATCCAGACATATTCTAAGACAGGTATTACTTGTTAGTTATATGTATGCCCTAGAGGCCATTACTGTACATAGGATGTATATTGTAGTGGATGCTGGAACATATATAGGGAGGACTTTCTTGCTCGACATGATAGTATGCTATCTGGTTGAACTTTACCTTAACGTGTATACTGATTGTCTCTCTGTTACATGTTGGTAAAGCCCTTAGGATGTGTGCTTGACTACCTGGACTATGATGCGGATCATACTAGTGGGGACATGGTAGTCCATAAGTACATCCTTCAAAGTCCCTAGTCGAGGGTGTATCGAGACGGGGCATCGATATACCAGAGTAGACTAGCGTATACCTTCTCGACCCATACAGATAGGCGATGGATGATCCCATATCCATTGGTGTTTGACATCAGAGATGATATACGGGTGCTCAGTAGAGACTGGGTACACTGGACGGACTCGCCGAGAACTCCCAGATTGTATTATACCTCACGTCAGATGGCAGTTCTCTGGTGACACTGGTACAGAGTAATCTGTTGACCCGAGATCGTCATAGAGTCTTGTGTGGTTCCCACTGTGCTTTGATTTCCATCTTACCACGTCCAAGAGGGCATGCAAAACGGTGGTTTTTGGGTACAGTCCCAAGTCACATGGAGGCAATGAGCGATAGGAGGGGATTCGTCTCTCCCGGTATAGGGAGTTGATGTTGTGCTGTGTTCGATTGGCTATAACAGGAAATCCCTGGCCAGGGTTGCTGAGATTTACTGGTAAGTGTTACCAGTAGTTTCTCGAAGTGTTATAGACCTCATATCGACATGACTTATCGAGCTATTGGGGTCTGACGTTTACCACCCCTAGGCGAGATATGCGACATATCAGACGATCAGACCGGACTGTACGGTAGTGTTACTGGTCGGATTCACTGGAGTGTGAGCGGGCTTGCTCGTCGATCTTCAGATCGCTCAATACCCGGGTGGCCGTTACGTTTGGCAGACCGCTTGCGGCTTGTGGGTGTTTGATATGATCATCACCTGCTGCCGGCGTATTGACGAGTCTTTAGAGTCCTACACAGAGGTTTCCTGGCTCAAGCGAAATGAAATAGGAGCGCATATGAGATATGTGCGGGACCGAGAATAATACGTGTATGTGATACCGTATTCCATTCTCGCGATGAATGTGTCGAATGGTTGTATGCGATATAACCTAGTTATTGAATCAAGGATTGATTCGATAAGCCGATACATTGTATACTAGTCGGTTGTGTGCGACATGACCGGATCGTTAAATCAAGTGTTGATTTAATGATTTAATGCATAATTATATATTTGATATATTACTTTGCGTTAACTAGTATCGGTTCACTTAAGATGGATTTTCTCACTCGGATGTGCGCATTGTATATGCGATATACTTTTGTGCACTTGTTTGTATCATGTTTGATGATACATGTTTACTTGGTTAAGTGTAAAGAATTAAACCATGGTAAAACATATTGTTAGGGTTTTATTTTTCCATTGCTTATTTATTCATTTATTTATTTGTTTATATTTTTTGGAAAATAAATGGAAAAGAGAAAAGAATGGTGGCTTTATTTGTTCTTTAGTGGAAGCTTCATGAAGCTTTGACTTTGTCCACCATTCTTATCTCATCCTTAACCCTAACCATTGCTTTAACCTTGGTCAATTCTCTACACATAACCATAGTTAGGATTATGATAAGTTTGGATATTCTTTTCTTTTTTAATTAACTTATCATAATTCTTTCATCTTCTTCTTCATTTTCTTCAAGTGAAGAAAGCTTGCCTCCATCAATGGCAAGTGATGAAAAAGAGTGTGAAATCCAAATCTAAAGTCTACCCACTTCCTATTTCTTCATCCTCTACCTCTTGCCAAGTAGTAGAGTGTGTTTCCTTCACAAGTTTTCAAGGCTCGGTGAAGGTGGAGCTTGATCTAGTGATGCTTCGACGTAAATCATCTTCGGCACGTTGTCGATGACCTAGCCCGTCCATTCTCCGATGAAGCCGACGCTAGAGCCCGGGATCCGTCTTGGACAGTGAGGAGACTTCATTGCGGAGCCATGGAGGTGGAGCACCGGATCTACAAAGGTTGTATATCCGTATTCTCATAGTTAAGTGTTAACTAGTTAGCTTTTTCGCCTAAACTTCTAGCCGACGATCCGTAGTCGGGTCTCTCGGCACCCTTAAAATTTTAATTTGGCATGATCGATGCCTTGTGAGACCTCACTAGGGTGCCTAGGAACCCTACAGTGGTATCAGAGCCTAGTTAGAGCCTTAGGCGAAGTCCAGACGGAATTTGAAGTCCGATCGAACCGAAAACACGAACCCAAAATTGCTCTCTGTCCTTTTTCTAAAACCTGGGATTTTTCCAGATTAAAAATTGCCAAAAAATTCAGCAGGGAATTGTATGAGTTACTGTGAAGCACGTGATGATAAATCCACTAAGGAAGCGCGGAACTGCGGCCCCCACCATAGCACTAGCGGCGCTTCCGCGGCCACACTGTAGATTTACACCACGTGGATAGCACAGTAATTCTTGTCTCAGAGTGCTGAGTCTTCTGGAAATTTTTATATTTTATTCAAGAGTTGAATTTTCTGGAGTTGTTTTGGGGATTCGGTGTTTCGATCGGAGTATCAAATTTTGTCTGTGTGGCTTTCCGGATAATTTTTAGAATATGTTAAAAAGTTCGACCGGATATAAATACCCAATTTTTCCCTGTCGGGAAATTTCCAAGAGTTGGATTTTTCCGTAGTTTAACGACGTTCTAAGTAGTGCAAGTAACGCGATGGACCCTCTAGAAGACAACAAACCTTAACTCGATTATGTGACCGTCTTGAACTGCCCTTTGAACCTTCGGGTTTGGGGCAGTACGGCGTGCCACATGTGAGGCGTTGGCTTGACCCTTCTACGGCTGGACCGTTGGTACCGAGGCACGAACTGAATGTTGTTAGACTTATTTCATGTGTTGGATTGTATCGGGAAAACTTGGGTGTTCGATTGTTCGATCGGAAACTTTAACATTTTCTGTTTATCTGGAATGTGATACAATAATTGGAATTCACAAATAGTTATGAGATAACTGAATGAATATTATAAACATAGCAGTTTAGTCTCACTTGATCGGTTGCCACGGAATTTTGATGTGATCAAAAGTCCGTCGCAATCACGTAGCGTACGCGGATACTCGCCGGGTAAACTTAATAGACAGCCTCACTCCATAGCCCCGACCAAGTGACTGTAGGAGAACCCCGTCGCCGAAAGCATCCCTCCGGGTGCTCGCGGTAGCGGTGTTCCGCCTTGGTGCACTTCGTCGACGGTATCGGGGGTGCAGCCGTCTACTGAAGTTTGCGACGAGCATTCGATCAGGATGTCGGGAATCCTGTTGAATTTCCCGACTTGATATTGAAAAGAGTTTTCGATTTTGAGACTAAAATGCGGGGTTTATAATTGTTAGGCATGTGATGTCTAAGGAATTCATTTGATTAGGCATGCGATGTCTAAAGAGGTTGCGGATTCCAACTGTTGTAGTTTTACACTTTCTTTTCTGTGACCGTAAGTGTAATATGTGATATCGCCGGTTTCGTTGCTATATGTCAACGACAATTGGGATGCGCATATTTACTTACGTTGATGACATGTGATGTTATGTGTTGCTGGATATGTTATATTGGATCGTCGTGTTTGAATAGCCGGGGGTTTTTATGTGAGATGAGTGTTTTTCATTTTCATTCATGTAAAAACTTGTATGTAATATTCTTTTATTGGGGCACTTCCAGGTTGCGGAAGATGTCACCGTTTGTATATTATTTACTTTTCTGCACTAGGATAGACCTAAGGAGGAGGGCACAAGTAACCGGGTTCTGGAGTCCAGTGGGAGACCAACTCGAGGAGTCGAGTCCAGGTCTCCTAACTCTAGAATTGGTAGGGTTGCTTGTCGCTCTCGTAGGGGTCTAGGGGTGTGGGTTTGGCTATTCATCACGACCGTGGAATCCGTGTTTTATACTGGCTCGTATTGAAAACACGGACGTCCTAGTATATCCAATATTTCATATGTTTCTTCTGCTGCGATATCTGTGATGTGATCATGTGATGTTCTATGATAGATACAGTATATAGTATATATGATATATTATATAGGCGTTACTTATGTTTTACACCCGCGCTAGCCCTGCCCTGCTCTGCCGTTAGTTACCTAACCTAACGGTGCACGAGGGGACATCGAAGCGAATGCGGATGGCATAAGTGTACGTCGTATTTATCTGTGATGTTTAGGTACTTAAATGATGGGACTTCATTAATGTGATTAATGAAATAAAAAGAAACCTAAGATGTTGTAGAATCGAATTTCAAAATAAAACAGGTAGCTACAGTTCTTGCTTTGCACAGCGATATATGTGATATATCCTGCACCTTATTCGATGAGGAAAGGACCGAGATCCCTTCACCGGGAGTGACTCCTTTAGCAATAACTGGCAGATGCTACACACTCGGTTTGTCTTTTTGATTGCTTTTAAGTGTTTTTGCTTTGCATAGTGATATATATGATATATCCCGCACCTCATTCGACGAGGAAAGGACCGACGATCCCTTCACCGGGAGTGACTCCTTTAGCAAAACTAGAAAAGCCTCAAAAGCATTCCATTTTAAAATCATTCGATCCTACAACGATATCAAGTTCATTACGCAATAGGTTTTCAGAAAAACATGTCGTAGCCCTCCGTCATTTCAGATAAGTTGTATATAGTATTCGTGCTGCATTTGTTGGCTTTCGTCAAGGTGCAGTGTGCGGTAGCTATATGCTGCTTATCTGCTAGCATACGATGCGATTGGATTAGGGTAGTCGTGCGGCTTTGTTGGCTTTCGTCAAGGGTCGTGCGGGTGGGTTTAATTCGATCAAGAAATGTACGGGTTGAACTTGACTAGCGGGCTATGGTTTGTTGGCTTTCGTCAAGGTCATAGCACGTTAGGGGCAAAATATTATCGGGAATTTCAAGTGTTGAAATTTGCAATGAGATTGCATACCTTCTATGAGATAGTTGGATCCCGATACCCGCTGCGAGTAAGAGTTACTCCTGGGAGAGTTTTATACATTACAATTAGCCGATCAAGCAGGTGTCTAGAAAGGTGTCAACGGGGTTACGCCTCTGGGAAAATGAGGTTTACATTAATTAGGTTCGTGCGAAAGCACGGGGGACCTCCCTCAAAGTACCGACACTGGCCTGGCTGAAAGATTGGCGAACTTGTAGTGTGTAATTAATCCCGGCTAGTCTTTCCTTTTAGGGTTTGAAGGAAGATTTGATAAAAAGCAGTGGGAGCCATCCTGATTAGATAAAATAATAACCAATCTATTCTTGCAAGAGCACACGCTGAGTGTTTTCTTCTCTCTCTCTCCAGGTAGCGACCATATCACGCCTTAATCAAGATAATAATACGGAAATATTGACCGAACCAGCTTGTTATACTGAGCTGGGGAACGTTGGTCCCGCTCCAACTTATAATTGTTATAAGACAGAGCAGGAAATTGGGGATTACCAGAATTCCCGTGCCGCCCAAACGAAGAGAGTGCATGCTGATGCATCATCTTCGGGTGTGTTCATTACAGAGAACTGTTTCTTAGTATCCTTTACGTCCTGGGTATGTGATACCAGATCAGGATCCCAGATATGTAATCAGTTACATAGGGCTACAGAAAGGTAGAGAACTGAGAACGGGTGATAAGTTTCATAAGGCAGAAAACGGGGCAAGCGTTGCAGCCAAGTCTGTTGGTCACTGTCACCCTGTATTACCAATACATTGATTCTGAACGAATGTTATTAGATACCGAACCTGATATACAAAATCATATCCGTCTCTTTATTAGTAAAGAAATGATAAAATTTTGTATTGTTGGATAATGTTTTGAACATTTCCTATATCAAAAGTTGATCGGTTCAGGCACGTTATCTAAAAGCATTAATGTTCTAAATCAAACTACAGTTCTTTAGTATACAGAACACACACAAGAGGAAGAGTTCAGAAATGAACGAATCCTTCTTGAGGTATTGTAGACTAGGTCAGATCAATGCGACCCGACTTGCTAGAGTTACATATAGATGCATATTTAAATCAGTTTGAATTTACATCTTATGAAACTTGCCAGTCATGTCACAAAGATAAAATGACCATAGCCCTGTTTATTGGAAACAGAGAAAGAGTTAGTGAACTCTTGGGATGATACATGTTGATGTATGTAGGTCCCCTGTCTACACATGCCAGGATCGGTTCTTTGTACTTCATTACATTCTCTGATGATCTTTCGAGATTCAGACCTATGTTCCTGTTGAAACACAAGTCCGAGCCTTTTGAGATATTCACAGAATATAAGTTAGAAGTAGAGAACCAAAATACGGATATAAGTATTATGTCCTATGATGTGATCAAGGAGGAGAATACTTGTGCATGGAATTCCTGGACTATTCTAAAGGAGAATGAGATTCTCTCTCAGCATTACTCCTCTGTATACACCATAGCATGATGGTATATCGGGGCAGAGCAAATACACCCTATTTGATATGGTGTGCTCTATGATGAGTACTACTGAGTTACCTATTTCTTTTTGGGAGTTATGCACTTGAGAAGATGCATACCTATTGAATAGGGTTCGAATCAAATCAGTTGGTTAAGATTTGGGGTTGTCCGGGCTATGTCTAAAAGCAAAATCCGGACAAGCTTAAGGCAAGGACTGTTATGTAAAACTGGAAATGTTCCAGCTATACAAACTGCAGCTGATGATTTGAGAGAACCAACGGATTCAATAGTTACCAATGAACCTCAGCCTCTCCGCCGATCTAGTAGGGTTCCTCACCCACCTGAGAGATACTTCGTTTTCTCTATGACAGTGGGAGCGAGGATTGCATCATGAGATGATGACCCAACTAGCTTCGAGCTGGCCATCGAGAGTAAGACTCTGTAAGAATGGCTGGATGTTTAGCGATCTGAGATGGAATCCATGTACATCAACAAAGTATGGACTTTGGTTGCAATATCTGAAGGGTTAAATCCCCATCAGGAGCAAGTATATCTTGAGAAGATTACTTGGTGTAGATGGAAAGGTTGAGACTTTCAAAGCTAGACTTGTTAAAGGTTTTCGTCATTGACCAGGCGTGGATAATGATGAAACCTTTTCAAGTAGCTATTCTTAAGTCCATCCGGATCCTACTTGCCACGGCTACATACCATGACTACGATATCTGGTGGTTGGGTGCCATGACTGCTTTTCTAAATGATGATTTAGAAGAGTGCGTCTGTAAGTACACAGCCAGAGGGCTTCGTAAACAGTGGGAGTAGCGGAAACGTGTGCAAGATGTTTTATCTGATAAAGCAGGCATCGCGGAGTTGGAACGTCTGTTTTGATGTGTTAGTCAAAGAGTTTGACATCATCAAAATGGTAGATGAACCTTGTATAAACAAAAAGGTAGTTGGGAGTATGGTGTTAATCCTCGTAGAGTACGTGGATAACATACTCTTGATTGGGAAGGAGTTTCCTATGCTACGCTCGGTCAATCTCCGCTTATCACAATGATTCTCCATAAAGGATCAAAGTGATACCTCCTAAATCCTGGGTTTGGATCTATGAGATAGATCTAATTGGATGTTAGGATTCTCACTAGTTGTAGTGAGATGGTATCAATCGATCCTGGGGAGAATCACTGGAAGGGTTCCAGGGTGATAAAGACGACTGAATGTCAGTCGCAGGCATTGTCTTTACCCTCAGTAAAGGGACGGTATGTTGGAAGAGTTCCAAGCAAGATACCGTGGCATACTAGACGATAAAGGCAGGATACATCGCTACTTAAGATGCTACCAAAGAGGCTGTTTGGGTGTATATTGGTTCATGAGATGAACTACGTTCCTACCATTGTGAGACAATGGAGTTGTGGCTTGTGCCAAGGAACGCAGGTCCCATCAGTGATCCAGATATATTCTAAGGCAGTATCACCTGATCATGGAGATGGTTGATCTCTAAGGGATCGAGGTTAGGAGAGTAGACTCAGAGGACGACACGGCGAATCCACTCACAAAGGCCTTTTCCCAGAGAGAGACTTTTATGGGATGGTTGAGTATGAGATACTACAACCACTGCTACAGATGGCCCTAGTGCAAGTGGGAGATTGTTAGTTATATGTATGCCCTAGAGGCCATTACTGTACATAGGATGTATATTGTAGTGGATGCTGGGACATATATAGGGAGGACTTTCTTGCTCGACATGATAGTATGCTATCTGGTTGAACTTTACCTTAACGTGTATACTGATTGTCTCTCTGTTACATGTTGGTAAAGCCCTTAGGATGTGTGCTTGACTACCTGGACTATGATGCGGATCATACTAGTGGGGACATGGTAGTCCATAAGTACATCCTTCAAAGTCCCTAGTCGAGGGTGTATCGAGACGGGGCATCGATATACCAGAGTAGACTAGCGTATACCTTCTCGACCCATACAGATAGGCGATGGATGATCCCATATCCATTGGTGTTTGACATCAGAGATGATATACGGGTGCTCAGTAGAGACTGGGTACACTGGACGGACTCGCCGAGAACTCCCAGATGGTATTATACCTCACGTCAGATGGTAGTTCTCTGGTGACACTGGTACAGAGTAGTCTGTTGACCCGAGATCGTCATAGAGTCTTGTGTGGTTCCCACTGTGCTTTGATTTCCATCTTACCACGTCCAAGAGGGCGTGCAAAACGGTGGTTTTTGGGTACAGTCCCGAGTCACATGGAGGCAATGAGCGATAGGAGGGGATTCGTCTCTCCCGGTATAGGGAGTTGATGTTGCGCTGTGTTCGATTGGCTATAACAGGAAATCCCTGGCCAAGGTTGCTGAGATTTACTGGTAAGTGTTACCAGTAGTTTCTCGAAGTGTTATAGACCTCATATCGACACGACTTATCGAGCTATTGGGGTCTGACGTTTACCACCCCTAGGCGAGATATGCGACATATCAGACGATCAGACCGGACTGTACGGTAGTGTTACTGGTCGGATTCACTGGAGTGTGAGCGGGCTTGCTCGTCGATCTTCAGATCGCTCAATACCCGGGTGGCCGTTACGTTTGGCAGACCGCTTGCGGCTTGTGGGTGTTTGATATGATCATCACCTGCTGCCGGCGTATTGACGAGTCTTTAGAGTCCTACACAGAGGTTTCCTGGCTCAAACGAAACGAAATAGGAGCGCATATGAGATATGTGCGGGACCGAGAATAATACTTGTATGTGATACCGTATTCCATTCTCACGATGAATGTGTCGAATGGTTGTATGCGATATAACCTAGTTATTGAATCAAGGATTGATTCGATAAGCCGATACATTGTATACTAGTCGGTTGTGTGCGACATGACCGGATCGTTAAATCAAGTGTTGATTTAATGATTTAATGCATAATTATATACTTGATATATTACTTTGCGTTAACTAGTATCGGTTCACTTAAGATGGATTTTCTCACGCGGATGTGCGCATTGTATATGCGATATACTTTTGTGCACTTGTTTGTATCATGTTTGATGATACATGTTTACTTGGTTAAGTGTAAAGAATTAAACCATGGTAAAACATATTGTTAGGGTTTTATTTTTCGATTGCTTATTTATTCATTTATTTATTTGTTTATATTTTTTGGAAAATAAATGGAAAAGAGAAAAGAATGGTGGCTTTATTTGTTCTTTAGTTGAAGCTTCATGAAGCTTTGACTTTGTCCACCATTCTTATCTCATCCTTAACCCTAACCATTGCTTTAACCTTGGTCAATTCTCTACACATAACCATAGTTAGGATTATGATAAGTTTGGATATTCTTTTCTTTTTTAATTAACTTATCATAATTCTTTCATCTTCTTCTTCATTTTCTTCAAGTGAAGAAAGCTTGCCTCCATCAATGGCAAGTGATGAAAAAGAGTGTGAAATCCAAATCTAAAGTCAACCCACTTCCTATTTCTTCATCCTCTACCTCTTGCCAAGTAGTAGAGTGTGTTTTCTTCACAAGTTTTCAAGGCTCGGTGAAGGTGGAGCTTGATCTAGTGATGCTTCGACGTAGATCATCTTCGGCACGTTGTCGATGACCTAGCCCATCCATTCTCCGATGAAGCCGACGCTAGAGCCCGGGATCCGTCTTGGACAGCGAGGAGACTTCATTGCGGAGCCATGGAGGTGGAGCACTGGATCTACAAAGGTTGTATATCCGTATTCTCATAGTTAAGTGTTAACTAGTTAGCTTTTTCGCCTAAACTTCTAGCCGACGATCCGTAGTCGGGTCTCTCGGCACCCTTAAAATTTTAATTTGGCATGATCGATGCCTTGTGAGACCTCACTAGGGTGCCTAGGAACCCTGCATTACTCGATTCGGGAGATGGCTTTCTCCGCGAACTTGAGATTAAGAGAGACATAGAAAGAAACATCCGGGCGGATCCACTCACTGAGGCTATTTCTCGAACACAAGAGTTTTTCAAACTAGCTTTGTGAAACTGATTAGTAGAGAAGTTGGGTGTTCGGTATCACACAGCCTGTGAGTATGCGACATCACAATAATTAGCCTTGAGTGCAAGTGGGAGATTGTTGGAGATAGTGCCCTCAAATTCAATTATTGGATCGCAGGTACGTGATTGCAATGATTGAGGCAGGACCTATACCGATATGACAGTCTTGCTCGAGATGATAGTATGCTATCTGGTTTGTCTTTATCATTATATACATGCTTTAGTTCGCTATTGCACGATTGATAGAGCCCATAGGATTATGCTTGACTACCAGCAGTATGATGGCGATCATATACGTGGGAGCTGGGGTCTGTAAGCACATCCTTGAAGTGTCCCTAGTCGTGGGAGTTTTCGAGACAGGGCATCGATACTCCAGAGTAGACTAGTGTATACAGTCGAGACCCCGACGAGGGGCGGTGGCCGGTCTCATAAGCCACTGGTGTCAGTTGGATCACCAAAGATGTATACAGGTGCTCATTGAGTTATGAGTACACCGGACAGGACTCGCAGGGAATCTGCTAATTGGTATTATACATATCGTCAGATAGCAATTCCCTGGTGACATGTGTACAGGTTAGTTCATCGACCTGAGGTCGTCATTTGTCTCGTGTGAGTTCCCACTGTGCTTTGATTTCTACCCTACCACGGCTCAAAGGAGTCGTGCAAACAGGTCTTTTTTGGGTACAGTCCCGAGCCACATTGGAGGCAAGTGAGCGGATCGTCGGGGATTCGTCTCTCCCGGTATTGGGGGTTGATGTCGCGCAGTGCACGGGTGGCCATCACTAGGAATCCTCGGCCGAGGTAGTGGAGAATTACTGATTTGGATCAGTGGTTTCTCAGGTGGTGATGGGCTTCATGCCGACACGATTTATCGCGTTATTAGGGGTCTGACTTTATCCACCCCCCTAGACTCGATATGCGATACTCTTTAGACGAATGGACCGGACTATATATACATTGTCACTGTCAGGCTCAGTAGGGTTTATAGATGAGTTCGCTCGTCAGCTTCCCTTACAATCAATACATAGGCAAAACATTACGTGCAGCTTGTACCTCTGACGTGCTAGTGGTTATACCCAGTGCCAGTGTGTTGATGAGTCATTAGAGTCCCCCCACAGACACTTTCCCAAGTTCGGGAGAAACGTTGTAGAGGCCGTATGGTAATATGGCAAGGTTCAGAAAAAGCACATGCGTTTTCGCACGTGTCGTTTTTCGGGCAGATAATACTGGTAGGCTTTGGTTTAAGCCAGAACCCAATATTATACTGTGCAGATATAATATCTTTGTCTCAGTTGCATTTGTATTCGGTCGTAATACAAATGCAGGTATGTTTATACTGATACGGGGTTATCCTGAAATTCGTTTCAGGATCACTTTTGGAAGTTGCCAGTTTCCAGTTTTCTATCAGCCGTATTTAACAGTCGGTTAAATACGGATTTATCTTTTCTTCTTGAGGGTGAGTCATGAGTGTGGAAGCTTCTTGGATGATGACTAGGTTAGTGAATCATTTATTTGCTTTAATGTTATGATGAGGTGTTTTTGTGAGTCACCTTTTGCATTAAACTTTCTTGTAATGCTTAAGGATATTTTGTGTTGATCTTTTCCTTTAAAGTTACCACCTTGCTCCTACACTCACCCCCACCTCCATATAATTGGCCGGCCCCCCTTGCTTGATCGAGGTTGTTCATTTTGAGAAAAGATTAAGGTTTATGGTTCATGGAAATTGATATATTTTCATAGCTCAATTTCATTCGATCCAAAAGGCAACTTCCATAACCGTTCGTCCGTGACCTTAGACGTAACGAGACAAAGTGTTCTACTCATCCTCTACTTCATCTTGGTCGTCTCTTTTAGCAAACTTGACGATCGAGTTGCCTCGGTTCAGAGGCGGGAGCCCGTTTAAAGATCCGTCGACGTGGTGCCACCTGGACGACAAGACTGAAGATTCAGGAGATCGGAGCAGCCGCAACAAAGCGTGGGATGATGGTTAAAGACCGAAGGACTCGGATCATTCGGTATAACGTTTCTACCCCTTTGTAGTTTGTTAGTTTAGCTTTAATGGCAGATCCGGGTTACGGTACACGATAGCGCCAGTTTCATTAAAAGTTTTTGTTCCGCAATTGGCGTCTGTTAGACAGCCGGGGCGCTACCGTGGACTTACAATATCACCGGTAGGTAGTCTCCCCCTGCCAGGCTCATCGTCATCACCACGAGCTTCTTGCCCCGGGGTACCTTACCGGGTCCACCGTGTACCCGAAACGGTTCATCCAACTCCTCGAATCGGGTCTCGAAATCCATCAGCAAACTCATAGTGGACGACTCATACATCATGGGAAAAACCGCGCTTTTCATTTAAAAAGAGAAAGAAGAAGTTTGTATATGTTTTGCGGTTTTCCCCAAATCCAGAAAATCTCATGGAAATCCGAATCCAAAACCTTAATAGCACGTAAAAAGTGAATATATGCATGAGAATCCATGAATGCGGCATAACAATGAATAACAGTATGCATGAAGTAGCAGGTAATAACTACAATGTCTAAACTAACATATAAGGCAAGTACACTAATATCATGTCTAAACTATTAGCTAACAGGCTATGTCAAGTAATAATATTTTCTAAGGTGTACGTGACATGGCAATTACCGATGAAGATGTGTGTGAGCCGGCAAGTAAGTGTACGTGGTACACACGCATCATCGGTAATGGTGCTGGTGTCCTAACCATAAGATATCAACAGTAGAATATGAAGCATAATATAAGCGTGTGATGCGGAGCGAACAACAATAATGAGTGGGAGCTGAATACTAGACGCAACGATAACTAATCTGCATTAACCTAATATAAGTCCTACAATGGTTCCTTTTGAAATAACACGAATCGTAGGGTTTTGAAAATAGGGGCTACGGTGTTTTTAAGAAAAGATACGATTTTTTGAAATATCCGTAGAATCGCTTGACTTGTCTTTTAAAATACGCACGATTCGTAAGCTTTGAAATAGGTAGGAACCAAATCTAATCTAACAACTAACTAAACTAAAGGGCTAGGCTACAAGCTAGACTACAGGTAAGGAAACCGCCTAACATCTGAGCCGATACATATACATACCCGTATATATATTAGTCGGTGATCCGGCCTCAATAATATCATATTCGATACCATATCTATAATCAGACATCCCAAAACAAGAGTGCGGATCAATCATCAAGATATAGCTCGTACGTAAATTCGTCGTACGGCATCCCCAAATCTGGGTACGGGTCAATATCATATTCCTTACACTACTCCTCTGGTATCCTCTTTATCCAAGATCATAGTCTAGGGTACTGACCTATGTCTAGTACAATACTAATATCCTCAATATACTCATGATCTGACTACTGATCGACAATCTCGTACAAAC
Organism: Agapanthus africanus; assembly: GCA_030015575.1. NCBI lineage: Eukaryota > Viridiplantae > Streptophyta > Magnoliopsida > Asparagales > Amaryllidaceae > Agapanthus > Agapanthus africanus. Next base: position 222,893,980 of record CM057340.1, read on the forward strand.
CGATATCGTCAGCACATATCATCATCAAGGGGTACACATCACCCGATACGGCCTAATATCAATATCTTAGAATATCATGCCTCATATCACGATCACATGTCGACCATTTTATTTATAACACTATTCACCCGTATCGCCGCCCCAAGATCCGTTATAACACCAGGACGTACCTCAAGTACGAATCCTGCCATATCACCGATATCACAACCATAAAACAAATCTCATCGACTCAGCTCAATCCCAAGTATCATCCTTAAATCCGTATGTGAACACATAGTCCCATACCCATGTGAACACATAACTATAAAGAAACCCATGAGCACATATAAATAGGAATGTATGCAAGTAATGTGTGTGTGTATGTGTAGTGCAACACTACCCTAGGGTTCGCAACACTAAAATAATCCAACATACCAATATCCATCCTAAACATCGTAATTAATCCCAAATAACATATAAAAATTGTTGGTGTGTATACGCATCCGTATACACCACCACGGACTGCGGGGGTGCTATACGCCATCCACCCGACTTCTTCCTGTAGATATAAATCTACTCACCTGGTCCTCACCCGCCGGTGCCGACGTCGCCACGCGCTTGCTTGTCGTCTCGAAATCCACATGGGGTACCTACATTTCATAACGCACCGTATCGCATTAAAATCCGACTCATGACAAAAACGACTGACGAATCCCACATAGGTCAAAACCTATGGTTGCTTTCACAAATCGATCCAAAAACCCTCGACGTCGGCGTACAAACGCCAAACCATCAAGAAAACTCCCAACACACTCATTTGTACCGTTACAAGCACTAATTATAATATAGAATAGCTTAAAATTCATAAAAAAAACCCCAAATTCACTTTAAAAGCTATTTTTCCGAAAATCTAGCAAGCAAAAACTAACTGTTTTAGTACAAAAATCGATGTTTAAATAAATCTAGCGGCCATAATACCTATTAAATGTCTTAAATAAGTCTTAAAAACAATTTCCATAATTTAGTCCCAAAAAATTTCATTAACCCCAAAATTCTAGTTTACAATATACCCAATTTTAGCAATTTTATAGCAAAATGCACAAACCACAATTTAGGTTGGATTTTCATGAACTAAAGTGTTAAACTACACTTAATAATGTTAATGAGGTCTTGAAAATCCTAATTAGATTTTTAATCCCATATTTTAATTAAATTTCTAAAACCTAGTTAGCAATATAGCTTAATTATAACAATATCAACCTAACCATTTGCAAACTAACAATTAGGTTGGGTTTACAATTCCACAAGATGATAATCTACACTTGATTATCCTAATAGTGATGGTTAAACCCAAATTAGCTTCAAACAATATTCTTGAATTTTCCAATCATGCAATTTGAACTCATATAAAACCTAATTAACACTTAATTAAGCTAACACAAGCATTAATCAACAATTCAACAAAAAGGTCAAGATTTCATACCTCACAACTCATTGATCCAACTTGAAATCTACCCCCTCAAATTGCCATCTTGTTCCCTAGATCCATACTAGAATGGTCAAGTAAAAATGGGTAGGGATTAGATTTTGATTTTTGTGGAATTTTTGAAGCATTTTGGATGATTTTTTGATGGAATTTTGAAGAGAAAAGAGAAGAAGAGAAAAGAGAAGAACACCAAATACTAGCAATTATATATCTAGAATATGTATATTTAATTTTATAATAAAGATATTTACATTTTGACTTTTTACAGAAAACCCCCTTATTTTACCGTTTTTTTCGAAATTTCACCGAAACGATTTTCAAAACGTTACAATCTTCCCCCCTTAAAGAAATTCGGTCCACGAATTTAAATTAAAACTCCCTCCCAAATACTAAAATATTTCAGCCAAAACCATCAAATCGCCGGGGCTCCGAAATCATAAATACATAAACGCATCATAGCGCAATGCATGCGCATGAGTAATGAGTAGATAACTCGAAATCAAAACTCCATCAAGCATCCCGCAAACATCGGAGTCAAGGTGAAGACACGAATGCCAAATCTCAAGCAAGACCGATATGCTATAAATCGGAACTATACATGTAATTATCAGGGGGAAATGCAAGCCAAATCCTTTAAGTTGCTGTGCAATGCACATAACACTGCACAGTGGCGGATGTCTATCATAAGAAAATAACTATATACATATATGCCTTTGTTTGAAATGTACGTTCCGCCGTTTTGGGAAACAATTTAGAAGGGTTTTCCTTGTTTTAAACGTTTCGCGTCATATCAGACATGTAGGTAAATACTGAGACTATAGCTCGCTTTTTGGAATTCCCTTCAATAGCTATCAATGCCTGCAAAATACATTCAGGTACTGTCCTCTGACTAGTCCTGCTTAGTACGAAAACACATCGCAATTATCATAAAAAAAAACATACTGCTCTATAAGAAATCAATCCCAAAATACGCGTATGAATACTACGTGCGTCTGGTGTGCACGACAATCAAAATCCATATATGTGCCATATATATGCACAGAAACAACATCTAAGTGCATCGGGTGTGCACGAAACATCTGTCGTAGGCAACATGTGTGCCTGACAGCAAAATCAGGTGCATCTGACATGCACGAAAAATCTCGATTTAGTGCATCTGGTGTGCACCAAAATCACACTTCAAAACATGCGCCCAACATGCGCGAAAATCCAAATCAGGTGCATCCATCGTGCACGAAATCATGAAATCCAATATCAAGTGCCGAATATACGCAAAATCTAATCAGATGCACAAGGTGCACAAAACAAATATCGAACATCACCATCGAAATCGAAGTCCAGTGCATCTAAATGCACAACATACGTAACACTGCACTGCAAGCATATATGAACTATACCGAGTGCAAAAACCAAATCGTGTGCGTATATACGCACAAATCAACTCAACTGTATGAAATCCATATAATCACAAACATGAGAACCAAGGCACGAAAACGATATCAAGTGCAACAACCGTGCAAAAATCGTAAATACTCAGCAGGTGCAACCATGGTCCATGAAGACAAATATCATGAAACTCAATCATCAAAATCAATCATGCGAATAAATCACCCAAAATACGCAAATCAAGTATGGCGGAATAGTCCCGCTCAAGCACATCCTCCAAGAATCTCTGGCCAACTGCCGTGGTCACTCATAGCATGTCTCGTCGACGATCCTGAACTCTGGCCTGTCGGTGTGCATAACATGACCACTACTGGGTCCAAGTCTTCTCGTAATTTATTCCAGAAATGTCACGTCCCGAAAGTACGGAACATGACCGGCACTTAAACTACGAACGTCTCGAGGCGTACGTAATCTAAGTGAACCGAGAACCCAGAAATCCAAACCAAGAAAAGTAGTAGAGTGAAGGAAAACCAATTTAAAACAAGTAGTTTCAATAGCATAAGCCGAATTATGCGGTTTTTAAAAAAAACATCAAGTATTTCATGAAAATTTCGGCAGAGTCCCCTTTGTAAATACTGGCTCCCAAACGGGATACAACATGAATAGTATACGAAATCAATAAAAAGCATCCCCAAGCGGGAGCTAGCTCATCGTCAATCGACGGTCACAACCACACAAGCAATATAATATACAACGCCAACGACGAGGATCAAAACTCAAAACCATAAGAAAACCACAGAAATAAAACGCGTGACTCTAAGGTCGAAAGAATAACATCACTGGTCTCTATCTCTGAAATAAATACATGTTTGGTTGATGGAACTTCTAGATACAATAGAATAATGATGTACAAGATATAATGGGGGTACGATACAAGTAAACCCACCTACTAGCAAATCACCCGAAGAAAACTATGCCCGCAAAGCCGTAATGAAACCTGTACGGCAAACCTGCAAGAAACTGGGCCATAACGGGGGTGAGTTGCCAACTCGTGAATAGAGAAACATCTACGAAAAGAAATCGCATAAATAACGCAACCTAGGTCAATGATCATAAAATATCCTCAATTATATATATAACATGCAACCTATAACAAGGCTAGGGTAAATATCTAACCCGAGTGTAATCTCATGTGCCCGTGTCAGTGCCTCAGGTAGCAATATATCATATGAATGAGGTATGAATGCATGAAAATAGAATACATGTAAATGAAGAACTGTTTTCATAATTTAGTGAGATTTCCTTTGTATTTTTAAAATGAGGCATCATAATGAAATCAGAATAAAACAGTGCCTAGCATCGGCACAAAACGTAATCCCAAAATCTCGATATCTCTATATCACAGTCTCTGTATCTCAATATCTCGAAATCTCAATGTCTCAATCACAATATCTAGGGCGCCATCAGTCCAGACCGGCCCCTACCATCCATCTTAAGACCACGACGGTATCCTCCGGATATCCGACGCGTCGGGTAAAATCACCGGTAGGTAGTGCTCCCCTGCCAGGCTCACATCGTCATCATCACGCGCTTCTTGCCCCGGGGTACCTTACCGGGTCCACCATGTACCCGAAACGGTTCACCCGTCTCCTCGAATCGGGTCTCGAAATCTATCAGCAAACTCATGGTGGACGACTCATACATCATGGGAAAAACCGCACTTTTTATTTAAAAAGAGAGAAATCAGTTTATATAAGTTTTTCGGTTTTCCCCCCAAATCCAGAAAATTTCATGGAAATCCGAATCCAAATCATCAATAGCATGTAAAACCATGAATATAGGCATAACAATGAATAACAGTATGCATGAAGTGACAAACAATAACTACAATGTTAAGCTGGCATATAAGGCAGATACACTAATATCATGTCAAATTACAAACTAACAAGCTAAGTCAAGCAATAATATTTTCTAAGGTGTACGTGACATGGCAATTACCGATGAAGATGTGTGTGAGCCGGCAAATAAGTGTACGTAGTACATACGCATCATCGGTAATGGTGCTGGTGTCCTAACAATATGATATCAACATTGCAATAAGAAATTATAACATAAGTATGCGATGCGGAGCGAACCACAATAATAAGCAGGAGCTGAATACTAGACGCAACTGTAACTAACCTGCATTAATCTAATATAAGTCCTACAAATGGTGCCTTTTGAAATAACACGAATCATGGGGTTTTGAAAATAGGGGCTACGGTGTTATTATGAAAAGATACGTCTTTTGAAATATCCGTAGGATCCCTTGGGCTGTCTTTTAAAATACCCACGATTTGTGAGTTTTTGAAATAGGTATGAATCGAATCTAATCTAACAACTAAACTAAACTAAAGGACTAAGCTAACAAGCTGGACTACAGGTAAGGAAACCGCCTAATATCTGAGTCGATCCATATACATATCTGTATACGTATAGTCGGTGATCCCGCCTCAATAATATCATATTCGATACCCTATCTATAATCAGGCATTCCAAATCAAGAGTGCGGATCAATCATCAATATAGCTCGTACGTAAATCCGTCGTACGGCATCCCAAATCTGGGTACGGGTCAATATCACATTCATCATACTATTCACCTGGTATCCTCTTTATCACATATCATGATCGGGGTACTGATCTACGTCTAGTACAATACTGATACCGCCTAAGTATGCATGCACGTTTGTGAAACACTACGTCAAGACCCGTTACAACGTCATGTCGTATCTCAAATACGAACACTGCTATATCACCGATCTCACGGCCTCAAATCAAATCTCATCGACTCATCTTAAATCCCAAGTACTATCCCCATTATCCATGCATGTGTATATGAATGTACATATGCATAGTTCCATACCCACACATATATACATATATACACATCCCAATCGGCGCACAAGAAAGTAATGTATGCAAGTCTGTGTGTGCGTATGTGGGTATAACAACTACTCTAGGGTTTCGCAACTAACCCAAAGCTAATCCAGGAACACATAAACATAACATGAATACACATTCTCGTATCATAAAACACCTATATAAACATACAAATATAAGCTACACTACGGACTGCGGGGGTGCTATACGCCATCCACCCGACTTCTCCCCGTAGATATAAATCTACTCACCTGGTACTCGCTAGCCGGTGCCGACGTCGCCACGCGCTTGCTTGTCGTCTCGAAATCCACATGGGGTACCTACATATCATAATGCGCCGTGTCGTATTAAAATCCGACTCATGACCCAAAAACGACACGTGAATCCCACATAGGTCAAAACCTATGGTTGCTTTCACAAATCAACCCAAAAACCCTCGACGTCGGCGTACAAACGCCAAACCATCGAGAAAAACTCAAACGTATCAATCGTGGTTTCACAACACCTTAATTTTCTATATAAAATAGGGTTAAAATCACCAAAACTTCAAATTCGCTTTAAAAGCTATTTTCCCGAAACTCTAGTAAGCAAAATTTAACCGTTTTAGTACAAAACTTGCTATTTAAACAAATCTAGCGGCCGCAATATTCACTAATTAGCTTAATTAGGCCACATAAACTTTAACTAGAATTTTATCACACTAATTTGTATTAAACCAAAATTTTTAGTTTGCACAAAAACCCAATTTTAACCATTTCGAAGCAACAATCCACAAATCCACAACTAGACTAAGTTTTGCATGCTCTAAAATGTTAATCTACACATTATATAGCTAATAATGTGATAAAAACCTTAACCATATTTTAATCTCATATATTCGAATTTAATCTTAAAACCTAGTTTACAACAATTATGCAATTTGGACAATGTAGTTGTAACAAATTCGAAATTTAGCAATTAGGTTAGGTTTTTAGCATACTTAAGATGTGAAACCACACATCACAACCAACCTCAAGTGATCAAACCCTATCTCCAAATCAAAACCCTCACTTGAATTTCAAAACCCTCTCTTTAGATTTCAACTTTCAATTAAACCCATAATAAAACACCTAATTAGCTTGGATTACAACAATTATTAACAAGGTAACAATTAGAGTAAGATTGTACCTCACAAAACTAGAGATCTAACATGAAAATCTTGGTCTCCAAAATGGCTTCTTGCTTCATGAATCCAAGCTAGATGGGTCAAGGAATAATGGGCAGGATTTAAATTAGGAGATTAATGAGGTTTTATATGGATTTTTGAGGCATTTTGTGATGAATTTTGTAGTGAAATGAGAAGGAAAAGATGAGGGGGGCTGCAGCCATAGGGCACGGCTGAAAAGGGAGAAGGGGGAAGAAAATGTGTGGGTGTGTTATGAAGCAAGGAAAGATAAAGCCCATGCCTCACTTTATCAACACATACAACTTTGTTTAATCAATTCCTATATAATATCATTTCTTTTGACCACAAAGTGTGGAAATGAAATGAGAATTTGGGGAAGTGGGGCTGCTGTAGGTATGGCTCGGCCATGGAGGGGTGAGGGTGTGTGTGAGTGATTAAAAAAAGAATTCCATGCAAAAAGACCCCCCACAATATCATATTTGCAAGTTTTAGTTCAAATAATTAAAATTTTAATTTTCCATCGATTATAACTAACTAGAACTTAAAATAAAATACTAAAAATTTATATTACAAACTAGATTTTAGTTGTCATGGTTCTATATATTAAAATTAGCCCAAAGAAATTTATATTTATCGCTAATTTAATGTATTTTTACCGGCTTAAAAAAATATTAAAATAATTAATTTCGGAAAATTTTTCAGAAAATTTGAAATTTCACCAGTGGCTCAATAAACACCAAATACTAGCAATTACATAGCTAGAATATGTATATTTAATTTTATAATAAAAATATTTGCATTTTGACTTTTTACAGAAAACCCCCTTATTTTACCGCTTTTTCGAAATTTCACCGAAACGATTTTCAAAACGTTACAATCTTCCCCCCTTAAAGAAATTCAGTCCCCGAATTTAAATTAAAACTTCTCCCAAATACTAAAATATTTCAGCCAAAACCATCAAATCGCCGGGGCTCCGAAATCATAAATACATAAAACAAATCGTAGCGCAACGCATGCGCATGAAAAATGAGCATATAACTCAAATCAGAACTCCGTCAAGAATCCCGCAATCATCGGAGTCATGGGGAAGACATCAATACCAAATCCAAAGCTAAACGAATATGATATAACTCGAAACTATACATGTAAAATATATTCAGGTACTGTCCTCTGACTAGTCCTGCTCGGTACGAAAACACATAGCAATATCATAAAAACGTACTGCTCTATAAGAAAAATCAATCCCGAAATACGCGTATGAATACTACGTGCGTCTTGTGCGCACGGAAATCAAAATCCAAATATGTGCCATACATATGCACAGAAACAACATCTAAGTGCATCGGGTGTGCAAGAAACATCTGTCGTAGGCAACATGTGTGCCTGACAGCAAAATCAGGTGCATCTGACATGCACGAAAAATCTCGATTTAGTGTATCTGGTGTGCACCAAAATCACACTTCAAAACATGCGCCCAACATGCGCGAAAATCCAACTCAGGTGCATCCATCATGCACGAAATCATGAAATCCAATATCAAGCGCCGAACATGCGCAAAATCAAATCAGGTGCACAAGGTGCACAAAACAATTATCGAGTATCACTATCAAAATCGAAGTCCAGTGCATCTAAGTGCACAAAAGGTGTATCACTGCACTGCAAGTATATATAAACTATACAGAGTGCAGGAACCAAATCGTGTGCGTGCATACGCACAAAACCAACTCAAATGTCTAAAACCGTAAAATCACAAACATGTGAAACCAAAGCACGAAAACGATATCAAGTGCAACACTGTGCAAAGATCGTAAATCCTCAATCATCAAAATCAAATCATGCGAATAAATCACCCAAAACATCGAAATCAATAATGGCGGAATAGTACCGCTCAAGTGCATCCTCTAAGAATCTCGGGCCAACTGTCGCAGTCACTAGTGGGACGTCTCGTCGATGATCATGAACTCTGGCCTGCTGGTGTGCGTAACAATGACCACTCCTGGGTCAAGGTCTTCACTGTGAATTACCAATCTCTCGGTCCATCGGCTCATCGGCCCTGTCAGGTGTGCTAACGGGGATGATCCCGTTCTGGCACTTCTCTGGTCATCTCTCGGTCAATCATCGTGACCACTCGTAAGACAGCATATCACTGGCGTCGGCCTCTGGCTCTCTGAATGCACGTGACACATCTGATCCTGGGTGCAAATATCATTGCTTCAGTGGCCTGGAAGGATTCCTGCTCAAGGTCTCATCCAAGTCTCATCTCTGCCTAACTGCCCGAAAGTCATCGCCCTTTACTACATCTGCTTCTTACTCCGGAACGGCTGCATACTCATCACGACTGCTTCTGGAAGGTATATCCAAGTACAATGCCTCGGCATGTACATCGCATCTCTGATGTCGGCGGAGTAGAACGTCATCAAATCCAGATCTTGTACGAACCTCTTACTCAATTTTTCTCTAATGTCGACTGCTTCGGACTCGTCTCATCGCGGCTGTATGGACTGAGCTCCAACGGCTATCCTCGTACCTGGAGTCTCCCAAGAAATGCATCTCACCACCTAGCATCCGAATTAAGTCGAGCCATCCGATCGAGTCGTCAAAACCTCATAATCCTCCAAGAGCTCAACATCTTGGGCACAGTTTAATAGTATCGAGTACATACCACAACATCGGTGGTCCAGCCGTAGAAGGGCAAACCCAAGCCTCACTAATGGCGCCGCAGAACTGCCGCAAACCCGAAGGTTCCAAGGCTTTCACACGGTCATTAAGTCGAGTTAGGGTTTCATTCTTCTAGAGGGACCATAGAATTGCCTGCATGTCTTTCCGACTACTTTAAACTTGGAATAATAGGTTTCTGACATTCGATCGTCTCTGTCGACTCTCAACGTCTCCGCGTGAAGTCGTTTCTAGCTGGAATAAATCTATCTGATGACCTCGCATCGGGGTAGGCGAACGATCCACATGTCCTAGTCATTCATCCTCGATGACTAGCGACCTTCTATCATCTCTTAGTACAACTCGTTCTACCCTAATTCCAGCATCTGGGGCAATATCTCATCGTTCGCAGCAATAACTGGCTTGCTCGTCTGCACGCTGAACAGTGCCTCGATCATCATGAATAAGCAACACACCAACGGTCATCAAAATCTGGCTGGCTTCTATCATTGGCTCAATCCTCTAGTGCTGATCGGCATGTCTAAGTAATCTCATACAGCGATCCATCCAACGCTCGGGGCGCGAAATCACAATCAAAAGACACATCTCTACAATCGTGTGTCGCCGGAATTATGTTTTGGTTAGTCCTCGTTCGTAACGAGCTCGTGCTGACCGCAACTCTAGCCGTAGCTCTCCCTGCCCGTAATCGTGGCAGCAAAACCATAACAGGTACTGATGAGGCTAGATCGGAATGAATATAATACTGAGCAAAGACATGTACATCCTAAGGCTCCTTAAGTGGAGTGGCGTGTCGTAAGTATGCCGCGGAACATACCCACGGTACGTCACTCTACTTTAGTCACCTATTCCATCAACCAAGGGTCATCCTACGTTCCGAAGGTAAAACCTAATGCTCTGATACCAACTTGTCACGTCCCGAAAGTACGGAACATGACCGGCACTTAAACTACGAACGTCTCGAGGCGTACGTAATCTAAGTGAACCGAGAACCCAGAAATCCAAACCAAGAAAAGTAGTAGAGTGAAGGAAAACCAATTTAAAACAAGTAGTTTCAATAGCATAAGCCGAATTATGCGGTTTTTAAAAAAAACATCAAGTATTTCCTGAAAATTTCGGCAGAGTCTCCTTTGTAAACACTGGCTCCCAAACGGGATACAACATGAATAGTATACGAAATCAATAAAAGGCATCCCCAAGTGGGAGCTAGCTCTTCGTCAATCGACTGTCACAACCACACAAGCAATATAATATACAACGCCAACGGCGAGGATCAAAACTCAAAACCATAAGAAAACTACAGAAATAAAACGCGTGACTCTAAGGTCGAAAGAATAACATCACTGGTCTCTATCTCTGAAATAAGTACATGTTTGGTTGATGGAACTTCTAGATACAATAGAATAATGATGTACAAGATATAATGGGGGTACGATACAAGTAAACCCACCTACTAACAAATCACCCGAAGAAAACTATGCCCGCAAAGCCGTAATGAAACCTGTACGGCAAACTTGCAAGAAACTGGGGCACAACGGGGGTGAATTGCCAACTCGTGAATAGAGAAACATCTACGAAAAGAAATCGCATAAATAACGCAACCTAGGTCAATGATTATAAAATATCCTTAATTATATATATAACATGCAACCTATAACAAGGCTAGGGTAAATATCTAACCCGAGTGTAATCTCATGTGCCCGTGTCAGTGCCTCAGGTAGCAATATATCATATGAATGAGGTATGAATGCATGAAAACAGAATACATGTAAATGAAGAACTGTTTTCATAATTTAGTGAGATTTCCTTTGTATTTTTAAAATGAGGTATCATAATGAAATCAGAATAAAACAGTGCCTAGCATCGGCACAAAATGTAATCCCAATATCTCGATATCTCTGTATCACAGTCTCTGTATCTCAATATCTCGAAATCTCAATGTCTCAATCACAATATCTAGGGCGCCGTCAGTCCAGACCGGCCCCTACGATCCATCTCAAGACCACGACGGTATCCTCCGGATATCCGACGCGTCGGGTAAAATCACCGGTAGGTAGTGCTCCCCTGCCAGGCTCACATCGTCATCATCACGCGCTTCTTGCCCTGGGGTACCTTACCGGGTCCACCATGTACTCGAAACGGTTCATCCGTCTCCTCGAATCGGGTCTCGAAATCCATCAGCAAACTCATGGTGGACGACTCATACATCATGGGAAAAACCGCACTTTTTATTTAAAAAGAGAGAAATCAGTTTATATAAGTTTTGCGGTTTTCCCACCAAATCCAGAAAATTTCATGGAAATCCGAATCCAAATCATCAATAGCATGTAAAACCATGAATATAGGCATAACAATGAATAACAGTATGCATGAAGTGACAAGTAATAACTACAATGTTAAGCTGGCATATAAGGCAGATACACTAATATCATGTCAAATTACTAACTAACAAGCTAAGTCAAGCAATAATATTTTCTAAGGTGTACGTGACATGGCAATTACCGATGAAGATGTGTGTGAGCCGGCAAGTAAGTGTACGTGGTATATACGCATCATCGGTAATGGTGCTGGTGTCCTAACAATATGATATCAACATTGCAATAAGAAATTATAACATAAGTATGCGATGCGGAGCGAACCACAATAATAAGCGGGAGCTGAATACTAGACGCAACTGTAACTAACCTGCATTAATCTAATATAAGTCCTACAAATGGTGCCTTTTGAAATAACACGAATCATGGGGTTTTGAAAATAGGGGCTACGGTGTTTTGATGAAAAGATACGTCTTTTGAAATATCCGTAGGATCCCATGGGTTGTCTTTTAAAATACCCACGATTCGTTAGTTTTTGAAATAGGTAAGAATCGAATCTAATCTAACAACTAAACTAAACTAAAGGGCTAAGCTAACAAGCTGGACTATAGCTAAGAAAACCGCCTAATATCTGAGTCGATCCATATACATACCTGTATACGTATAGTCGGTGATCCCGCCTCAATAATATCATATTCGATACCCTATCTATAATCAGGCATCCCAAATCAAGAGTGCGGATCAATCATCAATATAGCTCGTACGTAAATCCGTCGTACGGCATCCCAAATCTGGGTACGGGTCAATATCACATTCATCATACTATTCACCTGGTATCCTCTTCATCGCATATCATGATCGGGGTACTGATCTACGTCTAGTACAATACTGATACCGCCTAAGTATGCATGCACGTGTGTGAAACACTATGTCAAGACCCGTTACAACGTCATGTCGTATCTCAAATACGAACACTGCTATATCACCGATCTCACGGCCTCAAATCAAATCTCATCGACTCATCTTAAATCTCAAGTACTATCCCCATTATCCATGCATGTGTATATGAATGTACATATGCATAGTTCCATACCCACGCATATATACATATATACACATCCCAATCGGCGCACAAGAAAGTAATGTATGCAAGTCTGTGTGTGCGTATGTGGTTATAACAACTACTCTAGGGTTTCGCAACTATCCCAAAGCTAATCCAGGAACACATAAACATAACATGAATACACATTCTCGTATCATAAAACACCTATATAAACATACAAATATAAGCTACACTACGGACTGCGGGGGTGCTATACGCCATCCACCCGACTTCTCCCCGTAGATATAAATCTACTCACCTGGTCCTCGCTAGCCGGTGCCGACGTGGCCACGCGCTTGCTTGTCGTCTCGAAGTCCACATGGGGTACCTACATATCATAATGCGCCGTGTCGTATTAAAATCCGACTCATGACCCAAAAACGACATGTGAATTCCACATAGGTCAAAACCTATGGTTGCTTTCACAAATCAACCCAAAAACCCTCGACGTCGGCGTACAAATGCCAAACCATCGAGAAAAACTCAAACGTATCAATCGTGGTTTCACAACACCTTAATTATCTATATAAAATAGGGTTAAAATCACCAAAACTTCAAATTCGCTTTAAAAGCTATTTTCCCGAAACTCTAGTAAGCAAAATTTAACCGTTTTAGTACAAAACTTGCTATTTAAACAAATCTAGCGGCCGCAATGTTCACTAATTAGCTTAATTAGGCCACATAAACTTTAACTAGAATTTTATCACACTAATTTGTATTAAACCAAAATTTTTAGTTTGCACAAAAACCCAATTTTAACCATTTCGAAGCAACAATCCACAAATCCACAACTAGACTAAGTTTTGCATGCTCTAAAATGTTAATCTACACATTATATAGCTAATAATGTGATAAAAACCTTAACCATATTTTAATCTCATATATTCGAATTTAATCTTAAAACCTAGTTTACAACAATTTTGCAATTTGGACAATGTAATTGTAACAAATTCGAAATTTAGCAATTAGGTTAGGTTTTTAGCATACTTAAGATGTGAAACCACACATCACAACCAACCTCAAGTGATCAAACCCTATCTCCAAATCAAAACCCTCACTTGAATTTCAAAACCCTCTCTTTAGATTTCAACTTTCAATTAAACCCATAATAAAACACCTAATTAGCTTGGATTACAACAATTATTAACAAGGCAACAATTAGAGTAAGATTGTACCTCACTAAACTAGAGATCTAACATGAAAATCTTGGTCTCCAAAATGGCTTCTTGCTTCATGAATCCAAGCTAGATGTGTCAAGGAATAATGGGTAGGATTTAAATTAGGAGATTAATGAGGTTTTATATGGATTTTTGAGGCATTTTGTGATGAATTTTGTAGTGAAATGAGAAGGAAAAGATGAGGGGGGCTGCAGCCATAGGGCTCGGTTGAAAAGGGAGAAGGGGGAAGAAAATGTGTGGGTGTGTTATTAAGCAAGGAAAGATAAAGCCAATGCCTCACTTTATCAACACATACAACTTTGTTTAATCAATTCCTATATAATATCATTTCTTTTGACCACAAAGTGTGGAAATGAAATGAGAATTTGGGGAAGTGGGGCTGTTGTAGGTATGGCTCAGCCATGGAGGGGTGAGGGTGTGTGTGAGTGATTACAAAAAGAATTCCATGCAAAAAGACCCCCCACAATATCATATTTGCAAGTTTTAGTTCAAATAATTAAAATTTTAATTTTCCATCGATTATAACTAACTAGAACTTAAAATAAAATACTAAAAATTTATATTACAAACTAGATTTTAGTTGTCATGGTTCTATATATTAAAATTAGCCCAAAGAAATTTATATTTATCGCTAATTTAATGTATTTTTACCGGCTTAAAAAATATTAAAATAATTAATTTCGGAAAATTTTTCAGAAAATTTGAAATTTCACCTGTGGCTCAATAAACACCAAATACTAGCAATTACATAGCTAGAATATGTATATTTAATTTTATAATAAAGATATTTGCATTTTGACTTTTTACAGAAACCCCCCTTATTTTACCGTTTTTTCGAAATTTCACCGAAACGATTTTCAAAACGTTACAAGAAAGGTCCTATCGAGATCTCTCCCAAATCTCGTCTCTGCCGAACTGTCCGGAAGTCATCGTCCCTTACTAGATCTGTTCTCGTTCTGGAACGGCTGAATACTCAACGCGACTCCTTCTGGAAGGTATATCCAAGTACAATACCTCGGCATACGTATCGCATCTCTGATGTCGGCGGAGTGGAACGTCGTTTCATCAAGATCTCGTATGAACCTCTTACTCCACTTTTCTAATGTCGACTGCTCTGGACTCATTTCCTCGTGGCTGCATGGACTGAGCTCCAACGACTATCCTCGTATCTGGAGTCTCCCAAGAATGCATCTCACCACCTAGCATCCGAATGAAGTCGAACCATTCGATCGATTCGTCAAAACCTCATAATCCCCCAAGAGCTCAACATCTTGGGCACAGTTTAATAGTATCGAACACATACCACAGCATCGGTGGTCCAGCCGTAGAAGGGTAAACCCAAGCCTCACTAATGGCGCCGCAGAACTGCCGCAAACCCGAAGGTTCCAAGGCTTTCACACGGTCATTAAGTCGAGTTAGGGTTTCATTCTTTTAGAGGGACCATAGAATTTCCTGCATGTCTTTCCGACTACTTTAAACTTGGAATAATAGGTTTCTGACATTCGATCATCTCTGTCGACTCTCAACATCTCCGCATGAAGTCGTCTCTAGCTGGAATCAATCTATCTGATGACCTCGCATCGGGGTAGGCGAACAAACCACCTGTCCTAGTCATGCATTATCGGGTGACTAGCGACCTTCTAGCATCTATTAGTACAACTCGTCCCGCAATAGCTCCAATATCTGGGGCGATATCTCGTCGTTCGCAGCAATGACTGGCTTACTCGTCTGCACGCTGAACAGTGTCTCAATCCTCAGGAGTAAGCAATACGCCAACGGTCATCAAAATCTGGCTGGCCTCTATCATTGGCTCGATCCTTTGGTGCCGATCAGCACATCCGAGTAACCTCATACAGCGATCCATCAAACGCTCGTGGTGCGAAAACACAGTAAAAAGACACATCTCTGCAATCGTGTGTCGCCGGAATTACACCCTGGTCAGTCCTCATTCGTGATGAGCTCGTGCTGACCGCAACTCTAGCCATAGCTCTCCCTGCCCGTAATCGTGGTAGCAAAACCATAACTGGTACCAATGAGGCTAGATTAGGAATGAATATAATACTGAACAAAGAAATGTACATCCTAAGACTTCTTAAGTGGAGTAGCGTATCGTAAGTATGCCGCGGAACATACCCACGGTACGTCACTTTACTTTAGTCACCTATTCCATCAATCAAGGGTCATCCTACGCTCCGAAGGTAAAACCTAACTCTCTGATACCAACTTTGTCACGTCCGAAAGTACGGAACATGACCGACACTTAAACTACGAAACGTCTCGAGGCGTACGTAATCTAAGTTAGCCAAAAGCCCAGAAATCCAAACCAAGAAAAATAGTAGAGTGAAGGAAAACCAATTTAAAATCAAGTAGTTTTAATAGCATAAGCCGAATTATGCGGTTTAAAAAAAACATCAAATATTTCCTGAAAATTTCGGCAGAGTCTCTTTTGTAAATACTGGCTCCCAAACGGGATACAACATGAATAGTATACGAAATCAATAAAAAGGCATCCCCAAGCGGGAGCTAGCTCTTCGTCAATCGACGGTCACAACCACACAAGCAAAAAAATATACAACGCCAAGGGCGAGGATCAAAACTCAAAAGGAAACTCAAAACAACAAGAAACCACAGAATATAACGTGCGACTCTAAGGTCGAAAGAATAACATCACTGGTCTCTATCTCTGAAATAAATACATGTTTGGTTGATGGAACTTCTAGATACAACAGAGTAATAATATACAAGTTATAATGATGGGTGCGATACAAATAAACCCACCTACTAGCAAGTCACCCGGAAATGGAAATAGTGCCAGCAAGCCGTAATGAAACCTGTACGGCGAAACCTGCAAGAACTGTGGCACAACGGGGGTGAGTTGCCAACTCGTGAGTAGAAAAACATCTACGCATAGAAATCGCATAAATAACGCAACCTAGGTCAATGATCATAATATATCCTCAAATATATGAATAACATGCAGCCTATAACAATGGATAGGGTAATATTTAACCCGAGTGTGATCTCATGTGCCCGTGTCAGTGCCTCAGATAGCAATATATCATATGAATGGAGTATGAATGCATGAAAACAGAATACATGTAAATGAAGAAACTGTTTTCATAAATTAGTGAGATTTCCTTTGTATTTTTAAAATGAGGTATCATAAATGAAATCAGCATCAACAGTGTCTAACATCGACACAAAACATAAATCTCAATGTCTCAAAACCTCAGGCTCCGGCTATCCGGACTGGCCTGTATCATAAAATCTCAGTACCTCAATATCTCGAAATCTCAATGTCTCAATCTCAACATCTAGGACGCCGTCAGTCCAGACCGGCCCCTACCATCCATCTCAAGACCACGATGGTATCCTCCGGATATCCGACGCATCGGGTAATATCACCGGTAGGTAGTCTCCCCCTGCCAGGCTCATCGTCATCACTACGAGCTTCTTGCCCTGGGGTACCTTACCGGGTCCACCATGTACCCGAAACGGTTCATCCAACTCCTCGAATCGGGTCTCGAAATCCATCAGCAAACTCATGGTTGACGACTCATACATCATGGGAAAAACCGCGCATTTCATTTAAAAAGAGAAAGAAGAAGTTTGTATATGTTTTGCTGTTTTCCCCAAATCCAGAAAATCTCATGGAAATCCGAATCCAAAACCTCAATAGCACGTAAAAAGTGAATATATGCATGAGAATCCATGAATGCGGCATAACAATGAATAACAGTATGCATGAAGTAGCAGGCAATAACTACAATGTCTAAACTAACATATAAGGCAAGTACACTAATATCATGTCTAAACTATTAGCTAACAGGCTATGTCAAGCAATAATATTTTCTAAGGTGTACGTGACATGGCAATTACCGATGAAGATGTGTGTGAGCCGGCAAGTAAGTGTATGTGGTACATACGCATCATCGGTAATGGTGCTGGTGTCCTAACCACAAGATATCAACAGTAGACTATGAAGCATAATATAAGCGTGTGATGCGGAGCGAACAACAATAATGAGCGGGAGCTGAATACTAGACGCAACGATAACTAATCTGCATTAACCTAATATAAGTCCTACAATGGTGCCTTTTGAAATAACACGAATCGTGGGGTTTTGAAAATAGGGGCTACGGTGTTTTTAAGAAAAGATACGTTTTTTTGAAATATCCGTAGAATCCCTTGACTTGTCTTTTAAAATACACACGATTCGTAAGCTTTGAAATAGGTAGGAACCGAATCTAATCTAACAACTAACTAAACTAAAGGGCTAGGCTACAAGCTAGACTACAGGTAAGGAAACCGCCTAACATCTGAGCCGGTACATATACATACCCGTATATATATTAGTCGGTGATCCGGCCTCAATAATATCATATCCGATACCATATCTATAATCAGACATCCCAAGACAAGAGTGCGGATCAATCATCAAGATATAGCTCGTACATAAATTCATCGTACGGCATCCCCAAATCTGGGTACAGGTCAATATCATATTCCTCACACTACTCCTCTGGTATCTTCTTTATCCAAGATCATAGTCTAGGGTACTGACCTATGTCTAGTACAATACTAATATCCTCAATATACTCATGATCTGACTACTGATCGACAATCTCGTACAAACCGATATCGTCAGCACATATCATCATCAAGGGGTACACATCGCCCGATACGGCCTAATATCAATATCCTAGCATATCATGCCTCATATCACGATCACATGTCGGCCATTTTATTTATAACACTATTCACCCGTATCGCCGCCCCAAGATCCGCTATAACACCAGGACGTACCTCAAGTACGAATCCTGCCATATCACCGATATCACAACCACAAAACAAATCTCATCGACTCAGCTCAATCCCAAGTATCATCCTCAAATCCGTATGTGAACACATAGTCCCATACCCATGTGAACACATAACTATAAAGAATCCCATGAGAACATATAAATAGGAATGTATGCAAGTAATGTATGTGTGTATGTGTAGTGCAACACTACCCTAGGGTTCGCAACACTAAAATAATCCAACACACCAATATCCATCTTAAACATCGTTATTAATCCCAAATAACATATAAAAATTGTTGGTGTGTATACGCATCCGTATACACCACCACGGACTGCGGGGGTGATATACGCCATCCACCCGACTTCTCCCTGTAGATATAAATCTACTTACCTGGTCCTCGCCCGTCGGTGCCGACGTCGCCACGCACTTGCTTGTCGTCTCGAAATCCACATGGGGTACCAACATATCATAACGCACCGTATCGCATTAAAATCCGACTCATGACCAAAACAACTCACGAATCCCACATAGGTCAAAACATATGGTTGCTTTCACAAATCGATCCAAAAACCCTCGACGTCGGCGTACAAACGCCAAACCATCAAGAAAACTCCCAACACACTCATTTGTACCGTTACAAGCACTAATTATAATATAGAATAGCTTAAAATTCACAAAAAACCCCAAATTCACTTTAAAAGCTATTTTTCCGAAAATCTAGCAAGCAAAAACTAACTGTTTTAGTACAAAAATCGATGTTTAAATAAATCTAGCGGCCATAATACCTATTAAATGTCTTAAATAAGTCTTAAAAACAATTTCCATAATTTAGTCCCAATAAATTTCATTAACCCCAAAATTCTAGTTTACAATATACCCAATTTTAGCAATTTTATAGCAAAATGCACAAACCACAATTTAGGTTGGATTTCAATGAACTAAAGTGTTAAACTACACTTAATAATGTTAATGAAGTCATGAAAAACCTAATTAGATTTTTAATCCCATATTTTAATTAAATTTCTAAAACCTAGTTAGCAATATAGCTTAATTATAACAATATCAACCTAACCATTTGCAAACTAACAATTAGGTTGGGTTTACAATTCCACAAGATGATAATCTACACTTGATTATCCTAATAGTGATGGTTAAACCCAAATTATCTTCAAACCATATTCTTGAATTTTCCAATCATGCAATTTGAACCCATATAAAACCTAATTAACACTTAATTAAGCTAACACAAGCATTAATCAACAATTCAACAAAAAGGTCAAGATTTTATACCTCACAACTCATTGATCCAACTTGAAATCTAGCCCCTCAAATTGCCATCTTTGTAGGGTGTTTTTCGTCACCCCATTGAGATGGGAATACACGCGCGCTTTTCAGGCGCATTACAGATTCCCCCTGCCTAGGGTAGGCCGGGGTTTATTGATTGTGGGGATCCGAATCTCCGGCAGCCGCGGACTAAGCTGCCGTTAATTACCCCTCACCTTTGGAGCGAGGGAACCTCCGATTGACGGGTTAAACTGGTCATGCGAACTCAATGTGCAGTGTACGTGTGTTGTGTTTTGAAATGGGGGTCTTGGATATATCGGGAGCCACGCAGAGTTTTTACGGGGGTCCCGCTACCCGGATAGCGGGCTGGGGGTCAAGGGGGCTAGCAGCCCCCTTGCGGGGTGCGGGGCAGCGCCTCTTTAGAAATTTTTTTCTAACAGGGACAGTGTGGCGGAGTATGTGTATGTGTGCATTTGTATACATATGTATATATATACATGTAAATATAAGTAAAGGGGAAAGAGACATCCAAAGGATGCGTGGGGCCAGCGCCTAGAGCGCTGTGCGCTAAGGTGCTGTGCGCTCAGGCGCGCGCGCGCCACGTGTCGACACGTGGGCAACTTGCGCATGAGCGCCGCGCGCAGGTGCGCAAGCGCGCGCGCGCCACGTGTCGGCACGCGGGCGCTTTGCGCACTTGTGCAAGCGCGCCACGTGTCGTCACGCGGGCGCTTTGCGCACTTGCGCAAGCGCGCAGGTGCGCAAGCGCGCGCGCCACGTGTCGGCACGCGGGCGCTTTGCGCACTTGCGCAAGCGCGCCACGTGTCGTCACGCGGGCGCTTTGCGCACTTGCGCAAGCGCGCGCCACGTGTCGGCACGCGGGCGTTTTGCGCACTTGCGCTGCGCGCCGGAGAGGACAAGAGGCTTTTAGCCTAAGAAACAGAAGCTGTGCTTCAAAAATGAAATATTTATTATGTATATATATATGGAGCTAAACTCCTGTGATGTTTTGAAGATGATAAAAGGGGTTCTTCTTCTTCCTCCTGTTGTTTGGCCAGATCTTGAAGATCAAGAAATATGAGATTTTAAAAATCACTCCTTTTTGAGATCTGATGGGTGATCTGAGTTCCCCTTTGTGGGTTTTGTGGTGGAAAACTACTTAGTTTTGGCAAAGAAAGAGTAAAACTCTTGATTTAATTCAAAAGAATTGAGAAGGTTTAGAACCTTGGAGAAGGAGCAAGAGGCACAAAGAACCCTAGTTTTTGGGGGGAATGAAAAGTCTATATTTTATTCATCATCATGTTGCCTTTTATAGGCTTACACATTTACATATATCCCCTTGGGCTTTTCAAAATGGCTTTTTACCTATCCCATGGCTTATGTGTCATTTGTTTTTGCACATAAGCCATGAGCTTACAAAAATTTAGCTTTATGCCCATTTTGCATACATTCATGCACAAAAATTACATAAAAATTATTTGTTACATGATTTTTGTTGTTGGCATGGAGGAGGCTGGCCGCGGGCTCGACTTGGGCATGGGCCCGCTTGACCTGGGCTTGGGCCCACCTGGCTTGGGGTTGACCTTGACTTTGACTCGGTCAACGGGGGTGTAAATTTTTACCCCAACAAAGTGCCCCCCATCAATAAATGCACACAGCATATATGGGTCGTGTGCATGAAATTGATGGATCTTCTTTCACGTGGAGGCGACTTGCTTTGGTTCCCACTTTTTGGGACGCACTGCCCTTTTTACGACATGGACGGTCGACGCTTGACGCGTCTCCGAGACGGAGTGTCCGTGGTAGACGTTTCCCTGACCCGGAGTGATTTGGTTCCCGATTTGTGGGGAGCCCGCACTGCCCGTTTTACGACATGGACGGTCGACACTTAACGCGTCTCCGAGACGGAGTGTCCGTGGTAGACGTTTCCCTGACCCGGAGTGATTTGGTTCCCGATTTGTGGGGAGCCCGCACTGCCCGTTTTACGACATGGACGGTCGACGCTCTGTTACGAAGCGATTTGGGTTCCCAGTTTGTGGGAGCCTGCACTGCCCTTTTTGCGACATAGACGGTCGACGCTCTGTTACGAAGCGATTTGGGTTCCCAATTTGCGGGAGCCTGAACTGCCCTTTTTGCGACATAGACGGTCGACGCTCTGATCCGAAGCGATTTGGTAGACGTGTCCCCGGCACGGAGTGTCGCTGGTCGACGTTTCCCCGAGGCGGAGTGTCTGCTGTAGGACGTTTCCCCGAGACGGAGTGCCTGTGGTAGGACGTTTCCCCGAGACGGAGTGCCTGTGGTAGGACGTATCCCCGAGATGGAGTGCCTGTGGTTGGACGTATCCCCGAGACGGAGTGCCTGTTGTAGGATGTATCCCCGAGACGGAGTGTCGCTGGTTGACGTGTCCCCGAGACGGAGTGCCTGTTGTAGGACGTATCCCCGGGACGGAGTGCCTGTGGTAGGACGTATCCCCGAGACGGGGTGCCTGTTGTAGGACGTATCCCCGAGACGGAGTGCCTGTGGTAGGACGTATCCCCGAGACGGAGTGCCTGTTGTAGGACGTATCCCCGAGACGGGGTGCCTGTGGTAGGACGTTTCCCCGAGACGGAGTGCCTGTTGTAGGACGTATCCCCGAGACGGAGTGCCTGTGGTAGGACGTATCCCCGAGACGGAGTGCCTGTGGTAGGACGTTTCCCCGATGCGGAGTGTCGCTGGTTGACGCAGAGGTCGATGTTGGAATTGGTTGGTTTGATTTGAGTTGACATCAGCATCGCTGTACTGGAATATGGTACCAGGAGCGAATCATCATCTGTCTTTGAGAGGATTTGGGAATTGGGGTTTTTGTTTGGCATCTGCATTGCTGCACTGGAATAATGCCAGGAGCAACTCATCATGTGCCCCGGGAAAATTTGGATTTGGTTGCTTAGGAGACAGGTTTAGATCCCTATCACCTAAGGCTTTTCAATTTTATGGGCCGTGAGGGTCCCATAAAAGCATTTTCCCCCTACGGGTCGTAAGGATCCCGCAGGTGTATTTTCTCCTTAGGAGTCGTGGGGGCTCCTAAGTGTGTTGCTCCTTTGTGAGTCGTAGGGATCTCACGCGGGAATTTTCTCCTCACAAAGTCGAGAGGACTTTGCGAGTGCATTTCATTTCTTTTTTTTTTTACGGGTTTGCGCCCTTTCGGGTTTTCACAAACTCGCTGGCAGTCCTGCTGTTTTTACTCACGGAGCCCTTTCGGGTTTTCATCCGTGCCCATTTTGCTTGTGGACATGCCGTTCTTCTTTTTTTTTCTTTCTTTTTTTTTTTCTTTTTTTTTTGGAATCTTCCCTGCCGGTGGGACTTTGGATGTGGTCTCGCCGGTAGGACTTGGGAGAGATTGGGATTGTTTTACGCCCGTGGATTGTATACGGTTTTGCAGGATGCATGATCCAGACCGTAGGGCCAGAAACATTTCAGGACTTTGTTGGCGTCTGCATCGCTGCACTGGAATATGGTACCAGGAGCGACTCATCATTCGCCGTTGGTATGAGATTTGGAATTTGGTTGGCGTCTGCATCGCTACACTGGAATATGGTACCAGGAGCGACTCATCATTCGCCGTTGGTATGAGATTTGGAATTTGGTTGGCGTCTGCATCGCTACACTGGAATATGGTACCAGGAGCGACTCATCATTCGCCGTTGGGGATTGGGATTTGGAATTTGGTTGGCGTCTGCATCGCTACACTGGAATATGGTACCAGGAGCGACACATCATTCGCCGCTTGGGGATTGGGGAGCGATGGCTTAGGAGACAGGTTTGGATCCCTATCTCCTAAGACTTTTCAATTTTATGGGCCGTGAGGGTCCCATAAAAGCATTTTCTCCCTACGAGTCGTAAGGATCCCGCAGGTGTATTTTCTCCTTAAGAGTCGTGAGGACTCCTAAGTGTATTTTTCCTTGGTGAGTCGTAAGGATCTCACGAAGGTTTGTTCTCCTCATGCATCATGAGGACACATGAGTGGGTCTTTCCAATGAAGCATAATTCCAAAGGCGGAGACCAGCCGCGTAACTGGTGGTTGCGGTGGGGCATGGGTATGCTGAGAATTATTTGAGCCCGTGGATTGTATACGGTAGTCAATTTGGGGACTGGCCGTAGGGCTGAAAGAATTTTGGGAAATTGGATTTTTGTTTGGCGTCTGCATTGCTGCACTGGAATAATGCCAGGAGCAACTCATCATCCGCCCTTGTTTTTTTTTGTTTTTTTTTTGTTTTTTTTTATTTTACCGCGATTGCTCTATCATTTCAGCTTTTTTTATCGCGAAGGTCGCGATTGCCCTATCATTTCGGCTATTTATTCGCGGTTGCCCCATCATTTCGGCTTTATTTTCATTTTTATTTCTACTCGCTGATTTTTATTGCGAGTTGCCGCATCATTTCGGCTTTTCTTTATTTTTCTTTTATTTACACATTTTTTTATTTACATTTTTTTTTTTACATTCCCAGTTTAACGACTTAGAGGTCGATTGTTCCCAGTTTAATGACGTGGTGGTCGACTGTGTTCAGAGAAAGGCAGATGTCTGAGAGAATTAGTTTCACGAAGAACTTCGGTCTCCGTTTGTATGAAATTGGCGGTCGCATCTTGACTGTTTACTAACACGCCTTTGGAGAGTTCTATCTCTCCTGCCTTGTATTGCTTTTCGACCCAATCTTTGAAGACGAAGCAGTCCTCAATGGCATGACCTATCACTCTGTGATAGGGGCAGTATTTGGGGTCGTCGGTCCTATTCGCTTCCTGCGGTCTTTTTGACTCTGGCAGTTGTAGACCGTTCTTCAGGGCATCTTTGAATATTTTACGGATTTTGTCCCTTCTGAAGGAATAGACCTTATCCAGCTTCTCTTTCAGTGGAGATTCTCCTCCCTCTCCGAACATTGGCTTCCGAGGCTGGTTGGCGCTAGGCCCGCTCAACCCTTGCTTATTTCGGTTGGCCGAGGCATTGAAAGATTCAGAATCGTCGGAATTTCCGCCTTTGCGATTATCGTCCTTTCGGTTTCTCCATGACCTATTGTTATTTTGGGAATCCGAGGAGGACTCCTGCTTTGAGCGCTCCAGCATTTGAACTTTTCTGGTCAGTTCTTGGAATGTTTTGAGACCCGCGGTGCATAGAAACGGGGCCATCCAATTGTTGAAATTTCCGACAAGGAGACTGACAGATTGGTCCTGCTCTATCGGTGGTTCACATTTGACGGAGAGATTGCGCCATCGGGTTATAAAATCCGTGCTGCTTTCGTTGTTCTTGGGCTTGGTCCTTACGAGCTCGGCAATGGTGATCTTATCGCTGACGCTCATGAACCTTTGTCGAAACAAAGATTCCATTTGGACGAAAGTAGTAACGGAGCCATATGGTATGCTCGCGTACCAGTCGAAAGCAACATCGGTCAAGCTATTAACGAACTGGCGGAGGAGAAGCGCATCGTTGCCCCCAGTATTCCCGCATGAGGCTTTGAAATGGGCGATGTGCTGATTCGCATTTCCCGTCCCATCGAATCTTCCAAATTTGGGGATGACATAGCCGCTAGGAAATTCTACCAGATCATACTGAGCAGGATATGGTCTCCCACTACTGCTGATATCTTTTTGGGCTTCGGCTTCGGCCACCAATGTTTTGACTTTGCTGGCAACCAAATCCATGATTTGATCTTGAGTTAGCGGGCTATTGTCATCGGTAGCCAAGACATTTCCCGAGATAGGATGCGACTGATTTTCATGTAGTTCGCCCACTTTTGGATTTGAGGGAACGGGTGTCGGCTGTTTTGGGACACCGTTTCCCGGTTCATGAGAGCCCTGCGCCTGATTGGGCGGCTGAGAGGCAAGTTGGGCCGTGAGCTGTAGGACGACATTTGTCAAGTCGTCAATTTTTGAGTAAAGCTTGACCATCTCCTTGTCTTTGTTTCTGAGCTGCTTTCGGAGCTCTTGAAGCAGCTCTTGCTCCGCGGTTCTGGGGCGGAAAGTCGGCTCTTCTTCGCTTTCCGAGCCCGACTCCTCATGGACTGAAAGGTCTTTCTGCCTATCAACCTCATCGAGAGGGTTTTCATCACCCAGCAGAGGCGGCTGTTCTTGGGAAGCGGCCATCACATTCAAGCCAGATTGGATTTGAGATGTGGTAGCCCCGTCCTTGCTCTTGCTGCGCGTGCCCACCACATAAACAGTGTGGATAACACATTCAGCCATCCCCTCATCTTCGACGGGGTAACCCTGTTCTTCGAACCTCATGAGGTTCAGCCTGGCAGGAGCCCTAGCCCTTTTGTTGGCTCTATATATGAGCCTTTTCTCCCTCAGCTTCTTGATTTTGAAGGCTTGGCGGGCCTCCGCTATCCGGGAAGCCATTGTGAGCTGATCAGAGGGGGGCTTAGAGAAGACACCCGATCGAGCAGTAGTCGAGGGCACCGCTGGAGCTTGCTCGGGACGCATTGTAGCTTTGTTGGTGTTGGTGGCCTTGTCCCCAGCTGGGGCCATGGAGAGTCGTTCGGAAACGGACCTGCGCTTGGGCTGACGTGCCCTCGCGACCACCACATTTGGTCTCCTGCCTTTCGAGACCGGTTTGTCTGCCACCGGGGCTTGAGGAGCCGGGATGGTGCCAACATGCATGAACATAATAGAGCCGAATGGTAGCAGCGGCTCCTCCCATTGTCGCCCGAGACTGGCCGGAAGGACCGTCCTGGAGTCTATCTTCATCGTGTAGGAGACAGGAGCTGAGTTCATCATCGAAGACATCGTCGGAAGGTGATTGCTTGAAAATCTGCATGAAAAAGTATTATTTCAGTATAAATATAGGTATATATATTGACTGAGTTCGAATGAACGTTTAACCCGAAATATGGGAGGAGAGATTGGTCCCACCGGGCGTGCCAGAATCTGTAGGGTGTTTTTCGTCACCCCATTGAGATGGGAATACGCGCGCGCTTTTCAGGCGCATTACAGATTCCCCCTGCCTAGGGTAGGCCGGGGTTTATTGATTGTGGGGATCCGAATCTCCGGCAGCCGCGGACTAAGCTGCCGTTAATTACCCCTCGCCTTTGGAGCGAGGGAACCTCCGATTGACGGGTTAAACTGGTCATGCGAACTCAATGTGCAGTGTACGTGTGTTGTGTTTTGAAATTGGGGTCTTGGATATATCGGGAGCCACGCAGAGTTTTTACGGGGGTCCCGCTACCCGGATAGCGGGCTGGGGGTCAAGGGGGCTAGCAGCCCCCTTGCGGGGTGCGGGGCAGCGCCCCGTTAGAAATTTTTTTCTAACAGGGACAGTGTCGCGGAGTATGTGTATGTGTGCATTTGTATACATATGTATATATATACATGTAAATATAAGTAAAGGGGAAAGAGACATCCAAAGGATGCGTGGGGCCAGCGCCTAGAGCGCTGTGCGCTAAGGTGCTGTGCGCTCAGGCGCGTGCGCGCCACGTGTCGACACGTGGGCAACTTGCGCATGAGCGCTGCGCGCAGGTGCGCAAGCGCGCGCGCGCCACGTGTCGGCATGTGGGCGTTTTGCGCAAGAGCGCCGCGCGCAGGTGCGCAAGCGCGCGCGCGCCACGTGTCGGCACGCGGGCGCTTTGCGCAAGCGCGCCACGTGTCGTCACGCGGGCGCTTTGCGCACTTGCGCAAGCGCGCAGGTGCGCAAGCGCGCGCGCCACGTGTCGGCACGCGGGCGCTTTGCGCACTTGCGCAAGCGCGCCACGTGTCGTCACGCGGGCGCTTTGCGCACTTGCGCAAGCGCGCGCCACGTGTCGGCACGCGGGCGTTTTGCGCACGTGCGCAATCGCGCAGGTGCGCAAGCGCGCGCCACGTGTCGGCACGCGGGCGCTTTGCGCACTTGCGCTGTGCGCCGGAGAGGACAAGAGGCTTTTAGCCTAAGAAACAGAAGCTGTGCTTCAAAAATGAAATATTTATTATGTATATATATATGGAGTTAAACTCCTGTGATGTTTTGAAGATGATAAAAGGGGTTCTTCTTCTTCCTCCTGTTGTTTGGCCAGATCTTGAAGATCAAGAAATATGAGATTTTAAAAATCACTCCTTTTTGAGATCTGATGGGTGATCTGAGTTCCCCTTTGTGGGTTTTGTGGTGGAAAACTACTTAGTTTTGGAAAAGAAAGAGTAAAACTCTTGATTTAATTCAAAAGAATTGAGAAGGTTTAGAACCTTGGAGAAGGAGCAAGAGGCACAAAGAACCCTAGTTTTTGGGGGGAATGAAAAGTCTATATTTTATTCATCATCATGTTGCCTTTTATAGGCTTACACATTTACATATAGCCCCTTGGGCTTTTCAAAATGGCTTTTTACCTATCCCATGGCTTATGTGTCATTTGTTTTTGCACATAAGCCATGAGCTTACAAAAATTTAGCTTTATGCCCATTTTGCATACATTCATGCACAAAAATTACATAAAAATTATTTGTTACATGATTTTTGTTGTTGGCATGGAGGAGGCTGGCCGCGGGCTCGACTTGGGCATGGGCCCGCTTGACCTGGGCTTAGGCCCACCTGGCTTGGGGTTGACCTTGACTTTGACTCGGTCAACGGGGGTGTAAATTTTTACCCCAACAATCTTGTTCCCTAGATCCATACTAGAATGGTCAAGTAAAAATGGGTAGGGATTAGATTTTGATTTTTGTGGAATTTTTGAAGCATTTTGGATGATTTTTTGATGGAATTTTGAAGAGAAAAGAGAAGAAGAAATGAGAGGGCTGTTGTTGCTGCAGGTTTCAGCCAAGGGGAAGAGGGAATGGGTGAGGGAGGAGAGAGAGTGAGGTGGAGAAAGTAACATCTAGTCAAAATCCACTTTTGTTTCCTTCATTTTCTATTCTTTTGAAAAAAGAGGTGATTGGAGAGAGGGAGAGGGGGAGGGCTGTCATGGTGGGCCCGGCCATATTGGGAGGGGGGAGAGAGGGTGAGGTGTGGGTGTGTGGGTTAGGAAAAAGATAAATGCTAAACCCCAATTCCCATTAACACTAATTTCACCGAAAAAAGCATTTTTCTTCGATATTTTCTAAACCGTTTTGGCAAACGATTTCGTTTCAAAAACCACATGATAAAATTTTATTTAATATTTTATGATGCACAAAATTTGTTTCAACTCATTCCAATTTGTAATTTTCCCTAATTAAATGTATTAGGGACAGCTTAAAATAATATTAAAATAATTAATTTCGGAAAAATTTTCAGAAAATTTGAAATTTCACCAGTGGCTCAATAAACACCAAATACTAGCAATTACATAGCTAGAATATGTATATTTAATTTTATAATAAAGATATTTACATTTTGACTTTTTACAGAAAACCCCCTTATTTTACCGTTTTTTTTTCGAAATTTCACCGAAACGATTTTCAAAACGTTACATTAAGAGAGAAAAATAGAGAAAAAAATTAAGAGAATGAAAAGAAAGAGTTTCCATTCTCTACATCACCTTCATCTCACATTTTTGCACCTTGTGAGGTTGAAGTAGTAGCTCAAGTGGCCTCTCCTTCGATGTGGATCATCTTCGACGGAAGGATCGGCAACCAAGTTTCGTCCGGTGCACAATTGGAGCCTAGCTTGGAGTTCAAACAAAGAAGAGCATCCATTCAACCCAATTGGAGCTTAAGAAGAAGCATCAAAAGTTGTATGCTCTAAAACACATAGTTTTAGTTTTTCTTTTTGCAAGTAAAAGTCTTTAGGATGATCACTAGGTTTTTTATGCGTCATGCATGCTAGAAAGAAAATTTTGATTTTTCCATTCCGCCTCGCTTAAAAATACTCTAGTTGGATACATGACACACTTACATCACCTACGTAGAACTACCCCCGTTATCGACGTTTTAACATGTCACGCCCTGCTTCCCATAGTACGCAAGATTGGACACGTGACATAGCCAACCATGCTACCTGTGGGTAGGAAGTATCCATCCACAGTCACATTACGGCTGTAGAGATATCAAGAACAAGATAAAAAAAAAAACTATCTAACACATGTCCGAATCCAGAATAATAAGAGTCAATGATAAATAAGTGCGGAAGCAAATGATCCAATACAATAATAGAAAAGTACGTCCCATAATGCGGGCTCACATCTGGAAATAAAATGCAAGAAATAAACTAATCACTACAGAACTCACAAATCAACCTGCTGGCTGAAGTACTCCTGCTCGGTCAGCGACAGTGGTAAAGAATCTGGGCCATGCAAAACCCAGACGTCAGCGCGTCATGTCAACCAATAATATAATATGAACATGGTAATAAGCAATGCAGAAATAGACATGAATAAGCAGTAGTATGAAATAAGCAGTGCAGGGTAGTGTGCAGTGGGTAACTAAACTGTTCTATCGGGTTTCCTATTCTAAAGTCTTTGAAATCAATTCGAGTAATCCTCCATGTAACTCAAAGGATATGTCCCGTTACCCCCCGGGACCACGGATCAGGAAGATGGGAACCAATAATGGTTCTGTCCCGTTGCCCCCCGGGACCACGGATCAGGAATGTAAGAGTCACGAATGGCTCTGTCCCGTTACCCCCCGGGACCACGGATCAAGTAATACCCTTTTAAGTTACACTTTAGATTACCCGTTTGATTTCCCCATACCCCCAGGTTATATGTGTCAGGTCAGGTATTCAGTAGTCAAGGACTAATGCCAACAGGATCAGGTCACAGGTCAGGTTTGTCTGGATAGACAACAGGAATGGTCCATGAGGACTCCAAGTCAGGTTTGTTGGCATTAGGCATGAGATCAGGTAACAGGTCAGGTCATGGTACATCAGGTTAAGTCGATAGTAAAGGGTACCATGTCCGGTGCATCGGTATATATATATGTCATGTGTAGCAAGGTCAGGTCAATATGTAACACAATCGAGGATGTGCTCACAACAGGTATAAAATCGAACTAGGATTAACAGCAGGAAGTAAGCAATAAAGTGAAACAACAATAAGCAGTTCATTTAATCACAATGGTGCATTAACATAGTGCAGTCGTATTATCATATTTACAGGTTTCGAGCACCCCTTGCGGTGCAATGGATCACATGACGGTGCAATACTGTCATATCAATGTCAGAATGAAATAGAGCTACATGTGTACGGCTATCGTCCTTTAGACGGTAAAATGTGCTTAACTGGTAACTTCGTTATTAGGGTTAAAGTGGCAAATGTGATTTTAGGGTAACTGTATCATGATATATGTCATATTGCGTCCAAATAATAAAATAGCTATACCTAGTTAAGTTTGTAAGTTTAATGAGTCAAAACACATTTAATTGGATAGTATAGCATGTAGCAAGTGATACTTGCCTCGACGGTTTAAGAACGGGAATACGGAACGACTCACGTCGGCGGAAAACGTCGCGACGCGCGCACGGCACACGGAATGAGTCCAAACAACGCACGATGGAAACATACGGGTCAGGGGTCCTTGCTGGGTCGTCGGAAAACATCGCCGGCACGGTCGGATTCCGGCAGCCCAAAGCAACAGTGAAAACCACATAATGAAATGCCAATAGAAGCATCGTAGGGGAGAAAGAAGAAGATCTTACAGTGGTTTAAGCGTTCTGGGATTCCAGGGAAGTCAGCAAAGGGGCGACGGCGGCGGTGTTGGTCGGCGTGGTGGTTTTCCGGCGATGGGCAGTGGGTTGCACGAGTGCTGTTGTGGTCGGGGGTTTGCAGAGGGTGGTGGTAGAGGCTTTGTTATGTCGGGAAGTGGAGAGGGGGGTGAGGAGGATGACGACGGCTAGTCACCGGAGAGGTGGGGCTCGCCGGAGGTTGCTGTAGGTGTCATCGTCGAGGTGCAAAGGGTTCTCGGGGATCGTCTGAAGAAGGGGATGAGAGAAAGGAGGTGGAGGGAGTGGTCTTGGTGAGGTGAGGAGGTCAGGGCGCATGCGATGGTGGTGCCGGCGTGGGGCTGCGGTGGTGAAGGGACGAAGCTAGGGCAGAGACGACGATGAGGCTCTGGTGGGTTGCAGGTGCACGGGGAAGAATGGCGAGGATCGTGGTCGAGACGAGGAGGCGCGGGTGAGGGTGGCGGTGGTGCCGGCGACGAGGTTGTGGCGGCGACGGGGAACAAGGCGGCTAGGGTTCTCGCGAAGGCTCGTGGGTTCTGGGAAAAATTTTCTCGGGGAAGAGGACGTATAAATATATATACGGGAGAGAGAGAGGTAGTTAGAGAGAGAGAGAGAAAGAGAATTTAGAGAGAGAGAGATACGAGGGATGTAGAGAGAGATAGAGATAGAAAAAGAGATAGAGAGAGGGAGGCGGGGCCCACGGGGGTTTAAACCCCTCGTGATTGGTTGAAAGTTGAGAATGAAAAAATTTAAAAAGATTCCTTAAGGATTATAAGCGTAACAGAGTAAGGTTAGAATATATATTATAGTTTTAGAATATTTAATTAAATTGGGATTTTGGCGCTAAATGAAACATTTCCAAATCGCGCCCGGGTTGCGCCCAAAAATTTGAAATTTAAATAATAGGATTTTAAGCGGGTTCCAAATTTTAAAATGAAATGTTTTATGATTAAAAAGCATGCCCCCAAGTCGGACACCTGTACGCGCGCGTAGCCGTCCAAACTCGCCCGTTTCACCGAACGGGATGAAAACTCGACGCGCGGACGCTACCACGCGGCTAGGGGTGTCGAGTAGACCAATATAGATATTTTTAATTTCATTTTAGGTGCTAAAATTTGTTATATGCAAAAATGACTTAGCCAGTTAAAATTTTACAGTAAGACCCAAACAAGCAAGATAAATGAAATGAGCAATGTCGAACACTCAACCAGTAACAGAAATAGTAGTATTGGGCTCGGGTGTTACATCATACCCAACTACAAAAAGAATTTCGTCCTCGAAATTCCAAGAATACAAGATAGAAAACTACAGGAAAAGGTGAGGAAACTTCTGCCGGATCTCGTCTTCTCGCTCCCACGTGGACTATCCATGCGATCGATTACCCCAGGAAACTAGCACAAGGGGGATAACCTTGTTCTTAAGAACCTTTTCCCTACGATCCTTGATTTCAACCGGTCGCTCCTCAAAAGTTAGGTCCTCCCGTACAGTTAACTCCGAATGATCCAAGACGTGGGTTTCATCTCGAACATACCTCCGTAGTTGAGATACATGAAACACATCGTGCACACTTGCCAAGGACTGTGGTAACGCCAAACGGTACGCTACCTCTCCAACGCGCTCCAGTATCTCGAAGGGTCCAACGAATCGAGGACTAAGCTTTCCCCGACTCCCAAAACGAATCACTCCTCTGGTCGGTGATATCTTCAAGAATACCAAATCACCCACGGCGAACTCTAGAGGTCTTCTTGACGTGTCAGCCCAACTTTTCTGTCTGTCTTGAGCTGCCTTCATATGCTTCCTGATTGTATTCACCTTCTCGACTGTCTGTACCACCAAATCTGGTCCTAGTAATCTTCGTTCACCAACTTCATCCCAACAAACGGGTGAACGACACTTGCGGCCATACAGAGCTTCAAACGGAGCCATCTGGATAGTTGCTTGGAAACTATTGTTGTAAGAAAACTCCACCAAGTGTAGATGATCCTCCCATGAACCCTTGAAGTCCAACATGCACGCTCTCAACATGTCTTCAAGAGTTTGGATCGTTCTCTCCGACTGACCATCAGTTTGAGGATGATAAGCTGTGCTAAACTTCAATCGAGTCCCCAAACTTTCCTGTAAACTCCTTCAGAAGTGTGATAAGAACCGAGTGTCCCGATCGGACACGATGCTCACCGGTACTCCATGCAATCTTACAATCTCCTGCATGTACCGCTCTGCCAAAGTCTCCGTTGATTGACCAACCCGGAAAAGAATAAAGTGAGCTGCCTTGGTTAATCGATCGACAATCACCCATACCGCATTGTTGCCCATTGGACTCCGCGGTAAAGCCGTCACGAAATCCATGGTTATATGTTCCCACTTCCACTGAGGAATCGGAAGTGGTTGCAACAAACCAGCAACCCTTTGGTGTTCAGCCTTGACTTGCTGACATACCAAGCACTTAGCCACGAAGCGAGCACTCTCTCGTTTCTTGCCTTCCCACTAGAAATGCTGTCGAATATCCCGGTACATCTTTGTGCCTCCTGGATGTACAGAATAAGCTGAACTGTGTGCCTCCTTCATAAGCCATTCACGAACATCTCCCTTTGGCACACACAAACGGCTACCATACCTCAACGAACCATCTTCGTGGATCAATAAATCTGTTCGTAGCCCAGCTTCAACCTGCTCTCGAAACTTTTGCAGTCTAGGATCCTGCGATTGAACTGCTTTAATCTTCTCAACTAAGGACGACTGTACTTGCAACTGCATCAACTGTCCCGTAGAATGTGGTAGCACAACCTCCAAGTCAAATCTTCGAAAATCCGCAATGATCTCCCTCTGCGTAGTCAATACCTGAATCGCTGGTAACCGACTAAGCGCATCCGGCACGACGTTAACTTTTCCCGGATGGTACTTAAGATCAAGGTCGTAGTCGGCCATCAGCTCCAACCATCTACGTTGCCTCATGTTCAACTCCTTCTGAGTGAACACATACTTCAAACTCTTGTGATCTGTAAAAACTTCGACTCTCTCACCCAAAAGGTAGTGTCTCCAAATCTTCAAGGCGAAGATCAGAGCCGCAAGCTCCAAGTCATGAGTCGGATAATTCTTCTCATGGGTCTTCAGTTGTCTTGATGCGTACGCTACAACCTTCCCATTCTACATCAAAACACATCCCAATCCCTTTCCAGATGTGTCGCTGTGAATCACCAGTCCTCCGGAATTGTCTGGTATGGTCAGGATAGGGGCGGTTATCAACTTCTGCTTCAACGTCTCGAAAGCCAATGCACATTTATCCGTCCAAACAAAAGGTACTTCCTTGCACGCAAGCTTGGTCAACGGCTCTGCCAAACGAACGAAGTTCTCCACAAATCTCCTGTAGTATCCGGCTAAACCAAGGAAACTCCTTACATCAGCCACATTTCTTGGAATAGGCCAATCACGAACTGCTGCAATCCTTTCGGGATCGACGGCGATTCCATCGCCTGACACAACATGCCCCAGAAACTTCACTTCTTCCAGCCAAAATTCGCACTTACTCATCTTCGCATACAATTTCTCCTGTCTCAGTGTCTGCAGTGCAATCTTCAAATGCTCAGCATGCTCTTCCGAACTCTTCGAGTAAACCAGAATGTCGTCAATGAATACCACAATAAACTGGTCCAAGAATGGTGAAAGGATTCGGTTCATCAAATCCATGAATATTGCCGGCGCATTCGTTACTCCGAAGGGCATCACTAGATACTCGAAATGCCCATACCGAGTTCGAAATGCCGTCTTGCAAATGTCTTCTGCTTTTACTCGGACCTGATGATGTCCGGATCGCAAATCCAGTTTCGAGAATACCCTCGCGCCACTAAGCTGCTCAAAAAGTTCTCCAATGCGAGGGATCGGGTACTTGTTCTTAATAGTCACCCGGTTTATTTCTCTATAGTCGATGCACATCATTCTCGTGCCATCCTTCTTCTATACTAGAAGAACTGGAGCTCCCCAAGGCGAGTTGCTGCTTCGAATCCAACCCTTCTAAAGCAATTCACCAACTTGTTTCTTAATTCCTTCCAATTCCACTGGTGCCATTGGATAATAAGCTTTAGATACTGGCACTGCACCAGGAATAAGGTCAATCGCGAACTCCCCATCTCACTTCGGCGGCAAGCCCGATATATCTTCAACTACGTCCATGAAATCGCGAACCACCACCGGTTCTTCACAACCATCAACTTCCATAGCTGCAGGAACACTGTTTGTCAGCCTAGCCCTAAACTCGACTGGCCCGACAGAACTGCTTCCTTACCGCAACTGCTGTTTGCATCGTTGGCCGCGAAAGGTCCAGCGAAACTACTGAGTCTCGTCCATTCTGCTGCATGCACGTCCACGGGTGCTCCATTCTGCCTTAGTCCGATGAACTTCTCTTCCATTTCCTCCTGTGCAGTCCGCGGGAAGAATTTCTCCAGGAAACTCTTAGATAAATCCGCCCAACTGATCGGCTTGGGCAAGCGGGTCTCCTCCACAAGCCATCCCTCTCGGGCGCAATCCACTAGCTGAGTGCGCACCACATCAACTCTTTTGTCATCTGGAATCTGTGCCGCAATCAGCAATTTCTCCGTGTTAACTAGCCACTGCTCGGCTGACAACGGCTCCTCCAAACCAGTGAATGTAGTCGGACCCAAACGTCTGAAATCTGCCACGGTCCCTACTCGATCAACTGGTTTAGCTCCATCGTTGTTTACAGACTGCCGAACAATATGCAAATCTTCCTGAAACGAATCTGCTTGCTGCTGGATCAGCTCAGTATGCCTCTTCTGATTTTCCAGCATTCCTCTTATCACTCCAAGCATGGCGGCTTCGTCCACACGCCTCTGGTACGTCTTCAAATTCTTACCTGCCATAATCCTGAACTCAAAACACCCAACATTAGTATAATGATAGATTCTGAATATGGATCAAGGCTAGAACTCCAAGATACTTAAATAGAGTACCGCATTGTAACTATGCCGCGGTATCATAGCCACAATTACTTAACTCCACCCAAGTCGCCTAAGTCCTAGAGATAACAAGAAATCAGGTTTTCGAGTTGACATGCAAAGTAAGTTTGCACGTCGATATAATCCGGAAGAATGTGATTCAAGAATGGTAAAACGGTCAAAGTGGTAGGACATGTTTCCTAAGCACGGGTATTCTGATTCGTGTATCGGGTACAATACCCAACTACAAAAGAATCAACCCAATTAACCTATGTCTCTGATACCAAAAGAACCATGTCACGCCCCGCTTCCCAGAGTACGCAAGATTGGACACGTGACATAGCCAACCATGCTACCTGTGGGTAGGAAGTATCCATCCACAGTCACATTACGGCTGTAGAGATATCAAGAACAAGATTAAAAAAAACTATCTAACACATGTCCAAATCCAGAATAACAAGAGTCAATGATAAATAAGTGCGGAAGCAAATGATCCAATACAATAATAGAAAAGTACGTCCCATAATGCGGGCTCACATCTGGAAATAAAATGCAAGAAATAAACTAATCACTACAGAACTCACAAATCAGCCTGCTGGCTGCAGTACTCCTGCTCGGTCAGCGACAGTGGTAAAGAATCTGGGCCATGCAAAACCCAGACGTCAGCGCGTCATGTCAACCAATAATATAATATGAACATGGTAATAAGCAATGCGGAAATAGACATGAATAAGAAGTAGTATGAAATAAGCAGTGCAGGGTAGTGTGCAGTGGGTAACTAAACTGTTCTATCGGGTTTCCTATTCTAAAGTCTTTGAAATCAATTCGAGTAATCCTCCATGTAACTCAAAGGATATGTCCCGTTACCCCCCGGGACCACGGATCAGGAAGATGGGAACCAATAATGGTTCTGTCCCGTTGCCCCCCGGGACCACGGATCAGGAATGTAAGAGTCACGAATGGCACTGTCCCGTTACCCCCCGGGACCACGGATCAAGTAATACCCTTTTAAGTTACACTTTAGATTACCCGTTTGATTTCCCTATACCCCCAGGTTATATGTGTCAGGTCAGGTATTCAGTAGTCAAGGACTAATGCCAACAGGATCAGGTAACAGGTCAGGTTTGTCTGGATAGACAACAGGAATGGTCCATGAGGACTCCAAGTCAGGTTTGTTGGCATTAGGCATGAGATCAGGTAACAGGTCAGGTCATGGTACATCAGGTTAAGTCGATAGTAAAGGGTACCATGTCCGGTGCATCGGTATATATATATGTCATGTGTAGCAAAGTCAGGTCAATATGTAACACAATCGAGGGTGTGCTCACAACAGGTATAAAATCGAACTAGGATTAACAGCAGGAAGTAAGCAATAAAGTGAAACAACAATAAGCAGTTCATTTAATCACAATGGTGCATTAACATAGTGCAGTCGTATTATCATATTTACAGGTTTCGAGCACCCCTTGCGGTGCAATGGATCACATGACGGTGCAATACTGTTATATCAATGTCAGAATGAAATAGAGCTACATGTGTACGGCTATCGTCCTTTAGACGGTAAAATGTGCTTAACTGGTAACTTCGTTATTAGGGTTAAAGTGGCAAATGTGATTTTAGGGTAACTGTATCATGATATATGTCATATTGCGTCCAAATAATAAAATAGCTATACCTAGTTAAGTTTGCAAGTTTAATGAGTCAAAACACATTTAATTGGATAGTATAGCATGTAGCAAGTGATACTTGCCTCGGCGGTTCAAGAACGGGAATACGGAACGACTCACGTCGGCGGAAAACGTCGCAACGCGCGCACGGCACACGGAATGAGTCCAAACAACGCACGATGGAAACATATGGGTCAGGGGTCCTTGCTGGGTCGTCGGAAAACATCGCCGGCACGGTCGGATTCCGGCAGCCCAAAGCAACAGTGAAAACCACATAATGAAATGCCAATAGAAGCGTCGTAGGGGAGAAAGAAGAAGATCTTACAGTGGTTTAAGCGTTCTGGGATTCCAGGGAAGTCAGCAAAGGGGCGACGGCGGCGGGGTTGGTCGGCGTGGTGGTTTTCCGGCGATGGGCAGTGGGTTGCACGAGTGCTGTTGTGGTCGGGGGTTTGCAGAGGGTGGTGGTAGAGGCTTTGTTATGTCGGGAAGTGGAGAGGGAGGTGAGGAGGATGACGACGGCTAGTCACCGGAGAGGTGGGGCTCGCCGGAGGTTGCTGTAGGTGGCATCGTCGAGGTGCAAAGGGTTCTCGGGGATCGTCTGAAGAAGGGGATGAGAGAAAGGAGGTGGAGGGAGTGGTCTTGGTGAGGTGAGGAGGTCAGGGCGCATGCGATGGTGGTGCCGGCGTGGGGCTGCGGTGGTGAAGGGACGAAGCTAGGGCAGCGACGACGACGAGGCTCTGGTGGGTTGCAGGTGCACGGGGAAGAATGGCGAGGATCGTGGTCGAGACGAGGAGGCGCGGGCGAGGGTGGCGGTGGTGCAGGCGATGAGGTTGCGGCGGCGACGGGGAACAAGGCGGCTAGGGTTTTCGCGAGGGCTCATGGGTTCTGGGAAAAATTTTCTCGGGGAAGAGGACGTATAAATATATATAGGGGAGAGAGAGAGAGGTAGTTAGAGAGAGAGAGAGAAAGAGAATTTAGAGAGAGAGAGATACGAGGGATGTAAAGAGAGATAGAGATAGAAAAAGAGATAGAGAGAGGGAGGCGGGGCCCACGGGGGTTTAAACCCCTCGTGATTGGCTGAAAGTTGAGAATGAAAAAAATTTAAAAAGATTCCTTAAGGATTATAAGCGTAACAGAGTAAGGTTAGAATATATATTATAGTTTTAGAATATTTAATTAAATTGGGATTTTGGCGCTAAATGAAACATTTTCAAATCGCGCTCGGCTTGCGCCCAAAAATTTGAAATTTAAATAATAGGATTTTAAGCGGGTTCCAAATTTTAAAATGAAATGTTTTATGATTAAAAAGCATGCCCCTAAGTCGGACACCTGTACGCGCGCGTAGCCGTCCAAACTCGCCCGTTTCACCGAACGGGATGAAAACTCGACGCGCGGACGCTACCACGCGGCTAGGGGTGTCGAGTAGGCCAATATAGATATTTTTAATTTCATTTTAGGTGCTAAAATTTGTTATATGCAGAAATGACTTAGCCAGTTA
This sequence comes from Agapanthus africanus, assembly GCA_030015575.1. Classification (NCBI taxonomy): domain Eukaryota; kingdom Viridiplantae; phylum Streptophyta; class Magnoliopsida; order Asparagales; family Amaryllidaceae; genus Agapanthus; species Agapanthus africanus. The sequence continues at coordinate 222,933,952 of CM057340.1, forward strand.
AAATTTTACAGTAAGACCCAAACAAGCAAGATAAATGAAATGAGCAATGTCGAACACTCAACCAGTAACAGAAATAGTAGTATTGGGCTCGGGTGTTACATAACATGAAAAGATTGAATCGCGGATTTAGAATTTCATTGTCAAGTTTGAAAAGCTTAAAACATCGTCCGATTCCAACTTAAAATACTTCCAGAATTAAAAATAGGAATTCTGAGAAATTTCGACATATGAAAATAGCTTAAACCCTAAACTTCATATGGGGCCGACGGGGGAGGGGTTTGGTCGGCCAAGTCATGGACTTGGTGCCTCGGGCTTCATGCAAGGTCTTATAATCATCCAACTAGCTCAAAAAGACCTATCAAATTTTTTTCAAATAGCCCAATAAACTCCAGAAATGACTTGAACCCTAAAACTTCATAAAAATCTTAATTTTTCGTGGCAAGCAAGTTTAAAACTAAGCAAAGATCGGATCTTTACCTCAGTAAGTGGGAAAAAGGAGATAATCCAAACTCTAGGGATGTCCACTTAAAACTCTTTGGAGTTTTAGTGGCTAAACTTGAGTTCTTGATGGATCTAGTGGGAAAACATGGCACAATCTACGAGTATTTTAAAGGAGGAAGCTAGGATTTTTCATTTGGGTTGAGGAGTTGGGTTGTATTTCGGAGTGAAGATATTTTGTTAAGGTGGAGCACTAAAATGAGAGGATGAGAGAGAATATAAGAGTTAAGGGTGAGGATATGGTGTTAGAATGAGGGTGAGAGTTTAAACAAGCTTATCATATACATCTCTGTCATTCTAACAATTAATTTAACCAAAGTAAATCCCAACCATGGTAAATCCCAAAATTTTCATAAAAATGTTAAAACATAAATTTTGTTTGCCATACTAAATAAATCATAATTTGGATAATTAAAATATCGGTTTATTTGCAAACTATACGGATATATTCATAGGGTATTTTGTGGAAACTAAATGTGAATCATTTTCTATAATTAATTTAAATTCTAAAATAACATAATAATTTTCGAAATGTTTCAGCTAATTACTAAAAAGCCCATTTATATATACTTCGTATTTACTTAAAAGACAACCATACGTTTAAATTACACTAAAAAAACCCTATCACTAGTTTTTCATCAAAAGTTAACGTTCCGTTATGAAGATGGAGCTGGAACTTGTGTTTGAGGTGTTCTCTCACCTTCTAGGTATTTAAATAAGTTTTTCTCTCATAAAAAGAGCCAACATTCTTGCTTAGTTGAAAATTTGGATTTAGCGCAACTAAAGACACGCTCTCACAAAACTTGCAATTGAAGGGACAACGGCACTCGACAAGCTCGTTGTTGAAGAAGTTTGAGAAAAATAAACCAATTTCGATTATCAATTTGGGAGATCTTCGATCGAATCCCTAATCTTAAAGCCAATTTCAGATAATTTAGGAAAAAAAGAATAGTTGTTAATGTTTTAAAACCCTAACCCAATACTCACTGTTAGCCTCATATCGGAGTAATAGAATATGGCATGTTAGGAGGCTTTTTAGTGCAATTTTTATGTATGGGGGATTTTTTTAAGTAAATACAAAGTACGGAGAGGTTTTTTTAGTAACTAGCGAAGTATGAGGGTTTTTTTTTTACTAAAAGGCCCATAAATTTTTTGTTTGTTTTAATGGATAATTGGATAAGTTTCAGAAACTATTTGGCTCAAAGTATATCATTTTCATCAAATTAGTTGGATTGCATAAAATTTTTGGATGATTTATAATATGGGAGATTTAGTCATTTGCTCATCCTACTTATTAATACTCCACATGCATGGAACATGCATACCTAATTGTATATAAATGCTATTTAGACTTTAGAGCAAGATATCCTTACTATAGACAATATAATGCTAATTCACGTGGGCCCAGTCGATTTACATCAGCTCTGTATCTAAGATGATGGCTTCGTTTTCTTAGAAAAACTTATATAAAGACAACAACAATTCTTAATAATTTATTACACTCTTAGCAACCCCCGCCAATTTTCTGTTTATTTTAAAATTTTAAATAATTTTCTATTTTCTCAATTTTAATCTTCTGTGTCACTCCTCTCTCCAAATAAAACATTTTTCCCGTTTATGTTTATAAATTTCAAATATATATTTCCATATTTAAAAAAAATTATATTTCAAAATCCACATTCTACATGAATCGTGTGTGCATTTATAAGTCTATTTTCGAGAGAGAGAAATACAAGTCTATTTTATTTAGACCTATTATTATTTAGCAATTATTTCTATTCCTGAATATGGGAATACATAATAAATAACACATTGCCAGATATACTAAAAATTCGGATAAATCAATCTTAATGCTTTCATATGATAATAATTGATGAGAGAGTTGCTTTTATATATATAAAAATAAGACCGTTACCCTTTCAAATATATATAATCTAGACAAAAAATAGGAAAAGACTAAGCTGACTATTAAATAATTTGTGCATTTTACATAAGATTAATTTTTATAAATGAAAAGCATAATCCACAAAACTAGCAAATAAACTGTTTGGCAACTAACAACCAAAATGCTTTCCAAGCTACAAATAACTACCATATCTAACAGCCAGCGTCGCCCTACGGTTGATGGTGCTAATTATGCATGTTAAATGACATTTTTGCCCTTTGAATCAACTTAATTTATTTACTATTAATTATTTTATTAGAATGGTTAATATTAAACGTTTGTCCATAGCCGGGGACATGGCGATGATGGAAGTGGATGGCGACGAGAGGAGAGAGGGAGGAGATAGGAGCAAGCGAGGAGCCACAATGGAAGGATGTCGTTTTTATACCAACCCTCTCTCTGTATGTATATATGTGTGTGAGTGTGTGTGTGTGTATAGATATATAGAGCATGTGCCTAAGTAATAATGTATCAAAAGAATGATAATTAAATTAGAGAGCTGGAGCCATGATTCCCAGCCCCATATATATGATCTTCCGTCGTTTCATCTTCCCTTGTATCTAAAATCCCCGCAACGTATTTAAGAGCAATTAATGCATGCACTATAATTAGATTAGATTAGAATATTAGATTAGATTTAATGGAGAAGTAAATTAATTAATAGCATCTCATATAAATTAATTAATTAATTAATTATGCCTTTAGGAATTCCCTATACATATATAGCATGCATGCAGTTGCAAGTAGCTAGGGTTTCTATCCACCGTAATTTGCAGGAAGATCGATGCATGTGGAGAAGATCTGAGACCACAACCAACAAGAGATTTGAGGTGTGGAAATTATTATCTTGTAACCAGCTAGGGTTTCTATCTCATATAATTTTCTTTAGATTATTGTTTTGATCTTAATTTAAGGATTAATTTCTTATGGATTTTGCTATTTAGTTCAACAAATTATATATATATATATATATATATATATATATATATATATATATATATATATATATATATATTTATATTTATATTTATTTTCCTAAACTTTTGCTATGGTAGAGATTTTTATTTGGTTAAGTTAATTTTATTACGAGGACCTCATTAATTTCCTTACGCCAAATGGATTTAGATGTAAGAATTTTAATTGGAACCTCTCTTCTTGTTAAATACTATTAATTAACCAATATTCTGAAGAACAAAATCACAGTGCATTCCCTAGTGAGATTCAAATTGTATGTCAACTTAAGACCCTCTGGCGTTTCGAGTTACCAAAATATATAGTGTTATTCATAAATAAAAAAATACATCTATTATTTTAGAAGAATTTGAAAATTGTTTTTTTAAAATTCTATTAATTATAATAACTAATGTGATGCCGTGTACATGTTAATATTATAAACAAAAGATTTAAGGATTTTTTTATTAAATATAATTTTGTTGGGATAATAAAGATTCTTGAATACTTTTAATAGAGATCATTAAAGATTTGATAAAACTTAAAAAAAATCAATTATGATTTCTAATTTTTTTTAATTAATTAAAAATATGAACTAATGATGAGATGAACACTACTAAAATAAATAAATAAATATTCATTTTTATATTAATTTATATATAGGTTTGCCTTGTTGTAGCATCCTTTTTTAACTAGTAAATTATAACTAGTATATTAATTAATCATGAATTACATGAAAATTTCTTGATCAATTTGGAGTAAGAGGTACGCTGGAGTTTCTGATCATAGATATCTTATTGTCAGTGATCCCTTGGTTATTGCACCCATATATATATTTATGATTTAGATGTCGGTTTAATTAGTCTACTTATTGTAGACAAACCATTGGTGTGCCCGCCCGCGTGTGTGTACACACACACACGAAACAATAAAGATTAGTAGCATAGAGAAGTGAAGGTTGAATCGTGTCCTTCTGTTCTTCAATCACCTTTTTTTGAGCTCCTTAGTGCTCCCGGATCAACTTTGCAAGATGGTCTTCCTTGTCGATGATGATCGACCCGAAGCAACCTAGTCCAAGCTTAAAACGATACTCCAAGCTCGTTTGGAATGGAGTGAGAGAGATGTAGGAATCTTTCCACTATCATGTACTCTCATTTTCCAAGCGCATGAGAGCAAGGAAGAAAGAGGAAGAAGATGAACCATCTTGAAAAATGGCCAAGTGTTGTGAGAGAGAGCAAGTGAGAGAGTGTATGGTTTCCTTTTATTTTTCAACCATTTATTAAAATACGACATAACATTTTAGCATTTAAAAAAGAAGCCCATCCCTCTCTCCATGTCTCCCTTCCCACTTCACCATGCAACCTCATTAACTTAATTTCCATCCCTCTCTCCATGTTTCCCTTCCCACTTCACCATGCAACCTCATTAACTTAATTTCCATAAAGGAAAAATCTATTATGAGGTGTCCTCTTTCGAGAAAGTATTTCGTATAAATAGGGAATACATCTTCCGGTATACGTATCGCTACATATACGCGTATCTGTATAAAAATACGGATAGCCAAAATCTCATTTCTAAACCTAGGGAAATTGAGAAAATGAGAAATGCCAGCTAGAGAGAAAATGAATAGTGAACAATATTACTAGAATATATATATATATATATATATATATATATAATCAAAACTTGATTTAATAATCCGGCTTAATTCTATGCCGGCTAGTATTATCAACCGTCCGATTAAAATCTATGTAGCATGTACACATATTTAATCGGACACCTGCATGTACCAACGTATGGTCCATACATCATATCGCCTGCACCAGGAAAACCCTTTGTGTGGGATTCTAAAGATTCGACAATACGCTGACAGTTGCTTTAAATACAAGTACGTCAGTGGCACTAGCTGTACGTAACGGCTACCCAGGTATTGAACGAAAGGAAGGCCGACGAGCAAACTCATCCGTACCTCTACTGAGTATGTCCGTGGCAATCTCCGTACAGTCCGGTCTCTTCGTCTAAGAGTATCGCATATCGGGTCTAGAGGGTGGTAAACGTCAGACCCCTAATAACCCGATAAGTCGTGTCAGTGTCAAGCTCATCACCTCCCGAGAAAATACTGATCCTCAATCAATAAATCTCATTTGCTCTGGCCAGAGATTTATGGTGATAGCTAACCTAAACACAGCGCAACATCGACTCAATAATTATCTTGAAGGCACTATATCCAACAATCTCCCACTTACACTTAAGGCCAATTATTGCGGTATCGCATACCCACAGCTCGTGTTCTACCGAATACCCAACTTCTCTACTAATCAGTTTCGCAAACCGTGTTTGTGAAACACCCGTGTTCGAGAAATAGATTCAGTGAGTGGATCCGCTAAAATGTTCCAACTTCCTCTTTCTATATCTCAACTTCGCGGAGATTACCAATCTCCTGAACTGAGTGATACCCCGCCTCAAGAATTTGTCTGGATACTTGATGGGACCAAGTTCATAAATGAACAATTTTATCCAACAAACTTCTTGGGTTGTATCCTCCGTTAAGTCATAACCAACATACTGCACCATGTCAACCTCAGCATCCCTATTGGAAGCTTAACCAATATACTGCTCCTCAGAAGAGACTAAACTCAAAACCCCGACAGCATCTCTATTATCCATGTCACCTGGGAAGCTTAAACCGATAACCACCTCCTCGAGGAGGCTTCCGTTATCATATATCAAGAACGTCCTCTTATGTTCATAACTGCTTCTCTTTATTTCTCCAAAATTGGATTAATACCCACTTACTACAGCAAGTGAAAAAGCAACAACTGGTTTGGTACAAGACATTGCATTATTGACTCAATTGCATAAGCAAATGATATGTCATTCATGCGAGTTTTTCTCCTCATCGGTCTAGAAGACATCTCTTTAGAGAGTGGCTTTATCACCTGTAAGTACACTACCACGTAAGGAGTCGTCCATTCTAAGACACTTTTAGATTGTTGCCTAAGTACCCGGATTGGGACACCTCCCAAATCTAGATCTAAAATCATATAGATCTAGTCATCAGAATTCTTGATATACTATGCATATCTTAAGTGGAGAAACACTTTGTGACAACCAAAATTTGACCGATTGTACTATAGGAACATCACTTCTTATCTGGAGTATGACATCCAAATTCCAGAATAGTACTTGCTACATCATTCTTACTAGGTTCATCTGTTGTTTTGATAGAGTCAACCACCTTGACCGTCACATCAAAACAGATGATCCGTCTCCATTATGCACGCTTTAGTCTACGAATAGACATAAGCAACTTGCACACCTTTCGCTGCTTCTACTGACTATGATAACCCATCTCGCAGAGTCATATACACATGCACTTCTAAATTTCCATTTAGAAAAACATTTTAGTCATCTACCTGCCAGATTTCACAGTCAAGAACAGCAGCAGTGTCAATTCATATCCGTATGGACTTCAACGTAGACACTGAAGTAAAAATCTCATCACAATCCACACAAGGTATTTGATGAAAATCTGTACAACAAGTCTAGCCTTATTAGGTTAATACCTTTCCACCTGCACAGATCTCGAAATATCTATTTGCTCCTAATGGGTTTTACCTCTCCAGAAGCACCCAGCAAATTCCATAATTTGCTGAAGTGCATGGAGTCCAACTTGGATATATTGCATCTGGTCATCTAGAAGTTACCCCTTTTTATGGTGTCGTGATGTTGACCTCCCCGTCACCGTCTATGAGAAAACTGAAGTATCTCTCAGGTGGATGAGGTCACCTACTAAAGTATGCGGATTGGCTAAGGTTTGTCGAGTCGAATCGAATTCTTAGGTTCTACTAAATCTTCAGTAACCGTTTGTGGTTCTGGAATCACTTCAAGTTCTACCATACTCCTACTAGTTTCTTTTGCAAAAATATTCCTTTTATAAAAAGGTGGAGAGTCAAGAACAATGTAACTATTGATCTTGAAAATGGTAGAAGCAAAACCCTAGCAAATATTTGAGCTAATCCACAAACTGCCATTACCGAATCATGCCTTGAGTTTGTCCGGATTCTGCTTTTAAACAGAAATCGGATAATTCCATATCTTGACATCCTAAAGGTATGCACCCCTTCTATATTCATATAGAACCAAAGGCACTAATTTAGATGAAACTAGATTCAAATGTCATGCAGCTATTCCAGTGCATATCATCTAAATGGAAAAAGGGCCATACAAAATTACTCATCAAGAAACGCACCCACAGATGAGTAAACTGTAAGAGAATCAAGTTCTCAATATTACTACGACAGAATACCTAGTATAAGTATCTACATCTTCGATCACTTCGAAAAATCCCGATACTTCCAACGTATGGTTCTCTACTTTATTTTTATACCTATAAACTTCTCAAAAATTTTGGACCTTGCATTATAACGAACACGTGTCAAAAACCAGAGAACTATAGGTTACTTAAAAGAAGTAAGAGTACCAACCCTTGTCTCGAAGGACACTGGACAACATACATTTTCATGTATAAGTCCCAAGAGTATACTAACTCATACTCCGTACATTGTAAGTTGAGAACTGTATTCTGGTAAAGAATTTCTTATACCGTTATTAAATGCACTTTACCTAATTATCAACCGATAAAGGTAAATGTTTGGAACACAATTTTTAAAATTTATATCTCACTTTATAAAATAAAGATACAAATATTCAATTTTAAAATTGGTGGATAACAACGGTTATTCGAAACCAAATATTTGCCGTTAGGCAAAACCAAGCAATTTAATCCAATATTGTCAATTACCACGAATTCCAATATTGAGGATCAAATCGCCCATTTCCTAATATTCTATTTCTACTTAGCATCTATAACGTCATACAGATGTGAGATCCAAATATAGTACATACATACCTTGGAGTCAGAATTACTTTAGAAAAACAGTTCTTATTTACAAGTATACATAAATACTGAAATATTAAAATGTTTTAAGGGGTGGCCGGGTATTCCTAGTAATGCCTCTTACATTATCCAGATTCATTACAGTAGTCACAATTTCTTTTGCTCTCAGTTCAATCCCTTTATATATTTTTACATCTTACCTTCTGTACACCGCACTTAGGCTAATTGGCTTTTTTTCTTTCATACCTTTCGGCACCAACTTAAGGTTTAGAAGAAGACTATACAATAAGTGTAATATGTGTACTCTCTTAATACAAGGAGCTCTCGCCCGTCCGAATCATGATCCGTGTAGCCAGTACACGTATATGATCGAACCCTGCCGTAAAACATGGATTCAAGGGTCTGTCTTGTGTTAGGATTAATGCCCTCATAAATGATTCGGCACAGTTCCCATCTAGGGATTCCGTGATGAGGACATTGGACCAACAGATCCTTGAAGCGTTCAAGACATTTTGAAAATGGTTCATATGGAAGCTGGGTGAATTGATTTATTTCGCTACGGACTCGAGCTGTTTTATGATGTGGGTAGAATTTCTTAAGGAATACTTTGACGAATTCTTCCCAGTTTGAGATGGAATGTGCGATAGATTTATATAGCCACATCTCGGCTATATCGCACAAGGTGAATGGGAGAAGACGTAAACACATAGCATCCATAGAAAGCTGTGAGGTACCCATCATTGCGCATACATTTTCAAATTTGGTGATAAATGCATATGCGTCTTCAGACTTGAGACCGTGAAATTTTGGTAGAAGGTTGATGTATTGGGGTTTTATTTGAAAATTTTCCTCGTTGGCTGGTGGAATGGAAAGACAGGTGGAAATGGGACCTCGTGTAGGATAGCACCTCTCTTGGAGAGAGATGCGAGGTGGATTCTGCGCACCAACGGACGGCGGCAGAGTAGTGGTAAAGAAATTCGATGGAGATGGATCCATCGATGTGGGTGTGGTGGTGGGTAAAAGAAAGGGTAAATGTAGAAATACCGACTTTTGGGTCGATGAGGGAAACGTGGACTTAACGGGCATTAGAATCCCGTGTCCTGCCTATCTTGCACTAAAAAGGGTTAGTACAAATGGCAGCGTGAATTTATAATTAGGGGAATGATGAAAGAATGCGGTGTTTGTTTTGAAAAGTGGACGGATTTTTGAAAAAAATGATGCAACACAACAAATGCAACACACAAAACCCTAGAATCTAGTGGTCACCTAGGCCAAACTCTAGACCGCTCCTAACTGCCAAAAGACAAGTCGTAGAATAAATCCTCCACTGCCTCTTTGTCTCTCCTGTGGTCAGGTAAGTGCCAGGTAAGTGGGAGGTTCTCCACTATGTATGTAGTGGGCCTAATTAAGTAACCACTAGCTTTCGACACACTTGCCTTAGACACCACAAAAGAAACGCGGATAAGCAATGAATTACCCATGGCCTTCTTCTGTCCTAAGTGAGCGCGACGGTCCTTAGAGTCATCTCTAGATATTTTTTAGTTAATTAGGGTAAATGCGGATGCAAATTTTGCGATTTTCGGGGCTTAGGAAGGGTAATGAACTCCCCACCTAATCTGGATTTGGTCTTTACCCCTTAATGTCCGTATTAATTATGCAAACAACCAAAAAATCAAAACAAGCACAATTTAATTTTGCTTTTTGCACGGCGCTGCGATTTTTGTAAAGAAATCTGCACAAAATGTTAATTGGAGCAGATTTGAGAGAGAGATAAGAAAGTTAAAAGTTTACTGAGCAATTTTGGTGCAGGGATGACGTCAGGCTGCCGCGGAACCGCCGCAGGAGGTCGCTTATGCCGCGGAAACGCGGTGAGGAAGTGGCTTCGCTGCTTCAAAATTCCACAAAGAGCTTATGTTGGCTCTCTCAGCTCTCTGGAATTTTCAGAATAATTTTTCCCAAGCTCGAATGATCCCAGATTTCTTCGCAACAAATCACAACAACTCGTATTAGTGTTTGTGCGAATTTTGATCTAAAATTTGTAATGGAATAAATCTTTCAATTCAAATTTCAATATAGAACGAATTAGCGCGCGATCCCCGGCAACGGCGCCATTTGATTGAATGAATTCTTGTTTGTGTGTTTAAAATAATGAATAGAATCACAACCAAAAATATTTGACCGCAATCAATAACGGTGTCGGATGTAGCGCGTTAGCGAGTGCGGATCGTCCACAGGGATTGCGCGATTCGTTCGTATTTTGATTTGTTCGAATTGAAACTTTAAAGAAAAGAAAACAAACAATTCATGATTTATAGTTGAAGTTCAAGAATTATAAAATCTAGATCTAATAACAAGAAAACGATTGAATCAAGAATTGAGAGTTTGATAATTTTTCCAACCAAATATCAAGAATCTAAATGAGGCTCGTAGGAATCGATTGGATCTATAGATGTGATGTAATCTTACGATGATGTATTCTTATCCATCGATGAATTGATATTAGATCGATGATGATCGACGAGAATTAGGGATTTCTAGTGAAACTAGGGTTTCATCGTTTATCTCTTGTTCCTTCGTCGATATCATTCACATTCTAGCCTCTAGTAAATTCAAGAAACGATCGTAGATTCCTAATTTCGAGCGATAACAATCAAGAAAGCATCGCAACGAAACTAGGTCATCGATTCTTCAACTTGCTAGGGTTTACAAAACTCGTAGGACTTAAGAATCGTTTTAAAATTTATTACATCATCATTCTATTGATCGTCTCGACTCCTTTACGAGCGGAGTTTTACTCGAACATCATAACAAGAACTATAATTACAAATTGAGATCGAATCATGATGCAAGAATTTAAAGAAAGCGAGATTAAAGAATTTCACCTTTTATTTATATCAACAATTCCGTTACAATCACTCAAGAACTACAAGAGGAAGAACTCGATCGTCGATTTGGCTTCGCTCGTCTCCTTGAGTTGCGGATCGGCTTGGATCACTTGCTCGATTGAAGATCAGCTCCGCTCCTAAAAGGTTGAAGGCTTCATACTTAATTTGGTACTCGGGATCTTGAATTTGGATTGGAATTAGGGTTAGGGTTTTGCACAAGTCATGTCACTCAACTTGTGGAAGAAGATGGAGAGAGAATGAACAACTAAAGATTGAAGACTAAACATTAAGGAAGAAGTTTAACTGTCACGACTCGAAAGTACGGAACATGACCGGCACTTAAACTACGAACGTCTCGAGGCGTACGTAATCTAAGTAAACCGAAAACCCAGAAATCCAAACCAAGAAAAGATGTAGAGTGCAGGAAAAACCAACTTAAAGCAAGTAGTTTCAATAGCATAAGCCGAATTATGCGGTTTTTAAAAACATCCTAAAATTTTCTGAAAATTTCGGCAGAGTCTCCTTTGTAAATACTGGCCCCCAAACGGGATTCAACATGAATAGTATACGAAATCAATAAAAAGGCATCCCCAAGCGGGAGCTAGCTCTTCGTCAATCGACGGCCACAACCACACAAGCAATATAATATACAACGCCAACGGCGAGGATCAAAATTCAAAAGGAAACTCAATACCACAAGAAAACCATAAGAAAACCACAGAAATATAACGCGCGACTCTAAGGTCGAAGGAATAACATCACTGGTCTCTATCTCAAAATAAATACATGTTTGGTTGATGGAACTTCTAGATACAACTGAATAATAATATACAATGTATACTGATGGATATGATACAATAAACCCACCTACTAGCAAATCACCCGAAAGAAGCAGTGCCAGCAAAGCCGTAATGAACCTGTACGGCAAAACCTGCAAGAAACTGGGCACAACGGGGGTGAGTTGCCAACTCGTGAATAGAATACATCTACGAACAGGAATCGCATGCATGACACAATCCTAGGTCATACGATAAATTTATATCCTCAAATATGTATATAACATGCAGCCTATAACAAAGGCTAGGGTAAATATCTAACCCGAGTGTAATCTCATGTGCCCGTGTCCGTGCCTCAGGTAGCGATATATCATATGAATGAGGTATGAATGCATGAAAACAGAATACATGTAAATGAAGAAACTGTTTTCATAATTTAGTGAGATTTCCTTTGTATTTTTAAAATGAGGTATCATAAGGAAATCAGTATAAAACAGTGCCTAGCATCGGCACAAAACGTAATCCCAATATCTCGATATCTCTGTATTACAGTCTCTGCACCTCAATATCTCGAAATCTCAATGTCTCAATCACGATATCTAGGGCGCCGTCAGTCCAGACCGGCCCCTACCATCCATCTCAAGACCACGACAGTATCCTCCGGATATCCGACACGTCGGGTAATATCACCGGTCGGTAGTGCTCCCCTGCCAGGCTCAACGTCAACAACACGATCCTCTTGCCCCGGCGTACCGCACCGGGCCCACCATGTACCCGAAACGGTTCCTCCACTCCTCGAATCGGTTCTCGAAATCCATCAGCAAACTCATGGTGGATGACTCATACATCATGCGAAAACCGCACTTTTTATTTTAAAAGAGAGAAAAGGTTTATTTATGTCTTTGCGGTTTTCCTCCAAATCCAGAAAATCTCATGGAAATCCGAATCTAAAACCTCAATAACACGTAAAATAGTGAATATATGCATGAGAATTCATGAATGCGGCATAACAATGAATAACAGTATGCATGAAGTGGCAAGTAATAACTACAATGTCTAAACTAACATATAAGGCAAGTACACTAATATCATGTCTAAACTATTAGCTAACAGGCTATGCCAAGCAATAATATTTTCTAAGGTGTACGTGACATGGCAATTACCGATGAAGATGTGTGTGAGCCGGCAAGTAAGTGTATGTGGTACATACGCATCATCGGTAATGGTGCTGGTGTCCTAACAGCATGATATCAATAATGGAGTATGAAACATAATATATGCATGCGATGCGAAGCGAACCACAATAATGAGCGGGAGCTGAATACTAGACGCAACTATAACTAATCTGCATTAATCTAATATAAGTCCTACAAATGGTGCCTTTTGAAATAACACGAATCATGGGGTTTTGAAAATAGGGGCTACGGTGTTTTTATGAAAAGATACGTCTTTTGAAATATCCGTAAGATCCCTTGGGCTGTCTTTTAAAATACCCACGATTCGTTAGTTTTTGAAATAGGTAAGAATCGAATCTAATCTAACAACTAAACTAAACTAAAGGGCTAAGCTAACAAGCTGGACTACAGGTAAGGAAACCGCCTAACATCTGAGTCGATCCATATACATACCTGTATATATATTAGTCGGTGATCCCGCCTCAATAATATCATATCCGATACCATATCTATAAGCAGGTATCCCAAGTCAAGAGTGCGGATCAATCATCAAAATATAGCTCGTACGTAAATCCGTCGTACGGCATCCCCAAATCTGGGTACGGGTTAATATCACATTCATCATACTATTCACCTGGTATCCTCTCTATCAAATATCATGATCGGGATACTGATCTACGTCTAGTACAATACTGATACCGTCTAAGTGTGCATGCACGTGTATGAAACACTACGTCAAGGACCCGCTACAATGTCATGTCGTATCTCAAATACGAACCCTGCTATATCACCGATCTCACGGCCTCAAATCAAATCTCATCGACTCACCATAAATCCCAAGTACTATCCTCATTATCCATGCATGCGTATATGAATGTACATATGCATAGTCCCATACCCACGCATATATACATATATACACATCCCAATCTACGCATAAGAAGGTAAAGTATGCAAGTCTGTGTGTGCGTATGTGGGTATAACAACTACTCTAGGGTTTCGCAACTAACCCAAAGCTAATCCATGAACACATAATCATAACATGAATAAACATTCTCGTATCATAAAACACATATATAAACATATATATATGAGCTACACTACGGACTGCGGGGGTGCTATACGCCATCCACCCGACTTCTCCCCGTAGATATAAATCTACTCACCTGGTCCTCGCTAGCCGGTGCCGACGTCACCACGCGCTTGCTTGTCGTCTCGAAGTCCATATGGGGGTACCTACATATCACAACGCATCGCATCGCATTAAAATCCGACTCATGACCAAAACGACACACGAATCCCACACAGGTCAAAACCTATGGTTGCTTTCACAAATCAACCCAAAAACCCTCGACGTCGGCGTACAAACGCCAAACCATCGAGAAAAACCCAAATACACTCATTTGCACATTCACGAACACTAATTTTAATATAAAATAGGTTAAAACTCACAAAAACCCCAATTTCACTTAAAAAGTCATTTTTCCGAAAATCTAGCAAGCATAATTCGCTGTTTTTGTACAAAACATGATGTTTTAACAATTCTAGTGATCAAGATGATAAATTAATATCTTAATTATTCCATAGAAACCATTACGTAAATTTTAAACCCACAATTTAATTCGATTTCAAAAATCTAGTTTGCAATATTAACCAATTTTAACAATTTTATAGCAAAAATGCACAAACTACAATCTAGCTTGGATTTTCATGAACTAAAGTATTAAACTATATTTTATAATGTTAATGAAGTCATGAAAAACCTAATCACATTTTTAAACCCAATATTTAAACTATTTTTTTAAAACCTAGTTAGCAATTTAGCAAAGTTATCACCATTTTAATTTAACAAATTAGTAAGTAGCAACCAACTTAGATTTTGCATACAATTACATGTTAATCTCCTCATTACAACCATAAACTAATGATAAAAACCCTAATTAAATTCAAACCCTAGTCTTGAATTTCCTAAAGTTGCAATAAGACCCAATTAAACATCAAATTAAGCTAACTTAAAGCAATTAACAACAATTTAACAAAAATGTTAGAATTATACCCAAATAAATTTGAAGATCCCACAAGCACACTTAGCCTCCCAAATTGAAATCTAAATCCCTAGATCCATGCTATGGTACCCAAGGGAAAATGGGTAGGAGGTGGATTTTGATTTGGATTTTTGCTTGATTTTTTGTGAATTTTTCAAGCATTTTTGATGAACTTTTTTAAAGAGAAGGAGATGAAGAATGAAGGGGCTGTTGTGGGTTCAGGTTTTGGCCAGAATTGGTGGGGATTGGGTGAGGGAGGAGAGAGAGTGAGGTGGGAAAAGTCCACTCTAGTCAAAGTCCACTCTAATTCTATCATTTTCTACTCTTTTCTTTTTCTTTTCTTTTGAAAAAAGAAGTGATTGGAGAGAGGGAGAGGGGGAGGGCTGTCATGGTGGGGCCGGAAACATGGGGAGAGGGTGAGGTGTGGGTGTGTGGGTTAGGAAAAAGATAAATGCTAAACCCCAATTCCCATTAACACTAATTTCACCGAAAAAAGCCTTTTTCTTCGATATTTTCTAAACCGTTTTGGCAAACGATTTCGTTTCAAAAACCATATGACAAAATTTTATTTAATGTTTTATGATGCACAAAATTTGTTTCAACTCATTCCAATTTGTAATTTTCCCTAATTAAATGTATTAGTGACGGTTTAAAATAATATTAAAATAATTAATTTCGGAAAATTTTTCAGAAAATTTGAAATTTCACCAGTGGCTCAATAAACACCAAATACTAGCAATTACATAGCTAGAATATGTATATTTAATTTTATAATAAAGATATTTGCATTTTGACTTTTTACAGAAAACCCCCTTATTTTACCGTTTTTTCGAAATTTCACCGAAACGATTTTCAAAACGTTACAATCTTCCCCCCTTAAAGAAATTCGGTCCCCGAATTTAAATTAAAACTCCCCCCCAAAATACTAAAATATTTCAGCCAAAACCATCAAATCGCCGGGGCTCCGAAATCATAAATACATAAACGCATCATAGCGCAATGCATGCGCATGAGTAATGAGTAGATAACTCGAAATCAAAACTCCGTCAAGCATTCCGCAATCATCGGAATCAAGGTGAAGACACGAATGCCAAATCTCAAGCAAGACCGATATGCCATAAATCGGAACTATGCATGCAAATATCAGGAGGAAATGCATGCCAAATCCTTTAAGTTGCTGTGCAATGCACATAACACTGCACAGTGGCGGACGTCTATCATAAGAAAATAACTATATACATATATACCTTTGTTTGAAATGTACGTTCCACCGTTTTGGGAAACAATTTAGAAGGGTTTTCCTTGTTTTAAACGTTTCGCGTCATATCAGACACGTAGATAAATACTGAGACTATAGCTCGCTTTTTGGAATTCCCTTCAATAGCTATCAATGCATGCAAAATACATTCGGGTACTGTCCTCTGACTAGTTCTGCTTAGTACGAAAACACATCGCAATTATCACAAAAAAAAACGTACTTCTCTATAAGAAATCATCCCAAAATACGCGTATGAATACTACGTGCGTCTGGTGCGCACGACAATCAAAATCCATATACGTGCCATATAAGTGCACAGAAACAAGATCTAAGTGCATCGGGTGTGCACAAAGCATCTGTCGTAGGCAACGTGTGTGCCTGACAGCAAAATCAGGTGCATCTGACATGGACGAAAAAAAATCTCGATTTAGTGCATCTGGTGTGCACCAAAATCGCATCTCAAGACATGCGCTCAACATGCGCGAAAACCCAAAACCAGGGGCATCCATCATGCACGAAATCATGAAATCCAATATCAAGCGCCGAACATGCGCAAAATCAAATCAGGTGCACAAGGTGCACAAAACAAATATCGAGTATCACAATCGAAATCGAAGTCCAGTGCATCTAAGTGCACAAAAGGCATATCACTGCACTGCAAGCATATATAAACTATACAGGGTGCAGGAACCAAATCGTGTGCGTGCATACGCACAAAATCAACTCAAATGTCTAAAACCGTAAAATCACAAACATGTGAAACCAAAGCACGAAAACGATATCAAGTGCAACACTGTGCAAAGATCGTAAATCCTCAATCATCAAAATCAAATCATGCGAATAAATCACCCAAAACATCGAAATCAATAATGGCGGAATAGTACCGCTCAAGCGCATCCTCTAAGAATCTCGGGCCAACTGTCGTGGTCACTAGTGGGACGTCTCGTCGATGATCATGAACTCTGGCCTGCTGGTGTGCGTAACAATGACCACTCCTGGGTCAAGGTCTTCACCGTGAATTACCAATCTCTCGGTCCATCGGCTCATCGGCCCTGTCAGGTGTGCTAACGGGGATGATCCCATTCTGGCACGTCTCTTGTCATCTCCCGGTCAATCATCGCGACCACTCGTAAGACAGCATATCACTGGCGTCGGCCTCTGGCTCTCTGAATGTACGTGACACATCTGATCCTAGGTCAAGTATCATTGCAGCAGTGTCCTGGAAGGAATCCTGCTCACGGTCTCTTCCATGTCTCGTCTCTGCCAACTGTCCGGAAGTCATCGTCCTTTCCTACATCTGCATCTTGCTTTGGAACGACTGCATACTCATCGCGACTCCTTCTGGAAGGTAAATCTAAGTACCATGCCTCGGCATGCGCATCGCATCTCTGATGTCGGCGGAGTGGAACGTCATCTCATCTAGATCTGGTACGAACCTCTTACTTCACTTTTCTCTAATGTCGTCTGCTTTGGACTCGTCTCGTCGCGGCTGTATGGACTGAGCTCCAACGGCTATCCTCGTATCTGGAGTCTCCCAAGAATGCATCTCACCACCTAGCATCCGAATTAAGTCAAGCCATCCAATCGAGTCGTCAAAACCTCATAATCCTCCAAGAGCTCAACATCTTAGGCATGGTTTAATAGTATCGAGTACATACCACAGCATCGGTGGTCCAGCCGTAGAAGGGCCAACCCAAGCCTCACTAATGGCGCCGTAGAACTGCCGCAAACCCAAAGGTTCAAAGGCTTTCACACGGTCATTAAGTCGAGTTAGGCTTTCATTCTTCTAGAGGGTCCATAGAATTGCCTGCATGCCCTTCCGAATACTTTAAACTTGGAATAATAGGCTTCTGACATTCGATCGTCTCTGTCGACTCCCAACGTCTCCGCGTGAAGTCGTCTCTAGCTGGAATCAATCTATCTGATGACCTCTCATCGGGTAGGCGAATGTGTTGGAGATAGTGCCCTCAGAGTCAATTATTGGATCACAGACACGTGGTTGCAATGATTGAGGGAGGACCTGTCCCAATAGGACAGTCTTACTCGAGATGATAGTATGCTATCTGGTTTACCTTTATCATCGTGTACTGCTTTAAGTGACCTTACAGGTCGCTATTACACGTTGATAGAGCCCCTAGGATTCTTGCTTGACCACCAGCAGTATGAGGGCGATCATATACGTGGGAGCTGGCAGTCTATAAGCACATCCTTAAATGGTCCCTAGTCGTGAGAGTTTCGAGACAGGGCATCGATACTCCAGAGTAGACTAGTGTATACAATCGAGACCCCGACGAGGGGCGGTGGCCGGTCTCACAAGCCACTGGTGTCAGTTGGATCACCTAAGATGTATACAGGTGCTCATTGGGTTATGAGTACACCGGACAGGACTCGCCGGGAACATGCTAGTTGGTCATATACCAGACGTCAGATGGCAGTTTCCTGGTGACATGTGTACAGGTTAGTTCATCGACCTGGGGATCGTTATTTGTCTTGTGTGAGTTCCCATTGTACTTTGATTACTACCCTACCACGGCTCAAAGGAGTTGTGCAAACAGGTTTTAGTTGGGTACAGTCCCGAGCCGCATGGAGGCAGTGAGCGTATCTTCAGGGGTTCGTCTCTCCCGGTATTGGGGGTGAGGTCGCGCTGTGTTTAGGAGAGCCATTACACGAAGCCTTCGGCCGAGGAAAGGAGATTTACTGGTAGGTATTCCAGTAGTATCTCAGGGTGTTCTGGGCTACACTCCGACACGACTTGTACCGCTTTTGGGGGTCTGACTTTTACCAACCCCCTAGGCCCGCCATGCGATGCTCATAGACGAACGGACCGGACTGTACGGATATTGTCACTGACAGGCTCAGTAGGGTTGTCAGGCTGAGTTCGCTCACAGACGTCCCTTTTAGTCAATACCTGGTAGCCCGTTACGTATTGGCTTATACCTCTGACGTGCTAGTGGTTAAATCCACAACCAAGGTGTTGACGAGTCTTTAGAGTCCCCCACATTCAGTTACTCAAGCTTTCGGGCGAAAAGCTGTAGAGGCCGTATGGAGATATGGCAAGGTCCGATCAGATACGTGCGGTATTGCGCGGATCAGGATCGGACAGTTTGTACTAGAGGCCGTATGGATATATGGCAGGGTTCGATCAGATACGTGCGGTGTTGCACGGATCAGGATCGAACGGATATTACTAGCCGGCTTTGGTTTAAGCCGGATCCTAGTATAGTACAGTGTAGATTTTGTCTCATTGCATTTGTATTTCGGTCGGAATACAAATGCGGGTGTGTATGCACCGTATCGGGGTTTTCCTGTAATTTATTACGGGACCAGTTTTCTGGAGTTGCCAGTTTGCTTTTCGTTTTGGCCATATTTCTTTGTATCGTTCATTGGCCGAAGATTGGTGGAGGAGGGCTTATTTGCATTTGTGCAAATAAGCAATTGTGGAGGGGGTCTTTGCATTTTTGTTGTATCATGATGATGCACCATCCTTTGACCTTGCTTGACTTTTTGCTTCATGATAGTGTCATGATGGCTTGACCTTTGTTGTGATGATGAGGTTGGTGGAGTATGGCTTTGTTGATAATCATTTCCTTTCATGATATCTTTTGACCTCTCTCACTTGTATTATTGGGTGAGAACCTCCCTCATTCTTATACACTACACACTCTCTCTCCCTCTTGATGTCATGGCCGGCCAAGCATTTTGGGGCTGTCCAAATTTGTAGTGGTGGGATTTTATCTATTTTGGCATTGTAAAAATCCTATAACTCCACAAAAAATTACATGTATCATCCCTCCACCAAAATGGCATCTCCATAAACCCCAAATGAGACACAAGTTCTACACCACATTCTACAGCAAATCTTGGGCACGTCGACTAGCCAGCTTCGTGCCCGAGTTGCCTCGGTATTGAGGTGGGAGCCCGTAAAAGATGTAGGCGATGTGGTGCACTTCCGGCGACGAGGTGGAGACAGGACATTCCGCGGGAGATCGGGACGACGACGAGAAGACCGAAGGACTTGGATCAGTCGGTATATCTCTCTTCCCCATCTTGTAGTTAGCTAAGACTAGTTAATGGTTCGATCCGGGTATTAGTGCGCGGTGGTGCCAGTTCATGAAAAATTTAAGTATATCACCGCTTCCGCATTTTGGCCTCGGGATGGAGGCCGGGGCGCCGCCGTGCACTTACAGTGGTATCAGAGCCTTGCCATTAACTTAGTCTAGCTTTGTTTAATGTGTTTACATTTCCGATCGACCAAAATTCCAAAATCCGCGTTTTTGTTCACATCAGTTTTCTGTTGAAATTTTTTGGAGTCGAAATTTTTTTCAGGTTGCAGAAAAGTGATGTACTAGAAGAAATAAGAGTTCTGTGAAAATTCGATGCACTAACTCCACTATAGGAGCGCGGAACCGCGGCCAAACACCCCTTTGGGCCGCGGTTCCGCCGCACTATTTTGGGGTCGCTGTGTCAAATTTCTGCAGTTGCCTCCTGAGTGGAATTTAGGGTTTTTGGAATATTAATTTTGGGCCCAGAATTTCTTGATGTGCTACAGTAGTACTTGGGGGCCCACTTGTTAAAATTTGATCGATCGGATATTTTAAACACATTATTTCACAGTATTTACATTATATCTGCGACCGTGAATGTCACTTGATCGGCAAATCCTGTCTAACTGCTATAGCCCGGTTAGACGGATTTGCGAACGTGACTTTCACGTTGATGTTCTGTGTTATGCTGTGATGTTGCGGATCGGTCTTGGGGGATAGCCCGGATGCAATGCTAGTACAGTTTTTGTTGTATTATGTACATTTGATATTGCGGGGCGAGCGTCCGACATGTGGACTGCCGTCACTACCTGTTTGTATTATTATTTTGGGGCACGACCAGGTTGCGGTCGATGTACCCGTTGTATGTATATTTTACTTTCTGTACTAGGATTTCCCCGCGGAGGGGTGCACGGATAGCCGGGTTCTAGAGGGCAACAAGCCCGCATCTCATGGCATTGGGATGGAGGGGGCTTCACTCTAGGATTGGCGAGCTATTCGCCGCACTCGTAGGGGGTACAGGTTGACCCAGGAGGGGTGCCCGAGTTACCGGATTCCGTGAAGTGCTGGGTGGTCCATTCACGTTGCTGAAGGGGGCTGCCTCGCTTCAGGTTTTGGCGGGTAACTTGCCGCGCCCGTAGGGGTCTAGAATTTCATTGCACATGCTATCCACACGACCAGGGGAACGTCGGGTTTCAGTAGTGGCTCTGTGAAACCCGAGGATCCCAGATATCTGTATTGTTCTGTGATGCTGTACATTTCTGTGATGTTGCATTTTATCACGCCTTGAGCGAAATATTATATATTGGTATATATATTAGTAGATGTTGTATATGTTTTGCATCCGTGCTAGTCCAGTCCCCGCTCTGTCGTTAGTTAGCTAACCTAACGGGTAATGACGGGACCCAGTGGCGAATGCGGATGGCATATACGTACATCAGTATATTTTCGTTCTTTGTGGTGTGATCAATTGATGGGATTGCGTTGATTCGGATCAATGCAAGTTAAAAACAAACCTAATCTGATGTTGTTGGAACACTTTTCAAAAGCTGTTATTGCAAGGACGTTCACTTTTGTTTTGCATCGTGGTATTCAGTTGGAATATCCTGCTCCTCAGTCGACGAGGCAAGGGCCGAGATCCCTTCACCGGGAGTGACCCCTTGGACAAAAGTTTGCGTCAGGGAAATAACTTCACTATAGCCGATTACTTTTGCTTTGCATCGTGGTATTCAGTTGGAATATCCTGTACCTCATTCTACGGGGAAAGAGCCGAGATCCCTTCACCGGGAGTGACCTCTTTAGCAAAGGTTTTCGTCACTATATTTTTAAAAGCTATCAGTTCCTTCAACGAAATCAAGTTCATTACGTTAAAGGTTTTCGCCAGAAACCATTCATTGCCCTCCATCATTTCAGTTAAATATTCGGTAGTATTCAAGCTATGTATTTTGACCTCACGCCAAGGCATAGTGATTGGTAGCTGCCGGGTATTTATCTGTTGCATAGATAGATGCGTTGGTTTGGGACAGTCGTACTACTATTTTGGCCTACGTCAAGGGTACGTACGGGTGGGTTCAAATTAACCTGGATAATGATGGGCAGAACTTGACATGTGACTTATGATATTTTGACCTCACGCCAAGGTCATAAGAGCATGGGGCAAAAATCTCATCGGGAGTTTCAAAAGAACTGAAACTTGCCAGATATGTGCATACCTTCTGGAGTATGACACCGTGAGCGGATTCCGTCACGTTATCATGCGATGATAGTTAGATCCCGATTCCCACTGATGAGTTAGTTTACTCCTCGGGTGACCCCGACTAATTCTTCTTTCAGGTTTGGAGGAGAATTTGAGGTACAGTGGGAGGTTTCCAGATTAGATAAATTGGTAACCATTCTGATCTAGGTTAGAGTGCACGCTGAGTGTTTCTTTTCTCTCTCTCTTTGGAAGCGACCATTGACCCGACCCTAAGACTATGACTCAGTGACCAAGTTGACCGAACCTTCTTAAACACCGGCTTTTGGATTGTCAGAGTTGCAAACCTCATTGCCACTCCTACTTTTACCCTTTTCTCCAGGACACCCCGTATTACTATGAACGTACACTTCCATTGGACAAAACCATCGTATGGTTAGATACGAACTCGAAGGAATTTATTCGAGGATGGTTTCCAGTTCTGGAGGAAACGGATAGGACTATTCAGTTGTCTTTTCCTTTTACCCTCTCTCAGGTTGCGAGTACTCCTTGGTTTAGGAGATAGTACACCTATTACGCAAATTGGATAGTCTTCTTCCAAACCTTAGGCTGGTGCCGACCGGTAGGGAATGAAGAAAACCAATTAGCATAACGATGGTGTGCAGAAGGTATTAGGTTAAGACAAAGCAAGGGATTAGTAAGAGGGCAAAGTAAATTGCAACAGATATTCACGACCAAACCAGGTATTTCATTACCACTCCTAAATCACCTTTGTATTTCTCCAGGACACTCCGTATCACTATGAAGATCCACAGTTTATTGGATACTCCATCGTATGGTTATATACGAACTCGAAAGGAACTTGTTCCAGTTCGGGGATGGATTCTGGTTCAGGAGAAATAGGAATAAGGTTTATTCCGTTGTCTTTTATCTTCACCTTCTCTCATTGCGAGTGCTCCTAGGATTAGGACAGTACACCCATTATGCTTATTGGATAGTCTTCTTCCAAACCATAGGCTGGTGCCGAACGGTAGGGAAGGAAGAAAACCATTTGGCCTAAAGGGGTGTGCAGAAGGTAATGACTAAAGACATATGAAGGGATTTGGAGAGGTGGCAAAGAACTATACGGTTACAGTCGTGAATCTGGAAGAGGCATTAGTAGGAATACCGGGATACCCCATCGAAACATTTCAATGTTTCAGTCTCACTGTGTACTGTTAAAGGAAAACTGATTTCCCGATTAGATACTTACTCCAGGGTATGCATTTACCAGTTACGATTCTCACATCTGTATGGTTTTACAGATGATGAGTGGGAGCAAGTTGTTGGGAATTGGGTGATCATCCTCATTATATCGGGATTCGTTGTAATCGGTGATATTTGAGGAAGTCACCTGGGTTGTTTGCCGGACGGCAAATATTTGGTTTTGAATATCCTCTGTTATGCACCAATTTCAAATTGATATATCTGTACGTCTATTTTCATAGAGTGAGATATACCTTTTGAAATTATGTCTATGACATTTACCTATATCAGTGGATGGTTAGGTAAGGAGCATTAAACAGCGGTGTAATTCTTCTTAACCATAAGTACAGTTTTCAACCTACGACACACAGTGAATGGGTTATCAGACTCAAGGGACTTATACAGAGTATTGTATGTTGTCCAGGGTCCATCAGGACAGAGGGGTTGGTCCTCGTACTGTATTCGGTTTACTTATGACTTCTCTAGTTTTTAGATAGGTGTTTCGTAGAAACACAGGGTCCGAATTATGAGAAGTTATAGGTATTTGAATAGAGTAGAGAACCAGATATTGCAAGTATCGGGATTCTTCAAAGTGATCGAAGATATAGATACTGGTGTATGGTATTCAGATGATAGTAATGATTAAGAGAACTTGCTTCTTTTTCAGGTTACTCATAATTGGAAGCATTCCTAAGTTGAGTAACGCTGATCGGCCTCCTTCCATTTAGTTGACATGCACTGAAGACAGTTGCATGATTTGGATCTGGTTCAATTAAATCAGTGCCTCTGTTTCTATATTCGATATAGTACAGTTCGTATCTTAACGATGTTAAGGTACGGGGAGTTGTCCGGCTTATGATTAAAACCAGACACTGGACAACTCAAGGCACGTTTCTGTAATGGCTGTTTGTGGGTTGACCCAGGCTATGACGAGGGTTGACTTTCTACCATCTGGATGAACAATAGCAATATTGTTCTAGACTCACCACAGTTTTATTAAAAATGGATTTTTTTCAGAAAACAGTAGTGGGAGTATGGTAGAACTGGAAGTGATTCCAGAACCGCAAACGATTACTGAAGTTTTGATAAGGAACCTAAAGATTCAATCTGGATTGACATTCCATTGGCCACTCCGCAGATAAGGTGGGTAACTTCAGGCACCCGAGAGGTACTACGGTAGCCTCAAGGACGGTGACAGGGAAGTTCTTGTTTACCCACACTTGCCATTGCTGTTGTTCCAGGCTGCGAGACCCGGCAGGAGGATGAGTATAGCGTCGTTCTAAACTTGCTTTAGAAGTGTACGTGTATATGACTCTGCCAGAGGGTTGTCGTAGTCAGTGGGAGGAGCGGAAGCATTGGTGGACAGGTAGCTTATGTCTATTTATAGACTAAAGCAGATATAGCGGAGATAGATCATCTATTTCTGACGTGACAGTCATAGGTTTGACTTCATCAGAATAGGGGATGGATCTGTTGAGAAGGTAGTAGGGTGTGATGTCCTGGTACTTGGATGACATACACAGAGTAGGAAGTGATATTCCTAGACTACGATCGGTTATACTTTGGTCGTCACACAGTGGTTTCTCCACATGGGACTTGGACATTATATCAGACATTCTGGTTACTAGATCTAGATTTGGGTAGTCTCCCAATCTGGGTACTTAGACAGCATTCTAAGAGTATTTAGAATGGACGACTCCATGCACGGTAGTGTACCTGCAGATGATGGAGTCACCCTCTCTAAAGGTGTCTTACAGACTAAAGGGGAGGGGGATGTGCATGATTGGCAGATCACTTGCTCAGGCAATTGAGTCAATCATGAGAAGTCAAGTACCACACCAGATATTGTTCTTGCACTAGATGCAATAAGCTGACATTGATCCAATCCTGGAGAAACAGTCGGAAGCAGTTTTAGAACATAAGTGGATGTTCTAGGGATATGATAACGACAGCCTCTTTTGGGAGACAGTTATCATTCCAGGCTTCCAAGGTGACCCGGACGACAAGGAGGTTGTCAGAGTTATAGTTTTTCCTTCTGACGAGGGGCAGTATTTTGGACAGGTGGTCCAAGGCAATACTGAGGGTGGCATGGCATAGGAAACTGATTAAGTTCAGTTGACGATACAGTCTAAGAAGTTTGGATTTGGAGTTCATTTATGAGCTAGGTCCCATCAGACATCCAGACACATTCTAAGACAGGTATTGCTCATTTCGGGAGATGGCTTTCTCCGCGAACTTGAGATATAGAGAGACATAGAAAGAAACATCAAGGCGGATCCACTCACTGAGGCTATTCCTCGAACGCAATAGTTTCTCAAACAGGCTTTGTGAGACTGACTAGTAGAGGAGTTGGGTGTTCGGTATCACACGGGCTGTGAGTATACGACATCGCAATAATTAGCCTTGAGTGCAAGTGGGAGATTGTTGGAGATAGTGTCCTCAGAGTCAATTATTGGATCACAGGCACGTGATTGCAATGATTGAGGGAGGACCTGTCCCAATAGGACAGTCTTACTCGAGATGATAGTATGCTATCTGGTTTACCTTTATCATCGTGTACTGCTTTAAGTGACCTTACAGGTCGCTATTACACGTTGATAGAGTTACGCCACGGCAGCGCCCCGGCCTCTTACTCGAGGCCAAAATGCGGAATCAAAAATTTTCCTTGCTCGGAAACCGGCGCTACCGCGGACAAAGAAAACCCGGATCGTTTACCATTAACCTAACTAGCAAACAAGAGATGGGATAAGAAGTATACCAAGAGATCCGAGTCCTCCGGTCTTCTCATCATCGCCCCGATCTCCCGCGGAAAGTGTAGTCTCCATATCGTCGCCTCCTCGCCGGAAAAGGCACCACATCGCCTTCGTCTTTTACGGGCTCCCGCCTCAATACCGAGGCAACTCGAGCATGAAGCCGGCAACTCGACATGCTCAAGAAGTGCTGTAGAATGTAGTGTAGATGATGCTAGTCTCATTTGGGGTTTGTAGTTGCCATGATGGAGGATTGGGGTTAGGAAAAATGGTGCTTTCATTTTTCCGAAACAAGAAGAAGAAGGAGATGAAGAATTCCTCCCATAACAAAGATGAACTCTCTCTTTCTTTTTCTTCCTCTCTTTCTTTTTCTTCTCTTTCTCATAACCATGAAAGACTTATTCATCAAGTGAGAATAAAGGGTGGAGGAAAAACAATATGAAGCTAGAAGGGAGGTGAGTGTAGGATGAAGGAAGTGGTGACCACATCAAGAGACAAGAAAACAAACAACCATACCCTTATCAAATCAAACCCATACCCTCACTTTATCACAAGTCAAGGTGCAAGAAATGAAAGGTGTCATAATCAATATATATGCAAGAAAACCCCTCCACAAAGTGTTATTTGCAAAACTGCAAATAACCCCCTCCATCGGAAAAGTCCGGCCGGGAAAGAACAAAGGAAAACCGGCCGGAACGGAATGCAAACTGGCAACTCCAGAAAACTGGTCCCGTAATAAATTACAGGAAAACCCCGACACTGTGCATACACACCTGCATCTGTATTCCGACCGGATACAAATGCAATGAGACAAAATCTACACTGTACTAAACTAGTACCGGCTTAAACCAAAGCCGGCTAGTAAAAACCGTTCGATCCTGATCCGTGCAATACCGCACGTATCTGATCGAACCCTGCCATATAACTATACGGCCACTAGTACAAAACTGTCCGATCCTGATCCGTGCAATATCGCACGTATCTGATCGGACCCTGCCATATCTCCATACGGCCTCTACAGCGTTTCGCCCGAAAGCTGAGTAACTGAAAGTGTGGTGGACTCTAAAGACTCGTCAATACTATGGCTGTGGATTTAACCACTGGCACGTCAGAGGTATAAGCCAATACGTGACGGGCCACCAGCTATTGACCAAAAGGGACGTCGATGAGGAAGCTCACCCCGACACCCAACTGAGCCTGTCAGTGACAATATCCGTACAGTCCGGTCCGTTCGTCTATGAGTATCGCATGGCGGGCCTAGGGGGTTGGTAAAAGTCAGACCCCCAAAAGCGGTACAAGTCGTGTCGGAGTGTAGCCCAGAACGCCCTGAGATACTACTGGAATACCTACCAGTAAATCTCCTGCCTCGGCCGAGGGCTTTGCGTAATGGCTCTCCTAGACACAGCGCGACCTCACCCCCAATACCGGGAGAGACGAACCCCTGAAGATCTGCTCACTGCCTCCATGTGGCTCGGGACTGTACCCAACTAAAACCTGTTTGCACGACTCCTTTGAGCCGTGGTAGGGTAGTAATCAAAGTACAGTGGGAACTCACACGAGACAAATGACGATCCGTAGGTCGATGAACTAACCTGCACACATGTCACCAGGGAACTGCCATCTGACGTCTGGTATATGACCAACTAGCATGTTCCCGGCGAGTCCTGTCCGGTGTACTCATAACCCAATGAGCACCTGTATACATCTTAGGTGATCCAACTGACACCAGTGGCTTATGAGACCGGCCACCGCCCCTCGTCGGGGTCTCGACTGTATACACTAGTCTACTAATGGAGTATCGATGCCCGGTCTCGAAACTCCCACGACTAGGGACCTTTTAAGGATATGCTTGTAGACCCCCAGCTCCCACTTATATGATCGCCCTCATACTGCTGGTGGTCAAGCAAGAATCCTAGGGGCTCTATCAACGTGTAATAGCGACGTGTCAGGTCACCTAAAGCAGTACACGATGATAAAGGTAAACCAGATAGCATACTATCATCTCGAGTAAGACTGTCCTACCGGGATAGGTCCTCCCTCAATCATTACAATCACGTACCTGTGACCTAATAATTGACTCTGAGGGCACTATCTCCAACAATCTCCCACTTGCACTCAAGGCTAATTATTGCGATGTCGCATACTCACAGCCCGTGTGATACCGAACACCCAACTCCTCTACTAGTCAGTCTCACAAAGCTCGTTTGCGAAACTATTGCGTTCGAGGAATAGCCTCAGTGAGTGGATCCGCTTTGATGTTTCTTTCTATGTCTCTCTATATCTCAAGTTCGCGGAGAAAACCATCTCCCGAAATGAGCAATACCTGTCTTAGAATATGTCTGGATGTCTGATGGGACCTAGCTCATAAATGAACTCCAAATCCAAACTTCTTAGACTGTATCAACTGAACTTAATCAGTATCCTGCGCCATGCCTCCCTCAGTATTGCCTTGGACCACCTGTCCAAAATACTGCCCCTCGTTAGAGGGAGAACTATAACTCTGACAACCTCCTTGTCGTCCATGCCACCTTGGAAGCCTGGAGTGATAACCGTCTCCTAAAGGAGGCAGCCGTTATCATATCCCTAGAACATTCACTTATGTTCTAAAACTGCTTCCGACTGTTCCTCCAGGATTGGATCAATATCAACTTATTGCATCTAGTGCAAGAACAACATCTGGTGTGGTACTTGACATCTCATGATTGACTCAATTGCCTAAGCAAGTGATCTGCCAATCATGAGTATCCCTCTCCTCTTTAGTCTATAAGACACCTTTAGAGAGGGTGACTCCATAAACTGCAGGTACACTACCGTGTCAGGAGTCGTCCATTCTAAATACTCATAGAATGCTGTCAAGGTACCCAGATTGGGAAACCACCCAAATCTAGATCTAAAACCATAGATCTAGTAACCAGTATGTCTGATATAATATCCAAGTCCCTTGTGGAGAAACCACTGTGTGACGACCTAAGTATAACCGATCGTAGTATAGGAATATCACTTCCTACTACCTTCTCAACAGATCCATCCCCTATTCTGATGACGTCAAACCTATGACTGTCACATCAGAAATGGATGATCTATCTCCGCTACATCTGCTTTAGTCTATAAATAGACATAAGCCTGATGTCCACCAATGCTTCCGCTGCTCCCACTGACTACGACAACCCTCTGGCAGAGTCATATAGACGTGCACTTCCAAAGCTAGTTTAGAACGACGCTATACTCATCCTCCTGCCGGGTCTCGCAGCCTGGAACAACAGCAATGGTAATTGTGGGTAAACAAGAACTTCCCTGTCACCGTCCTTGAGGCTACCGGAGTACCTCTCGGGTGCCTGAAGTTACCCACCTTATCTGCAGAGTGGCCAATGGAATGTCAAATCAGATTGAATCTTTAGGTTCCTTATCAAATCTTCAGTAATCGTTTGCGGTTCTGGAATCACTTCCAGTTCTACCATACTCCCACTGCTGTTTTTGAAAAAATCCATTTTTAATAAAACTGTGGCGAGTCTAGAACAATATTTCTACTGTTCATCCAGATGGTAGAAAATCAACCCTCGTCATAGCCTGGGTCAACCCACAAACAGCCATTACAGAAACGTGCCTTGAGTTATCCGGAGTCTGGTTTTAAGCATAAGCCGGACAACTCCCCGTACCTTAACATCGTTAAGATATGAACTGTTCTATATCCAATATAGAAACAGAGGCACTGATTCAATTGAACCAGATTCAAATTATGCAGCTGTCTCCAGTGCATGTCAACTAAATGGAAAGAGGTCGATCAGCGTTACTCAACATAGGAATGCTTCCAATTATGAGTAACCTGAAAGAGAAGCAATTTCTCTTTATCATTACTATCAACTGAATACCATACACATGTATCTACATCTTCGATCTCTTTGAAGAATCCCGATACTTGCTACACCTGGTTCTCTACTCTATTCAAATACCCATAACTCCTCAAAACTTAGACCCTGTGTTTCCACGAAACATATGTCTAAGAACTAGAGAAGTTAAAAGTAAACAGAATATAGTATGAGGACCAACCCCTCTGTCCTAATGGACACTGGACAACATACAATACTCTGTATAAGTCCGCTGAGTCTAACAACTCTTTCACTGTGTGTCGTAGGTTGAAAACTGTACTTATGGTTAAGAAGAATTACACCGCTGTTTAATGCTCCTTACCTGACCATCCACTGATATAGGTAAATGTCATCGACATAATATCAAAAGGTATATCTCACTCTATTCAAATAGACGTACAGATATATCAATTTGAAATTGGTGCACAACAGCGGATATTCAAAACCAAATATTTGCCGACCGGCAAACAACCCAGGTGACTTCCTCAAATATCACCGATTACAACGAATCCCGATATAATGAGGATGATCACCCAATTTCCAATAACTTACTCCCACTCAGCATCTGTAAAACCATACAGATGTGAGAATCCAACCTGGTAAATACATACCCTGGAGCAAGTGTCTAACTGGGAAATCAGTTTTCCATTAACAGTACACAGTGAAACTGAAACATTGAAATGTTTCGTTGGGGTATCATGGTATTCCTAGTAATGCCTCTTCCATTATCCAGATTCACAACTGTAACCGTATAATTCTTTGCCACCTCTCCAAATCCCTTTATGTGTCTTTAGTCATTACCTTCTGTACACCCCTTTAGGCCAAATGGTTTTCTTCCTTCCCTACCGTTCGGCACCAGCCTATGGTTTGGAAGAAGACTATCCAAAAAGCATAAAGGGTGTACTGTCCTAATCCTAGGAGCACTCGCAATGCGAGAGAAGGTGAAGATAAAAGACACCTGAATGTACTTTATTCCTATTTCTCCTGAACCAGGATCCATCCCCTAACTGGAACAAGTTCCTTTCGAGTTCGTATATAACCATACGATGGATTATCCAATAAAATGGGATCTTCGTAGTGATACGGAGTGTCCTGGAGAAATACAAAGGTGATTTAGGATTTGGCGAAGAAATACTTGGTTTGGTCGTGAATATCAGTCGCAATTTACTTTGCCCTCCTACTAATCCCTTTATTTGTCTTAACTTAATACCTTCTGCACACCATCGTTATGCTAATTGGTTTCCTTCATTCCCTACCGGTCGGCACCAGCCTAAGGTTTGGAAGAAGACTATCCAATTTGCGTAATAGGTGTACTATCTCCTAAACCAAGGAGTACTCGCAACGAGAGAAGGTGAAAAGAAAAGACAACTGAATAATCCTATTCATTTTCTCCAGAACCAGAAACCATCCTCGAAGTCCTTCGAGTTCGTATATAACCATACGATGGTTTTGTCCAATGGAAGTGGACGTTCGTAGTAATACGGGGTGTCCTGGAGAAAAGGGTAAAAGTAGGAGTGGCAATGAGGTCTGCAACTCTGACAATTCAAAAGCCAGTGTTAAGAAGGTTCGGTCAACTTGGTCACTGAGTCATAGTCCAGGGTCAGGTCAATGGTCTCTGCCAGAGAGAGAGAAAAGAAACACTCAGCGTGCACTCTATCCTAGATCAGAATGGTTATCACTTTGTCTAATCTGGAAACCTCCCACTGTACCTCAAATTCTCCTCCAAACCTGAAAGAAGAATTAGTCGGGATCACCCGAGGAGTAAACCAACTCATCAGTGGGAATCGGGATCCAACTATCATCGCATGATAACTTGACGGAATCCACTCAAGTCACCACACTCCAGAAGGTATGCGCATGCCTGGCAAGTTTCAGTTCTTTTGAAACTCCCGATGTTTGTTTTTACCCCTAGGACCCAAGTGACCTTGACAATGCCAACAAATCAAAGAGTCCTAGTCAAGTTCTACCCGTCATTATCTTGATTGCATTAAACCCACCCGTACGAGTCCTTGACAATGCCAACAAGACCGCACGACTGTCCTAACCAATCCACTTATCCTTGTGACAGAAAAACATTACATAGCTACCGAACACTACGCCACGGCAATGCACGACAAACGCAGCACGGATACTAAGTAATACTAATCTGAAATGACGGAGGGCTACGACTGGTTTTTGGCGAAAAACCTTTGACGTAATGAACTTGATATCGTTGAAGGAACTGGATAACCTTTTATAAAATATAGTGACGAAAACTTTTACTAAAGAGGTCACTCCCGGTGAAGGGATCTCGGCTCTTTCCCCGTAGAATGAGGTGCAGGATATTCCAACTGAATACCACGATGCAAAGCAAAAGTAAACGGCTATAGTGAAGTTAATGCCCTGACGCAAACTTCTGTCCAAGGGGTCACTCCCGGTGAAGGGATCTCGGCCCTTGCCTCGTCGACTGAGGAGCAGGATATTCCAAATGAATACCACGATGCAAAACAAAAGCGAACGTCCTTGCAATAACAGCTTTTTTTTTTTTTTTTTTTTTTTGAAAAGTGTTCCAACAACATCAGAATAGGTTTGTTTAAACTTGCATTGATCCGAATCAATGCAGTCCCATCAAATGATCACACCACAAAGAACGAAAATATACTGACGTACGTATATGCCATCCGCATTTGCCACTGGGTCCCGTCATCACCCGTTAGGTTAGCTAACTAACGGCAGAGCGGGGACTGGACTAGCGCGGATGTAAAGCATATACAACATCTACTAATATATATACCAATATATAGTATTTCGCTCAAGGCGTGAATAAAATGCAACATCACAGAAATGTACAGCATCACAGAACAATACAGATATCTGGAAGCCCCGGGTTTCACAGAGCCGCTGCTGAAACCCGATGTTCCCCTGGTCGTGTGGATAGCCTGTGCAATGAAATCCTAGACCCCTACGGGCGCGGCAAGTTACCCGCCAAAACCTGAAGCGAGGCAGCCCCCTTCAGTACCGTGAATGGACCACCCAGCACTTCACGGAATCCGGTAACTTGGGCACCCCTCCTGGGTCAACCTGTACCCCCTACGAGTGCGGCGAATAGCCCGCCAATCCTGGACTGAAGCCCCCTCCGTCTCAATGCCCTGAGATGCGGGCCCGATGCCCTCCAGAACCCGGCTATCCGTGCACCCCACCGCGGGGCAAACCTAGTACAGAATGTAAAATATACATACACCGGGTACATCGACCGCAACCAGGTCGTGCCCCAAAAGAATAATACATACAGGCAGTGACGGCAGTCCACATGTCGGACGCTCGCCCCGCAAAATCAAATGTACATAATACAACAGCACTGCACTAGCATTGCATCCAGGCTATCCCCACGACCGATCCGCAACATCACAGCATAAACATAGAACATCAACGTGAAAAGTCACGTTCGCAAATCCGTCTAACCGGGCTATAGCAGTTAGACCGGATTTACCGATCGAGTGACATTCACGGTCGCAGATATAATGTAAATACTGTGAAATAATGTGTTTAGGATTTTCCGATTGATCAAACAATTAACAAGTGGGCCCCAAAGAAAACTGTAGCACTCACAGAAATAATTGGCCCAATTTTAATATTCCAAAACCCCTAATTTAATCCTAGAAGCCCACTGGAAAAACACGAAGCATTGAACTCACCAACCTGCGGCGGAAGGGCGGCAGAAATGGGGTTCGCGCCGCGCTTCCGCGCTCGAGGTAAGGGATCAATGTCTCGTTTTTTCTCAGAGTTCTTAGAACTCCCTGCACATCTTTCTGAGACAACCTGAAAAATTTTTAGACTTCAAAAAATTTCAACAGAAACTGATGTGAAGGGAAAAATACGGTTTTTGGAAATTTTGGTCGATCGGAAACGCAAACACATCAAACGAAGCTAGGTAAGGTTAATGGCGTGTCTCTGATACCATGTTGCGCCACGGCAGCGCCCCGGCCTCTTACTCGAGGCCAAAATGCGGAATCAAAAATTTTCCTTGCTCGGAAACCGGCGCTACCGCGGACAAAGAAAACCCGGATCGTTTACCATTAACCTAACTAGCAAACAAGAGATGGGATAAGAAGTATACCAAGAGATCCGAGTCCTCCGGTCTTCTCATCATCGCCCCGATCTCCCGCGGAAAGTGTAGTCTCCATATCGTCGCCTCCTCGCCGGAAAAGGCACCACATCGCCTTCGTCTTTTACGGGCTCCCGCCTCAATACCGAGGCAACTCGAGCATGAAGCCGGCAACTCGACATGCTCAAGAAGTGCTGTAGAATGTAGTGTAGATGATGCTAGTCTCATTTGGGGTTTGTAGTTGCCATGATGGAGGATTGGGGTTAGGAAAAATGGTGCTTTCATTTTTCCGAAACAAGAAGAAGAAGGAGATGAAGAATTCCTCCCATAACAAAGATGAACTCTCTCTTTCTTTTTCTTCCTCTCTTTCTTTTTCTTCTCTTTCTCATAACCATGAAAGACTTATTCATCAAGTGAGAATAAAGGGTGGAGGAAAAACAATATGAAGCTAGAAGGGAGGTGAGTGTAGGATGAAGGAAGTGGTGACCACATCAAGAGACAAGAAAACAAACAACCATACCCTTATCAAATCAAACCCATACCCTCACTTTATCACAAGTCAAGGTGCAAGAAATGAAAGGTGTCATAATCAATATATATGCAAGAAAACCCCTCCACAAAGTGTTATTTGCAAAACTGCAAATAACCCCCTCCATCGGAAAAGTCCGGCCGGGAAAGAACAAAGGAAAACCGGCCGGAACGGAATGCAAACTGGCAACTCCAGAAAACTGGTCCCGTAATAAATTACAGGAAAACCCCGACACTGTGCATACACACCTGCATCTGTATTCCGACCGGATACAAATGCAATGAGACAAAATCTACACTGTACTAAACTAGTACCGGCTTAAACCAAAGCCGGCTAGTAAAAACCGTTCGATCCTGATCCGTGCAATACCGCACGTATCTGATCGAACCCTGCCATATAACTATACGGCCACTAGTACAAAACTGTCCGATCCTGATCCGTGCAATACCGCACGTATCTGATCGGACCCTGCCATATCTCCATACGGCCTCTACAGCGTTTCGCCCGAAAGCTGAGTAACTGAAAGTGTGGTGGACTCTAAAGACTCGTCAATACTATGGCTGTGGATTTAACCACTGGCACGTCAGAGGTATAAGCCAATACGTGACGGGCCACCAGCTATTGACCAAAAGGGACGTCGATGAGGAAGCTCACCCCGACACCCAACTGAGCCTGTCAGTGACAATATCCGTACAGTCCGGTCCGTTCGTCTATGAGTATCGCATGGCGGGCCTAGGGGGTTGGTAAAAGTCAGACCCCCAAAAGCGGTACAAGTCGTGTCGGAGTGTAGCCCAGAACGCCCTGAGATACTACTGGAATACCTACCAGTAAATCTCCTGCCTCGGCCGAGGGCTTTGCGTAATGGCTCTCCTAGACACAGCGCGACCTCACCCCCAATACCGGGAGAGACGAACCCCTGAAGATCCGCTCACTGCCTCCATGTGGCTCGGGACTGTACCCAACTAAAACCTGTTTGCACGACTCCTTTGAGCCGTGGTAGGGTAGTAATCAAAGTACAGTGGGAACTCACACGAGACAAATGACGATCCCTAGGTCGATGAACTAACCTGCACACATGTCACCAGGGAACTGCCATCTGACGTCTGGTATATGACCAACTAGCATGTTCCCGGCGAGTCCTGTCCGGTGTACTCATAACCCAATGAGCACCTGTATACATCTTAGGTGATCCAACTGACACCAGTGGCTTGTGAGACCGGCCACCGCCCCTCGTCGGGGTCTCGACTGTATACACTAGTCTACTAATGGAGTATCGATGCCCGGTCTCGAAACTCCCACGACTAGGGACCTTTTAAGGATATGCTTGTAGACCCCCAGCTCCCACTTATATGATCGCCCTCATACTGCTGGTGGTCAAGCAAGAATCCTAGGGGCTCTATCAACCTGTAATAGCGACGTGTCAGGTCACCTAAAGCAGTACACGATGATAAAGGTAAACCAGATAGCATACTATCATCTCGAGTAAGACTGTCCTACCGGGATAGGTCCTCCCTCAATCATTACAATCACGTACCTGTGACCTAATAATTGACTCTGAGGGCACTATCTCCAACAGATAGAGCCCCTAGGATTCTTGCTTGACCACCAGCAGTATGAGGGCGATCATATATGTGGAAGCTGGCAGTCTATAAGCACATCCTTAAATGGTCCCTAGTCGTGAGAGTTTGGAGACAGGGCATCGATACTCCAGAGTAGACTAGTGTATACAGTCGAGACTCCGACGAGGGGCGGTGGCCGGTCTCACAAGCCACTGGTGTCAGTTGGATCACCTAAGATGTATACAGGTGCTCATTGGGTTATGAGTACACCGGACAGGACTCGCCGGGAACATGCTAGTTGGTCATATACCAGACGTCAGATGGCAGTTCCCTGGTGACATGTGTACAGGTTAGTTCATCGATCTGGGGATCGTCATTTGTCTTGTGTGAGTTTCCACTGTACTTTGATTACTACCCTACCACGGCTCAAAGGAGTCGTGCAAACAGGTTTTAGTTGGGTACAGTCCCGAGCCACATGGAGGCAGTGAGCGTATCTTCAGGGGTTCGTCTCTCCCGGTATTGGGGGTGAGGTTGCGCTGTGTCTAGGAGAGTCATTACACGAAGCCCTCAGCCGAGGCAAGGAGATTTACTGGTAGGTATTCTAGTAGTATCTCAGGGTGTTCTGGGCTACACTCCGACACGACTTGTACCGCTTTTGGGGGTCTGACTTTTACCAACCCCCTAGGCCCGCCATGCGATGCTCATAGACGAACGGACCGGACTGTACGGATATTGTCACTGACAGGCTCAGTAGGGTTGTCAGGCTGAGTTCGCTCACAGACGTCCCTTTTAGTCAATACCTGGTAGCCCGTTACGTATTGGCTTATACCTCTGACGTGCTAGTGGTTAAATCCACAACCAAGGTGTTGACGAGTCTTTAGAGTCCCCCACATTCAGTTACTCAAACTTTCGGGCGAAAAGCTGTAGAGGCCGTATGGAGATATGGCAAGGTCCGATCAGATACGTGCGGTATTGCGCGGATCAGGATCGGACAGTTTGTACTAGAGGCCGTATGGATATATGGCAGGGTTCGATCAGATACGTGCGGTATTGTACGGATCAGGATCGAACGGATATTACTAGACGGCTTTGGTTTAAGCCGGATCTTAGTATAGTACAGTGTAGATTTTGTCTCATTGCATTTGTATTTCGGTCGGAATACAAATGCGGGTGTGTATGCACAGTATCGGGGTTTTCCTATAATTTATTACGGGACCAGTTTTCTGGAGTTGCCAGTTTGCTTTTCGTTTCGGCCATATTTCTTTGTATCGTTCATTGGCCGAAGATTGGTGGAGAAGGGCTTATTTGCATTTGTGCAAATAAGAAATTGTGGAGGGGGTCTTTGCATTTTTTTTGTATCATGATGATGCACCATCCTTTGACCTTGCTTGACTTTTTGCTTCATGATAGTGTCATGATGGCTTGACCTTTGTTGTGATGATGAGGTTGGTGGAGTATGGCTTTGTTGATAATCATTTCCTTTCATGATATCTTTTGACCTCTCTCACTTGTATTATTGGGTGAGAACCTCCCTCATTCTTATACACTACACACTCTCTCTCCCTCTTGATGTCATGGCCGGCCAAGCATTTTGGGGCTGTCCAAATTTGTAGTGGTGGGATTTTATCTCTTTTGGCATTGTAAAAATCCTATAGCTCCACAAAAAATTACATGTATCATCCCTCCACCAAAATGGCATCTCCATAAACCCCAAATGAGACACAAGTTCTACACCACATTCTACAGCAAATCTTGGGCACGTCGACTAGCCAGCTTCGTGCCCGAGTTGCCTCGGTATTGAGGTGGGAGCCCGTAAAAGATGTAGGCGATATGGTGCACTTCCGGCGACGAGGTGGAGACAGGACATTCCGCGGGAGATCGGGACGACGACGAGAAGACCGGAGGACGTGGATCAGTCGGTATATCTCTCTTCCCCATCTTGTAGTTAGCTAAGACTAGTTAATGGTTCGATCCGGGTATTAGTGCGCGGTGGTGCCAGTTCATGAAAAATTTAAGTATATCACCGCTTCCGCATTTTGGCCTCGGGATGGAGGCCGGGGCGCCGCCGTGCACTTACAGTGGTATCAGAGCCTCGCCATTAACTTAGTCTAGTTTTGTTTAATGTGTTTACATTTCCGATCGACCAAAATTCCAAAATCCGCGTTTTTGTTCACATCAGTTTTCTGTTGAAATTTTTTGGAGTCGAAAATTTTTTCAGGTTGCAGAAAAGTGATGTACTAGAAGAAATAAGAGTTCTGTGAAAATTCGATGCACTAACTCCACTATAGGAGCGCGGAACCGCGGCCAAACACCCCTTTGGGCCGCGGTTCCGCCGCACTATTTTGGGGTCGCTGTGTCAAATTTCTGCAGTTGCCTCCTGAGTGGAATTTAGGGTTTTTGGAATATTAATTTTGGGCCCAGATGAACAAAAGTCTTCGCTGTGTCAAATTTCTGCAGTTCCGCCGCACTATTTCTCGCCCAACAGTCTTCTCTGTCACCATCAATGAGGAAACCGTAGTACCTCTCCGGTGGGCGAGAAGTCCTACCAGACCTACGGAGTGGCCGAGGTTCATCAGTTTCTGTTGTAACAGCCGGTTGAACCAAGTCGTCATTCATAATTTGTGTTTCTAGAACTTCTTCTAGGTCTACCACACTGCCAGCTGTATCATTTGTGAAAAACTTTTTTTCCAAAAATGTGGCATACTGAGAAACAAACACCTTTTGGTCCTCCTTATGGTAGAATAGATATCCATAATAATTCTTTGGATAACCCACAAAATTACACATGACTGACCGTGTCTGAAGCTTGTCCGGATTTTGCTTTTTAACATAGGCCGGACAACCCCAAATCTTAATTCGTTTAAGAGATGGTCTCTTCCCATACCATATCTCATATGGCGTGGTAGACACGGTTTTGGTTGGGACCCTGTTTAGTAGAAACGCTGCAGTCTCCAATGCATGCCTTTAAAATGAGACGGGTAACTCAGCATCACTCATCATGGAACGAACCATATCTAATAGGGTCCGATTCCGTCGTTCTGACACACCGTTGTGCTGTGGTGTGTAAGGAGGAGTGAGCTGAGAGAGAATCCCATTCTCTTTTAGGAAGTCTGCAAACTCTGGACTGAGATACTCCCCACCTCGATCTGATCGAAGCATTTTGATGCTCAAGCCGGTTTGTTTTTCTACTTCAAGTTTATATTCAGTGAATTTCTCGAAAGCTTCGGACTTGTGCTTTAATAAAAATACATGACCGAATCTTGAATCATCAGTGAAAGTAATGAAGTATGAAAAACCGCCTCTAGCCTGTGTAGACAATGGCCCACATACATCACTATGTATGAGGCTTAAAAGCTTAGTAGCTCTTTCTCCGTGTCCTGTAAACGGAGTTTTGGTCATTTTACCCTTGATACAAGACTGGCAAGTTGCATAAGATTTATATTCAAAAAGGTTTAAATATCCATCTTTGTGTAACTTGTTTAGTCATGTTTCATTAATATGACCAAGTTTACAGTGCCAAAGAAAAGCTTCATTTATTTTTGAAAGTTTTTTTTATTAGTGTGTTGTATGCTAAAAACTGTGTGTTGATTTAGGACGTATATCCCGTTATTAAGTGTACCATACCCAACCAACATTTGATTCAGGTGAATGTTCATAACATTGTTCTGCAATACAAAATTATATCCTTCATTGTCTAACAAAGAAATGGATATTATATTACAAAGCATACTAGGTACATAATAACATGGGTTCGAAACAAATATACATCCAGACGGCAACCCCAAGTGATACTCTCCCACTGCAACTGTATGTACATTGTAACCATTTCCAACGCGGAGAGTATGGTCACCTGTCTTCAAAACCTTGCTATTTCTCAGCCCCTGCATAGAATTACAAATGTGAGACTTGAACTGGTATCTAATACCCAGGAAGCAGAGTTTATTAAAAAACAGTTTTCTGTCACAAACACACCTGAAGCGGAAGCATCCCCATGCTTCTTCTTCTTGAGCTCCAAGTACTCAGTGCAATTGCGCTTCCAGTGTCCCTCTTTGTGGCAGTGATAACATTCCCCTTTCCTCGATTCCCCAGCCGTGGACTTGTCTTTACCCTTAGCATTTTTGATTCCACCCTTAGGTTTGGTGGGTTTCTTCTTCATCTTTCCCTTGGCCTTATCCTTTGGGCGAGAGGAGGAAGATGTCCCAACACTCAAAACGGGAGTCTTCACTGACTTCAGCATGCTCTCTGCACTCCTTAACATATTAAGGAGTTCAGGTAGTTCCTTCTCCATGTTGTGCATGTTGAAGTTAACTATAAATTGAGCAAAGGTGGAGGGGAGAGACTGCAGAATAATATCAGTATATTGCTCATTGTCCATTGTCCACCCAAGGTCCTCAAGCTCTTCTATGAGAGCTATCATCTTCAGAATATAGTCTCCTACTGGTGTGCCAGGGGCCATCCGCGTCTGAAACAGCTTTCTGGATGCTTCGTATCGTAAGACACGAGATTTCTCTCCATACAACTCCTTTGTATGGAGAAATATGGCTTGGACGTCTATATTCTCGTGCTGCTTCTGATGTGTGTTATCCATCGATGCAAGCGTGAGGTATTTGGCCGTGGCACAGTCAGCGTCCCATGTCTTACAAACTTCCTTATCCGCAATTGATGATTTAGGACCTGGGACGGGCGGGGTTGGAGCCGTGAGGACATATGATACCTTATCATAAGTCAAGGCAGTGTTAAGGTTCCTCAGTCAGTCTTTATAATTGGTCCCATTCAGTTTATTTTTATTGAATAGAAGCTTGAGTCCTGTCATTGGTATCTGCCATTAAGAGAGAGAAAAGAATACACTCAGCGAAAGCTCTTGCAAAGATCAGATTGGTTATTATCTTATCAAATCGATGTCTCCCACTACTTTAATCAAGTTTTTCTTTCAAACCTTAAAAAGAAAACTAGCCAGGATTAATTACAGTCTACAACTTTGCTAACCGTTCAGCCAGGCCAGTGTCGGTACTTGAAGGAGGTTCCCCGTGCTTTCGCACGGACCTAATTAATATAAACCTCATCTTCCCAGAGGCGTAGCCCCATTAACACCTTTCTAGACACCTAATAGGTTAGCTAATTGTAAACTGCAAAGCTCTCCTAGAGCAACTATTTCCCACACATGGAAGGTATGCAATCTCATTGCAAATTTCAACTCTTGAAATTCCCAATATGGTTTTTACCCCTAGTTCTCATGACCTTAACTATGGTCAACAAATCATATGCACTAGTCAAGTTTTACCCGTCATTTCTTAATTAATTAGACCCACCCACATGACCCTTAACTATGGTCAACAAAGTCGCATGAATGTCCCAATTAATCTGCATCATATGCATTGTAGGAAGACATCACTTAGCTACCGTACACTACGCCTTAACTATAGTCAACAAACGTAGCACGAATACTAAGTACTCTACTTCCTAAAATGACGGAGGGTTGCGGATGGTTTTTAAGAAAACCTTTAACGCTTTGAACTTGATATCGTCTTAGAATCAAATGGTTTTCAAAAGGAGTGGCTTAAGCTCCGCAGTTTTGAAATGTAGCTTTTTCGTAAAATGCCGAGTGGTTTTCAAATCTGATTCTACAACATCTTTTTAGGTTTATTTTTCTTCACATTAATAATATTAATGTTGTCCCATCATTTAAGTCCTTCAGCCAATCACAGAAAAGAAACGAAAATACAACGTACGCTTATGCCTTCCGCATTCGCCACAATGTTCCGTTATGCACCGTTAGGTTACTTAACTAACGGCATACCGGGACGGGATTAGCGCGGGTGTAAAACATAAGCAACATCTATTATATATCTCATATATAATATAGCATTCGTCTCAGATATATTAAGCGATCACATCACAGAATATAGGCAGCAGAAACACATATATGATAATATAGGATATACTAGGACGTCCATATTTAGTATTTAGCCAACAATAGAAAATACGGATTCCACGTCGTGATGAAGCCAATCCCACACCCTAACCCCTACGAGAGCGGCAAGTGACCCTGTCAATTCTGGAGTAAGGAAACCCGGTCTCGACGCCTCGAGATGGTCTCCCACTGGACCCCAGAACCCGGTCACTTGTGCTCTCCACCTTGGGTCTATCCTAATGCGGAATAGTAAATAATATACAACAATGGTGACATCACCCTCATCCCGGATGTGCCCCAAATAAAAGAATATTACATTATAAATAAATTTTACATGAATGAAAAGTAAAACTCTCATCTCACATAAACCCCCGGCTATTCGATCACGACAATCCTATACATCATAGCACAGCAACACATAACATCATATGTCATCAACGTAAGCAAGTATGCGTATCCCAATTGCCGTTGACATATAGCAACGAAACCGGCGATACGCATACCACGCTTATGGTCGCAGAAACAAGTATCAGATACTACTAGGTGATGTTAAATCCTTTGATCAAATTAACGAACACCCGCATTCCCCAGCAAGCTCAACACATGAGCACCGTTAAACAATACCCAAAATCCATGCCACGGTATTTAATGGACCATCCGTAGAAGGGCAAACCCAATCTTCATTTGTGGCGCCACTAACTACGGTAAACCCTAAGGTTTAGTCGAAGTTTGGTGGTCACATATCGAGTTAGGGTTTCATTCTTCTAGAGGGTCCATAAGAATACCTGCATTATATATCGAGTACGTTCAACCAGGAAAATACCAGTGTTTGATAATTCGTTCGACCTGCATTATACATGAGATGTACATTGTAGTGGATGCTTGGACATATATAATGAGGACTTTCTTGCTCGACATGATAGTATGCTATCTGGTTACTCTTTATCTTAACAGTACACAGATTGTCTCTCTGTTACATGTTGGTAAAGCCCTTAGGATGCGTACTTGACTACCTAGATTATGATGCAGATCATACTAGTGGGATAAAGGTAGTCGGTAAGTACATCCTTTAATGTCCCTAGTCGTAGGTGTATCGAGACGGGGCATCGGTATACCAGAGTAGACTAGCGTATAGCTTCTCGACCCATATAGATGGGCGATGGATGATCCCATATCCATTGGTGTTTGACATCAAAGATGATATACGGGTGCTTAGTGGAGACTGGGTACACTGGACAGACTCGCCGAGAACTCCCAGATGGTATTATACCTCACGTCAGATGGCAGTTCTCTGGTGACACCGGTACAGGTTAGTCTGTCGACCCGAGATCGTCATAGAGTCTTTTGTGATTCCCACTGTACTTTGATTTCCACCTAACCACGTTCAAGAGAACGTGCAAAACGGTGGTTTTTGGGTACAGTCCCGAGTCACATGGAGACAATGAGCGATATGAGGGGATTCGTCTCTTCCGGTATTGGGAGTTGATGTTGCGCTGTGCTCGATTGGCTATAACATGAAGTCCCT
Organism: Agapanthus africanus; assembly: GCA_030015575.1. NCBI lineage: Eukaryota > Viridiplantae > Streptophyta > Magnoliopsida > Asparagales > Amaryllidaceae > Agapanthus > Agapanthus africanus. The sequence continues at coordinate 222,978,088 of CM057340.1, forward strand.
GGCCAGGGCTGATTCTGAGATTTACTGGTAAGTGTTACCAGTAGTTTCTCGACCTGTTATGAGCCTCACATCGGCATGACTTATCGAGTTACTGGGGTCTGACGTTTACCACTCCTAGACGAGATATGTGACATATCAGACGAAGAGACCGGACTGTACGGTAAGTGTTACCGATTGGATTCGCAGGAGTATGAGCAGGCTTGCTTGTTGATCTTCTGATCGCTCAATACCCGGGTGGTCGTTACGTTTAGCACGCCTCTTGCGGCTTGTGGGTGTTTGATATGATCATCATCTACTGCCGGCGTATTGACGAGTCTTTAGAGTCCTACACAGAGATTTCCTGGCTCGGGCGAAACGGAGTAGGAGCACATATGAGATATGTGCGGGACCGAGATTAATATGTGTATGAGATACCATATTCTATTCTCGCAATTTATACGTATCAATCGGTTATATGTGATATAGCCGGGTTATCGAATTAAGTAATGATTCGATATATTGATACACTTGATATTAGTCGGTTATATGTGATATAGCCAGATTATTAAATCAAGTGTTGATTTGATAATTTAATGTATAATTATATATTTGATATATTAATTTACATTATCTAGTATTAGCTCACTTAAGATTTATTTTCTTACTTGATTTGTGCACTAAGTGTATATGTGATATATACTTATGTACATAGTTTGTATCATGATACATGCAAGCATGGGTGTGTTTGTGACTTACTCCATGATAATTAAAATGTGAAGGTTTTTATTTATCTTAATAATTCAAAATTAGTAAGAATTTTGTCATGCTTGGAAGCTTGGAGAAGCTTGAACATCTTTGACAAAGTCCACTTGTTTTATCTCACTTAAGATATTTATTAACCTAACCATTTTAATTAGCCATGGTTTGGTCTCTACAATGGTTAGTATATGACACTAACTCACCCATGGTTTCTATCCTCACCTCATTAGTTTTCATTTCTTGATTTTTCATGGTTTCTTTCTTCATCTCCTTCCTTCTTCAAGCTTACTAGCTCCATGAAACATGAAGAAATATTGTTAGAAAATAAAATCTAAAGTGAGCCAACTTCCTACTTCATCATCCTATACACTTGCTTATGTTCTCTTCACAAAGTTAATGACCTAGTGAAGGGTTAGCTTGAGTTTGATTCTCCTCGACGTAGATCATCTTCGGCCTCGAAGACTACGAGCAAGCTTGTTCATTTCTCCGAGGGAACCCATACTAGAGTTCGAGAGATCCATGATCGCAACGAAAGGATGCCAACACGGAGCTTTAGAAGTGAAGGACCGGTCTACAAAGGTTGTATTCCTTGTTCACTTTCCTTTGCAAAGCTGTTTGCATTTTATTCCGTCGATTTCTAGTAAACGATTCTTAGTTAGGGTTAGCTAGAACGGAAAATTTTTGAATTTGTCATGGACGATGCCTCCCGAAACCTTGCTACCGTCCTAGGTAACCCTGCACCCTAGACCCCTACGAGAGCGGCAAGCAACCCTCCTAATTCTAAGGTTAGGAGACCCGGTCTCGACTCCTCGAGATGGCCTCCCACTGGACCCTAGAACCCGGTTACTTGTGCTCCCCTTCTTAGGTCTATCCTAATGCAGAAAAGTAAATAATATACAGTGGTGACATCATCCTCAACCCGGAAGTGCCCCAATAAAAGAATATTACATACAATGAATTTTACATGAATGGAAATAAAAACTCCCATCTCACATAAAACCCCCGGCTATTCAAAAGCGACGATCCAATATAACATATCACAGCAACACATAACATCATATGTCATCAACGTAAGTAAATATGCGTATCCCTATTGTTGTTGACATATAGCAACGAAACCGGCGATACACCACATATTACACTTACGGTTGCAGAAAAAGAAAATGTCAAACTACAACATTTGGAATCCACAATAACTTTAGACATCGTAAACCCGAAATATCACATATTTCGGATTTCATGCCTAACTATATGAATTCGACATATTGTATCACATTCCAGAAAAAGCTAGACGACGTTAAACATTCCGATTGAATCAACAAACACCCAAAAATTCCCAAAAGCTCAACACTTGAGCGTAGTTTAAAAATACTCAGTACATGCCACAGTACTAATGAACCAGCCGTAGAAGGGCCAACCAATGCCTCACTTGTGGCACCGCTGAACTACCACAAACCCTAAGGTTTAGTGGAGGTTCTGATGGTCACAGAATCGAGTTAATGTTTCATTCTTCTAGAGGGTCCACCACCGTCTAAATAACCCGAAAACAAACTAGAATTACGAATACGAAACACTCCGAATTGCCTCTGTAAAAAGATAACATCTCATGTAAATTTAGCAAAAACAAACAACACCTGAAATACCAAACCCTAGAGACTGGAACACTATAAAAAACTAAGGCCCAAGTACTTTTAAAAAACCGATCTGGCCGGTTTTTATGTGCATGTGCTGGGCCATTTTCCGGCGAGGAGGTCTAAGATTTCTACTGTGTTCATATTGCATTTCATACAACATTCTGCAGTTGTTTAAAAAAAAATTTGACTCTCGGAAAATTTCGACAGAAACTAGGGTTTCGATTCGGGTGTTTTGGAGTTGTTTCGGTTTCGTAATCCTACAATATCCGTCTAATTCTCTAACCTGGCTCTGATACCACTGTAGGGTTCCTAAGCACGGCAGCAAGGTTTCGGGAGGCATCGTCCATGCCAATTTAAAATTTTGCTATGCTTAAACAAACCTTAAACAAGATCTTTAACTAGAGAATCATACGAAACTAAAAGCAAACATCTTTACTTCTAAGTGATTAGAGATTACAACCTTTGTAGTCCGTTCATTCACTTCAACGGCTCCTTGTTGTGGTCCCTCCGCTGCGATCATCGAACCTGCGGACTCTTGAGTTGCTCCACAAGGTGTATGGTGCATGGTACTTGAAGTCTTCGAAATCTTAGATGATCTACTTTGAGGAAACACGAACTCAAGATATGACTTCACTAATCATGAATTAGTGAAGCCAACACACTAAACTATATGGCTAGTATAGAAGAGGATGATGAAGTAGGAATTTTCCTCACTTTATAATTCAATTTCTCACAATTCTTTTTCTTTTTCTCAAGAGCTAGAGAGCAAGAATGAGAGAGGAAGAAGAAGATGAATGATTAATTGAGATGAGCTTAGAAATGCAACCTTGGGTTAGTTTATGTCATGGCTAACCCTTGTAGAGAATAAAACATAGCTTGGGGTTAAATGTTAGGTTAATAAATATCTTAAGTGAAAACAAAATAGGTGGACTTTAGTCAATGTTCTACAAGCTTCATCCAAAAGATCAAGCATGACAAAATCCATTTTATTTGAATTACTTAATAATAAATATAAACCCTAACTTTAACCCTAGCATGGTATTAGTCTCATATACCCTTGTTGCATGTGTAACCCTAGCATGTTACAATTATACATATCACATATATATAATTTTTTAACAAAAAAAAAAGAATACATTAAACATATATCACATATATGTTAAATGTATCCAAATGTGAGAAAATGAAATACCTAAGTGAGAAAATATATATTAGTTAATGTAATTTAATATATCAAATATATATAATTATACATTAAATTATTAAATCAACTCTTGATTCAATAATCCGGCTATATCACATATAACCGACTAATATAAAAAGTATCATTTCATCGAATCAACACTTGATCCGATGACCCGGTTATATCACATATAACCGACCGATATCGCATATCGCGAGAATAGAATACGGTATGACATATCTTATTAATCTCGGTCCCGCATATATCACATATGTGCTCCTACTCCGTTTCGCCTGAGCTCGGAAACCTCTGTGTAGGACTCTAAAGACTCGTCAATACGCCGGCAGTAGGTGATGATCATATCAAACACCCACAAGCCGCAAGCGGTCAGCTAAACGTAATGGCCACCCGGGTATTGAGCGATCAGAAGATCAACAAGCAAGCCTGCTCACTCCTGTGAATCCAATCAGTAACACTACCGTACAGTCCAGTCTCTTCGTCTGATATGTCGCATATCCAGTCTAGGGGTGGTAAACGTCAGACCCCGGTAACCGATAAGTCGTGTCGATGTGAGGCTCATAACAGGTCGAGAAACTACTGATAACACTTACCAGTAGGTCTCTATATCAGACCTGGCCAGGGGCTTCAAGTTATAGCCAATCGAACACAGCGCAATATCAACCCCCAATACCGCGAGAGACGAAACCCCTCCTATCGCTCATTGCCTCCATGTGATTCGGGACTGTACCCAAAAGCCACCGTTTTCCACGTTCTCATGAACGTGGTAAGGTGGAAATCAAAGCACAGTGGGAATCACACAAGACTCTATGACGATCTCGGGTCTACAGACTAACCTGTACCAGTGTCACCAGAGAACTGCTATCTGACGATAGGTATAATACCATCTAGGAGTTCTCGGCGAGTCCGTTCAGTGTACCCAGTCTCCACTGAGCACCCGTATACCATCTTTGATGTCAAACACCAATGGATGTGGGATCATCCATCGCTCATCATATGGGTCAAGAGGCGTATACGCTAGTCTACTCTGGAGTATTGATATCCTGTCTCGATACACCCTCAACTAGAAACAATTATAGGATGTACTCGTGGACTACCCTGGCCTCACTAGTATGATCTGCATCATAGTCCTAGTAGTCAAGTACATATCCTAAGGGCTTCATCAACATGTGAGAGCAAGACAGTAACACAATACAAGTCAACATGTTAAGAAGAGTAACCAGATAGTATACTATCATATCGAGCAAGAAAGTCCTCTGTATATATATCCAAGCATCCACTATAATATACATCATATATACAGCAATGGCCTCTAGGGCATATATATAACTAACATAGGGACCTGTATAAGGATGCGCTTATAGACTATTCAGCCCCCACTAGTGTGACTGCCATCACAACGCTGGTAGTCAAGCAAAGATCCTAAGGGCTCTATCAATATGTATTAGCGATACGTTAAAAGAAATATATACACATATTATGATAGAATCAAACCAAGTAGCATACTACCATATTTAGCAAGACTGTTATTATATCCGTGTATATCCCAAGCTTCCAAAATATAATATACAAACCAGTATTATACAATAATGGCCTCTAGGGCATATATCACTAACATTCTGGAGGAAAACAAAGGGAAAGTAGGAGTAGCAGGGATATACACAACTTTGTCGTGAATCATGACAATCCGAAGCCAGAGTGTAAAAATGTTCAGTCAACTTGGTTCATGAGTTTTAGTTTAAGGTAAGTCATGGTTGCAAACCAGAGAGAGAAAAGAAACACTCATCGTGCACTCTATCAATATTAGATTGGTTTATCACTTTATCTAATCAAGATGGCTCCCACTGTTTCCTCGAATTCTTTTTCTAACCCTAAAAGGAGAACTAGTCGGGATCATATACACTTTACAACTTCACTAACTGTTTATCCAGACCGGTGTTGGTACTCCGAAGGATGTCCCCCATGCTTTCGCACGGACCCAATTGATAACCCCGTCATCGCAGAGGCGTAACCTCATCAACACTTTCTAGACACCTAATAGGTTAACTAATTATGAAGTGAAAATCACCCGAGGAGTAATGCCTACTCATCAGTGGGAATCGGGACCCAACTATCATTGTGTGATAACCTTGATGGAAGTCAACCAAAATTACCATACCCAAGAAGGTATGCGCAAACTTGATATGTTTCCTTTATATTTGAAACTTTTGATATGGTTTTTGCCCCAAACGTCTTATGACCTTGACGAAGGCCAACAAATTATAAGTCGCAAGTTAAGTTCTATCCGTCATTGTCCTGATTAATCTAAACTCATTCGTAATCGTCCTTGACGAAGGCCAACAAGGCTGTACGACTGTCCTAAATTAATGTACCTCTATACTGCAGAAAAGTAACACATAGTTACCATATACTATGCATTGACGAAGGCCAACAAACATAGCATGAATACTAGGCACTACCCGTATGAAATGACGAAGGGCTACAGCTGGCTTTTGGCGAAAAACCGTTAACGTAATGAACTTGATATCGTTGAATGAACTCGAGTGGCTTTGAAAAGGAGTGGTTTAAGCTCTGCTTTTAAACCCAGTAACATAACCTTTTGCTTAAGAACGAACTCCCCATGAAGGGATCAGGGCTCTTTCCTCATAGAATAGGTGCAGGATATTCCTAACCGAATACTTTATTCAAAGCAAAAGAATATGACTATAGTTTTGAAGAAAACCGAGTAGTTTTAAAAATTGGTTCCGACAACATCATATAGGTTTATTTTCCTTGCATTATACATATAATGTGTTCCCATCATTTTAAGTTTCCAACCCACACCAGAAACATCCAAAACAGCCTGCTTTTATATGCCATCCGCATTCGCCATGGTGTCCTGGGTCTTCACCGTAAAGTTACTTAACTTACGGTAGGGCGGGGACAGGGCTAGCATGGATGCAAAACATATAGAAGTATCTACTTATATATATATATATATATCAACATCGCAGGAAGATAATAAACATCACATGCATGCGAACAACAATATGGAAATAGTGGATAAACTTGAAGTCCCGCGTTTCATCTGAGCCGCAAATGAGACGCGACGTTCTCGGGTCGTGTGGATAGCCCATACAATATCAATCCTAGACCCCTAAGAGTGCGGCGAGCCACCTACCAATTCTAGAAATTGGGTTACCCACCTTCAATAACATGAGTCCGTCACCCGTCGCTTTCTAGAATCCGGTAACTTGGGCACTCCTCTACGGGTCGATCCTATAACCCCTACAAGTGCGGCGAGCAACCCGTCAATTCTAGAGCGAGGCGGTCCGGTCTCAACTCCATGAGACGGCCACCTACCGCACACTAGAACCCGGCTACTCGAGCACTTCTCCTGGGTTAATCCCAGTACAAAAAAGAAAAATATACAACGGCGACATCGACCGCATCGTAGTCATTCCCCAATAAACGAATATACATAAAGCAGAAATGACGGCCACAAGTTGGAGATCGTCCCGAACAAATGAATATACAACAAAATAAATCAAAACTGTACAAGCAATCGCATGAGGGGTTATCCGACACGACAATCCGGCTAAAGCATTACAGAGATATATAAATCACAGAAACAAGAAACATGTAATCATGACCTTGGAATTCATCACCCGTGAAGTTCACGCTTGAAATTCCAAACGACGGAAATCAAGTGAAATTCAACATCTAAAACACCATACCTTTTTTCGAAAA